>JAQPPZ010017225.1:7767916-9065000 GCA_028583015.1 Wollemia nobilis | reverse complement strand
ATTATTATGTATATATATGTATATGTATATATGTATATGTATAAATATGTACATACATATATTTTTTTCTTTTTCAAAAAGAGAATCTATTGAATAGTAGTTGATTGTAGTTCAGAAATATATTGCAAATCAGTATGTTTTTTAAATTGATGTAGGAATTCTTCCTTAGATAATGGCTTCTTATAAAGTTTAAGCCTATGGCCATTTACTAGTAATTTTCTTGTTGAATCATCTATAGGCTTAAGCTTAACTGTACCGTTTCCAAATATTTCCTCAATTTCATAGGGTCCTAGCCATCTTGTTCTTAGTTTACCTTGAAAATCTTGGTATCGAGAATCAAATAACAAGGCCCAATCTCCTGATTGAAATGTACGTGGTACAATATGCTTATCATGCCATTTCTTACGTTGTTGTTGAGTTAGTTCTGTTCTATGCAAGGCTTCTAATCTTCTTTCATCCAAAATATTTAACTTTTCCAACCTTTCTTTTTGTGCATTATCCAAATTCATGTCGAGTTGTACTGATGTGCGTAATGTTTCTATTTCAAATTCAATGGGCATGATGGCTTGTTTTCCATAAACCATTTCATATGGTGATAAACCTGTGGTAGTTTTCCAAGTTGTATTATATGCCCATACAACTTCTTTTAATCTCTCATTCCAATCACCCCTATTAATAGTTACGGTTTTTGTAATAATCTTTTCAAGTTCTCTGTTTGTAACTTCTACTTGTCCATTAGCTTGAGGGTGATATGGTGAGGTTTTCTTGTGTTTTATTTGATAGATGTTAACAAAATAATCAATCACATTGGAGGTAAATTGAGGTCCATGATCTGAAACTAATTCTCTTGGTGCTCCAAAGCATTGCATTATGTTTTCATAAAGAAAATCAGCTACTAGTTCAGCTTGAGCTCGTGGGAGAGCTTTAACTTCAGCCCACTTGGTAACATAATCCGTACATACAAGTATGTGTTTATTACCATTACTCGGAGGGTCTATAGGTCCAAAAAAATCAATTCCCCATTTTTCAAATGGTTCAAGAGCTATTTGTGGAACCAAAGGCATTTCCATAGAGGGTGTGGGTTTGCTAGCTCTTTGACAAGCATCACATCTATCAATAAATCGATGAGCATCCTTATTCATAGTAGGCCAAAATTACCTAGTTCGAAGTATTTTGCTAACTGTTCTTTGGGTGGCATAATGACCTCCACAAGGTTCTTCATGTGCTGCCCTAATAATATCATATACATCATTTTCCTGTACACATCTTCTAATTATTTGATCTGGACATCTTTTAAATAAATTTCCATGAATCCATGTAAAATAAATACTTTGATGTATTAATTTCCTTCGTTCATGAGGTGTAAAATGTTGAGGTGTTTTTCCTGTTACTAAATAATTTACAATATCAACATACCAAGGGGTAAAAATAGAAAGAGCAAATAAATGTTCATCTGGAAAATTATCAGGTATTAATTCATTATCATCAAATATTTGCATGCGAGATAAATGATCAGCAATAACATTATCCTTTCCTACTTTATCTATAATTGTGACATTGAATTCTTGTAATAAAAGAAGCCATCTAATCACTCTACTACCTACTGTTGCTTTATTCATTAAGTATCTAATAGCAGAATGATCAGTGTGAACAAATACTTCATACCCTGTTATGTAATGTTTAAACTTATTGAGAGCATGAACTACAACTAAAAATTATTTTTCTGTAACAGTGTAATTAAGTTCAGCTCCATGCAAATTTTTGCTTACATAATAGATAGCATAAGGTATTTTATTTTCTATTTGTTGCAATATTGCTCCTATTGCATAACCTGAAGCATCACAATGTATGTGGAATGGTAATTCCCAATTTGGTCCTCTTAAAATTGGAGCAGTAGTCAATATTTCTTTTATTTCGTCAAAGGCTTTTTGACATGCATTTGTCCAATTGAATTCACTGTCTTTAGTTAAGAGCTTAAGCATAGGAGTAGCAACTTTACTGAAATATTTAATAAATCTATGATAATATCCTGTGTGTCCTAAGAAACTTCTCACCTCGGTTTGTGTCTTTGGAGGTTGAAGAGTTTGAATAACTTGAATTTTTGCAGGGTCTACTTTAACACCATATTGTGATATATAATGTCCTAGAACAATGCCACCTTGCATCATCATAAAACACTTTTCATGACTTAGAGAGAGATTTTTCTCTTGACATCTTATTAAAACTTTTTGCAATCCTAATAAAGTTTCTTCAAAAGTAGTACCATATATTGTAAAGTCATCCATATAAACTTCCACGCATTCATTTGTTAAATCAGCAAAGATAGCCAACACAACTCTTTGAAAAGTTGTAGGTGCATTACATAATCCAAAAGGTAGAACATTATAAGCATAAGTTCCTACAGGACATGTGAAAGTTGTTTTTTCTTGATCTTCCTCAACTATGGAGATTTGATTATACCCACTAAAACCATCTAGAAAACAGAAATATTTCTTTCCAGCCAAGGTATCTAAGACTTGATCAATAAATGGTAAGGGAAAATAATATTTCTTGGTTACTTTATTCAATTCTCTATAATCAACACAAATTCTCCATTTACCATTCTTTTTAGGGACTATCACCAAAGGTGATACCCATTGGCTGTCTAAAATTGGGTATATAAATTCTGCATTTAAGAGTTTAATGATTTCTTCTTTAACTATTTCTTTCATAGCTGGATTTAATCGTCTTTGGGGTTGTCTTACAGGATTACAACCTTCTTGAATAAATATTCGATGAGTACATACGTTCGGGTGGATACCCTTCATGTCTTCGTAGTTCCATGCAAATGTTGATTGATGCTTTTTAAGCATATCTACCAATTGCGACTCTTGTATGCTCAGGAGTTCATTATTGATGTTAAGAGTTCTTCCAGGTATAATATCTATTTGTTTACATTTTTTTGTATTTGCATCTATTCCATTTACTTCATGTTCAAAAATATTCAAATCATAACCATATGGTTCCATTTGAGATTGACTTGTGCTTGTTTCATAAATAGAAGATTCAGATAAATAACTATTGTCTTGACCTTGTTCTTCTTGTTGATTTTCTAACAATAATGGTAAAGGTCCCTCAACTTCTTGTTCAAGTTCTTCAATTAGAACATTAACTGATAGAGTTTGGATATCATCATATTCATGAGGAAAATCATACCACAATTGTTTTTCTTCTTCTATTAGTGATTCAGGGAATAAACTAAGATCTTTTGTATTCTTGCCATTAGAAATAGTCATGTTTCCTGATCTACAACTAATGTAGGCATCAGTTGTTGCAAGCCATGGTCACCCTAAAATTAAGGGATGTCCCCCTAATTTATTTTTGGGTTGTAAGACTATGAAGTCTACCGGGTATTCCCATGAACTTACTGAGACCATAATGTCTTCTAATTTTCCTTCTGGCTTAATAGTAGATCTATCAGCCAGTTGAAGCACAATAGAAGTTAATTGTAGTTTTTGTATCCCTAAGGATTCTGTTGTTTCTTTGGTCATAACATTAATAGCGGCTCCTAAATCAACCAAAATATTTTGTAAGGTTATATTTCCAATATGCATAGTGAGTATAGGTATTCCAGGATCTGTATATTTGGGTACTGACCTATCTCCTATCATCATCTCAGATAATTGTCCGATGACTTGAATAGTTTGAAATTCATTCTTCTTTTTATTCTTTGAACATATATTTTTGATAAGTTTAGAATAAATGGGTATATCCTTGATAGCTTGTAATAAAGGAATTTTTATAGTAACACCTTCTATTTCTTGAAGAAAATTAAAGGTTGGCTTAGATGGTTCCTTTGGTATTGCCAGTATTTGAGGAAATGGTACTTCTATTTCCTTACTTGTTTGGATTTCTTGTTGTTTGGTTGGAATATTTTCCTGTTGATTTTATATTTCCTTCTTGTTGTCATTTTCATTTTCAACCAAGTTTTCAATAGGATCATCAGATTTTGTGAGAGTGACATTATCTTCCAACACCTTTCCTGATCTTAATTGAATTTGTTGACATGGTTCTATAGATATAGAACATGTTTCATTTGTTTCATAGACTTGTTGGACATTTTTATTGTTATTAGGGTTAGGAACTGGTTGAGCTGGAAGAGGTAATTGCTTAGGCAGATTATTATTATTGTTGGGAGGTGGTAGAAGTCTATTTTGAGGTGGGTTTTGAGTATTTTGTCCCCTAAATTGATTTTGAGAATTTTGTTGTTGCATTGTATTTGGAGACCAATTGGTGCCACCTTGATTATTCCAACCAGGCATGTTTTGATTTTGTGTTCCTTGATTCCATGGGGATTGTCCTCCATAAGAGTTAGCCATAAATTGAGCCCATGGGGGTATATTCCAATCTTGGTTGTAAGAATTCCAATTTGTCCAGTTTGGTGTATTGGACCATTGGTTAGGTCTTTGTTGGTTGGGATAACTAGGGTTTGACCAATTTGATGGGCCATTAAATGGACCATTTCATCTTTGAGCAACAAAATAAACATCTTCTGCCTCTTCTACTTCTGGTTCTTTTATGGCAGCTTTAACAACGGAGATATATTTACATTTTTTAGTTTTATGATCTTTATCACAAATTTGGCAACAAGCAAAAATATTGGAGATATTTGTTATGTTGAGAGGACATTCTCTTGAATTGTGCTTTTTCCTACATCTATGGCAGTAAATTTCTTCACTATCCTTTGTATTTTTATCCATTAAGTCCAAATATGAGGTGAAATTACTCAACAAATCAATTTTTAAGCCTTCCAACATATTTCCAATTTCAGCTCTTGTCACTCCTACTCCTGTAGATGTGTATTTATTACCTCTCAAAGGTTTATTTCTTGAATAGTTCCTACAAATATTTACAATCTCCTCAAGTGATATAGAATGAATATCTCCTTTTGCCATAAGATTTAAAATTTCAAGAACATCTTCCTTTAAACCTTTCAGAAAAAGTTCTTTTAGGACTTCTTCTTCAAGATCTATATTTATTCTAGATCCTACAAATTGAAATCTCTCAAGATAATATTCCAAAGATTCATCTTCTTTTTTATTCATATGAAAAATCTCAACTTTCTTATCCCTAACTCTACAATAATCTTGATATCTTTCAAGGAATATTTGTTTTAATCCATTTTCTCCATCCCAACGATTACAAACTCCTTCTCCTAGACCCATAAACCATCTCAAAGTGGCATCTTTAAGAGTAGAAGGAAATAATATTAACTTTTTCTCATTGGTAGTGTAAAAATAAGCTTGACATACTACTTCAAATTCAAAAAGAAAAGCATCAGGATCTTCATGGGGTTTTCCATGAAAAGTAGGCAATACAGAAATAGAAATTGATTTAGGTTCCCTTGTTCCATCTTCTGTATGTAAGATTGGGAAAGGAAATATTTTTCTTTGTCTAATTTCCCCCTGATCTTGTCTTTGTCTCTCTTGCCTTTGTCTCTCATTTCCATGGTTTTCTTCTCCTATTTCACTTTGTGCATCAACCATTCCTGAATATAGGAATTCAAGAATTGGTTCAGGTATAGGTTCAGTAAAAATAGAAGAGGGGTCTATGTAGTTGTCAAATTCTGGATTGGACAATAAATATGTATTGGGATCTTGATCTAGGATTTCAGCTTGATTGGTTGATGATGTAGCCTCAGTTTTTACTATTTTAAAAATCCCAGGTTTTCTAAAGTCTCTTGGGGATTTTTCTATTTTATTAGTTTTTATAAATCTTCCTTTAGAGTCTCTAGGTCTGTTCATGTATGTTCTAAACCTATTATTATTTTTATTATATTATTATTATTATTATTATTATTATTATTATATATTTTAAACACTATGTCTAATCTTCTTTGAATAATTTATGTATATCGTTGATTGGATCAAGTTGGTCTGGTGTCATAAAATGTTCCTCTTCAAAGCTAAAATAATCTACCAACAATTGAATCAGCTGAACAATATAAGCTTTAGTTGCGATAGGATCAGGAATTCCAAACTATAGTTCGTAATGTATTTCTTGGCACAATTCTCTAAAACGTATAACTCTAGGAATTTTACAGTATCTCTTGTTGTATTGTAGGGCTAATTCTTTCTTTTCTATTTCTGCAAGAAAATTGTGAACAGTGAGGGAATCCTCAAGGTATTGATTCCAAGGATAAATTGTTGGATTTACTATTGCTCTTCTATCCCAAAGCCAATTTTCACAACTTATTCCCAAGTTATCATAAGGTGTAGGATGATTTACCCTTAAATTTTTTGCTATATTAATCCTTTTTATCTTCTTAAGTTCTTCTGATATTTCGTTGATAGAGTCAACACGTTCACACAGTGCTTCCCATTCTGGTTTGGTTGTTATGAAATTTTGATCAACAAGAAGATTAACCTCTTGCTGTATCAAAAATTTTCTAAGGTCTATGAATTCAATCTGACTACTTTCAACCATTTGTTTAATTTCTCTTTTTTGAAATATATATATTTTTTTAATTTTGGGTTTTGATTTTGTTTTCTGTTTCAATCCTACTGTTTGCTTAAATATAAAATTCAGAATTTTACTTTTAACAAAATGAAAAAGAAAAGAAATATGTATAATTTTAAATAGACCTAATGCTTACTAAAATAAGATGTGATCCACGGTCTATGAATCCATACAGCCTATTTTAGCAAAATTAGGGAAAACCTAATGCTACTGAATTTAGGTGTGATCCATGGTCAATGAATCCATACAACCAAACTTAGTAAAATTAGGGAAAAATTATGACCTAATGCTACTAAAATTAAGTGCGATCCACGGTCTATGAATCCATACAGCTAACTTTAGTAATAATTAGGTGAAAATAAAATTGCTGAAATAAAAGGTAACTTCTTATTGTTTCTTGGATAGGAGGATTTCATTACAATTGTGTCACTCAATGTAACTACTTCCTATAGAATAAAAATAGGGTGTTACTTTCGGCGTTCACCTACTTCCTAATTTTATTTATAGGTCCTAACTAGTTTAACAATAATAATTACCCAAAGCAAGAAATTTGCAAAAATTAAAATTTGCAAAAATTGAAATTTAATCTATGAAAGCAGTAAAACATGAAATCCTTATGAAAAATGAACCTGGAAACATCGTAAGGTGGGGCTCTTTGCAGCCTATCTATAGTAGGGAGGTCTCATGTGTACCATCTACGTAAATATCTACTCTGACTCGTATGCACACCAAGGGCCCATGTGTCCACATGATCTCATGCGTACAAGTAAGTCCACTCGCTTTGCACTGCCAAGCAACTTTTTTGACCAACTACTACGATGCTACTTTCCCCGACAATGATGCCAAAATGATCGGTTGTAGAAGCTTACATTTAATTTTATCAATCCGAGGGAAATCAAGGTTAGATTTAAAAATTAGCAATCCCGTATAGATTATATCGCAGAAGTTAATACTAAGTCTAGCTCAATTTCCAGTCCAGAATTCATGCGTACACGTGTACAAAAAGAAATATAAAAATTATGCAAGGATGAATTATGCAAGATCTAATAAATAAATGCAATTTATCTTTTACTAATGATGTAATTTTACTGATGCAACCAATTACTTTATAAACTAATTTATGAAATATTTTAATCTAAGTGTGAGAAACTAATTTATGATATGAGGATCCTCGTGCAATATGTTTATTTTATATATTTAGAATGCAATTCTAACTAATCCTAATCTAATGCAAGGGTGAGAGAACTCAGGGACTGTCTATTAGGAGTGGGCCCTGCCTCCTAAGTGGCAGTGTAAGTCTTTCTCCCCTAGTTTACCTTATCAGTAACTAAGTTTTATAATTCATACTAATATTTGTACATATGTTGTGAATGCAGGTTACAATTCTACAATTTACAAAATAGAAGTTAAACAAGCTACAAAATTGATACAGAATACCATATTTGAAGAAAATGTTATTTTATTGCTGGAGTTTCAACTGTACATGCTTCTCAGAATAAACTGCTACTGTAAAATAATCCAGAACAGAGTAGAACAACGCAGAACAACCCAGACCTTCTTCTAGGTCTTCTATGTACTTTTATACTAAATTAATACAATATGAACAACTTCTTTTTCCACGTATTTGTCATGCTTGATTTGTGGAATGGTGACTGTACGTAGATCAAAAGATAATCTAAAACCTAATAATATTTATTTTGACTTGGACTTATAATTATTCCTATTGGTCCAAGTGGCATCTACATAAAATCTTATCAAGATACTATCTGTCTAACTAACTCGCAAGATGGTTGTCTAAGACTTTTATTTCCTTTATTTCAGGAAGTCTTAACAGTCTTACAATTTGCAAATCAAATCATTACAAATATTTTATAAAACTTTATCAACTGGAGATATTCTCGCAGCCATTATGGAGAAGCAAGAAGATATCTATTGTCGTCCATGGTAATGTGTCGTCCATTTGATTATGTTATCCCTGGTCAATAGTAATTGCTGGTAACTTCCTCCAGTAATTGTTCTTCAGTAATTACCTTCAGTAATTACTTTCAGTAGTTACCTTCAGTAACTACTGTCAGTAATATACTTCAGTAATATGCTTCGGTAATATGCTTCGGTAATATGTTTCAGTAATATCAATTACTGTCGTTTACCGAACTGCTATGGTTCTTCTTCTCGTCCGAGGTGCATTCCAAAGGTTCTGTGATTTCTTTATCAATCATCCATGCTTTTCCCTGCATTTCACTCAGAACTCGGGCAAATTTGATATAAATCACACATAAATGTTAGATTACCATAATTGATCATTTTTGCTAGTAAATCACATTTTATTAATAATAACTTTCATAAACATATCAATTAATCAGGTAAATGAAGTGATTCTGATACAAAAATATGTAATAAATAACCACTCATCAATAGATACCTTCATATAGGCATGCATTATCGAAAGGGATAATCGTCAATGACTGATTGCGTTGAGCCTTAGGTGATAGCCTAGTAGCTCTCATAAAATATTTGGTTGAAATGGGTGGTTGGGTTGATGGAAAGATTCCCTCTTTGTTGCTTTGTAAACGTGATTGCTCTTTCCTGCATTATGACTTGGGTATCTTAATGTTGGAATTTCAATAGTAAAATAGCTACAAAAATGCATGTAGTCGCATAAAGTAAATGGTTATTTTGAAATGTTATGTGAACATTGGTTTTTATGAAGAAAAAAGGTCTTAGGTTTAAATGAAAATTGAAGGTGCATTTAAACAAATTAATGAGGTTTGATTAAATGATGATGTGAGTTAATTTAAACTCATTATTAAACTTTATCTTTGTGATAAATGAAAACTCATTTAAAATTAATTGAAGAAGTTTATTTTAATGATATTGCAAATTCATTAATAAAATTTATTGAAATGAAATAAATAAATAAAAAATGAAAGAAATCCATTTGATAATAGATAGAAATATTTTATTCAAAAAAAAAAAAAACAATTAGGAAATTGTTTTAAATAAAAAATAAAGGAATATATTTTTAAGTGGAAATAAAATATCTTGAGGGATATTTTATTTGAAAGGGATGCTACTTTCATTTAAAAATTATAATGTATTTTCTCCATATGAAGTGCAACCTACGTAAATGACTTGGAGGCTCTATTATTTTCCAAAATGGAAATAAGGGATAGGATAATGCATGTCATCATAGTAAGGTGAGATGAGAGATGACAACATTGAAGGGAAAGGGGGCGCAAGCATGACACAGATCTCAAGATATGTGGATGCATACTGGCCACCTAGGAGAAAGGGTGCATAAGGTAAGGAAGGAAAAAATAAACAAAAAAGAAATAGGAGAGGGGACACAGAGAAGAGAGGCAGAGGAAATGAGAGAGAACATAGAGGAGCGCACAAGGAGAGAACTAAATAAGGAGCTATTGGTTTCTAGCACGCAGGAGAACAAAGGTTGGGGATTTCTAAGCTTACTATTGCATGATTTATTTTTATGACATGAAAATATTATGGAACCTGGTTAAACCCCCCTGTAGCGTGTTAAGTTCCTTCATTTGTTTGAAGCTTAGTTGTTTCAATTTAAACACAAGTAAAAATCTATGGCTGGTTTGGGCTCCGTGTGAGTGTCTTTACTGTTTACTTTTATGAAAGTTCAACCTCACCATAGACCAAGCATTGATGGCAACACTGTGTTTTCACCACTGCATGAGGAAGTATTGTGTCTTGTAAGCCACGAAGCGTTGATGGCAACACTATGTTTTCCCCACTGTGTGAGGAAGTGTTGTGTCTTGTAAGCCACCAAGCGTTGATGGCAACACTATGTTTTCCCCACTATGTAAGAAAGTGTTGTGTCTTGTAAGCCAAACGTTGATGGCAATGCTATATTTTTCCCCATTGCATGAGGAAGTTTTGTGTCTTGTAATCCACCAAGCGTTGATGGCAATGCTATGTTTTCCCCACTACATGAGGGAGTGTTGTGTCTTGTAGGCCACCAAGCGTTAATGGCAACACTATGTTTTTCCCCACTGCATGAGGAAGTATAGTGCCATGTCTAGAAGAGCCACCAAATTTTGATGGCAACATTGTGACTTCCCACTGTATAAGTGATGAAACATCGTGTCTATAAGATCCAATAAGTGATTATGGGAATGTTGTAGCTATATTTTCCCACTGTAAGAGTGAGGAAGCGTCATGACTAGGAAGTACATCATGCATACAAGAAAATATCTGAGTTAATGAAACCCTGGGCAAAGTGGAGAGCAACTGGTTGTCCTCTCCTTGAACTCCAAGGTAGCCGTCATTGACCTCCCTATCGAAGCTATGTTGCTTTTGCCATGACTTCAGTAATATAAGGTCCTGGATAATAGTAAGGTGAGATGTCTTATAAAATAAATATTAAGGCAGACCTCTAAATATTATATGATGTCTTATAAAATAAATATTAAGGCAGACCTTTGAATATTATATGATGTTTTATAAATTAAATATTAAGGCACACCTTTGAATATTATAAGATGTCTTATAAAATAAATATTAAGGCAAACCTTTGAATATTATATGATGTTTTATAAATTAAATATTAATGCAGACCTTTGAATATTATATGATGTCTTATAAATTAAATATTAAGGCAAACCTTTGAATATTATATGATGTCTTATAAAATAAATATTAAGGCAGACCTTTATTATTATGAGATGTCTTATGGAATAAATATTAAAACAAACCTTTGATTTTATGAAACACCTTATGGGTCCTTAATTAAAAACAAACCTTTGATGGTTGAAAATTATATTAGGAGTTTTTAATTAAAGTATGACCTTTAAATAAAGATATAAAGTATGTGACTTTAATTAAAGTAAGACATTTGCTCAGTAAGATCATGAAGAGGTTACTTTGTTAATTAAAGTAGCGAGCCTTTGGATAAGGTTAAGAATATTGAATTAAGGTTATGAATATTCCAATAAGGTTGTAAATATTTGATTAAGTCTATGATGTAGGTTTTATTTTAGAGTGTTTCATAAGGTAACATAATTTGTTATAGAATTGATGACAAAGTTTATGTTATAGAATTGATGACAAAGCTTTCATGAATTAAATGGATGGTTAGATTTATTCTTCGAATTAAAGTTATGGGGATTTGATTTAGGGAATGAATGATGGGCTTGTTTTAGAGGTTAAAGGTATGGTACTTTAATGCTTTAAAACATGATTCGATTTGATTGAGCTTTCATGAATTAAATGGATGGTTAGATTTATTCTTCTAATTAAATTTATGGGGCTTTGATTTAGGGAATGAATGATGGGCTTGTTTTAGACGTTAAAAGTATGGGACTTTAATATTTTAAAACATGATTCGATTTGATTGAGCTTTCAAGAATTAAATGGATGGTTAGATTTATTCTTCGAATTAAAGTTATGGGGCTTTGATTTAGGAAATGAATGATGGGCTTGTTTTAGAGGTTAAAGGTATGGGAATTTAATGCTTTAAAATATAGTTGGATTTGATTGATCTTATATGAATTAATTGGATGATTAGAATTATTCTTTGAGTTAAATTTATGGGTATTTGATTTAGGGAATGATTGAAGGACTTGTTTTAGAGGTTATAGGTATGTAACTTTAATGATTTCAAACATGAATAGATTTGATTGAAGTGAGACCTTGAACTAAGTGGCATATGTTGGATGACTCTCTAAGAGAACATGAGAGGTGAAAATAAAATTAAAGGGTCTTTTTATAAAATCCATTATGCATTAGATGGTTGTAAACTCAATTAAAGTTTGTATAGTTTCAATTTGGAAAAGTAAATGAATATATGCATTTAGAGGCATGCCTATCTTGAACCATGAGTATCCTGATCCCCTACTACCCTCAAATAACCAATGGGAAGCAAGGAGAAGCGAGGAGTTAAATGGAACCAAATACTGGGTAATTGTATTTTATATTTATTTACTTATGCTCAAGTATGGGGAGATATTAATAATAACTTAATATTGCAATTATCATTAGGAATGAGTGAGCTGAGGTTTAGCAGGTGCGGTGGGAGTGAGGGTTTGAATTTTATGGGTAGGAATCTCAGCCAAGGTGATAGAGGTAGAGCAGGTACAAAAGGGGTGGGTGGGAACCTTGAGCATGGATCAAGCAAGGATCCAAAGAAATTTGGTTGGGCTATGATAGATTTGGAGGTAGGCATCACATGGGGGTCGGAACCTCATTAGAAATACCCTTACAAAAAATATACGAAGGACAATTTAGGGCCCAAGAAGTGGATATCTTTTGTTGAGACTCTTAGAGGAAAAATAAAGGAGGTTCTCTCTCTTCTGTTCCTAGTTCCAGTAAATAATAAAATTTTAGCCCCGACAAGTTCCATGAACCCTTTTATTTCAATGGAAGAATTCTCCTTGGTAGGCAAGTTTTTGGGAGGTAGGTCGAACATGGAGAATATCAGGGCTTGGGTGATGGGTAAATGGCAATCGATAGGTATCTTGGAGTTGGTAGCTCTAATTCGAGGGTTCTTCATTATCCATTTTAAAAATATGGAGGATGCTAACCGCATTTTAACAAGAGGTCCTTGGTTTTTGGGTAAAAGGAGACTTTTTCTCAGATGATGGGGTGAATATTTCAATCTAAAAAGCAAAATATTAACATTGCCCCTATTTGGGTTCATCTCCCAAGTCTACCTGCCCAGTTCTTCAATGAATATTGGCTGCAGGGCATAGCCAGAACTATAGGGGACCTGATCTCCATTGACCATGCGACCTTGGCTAGGATAAGGATAACTCATGCACAAATCTATGTAAATATTAATTTGTATAATGAATTTCCAAGGTTTGTGGAGCTAGAGTATGGATAATACTATCAAAAATAGCTGATAGAATACGAGAACATACTGGAATTCTGTACATAATGCAAAAATCAAGGACATCTATGTAATCAGTGCCCTAACCTAGCAATGAATAAAGAAAAGTAGAAGCAGGGTGTAGCACCCTAAAATTGGCGCAGTAAACCTTAGCAAATAATTAAAATTACATTAGTAATAATTCAAATTCAAATTTTAACCCCAAAATCGCTCCCAAACCGCCTACTGCCCGTTTCCTCATTTTTTGTGCCATTTTTAGAGTTTGTTTTGTCCGTTTGATGATATCATCGCCGATCAGACGATATCGCCTCAGATCGGATGATTTCGTCTGGAGAAGAACGTCCAGACGATCTCGTCCCAAACTGATTTGTGCATAGTTAGCTTATGTTTCAACGACGTCTCTAATCCGGGCAGAAGCGTGTCTATGCCGTTAGAGACCTCCCCCATTGGAGATCTTCCAAATTAGGATGATCTCCAACCTCCTAACCTCCCTCCTAAGCCTATTTAACCTTAGGACCCCCTCTTGGCATTCCCCCTGGCTGAAATTCCCCGTAACATGAATTCTACATGCATTAGACTATCTTAAACCACCATTTGCATTTGTATTTTTCCAAGTTTGTTTGCAGGAACTTCATTGTTTTTCAGCCGGAGCAAGCTCAGATCGTCGCAGACGATCCTGTTCAATTAGAGATGATTTCATACCAATCCGAGATGATTTCGACTGCAGTCAACATTGGGGGCAATCAGTGCCCAGGGTTTGCGTTTTCTCACTTTGTTTGTTGATTTATCCTGCATTTAGTTAAATTTGTTATTATTCCTTATTGTTCTGCATCTTGGAGTTCACCCATATAGCTTAAGTGCACAATGAAGTCATAATTTGTCATTAGAACGTCATAATCTACTTGAATTTTTATTTGTGATTATCACCTTAGCATCTATGTTGCCATTTTACACCATTTTTCTCTGTTAGAATAGTTGCATTTCTGGTATTTTGTATCTATCTCTCTGTTTGCAGGTCTCTAACGAATTTTTCTATGAATTCGTCAGATCTCAGATGATCCCGTCAGATCTCAGATGATCCTGTCAAATTCCAGATGATCTGGACTGCTTCAAAAATCAGAACCTTCATCAGACATCCGGATCAGGTATGGTTCTTTAATCTAGCGTATTCTTTCTATTTTATGTCCAAATCTATTTTTTGTATTTATTTAATTTGCATTTTCATAATAGAACACTTAGATTCATCTGGCCAAACCTAGGACTTGGATGTTTAAAGATAAAACTGAACACATTAAACACATTCCCAACCTAGGCGTGGAAACTGCCACTAAACGTTTCCTGGTGAACCCCACCATCCGTCGAAAAATCACCTTAATACCCCTCCCCTGAGAGGCGGGACCTTCAAAGGGCCTCTCAGTCCGAGGTACCATCCCATCCTTTTCCCATCCCCCTTTCGGGCGTGGATCCTTTAGCCTGAAGGTAAGGGTGCAAAAAATTTGGAACGATACATTTTGGTGAACCCGACGTGAAACTAAAACCTTTTGAAAACAAAAACAAAAACAAAAAACAAAAACATAGATGCATTTAAAATTATTAGAAAAATACTAAGTTGCATATCATGTCTAGATGGTAGCTCCTAAGAAAATATTAGCAGTTACTATAAATGTTGAAAACCAATTAGCAGCCATAGAAGTTAATTTTGTGCTTAGTGTGCCTAAAACAGATAGAAACCAACTTTTGTGGAAAGAACTTGATAGGAGGCTAGGTGTCATTTCATCTAGATCAACCGAACTTAGACAAATCAAGAGGTTTGCCCTAGATAGGATCCTGGATCCTCATCAACTCATTGTTTATCATGAACTTCAGAGAGCCTGCCATAGGTGGTTAGCTTATAGGAGAGCTCTTGTGTCTTCAGAATTGTTCACCTTCGAGGAATACCTCGAGAACGCAGCTGTTATACACCAATTCCTAGGTCGTGTAGAAGATCAAGAGGTCGTTCTTACGGATAGGGAAATATGGAGGAGAGTTCCTCGAGCTGTGTTATATCGAGAGTATTGCCACGAACTCTATTTCTACCAACCAGAGTCTGAGACAGATAATATCACTATAGCACTTTTTGTTAAATTCTTGAAAGAAAATTTCCAATTTGAAGAAGAACACTTCATGACTCCTGAAGAACTCGAGCCCATTAATGACATTTATAAATTATTTATAGAAAACTAGATCATTGCTTTCATTATTATTTCTTGCATTTATTGTGTTGTTTGTTATCTTTATAATATTGTTACAAAAACAAAAAAAAAATAGAAAACATAACAAAAACCCAAAACATTTTATTTTAAATACTATAGTAGGTATATAATTAAAATATATACCTCTTAAATATATATATATACAAGTATATATATATTTTTTGAAATCTAAATTTAAGCACAATGCCTAAACTTAGGAATGGTAAACAAACTGAACAAGAAGAAGAAGATTGGTTGGGAGGCAAAACAACAAACCCAAATGTCCTTCCTGAGGAATCAATTCCGGAAGGAGAAACTCTAGAACAGCCAGAAGATGACCTAGGTGAAGAAAATGAACAACAAGAAAATCTTAAAGAGGAAGGATCCTCGTCCCCTAGAATAGCTCCAGATGGAACTATTGCTTTTGATAACTTAGATCATTTCTGGAAATTTTTCAATAATAACATTGGTGCTCTTAATATGGCAGTTCGTATTGATAAAGGACAAATTAGTGACACTCAAGCAGCCATGGAAGATATGTTTGACATACACACTAATCCCTTGTCCTTTGTTGATCAAGAAAGTGATAAAGTTGGACCATCCAATAGAGATATGGTCACTATGATTCAGAACATGCCAAAACAATAGGTTACCCAACCCCCTAAGGAACCTGTTATTGAGCCTAAAATCATTCCCACACAAAAGAAAACTTCCTTCACTGCTTTACTTCGCCAAACTATTGATCAATATGCTTCAAATCGACAAAAACCTAAAATGAAGCCAAACACCAATTTTCAACAATCTAGGATACAACATAATACAACTTCAAGATTTCTTCATAACACCCTTCCTACCAACAATTTACACAATAGCAACATAGCATCTAATCTTCATGTCCCTCCATATGTTCACAAATCTCATATTAATGCCCTACCGAACCAATATGGTGGGCAAACTAGTAATCTGGAAGCCATGGTGAAACAGTTAGCTTCGCGTATGGACCAGATAGATCCCTACCGTCCCTCGTATAATTATCGAGAGATATGTAGTCAACCTTTGGATCCCATAGTTGTAGCACAACCATACCCTAAACACTTTCCCATGCCCGTCCTGCCTATATATAAAGGAACTGAAGATCCCATAGAGCATCTTCGTATGTTTAGGATAGCATGTCATGATATATCACATGATGACTTGCTATTACTAAAAATGTTCCCAAAAAGTTTAGGAGGAATGGCATTAGAGTGGTACTATCAATTGCCCACTCATTCTTTGAGAAATTTTGAAGAAACAGCTGAATCGTTTGTCCATCAATTTAGTGCCTACATCGAGAGGCATGTCACCATTAAAGATTTGTACAACTTAAAACAAGACAAAGATGAATGTTTTGCTGATTTCTTAGCTAGATGGAGGCAGTTGATAGGAAAACTGCACTTTGTGTTACCTTATAGGGAAATGTTGGACATTTTTATCAATAATTTGCAAGAACAAATCTCCTATGAGTTATCAACTGCTACCTTAACCACCTTCGATCAAGCTATAGACTTAGCTCGAAGGGTAGAAGATGCTCTCATTAGGAGAGGTCACCTCAAAAAGAAAGATGATGAGAAAACATCCAGAAATCGGTATAAAAACAAACAAGTTGTAGGTGACGGAGTCATTGATAGCAGAAACGTTGCTAATATCAATACAACGAAGACAACAAAAAAATTTATATTAAAACCCCATGATAAACCTCCTCGAGAATTTACTAGATTGAATCAACCTTTATCAACCATTCTACCTCAATTATTAGCACGAGGCTTGATTCAATTACCAGCTATCCGGGAACCTGATCCAACTATACCCGGATACAGAGCCGATCTACATTGTGACTTTCATAGAGGACCTGGACATGCTACAAATTCTTGCAAAATATTGAAACATAAAATACAAGACTTGATTGATAATAATGAAATGGAGGTGCAAGCTTTCCAACCTAAACAAAATGCTCCTAATAACGCTCAAAAGACCATTCCCCAAAATCAAAATCAAAATGCTAATCAATCATTGGATATATTTCAACATCCTTTACCAAACCATGGTAAAGAAGTGGCCAATCAAATCGAACATCATAATGTTCCCCCTCCTACCCGATATGTAGGGACTATTAGCGGACAATTACCTATTCAGGATCCTCAAATATTTGACACAACTTTATCCCTGGTCACGACCAGGCCCCTACATAATTTTCAAACTCCCGATCCTAGTGATGTAGAATCAGATACTGAAAGTGAAGTAGACATCACCTCAAACCAATCGAATAGTTCTAAAAATGAATCAGATCCTATTCAACCTATCAGAGATGCTATGGTTCCAGAAGAACCATTTCCTAGAAGAGTTACTACTCGACCCTCTTCTAATCAATTCCTTCCTAATGAATAAGCCATAAACACTCAACTGAGACCATTTCAGTGTCTTCAATATAACATTGTAGGTACCATCGGAGTTGTTACCAGACAAGAGGCTCAAAACTCTCAACAGGATCAAACTCAGAATGATGGATCAGCTCCATTTATTTTGAAAAATCCCAATAAAGGGAATCATATGTCTAATGTTCAACCAAAGCCTCCTTACAATATTAATGAACAATTATCCAACACTACAGCCAGAATTTCCCTGTTGGATTTGTTAAGATCTTCTCCCACCCATAGGGATGAGTTAATGCTTACATTAAGCCAAATGATGGTACCTCAAAATATTCAACCTGAAGCCATGTCCAATACTATCATCACTCGAGAAGTCGATTGTATTGACTTTCGGGATAAAGATATCCCACAACACAGTTTACATAAGGATAATCCCTTATATATTACTGCTCTAATTGGAGATGTAGTTGTTAAAAGAGTCTTGATTGATAATGGTTCATCTCTAAACATTTGCACTTTTGACTTCTACCAACGGTTTGGCTTTAGAAGTGATGAAATGAAGAAAACTGACATGATTATCAAAGCTTTCAATGACGAGACACAAGAAACGTGTGGAGTCATTACTATACCCTTGCAAGTTGGTCCTAGAACCCTAGATACAACCGTGTTTATTGTACATTGCCTTGCATCGTACAATATACTTTTGGGTCGCCCTTGGATCAATGCGATGCGAGCGGTTCCCTCCACTTTACACCAATGTGTTAAATTTGAATTTAAAAATCAGTTGGTCACTATCCATGGTGACCCTAGACCCTTTGATATGTGTGCTTTGGCGAACACTGTTGGAGTGCAATTTTGCCCCGCTCTGTCATCCACACATCCTAATTCTTATTTTTCATCTAAACGTGTGAAAAACACACACATAACATCATCTACTCCATCAACTACACCTATACATTTAACTCAACCATCTTCGAACAAACCACACTAGAACCTCAAAAAGATCTTAAATCCACAACCAATTCTTCATGTTCCATCCCTATCATTTCAAAACCTATAGACCCATTCATTAACACCTCCACATTATCAACATCTATCATACCTTCCACATCTAAAGATATAGGGAATGATCCTTCTACATCTTATGCTCTTTCTGATGAACTTTTACCGGATTTATCCACAGTCTTAATATCAGAAAAAACAAATGCTTTTATGCAAGATTCAATTATTTTAAATAATTTGCCGCCATCTCCTCGTACTTTGGGCCTCCCACAACCTATGGGAAGTACTTACCAAGTCGGGAGTTGTGCTTTTATTTATAAAGGATATGATTGGGGAAGAATACCTCGAAATATCAAAACTCATCATGAGGGATATGCACGATGTTATTTTACTAATGAATATATTAAAGCTAAACCCATAATGCTTAAAATGGGATATAAAGGGAAAGGCTTGGGACCTTTCCAAAATGGCATGAAAGAACCTATCGAGGTAGAACCATGGCCCGCCCGATGTGGTGTGGGCCTATTTCCTAGTAAGGGTCAACCCTTCCCTTTTGAAGATGATGATCAACTCATATGTTATCAAGATTATCTAGATAAACAAGATTCTTTGTGTTCAAAGAATCAGCCATTTACATGTAATATGCTATCCATAGCTTACCCTGAATTGATTGCTAAATCCGATGAGGAGTTGGAAGGAGATATTTTCCATGATGTCTCCGTTGAAGAGTTGTTACACAATGGTTTTTATTTTGATGGTTCTATACCAACTATAGCCCAACTTGAGGCCACCACTCATCAAGACAAATTATCCAACTTAACCTTAAAAGAATTACAAGAATTGGGCGTTTCACCCACCCCACCTAATTTTGAAAGAGATCTACACATGGAAGTAGAAAACGTCATTAAAGTTAACATTGGAACTGAGGATACTCCTCACATAATCAATATTGGATCAGCATTAAGTCAAGAAAAACAAGATGAATACATTGCATTCCTTAAAGAATATGAAGATGTCTTCGCTTGGACATATGAAGATATGCCGAGTCTGGACCCTTACGTAGTCATGCATCATCTAGTAGTCCATCCGGATGCTAAACACTGTTAAACGAGAAACTTAGAAAAATGCATCCCAAAGTGGCCCTGCTAGTCAAAGGGGAGTTAGAAAAACTCCTGAATGTTATTTTCATACAAGCTATTGATTATGTTGAATGGATCTCGAATGTAGTTCCAGTCACCAAGAAAGAAGCTACCAAAGTTAGGGTTTGCACGAGACTTTAGAGATATTAACGTTGCATGCCCTAAAGATGATTTTCCTCTTCCAAACATGGATCAAATCATTGACTTTACTATCGGGAGTGGAATGATGTCCCTAATGGATGGATTCTCCGGCTACAATCATATCAGGATAGCTCCTGAAGATCAGGCTAAAATAGCCTTTATTACCCCTTGGGGTACCTTTTTGTTGGAAAGTGATGCCATTTGGTTTAAAGAATGCCGACGCAACATATCAACGAGCTATGACTTATATCTTTCATGATATGATGCATGATATCCTACATGATTATGTAGATGATATTATAGCTCGCTCTATTAAAGAAGATGATCATTTAGCTGATTTGAGAAAAGTGTTTAATCGGTTAAGAGAATACCTTATTCGATTAAATCCAACCAAATGCATATTCGGAGTTAAGTCCGGTAAGCTATTAGGGGTTTTAGTTTCTTTACGTGGTATCAAAATCGACCCTCTCAAAATTGTGGCTATCACTGATATGCCCGCACCTACCAATATATCGGAGTTACGAAGTTTACAAGGTAAGCTTCAAGCCATCCATCGCTTCATCGATAAGTTGGCGGACAAAACCACTCCCTTTCTTAAGCTCCTTAAGAAGGATGTTCCTTTTAACTGGGACGACGAATGTAAGGAAGCTTTTGAACTTCTCAAACAATACCTCCTTAACCCACCTGTGCTTTCACCGCCTAGACCTAATCGCCCATTTCTCCTGTATATTTCAGCTTCAGATTTTGCTTTAGGAGCTATGTTAGCTCAGCTTGATGATGAGAAGAAAGAACGTGCTAATTATTACATTAGCCGAACCCTCATCAGTTATGAAACCCGTTATACAACATTAGAAAAATTATGTCTAGCAGTCATATTTTCTATGCAGAAATTACGTCATTATATGCTCAGTCAAAAAATGTATGTCATTGCTAAATATGATCCCTTGAGGTATCTCATGAGTCGACCTTATTTATCGGGTCGCACAACAAAGTGGGTTCTTGCTCTAAGCGAGTTTGAACTCACGTTCATAGGACAAAAGTACTGTTAAGGGTCAAATCATAGCGAGATCAATTAGCTGCTTGCACCCTTAGAATCTACCCATCCCCTCATCATTGAGTTTCCTGATGAATGCCTTCAATTAGAGGCAGACCATATTGAACAATGGTCCTTATACTTTGATGGAGCCCGATGCATGAGTGGGGCTAGTGCGGGTATTATTTTAATATCCCCGCAAAAACATCTTATACCTTTGTCCTTTAAATTAACATTTGCTTGCACTAATAATACTGCCGAATATGAGGCTCTAATCCTTGGATTACGAGCTGCCTTGGCGTTAAAAATCAAACATCTGCTAGTTTTTGGTGATTCTCAGCTTGTCATAAACCAAATTAATGAAGTTTATCAGACCAGAGATGATAAATTGCGCCCATATAAAGCATATGTTTTGCAATTGTTATCCTTGTTTGATAAAGTTACTTTGGAAGCTATTCCGCGAACTAGCAATCGTGCGGTTGATGCTATGGCCGCAGCTGCATCTCTTCTGCCCTTGGAGTTAGATGACGAATATGCCACCATCATTATTCGTCGACTCCAGGAACCCGCTTCAAATAAGTCATGTTTAGAACCTTTGGATGTGTTTCTAATCAATGAAACTACTCCTGAACCTTGGTATACGGATATAATTGATTTTCTTCAAAATGGGACTTTCCCTGCCAATTCTAATAGAAACCGACGTCGGTTATTACGTCGACGAGCAAGTCGATTTGTAATAATTGGCAATACTTTATATAGGAGATCTTTTGAAGGTATCCTATTGAGATGTTTGAATCTAGAAGAATCCAAATCAGCTTTAAGTGAAGCCCACGATGGATCTTGTGGAGGACACTTGAGTGGTAGTGTCATTGCTAAAAAGCTCCTTAGGATAGGCTACTTTTGGCCTACCATGGAAAAGGATGCACATGATTATGTGCACCATTGCGACAAGTGCCGAGAAACATGCTGACCTTGTCCATGCGCCTGCACAAGAGCTACAGGCTATTTCATCTCCTTGGCCCTTTTCAAAATGGGGCTTAGACATTATTGGCAAAATTAATCCTGTGTCATCTGATGGACACAAATTCATCATAACCACCACTGAGTATTTCACGAAGTGGGTTGAAGCTATGCCTTTAGCTTCCTGCACTGGAACTCAAGTCTCTAAATTTATTTTTAATCAAATCATTTGTAGGTTCGGAATTCCTGCAAATCTCATCTCAGACAATGGAACTTGTTTCAAAAATAAAGATGTTAAAAAATTATGCCAAAAATATAAGATTCAACATCGTTGGTCCACTCCCTATTATCCTCAGGGTAATGGTCAAGGAGAAGCATCTAACAAAACCTTAATCAAAATTCTCAAAATATTGGTCAATAAAACTAGCCGCGACTGGCACATTCAATTATATCCAGCTTTGTGGGCCTATCGAACTAGTGTTCGAACTCCCACTGGAACTTCACCTTTTGTCTTGGTTTATGGCGCTGAAGCCATTTTTCCCTTTGAATTAGAAGTTCCTTCTTTGGCTCTACTACTTCAAGATACCGAAGTAGGAGATGAATATCAAGCTGGCAGACTCAGTCAGCTGGAACTTCTAGATGAAAAGCGCATCAATGCTTTGGAGCATCTTCGTGCCTACCAAAACAAGCTTAAAAGATCATATGCCAAGAAAGTTCGTCATCGATCCTTTGAGGTCGACGACCTTGTTTTAAAAGAAAATCAAAAAAATACTAATGCAACTAAAGACCTTAAAGGTAAATTTGAGCCCAACTGGCTTGGACCATATATTATCACTGCTAAATTTGAATCAGGAGCATACAAATTAGCTACTTTAGATGGTAAATATTTAAAAGAACCTATGAATATTATGCATCTTAAGCGATATTACGCATAAAATTTGGTCATTTCATCATTTGTACATATTTTGCATGTTGTCTCATTTTAAAATATATATATATATATATATATATATATATATATATATATATATATAATAATATATATATATATATATAACTGTTTAAACAAAAACAAATGAAAAAAATAAAAAGTCAAAACAACAATATTATTGACTCTTTTGAAACCCCAAAAAAAAAATAAAGAAGAAAGAGAGAGTCAAAATTATCAAACTCTTCACAAATATTTGTTGTATATATTTCTTCTTCAAGTATTGCAGTTATATTTTCAAGTTATTTTGGATAAATTAGCATTTATTTGGAATCCCCCACTATCACAAACACAAAAAATAAATATCTTGATTTTATACGGCATGATTACTAATCTCTCTTATATCAAAGTCCACAAAATTCAATTAAATAAAGTTTGAGCATAGAGAATTGATCTTGTTATTTACTTAAACCAAGCATATCTTTTCACAATAAAATGATTACATTTGTAATTTCCATGCTATGTTACATAGTAGAAGTGGTTCTTGAGCGAAAAGTTTCCCCTGCTATCCTATCATGCACATGGTCTAGAATCTTTGAGAATTGGCAAAAGGACAAGCTCACCCCTACCCGGAATAAAAATCCCTTGCTCTACAGCTAATCCGAGCAAGTATCCCTAGCATAGAAAGAAAAGAAAAGTTCAAAAGAAAAAGAAAAAAGAAACAAGTTATTTCAGCATTATTTCAAATATCAAGCCAAAATACAAAAGTACAAAAAAAAAAAAAGCAAAAGAGAAAAGCAAAAGCAAAAGCAATAAAATCCCTTTCCCTACCCCTTGAAAAGAAAAGAAGGGTTGATGAGCTTGAATCCCTGGAATTCTCAATTATTCAAAAACTGTGAGGTAAGCCCCATAACAGGTGGTTTGTGCCCAACCCGCTTGGCCTTGGGTAACTCCTAGCGTGGTGATATGTCTGTCACATTAGCGACCTTCTTTTGTACGAGACCTATGTCTGCTTATGGATTAGCTAGCTCTTGATAACCCGACCTACATAGTAGTACTGGTATGGTTATATGCATCTAAATCATGGTTAATGAACACTTATTTGGTTCATTCAAATCACTTGTATCAAATTATCTTGCTCAAAACTTGGTAAATGAACAATGCAATTGCACACACATTTGTATTTGAGAGATTTTGTGTATCATTATGATAAATCAAGATTGGTAATGAACTCACATACGCACATGGGATTCCTTATAAATCTAACTTTTGTCTTTAAGATACTTTGAAATATTTTTGCAAATTGTTTGGAATAAATTCATTTTCTTCTTTGAAGAACAGTTGTTTAGTATAAAGACAACTACATGCATTCTCAAAAAAATCAAAATCATTTTCCAAAACATGCAATCAAGTTACATTTATATATATTATCGACTTTCGCGACGATGGTATAGTTCCAAAAACCAAAATTGGAATTTTATGCCTAGCGCAAGTCCTCATCTTCATATTTTTTGAAGACAAAAATTAAAAATCAACCATGCAATAAAACAATCTATTTTCTTCTTTGGATTTCGCGATGATGGTATAAGTCTATACCTAAATATTCTATGCCTAGCGCAAACCATTGTACCAATTTTATTCCCCATTTATTTAAAATCATAAAAACATATGACTTAAATCATTATGTTACACAATTATGCTTTAAAACAAACAAACACCTATTCTATTTCATGTCATTATGTCAAACTTCAATTTTGCAATGATGGTATAATTCCTAGGGAATTATCCAAAAAATTTATCACACTTAGGAATTTATGCCTAGCAAAAGTCATTTTAAAATATTTCATGCATAATATTTTCATGGAAATCTGAAAAACAAATCATCATCATCATCATCATTTGCATCATCACAACAAAGTCTTAAGGCAGTCTCTTAAGCACCCTTTTACTTTTAGCAATATTTCTATACTAGGATTAGCTTGACGACCGAGTGAGCGGCGACTCCATGAAATGGTCTATAATAGCGACAATGTCCTTTGAAATTATTGTTAAAAGTCCCTTTTATTTTTATCAAATTATCACATCACAAACAACCAACTTGTTTACATCAGATTATTTCATTTAAATTTTAAAAAAGCATGACATTCAAACCATCATATTTCCAAATGGCATAATTACATGAATCATCGAATCAATCAATCAAAACATTAAAGCATCATACAAATACATAAGACAAGTCATATGATCAAAAATATCTCATCTATATATATCTCAACAGTATATGTACATCATCTCAAAACTAGATTGGTATGCCACAATCTGTACCTAGGCATACTCAATCCCCTATCAAAAATAATAATAAGCACTATAATCAATCTGTGCAGTGCAATCTATAGCAGCTAGCCTCGAGAACCCCTCGAGCTCTCAGCCTCATCTCCTCCCCCACCTTGAGGTGGACGAGGTGGCCCCATCATAGTCCGTGTGGTGCTATGAGTCCTGGACTCTGATCGTGATGATGTCCTCGATGACCTCATCCCGATAGGCTCCACAATATGGGCCGACAACGGTAACCTCTGCCCCTCTGGCACCATATGGTGGTATAGTGTCTGATAGAATGTGACCTGGGCAATAGCCCATGCTAGATCTCGAGTGCTCGCCCCTCCACTCCGTGCTCTGAGGCGTGCTACCTCATCTCTGAGCTATGTGGCCTCCTCTCGATGTCGTGCAGCCTCATCCTGTAGAGTCTGCACCTCTGCCTGGAGACGGACAGTCTCCGCTCGAAGAGTAGCCATCTCACTACTCTCTCTTGTGTCCACACCCTTGCCCTTATCGGGCGATGGTGGTCTCTCTCTCCATGGAGAAGGGGGTCTCTCCTCCCTCCTCTCCCGTTGTCATGGCCTCTGTTGAGCCTGTGGTCTCCTCTGCTCTCTCCCATCGTGACCCTATGCCGCCTCAATGGCCGCCTGGCACCGCCTCCCCATCCGATGCACAACTGTGTGAATCGGACCCTGAGCCCTCGTCATCCGAGGAGGGCGGATGCTTGTGTACCAGGCATCGTAGCCGTCAGCTACCCCAGCGTCGTCCCCATCCATCGGCTGAATGGGGGCATCATCTGTGTCCGGACCCCAGAAGCGCTGCATATCTGGAGCCCCGCTAACTGTAGTGTTATCCCGGACGGTCCAGGAAAACTCGTAGTCTCTGAGAGATGGGATCCCCTACTGTAGACCGAACTGCCTCAAAACTCGGTCATAGCGGTGGAGCTCCACCTCTCCCCTCTCCATCCTTAGCCAGTAGACTCGCCTAATGTGAGCCAGCTCCTGTCCATCCTCGGCCCACCCTGGATGATCTCTCCAAGGCCTCCAGGTGATCTGGTCGGAGACAAGGTCGTCAAGTAGTCTCCGGGACATTGGCAGGATCTATCCGCCATTGTGACCCTCTCCGGAGCCACCAGTAGAAAGCTCGGGGCCTCTCCCCATCAATCCCTGTCAGTGGGAGCCCTATCGGCCTCCGCACCGTGATGTGCTCCCAGCACCAAACCTGCAGTAGAGATGTCATAACCAGACATCGGTCGCCCTTGTATACGACCCCATGCAGGATCCTATACAATCGGCATAGTACAAAGCTCCCCCAAGCAAACCTGTATCCGTGGTCTCTCATGTCGTAGACCACATCTGTCAGTAGCCATGGTACTCTGCATCCACTCTGATGGCATAGCAGCAGACCACCTACAACCCCAGCCAAAACCTGTGTCAGTCTAGATGCCCCAGGCATCTGCCATAGAGATTCGATGTTCACTCCGCCCTTCTCCAGGGCGAAGCTCGGATCTCCGCATAGTCGCATCATCGCGTGGCCCTGATTGGCCGTGGGAGTGATTAGCCGTCCTTGTATGGGGATCCTCAAAATCCTCCATACATCCTCTAGTGTGGGAGTCATCTCCCCTATCGGTAACCGAAAATAGGAAGAACCCGGATACCACCTCTCTGCTAGGGCTGTCAATAGCCCCATATCTGTAGAAACCTGTGGCATCTCTGCCACATGCTGCAAGCCAACCTGAGCCAGCTGATCTCGCTCTGCCTGAGATAGAGCGGCCAAGTCATCCCTCAACCCGTCGTATTTCCATTCTCTGCTCTTTAGTAATCCTCTCTGCAACATAAACAACAAAACAATAAAAATCATTAATAAAACAGTGATTAAAAATGCAAGTAAAACAAAGTTCAATTTCATAAATGATGATATCGTCCACTATTGGACGATATCGTCCCAAATTTGAGCAAATTCATCTCCGATTTTGCCAGCCAAAATCGTCCCCTTTTTGACGAAATCGTCCCCATTTCGTCGATTTCGCCCCTGGACGAAATCGGCGATATCGAGACGATTTCGACGAAATCGAGACGATTTCGATGAAATCGAGACGATTTCGTCTCGACGACGTCGACGGCCCAAAAATGGCCGCGATGCTCAAAAATCATCAAAATTTAATCTAAAAAGCATGAAATTCAAAATTCAAGCCTTCTAAACTAAGTTTAGACCCTTACCCGTAGCCCGCGCCGGACCTCTATCGATATGTGCGCTGTCTCGACCATCTTGTTCTGCGAGCTCTAGAAACCAGAAAATAAAAAAATGAACAGTAAAAATGAATTAGGGTTTTTCCCTATTTTTCTTAATTTTATTCAAAAATAATTAACAACAAATTTAATTTTGGCTTTTCCACGTTTTTACCTCAAACGTTCGATTTGGGTAAAAACACGGAGGGGGCATCATAGTAAGTTGTCGTACGATTCGACCAAGAATCGTCGCCTAAAAATGGGAATAAATTTTTGCTTTCTCGTAGATCGAGAAGAACTCATCTTTAACGCATTTTCCTCAAAAAATTTGCTAAAGAGGGGGCAAAATGTAGCACCCTAAAATTGGCGCAGTAAACCTTAGCAAATAATTAAAATTACATTAGTAATAATTCAAATTCAAATTTTAACCCCAAAACCGCTCCCAAATCGTCTGCTACCCGTTTCCTCATTTTCCACGCCATTTTTAGAGTTTGTTTTGTCCGTTTGACGATATCGTCGCCGATCAGACGATATCGCCTCAGATCGGACGATTTCGTCTGGAGAAGAACGTCCAGACGATCTCGTCCCAAACTGATTTGTGCATAGTTAGCTTCTGTTTCAACGGCGTCTCTAATCCGGGCAGAAGCGTGTCTGCGTCGTTAGAGACCTCCCCCATTGGAGATCTTCCAAATTAGGATGATCTCCAACCTCCTAACCTCCCTCCTAAGCCTATTTAACCTTAGGACCCCCTCTTGGCATTCCCCCTGGCTGAAATTCCCTGTAACATGAATTCTACATGCATTAGACTATCTTAAACCACCATTTGCATTTGTATTTTTCCAAGTTTGTTTGCAGGAACTTCATTGTTTTTCAGCCGGAGCAAGCTCAGATCATCGCAGACGATCCTGTTCAATTAGAGACGATTTCGTACCAATCCAAGACGATTTCGACTACAGTCAACATTGGGGGCAATCAGTGCCCAGGGTTTGCGTTTTCTCACTTTGTTTGTTGATTTATCCTGCATTTAGTTAAATTTGTTATTATTCCTTATTGTTATGCATCTTGGAGTTCACCCATATAGCTTAAGTGCACAATGAAGTCATAATTTGTCATTAGAACGTCATAATCTACTTGAATTTTTATTTGTGATTATCACCTTAGCATCTATGTTGCCATTTTACACCATTTTTCTCTATTAGAATAGTTGCATTTCTGGTATTTTGTATCTATCTCTCTGTTTGCAGGTCTCTGATGAATTCGTCAGATCTCAGACGATCCCGTCAGATCTCAGATGATCCTATCAAATTCTAGACGATCTGGACTGCTTCAAAAATCAGAACCTTCATCAGACATCCGGATCAGGTATGGTTCTTTAATCTAGCGTATTCTTTCTATTTTCTATCCAAATCTGTTTTTTGTATTTATTTAATTTGCATTTTCATAATAGAACACTTAGATTCATCTGGCCAAACCTAGGACTTGGATGTTTAAAGATAAAACTGAACACATTAAACACATTCCCAACCTAGGCGTGGAAACTGCCACTAAACGTTTCCTGGTGAACCCCACCATCCGTCGAAAAATCACCTTAATACCCCTCCCCCGAGAGGCGGGACCTTCAAAGGGCCTCTCAGTCTGAGGTACCGTCCCATCCTTTTCCCATCCCCCTTCCGGGCGTGGATCCTTTAGCCTGAAGGTAAGGGTGCGAAAAATTTGGAACGATACACAGGGAATGCTAGACAGAGGAAATTTGAGGAGTTTCCCTGGTAGATGTGATTTCAATCAGGCAAACTATGTCTACCAAAAAAATAAAATAGAGGGTGCAGGGTCCCAATAGGACAAAGTAAAACAACAGAGTTGTTGGCAACCAAAATACTCAGGTAAGTTCCAATCCTCTAGTTTCAAATAAATTTTCAATTCTATCCAATATGGGAGTAGGAGGATTATCGAAATACATGGAAGCCCAAAACCTTTAGGCTAACCTTTTTGACTCTCTAGAATCCCCATCCAAGTTAGGATCCTCAAACCCTAATGCTAAAATTACTGTAAGCCCCATGGGCATCACAAAGCCAAACCCTAATTCCCGATCTCTAGAATCCCCATACAAGTCGGGATCCTTAAACCCCAATGCTAAAAATAATTCAAGCCCAGTGAGCATCCCAAAGCCAAACCCTAATGCTAAAGAACTTAGGAATAAATTTGAGGCATTGGAAAATAAAAAAATATCATCTCCCTAACATCATCACTAGGAGCCAGGTGAATCCTACTGAGGGGTCATCCTGCAGACCAGGGGAATACAGGAAACATGGAGAAGATTTAGATATAGGGGTGGAGATATGTGAAACTCTTCAAACTAAGGAATATGGCAGTCCAGTTCTGCAACAAATTGCCTCCCCCCAATTTAGTATTAAAAAACTAGGAGCACTATGAAGTCTCCTATAGATTTTGGCAGTGAAAAAAGAAGAGGGAGAATATCAAATGCTGAGCATCAAAAAATTAAAACTGATAATGACATTGCCAATGGAAAATAGAGAACCTTGTTTCAATAGGTTATTCCAGGTTTTGAAGAAAATAAATTAGGAAAACCCCCTCAAGGGAGGGGAAGAGGAAGAAATCCCAAATAATCTAAATGAAGTTCCTATCATGGAATGTGAGAGGCCTCAATGGCCTACCCAAACACAAGGAAGTCAGTGCAATAAGAAATCAAGTGAATCCAACTATTATCATGTTGCAAGAAACAAAAACTGATGAGATTCAGTCAAAAAAAGTAGAAAAAAAATTTGGAATCAAGGGGAGATGGTTTGCAAATCAGATAGAGGAGCGTCTGGAGGCCTTATGACTTTGTGGGATCCCCGGATAGTAGAAGGCACCATTATTCAAAAATATGATAGGATTCTTAGTGTTTTATTTAAGGAAATAAACAACAACAGGTCATGGATCCTTTCAAATATTTATGCCCCAACTTCAATTCAAGGGAGAGATCTATTGTGGGAGTACTTAGGCAATCTAAGTGAAATATTCCATAATGTCCCCTGGATTTTGGTTGGGGATTTTAACACTCCTATTTACCCTTCAGAAAAAATGGGTGGAAATGGACCTATGAACTCCAACATGTTTATGGATGTAAAACTTAGAGGAGCGAATTATACCTAGAGAAATCGACGGATAGGGTGTCATATCATTCAAGAAAGGCTTGATAGATTTTTTCTATCAAAGGAGGCTACAAATCTATTCGGTGATTCTACCCTGCAAGCCCTTCCTAAAATTACCTCTGATCATAATACCATTTTGTTGGATATCCCTAACTCTATGTCCTTCAATAAACCTTTCAGATTTCAATCTATGTGGATCAAACATTCCAGTTTCAGAGATAACTTAATTTAGTGGTGGTAGCAGCCTGTCAAGGGTAGTGCAGCTTTTAAACTTGTTGGAAAATTAAAGTTTGTTAAGGAAAAGCTTCAAACTTGGAAAAAAGAGGTCTTTGGGAACCTCTTTGAAAATAAAAAATAGGTTGTTGAAAGTTTGAAGATAATTGATCAGAGGATTCAACATGGTGATGCTGATGAAACTACTAGGCAGGAGGAACAGATAAAACTAGCAGAGTTTCATAAAATTTTGGCCTGGGAGGAAATCTATTGGAAGCAAAAATCAAGGGCTCTTTGGTTGAAATATGGAGATTCAAATTCCAATTTTTTTCACGTCAACACACTTAGAAACAGAAGAATAACAAGATAATTTTTTTTTAAAAGTAGATGGTTATATTAATCAAGACTTAACATAAATCAGAAAGGAGGCATTAACTCATTTCAATTCTATCCTTGGTAAGGAATCACAATGCAATAAGGAGTTCAAAGATATTCTCTTGCAATACATTCCTAGTATAATAAATGAGGATATAAACCTTAAGCTTCTAGCTCCCTTTTCTGATGAGGAAATTACGAAAGCCTTGTTTAGCATGGAGCCAGACAAAGCCCCGGGACCCGATGGCTTTCCCCCTCATTTCTATCAAGCTTTTTGGGACATCGTAAGTGAGGATGTAATTTCTATTGTCAGAGAATTCCAAGAAAGCAATCATATCCCAAAATGTCTCAAATCTACTTTTATTTCTCTAATTCCTAAGAAGCAAACCCCTGAATCTATGGCTGACTTTAGGCCAATCAGTTTGTGCAATGTTTCTTACAAGATCCTAACTAAATCCATTGCAAATAGAATGAGATATGTTCTACCCCACATCATAGATCCGTGTCAGGGAAGCTCTGTCCATGGCAGGTCAATCTTGGATAGAGTTATCACAGTTCATGAAGCTCTGCACTCTGCTCATAAGACTAACAGGTCTATTTTTGCCCTCAAGCTTGATATGAAAAAAGCATTTGATAGGCTAAATTGGGACTTTTTGATTGTTGTCCTCCTTAATTTTGGTTTTCACCACCAATGGGTTAATTTTATCAAAGAATGCATTTCTAAAGCATGGTTCTTGATTCTATTTAATGGAAAAACTGTTGGTTACTTTCAAAGTCGTAGAGGAATTTAGCAGGGGGACCCTATCAGCCCCATGTTATTCATCATTGTGGCAGAAGTTTTAGGCAGAACCATAAAAAATGCTTAGAGTTCAAGGCTAATATTAGGAATCAAGGAAAAATATCTCACTAGGGTTTTTCTCACCAATAATTCATCGATGATACCCTTCTATTGACTAAGGCATCGGTGGTTGAGGCCAAAAGAATTAAATACATCATGCAACTCTATGAGGACGTTGTTGGTCAAAAAGTTAATTTTAGTAAAAGCAAGTTATATTTCTTGAACACCCCCATTTAGAGGCAAGGAAGGATTGCAAAAATTTTAGGGTGTGATATAGCAAACCTCCCCACTTTGTATCTTGGTCTCCCATTTTTCATTGGTTCTCCGAGAGAGTCAATGTGGGACATGGTTATTGAAAGAATTCAAAAAAAACTTGTTGTATGGAAATGTTATCTTCTATCTCAAGTAGGAAAGTTGACCCTCACTAAGGCCTCTCTTTAGATCATTCCAGTCTATTTCATATTTGTTTTCAAAGACCCTATGAAGGTTTTCCAGAAAATTGAGAAACTCCAAAAAGAATTTTTATGGACTGGATTAGAGGAGAAAAAAATAATACACCTTGTAGGATGGACCAAAGTGTGCAGACCTAGGGAAAATGGGGGCTTAGGTCTGAGGAGAATTGCTCATATAAATTTAGATTTACTAGCTAAGCAGGCATGGTGCATCATTTTTGGTGAAGAAAATGAATGGATAGCTATCATCAAATGAAAGTATCTTCAAAATATGGAATTTCTAAGTGACTCAATTCTAATCAGAGGTTTTGCATTTTGGAAAGCAAATCTCAATTGTAATGAAATTATGAAAAAAGGTTTAATATGGGTTTTAGGCAATGGTGAGAGGATAAATTGTTGGAATGACAGGTGGGCTAAGGACGAACCACTGATGCAATATCCTAAATTATCTTGAATCAGACATATCATGGAAGAACTCATTGGCAAAAAAGTCTCTGATTATATGGTTGAGGACAGAGGCATAATGAAGTGGAAATAAATAAGGATTCACAAATTTCAAGCAAAATCAAATGATATTTGTAATATTCTTGGGCAACAGTTTATCCCCATGAGAACCAAGGAAGATCAAGTGATCTGGGCTCCTACAAAAAATAGGTAGTTCACTATTAAATCAGCTTACAAGCTTCTACTTGATGACAAGGATTTTGTCCTCCAAAAGGACTTAGTTTGGATAAAAAAATTAATTCCAAAAATTGTAGTCTTTTCATGGTTGGTTATCTAAGGAAGAATTATAACCATTGATAATATTATGCATAAAGGTATTTGTATCACTAATCATTGTTATCTATGTAGGGCTAATTGAGAGACCATTTATCACATTTTTCTTGAGTGGCATTTTTCCTTGATTGTCCTAAGTGGGGTTTTTCAGGCCTTCAATATTTCTTGGGTTAAACCAACCATCGTACTTTTTTTGTTCATCCAGTGGCCTTTCCCATTTTCAAGCCAAAGACTTAGATACATGTGGAAAATTTGTCTCAATCACTATCTTTGGCAGGTGTGGTTAGAAAGGAACCATAGAGTATTTAATTATTATATCCATTATCATAAAACTATAATTGCCAGGATCCTATCCTTTGCTAATGAGAATATGAACCTTATCCCTTTTTATAGCCATAAACCTCATCTGTAGGAGACCACGATTGCTCAATATTTAAGATTAACCTTGTTATAAGAGTCTGTGCCTAGGGTAGTCAACCCCATAGCTAATGTTAAGTGGTCCCCACCTCCTACGGGTTGGTTTAAGCTTAATTTTTATGGATCTTCTAAGGACAATCCTAGAAGAGCAGGCACTAGCAACATTGTGTGAGATCATAATGGGAATATGATGCTTACGTTTTCTAAATATTTGGGAATAAGGATGAACAATGAAGCTGAAGCTAAAGCTATGCGGAGAGGCCTTCAAATGACTCAAGAATTAGATGGCAATTTTATCATAGAAGGAGACTCTATGCATGTTATAAATCTCCTCAATAATTTGAAAACACCTCCTTGGAGGATTAAAACAATTTTTGAAGAGGCTAGGATCCTTTTCTAGGGAAGACAGGACAAAAAAGCCCAACATGTCTTTCGAGAAGCTAAAAAAGTTACTGATAAGTTGGTCAATTTGGGTGTCAATGGTAACAGACTTTTCAAATGGGAACACGGTGTCCCGAGTGAAGTAGAGGAGCTTATTCAACAAGAATTCCAAGAATGATAGTCGAATTTACCAATAGGGAAGGCATTGTATGTTTGAAGGCTATGAGTATTCTTTTCTCTTTTTTGAAATGGACTCACAATAAAAATTATTCGAGCTATCAGTATTGGTGGATGCTGCTTGGAAATACCACAAAGACTAATGGGGACAACCACATGTCATATAACATGGCTCCTAGTCATCTTAGTAATTTGAGGTTGGTTGATAATCACAAGGTAGGAAAGAAATGGCAATATAAGACTTTGAACCAGAGCCATGTGGACCACCAGATAGCCACCACCATAAATCTAGCCAACAGGTTCACTTCTCCAAGGCTGATTGGCCAAGACAAGATGTGGTCCCAAAGCATGTAATATACAGAAGAAAGTAATTACCAAAGAATTATTAATATTAATTGTCAATACAGAGCTTGTGGGAGTTTTTTCAGTACTCTGCTATGTGTGTCTGCAACTTTTTGTTTCTCCACTGTTTCAAGGAAGGGATCTGTGTCTATTTTTTTTTGTAATTATGATGCAGGTGTGTTTTCTTGGGGTATACCCAAAATTTTGTATGGGAAGTTTATTTTTTATAATAGGCTATGTGCCTTACCGGATGTAATGGCTTTTGCGGCATGTAGATTTTACATATATAGGATCCTTAGTAAGGACATGTTCATCAACAACCCTGGGCTGATTTTTGTAAAAGGTTTTGGGTCAACTTGTAAAACTCGGTATTAATGCTATAGTATCTTATCTACCAAAAAAAAAAAAATTATGGGGAGATATCCCTAATGCTGACAATAATAATATTTAGAGTAAGATGGACTTACCATGCAAATATTTAATGCAATAATTGGTTATTGGTGTAGAGAAGGTGTTTTTAATTTAATATTGTATTTGGATTTAAAATGTGTATGATTCTCTATTCTTTGATGATATTCTCTTTTAGTATTGATCCTTATTTTCTTTTATTTTCTTTTATGGATGCTTAGTGACTATGCTTTGCTTGTTTTAAAATCTAGGTGTATTCTTGTTTGATTGGAATGATAAGATCAAGAGTAGAGTTCTAGGGTGAACTCAGAGGTGACCTAAGGGAATTAATAACCCCTTAGGGTGAACATAGGTGACCTAAGGTAATTGAGAACCTCCTTAGGGTGAACATAGAAAACCTAGGGGAATTGATACCCCTTAGGAAGATAAAATACTAAGTTGTGGAGACACTACATCTAAGTTAAGATAGACCATTAGATAGATGAGATGGATAGCTTAACTCATGGTAATCATAGCATACCTACACATAATGGCTTGTGTATGGTATGGTGATGCATGTATACCTTTGATTCATTGAGGGTGATAAGTCTAACTCATCAAGAGTGATTAGATAGATAGACTTGTTTGCAGTAACACATGTTATGCCTATGCGAAGGGTATTTTGGGTAGGGTATCTCATGAGATGTAGCTTTCCAGAAAACTTAGGGGATTTAAATATTAGGTAAATATTAGGTTGGTTTAAGGGTTCATGAGTATCTCTCCTTAGGAAAAAAAAACTCTTTTATTTTTGTATATTTTTATATGTGTGTTTTTGGGTCATTCCATTTGGTATCAGAGCACTAGGTACGAGGTTATAGAGCTTCTATGTGTGTTGAAGGGAATTAGATATCTCCACTGAAGGCTTGCTTAAGGTAAATTCTAAAGCTCGTATGACTTATAAAATTATATTTGCTAAGATCTGACAATAATCAATCCCAAGGGCAAGTGGATGTAGTATGCCTTAGTGTGGGCTTCGGTGTTAGTGATACATCCTAACCTAGGATATTACCCTAGTTTGATTTTTTAATGCATCTAGTAAGAGAACTTTGTATTATGGCTTAAATTAGAGATACAACTTAGATAAAACTGTAATCTAATCTTCTTTCTTGGATGGAATCAGGTTAATATGCCACCTAAGACTGGAATAGGGAGGCCTACACCTAGGCAAACTTAAAAAAATAATTTTGAAGAAGAAAACCAGGACGGAGGACCAACAAGCCGCAATAGGAAGGTAGAAGACCTCATTACAATGATCGCTGCTATGCAGGATCAGATAAGATAATTGCTGGAAATAGGTGGAAACCAAAATTCACAAGTTAGAGGCTCAGAGGTTGGTCCAAGTAGTGGACTAAGTATGGAACAAGTGCAAGCCAGAGCCCTGGTAGAAAAGAGACATATAGGGACATGAAAAAAATTAGTATCTCCAAGTTTTATGGGGAGGGTGAAGGTGATGCAACGAAAGAATGGCTGAGAGAAGCAGAGGTTCACTTTATGGTAAAGGGCTACTCATTAGGAACTCAAACACTTTGGACTATGATCAACCTAGAAGTGGCTTCTATGGAATGGTGGGAAACCCACTATGAGGAAACTAAGATTTCACCTATTGACACTCCATGGGAGGATTTTATAAAAATATTTAAGAAAATATTCCTAAAAGAGCATTTTTATGCCTTGAAGTATGAGGAATTTGCCAATCTAAGATAAGGAACCAACATAGTGGAAGTGTACTACAAGAAGTTGGTGAGATTGTTTAAGTATGTACCTATTTATAATGAGAAAATATGGGTCTACAAGTTCACTCTTTGTTTGGAGTCTAGGATAAAGCATGATGTAGACATGCAAGAGCCAAATTTGTTGTAAAAGGCATATGACCTAGCAAAGAATGTAGAGTCAGACTTATATTTTAAGTATGACACATTATCTAAGCAAGCTCGGTAGGAGCTAAAGAAGATAAATAGTGATGGGTTTGTTAAATGGGAGGCTGATCAAGAATTAAAGGCTATGAACCCCCAAAATCATGATAGGAAACCTAATGGAAATCAGAAGAAGTTCAAGAAGAGTTTTCGTAAGAAGGATCAAAAACCCAATAATACCAAACCTTAACAACAAAAGTTGCAAGATCCAACTCCAGCAGTTAAGACATGGAATCAAAAATATAAAAAATAGAAAGGACCTAAGGAAGGGTGTTACAATTTTTGAGGACATCATTACTATAATCAGTGTCCATATCAAGTAGGGACTAGCACAGCTAATGAAAAAGGAAAGGAACCAAAACATCGGATCTATGCTGCAATAAGGTAGTAGAAGCTAAAGGGAAAAACAACCCTATTACTTGGGAAAGGTAAGGTTTTTAATAAGCAAGTAAACATTTTGATAGATAGTGGAGCCACTGATAGTTTTATTTTGTCTAGTCTAGCAAGTACTGTGTTAGAAAGGTTAGGACATTTGGCTCAAGGGTGGAAGGTTGAGTATGGTTCTGGGTATATGTACTTTGTAAACCAGCATTATTCTATGTGTTATCTAATGGGATTATGGAATATTTTTTATATGTAGCTCCTCTTCTTGCATTTGATGTGATTCTAGGGATGGATTGGCTACAAGATCATAAATCCTTGATTAATTTTCTAGACCGATGTATTGATTATGTAGAAGAAGGCGGGATGAGACTCAGAATTTATAGCAAGCAAGTGGCATTTAAGCCTCAGTTGTTGTCAACTATGCAACTAAGAAAGGCCTTAAAGAGAGGAGGAATAGTGTGTGTAGTAAAACTTAATGAAGTGGAAGACCACGAGAAAGGTGAAATATTAAGGCAACACCCAATTCTGCAAGATTTTAAGGATGTAATTTTGGAGGACCTACCTCGACTACATCCTATACGAGAATTTGACTTCACAATTGAACTTATGATGGGAGTTAAACCTATTCATAGATCCTCATATAGGATGAATCCTATTGAAATGCAAGAACCGAAGGTTTGATTGCAAGGATTATTGGAGAAATGTTTGATAAAACCAAGTGTGTCACAATGGGGTGCACTGGTTTTTTTCATGAAAAAGGATGGTTTGATAAGATTGTATATTGATTACAGGATACTAAATAAGGCTAAAATCAAGAATCAGTATCCTTTACCTAGTATTGAATATTTATTTCATCAACTAAATGATGTCGAGGTGTTTACTAAGACCGATATGAGGTTAGGGTATCACCAGTTAAGTATTTGTGAGGAAGACACTCACAAAATGACATTAAGACTAGGTATGGGCATTATGAGTTTACAGTTCTACCATTTGGACTGACTAATACCCCAACTGCTTTCATGAATTTGATGAATAGTGTGTTTGGAAGACACTTGGACCAATTTTTCTTGGTATTCCTAGATGATATCCTTATATACTCTTGAGATAAATAAGAACATGATAAACATCTTAAGATCATGTTAGAATTTTTAAGGAATAATTAACTTTATGTAAATCTGGCTAAGAGTGAATTCTATGTTCCAGAGGTATGATATCTTGGATATGTTATATCATAAAAATGAATTGTTGTGGATTAGGAGAAGATAGAGGCTATCCTAAATTGGCCATCCTCTACTAATGTGACTAAAGTACGAATCTTCATGGGGTTAACGAGCTATTATAGATGTTATATAAAGGATTACTCCAAAAAATTTGGACCCATAACTAACCTTTAGAAGAAAGTAAGGGAATTCAAGTGGTCATAAAGGTGTGAGGCTACTTTTGTACTACTAAAGCAAAATATTACTACCACACCAATACTAAATGTTCCCGATCCATAAGGGGACTTCTCAGGTATGCATAGATGCATCAATAGAAGGATTAGCAGGGGTGCTCTCATAAGATGAGTCAATAGTGGCATATACTTCAAGGAAGCTCAAAAAGCATGAAGTTAATTATGCTATGCATGATCTAGAATTAGCTACAGTGGTGCATGCTATAAAGGTTTGACACCACTACTTGGTGGGAAGACCCTTTGAGTTAAAGACTAACCATAAAATTCTATGGTATATATTCACTCAACCAATACTCAATGTGAGATAGAGAAGATGGGTGGAATTCCTCGTTGAGTATGATTTCGATATTGAATACATAAAAGGGAAGGAGAATAAAGTCGTTGATGCTTTAAGTAGGATAAAATATATAGCAGCTATAACTAAAATTCACTTGGACCTTATGGATTGGGTGAGACAGGAGCAATCTCGAGATGAGTACTGCAAGGAAATTCGAGTTAATATGAACAAATATATTGAAGGAAATAAGGAATTTATTATGAGGGATGACTTTCTATGTTATAATGGAAGGGTCATCATATCAAATATGGGTGATTTAATGAACTTGATAATGCAATAATCCTATAGATCTCCTTATTTTGCTCATGAAAAGAACCTTATTTTGGGTAGGAATGAAGAAGGATGTCATGAATTTTGTTACTTGATGCATTGAATGTCAGAAGGTTAAGGCAAAACGCCAGCATCCTATAGGAAAACTATATTTGCATGACATACCCATGCAAAATGGCAGGTTGTATCCATGGATTTTATAGTGGGTTTACCCAAAACTCGGTACCAACATGATGCCATATTTGTAGTGGTTGACAAACTAAGGTTACTCATTTCATACTGGGGAATACTAAGGATGATGCTCAAGTAGTAGCTAGTAGATTCATCAAAGAGGTATTCTGATTGCATGGATTCCCTGAGGTAATTATCTCAGATAGAGACTCTAAATTTACTTCTAAATTTTGGAAATCCCTTCATAGTGCACTTGGTACAAAATTGAATATGATTTCATCTTACCACCCTAGAACTTATGGCCAGATGGAGCGGGTAAACCAAGTTTTGGAATACATGCTTCACATGTACTGCATGGATCAAAAGTCTCACTGGGAAGATTGTCTACCTTTAGTAGATTTTTCCTACAATAATGGACATCACTCCTTGCTAGGAATGGCACCTTTCGATGCCTTGTATGGGTGAAAATGTAGAACACCATTATATTTGGATAACCTAGAAGATTGATTTATGACTGGGCCAAAAATGGTTAGGGTAATGGAAGATCAACTAAAGGAAATTAGAAAAAGGCTTAAGGATGCTACGGATAGGCATAATATTTATGCAAATCTAAAAAGGACTCCAAGAGAGTATTTTTTTGGAGATAAGGTGTTCTTAATGTTTAAGCCGAAGAAGAGATCCACATTTTATGGGACCCTTTGAAATCATAGAAAATATCAGTTCGATTGCATACCGACTTACATTACCATCGAATCTGTCCAAAATCCATGACACTTTCCACATATCCTTGCTTAGGAAGTATGTTGTTGACCTTGAACATGTGTGGGATGTTTCTAATTTGTAGATGGTAAATCCATAGGCCATTGAAGTACTGTCAATGAATATTCTTTAGTTTCATTCCAAGTCCATGCAGAATAGGACTCTTGAACAATGTAAGGTCCAATGGGACTAGTTCTTTGAGAAAAATGCCACTTGCAAGAAAGTGGAGTTTATGCGAAAACAATTTCCATTTTTTTGAAGATATATAATGTAATAATTTTTTATTTTTCTATCAAAAACTAAAGAAACTGGAAACACCGAGGACAATATTTAGTTCTAGCGGGGGAGGATTTCATGACCCTCCCTAGTAGACAATTTGAAACAAAGAAACAATGTATTAACCTATGATGTGGTGATACCTAGTTTGAACAATTGAACCAACTATATTATGTTTAGTTGATTTAGAAGGGCATGTTATTGCTATCATATTACCAAGTGTGCAGGATCAGGTACACTCATAGGTGGAGAAGGCAGAAACATACACCAGAAATGAGGGTACTTAAGATTAAGGGAAATGATGGTTAAGGTACTTCAAGGTAACTAGGTGATATTATTCGTATAAAGTAGGACCAAGCTCCAATGAGATGGAACCCACTCATAAGATATACGTAGCAATAGGTAGCCAAAAATTGGAAGGTCAAGCCACTCCTTTGCTCCTAAAGGGTAAGATTTTTGGTATAGAGGTAAATATTTTGATAGATAGTGGAGCTACTGATAGCTTTATCTCATCTATTTTAGTCAAGGATATACCAAAAAGACCAATAATTTTGGCACAAGGGTGGAAAGTCAAGTATGGTTCCAGAAAAACCTACTTCATGGATCAATGTTACCCTCATATAAAATTTATCATACCTAGTGTATCGATCATAATATGCCTTTATGTAGCACCACTACATGCTTTTGATATAATTCTAGTGATGCATTAGCTTCAGGTTCATAGAGTTATGAACAATTTTAAAGAAAGGTGGATTGAATATTTATAAAATGGAAAGGAAAGGTTAAGAGTCTACAATGAGCAAGGGATAATTCAACCCCATATTATTTCCATAATGCACATGAAGAAGACCTTTTATTTATAAGGAATGAAGAGATACATCACTAATTTTGTTGCTCAGTACCTTGAATGCCAAAACGTAAAGGTCAAACATAAAAATCTAGTAGGACTTCTATATCCACATGATATACCCATGCAGAAGTGATAGATTATATCGATTGATTTTATTGTAGGTTTGTCAAAAACTAGGTATAAACATGATACAATCCTTATTGTGGTTGATATATTGACTAAGGTTGTGTATTTTATACCAAGGAACACCAAGTATGATGCACTAATTATGGCCAACATATTTGCCAAGGAAATATTTAGATTTCATGGTTTCCATGAAATGATTATTTTAGATAGGGATTATAGGTTTACATCCAAGTTTTGGTAAGCTCTACACTATGTTTACATCCAAAAATCAATGGGCAAATAGAAATGGTGAACTAGGTCTTGGAATACATGCTTTTGCAAATATTTCATGGATTAGAAGTCTCAGTGAGAAGACTACTTACACCTAGTAGAATTTTCTTATAATAATGGCCACCTTTCTTCTTTGGGTATGGTCCCATTTGAAACCTTGTATAGCATAAGTTGTACGATACCTTTGTCTTGGGATAATATTGAGGATCAGGTTGTGCTTGGGTTAGACATGGTCAATACGATGGAGGATCAACTTAATATAATCAACTAGAGGCTTAAGGAAGTTGTCAATAATAAAAAAATATTTGATGATTTGAAGAGATTTACAAGAGAATTATCCATAGGGGATCAAGTTTTCCTAAGGGTTAGACCCATGAAAAGTGCCATAAAATCCACAAAATTGGATCCTCATTTCATCAAGCCATTTGAGATCATGAAAAATATTAGTCCTATGGCATATATAATTGTATTACCACCTAATCTATTGAATATCCATGATGCCTTCCATGTATCCCTTCATAGGAAATACATTGCTAATATTGATCATGTGTGGGATTTTTCTAAATTATAGGTGGAAGACCTCAAGGCCATTGAGGTACAACCAATTAAGATCCTAGAATTCCATTCCAAGGCGACGAGAAATGGGATTCTGGATCAATGTAAGGTCTAATGGGATCAATATTCAAAAAGGAGTACCACTTAGAAAAAGTGGATATTATAAAGAAATGTTTCCCTATTTTATTTAAAAATAGTAAAATTGTGATGTAGGGAAGACACAGAGGATTGTTTCTAGTCCTAGGGGAGGATGTAATACCCACCTTGGTAGAACCCCTTTAAAATGATAATGTGTGTGTATGATTTATTGTTTTCAAGTAACTAGCATAGTTTATGTCATGGACATGCAAAGTGGTTGCAACAATGCTTATGCCATATAGATATGGTATTGTATTTCTCTTTTGTTAATATGGTTTGGTTAGGATAAATCATGGAATTTAGTTTTAATCATGGTTAAGATGCTACTAATTCGATGTGGTTCCATAGGGCTAACCATGATTGCAGGTGGACAATGTCAAGGTATCAAATTGATGACTCGAATATTATCTCTAATGGTTTAGAAAAAAAAAATTAATATTTCCTTATGAGAATGATTGGTTTGATTTAAATAATTAACCATTATAGTATCAAACTAATGATTTAATATTTGTCTTGATATTAAATTGATTTGCTAAGAAATAGCTTGAATATTGTTTAAATGCATAAAATGGTTATGATTGAAGTGACTAACCATTATGATATTAAACTAGCAATTTAATATTGCTTTGGTTTGATTAAAAAGGGAAGTTAATTAATAATTGTTTTTATGCATATGATGGTTGCATTTAATTTGGTCAGGGATATGATTTACATAGTGTTTTTTTATAATTGCATAAAACTCCTTTGAATTTCTTTAAAGGGAAAGCATTTTTGAAATCATGAAAAATATGGTTATATTGGGCATGAAATTGATGGCCTCTTGTCAACTGGGACTGAGCAATCAAGTTGGCATTAATGGCAAGTAAACCCTTGTCAACTTGGAGAAGGGATCCCTGATGGATCTGTAGGTTTTGGTTTCATGTGTATATTAAGTGTTTAAAAAAAGGAGAGAAAAAAGAGAGGGGATTCATGTAATATGCATGGTGGAGAGCTTGAAAAAAAAATAGGTTACGAGGAAGAAGCTTTGGACTAGTAAGGAATAGAAACTATCTCCTTCCCTTTGAGCTAGCAAGTGATCAGGTTGGTTTTTGATATCTTCTTTCTCCATGATTTATGTTTTGGTTTAAATCCCTAATTTGTTAAAAAAAAACACAAGGATGGGAAAAGATGTATGGTCTTGTTTTAAGCCTCAATGTCTGATATTATATATACCCTATGTTTGCTAAGGTTGAGAACCTTATATTATATATGCCATGTGCTAAAGCTAAGTACCTCATATTTTATATGCCCTATGTTTTATAAGTATAAGCACCTTATATTATATATACCCTGTGTTAATACCAAGTACCTCATATTATATATACCATATAATTGTGAAGGCCAAGCGCCTTATATTATATATGCCCTATATTTTCTAAGGCTGAGCACCTTATATTATATATGTCTTGTGTTAAGGCTAAGCAACTCATATTATATATACCTTATATTTGCTAAGGCTGAGTGGTTTGGGTTAAAGTGGAATCTATGGTTTCTAATGTCATTGACCTTAGATAGATAATGATCCTATGTTCTCTACATTGTGAAACCGACTAATTGGCACTCCCCAATTACCAATTGCCTTTCCTTTTCTAAATCCTATTCATGCTAAAATGGTTTTTTATTGTTAGATATTTCTCAAGCCTTTGATATATTAAATTTAAACCTTAGCACATCCCCTTTCATTGGTTTTATTTCAAATTCTAATGTGTGGCACCTCCTGTCTAGTTCGGTGTTGTGTAGAGATAGGCAAAGTATCTTGTGTTGGGCTCCTTTGGGAGTAGTGCCACATTGTAATTTGGAAAGTATTAAGTGTCATAAGGGAAGAAACCCCATCCCCTTAACCCAACCATCAATTAGTGGTCCTAGATCCTTGAGCATGGGGCCACCCAAGAGCACCAATTAGTGGTGTTAGAGAGGTAGGACACACACTCTTCTATTAGCATGCTTAGTGCCAGTCGTCTAGGCACAAATTCTTTTTAATTACCTAGTGTTAATTATCCTACATGAATTGTGGGAAGGTGCTTACATGCCTTAAGAAGAGATTAACTCCATTCCTTACTCAACCATTGGTGGTGGTGGTCAGGTAGTTCCACTTGGTAACTTTTGGTAGTTGCGATTGTCACACTTTGAATCCAATTGTTGACTTGGCTCTATTGAACCTTGACTGTTGGGTTTAAATGGATAAATAGTCTTTTGTTAAATATGTAGTTATATGAACCTCTTTTGTTTTAATAATAGATAGTGCTAGTTTTTAAATATCAAAAGGATGGTTTTATGTTAATTTTAGGGAATTGTAAATGATCTTCTATCCCCATGAGTGTGGTCTACCGGCAAGGATGCCACTTGCATTATCGATGATGTGACCCGGGTTCAATCCCCATGGTCGATGTGTATAATAAGTATTACTCAAAAAATATATATATCTTGTAATGATAAGGATATAAGAGACCACATAGAATAGTAGTTATGGGGCCTCCCTATAAATAAATATACTATGGTAGTATAGTTTTTAGAGGATATATATATACACTAGTGGATATTGAATCTCCTTGGGATCCATTGAATTAGAATATAATGGAATTTCTAATGTATTGTAGAAATACTTAGTTAATGGTTTTTCTAATGTATTGTGGAAATATTTAGTTAATGGCTTTTATGATGTATTGTGGAAATACTTAAATGTTGTCTTTTCTAATGTATTGTGGAAATACTTAGTTAATGGTTTTTCTAGTGTATTGTGGAAATACTTAGATGATGGCTTTTATAATATGTTTTAAAAATACTTAGCTAATGGGTTTTCTAATGTATTGTGGAAATACTTAGATGATGTATTTTCTAATGTATTGTGGAAATACTTAGATAATGATTTTTCTAATGTATTGTGGAAATACTTAGATAATGGTTTTTCTAATGTATTGTGGAAATACTTAGATTATGACTTTTCTAATGTATTGTGGAGATACTTATATAATGGTATTTATAATGTATTAAGGAAACATATATTGAACTTTAGTTGTTTAAAATTATTTATTGTGGTAGTGGATATTAAGTTTCATAGACTTGAAATATAGTAGTGGTTACTATGTCTCACTTTAGTGGAGTAGACTTGAATTATGGAAGTATATGCTAGGTTTCATTGTAATGGAATGAACTTGATTTGAATTATTGTATTTCATATCTTAATTCTTGGAGAAATAGGAGAAGGTTCCTCATATCCTTTTTATGTATGCATGAGGTTCATTAGAAGGGATTATGGGGTCCCCTCTAAGGAGTGGTTGCATGTGCAATTCTATGGTTGATGCTCAATTACATTAAGCTCTTGAAGGAAGATGTTCCTTGAGTTTTTGGGACATAGGGATTATGGGGTCCATATGTACCCTTAAATTGTAATAATGAGATGGATAAAGGAACCATGGGGTTCCTCTAATGATTGTATTGTGAAATATATCTTCAATAAATGGATCAAGGATATTTAAGATTAGGTTTTTCCCCGAGGGGTTTCCTAGGATACATGATGTGTTATGTGATTGTGTGATATATCTCTATCCTTGAATTATTCTCATACCAAAATTTGTCATTATAAAACATGTTATTGTTTATAAATAATGGGATTTAATTATACTCTCATGGTTTATGCTTTAGTTAATTGGTAAGAGTTTAATGACTAATTAGGGTGCTACTCATTTAAATTGTGGATGGTGTACTAAAATAAAGGAAAGGATTCACTAGTTGTGAGTAATAAATAGTGTGGGTAATTCATATCTTGAAAAACCTTAATGATAAATCTTAATTATGTAAATAATGACACCTACTAACTTACGCTTGGATTGGAAGTACGAAGAAATGAGATAGATAGCTTATGCTAGCTCATCATGGAGATGAAATAGATAGCTAAGCTAGCTTATCATTGAGATGATATAGATAGATTATGCTAGCTCATTATGGAGATGATATAGATAGCTAAGCTAGCTCATCATTGAGATGAGATAGATAAATTATGCTAGCTCATGGATATGAGATAGATAGCTAAGCTAGCTCAACGTGGAGATAAGATAGATAACTAAGCTAGTTTATCATTGAGATGAGATATATAACTTAAGTTATCTCATCTTGGATATGAGATAGATAGTTAAGTTATCTCATCATTGAGATGATATATATCTAATCTAGCTTATCATTGAGTGACACATATATCTTAGGCTAGCTCATAATGGATATGATATAGATAACTAAGCTAGCTCATCATTGAAATGAGATAAATAGCTTTTGCTAGCTCATCATAGAGATGAGATATATAGCTAATATAGATCATAATTGAGATGAGATAAATATCTTAGGCTAGATCATAATGGGGATGATATAGATAGCTAAGCTAGCTCATTATTGAGATGATATAGATAGCTTAGGCTAGCCCATTTTTGAAATGAGATTGATAGCTTAAACTAGATCATCGTTGAGATGAGACAAATAGTATAAGCTAGCTCATTAGGAAGAAGAGATGGATATATTGGCTCATAAAACCCTAACAAGTATGTATATATATATATATATATATATATATATATATAAGATATAGATATATAATGTACATATCTTTCGCTAAGGATAAAATTATCGGGTTGTGATAATTCAACACATGAGAAATCAAAATAACAACAATGTCCATCCATTCCTTTCATTATTAAATTAATAAGAAAATGAAAATATGGGCTAGAAGGGTTATGTTACAACCACCACAAACTTACCAATCCAAGAGGGTGATGCCATTTATGGAATGCATAAGGACTTATCAATTTCTTACATTCTCATGAGTAGAAAACATAATGTGAGTTTCATATAGTGTAGCTCTAAATTCTGATGGCCAAAAGATGATTACAATGAGAAACCTATGCCCCTATTTATAGTAAAATATTACCCCTAATTTACCTAGCATGAAAAATAATTACTTCTAGTAAAAACAAATATTTAATGTAACTTTAGCAAAATGTTACACCTCCAAAAATTGCATGCCACTTATTATTCTTCTAATAGAATGCTCCAAAAATACTTAGTGTGCTATAAAATATAAAAAAGTTACTATTTGAAAGAATTTCCTTATTATCCATGCCAATTTTTGGGTGCCAAACACTGGTGAAATTTATCCTAAATTTGTCACAACACTCACATTTAAATTATCAAACCAGGGAGCTCGTAGAATTTCAAAGTGCCATGGTTGAGACTACTTACACTACCACTTTTGAGATGAATCCATTCAACTATCATTGGGATGTGTTTGTATAATAGTGGTTGATTTGTACACACCAATAAAAATCATACATAAATAAAATATGTAAAAGTAAATAAACCGCACTGAAAGCAATAACACACTTTACGTAAAAAGAACACAGCTCTTAAAAGAATAAAACTTGATCTAAGAAATGAACGTACTATCATACATAATTAAATCAATGAAAATAACTAAGAAATAGGGGAGGAATACTGGCTTGGAGTGGGCTTGAGCTCTAGTAGATCCCGTCCAATGAATCACGAAGATAATAAATAGATGAAATAATTCTCAAGATTTTATTAATAGTGTAGAAAATACTACATGCGATAATATTCTAAAAAATTCCTCTCCTGCTACAGAGAATTCTGTGTGTTTATATACCACACATAGGACTTATTTTTATAGTTATATTACAATAGGTGCCTCGGTTGCATTCTAAATTGGGATAGTTTAATTACTATAATCGGTGCACGATAATTAGCTCTGCATCGTTTCCTAGCAATCGGATGATTTATGCTTCACTATGGTTCTGCTTCATGAGTGGTTATGTGTTCATCCACTCTAGCTGGGACAACTCGATCATCAGTGGTTTACCATAGATGATGTGGAACAGTGGTCAAACGGGGTCCTTCTCTAGTTGTTTGGTCAACACGCATAATCTAGGTGCTTGCTTGAATAAGGCATCTAACTCAGTAATGCGCCTTCCTCAGTAAGGTGCCTACCTTAGTAAGGCACCTACTTGAGTAAGGCGCCTACCTCAATAAGGCACCTACTTGAGTAAGGCACCTACCTCAGTAAGGCACCTAATTTAGTAAGGTTCCTACCTTAGTAAGGAACCTACTTTAGTAAGTCACCTACTTCAGTAAAGCACCTACCTCCGTATGCCTTCATCTATTTAAGCAGAACCATGTCAGGTCTATGTAGGACCTTGACTGAGCAAAAGATGACAAAATCAAGGAAATAACTACATAAAACCCACTTCATGCATGGATTAGATAATACACATGATTTCATTAAATAAATATTTAATGTTTCATAAAAATATACAACTCATGATATATTGTCGCGTAAAAACCATTAGTACATATACAAACATATGAGCATATCTGGTGCTCATCATCCCCCATGCCTAATATATGCAACACCCTCGTGGCACATAAAATTGGTAATCACCTCCTCTATATAGGCAATTGTTCTCTATTTCCTTTTCTTGCTGGTGTCCTTGGCTTTCTCTCCGTCCTAAGGCTTTAGTTTCTACTAAGGGGCTTTGGTTTGTTGTGGGGCATCCCTAGGCTATGCTGCCATCTAGCTATGCTAGATTTTGGTTGTGTTGATTTGGACTTCATTCTACACCAGCTTCTTGTTACACTGGCTCTACCTCCCTATCATTCTTGGCCCAGCACCTGTGTTGGGTGTTGCTACCATAGTTTTTGCTCCCTTCTGGAAGGTTGCCTCTACTTCCTACCACAATTTAGTGTGTTGAGGGTGTAACTCTCCAAAGGGAATATCGGATTCATCCCTCGTCCTCATAATCATGTTGGCCTTGTACAACCGAAGTTCTTAGAAGGTGAGGTCAAAATTTTTCTTTGTGATCACTACCGCCTCTACCTTTGGCCCATATACCCCATATCTTTCCATCCATTTCCTCATATTGGAGGGCCGACCCTGTGACAAACCATGGATCTCCCAAAATTGATCATCCATAGAAGGGTTTACACATATGAAAGGTCCTCTTTTGGCCTTTTTGGCAGCTTTCCTAGCTACCTTCGCCTCCTTGAACTCCTTATGGAGCTGTTAAAATTGTTATTTCCACTCAATGAAGGCATGTAGGCCTTCTTCCCATTCCTCATCCGAGTGGGGGTTCAATTTGACAAATGTTACTCTAGCCTTTCTTTTGGCCCTCTTCTGCGTTGTTTGAGGTGTCTTCCCCTTTCTCATCTATGGTATTATAGTAGCTTGCATGGGGAGATCTTCCTTTCCCATGGAGGATACCCCCTAATATATAATATAGGGAGCTACCCTTCTGATCTGAGGTCCCCCGTGGTTGTTCCCTATGTTTCCTAGTCGCCCGGTGTAGGCTCCTCTAGTTCTTTGGGTAACGACCCATAAATTTTGGGTCCTTGGTGCTCTAGATAATCCTTCTTGGCCTCAGGTTTATGTTTTTTACCTTGGATCTACCCTAAAGGCTCCTCATAATCATCAATGTTGATAATAGGAGTTTTTATTTAAAAAACATAATTCCCCTGTTCCTCTGCAATTACCCTGTCAGAGGTGCACGAACCTTCCCTTGCCTTTAATTCTTCATTTTGGGCATCTGACCTAACTACCCTAAATGAGACTACTTTCTCTAGTGAGGTTGGAGAGTTCATGGACATCTCAATTGCCCAATCAGTTTGGGTAGAGGCATCCTACCTTTTGATTGCCCTGACCTGCAACTGTTAGTTTTCTACCCTGAGCTGCTAGATTAGTTACTGAAATTGGGCAACGGTGGCCTCCTACCTCTATATTATTCTTGCAGTCATATCCTTATATTCTTTGAAAAGTTCCTGCATCATGGATTTCTCACTATGCTCAACACAGTCCTCTCTCATTGGCACCTCAAACTGCTATTATCGGCTAGCTAATGGTTGTGGTTATCGACTAGCTAAGGGTTGTGAGTCTTATGGACTGTGAGCAGCCAAATTTCATAGGGTTTGGGCTGCAAAGCCAAGATATACATCCTCCTATTCCTCATTTCTCAAGAGGATTAGTCACCGTAGTCATATTCGACTGTATATGTGCTTTGTTCATCGTATTGTGGGTTCAGAGCTGGAGGATTCTAGCCTATCCTCCGTATAATTTGGTAGAGAACTCTACCCTTCCTCTGTAGCATCTAATGAAAATTAGGGGTGTTCCTCTTCATACATTCCCCACAATTTGACATTGTTTCATGCTTCTGTTGCTACCTACTCCAATGCATCATAAGGTTCGGCCCTAACTTCTTTGGTTGCTCCTCATAATTTGACCTCTTGCTCTACTTCGATCGCTACCTACTCTCGTGCACCAGAGTTTTCAACTCCATTTGCTGATGAGTTTCCCCTATGCTCCTCTATGTGGCATATTAGGGTTATAATTAGCCTATGGTGGGCTAAGGTAGAGACTGCCCCTCTCTGATATCATGATACCTCATCCTACAGGGCATTTACCAGATAGAACGGGATGTTAATTTCTCACCTATGCACTATATGGTTCAAAAATTGTAGATGGTTCGCATTCAGGTACAAATACTTCTCAATGTATGTGAAGTTTCTTGCAACCTACTCAAATATATTCCTCATGTGCATTGGGAGTATATACATTGGAAGCTTTCTTTGGTCGCAAGGGATGTTCCCTTGTCTGAGCAACACTTATGTGCACTTCTTTGCTACACCATATTTATATATGCATTCCCTAGTAAGGGTAAGACCGATGACATGAGTGATGTGCTCTAGGGTGACTGGGATTACCAGTCCACACAATTGGGCAACTCGTCCACTCATAGCGGCATAAAATTCCTTTACCACCTCTTCATCCTGGTCTTGGCTAACCAGGCGATAGTAATTCATCCACCTGGCTGCTTTGAATTGATGGCAAACTTCTTCCCTAATTCCCTCAGTTCCACTGGGCTCTTGCTTTTTGAGTGCATGATTATTTGATCATCCTCCCATGGTGAATTCCATGCCAATTTTGACCGGTTTGATGTTTTACCCTTAGTAAGGTACTTTTTATAAACTTAGGTTCCTAACTCTGGAAATCATTTCTGCATTGGGGTTGGTAGGGTATGCCACCCGAATTAACTTCTGAAACAATATATTAGGCATGAGGGGTGAATTCAATTCTTGCATCGACATTATTTTTAGAGAAGCATATCATATGAAAAATTACATATATATCTAAATAAAATCATGCGCATACCTGATTGGTAATTTTTTGTTGCATGGAGTATACCAAATTGGTACTCGATAATATTATTCCCATGTGCTAATTACATTGCCTTAGGTACTGCATTTCCTAGTTCGCTCGAGGTCCTACACTAAAAATGCAATGGATTCTATTTGTTCAAGTTGGGATTCATATCTCCTTGATGGTTGGCCTTGGGATGTGCAGAGATCCTACCCAATGATTTCAAAATGTTTTTGAGTGCTTTCGTATTTCTATCACATGATATGATGGCATTGGCTTTGGTTTCTCCACGTACTACCAATTTGTGCATGTATTTTCAAATCAATCAACGTGCTTGCTTGAGTAAGGCTCCATAGTAAGGCGCCTACCTTAGTAAGGTGCCTATTTGAGTAAGGTACCTACCTCGGTAAGGTGCCTACTTGAGTAAGGCACCTACCTCGGTAAGGTGCCTTCCTCATTAAGGTGACTACCTTAATAAGGTTCCTACTTGAGTAAGGCACCTACTTGGGTAAGATACCTACCTCAATAATGTGCCTACCTTAGTAAGGTGCCTTCCTCAGTAAGGCACCACTTCAGTAAGGTGCCACTTCAGTAATGTGCCTACTTGAGTAAGATGCCTACTTGAGTAAGGTGCCTACCTTAGTAAGGCACCTTCCTCAGTAAGGTGCCACTTGACCATAAAGAACACTCCGGGGTGGCACCTCCTTGGCGGAGCAAGGCACCGCTCCTCCGGAGTAAGGTTCTAGAGTAAGGCACCTCCTTGGATATATATATATATATATATTTGAAAGATGCTCCGAGGTGGTGCCTCCTTGGCAGAATAAGGTGCCACTCCTTCGTAGTAAGTTTCCAGAGTAAGGTACCTCCATTTCGGAGTAAGGTACCAGAGTAAGGCACCTCCCTTCTAGAGTAAGGTGCCAAAGTAAGGTGCCTCTCCTTATACTGCCAAATGAAAGAACGCTCCAGGATGGTGCCTTTTAGTAGATCAAGGCACCTCCCTTCCGGATTAAGGCACCAAAGTAAGGCACCTCTCATCCGGAGTAAGGCACCAGAGTAAGGCACCTCCCTTTTAGAGTCATCCATTCCTTCATCATTGAAAATTCAGCAGCGGCTGACGTGTTTGCTGATGTGAGGTTGATCAAGCCTCCTAAATTTCTCCTCGTACTATGTCAGCATCTACTTTATCCAAGCATGGGGGTGCATAATTTTTTCTTTGCAGGGAATTGGTTCTCACTCCATGCCTAGATCAACACTACCTTCCTATTGTGTAGTTCCATGGATGCTGAGCTAGTCTAGGCCTTGTCCCCAAATATACCTATTGTTTGAGAAATCAGGCCATTTCCCTACAAAAATAAAATGGAAAAATGTAGTTAAATGTAATCCATGCCTATTAGGCCCTGGCTATCAGGATGCCTGTAGCTTGCATGCAGGCATTGTTCCTACAAAACAAACCGTAAGCTAAAAAATAGGAAACTATACTAATTTATTTTTGGTGGACACATCTATGTCCACCACGTTGTTGAGAATTTTGGAAAAATTTACTTGGATAGGGTTTACCCCATGCTTACTCTGGCTTCCACCAACAAGCTTTAGAACCTGTGGTATGGATGAAATCGGTGGCCATTGGCTGTTAGAATGGTGTTGCTACCGTCAATTGTCTTGACTCATACAACATTATTTCTTATTATTTCCACCACCTCATACGGTACCATCCATATTTGCATCATTTTTCCCTTCCCCCTTTGGAACTTGGAATCATACAATAGTACCCAATCTTCTTCTTTGAACTGTTTCATTTTAATTTGGTGGTCATGCCACTAATTCCTCTACCTCTGCATGATTTTTGTTATTTGGAGGGTGTTCATTTGAAATTCATCCAACTAGTTTAGTTTTTGAATTCATTCCTTCTAGGCTTCATCTAGGCTTAGGTCTAGTTCTACCATTTTTCTGAGTGTATTAACTTTGAACTCGATGGGTATAATTGCATATTTTCCATATACTAGTTGGAAAGGTGTAAAGGCTGTGGTCAATTTCTACATTGTATTATATGCCTATACTACCTCCAATAATATTGTAGCCCAATACTTCTTGTGTTGTTGCATGGTTTTCTTCAGGATGTTCTCTATTTCCCTATCGGTTACCTCCACCTGCTCCACCTGCCCATTCACCTACGGATGGTAGGGGGTAGTTTTGTTGTGTCAGACCCTGTATTTCTCCATCAACTCCTCAATTAACCTAGAGATAAATTGGGATCCTTGATCCATTTTAATTTCCCTGGGCACTCCAAACCTCATAAAAATATAGGCAAACAAGAATTCAGCTATCATCCCCTCCTTGGAGTCTCTCAATACCTAGACTTTGACCCATTTAGTAATGTAGTCTTTGCATACTAGAATATATCTCCTCCTGGTTGAAGGTGGGTTGATGGATCCAATGAAATCCATCCCCCATTTATCTAAGGGCTCAATGTGTACGTGAGGTTGAAGGGGTATTTTGTTCCTGTGGGTCATTCTACCCATTCTTTGGCATTTGTCACACTTGCTGGCGTATGTGGTTGTGTCTTTAAATAGAGTGGGATAAAAATACCCAGTCTATAATACCTTATACACAGTCCTTCTCCATAATAAGTGCCCACCACATGGCTCATTGTGACAGGTTTTGAGTATCTTCAAAAACTCATGCTTTGCTATGCACCTTCTTACAATCTGGTCGAGCCCTATTTTAAATAAGAGGCCATCAATCCATTGAAAGGAAACACTCTTTTCAATCACCCTTTTCTTATCTCTATATGAAAGAGTAGAGTACGTTCTACTAGTGGCCAGATAATTGGTAATGTCTATATACCACGGTGTCTATTCGCTGATGACGAATAAATGTTCATATGGGAACTTCCTCTACCGCTATGTGATCTAATGGGATTAGTTTGGATAGGAAGTCCATGACTACATTGTCCTTCTTGGGATTATTGACTATGGTAATGTAAAATTCCTATAGCATTAAAATCCACCTGATTATCCTACCACTGATTACTGGTTTACTCATTAGGTATCTGATGATCGCATGGTCCATGTGAATGAATACCTTGTAACCAGTGATGTAGTGGTAAAATTTGTTTATGGCATGCACCACTACAAGAAATTATTTCTATGTTACCATGTAATTGATCTCAGTACCTGCTAAATTCTTGCTAACATAATAAATGGTGTATAATTCTTTTCCATACTTCTGCCTAAGGACTGCTCCAATTGCATTATTAAATACATCACAATATATATGAAACAGGAGAGCCCAATTTGGAACCCATAAAACTGAGGTAAAAATTAGCTTCTCCTTCAGCATATTAACTACTTCTTGTAGTCCTTCATCGATATGAATTCTACATCCTTTGTCAATAGGGTGTGTAGCGGTTTGGCGATCTTGCTAAAATTGGTGATGAATCACCTGTAGTACCCGGTAGAGCCGAGAAAACTCCTCACTTCCCTCTATGTTTTTGGGTTGGGTAGGTCTTTAATTACCTCTATTTTATTTTTATCCACTTTAATCCCTTCTTCCGAGAGATGATGTCCCAGAACTATGCCCTCACACATCATCATAAAACATTTCTCATTGCTGAGGGATAAGTTGTTCTCTTTTCATATCTAGAGCACACATTCTAAATTTGTCATCACTTCTTCAAATGTTTCTCTGTAAATGGTGAAGTTGTCCATATATACCTCTACTACCTCCCCCATAATATCTAAAAATATGCTCAACACCACCCTTTGGAAGGTGGCTAGTGCATTGCACAATCTGAAGGGCAAAACTCTATAGGTAAATGTTCCCCATGGGCAGGTAAATATTTTCTTATCCTAGTCCTCTTCTTCGATATGTATTTGGTTGTACCCATTGAATCCATCTAGAAAGGAGAAGTATTTCCTCCTGGACAGTGTTTCCAAGACTTGGTCAATGAAGGGAAGTGGGAAGTGATCTTTCTTAGTCACTTTGTTCAACAATCTGTAATCAACATAGATCTACCATTTTCTATTTTTCTTGGGCAACACCACAAGTGGTGACACCCACTTGCCGTCGGAGATTGGATAGGTGAACCCTGCAAACAAGACCTTTTGTAAATCATATTTGATGATTTCCTTCATATTCGGGTTCATCCTTCTCTATGGATGTTTGACTGGAGTTGCCTATTCTTCAAGGTAAATTCAATGAGTGTAAATATTTGGGTTGATTCCCTTCATATCCTAAAAATCCCAAGTGAATGCTTTCTGATTTCTGGTTAGGAGCTCCTTCAACTCTTTCAATTGTGTGGGGGTCAATCCATTATTGATGTTCAATGTTCTTCTAGTCTCAATGTCAATTTTCTTGGTGTGGTGGTCCTAAGCACCGACCAACAGTGACTCAAGAACTGAGAGGGAGGATTCTCATTGAAATAATCTTGTAATGATGCCATATTCATCGAATTCTTCCTCCAAATATATTAATTCCATCATCGGATGGATCATAGATAATAAAATATCCTCCTAATTGTTCGACATGGGTTCCCCCATCATTTCCATGAACTGCACAGGAGGAGATATTGTCAATCTCTTGACATTCTACTTGTTCAAAATTGTCAATAGTCCATTGTGATAGCTGATGTAGGCATCAGCCATAGCTAACCATGGTATCTCCAAGATGAGTGGGTAACCACCTAGTCCTATTTTTTATTATAGCACCAGGAAGTCTACCGGGTATTCCCATGCATCGACCATTATAATGATGTCCTCGAGCATCCCTTTTTGGCACTATGGTTGATCGTTAAACCAGCTACAATACCGTCTTGGTGGGTTTCAGGTTTGTAAGCTTCAGCTTCTGCATGGTCTCCTACGATATCACGTTGATGGCTGCACCCAGGTCAACTAAGGTGTTCACCAATGAATACCCTCCTATTTTCACCATCAGCATCGGGCTACCTAGGTCTACATATTTGGGATGATATGCATTCCCCATCATCAAGTTAGCCAATTTTCCCATAACATTGATGGTTTGTACCACCTTACATCCTTGTTTCCTTAGACACAGTTCTTTTATTGCCTTGGTGTATATGGGCACATACCAGATAGCTTGAAAAAGTGGGATAGTGACTATGGGATTCTTCAAGCTAGAGAGGATATCAAATTCTAGATGTGTCGACTTCCTCTATTCCTGTAACCATTTAGGAAATGGAGCCTCTATTTTCTCAAAAACTTTCTCTTCCTCCACCTCTTCTATAATAGGGTATTTCTCCTACGTCTTCCTCCTCTTCTACCAGGGGAGGTGCCTCTACTCCTAGTTTCTTGCTTTATAAGTTGAATAGGATTACAACTAATATGATACATCAAATACATCTCTCCCTCTACTTGGTATGCTGGCTGGTATATCTTATTATTTGGGTTCACCGTTGGTTGTGTTGGTAACTGCGTAGGTCTCACCGTAGATAGGGTCGGTAAGCCTTGTTGAGGTGGAACATATGCTATGTTTTTTGGTATGGGATTCCATGGAACATGGTTCCTCCATCGATGCCCAGAGTGCTGATATGGTATCCATGGTTGCTTATTGGGAAATGTGACTCCTAGAGGTATGTTCATCCAAGGTGGTGGTCCCCACCATCCCATATTGGGTGGTGGCAGCTACCCTTATGCCATATATGGTCCTCCTCCATAGGGCGGTGTCCCTATGGGCATATTCCCCATAGGGGGTTGCTACCAATTTCTTTGATTGCCCATGAAATAGGCTTCAGTTATGTCAGCCTCCTCCTTGGTATTGGGAAGCTATGGGCATAGTCAGGTCTTTTGGCTTTGTTGGCAAACCATGCATACTTTGACCTTGTTCTCTAGGTATGCATTCCTAACATGCTTTCCTTTGCATTTTGGAAAAAAATAGGCCAACACTGCATTATTATCTTGTTTATTCTTATCTAGAAAGATCATATCCAATTGCAGTGCTAGAGAGGATAGTATTTCACTCTTTAAATCTTCCAACATGTTGCCTATCTCTATTTTTGTGACCGATGTGGTTGCGTTCATGGGCTTGGGATACGGTTTACCTCTTCTCCATGAGTAAATCTGACATAGTTATTGGATATCTTCCATGGCATGTTGGTAAACATATCCTCCTAAAATCATGTTTAGTGCCTCCAATGACTCATTGTTGAGTCCTCTCAAAAAAATGATTTTGAGGGACTTATCTCCTAGCTTTGCATGAGGAGATCACTACAGGTTGAAATTGAACCTCTCCTAGTATTCTTCCAGAGACTCATCCTCCTTCTGTTTCATGTTGAGGACTTCCTCCCTGGAATCCCATGCTCTGTCAAAGTCCTGGTACTACTCTAGAAAGAGCTTCATCATATCTTCCCATGTGGTGATCTATTTGTTCCCCAACTTGATAAACCATTTTAGAGTTGAGTCATATAATGTCGATGGAAAGAGCTTTAGCTTTTGAGAATATGATTTGTGTTAATAGACCTACACAACATGTCAAATTTAAACAAAAATAGGTTAGGGTCTTTGGTTAGGTATCCCCTAAAGGTAGGAATATGGGCAGGGGATATGTTCTTCATTTTAGTTTTCCCTGCTCCTTCCTCTATCAGGAAGTTGAATCCAAATGAGACTTCTTCGACCATTTTTTAGGAAATGTGGTCTCTAATGCAGCTTTTATGACCTTTCAGTCACTCAGAACTTTTTGTATTAGAGCCTCTAAGTTAGCTAGTGTTACGGTCTGATCCTATACAACTTTCCATTATAGGGCTTCCTCTGAGGGTATTATTTTACACAATGGGTTCCAGATGATCTTTTATTTCCTAGGTCGATGATACAAGGAGGTGCTTTGCACAAAGTAAGGATGCTCACTCCAGTGGACTGCAAGTGATGAGTTGGGATAATCTAATTTAAACTCTAGGTATTTAGCTGACTCTAACTTTTTTGATGGACTTTGTCTTATAAAATGACCATCGAGTACTTTTTTTCTTGGCGAACTCATATAAGGTCAAAAAAAATGTTTTAACGGGTAATGTAATCAGTCTACTAGTGACGCTTCCCCAGTAATTGTGCCAAAATATTGGGTGCCAAACACTGGTTAAATGTATCCTAAATTTGTCATAACACACATTTAAATTGTCAAACCAGGGAGCTCGTAGACTTTCGAAGTGCCACGGTTGAGACTACTTACACTACCACTTTTGATATGAATCCATTCAACTATCATTGGGGGGTGTTTGTAAATTAGCAGTTGATTCCTCCACATAAATAAAACTCATACATAAATAAAATACATAAAAGTAAACACACCACATTGAAAGCAATAACACACTTTACATAAAAAGAACACAACTCTTAAAAGAATTAAACTTGATCTAAGAAATTAATGCACTATCATACATAATTAAATCAATGAAAATAAATAAGAAATAGGGGAGGAATACTAGATTGTAGTGGTCTCAAGCTCAAGCAGATCCCACCCAATGAATCACGAAGACAATACACAAATGAAAGAATGCTCAAGCTTTTATTAACAGTGTAGAAAATAACACATGCGATAATATTCTAAAAAATACCTCTCCTGATATAGATAAGTTCATGTGTTTATATACCACACACATGACTTCCTGTTGCAGTTCTATTACAATAGGCACCCCGATTGCCGTCTAAACAGGGACAGTTCAATTACTATAACCGATGCACGATAATTATCTCTGCATACTTTCCTAGAAATCAAATGATTTTTGCTTTGTTATGGTTCTGCTTCGTGAGTGGTTACGTGTTCATCTACTCTAGCTGGGACAACTTGATCATCAGTGGTTTCCCATAGATGACATGGAATGATGGTCAAACTGGGTCCTTATCCAGCCATTTGGTCAACACGTATAATCTAGGTGCTTGCTTGAGTAAGGCACCTAACTCAGTAAGGTGTCTTCCTCAGTAAGGCACCTAGGTCCTTATCCAGCCATTTGGTCAACACGTATAATCTAGGTGCTTTCTTGAGTAAGGTGCCTAACTCAGTAAGGTGCCTTCCTCAGTAAGGCACCTACCTCAATAAGGTGCCTACTTGAGTAAGGTGCCTACCTCAGTAAGGTGCCTACCTCAGTAAGGTGCCTACTTTAGTAAGGTGCCTACCTTAGTAAGGTGCCTACTTTAGTAAGGCACCTAATTCAGTAAGGTGCCTACTTTAGTAAAGCGCCTATCTCTGTATGCCTTCATCTGTTTGATAGGAACCATGCCAGGTCCATGTAGGACCTCGAATGAGCAAAAGATGATAAAATCAAATAAATAACTACATAAAACATACTTCATGCATGGATTAGATAATACACATGATTTCATTAAATAAATACATAATGTTTCATAAAAATATACAACTGATGATATTTTGTCATGCAAAAACCATTAGTACATATATAAACAAATGAGCATATCTGGTGCTCATCACCAATTTTCACTTTTGTGTTTGTTTGAATGATTTGATCATATTTGCAAGTGATACACTCACATTTTACAAGCAATTTGACACCCTTACCTAAGTGAATTAGCACATTTTTTGAAGTGAATTGACACCCTTTTCTAAGCAAATTGACAACTTTTTTTAGATAATTGGCACCCTTTTTTGAGTTAATTGTCATCCTTTGTTGAGTGACTTTAAATCATTTATGAGAAAAGTATTCCATTTTGTGAGCAAATCACTTCCTTGATCTAGTCAGACCATTTTGCAAGCTAATCTCTCCTTTGAGCCAATAGGTACATTTTGAAGATAACCAAAGTTTGTCAATTTTATAAATTTTGACATTTTATAATATTATTTCTAGATTTACAAAATTTATTTTCTCTAGCTAATTCCTCAAAACTAGAAGGTAGTAGTTGTGATATTGCATTTATGGTGATTTTATGGGGCACCAAGCTCGATTGAAAAGAGATCCCATATATTGTATTTGTCCTTGGCCATTGAGTCTTCAAAATTATAATCCCTATTGTAAAATAACAAAAATATAGGTGACCTATGTTTAGCTTTGAAGTAATGGGTTCAAAACTATCTCTAATTAGTGTGTGAGGATGCACCTTAATCATCTAAATTTTGGTATTTGATAACTTCTCATACTAATCCTACAAGTGGATAATCCATTGTACCTCTTTAATTTTGACTTCCATAATTATCTTTCTAGTTCAATGATCATTTTTAAAGCACCAAGTGATACTATTTATGGACACCTTCACTTTAGTTTTCTCTAGAATCACTTATTAAGCAATTTTTGCATCTCCTTTATCAATTATTCAACTATAATTCCAAGAGTATAATAGGTAGCTTGCATCATTAGGGTCTCCCTTGCATGTAGGATATGTATTTCAATTGTGTGATTACTATCTTCTTACTTTATGTACCAATCTACTTCATCTATTTCATTGGATGAGAAGTTATTTAGTGTAATTTACATTGCATATTATCCCCTCTTCCATCTATCTAATTGTCTTTTAAGAGAAATATCTCACACTTATTTATATATTAGGGGTTTTCCTTAGTACAAATGGAATTGATTTGAAAAATTTTGGATGTGCCTTAGAACAAAGGGACATAATTGTAGAAATTTTGGGTGTGCCTTAGCACACGTAGTCCCAAAGAGACTCAACTTATTCTATCATTAAGATATTTTATACCATGTTCTATATTGAAAATTCCTTGATGAACAATAGCTTCCCTCTTCTTTTCATTTGCCAAAATTGGTTGATCATGGGCATAGTAGATGTTGAAGCTATATCACCATTAACCTCTTTTCATGACCATTATTTTTTAGTGATAACTAACATTATTCAACTAGGCAACAAAATATCACTAAAAAATAATGGTTCCATTTGTTGCTATCCCCATACTAATTTAATGTCATAATTCAAAGCATCAAACTATGCTCTCCAAGATTATAAGAAAACACCCAATTTTTAGAATCATGGCTTCTTTGTTACTCAATGTAGCCTTCTTATCTAAAACTACAAGAGACACACATGAATCTTCTCTATTTATTTAATAAATTTTGTTTCAATGGTTTCATCCCAAAGAGAAGTACTTATTCACAAAAGTGGTCCCATAAGGTTTCTCCACACCCTATAGGCTAAGCTTTCGCAAAGATAAAATTGTATGTGTCATATTCTAGTTTGGTTTTTTCTTCCATTTTATCTTCATCCTCCTATAAAATTATATGATTCTATTTATAGGATCTCCTTAGATTCCACTATAGGATTATCTCTCCCTAAGGAGAAAAAAATATCATATTCTAGGAGAGAAAATATTTCACCACACCTTGATGATTTATGAGGATCACACATGGTGACATCTTGGATAAGAAAATGATATTAAACAACCTTAGGTGTTATAGCAAATTGAATCTCAGAAACTTGATAGTCTTCTAAATTCTTCATCGAGGAAGTAAAATGCTTTCATGAAAGGTGATTCACATGTCAAATCATCAAATTTTATGGCATATGCTTCTTTATATTTTGGCTTAATTTTTCTTTCTATTGTTCTTGCTCGAATTCCTTATTTAAGGGAGGCATTGATGCTTGATTATCTAACTATATATTTTCTCTTGTTATCTCCAGAGGTAGAACATCCTCAAAATGGAACCTAAACCACTTGTATTTTAACTTTATATTTGCTTCCATCATAGACTCTTATCCTTATAATAAAAAACAAACACTTCATAATCTTCTATAGATTCTAATTCTATATATAAGTAAGGATCAACTAATACATGATCTTCTTCATCCTTTGCTTCTTTTTCCACATTATTTTTTAATTTCTATTTATCCTATTGTGATGCAATAGGTCCTTCATCCTTTACGCACAAATGCATCCTCCTTCTTCTGAGGACTGTCATATCTTCCCAATATTTTTCTTATTTATTAGAAAATTACTCTTCAAAATATTATCTTATCTATAGTTTCAACCCTTTTATTAATGCAGATAGTTCCATATTTGAATACTAACTCCTCATGTATTTCTATAGCATTGAAATTTACTAGGATTTAATCAATGATATTAGGTAGGGTTGGCACTAATGGTATATCTTATGGTTGTTGTTACATGGTTAGATTAATTATGGGGACCACTTAACTTGTGAGGAAAACCTACTAAGCCTAACATTGTTGATTATATTAAATATATTAAGAATGTGTGATGGATCCAATGTACTTTTTGGAATCATACCTATCATTACAATAAAGACACCATGTCGACTCCATCCCCATATTGGTGTTAACCATGTGGATATGAGTTTTATTTTGTCCATGATAAACACCTTGTTGAGGCACCTTATATTTTATTAAGTTTGGAGTCCTTTGGGGTTACTTATTCTATGATTGTGGCCATTATTATTTTATAGAATTATTCTAACTAACCAATATTTTTATCACCTCCATAACTCTATTATTATAAAAACACTACTAGATTCATTGCCTAGGTTAAATGTAGTAGGAGGGTTATAAGTTATGGCTAAAATATTACAATGAACAACATGTTTTGACTAATATGAGTGATAATATATGGTAATATGGAAGGATGAATGGAAGTATTGTTTTAGGGATTAAGAATAGGTAAAATGTTTGGTGTGGAGATAGATATAGGCATATTTTATAAAATTTGGGCTACATAGGCCATTACTGGAATAGGGAAAATATTTCCTACTTGAACGAGAACCTCCTTTGCTCTAGCTACTTATTCAAAAATTATAGGTAGTGTTCAATAATTAGCATTACAAATAATTAAATCTAATTCATATTTTAAACCTTTGATGTAGTATGGTAATGTCTATTCTCCATTTGACTTAAAAAAATTTAGGATTACGTTCAAGGTCCTCAAAAATATAGTATTGAAATCATGTATATCTTTTTAAGGATGTCTTTGGATTGCACTTAATTGAAATAAAATTGAGTAACCATTTTCCATGTTACCAAATGTATGCATAAATAATTCCATTATTTATTCCCAACTAGTAATTGAATTATCTATAATACCCTGTACCATAAGGTATTTTTATCATGAAGAGACTAGATCAACAAACATACCATTATGTTCTCGTCTTGGATGTAATTAATTAACTTGCATAGATAATTTGATGAGATAATCTAGTATAGCCTTGTCTCCATTCCCATAAAAGGTAGGTAGTTCTTTCATAGTTGTTGAAGGAATAGGATAATAGGCTATAAAATTTAGTGGACCTTGGTGGGTCCAATTAGGGAATTGTCTTTGCGGCCTAGGAGATGCTCTTGAATTATTTTTTTGATGAGGAGGTTAACCATACTATTTTTGAGGAGCTATATTACATAGAAATTAGTCAAATACTAAGGGTGTAGAGGATATGGATATGGTAGATAATAAAAAGGGGGTACTAAGGTAATAGATTCTAGTAAACCCACTATTGGTTTGGAGATAGTTGAATTTTCTATTGCAAACTCTGTAGAAATTGTTTCCAACCTTGTGGAAATTGCAGGTAGCAAAAAATTTGAGGATATGACACATTTTATACTATATAAGTATTACCCCATGGTTAATACATTGTAATGTTGATCAAATCCCAGATATGTCAAATATAGAAGTAAAACTCATACTTTTGTTTTGACTTTTTATTAGAAATAAAATCACTCCCTTTATTTTGCTAAAGTTTATAATTTAAAGCATCATCCTAGATACTCCATTGCATATACCTACATAGGTAGATTTTCAAGGTTAAAAATACCAAAATTTCAAAACTCCTAAATTTTACTTATGGAATGATTTGCTCAAAATTTTGAGCAATTTGCTAGTGGGAGAAATTGGTACAATGTGCTCATAAAATTGAGAAATTTGCTTTACAAATCAAGTGATTTGCTTCTTTTATCAAATTATTTTCTTGTTTATCTAAACTTTAAAAAATTTATAAAATGATAATATTTTCCAAGTGGGTTGCTCGAAGTAAATCACTCTTAGGATTCGAGCAAATCACCTTCCCATGAGAGATTAAGGAATATAATGGGTTTTCTAGTTATTTGCTTTCTATATCTTGAGTGAAACACTCATTGGACTTGTATTGGAAATAATTATCATTTTGGAGTGAATTTCCCACTTTATTGAGCTAATTTCTTGCTATTTTTCATAATCAAAATTTGACTCAGGATTTTCCTTAAGTATTTTTTACAATGATAGTTGCACATACAAGGTCAAGTTTTAGTTTTTGATGTTGTTTAACTATTGTCAAATCCATATTTGTAAAATTTTAAGTTTTCTAAAGTTTATGTTTGAGTCACCATTTGTAAAATGCCTACAAAATATTAGAAATAGAGTCTATTCCATCATTTGGGTTATGTTAATATATCTTCCAAGGTACATACTTAGATTACTTTAGGGGCAAGTTATCTAGTTACTTAATGCAATGTAATAAGTGGACAAGTGCCAATATGCAAGTTGTACATGTGCAAGTTATCCCTTGCAAAACTAGATAGAGTGTTGGCCAAGTATCCTATTTTACTTATATAAGCATGGCCTCATAGATAGATAGGAACAAATTAACAGAGTCATATAAACATAGAAATTCAAGGGACATAGTGTAGTTTAGTGTGTGACACCATCCATTGGTGATGGGTGTAATGTAGTTAATTAGCTTTATATTGGAGTGCTCATTTCCTCCATAGCTACATTGTAACCTTTATATTATTTCTATTTATCACATATTTTAGTCATCTAGCATATTTACTTTATTTCATATTATTATGCATATTGTGAATTTTATCTCTCCATGCTTTCTACATCAAAAGATAAAATTTTTATCAGAGTTATGATATATCTAGTTTGTTTAGGTCTAAAGGAAATCCACCATTATCATTGAGCCTAAGAATTTCAACAAACTGATGCACCACTAGACCAACCACTATAAAAAGCTCTCAAAAGAATCTAGGTGGTAGAATTAGGGAGTGATGAGTGAGGACTGAAAGAAATATTTGTTCCAAGAAATACTGAGATTGTAATTGACTAGAGTATTTCCATAGAGTTTTAATAAAAACTCGTGAAGACCAGGTTTTAGCATTCAATCCATTGGATTGATAAATCATTCAGTGAGGACTACCTAGGATATCTAAAATTTGCCAACTAGTGTCTAAAGTTTCTTTTGTTTGTAGAAATATAATTCTCAAAGGATTGGGACTCGTCCTATGATAGAAATATAGGAGACTCCAACTTCACTACTCAAAGTTCGACATAGCCTCATAGTATAGAGATTAGTTCCTTGTGCAAGAGAAGAATACTATGAAAGAAGCCTTCTTGTGAAGAGTTGTGGTGAAGTCAAGAGACTGAAGATCTCCATTATTGAATCAAAGAACTTCATAAGATGAAGAAAATGCTATAGAATCCTTGACATAGAAAGGCCATAGAAGCTGTGGATAAAAGGCCACAAGAGTCTTGAAGGAGAAGCCACATAAGTCTTGATATCAAAAAGCCATATGATCCTTGGTACTAAAAAAGGCCACATAAGCCTTGATACTAAAAAAGGCCATAGAAGCCTTAGTACTAAAAAAGGCCATAGAAGCCTTGATACTAAAAAAACCATAGTAGCCTTGATCCTAAATTTGAATATATTCAAAATTAGACTAAAGTTTTTAGTACTAATACTTTTTTACAGGGAAAGAAGATTCAATGAGTTCGAAAACTTCCTACAAGAAATTTAGGAAGGGTATCTTCTTCAAAATATATTCTGCACCTGAAGTAAAATCAAAGAAATCAAGATAATATCTCATTATAGAACTTACATTCAAGGAAGGAGAAGAAGAATAAGGACTAGGTGATTCCTACTCCAATCCAGAAGCAACAAAATTAGATATTAGGAAGTAAGTCTCATTACCAACACTTCTAGAGTAGAAAGTTGAATAAAATGTCTCAAGGAAGACCATCCGAAGCTGTCAGATCAGATACCTTGAGAAGGTATTATTAAGCATATTGAAAAAAAGGCTAGGAGAACCTTATTGAAGATATTCCCAAAGGAGAACTCATTGTAGAAATCCACTATCAAGTAAAAGCTTCAGATAGTGAAGGACTTGGAACAATTATTACCATCCGATAATGAGCACAAGAGAAGAAGAATTTGGAAAGGAGTGCCAAATTCATGAATAAGAATTTGGAAAGGAGTTTCAAATCTAAGAAGAATAATTTGGTAAGGAGTACCAAATATCATAAGAAGATCATGCTTGAAGATAAAATAATCTCACAAAATATTAAAAATTTGAATATTGGCTCTCACAGCAAGAAGGCATCGCTTCAGAGACAAATACTTCTCCAAATCTATAGCAAAAGGAGGATAATAGAAGAGGATAACAAGCCATCAAATCCTAGGCTAATAAAATAAGGTCGAGACCATGATTTGGTGAAAAGGAGCTATTCAAGATAGTCTATAAAGAGTTGCATGGATATTCTCGTAGCAGCAACTTGGTTATTCTAGACACCAAGATCTACATTCTCTACAAAAGCGATAAAAGAGCTACTACAAAAAAGGTATGCAAATTTTTGGTGCAAGTAGGTTTATTAATTCATCTACCTATTAGATCTATTAGAAGCACCTATTAGTTGCAAATAGGAAATTGGATTACAGTATTTGAAAGTGCAAAAATAAAAAGTTATTTTTAAGGTTCATTTGCACTTTTATTAGGATTTGATTAGATTTTAAAATAGCTTCTATAAACTACCTATATTCTATTTTGAAAAAAAAATAATATTAAGCTCTACAATATTAGTTGTAGTGAAATTGCATAATAACTCTTAAAGATTCATTATAGGTATTCTTGATTAGCTATAGTAAATTCTTAGTGTATTATTTTGAGAGTTTATTGGAGTGATACGGTGTAATATTAGTGCATTAAAAGTGAAAAAACTTGTACTATTACACTACTCTCAAAATAAATTAGTTTTGTGTTCTTTAAGGGCACAAAATCTTATTTGTATCAAGTGTCTAAACACACTATTAAAGCATAGAAATATGCAACTCGTAGTGGTCTAAATAAGCCACCCAAAATGGTTAGAATCCTCCAAAACTTGGAGAAGAACACAACTAACCTAAAACAGAAATAGAAGCCTTAATGATTGAGACTTGGTGACTCTCAAATCCAAAAGAATTACAAGATTGAATGCAAAAAAAAAAGTGCAAAATAATTACATAAAAAGCTTCTATCTACTGTTATCTAAGCTTGGATTTTTTAACTAAGTGTCCAATAAAAAAGGGGGAAGGTGTCTACTCATAAAAGACAACCTCAAAACCCTTGTATTGCAGGAGAAAAATCTGTCATAAAACCAGAATTTCTGATATGAAATAAGAGTGCAAAAGAAGATGCATCAAAGGAGGTTTATGTACATACTATAGTACATTTTATAGCACCATTTTAATCTGGTTTTTTATGGTCTAAAATAAAATTTGAATGTGTCCCAAAAAGGCACAATAAACACAAGAAAAAAATCCAAGAAAGGTCTGAAAATAAGAACTCTTCCCAAGCAATAGAAGCCACTCAAAGGGGCTCATATTGAATAGTTTAAACCTACAAAAGACAAAGCATAAGAGAATATCAAGCAGTGCACAAAGCATAATACAAAGCAAATGGACATCAAAGTAAAGGAGCATTCTTATAAAAGCATTTCTACCATTGGTTAATGCTAACAGTGGAGTAAAGCATCAAGGAGTCTTCATCAAAGCGTTGCCATTCAAAATCCATTCAAGGGCCACCAAAGCTACTCCATATCTAGTAGGGTACCTAGGAATAAATATTTGGGGATATATTATTATATTGTATAAGGGTTGACATGGGCCACACATAACCCAAGGTTGATTGTATTATAATATTATATTATATTATAATATTATATTATATTAGTAGTAGTCTTCCCAAAGTAGAATAAGAATATGGATATATAAAGACATTGTAATCATCATTAGAGATAAATATTATGTAATCGTCTTTGCCCACGAAGTGGCTTATGGGACTTTTTCCTCCTTGTGAAATAAACCAAACATAATTTCATTATAGAAGTAACATTTAAATAATACATTTGTAGCTTAAAATAAACCTGGAGGTTGTGGAACCACCCGAGGTAAAAATAGAGATTGTTATAGAAAATAACAATACACCTAAATCAACCTAAATAATGAAATAAATAAGATATCAATATGATATGCTAACATCCCCCCTTATTACATTATTTATGTAATTGAAGAACTACTAATATCCCCCCTGATTACATTATTTGGTAATACAAAGAGAGCTGCGAAACAATTCAAATTTGACACGTGCAAGTGCCTTAGTGAAAATGTTTGCAACTTGAGCATTGGTGGGAATGTACTGAAGCTAAATTCGGTGCCTTGGAACTTTGTCTCGAATGAAGTGACATTGTGTGTCAATGTGCTTGGTTCTTTCATGATGCACTGGATTCTTGACAAGATTCAAAACACCCATGTTGTCGCAGAACAAGTGTATTGGAGATTTTTATGGAAGACCCATACTTGTGAGGATGCAACGCAACCATATCACTTCGCACACAACTTCACGTGCGGCATGATATTCTACCTCTGTTGATGAAATAGCAACCACCTGTTGCTTCTTGCTGTGCCAAGAGATAGGACCAGATCCAAGATGAAACAAATATCCTAAAGTTGATTTACGGTCATCATATGATCCGGCATAGTCGAAGTCCGTGTATCCCTATAAGAAGAATTTGTTGTTCCTCTTATATTCTAGACCATATTCTATTGTGCCACAGACAAAGTGAAGAACGTGCTTTGCTGCTTTCCAGTGAGTAGTCTTAGGCTCCTGGGTGAACCTTGAAAGATAGTTGACAGCAAATACGATATTTGGCCTAGTGTTGGTCAGATATATGAGACTCCCAATCAACTGGTGATAGAGAGTACCATCTACCTGAGGTGAATCATCATATCGTGATAATTGAATTCCTATTTCCATCGGAGTTGACATTGGATTGCAATCAGTCATGCGATATTTTTCCAATAGGGTCTTGGCATATTTTTCTGAGACACTTTGATGTAGTGCTCCTGCTGGCTGACTTCCAGACCAAGAAAATAATGGAGAAGTCTGAGATCTAACATCTCAAAATATTGACACAAGTCTCTTTTGATAGTAGAAATCATTGTTTCTAAACTCCTTGTAATGAGCAAATCATCAACATAGAGTACAAGCAACACTATTTCAGAACCCTATTTCTTAAAATAAAGGTTTGCATCTAACAGACATCTCTTAAAACCATGTTGCAAAAGGTGATGATCCATTTTTATATACCAAGCCCGAGGGGCTTGTTTCAAACCATATAAGGATTTTACCAATCTACAAACTTTCTTTTGTTGGCCTTCCACTTCAAATCCTTCTGGTTGGGTCATGTAGAATTCTTATTGGAGATCACCATTTAGAAAAGCACTCTTGACATCCATTTGGTGTACTTTCCACCCATATTGCACTACCATAGCACAAAGAACTCGAATGGTTGTCATCCAAGCAGTAGGTGCAAAAGTTTCCTCATAGTCAATGCCTTCCCTTTGAGCATAGCCCTTTGCAACAAGTTTGGCCTTATGCTTATCTATTGTACCATCTGCATTATACTTCACTTTATACACCCATTTTCAGCCTATGGGCTTCTTTTCGTATGGCAGATCGACAAGCTTCCAAGTTTTGTTTTTCATCAAAGACTTATACTCTGCATCTATAGCATCCTTCCATCGAGGCTCACCAAGAGCAACTTGCACCGATGCGGGTTCAAGATCATCTATGGAAGACATAAATACCCTATCACTATCAATATCCATATCTTATGTATCTCTCTCTGGATCTACAGAAAGTTCCTCAAAATATTGACACAGCTCATCAACCCTAGTATTCTTTGTTGTAGCTTTCTCCTATCGAGCCATGCTGCGAGTACGAGGCCTATCCAATGTCAAATCTAGTGGAGTGGATAGCTTAGAGTCTTTGATTGTATTTGTATACCACTTTGGATTCTTATTCTGAGGTGTTGAAGAAGATGAAGACGGACCTCCAACTTTTGATGAAGGAGATTTATAAACCTTAGGTTCCATAAGGTCTAGGTATACATCTCATGTGGGTTTTGATGTGAAAGCCTCATCAAAAACTACATCTCTACTTATGTGTATCTTCTTGTTTAAGGAATAAATCAAACGATAACCCTTAGAGTGCTCATCATACCCAAGAATAATACACTTCAATGTCTTCTCATCTAGCTTCTTCCTTTTCTCTTTTGGTATGTGCATGAAAGCTTTACATCCAAAAATGTGTAGATGAGAAATGGAGGGTTTCCTACCACCCCATGATTCCTGTGGAGTCATTCCTTGTAGAGCCTTTGTGGGAGCACTATTCAATAGATATACTGCTATGGTGACAGCTTCTGCCCAATATAATTGCTCAATACTAGCTTCTGTGAGCATGCAACGAACCATTTCCATGATGGAACGATTCCTCCTTTCAGCAACTCCATTTTGCTGAGGAGTATAAGCAGTAGTTAACTATCGTGTGATCCCATTTTCTTTAAAGAACTCAAAGAATTATTTAGAGGTGAACTCCCCCCCTCGATCTGAGTGGAGGGTCTTTATAGAATTCCATGACTCCTTTTCAATAGATTTCTTGAATTGCTAAAAGAAACCAAATGCTTCAAATTTTAGTTGAAGAAAGAATACCCACATCTTTCATGAGTAATCATCTACGAATAACTGAAAATACCTCTTACCCCCATAACTTTTGGGAGTGAAGAGACCACACAGATCGGTTTGAATTAGCTCCAGAGGTTTCTTTGCTCTTGTAGAGCTCCTTTCAAAAGGTACTCTATGTTTTTTTCCTACCAAGCAGTCAGAGCAAACTGATAAAGTGGTAGAAAGGGAAGGAAGACCTTTTACCATTTCATACTTACTTAACTCAAGTAAGTAACCTGAACTCAAATGTCCATATCTCTTGTGCCATAGGGAAGTTGCCTCCTTTGTAGAGACCGTCATGGCAACATGTGGAGTAGAGATAGCATCTAAGGCAAATAAGCCATGCTTATATGAAGCATTGGCAATGTTCTTACCCCTCCTGGTAATAGAACAACACTTCTTGCCTCCCTCAACACTAAAGTGCACAACCATATCTTTGTCCAAAATTTGTGTGACTGACAATAAATTGTTTGCCAATCTTGGAACATAGAGAACTTTGTCAATCTGACACTTGCCATCAGGAAGAGTTATTGAAATAGTACCTTCTCCCTAAACCTAGTAGGTTTTATCATCAGCAATAGTGACAGGTTTGCCCTCTTTGGCCTCAAAAGACTCAAACCATGATTTGTCACTAGTCATGTGCTTACTGGCTCCATAATCAACATACCAAATAGGATCCGTCTGCTTGGACACTGTGGTAGTCATGAGAACTTTGTGGGCTCTCTCAGAATCCATGTCAGATTCTTCAACAACAACATTCACTTGTTTGTTCTTTTGTGGTTTGTTCTGGCCTTTATTTTTTGATTGTTTATTCTTATGCCAACATCTGTATGTATCATGACCTTCTTTGTCACAGATCTTGCAATAGCACTTTTTATATTGAGGTTGTTGAGTTTTTTTCCCTTTTGAATCCTTTTGTGAATTCCCTCCCTTCTAAAAATTACCCTTATTCTGGTTCTGCCCTTTCCTATTGATGTAGAGGGCAGTGTTAGAAGAATCATCTCACTGTAGTTGGCATGCCTCCTCCTCTTGAAGCATATTAACCAATTCTACAAAAGTAACTTTTCATTGTGACACCTGAAGGGAAGTGATCAACACCCGATAAGAATCAGGTAAAGCTCTTAATACAATTGAGGTAAGAAGCTTATCTTCAACTGGTTCTAAAGAATTCAACTTTGCTTTCAATTCTGACACTCTGCAAAGAAAAAATTCAACTGTTTCCCCTTGCTTCATGCTTAGACTATGTAATTGAGATTGAAGAAATAGAATAGTGGAATCATTCTTTCCCTCATAAATAGTATTAAGGGCATCACATCCCTCTTTACTATTTTCATAGTCAGCAATATGGGGTTGAACTTCATCAGCCACAACAATCAAAATGAGCACCTTTGCTTTGTTGTCTAGCTTATCAAAGTATTTTTGAGAAGTATATGGAGTTGTAGCACTAGCAGCAGATGAAGGTCTTGTTATTGCTCTAGATACAACATCCCATAAGTCATCCATGACCAGGATAGCCTTCATCTTGTTTTTCCATGGTGTGTAATTAGGACCTTTCAACAACTGATGAGAATCAGTCATTAATTTTGTACACATGGTGAAGGTTCATTATAACACCAATTGGTCCCCCTTTCGATATACCTTTTGCTAGGCCGTTATACCATACAAAATACCCGTCCTTACATGAGGGAAACTATAGGTATTTTGAAAGATAAAAAAAACCACCCGCCCTTACGTGAGGGAAACTATAGGTAATTTTTAGAGATCATACGATACGTGGAACTTAAGCAGTACTGAAAGGGAATAGTCTTGTTGATGGAACCTACCATAGAAAGTCTACAATCCTCATGCATGGGGCGTAAATTCCCCTAAACACTTTGGATTTTAGAACTTTCATCAGGATTTACGCCTAAACACCAGAACTATTAGGGTAATGGATGGAGTAAAAAAATGCAAAATGGCAAACTTATCTCTCCCCGACGATTTATAGAGAACAAGCTCAGACATCATTTTGGTAGCTATATTAGGCGGTAGATACAGTAGCACAATCATGACAGCTTTACCTATAAGTGTTGACCAGAGGTATCACAAATATCGAACGTTGCAGTGCAATAAATTGCACGGATGGGTTTTAATTATTTTAGGAGTGAATTTCATTTTAACTTTTAATGTTATAGTGCAAAAAATGAAATATGCAACATACAACATAAAAGTGCCCATAGAAATAACCCACTAGGTGTCGGGCGCAGCCAAAAATGCACCTTTACAATAATGCCAAATTTGCTTTTCAAAAAATTACTCACTTTCCCCCTGTGATTTTTGGAAAAAAAATACCCCCGAAAAAAAATCTCTTAACAAAGCATTGTTTATAATTATTATATATTTTTAAAGTTAAAAAAAATAATTTTAATTTATATAGTTTTAAAACTATGAAAATATAAATTAAAATCAAATTTAATTTATATAGTTTAAAAACTATAGAAAAATAAATTAAAATTAAAATTTTAACTTAACTAAAAAAATAATAATTAACAAAAAAAAACTTTGAAAAAAAAAAAATTTTACCTTTTTTTTTTCCTCCAAGGGGGTGTCGACGGGATTTGAACCCCCGACCTTGCAAGCTCCCTGAGCCTTACCACACATTCCACCACCAGGTGGACTAGCGGGCTGATCCAAAAGGATCAGGGACCCCCTCCTATTTGAGGAGGGTCCCCAGCCCCTTTCCCTGCTAGTGCAGCCGCCTGGCCGCAGCGGCAGGACTGCGCGCGGCTACATCTGTAGGTGGTCGCGGCTACTGTAAGTGGTTGCGACTGCAGCAAGAATCTCACACGGCCTATGTCGCATGTTGCACACGACAGTGGTCGTGGCTACAACAGGTAGCTCACACGGCCTGCATCGTGTGTCACGTGTGACAATGGTCGTGGCTGTAGTAGGCAACTCACGCAGACTGCATCGTGTGTCGCGTGTGACAATGGTCATGGTTGCAGCAGGTAGATCACGTAGCCTATGTCATGTGGCACACGTGACAGTGGCCACAGCTATAGTAGGTAGCTCACGTGGCCTATGTCATGTGGCACGTGCAACAATGGCTGCGGCTGCAGCAGGCAGCTCACGTGGCCTGTGTCACGTGGCGCGCATCGCATGCGACGTAGGTAGGGGTGAGGGAGATGGCACGAGAAAAATCATGCGAGGAGAGGGGGGTGGGTGGCGTGATAAGAAAAATCACATGAGGGAGGGGGGAAAGGGTGGTGCGGCGGCCGCACGTGATTAAAAAATCATGTCGTAGGGGGGGTGGCGTGATTAAAAATAAAATCATGCGCGGGGGCGGGGGGGAGGGAGGGAGGGAGTGGCGTGAGGAAAAAAAAAATGCACAGGAGGTGCACAGCGCAGGTGGGGAGGGGGGAGATCTGAGTGTGTTTTTTTTTTTTAAATATGCGTGCTCAGCAAAAAAAACATGCACAGACCAGCGTTGGGAAAAAAAATTCCCAGACCAGCGCTGGAAAAAAAAAGACCAGCAAGCTTCCGCTTCCTCCCAAAAAAAAAACTACGTTTCTCCTAGCAAGACCAGCTCCAAAAAAATGTCGCATCCTCTCTCTCTCACCCTTCTGGCTCTGATGCCATGTGAAATAAACCGAACAAAATTTCATTATAGAAGCAGCATTTAAATAATACATTTGCAGCTTAAAATAAACCCAGAGGTTGTGGAACCACCCGAGGTAAAAATAGAGATTGTTATAGAAAATAACAATACGCCTAAGTCAACCTAAATAATGAAATAAATAAGATATCAATATGATATGCTAACACTCCTTAAGTGGCATCTCATCTTGGGAGATATTGTGGAGTGATTCCTTCCTTAAGGAGTATTATTGGTGTTTTCCTACCTTAAGGGTATTATCTATCTCTCTCTCAATTATGGATTGTTATTGTGTATAATTACTCGTGGATGAATGATTTGATATTTCTTCATATTAATGAATGATTTATGTTAATAAAAATAAATTTCTGCAACAAGTGGTATCAGAGCAACAATTTAGCAAAGTGGAGATTTTTTTTGTGTGAAATTGCAAAATTAGGGAAATTTTTGTTTGGAAAGAATCTCATATTTTAGTAGCCATATCTCTACAAACGTTTAACGATTCAGGTGATTCTTAGATCATTTTGTGTAGAATTTGAAGAGCTTTAAAATGAGTGGTCATATGAATAAATCCGAGTAGTATTGAGGGATAAATGACATTTAGAAGTTAGTCATAAAAAATAAGGATAGTGAAAAAATTTGCAGATTTTTTTGAAAAAATGTCTCATCTTTTAGAAGCCATATCTTTGTGAACATTTATCCGATTCAGGTGATTCTTGGATTAGTTTGTGCATAATTGGAGGAGCTTTAAAATTAGTTGTCATATTAAGGAATCCAAGTAGTAGTGAGGGAGATACAACCTTTTTAAGTTAGTTGTCTGGAATAAGGGTAGTGACGAATTTTCAATTTGCAACGTTTTTCAAAAGATGAAATTTGTTAGTTTGGGTAAGCAAATCAGTTGAAATTTATTTTTTTTTGGAAGAAAATCTGTAGATTTAAATGTTTATGTGGAATTTTAGCTTTAAATCAATGGGGAGATATATATTTCTATGAAACCCTAGTTCATAAAACCCTAGTTTGCATTATTGGGGTGTGAACTTATGGAGGTACAAGATTTTTTTGGGAAGAATGATATTTATGCTAGAGAATGGTGGAAAAATTTTAGGTCTCTATATCATAATAATTATTTCTTTAAACCCCTCCTTGGTATATGTCTTAAAGGGGAAACTTTTTCTTGGTGGATAAATTTTTGTAAAGAAAGGAATAATGAATACACTTGGGATGAAATAGAGCATGCATTCTTGAGTAAATGGGACCCATATTATATAGATAGCCTAATGGATGTCATCAAAGACCTTGAAAAGAAACTACAGGGAATTCAAAATGAGAGGAATGAAATAAAAGGATATTGGGAAGTTTTTAGGAAATAGAATGAAGACTATGAAAAAGAAATAAAATTACTCAAGGAGAAAGAGGAAAAGGTTAGGGAAGATAATGAGAGGAATATAGAAGGAACATAGTTGGATTTAAAAAGCAAAAGTAGAATAAAAAATATTTAAATTCAGCTAAAATTTCTATTTTGCAAGTTCATGGAAGCATTCAAAAGGAACAAGTTATTATTTCCATTGATCCAGGTAGCAGATATAATTTTATTACTATTGCTTTGGCTAAGAAGTTGCAATTTCAAGCAAAAAAAATTAAGGACATACAGTTAGAGGGTGAGCATGTTCAAATTTTTGAATATTTGAAGATCACCATGGATAAATATGTTTTACAATTATATTTCTATGCTATTGATATGGATTATGAGGATATTGTTCTTGGTTATCCTTGGTTATATTCTTTGGGTACTGTTAAAATTAATATGCAAAAGAAGTTTATGAATTTATAGTATAGCAAAAAGAAGATAACATTGCAGGATATTTCTCAGTTTAAGGAGCAAGGATCCAAGGAAAATCAAAAAGTTTTTGTAGAGAAACAAATTAAAAAACTGGAAACAGAATCCAAGAAGGCAGTAGCAGCAAAAAAGTCCATGGAAGAAGTAGCAGCAACGAAGTCCATGGAAATAATAGTAACAAAGTATAAGGAAGCTTTGATAGAAGACCATAAGGATACACCAAACAAAGAGAACATGAAATAACAATGTGTAGAATAATTTAAAACAATGGAGCCAAATGTTGGGAAGTCAAAGAAGGTAGAACATAAAGTTAAGGTTGCACCATATCGCCATACATACCACCATGAGCAGTAATATTTTTGGAGGCATGGCTCAAGGCAAAAATATTATGGTTCCACATGGAATCAAAAGGGCACCAACTATGGCATATTTTGGTAGAGAAAGCGTAGTGATCCTAGTTTTCATAGTGGTTCATTAGCATCAAGGAATAAGTGGACCCATCATTCAAGTTATCAAAATACAACAGTAGAAGCATGGAGCCAACGAAGCAAATTTGGATACTCAAGTAACAAAATGGCATACCAACATCAACATGTTTCACTTGGATGGATGGATGATCGAGATTGGTACTAGTTGCTAACATTGCTTAGCAAATCATATTATCATGTTTCTTCATATGTTTCAAGGATGAAACATTTTTAAGGAGGTTGGCATGGTAGGGTACCTAGGAATAGATATTTGGGGATATATTATTATATTGTATAAGGGTTGGCATGGGCCACACATAACACAAGGTTGATTGTATTATAATATTATATTATATTAGTAGTAGGCTTCCCAAAGTAGAATAAGAATATGGATATATAAATAAGAGATATTTGTCATTGTAATCATCATTGGAGATGAATCTTATGTAATCATCTTTGCCCACAAAGTGGCTTATGGGACTTTGCCCTCCTTAAGTGGCATCTCATATTGGGAGATCTTGTGGAGTGATTCCTTCCATATGGAGTATTATTGGTGTTTCCCTACCTTAAGGGTATTATCTATCTCTCTCTCTATTATGGATTGTTATTGTGTATAATTACTTATGGATGAATGATTTGATATTTTTACATATTAATGAATGATTTATGTTACTAAGAATAAATTTTTGTAACAATATCTCCACCAAAGCTCCACCATATCTCCACCACAACTCAACCATTAGCTGGAGAAACTTTAGCATTTACATAAAATAACAAGGACTAAGGTGGAAAACACATTGGAGAGTCTTAGTATAAGCATTGATTGAAATAAAGGTATGCATTTGCCACTTGTCATATTTTAAAAGATCTTCTATAATGCTCACAAATAATACATTACACTTCTTGGTGCCCATACTCCAAGTAGTGGAGTTACATACAATTTGGCATACGTTATAGGAAATATGACTTGGAGATGTTGAGGAAGGAGAATTTCTTGGACAACACTCAAAGGAGAATAATAAAAAATTTCAACTCAAAGGTGATACTTGTCACAAATAGTGGAGTAATTTTGACACCTCCACCAACCAATTCAAAGCTTCCATGAGCATTCAAAAACCCATATAGTAACACTTGTCACTCCTATCTCATATTAAATATGAGTTGGACTTTGGAAAGGAAGCACAACAGTTGAAAAAACATGAGCAACATTTGAAAGCTACTCAATAGATTGATGATAGTTGCTTGACAATAGTTTAGGTGCTACTCAATAGATCACTGATAGACTCTCAGTAATATTTTGGGTCTTACTTGGTAGATCGATAGTAGACGATCAATAGTAGTTCGAGCATGATTTGGTAGATTGATGGTATATGATCAATATTATTTTTGGTGCGATTTTATAGGGATCAAAAGAAAGACGAGTACAATTGAAAAAATCACAATCAACCAACATTCATGAATTTCCACCCTTGCTTTTTCCTCCCCCCTTGGTCACGACGGCATAACATGTCGCGATATCACGACACCTTTTCCTCCTTGCTTTTTCTATATGCTTGGGACCACGAAAATGCAACATGTCGCGATATCGCGACACCTTTCTTCTTGTGGTGTTTGGCTTCTTCTCTGATCTTTAGCTCTTGGGCCTCTTCGGTTGGTTTGAATAACATGTAAAAAATACTTGTACAAGGTTCAGGGACATTTCAACACCCTTTCAACTAATAAAAAAAAAAACATTCATGAATTTCATTAAAGACTTGGGAATCTACACTCAAGAAGGAGGTTTCACTGTCATATTCACCCAACATCTTAAAGATACAAAGCCTGAATTTCTCATCTAATTTGATTTTAATTTTAAAGGGATTTATAAAGTTATAATATAAGGTTGATATATTATTTAAAATAAATATTTGTTTGAAAAAACTTATAGAAATAAATATAATATTTGTAAAATATAACTTAGGATCAATAAGGGATTCTACTTGGAATTAATACATTTAAAGTTGGCAAATATTAATGTGTTCTAGTTTTTCAAATTTGGTAGTGATAAGGGTTACAACTTCAAACTAGTGTTTTGGAAATTAGAAATACTTGAATAAAATTCCTAAGTGCTTCAAAAGGGGTTATTAAAAATATTTTTCAAATTTGGAAATTTATGTTCTTGTCTCAAAAAAAATCTCCTTAGGTACAAAAGAAACTCAACATTAAAACCTCTTAAAATTTTGAAAAGTTCCTAGTTCAATAGGAGTATTAAGAATATTAAGAAGTTGATTTTGTATCCTTATAAACCTTGTACAAAATCAACCAAAAATTGAACTATATCTTACAAAAGCACTATATCATACTATAGACACCAAAATATAGCACCCTTTAGTTCACATTCACCACCTCACCATCAAATCCTGCATAATAAAGATATATGCCTAAGTTCTAACTTAGGGATATAAAATCTTGCACATCATTATATTTTCCTAATTTATTTAATTAGGAAAATCACCCTAGGATACCTTGTCCACCCATTGGACATGTGTCCTGGACACTTCATCCAACATCCATGCCACATCTTACCCACTCTTGTCCCCTTTGTCCTTGCACATGAGACAAATTCCCAACACCCATGCCACAACTCCTTTGTTGTTGTCCCCTTGTCCCTTCACATAAAACAACATCCCACATCCCACTCCACTTGGAGCCACATCACCCCAGTTAAGTGAGCCACATTGAGTGACTCATTGTAACTGCCCCTTCCACCTGGCAGTTCAGGTTTGCCACTTGGCAAGTCGGGCTTGCCACCTCACATTCCCCTCCAAAGCCCCAGGAAGCCTATAAAGGCACCATCAATCCACCAAACAAAGGGAGCTGAATTTGCGTACCGATAGGCTACCAGAATACATCTAGACCCGATGAGAAACTGAGAGCATGAGCTCAAATCTGATCATTGGCATGCATCCCGAGGTGACCTATCATCTCAGCCAAAATCGCCTGCCCATGGTTTTACAATCAAAAATGTGCATCCATGGTTTCACAACCATAGGTCCGTGGTTTCCAACCCGCAACCGCGTTCCCGCGGTTCCACAGTCTCGAACAGGTTTTATCAATAGAGATCAGTAAATCATCAACTTGTTAGCAAGGCATTTTTAGTTAGTGTTTATGTGTTTCCTGCAAGCATTCCTTTCGAGGGTTTTTTATTTGTATTCTTTACAGTCATTCATACAGGTGCTATTAACCCTTGTTTGGTTTCCATGTGTGTAGGAGACAGGTATTTGAAGAGCTATTGAAGCTAGGAGTGGCCCCTACATCGGATACCAAAGCCCACTCACCCCTTGAAGCTGTAACAGAGGAACGAAGAACACCGCATCCTGTAGAAGAGCCAGAATATTTCCTCTCTTCTATCAAAATATTGTATCTCCGAGAGAGAAGGAAGCATTGTAACTTTACCCCCAACACATTTGGGGCAAAATCCAAAATCATTGTAACCTTGTATCAAATCTAATACAAAAGGGATTATTTTTGGCAATTCTTATTTCTTTCCTGTATTCATTTTATTTTGTGTTCAGTTCTTTGGTTACAGAAATGGTGATCATGGTGGGACCCCCTAAAGGTCCTATTTTGTTTTGCCTTGTTGTCTAAATTTGTTTACTAATCTCTATCTGCACCTACAGGTTTCGGGAATTCAAAGCGCGCACAGATTCGACCCAAAATCGATACATTCAAAAAATCTTGCGGTCGTATCATTTATTGTGGAAACACGAAAACGTGGTTTCTATCTAAGAAAACGTAGGTGTGTGGTTCTTGATAGGAGAAAACACAAATACACAGTTTTTTCCTGAGAAAATGTATAAGTGCAGTTGCTACATCAGAAACGTGGGTCGATGGTTTACAGCAGGAAGGAACACAGGTATGTACTTCATGCTTCCTATCTAATTTTTGTCTTAGTTTCAGTTTAGATTGCATTTAACTAGATTAAGAGTCCTAGTCCTGTATGCCTTTGTGTGCACTTAGGTCTTAGAGGTAGAAGAAAGTACTTAAAAACTTTGCATTCATATAAAAAAAATCTTTGCATTTGCATAGTAGAAAACAGATCATCTTGCATTCACCTAGTTAGGAATAGCTCAGGTGTTTATTTTAGGTTCGGGTCTATAAGGTTATTCTATTTCTGTTGATAGAAAGGACCCACGCATCCACGGTTGGGATATCCCAAACACAGACGCGCGATTGGCAAACCGCACACCCGTAGTTTACCAAAACTAACCGCGCAACCATGGTTAGCCCTGTTAAACATAAGCTGATTAAATTAGATCTAAAATTGGTATTTTTGCCCTTGATCTGCTATTTTTCATTCTTTGTTTTCTTTTTTTCTGCATTTAGGCCATTGAAACATAATTGCATAGTAATTTTGCATAACACCCTAGTTAAACAAAACCACCACACACTCACATAAACATTGGAAAATGGCTGGATTTCATCACCGTCGGGTTTGGATTTCATCACCGAACCACCAAAATTATACCATGTTCTTAGCCAAGGCCGATTCCAAGATCTATCATAACCCATGGGTGATAGCATGCATCTCTCTTCGGAGAGGTGTATCGTAGACTACGGGTGAACTAGGTGAGGAATTGGTAGGACTTGTGCTCCTTGGCCATGTGTGGACTTCATTACCACATATTATAGGTAGGATTACATGACCTAGAGTTCATAGCCAGGTTGTCGATCTGCGAGTATACAGGTGAAATCCTAGACTCATTTAGGGAAAAACATTGAGCACACATCTTTTTCATTTTCCAAACAAATTTCAAAAATATATATATATATATGCAAAAATCTAGCATCAAAAATTTTGTGTTTATTTGCTTTGTGTGTTGTATTGCATTGTATTGTCACTTTACTTGCATAGATAGTCTCACTCCACATTTTATCACATAGTAGCGTATGGTAGTGACTCATAATCAAGCTAAGAAATTAGTGTCAAGCCGAAGTCAGTGGTCTTCCCCTATGGCCTCTCAGTCTGGCCATGTCCCTCACACTTCGGTGGTGGGACAAGTAGGTATGCCCCTTTCTATGTCCTCGAGTCTTGATGTAGGGCCTTCTAGTAATACCCCCAACATGGACATAGACATTATGCATAGAGCTACTCACACAGCTATACCTGAGACACCTAGGAGTGAACCTCCTATAGCGATAGACAGTCAGGTCACCATGATAGATATGGACACCATTATAATGTACTTGAATGCAGCTGGAATGGTCTTCCCATCATTACCACCACTCTCCATCCCATCACGTGTCATACCCTCATCACAACAAGAATCCTTATTCACCTATCCACAACAGTCGAAACAAATTTTCACCAATCCTCTCTTTGAGTTGGCTACTGTAGCATTGGCCAATCAACCATTGTCATCCAACCAAACTCCCCCCACATTACCACAACAAATGACCATTACTACTAATCCCTTGTATGAAACAATTCCTATTGTTTCACAAGCCCCAACATCCATTCCTCCATCCACACTTGTAGGACATACATCTCATACCATTCCACAATCAGTAGCGATACCCTTTGCTACTTACCCCCCATCTACCTCCACTACCATGGTTGTTCCACAACCAATTCAGTCCACCACATCACAGGTAGCAGTCCCTACATCAAATGCAATTGCTATGCAACAGGATTTCTTATAGTTGCAGCAAATGATTTTAGATAATGCTAACCATAGCATGAACCCTAACCCTAACCAGCATTTGCAAGGGATTGAGAAAAATATTCCACCTACATCTCATCAACCTAATACCTTTATCCAAGATCCATCTTGGGTAATGCGTCCTCCCTCTACCACTGTGGTTCACAATCAACCACTGCACCCATATGCTAATGCAGTAGGTCATCATAATATCATACCTCCATCACCCCATCCATATCATAACATCCCTCAACATCCATACCATAACACCTTTCCACCACACATGTCTTATCATCCCCAACCTACATACAATCCACCCCATTACTAGCAACATCAAGTACATTCGAGTGTCAGTCATGTAGATGATCCTAGATACTAGTTTCTACAGAGTTAGATTGATAGTCTTGCCATGCAAACCCCAGGTTTGCAATACCAAAATCCAACTTTAAGGCAACTACTCAATCACCCTATTCATGCTTCGATACCAGAGCCACCATATCCACATGATTTCCAAATACCGAAGCTTGAATTTAAAGGGGAAGAGGATCCCCGTGAGCACATAACAAGATTTGTGAATGCATGCTTCAGAATCAAAAGCAATGATGCATTGCTATTACATACATTTCCTCAAACATTAGGGGGAGAAGCCCAAGACTGGTACAACCACCTGCCACATCAAAGTATTTTTACCTTTGAACAACTAGCGGACCAGTTCCTGGAAAGATTCACCCTAAATGTTAGAAAACAAACAACATTGACTGATTTGATTTATCTAAAACAATATGACGATGAATCAATATATGACTTTGGTAATAGATGGAGATCAGTCATGATCAAGTTACCATTTTCACTCCCTATGCCAGAGATAATATGAATGTTCATGAAGAGCTTTGGTAGACCCATATCTTCATTGCTACAACTACAGCAGTATAGAACATTTGATGAGACACTCCCCCAATCAAAACCAATTGAAGAAATAAAAATTCAAGAAGGCGAGATTAAGCCTAAGAAGAAAGAGTGGCACAATAAGAATCAAAAGGGGAATAACCATGGTCATTCCAAGACCACACAGGTTAATCAGATAGTTTTGAGCCAACCACAGTCAAATCAACCAACTCAAACACAAATCCAACAACCCCAACAACAACAAAAACTGCAAAAATTAAATTATCAAGTGGTTCCACCCCCACAGTAGGCACAAAATTAGACACAACCTGTGGAAAGGCAACAACATCATTTTAAGCCAAAAATAAATTACACACCAGTACAAGAGCCATATTCATTAGTATTTTAGAAGTTGTATGCGGCAAAACTTTTTAATTTGCTGAAAATGAAACCTAATGATCCTAACAAACCAAAGACAAAAGGTTACAAAGAAAACCTCTTTTGCATCTATCATAGACAAAGAGGACATGATATTGAAGGTTGTCATGGATTTAAAGGAATTGTGCAAGATTTATTGGAAGTGGGTACAATCAAAGTTGACAACCCACTAGCCCAAAATAACCAAAACCTAGGCATATATCAGACACCTTTGCCACATCGAGAGGTAAATCAACAACCGATGGGAGCATCAACTTCTACAGTTCCTCCCAATCAGGTTAATTATGTGTCTCAACTACCACAAGGTTTTGTAGGGGCTATCGAGTATAGTTACCCATGGACAAAGGTAAGCTAATCGCACAACTCAGGCTCCGACAACATCACCAACTAATGTTCCCATACAACTTGGATCGAGTGGGCCACCACCACCTTTCCACAACCACCCTGTTGTTACACTGAATAGCCGGTTAACATAGAGTTTGAATATGGCTTCAGCAAAATTGTCAATTTATGAACTAATACAACAATCAACACCTCACAAGGAAGCATTGATGGAAATTTTAAAGTCTATTCAAGTACAATCAGAAGACCCCAATGCATTCAATTCCTTTGTGGGTAGTGTACAAAAGTGCATGGAACCCTCGATAGTATTCTATGACTTCGAGGAAAAACAAATATCAACAGATTCACCTGATCCACCATTGCACATAGTAGCTCACATTGACAGGAAACCCTTCAAGAGAGTGCTTATTGATATTGGTTCTTCAATCAACCTCATTACCACACCTACCATGATGAAGCTCAACATCCCATCATCTCACATCACAACATCCACATTCACTCTTAGGGCCTTTAATGATGCTTTATGCTCAACTGTAGGGAATGTTGTTCTTCCCGTCACCATGGGGGTGAAAACAATACATGTTCTCTTTCACATCTTGGAAGGGAAAATGTAATATAACATACTTCTTGGATACCCTTGGATTAGAGAAATGAAGTGTGTGCCTTCAACATTGCATCAATGCTTAAAATATGTGCATGAAGGTAAGGTACATTGCATACCAGCTAACATTGAACCTTTCAAATACTGCAACTTTATTTCAAATCCATATGAGCCTTTGCTCCCATCAACACATCTAACCATCCAACCACTAGTCATTAGAACCATTCCATCCAGCACCACATCATCAAAAGCACCCATTCCAGAAGAGTTGCCTATAGTTGACCCAAATTTTACATCTAAAAGCATTAGCTCAGTGCATCCTTCAAACACCACATTTCATTTTCAAATTACACCCACCCATCCTGCTAATCAATTGCCAACTCCATCTAGTACACTTCTAGATTCAAAGCCACCATTCAAATTCAAAGCACAACCCACATCATCAGCCACTACTTCATAGTCATTAGAACCCGTAGTCTCACAAATAGGGCCACCCATTAGAGATAATCCACCACCACCAACATATCCAAGAGCTAAGGCTCAAGAACCCTCTTCATCCATCGAGCCATTAGCCACACAACCATCTAGAGTTGCAGTACATCTCGCCAATCCAAGTATTGGTGAGTACATTATTGAAAGTGTCATAGTTACACCACCTATCGAGTTATTCAGAGATTACGATCACCCTCATGACCCACCTTTAGCTATTGGTGATATATATAGAATGGGTTCTCAAATAAATGCAATCAATTTCATATATGGAGGGATGGATTCTTCATCGGACCCACCTCCTCAAAATGATAACTCTTTACAAGAGTTTAATGAAAACATTGATTATCTATCGAACCCAAGTTTCCCAGTGAGATATTTTCGAAGGGTTAGTTGGCAAGGATATGGACTTGGAAGACATGAACAAGGTCCTCACCACATTATTGAACCAGAATATAGAGAGCCAAGTGACCGCTCCGGTCTAGGCTATAAACCTTCCATCACAAGCTCTTCGCTTAATCAAGCTTTCCAAGAACTTGACATAGAATGCGAACAAGAGGAGGAAAAGAGTGATGAGGAGGATGAACCTAATGATGAGGATGAACCTAATGATAAGGATGAAAAAATAGAAAATAGATACCAAATCTACAATTTTTACCCTCAAGAGCAAGCCTTACAATGAGAAGCAGATTATGAAGATCCTACTGAGATGGCATACCTTAGGCAAGACCTTGAGCCACTAATACTAGGACCTCATACAAATGCTAATGGCTTATGGATGAGTGACAGCGATGACGATGAAACATAAATGATTTTCATCAACCATGCTCTTGAGATACAAGCCAGGAGAATGCTCCAAGCTGAAGCACGTCCTGAATGGCTTAATCAAGAAGAAGAAGAACCTCAAGAAGAGATAATATATGGAGAAACCATGTAGAGAGATAACTGGTATCAACAGAAGTTTCCAATAGACCGCACACTTTTTTGGCTAAACAAAGAGCGTGAGGGTCCTGAACCAGAACCTCCTCCATCACATTGGCAAAGCATGCAGCAAAACCAATCACACACATTAGGTCAGTTGCAACCTAGAGAATATGAGTCATCAATTCTTGAATCACAGCCACCTCATTTCCATCAAGTCAACATGATTTCTGTTGATTTGCTCACCCCACTCCGCAATCCATATGATGAGATAAAACCGATCCGTATCGACACCAGTCTCATAGCCATGGATAGGATTTCATCCCCGCCATCCACTACTGAATTCATCCTATCCGAAGAGTTGTTGCACGCTTCAAACGCTTATATTCCACAACAACCTTCATCATCAAACAATTTAGTTTTTCAAACTGAGATAGAGGGGGACACCCCAGACACATTTGAAAATGTGGCAGATGATATCCACCTCATCCCAACTCCACATCAGCTAGAGGAAGGTTCTCACATGCTAATAGAAGAGTCTATAGACGTGAACCTTAGTGAAGATGTGGATAATCCCCAGATTGTCAAAATAGCAAAAGAATTATCCGTAGAAGAAAAAGAGTGCATCATAAACATGCTTATCAAAAAGAAGGAAGTGTTCGCATGGTCCTACAAAGACATGCCTGGCTTAGATCCAGACTTGGTAGTCCACAACCTTACGCTAGCACATGATGCCAAGTCATTCAAGTAGAAGCTTAGGAAAGTCCATCCAACAGTCGCATTAATTGTGAAAGAAGAGCTGCAAAAGTTATTGGATGTACACTTCATAGTACCAATCGATTATCCTGAATGGCTTTCAAACATGGTACCCATTTGCAAACCAAATGGGGGGATACGCGTATGCACTGATTTTCAAGATTTAAACAAAGCATGTCCCAAGGATGATTTTCCTTTGCCAAATATTGATCAATTAGTAGACTCATGTGCGGGTCATGAAATGCTTTCCTTAATGGATGGTTTCTTCGGATACAACCAAATTTGGATTAATCTCGAAGATCAACATAAAACAACATTTACAATGCCTTGGGGGACATTCTGCTACAGAGTGATGCCTTTTGGGTTAAATAACGTAGGAGCTACATATCAGCGTGCCATGACGTACATATTTCATGATTATATGCATAAGATAATCGAATATTATGTAGATGATCTTATTGCTAAATCAAAAATGTGTCTTGAACACATAGATGTGCTAGAAAAAGTATTTGATCGATTGATAGAACATAAGGTAAGGTTAAATCCTAAGAAGTGTGTATTTGGTGTCACATCAAGAAAACTTCTAGGATTCATTGTTTCCAAGTGAGGCATTGAAGTAGACCCAGGCAAGGTAAAAGCAATATTAGAAATGTCACCTCCCAAAAACTTGAAAGAGTTGTGAAGCTTGCAAGGAAAAGTTCAATCTATTCGATGATTCATCATGCAAATCTCAGATAAATGCAGGCCTTTTAATCACCTGTTACAAAAAGGAGTGATATTTTCTTGGACAACTGAATGTCATGAGGCATTTGATGATATAAAGAAATATCTGGCCTCACCGCCAGTTCTTATGCCACCTAAAACAAGAGTCCCATTTCACCTATACATTTTTGCAATAGATTTTGCTTTAGGGACAATGCTTGCACAAAAGAATGAGAAAAATAAAGAGCAAGTAGTTTATTACATCAGTCAAACATTGGTAAGTTACGAAACAAGATATGCTTATGTCGAAAAGTTATGCTTAGCAGTGGTTTTTGCCACTAAGAAACTTAGACATTACATGCTAAGCAATACCACCTATGTTATAGCTAGAGAAAACCCTCTGCGATACATGATGACTCACACTTACAACAACACCCGCACTGCTAAATGGATAATGCTTTTAACAAAATTCGACCTCGAATTCACAAGTCAAAAATCCATAAAAGGGCAAGTGATAGTTGATCAATTAGTGGAAGCTCCACTACACAATGATAGACCATTAATAATTGAGCTTCCCGATGATTCAGTATTTTCTGTCACAAAACAAGAAGAAGTAGTTTCACCTGAGGATGAAGCAGATATGACAATGTTCTTTGATGGATCCAAGTGCAAAAAAGGGCAAGGTGTAGGAGTTGTGTTTTACACACTTGAGGGAATACCCATTCCTTTATCATTCAAAATCGACTTCACATGCACTAACAATAATGCAGAGTATGAAGCCTTAATACTAGGTCTTCATTCAGCTATAGCAATGGGAATAAAAATATTAAGCATTTTTGGTGATTCTCAATTGGTTGTCTACCAAATAAAAGGAGAATACCAATGTAAAGAACCAGTCTTAAAGAAATACCACGAAGTAGCAATACAGTTGCTAGGAAAATTTGACTGGTATGAAATTAGTAACTTGCCACGATCGACAAATAGATTTGCGGACGCAATGGCTTCCTTGGGATCTCTCATCCCTAAAAATGAACATGGAGAATTGCAACCGTTAATCATAACAACAGTGTCCAAGCCATCAATTAAAAGATTAGAATCTATAGGTGAGAAGAATGTTTGTTTGATCCATGTTGAACCTTACAATTCTTACCTTGATGAGATAAAAGACTTTCTCAAGTCAGGCACACTACCAATAGAAATGACATGAACTACAAAAAGAACATTCAAACAAAGAGCCATATGTTTCACTTTACTTGGAGATGTGTTATATAAACGTAGTTATGATGGAATATTACTACGATGTTTAAATCCAATTGAAGCAGAAAGAGCAATATCAGAAGCCCACGATGGTACTTGCGGTGGTCACTTCAGTGGAATGGCAATTGCAAAAAGAATATTGCGCATGGGATACTATTGGTCGACAATGGAGAATGACTATTGCAAATATGTCAAAAGATGCCAAAAGTGCCAACATCATGCAAACTTGACCCATGTGCCATCACAAAATTTGCAACCCATTCAAATTTTGTGGCCCTTTTCACAATGGGGCCTTGACTTGATCGGTAAAATAACACCTGCTTCATCAGGACAACATAAATTCATCATAACCGCTATAGAATACTTCACAAAATGGGTGGAAGCAATTCCAATGACAACTATGACTGGACCTCGAATAGCGGAGTTTATACTTCAGCATATTATCTGTCATTTTGGAATACCCTCAAAAATAATTTTTGATAATGGAAAGTCATTTAAGAATAAGGATGTTAGAGCATTGTGCAACAAATTCAAAATTCTACACGGTTTCTCAACACCTTATTACCCACAAGCAAACGGGCAAGCTGAAGCAACCAACAAGATAGTCATATCTATTCTCAAGAAATTGGTAAAAGATAATCATCGAGATTGGCATACTCACCTCCCTTTAGCACTATGGGCTTACAGAACAAGCATAAGAATGCCAACGGGAGCAATACCATTTTCACTAGTTTATGGTGCAAAAGCGATATTACCATTAGAGCTCGAGATACCATCCTTGCGAATCGAGATACAAGAATTCATGGACGATGATACAACTAGACAAGCGCGTCTTGACCAATTGACAATTATTGATGAGAAACGTATCAATGCTCTAGAACATTTACGAGTATATCAAGATAGAGTCAAGCGCGCTTACAACACAAAAGTCCATCCTCACGAATTTCAAGTGGGGGACCTAGTGCTCAAAGAAAATCAATAAAATACCAATGCTTTACCGCACTTAAGGGATAAATTTGCAAGCAAATTGGTTGGGCCCATATATAGTAAAGCAAAATTTGGGACAAGGACCATACAGAATTTCCAATTTGGAAGGGAAATTGAAGCCAGAAACACTGAACATTATGCACCTAAAGGCATTTTATGCATAAAACGACTTGCAATATATGTATATATATGTACATGGCTAGAACAAAAAAATAAATAAATAAAAGAAAAAAAAAATCATATTGCATGTTTAATTGCATTTTTTTCATATTGCATTTGCATTTCAATTATATGTTCATACACAAAAAATAAATATAAATAAACAAAAGATTTCATTTTACAATTTTGCATGCATTTCACATTGTAAATAGACATATTTTAAATTACATTTTTCATATGGCATTTGCATTTCAATTATATGTTCATACACAAAATATATATATATATATAGTTGCATCCATCCCATCCCTTGCTCAGTAATCTTTAATAGTGGTGATGATAAGACCAAGAAAAAAAGTTCCAAGAGTTGGGGGTATTCAACTAAAGATTCTTTACAACTCACAAATCATACACATCATATATGATACATCATACAATTTGCAATCACTCAAAAATGTCTAGTGAAAAACCAAACTTCATGAAGTGTCCAATTTTCTTTAGGACCAAAGCACTTTCATCACATTAAGAAAATATTAAGTATGGTAGATTGACCCAAAAGCAATATGGAACCAAATACACTTTTACAAATCTTAAAACATCTTGAACGATAGAAATATAATGCCAATTTGGGTAAACCTCAAAGCAAAAAAAGTAAAATTCTTCGCTTACCCTATCATGCAACATAGTCCAAAAACAAAAATAGTGGTTATCACCACTACCACAGTGAAATAGCAAATATAAATAAATGTAGAGTAGTAAGGATAGGGTCACATTCTCATCATACTTCGATTGAGAATCCGATTCCCCAAAACTCTATACAAAAATAATTAACAACACACACCACAGATCTCTAAAGCTGAAAATATCGTACTATGTTCCCCTCAAAAAGTTATGTAGTCATCACAAAGGCTTAAAGATCAAATCATTGGACTATGGAGTGAGCCTCCACCGGGGCTATAGATGCTTGACTGGCAATGGAGTAAACTCATGCAGGGTGACATGTCTCTCTCTCAAGAAAGAGACCTCTGAACGCACATACGAGTAAGCTAGCCAAAAGGGAAACCCAAAAAGGTACCATCCAAAATTACTCAAGATGGGGCAATAAACATCACAATCACATGCACTGGTTCTGGATTGCTTAGGGTCATCGACACGCAAGATTTAGTAAATGAACTTCACTTGCACACAATATGGTCCTAAAGAAAGTAAGATAACATCAAGAAAAATTGTTAACATTACTAGCTTCTTTGAGTATTTGAGAATACTTTCAGTTACATATCAAAAAACACATCATAATCCATATCACCATCCACATACCATGTATACATACCACATAATCACCACAAAGAATAATCAAGTGGGATACCCCCAATTGCAAATATGAATGAGTAAAGGTCAAATACTCTGAGCTAAAAAATATTACATGAGCAACATGAATACCATCATTTAGTTACATGAATAAAAATCAAATGCATTTTACAAGTTTAGTTGCATTCATTATCATAGCAATAAAATAGAAATATTAGATTGCATTATATAAACATTGCAAAGCATAAACAAGAAGAATACATATACAAATAACACATGTAAATACTGAAATAAATGCCATGTATATATATATATATAAATACGAAAGTCTACAAAGTATAAAATGCTCGAAGGCAGTATACATCAGAGCACTGAGGCTCATACTAAGATAAAATATGCAAAAAACAAAAATAAGGCAATACAACAACTAGCTAGTGCCAGCAGGATCCCTCTGTGGACCCTGCGCTGTAGAAGCCCCTAGAAGTATGATGAGTCCTATGACTCGTCTCAGTCCCTCAGGTACCAGTGGCAATGGATGATGGAGGAGGAACGGGTAAAGGAATCTGATGCTCATGAAGAATGTTCTCCAACATCTTGATGTAGATAGCCTGCTTACGCAAGCTCCTCAAATCAGCACCTTGGCGAGTGACCCTCTAAGAAATATTTTCTCGTAGAGACACAATAGTCAAGGCAGAATCATCACCTCTAGAAATTGAATATAACCGAGAAAGCTCACCCTGTAAATGGGTAATCTCACCACCAAGTCTGGTGATCTCTGCATCCTTAGCAGCCAGAGCATCACTTCTAGGTCCAACCCATAACCCATCCACATCATCCTAAAGATGAGTCACCTCACCCTGATACCATGCTAACTCAGCCTTCACTCGACCTAGATCCAAATCTAGGCTATCTCGCTTAGCCTGGAGAATCCCCCACTCCTCCTCTGACCGTCGAGGAGGTACACCCTCATCATCATTGCCACCACCCTCCTCAGGCTATTGAACATCCATACCCGTGCCAGCTCTCGAAGAGCTACCACGTCGATGCTTCATCGACCAAGGAACCCATCCACCCATATCTACATCGTCACCACTCCCATCATCATCTACGATGACACTAGGAGTCCACAGAGGCTGACTTGCAAACCACGCATCGTACTCAGTAGTCATGCCAACGTCATCCAAGTCAAGCACCTCCAAGTCAGAGTCATTAGCAAGATCATCGACTCACAAAAATTTAGGAGCAACAGGTAACCCCAACTCATCACCCTGCCACCTATACATAACAGGCGCATCAAGAACATCTTGAACAAGCCCAAACTACCATAGTACATGAGAGAACTGGATAAACTCCATATCCCTCAAATGGGCGTCAACAACCCATTGTCCTTGCCTAACGTGATGAAGCTCTGCTACATCCATCACCCAATCCAAACCCCTCCAAGGCCACCAGCACATCAAATCCCTAGTCAGAGAACTCAAGATATCTCTGAACTCCGAGGCACTCACAATAGATCGATTGACCTCCTCACTGAGTAACCATTTTGTATGCTCGAGGAGAGGTGGCATCCACGCCACAAGGCAAACCAACTGGGTGACCAATGATAATATGCTCCCAAAACCAAATCTGGAGCAAAAAACTATAGCCTAGACCCTTATGCCCATGCCTCTTCACCTCATAGAGCTCATTGTAAACCTCGTAGAGAAGAGCAGAATCCCAGGCTAACCGATGAGGACCAGCTATCAAATCCAGAACAATAGGCACCTGGTTCCACGGGATCCTCGATCCCATGGAATTGGGCAACAACATGTTGCTCAATATGTACATCATAAAGATAGGTAATGCACCCAAGCTGCCAGCTGTAAAGAGATCCAAATATGCAATGTCGCACCTACTGAAATCAATGTCCCACATCTCACCAAACAAAGGGAACATGACCTCCTTCTTGTCGAGGCCAACTCGAATAGTAGGACCCTCAATAGGAATGTGGAAGATACGATAGATATCCTCAAGAGTGATAGTTAGCTCCCTTGTTGGGAGCTGAAATGTGCCCCTGTATGGATCCCAATGCCTAACAATTTTTGAAAGGAGATCCTCATCAGCTCGGATGGTACCTAACCGCCCGCAACCATCTAAACCAATGGTCTAAAGTAGAGTCCAATCATCATCAGAAAGTGCTTTCTGCACTTTTCGAATGGTCCTCAGCCACCTATGTCGAGCATCAAGAAGCTTAACCTAAAAAGAAAACATATAAAAAAACAAAAATTAGCACAACATGCTAGAAATAAAAGCAAAAACAAAAAATTTTTACCTACCCTAGGTAATAAAAACAAAAAAGAAAAATTTTTACCTACCCTAGGTAATAAAAGCAAAAACAATTTTTTTTACCTATACATGGTAATAAAAAAAAAATGCAATCCACCTAATCATCTGGAGTGAAACTCGTATCTAGTGGATTATCCTAAACACCTTGTGGTTGTAGCAACTAGCAATCCATGCAATCCGGTCGGATAGGTAAATCACCATAATGAAACTCATTTAGATATCACAACAAATAACAATGAATCAAGTCAGGTAGGTCCCTAAATCTATGAGCTTAAATGTGTTCTAAAATAGATTTGCCAAGGTAATCCTACAACACCTTCTATTGGGTCAAAAGCGGAACAACAAACAACAATTTGATAATAATCAAAAACCGCTTGAGCATCAAATCCTCGATGACTGGTTCCTTAAACCCATCATTTGGAAGGAATTGTTAAAGTCATAGTGGACGAAAAATCAAAGAGTGGTCACATTTTTACCACATATTCTATTTACCACTCTTTATTGGGTAAAGAATGGTCTACCAAGAAATCAAGACAAAATTCATTAACAATATCAACATCATTCAATAAACAACCCAATTTCAACATCCGTATTTCGTCAATTGACTTATGGGTGTCAGCCTTTACCCAATCATCAATTGAGGGGGTAAGCAAACAAATCAAAAATTTTAAATTCATTCATTTTGTGTGTCAAAGAGAAATGAACCCATTCATCCAATAAAGTTAGATGTCATAGTTTTTGCACTGCATCGTGTTGTACACAACACAGTACAAAAAGGGGCAACTGTAGACATCAAAATATAGCACCCTTTAGTTCACATTCATCACCTCACCATCAAATCCTGCATAATAAAGATATATGCTTAAGTTCTAACTTAGGGATATAAAATCCTGCACATCATTATATTTTCCTAATTTATTTAATTAGGAAAATCACCCTAGGATACCTTGTCCACCCATTGGACATGTATCCTGGACACTTCATCCAACATCCATGCCACATATTACCCACTCATGTCCCCTTTGTCCTTGCACATGAGACAGATTCCCAACACCCATGCCACAACTCCTTTGTTGTTGTCCCCTTGTCTCTTCACATAAAACAACATCCCACATCCCACTCCACTTGGAGCCACATCATCCCAGTTAAGTGAGCCACATTGAGTGACTCACTATAACTGCCCCTTCCACCTGGAAGTTCAGGTTTGCCATTTGGCAAGTTGGGCTTGCCACCTCACATTCCCCTCCAAAGCCCTAGGAATCCTATAAAGGTACTGCCAATACACCAAACAAAGGGAGCTGAATTTGCATACCGACAGACTACCAGAATACATCCAGACCCAACAATAAACTGATAGGGTGAGCTCGAATTTAATCATTGGCATGCATCCTGAGGTGACCTGTCATCTCAACTAAAATTGCCCACCCATGGTTTTACAGTAAAAAAATCACATCTACGGTTTCACAACCGCAGGTCCGCGGTTTCCAACCCGCAATCGTGTTCCCACGGTTCCACAGTCCCGAACAGGTTTTATCAACATAGATCAGTAAATCATCAACTTGTTAGCAAGGTATTTTTAGTTAGTGTTTAAGTGTTTCCTGCAAGCATTCCTTTCGAGGGTTTTTTATTTGCATTCTTTATAGTCATTCATACAGGTGCTATTAACCCTTGTTTGGTTTCCATGTGTGCATGAGATAGGTATTTGAAGAGCTACTGAAGCTAGGAGTGTCCCATACATTGGATACCAAAGCCCACTCATCCCTTGAAGTTGTAATAGAGGAACGAAGAACACCGCATCCTGCAGAAGAGCCAGAATATTTCCTCTCTTCTATCAAAACATTGTATCTTCGAGAGAGAAGGAAGCATTGTAACTTTACCCCCAACACATTTGGGGAAAAATCCAAAATCATTGTAACCTTGTATCAAATCTAATACAAAAGGAATTATTTTTGGCAATTCTTATTTCTTTCCTGTGTTCATTTTATATTTTTTTCAGTTCTTTGGTTACACATACTCCAACAAACATTTGAGAGTCATAAGGAATTCTACAAAACTTGATAATGATATCCATCAAAAATTTTCAAGTTGTGAAGATATAAGATTTCTTCAAAAACCTAAAATTAGGTATTCATACTCTCATTACTAGAGAGACATAAGGAATCCTATGAGACTAACAAAGGTTTTATCAAATCAAGCTTATATACTTCAATTAGGAAAGCTATAAGATAAACTACAAATATTATATCAATTATAAGAATCGCTTTTCTAGTATGGATGAAATTTTGAGAAAAGCTTTCAATAATGAAGAACTATTCCATGAAGTAGAATTCTATTCTCAAAACTTAATAAATACTCTACATGGATACAAGTATGTGCCCTCTAATGAGAAAGTGAAATTCTCCTGATTCCTTAAGGAAGCGAAAGAAGGTAGCTTTACAACATTGATTAACTATCTTCATGAAATTATCTTCACAACACGGTGGAACTCACAAAGATTGGTCATATTTTTACCAAAAGAATATTTGATGATTTATCTAACATTAATTGTGTTTGTACTTAACACAAGAAACAAGATAGTAATAAAGAACAATACTATCATGATGATAGAATAACTTGTTATAAAGTAGATATTTCACCTGTATAAAAGGAAATCATAGGAAGAGAAGAAGAAAATAGAAGAAGAGATATGCTAAAAGAGGCCTTGACATGAAGACTAAAGCAACAGAAGAGGAATCATATCAAGATTTATCTGAACAAGCAGATAAAGGAGGAATTCAATGCAAATTCAATTGAAAGAAGGCTTATCTCAAACTTACTTTGCATCATATGAAGACATATATTACCTACTAAAACTGAACACAAAGAATGTAGAGTACGAAGACAAAGTTTAGGAAGAAGAAGAAGATCTATATTGAAGACTAAAGTCTTCAAGATCCAAATAATGTAATATAGGGGGGTGTTAGAAATAAAGTCTATTCCATCATTTGGGTTATGTAAATGTATCTTCCAAGGTACATACTTATATTACTTTAGGGATAAGTTATCTAGTTACTTCATGCAATGTAATAAGTGCACAAGTGTTAATGTGCAAGTTGTCCCTTACACAACTAGATAGAGTGTTGGCCAGGTATCATATTTTGTCTATATAAGTATGGCCTCATAGATAGATAGGAATAGAGTAACAGAGTCATATAGACATAGAGAGTCAGGTTATATAGTGTAGCTTAGTATGTGACACCATCCATTGGTGATGGGTGCAATGTAATTTGGTAGCTTTATATTGAAGTGTTCATTTCCTCCATAGCTACATTATAACCTTTTATATTATTTCTATTTATTGCATATTTTAGTCATCTAGAAAATTTACTTTAATTCATATTATTATACATCTTGTTATTTTTATCTCTCCATGCTTGCTACATCAAAATCTAACACAAAATTCAACCACAAATAACAAAAAATTGGTTAAATTTTAAGTAAAACTAGGTTTGGAACTAAAAATTTAACTCCTTACCTTGGCAAATTACTTTGAATTTGACCTATGAAGGTGCATGTTTTTTGTTTGAATCACTTGAATTTCCAAGCAGATCACTCATTTTTGTGGACTTAGTGTTTTTATATTTGGTCTAAAATTTGGAGAATTACTCACTTTTATGAGGGAATTGATTACAAAATAAAACTTAGTAAAAGTTTTCTTTGATTTTGAGCCAATAAATTTATCTGTGATAGATGTATTTTTAGGGAAAAAAAGAAAAATAATGCAAATATATAAAAATTGTGGGTTTGTCCCACTAAGCGTGCTAGAAACTGTGTCGATTTGGAAAAATGTCTTAAATTTTGATGTTCCCCCAAATCCAAGTTTCAACAAGATTGGATGGATTTTCCAAAGGTTTCCCTTGACTTCCAAATTAAGTTTTTATCTCTACTATCCTCATATATATCTCTAATCTAAAATAAATATATGTGTAGATGTGGAAAACCACCCTACCACGTACGATTCTAAAGGCTGGATCTACAAAGAGAGAGAGATACCTTGAGGTGAACCGTGGGGGTTGCATTGTTCTATACAATTAGTGTAAAATAGGGAGGAAAGGTTCACCAGGAATGGTTTAAGGACTCACTCCAATTCATTTGGTTTTCAATAATGTTTTATGTATTCGATTCAAGACAATCACCTATGTTTGGCCTTTCTAGATCTATGCTATCAAAGATAAAGAACAATGCAGGAAGAATTCAAGAATACAAGAGCTAACCCTAGAATAATTCTTTCTTTGAATGCTTTCTAACCCTAGGGTTTCAAAATAGAAAACCTTTAATCAAGGGCTCAAGAGGAGATGCACAAACAATATTAAACCTAAGTGCACACTATATGATGTTTATATTTTAAATGCCTAGAAATAAATTAAATATATATATTTTTAATTAGATATAGGATTTATAAAAGAAATAGAAGGCACTCAAAAAATAGCTTAAAGAATAATCAGCCCACTTATCTTATCCAGTGGTTGACCCAAGCTTTTATCCTTTGTCCAATGATATCAACAATTCATGTTCTTGTAAGATAACTTAAGAAACACTTGGAAAATATAATTAGCATTAAGGGACCTACTTAGGCTACTGTACAATAATGTTTGGAGGTGCATCAAGCAAGACCCCTAGGTTCTTTTAGCTAACATTTGAAAACATAAGCGAAATTTGACTTTTGGAATAAAACAAGCATATCACAATACAATAGAATAAAATTATGAAATCATAGAACATAATGTAATACTATATCCTATATGTAGCCTATGATGCAGATCTAGGGTCTGGAACAATAATTTTCCTCCAAACATATCTTGGGAGAAATCGTACATCATAACAAGCGACTATAATTTTACATAGGTAAAATTGTGCCTTGCAGAGACTTGAGCACGATTTTGCAGAAGCAAGGTAAAAAATAAAATATAGATGTAGAAACTCAATTATGTCACTTAGAAAATAAAAACATGCATGAAAAAGAGTGAAATCACCTGTCATATAGTGCAGAAGCAACTAGAGGAGTTGAGACCTCCCGAATAGTTGATCTCTCCTTAGGGCTCCAACACAAATCCATTATCCACCAAAGTGAGCAACAACAACCAATAATCCAATGCAGTAGAGAATAAATCAAAATTCACAATTTGAGAACTAGCTTCCTTGTAGGAGAAGAAGAAGAATGCATAGCGAGCACTTCAAAAATACTTGTTGTATTATTCACTTTGTCATCATAAATCATCATGCTCTCAAAATGATTTCAAACCCTCCTTATATAGTGGATTTAAAGGCATAATGGGTAGGAAAAATGAGGAGGGCCAATGTAAAATATGCCAACTTTAATAAATTAGGGTTTCCTTAGATAAAAAACCTAAAATGCAAAATCGTCCCCTGTCAAGGCCGACCACGATTTTACCTTATGTGAAATCGTGCCCCATCAAGGGCGACCGTGATTTTGCATAAAGGAGGAAAAATACAAAATAAAGGGAGAGGTACCTAGCCCTTTCCCTAGGCAAGTCTAGGGGGTCTCCCATGAGGACTCAAGGAATATTACCCACTAAAGTGGGTTAATTTTTTAGGTCTACATTTTATCCTCTCTTTGATGTATTTAAGGCTAAGTAAATGCATAAAATAAAGATGTAGACTCCTATGGATAAGAAGAAAACAAACATATAAAAGTGGTGGCCAGGTTTGGAAAAGAGGATGGTACAAAATAGGTATTGCAAGGGACACTCTAAAATTTTGCACATATGATGAGACATTACTACCATTAATGCCTCTATGGCTAGGGTGCCCCCTTGAGTTTCAAAAAGAAATTAACTTCCTTAAGAAACTCAAAAAAGGTAAATCAAGGAAATAAAAACACAAACACAAAAAATAAAGCAATAAAACAAATAGCAGAGTAATGATAACTAGGTACAACATGAATATAATGTAGCTAGAATGAAATGCATAGATGAATAGAAGAAATTGAAATAAATAAGGGAAGAGAAAAGATGAAGAGGAAGAACATATCCCAAGAAGGTCAACCATAGAAGTGAGAGAAGTTGAATAAGAACCCTGAATGAAGGGTGTTAAGCCTAAATAAGGTCCATGTATGGAGTGAAAACCTGCTATGGGTGTAGTACTCGTTAATATAGATAGGTGGGAAAAAATATGGAGCGTAACATACTATGGGTGATTTCTCAAATTATCAAATGATGGAGCATAACTTGCTATGGATTATTTCTCTCTAGTGATTGCTATGGTATGATTACCCACTATGATGTATGTTAAGGCTTACTAAAACATCCAAGGAGCTTATCCTGTAATGGGGTGTTGAGCTTGCTGAGTCAAAAGAAGTGTAACCCAATAGGGGTGTTTATTACTGATGTATGATGTATTAGCATGTACTATTCAATAGGGGTGTGTAATAATATATATATATAGACCAAGTAAGATGAGCATAACATAATATGAGTGTGTGCATGTGCTATACAAAATAAAAGGAAGAAAATGAGGAGAAAATAATTGTGCGTGTGTACCCCCAACTTGAAGTTTCAGCTATTGAAAATTCAAGAGGGAGGAAATGTGCAGAAAAAGGAGAGAAGAATGTATATCCTTATATAAATAAATAATACAAAGGAGAAATAATAATTATGTGAAGTACAAGGATATACCAAAAGAAGACTACATTCCTTGAATTTGGAGAGAAATGATGAGCATTGTAAAAACTTTCAAAAGGAATACAAGAAGAAGAGATAAGAGAATAAAAGAGCCAATGAAGACAATAAGTGAATAAGGGATGAAAATGCATGGGCCTTAGGTTGGGGCTTCTCTAGGAATCATAACCCTAGTGAGATTGCAATGCATATGAGCTATGACCTAACTAGGAATAATCACATATCATTGTCATGAATACCTAGAAGCTATATGAACAAGTAGTCATGAGCAAGCAACAATGCAATTATGACAAGAAGAACCGCAATTAAATAGAATGGCAGGCAATCATGCAAAGTATGATAGACAATCATGCAATATTATCAAGAAAGCAAATGCAATATGAGCTAAGCTAAATACAAAATGCAATGCAGGTTATGGATCGAGCATAATATCTATTTAGATGCATTATATTCATAGGTTCTTTAAGTTATTTACCATCCAGAGAAGCCAAATTATAGCCATCTGATCCTTGGTCATTATGACAAAGGGCCCTAACCAATTAGGCTAAAAATTAACTCAAATATCAATATGAGAATTAGTGTTCTTCTAGTTTTCCTTGAGTACAAGGTCCCCAACCTCAAAAGAATGATTGCAAACTTTCTTAGAATAATATTGCTAGAGCCTATCCTCATAGGATTGCAAATGCTCTAAGGCATGAATGTACTTTTCATTCATTAGCTCTAATTGTTGTACACAGTCTGATTTTCATTCAGTAGCTCTAATTGTTGCAAACAGTCTGCATGATACTCATTGATGACCATGACATATTTCAACAAGATGCACAAAGAAGTAACCTCAAGATCAAAAGAAAAAACTACCTTAGATCCATATACCAATATATATCATGAGGTACCTATGGGGGTATGCACACTAGTGTGATAGATCCACAAGATAGGGTAAAGCTGAATATACCAGTTGCAACCGGTCTTACTAACCAAATTCTTCAAGATCCTGATCAAGGACTTGTTGGATGCTTTGGATTATCCATTACCCTGAGGGTAATAAGGAGTTGACCACCTATGCTAAATCTTGTATTTAGCATAAATATTGCAAATATCCTTATTCTTAAAAGGAGTGTAATTATCAAAAACAATCATCGAAGGAATCCTAAACCTACAAAGAATCTAGTTGAAGTTGAACTTAGAAACTTGAGTTCCAGCCACCGTATCTAGGGGCATGGCTTTGACCCATTTAGTGAAATAATAAGTCATCGTAATGATGAAATTATGACCATTAGACGACATTGGGTTAAACTTCCCCACATGGAAAATGGCCAAGGGAAATATATAACATGAAGATATTGAGAAAGAGCATGAACAAGATGATCATGGCATTGACACTTATCATAGCATCGAACATAGTCACATGCATATTTCTCCATGGAAGGCCAATAGTACCCCATATGAAGGATATTTTTGGCAATAGCATTGCCACTGAAATGACCTCCACATGAACCTTTGTGAGCATCACTAAGAGAAATTTGGGATTCATCGAAGTTAGGACATCGTAAGAGGATACCTTTGAAAGAATGTTGATATAAAATATTTCTGATTATGATGAATCGTCACACTTTTTTATGCAAAATCTTATGCCAATTGTGATCTAAACCATCCAACATCGAACCATCCTTAAGGAAATTAAAGATGTTGGTATACCATGGTTCATATAGGGAATATCTAATGTTTAAACAATCTAACATAGAAAGGCAAGAACCAAGTGACACAGACTCCCAAATTTTTCTAATTATGATCGATGCTTGATCATATTCTAACTCTAGAGAGAATAAGGATGCAATAGCAGCCATGGAATATGCATGGCGGTTTGAGTATCTAAGGATAGACTATGGTTACACAATCAAATGAGGACAACTTGGTAACAATATCCTTGTAGGGCTTAATTTTATCATCCCAAGTTTTATAAAAATCATTGATATAATTGACCATAAGTTGAGAGCCACAAAATACCGAAAGGACTAACTTTCAAAGCTAAGGATACTCTAAGACCAAGGATAAAATCTTTGTACTTTGTAGTATTGTTAATGTAAGAGAAACAAATTTTGAAGGATAAGGGGATGAGTTGCTTTTATGGGGTAACTAGAATGACTCCAGCACTAGCACCCTTCATGCATTGGGCTCCATAAAAAAACAAAGTCCAAGACTCAGACTCCTCAAATTCAACTTTGAAATACTCATTTGTAAAATCAACAACTATAGGATGGAAAGCTTCTAGGGGAGAAAAGGCTAACTGATCAATAATTACCTAACCCTTAATAGCCTTTTGAAATATGAAATTCAAGTAAAACTCACTATGGTTCAACACCCATTTAGCAGCTCAACCTAAAATGTGGGGTTTAGACATCAAATAATGCAAAGGATTAAATTTTATAACTATCAATGTCTTATGGATGAGCATGTAGTGCCTTAACTTTTGGGAAGCAAAAACTATGATAAGGCATATATTCTATAAGGGAGTGTACCTAGTTTCATAGCTAACCAAGGTTCTATTGATATAGTAGATAACTCACTCTTTCTTTTAATCATCGTGTTGGGCCAGCATGGCTCCCAAAGCGTGAGCAGTGGCTACTATATAAAGCATCAAATGCCTACTAGGTGTAGACACAAAAATCTATCCACTTGTCACCCATTCAGGTCTTCCTATCATTTTTACCCATTATTTACATATATTTATGTATATTTGTTTAATATATATTTAAATATTAATATTTTATATTATATAATATATATTTAATAAATGTATGTATATATGTGTAAACTAATCTAAACCATCCATATTGGTCTAATTCTAGCCATTCATCTACCTTAATATATGCCACCTACCCAGATTTAATCTCCATCCTCTATCACATTTTAATCTTGACCACACAAATTGTGTCATTGAAACCCTAATATGCCCTAGGGAATATTATAAATAGGAGTCATTTTGATGGCTCAACCCTAGAATCCCTGAATTTGAATCCCTTGAATCTAAGCAATTCATGACCTAAGATTTTAGAAGTCCCCTTTTGCATCCCTCACATTTGCCTCCACATTCGCTACCATAGCCTTCACTCAAAGAATATCTACTTCTGCAAACATTGTGTCAACCCCTTAACACCTTTTTGCTATCCTCGAGCACCCCTCTGCTACGCCTAAGTGCCTATGGATGCTTTTTACCATCCTCGAGCACCCAAGAGCATTTTTTTCTTCCATAGAGCACCCACAAGGGTTTCAAACGCTAGGCTTGTAGACCAATGAACCGTCGGGTGTCGCTAGGGCCTTTGCATACATGTTTTCTTGCAATGATGACAATGAAATATTAGAAAGTGAAAATTTTACAAGGTAAATATTCCATTATTATATTGATTTCATTATTTCCACATTTTCTTATAGTATTACTATTTGGAACTTAGTATATTTATTAATTTATGAGGGTCTCATACAATGGAGCCCTCATAGTTACTACTAATCCTCTTTTATCATTTTTTGTGTGTAGATCTAGAGATATACAAGTATTTGGTAGTTGCTTAAGTTGGAGTGGTCCAATCAATGGATATCTGAAGCCCAATCACCCATGTTGGGAGAAGGAACAATATTTTAAGACACTGCAAGCATTGTTGGCTAGGGTTTCGAATAACCCTAGCATATTATATTCATTGTATCAAAATAAATAGTGTAAACCCCTATTTTGGGTACATTTAATTTTATTGAGATCCATCGACATTAATAATATAAAATCTATTATTTGTGCAATCTCTTGTATCACTGTTTGATATGATTGTGGTATGTGGTATCTTTATGAAGAGGATAACTAACATTTGGTGGAATAGAGACAATAGTGTTGAGATAAATAGATTGAGGAGGAAATTGAAAATAATTTTGAGTGACACTACTAGTTGGAAGGATTTGTGAATTCCTTCCAGTATCGGTGGTTACAGTAGTGGCATAAGTTATATGATGAATAGGATTACTATGATTCAATTATTGACTCAAGGAGTTATCATGAGATGGTCTAACTTCCTCAATTAGGGCTTCTTCCTCTAAATTTGCATCCAAGGTTTCAATGATTCTTATTGAAAGTAATTGATTTAATTACTTATTTGTATCCATTTCCATTTATTTTCCACTCTTCACCATTTGTAGGAATTAGGTTCCTACCAACTAGTATTAGAGCCTTTCATTTCCACACTCATAGATATCCAAACCCATCATCATTTTTACATTTCTAGTTATAAAAAATTATTTTCATCATCATTTGAGTAGTATCATTTTGTATATGTGGCTAACTAGTGTCTAATCAGAGAACAACCAATCATATACAAGATACAATGATAGACAAATCAAGTGACTAAGATATAACAAATTGAAATAACCATAAAAGATATAGTAATAGATAAATCAAGTGATAGAGATATAATAAAATAAGAAAATGTGGCAAGTTACTATTGTTTGTGATCAAAAGAAGCATACAAATCATTCTGACACCAAATTTGATTGTGTGGACATCAAAATCAATTCTCCAATCCAGATGAATGTCGATAATCAACTCCAAATCGAACGTAGATAAAAACATGAAAATAAAAATCTATTATACATGTGTTGTGATATTTTTTGGTGATGTCATTTGAATTAATGGTCAAAAATTGTTAATTTTGAAGTTTTAACCTAGTTTTTAAAATAATATACCAGCACTAGTGAAACTTTCCAATCAGAAGGCAGCGTTGTGTACATTTTTTTAATTCTTAGGGCATTTTTTATCCCACATTTAAAGTGGGATTGGAACCTTGGTATTCAAAACAAATGCACCATGCATAATCAATCGTGACTTTGATCATGCTTGCTATCTACCCTCGCACGACCGAAGCCACCCTGCCAACACTTGTTTAGATGTGCGCTTTGACTTAACTAGACTGCTAGCTGACGTCATCATCCACATCACTCTTAGAACCCTCCCCAATATACCTCTCATAACCCTTCATGCCCCTATTGCATCACTATTTGTTCCCCTCCCCACAAATTACTTTATAGCCATTATTACCTGCCAAAAAAATCAAATTTTCAAATCAAAATCTAACCGTTCTATTAAAAAATTCAAAAATAGAAAAGCATAATTCTACTATTTGATCATTCAAAATCCAAACTTTTCAATAAATTTTTTTCAATTTGATAATTTTATCAAAAAAATTGATAATTTTTTATCAATTATTGACAAAACCATTCTAATTTTTCAATTTTTGTCAAACAATTGATAAATTTTGATATTAAAAATACTTGCAAATCACAAATCATAACACAATGACCGATGATAGGAGATCACAAGACTCTATAAAATACTTCATATAAGAAATAAATCAGTGGAAATATGATCTTGAAAAGAAAATCATGACAAAAGAGGATTTTTGCCTATGGAAGGACGATAATGAAAACAAGATAACAAATCTAGACTTAAAAATTGATGCCACTAACCACTCTGTCGATATGGTGCAAAAAAACATAGAATTAATCCAAATAGGCCAATATACCGAAGCAAAAACACACCAAGCATTACTTGGAGGACCACAAACATCAATTCTACCTTAAACCACTAAATTAGATTTTCCAAAATTTGAAGGAGGTGATCCCACAAATTGGATCTATCGAGTTGATCAATATTTATCCCTTGATAAAATCCCTGAGGTACAAAAGGTTCACATTGCATCCTTCCACCTTGAAAGTATTGCTACCTGATGGTACCAATGATAAGAAAAAACAAACGGTACCCCTACATGGTTAAAATTTACAAAAAATCTAATGGTATGATTCGGCCCAAGTAAATTTGAATATTTCACAGGAGATCTCACCAAACTCCACTAAACCACTATAGTAAGAGAGTACGAAGCTCAATTCGAGAAATTGGTAAACATCAGGGCTAGATGCGTCATTCTTCAAAAAAAAATTTGTCAATGGCCTAAGAAAGAAATTTGACTAGAAGTACAAATGTTGAACCCCATTGACATGATGTAAACTCTTGCATTAGCCCAAATGGTTGAATATAAGTTTAATAACCACCATCAACTGGGAGACCCATCTAAAGTAGAATTACAAAATACTTCCACCACCCCCAAACTAAATTGAATCCTACCAATTAAACATATCACCCTCGAGGAAATGAAATAAAGAAGATAAATAGATCTTTGTTTTCATTGTGATGAGAAATTTATACCCAATCATAAATGTATTACACCTAAATTATATATTCTGGATGCAGTTATTCCTTGTCAATAATAAACAATGATAATGAGATCGAGGTAGAAGTAGTGATGGATACACCTGATGATAGCACTCAATGTCCAATAGAAATTTCTTTCAATGCCCTCACTAGAAATTCCTCTCCCCAAACTATGAAAGTCCTAGAATCCTTCAAAGACCAAAACTTTATTGTGCTTGTTGACTCTGGTAGTACCCATAATTTAATTGACCCACATGTGGTAATACAAGCTGACTACTTTATCCATCCTTGTAATAATTTTGAATTCATGATTTGCAATGGGGGAATAATTGCTTGTAAGGTAAAATGCAAAAATATTAAGCTCACCTTCGATGATTACACCATGAAACATGACATGCATACAATTCCCTTAGGAGGATTTGACATTGTCTTGGGAGTGCAATGGTTATGAACACTAAGGACAATCCAATGGGATTTTGAGAAATTAAGGATTAAATTCACAGTAAAGAATCAAACATATACTCTTAAAGGATTAAACTTAGGCCCTTCTCCCCTTGTAAGATCTCATCGACTAGAGAGAATTATTTGTAAAGGAGGCAAGAAAATGGTTTCCCACTTATTTTCTATTCAAGCCACCAATAAGGAACTAAAATATTTACCCCTCGTCGTCATTTTGATCCTACTATTCTTACTACCTATCCCCCACCACTACTTCAATCCTGACAATATCCCTGCTTACAGAAAAATGACCTTAAAATGGTGCAAGAACATGAGCAAATACTACTTGGAAAACATGGGACAAAGATTATCACTTTAAGCTTTGAGGACAAAGATATTTTAAGGAGGGTGGCTTATTAGGATCCTAATCCTAATCCTTAATATATATTATTAATTAACTTATTCTATTATGGACCATTGCATCCTTTCACCTCATAACTTTAGATAGGTATTTATATGCATTTGCATGGGTGTCATTAAGCATCCATTGAACAAGAAATATTTATCTCTTTGAGAGCACTAGCAGGTCTTACTCCAAGTGAAACAATGATTCTTATTGGAAGGAATTGATTTCATTACTTATTTGTATTCATTTCAATTTATTTTTCACTCTTTTCCATTTCTAGGAACTGGGTTCCTACCACAAGAAAAGCAAGCACACAAGATTATGTTTCTAATGTTTTCACATAGAATTAATGATCTTGATTAAATTTTTAAAAGAAAATGAGGTTTTCACGTTGGGTTCACCAAAGATGTAAAGGGGGAAAACCACCCTACCATGTACGATTCTCAAGGTTGGATCCACAAAGAGAGAGAAACCTTGAGGTGTACCACGGAGGCTGTATTTTTCTCTACACTCAGTGTAAAATAGGGGGAAGGGTTCACCAAAAATGGTTTAAGGACTCACTCCAAGTCCTTTGGTTTTCAATAATGTTTGATGTATTCAATTCAAAATAATAACCTATGTTTAGCCTTTCTATATCTATGCTATCAAATATAAAGGACAATTTGGGAATACAAAATGCAAGAATACAAGAGCTAACCCTAGAATTATTCTTTCTTTGAATTCTTTTTAACCCTAGGGTTTGAAAATAGAAAACCTTTAATGAAGGACTCAAGAGGATATGCACAAACAATATTAACCCTAAGTGCACACTATATGTTGTTTATATTTTAAATGCCTATAAATCAATTAAATATATTTCATTTTAAATAATATCTAAGGTTTATAACAGAAATAGAAGGTACCAAAAAACATCCTAAAGATTAATCATGCCACTTATCTTATCCGATGGTTGATACAACATTTTATCCTTTGTCCAATGATAATAATTCTTGTTCCTACAAGATAACTTAAGAAATACTTGGAAAATATAATCAACGGTAGGCTTCTTGCTTAGGCCATTGTACAATAATGCTTGGAGGTGCATCAATAAAACCCCCTAGGTCCTTTTAGTTGACCTTTGAAAATAGAAGTGAAATTTGACCTTTGGACTAAAATAAGCATATCACAATCCAACAAAATAAAATGATGAAATTACATAATAGAATGTAATACTCTATCCTATATATAGCCTATGATACATATCTAGAGTCTGGAACAATAATATACCCCTAGATGAAGCTTGGGTAAAACCACACCCCATAATAGGTGATCGTGATTTAGCACAAGAGAAATCACACCCCGTAGAGACCCGAGCATGATTTTTCATAAGCGAAGTGAAAAATAAAATACAAATGCAAAAACTCGATTACAACACTTAGAAAATTAGAGAATGCATGAAAAAGAGTGAAATCACTTGTAAGATAGCATAGAAGAAAAGAGAAGGGTTGAGACCTCCTGAATAGTTGATCTCTCCTTAGGGCTCCAACATAAATCCACCAAAGTGAGCAAAAACAACTAATAATCCAATTTAGTAGAGAATAAATCAAAATTAACAATTTGAGAACTAGCTTGCTTGTAGGAGAAGAAGAAGAATGTATATCACTTAACGAGCACTTTAAAACTACTTGTATTATTCACATTGTCATCGTAATTCATCACGCTCTCAAAATGATTTCAAACCCTATTTATATAGTGGATTTGAAGGTGGAATGGGTAGGAAAACTAAGGAGGTCCAATGTAAAACACTCCAACTTCAAGAAATTAGGGTTTCCTTAGAGAAAAACCCTAAAAGGTGAAATCACACCCTGTCAAGGCCGACCATGAATTTCACCTTATGCAAAATTGCACCCCATCAAGGGTGACTATAATTTTTGCATAAAGGAGGGAAAAGACAAAAGAAAGAGCGAGGGACATTCCACTTAATGGAATAGTTCCTCATTATTGAATGCATTCCTCACTATTTCATCCATGTTTCTTTTAAATTATTCTATGAGGTAGAATTCCTTAGAGCTCCTTAGAGTTTTAATAGACTATTGTCACTTGAAGACCTTATATATATATCTATTTGAATTCTGAGTTGAATCAAATCCTATAGTGGATGATTAATCAATAGGATTATTTTTGCTCTTAATAATATTTTTAATAGAACCTTTGAAGTAGTCTTCCTTATGTCTCCCTAGTTTAGAGTATATGTTCAACCTTGCTAATAATTTTTCAATTTTACAAATTTTGTAAAATCTCTTCTATCTAGCAAGTGTTTGAATGTACTATGAACATTGATAGTATGCTTAGCTTTCATAATTTGAGTTGAATTCCTTTTGTCTCCCTAATGTTCAACTTCGCTTTCTTGCCTTATGTCTCTCTATTTATTAGTAAGTAGAAAGCTAAATATAAATGGTGATGCACCTTCAAGTTTTAATTAGGTTATTTTCCTTCAAAAAAAATCAATTGGATTAATGTAAAATGCAACTTCCAATTTTCCAACAATTAATAGTTTTTTTTCTTTAAACCTTCAATTTTCAATGGTTCAATTTTCTAAATTACAAGAAACTAAAGTTTGATGTAGTATACCTTATATCTCCCTAATTTGGATATTTATAAAGTAATAATATTTGCAAACTAATATTTCATTTTTCCAATGTTGAAAACCTTATAACTCCTAATTAATTATTTGCAAATATTTTAATGTTTGAATCTACTTCAATTTATAATATCTTTTAAGAAATAATCCCTTTGCTTCAATTTCCTTGTAATGCACTAAGGTTGATTCTTCAATATAGTAATAAACTTTAACCTTATGTTAAGTATATTGTAACTCCTTAAGGAAATAAAATATTTAATTATGTAAAGCTTTTACCTTCCTTGAAATGCACATGTTTAATGGCCTCTGCTTTGGATCTTCTATCCATGATTTTGGCATTGTAATGCTAATATCTTATGTATGATTGAGAGAATTTATTGCTCATGGGTGCCTTATGAGTCTTCCTCATTATTTAATGCACTTTGACTCCATGCTTAATGCTTTACTATGTGCTTCCAAATCTCTACAATTATCTTCAACTTGGGTGCTTTAATATGCCCTTTGTCCCTTATTGATGCTTTGACCACGTGGCACATACATTAATCAGGTTGTAAGTGGTGATTATGGTCTTACAATTATGGTATTTATGAGCATTATTTTAGGTTCCTTCAATGCTCATGTCTTCCTTTAATGATGTGCAATGATTAGTATACCTTATAATTTTTGAAATATACCTTCAACACTTCAAGATAAGTGCTACTCCTATTATGAGGACTTACTTCCTATGCAAGCATTAGAAAGAATGTGAAGCACCTTATTTTATTGTGCCAAGTGGCACAAGATGCCTTAGATTTATTTTAAAAGTGGTACTCCTTTCTCTTGCATGTAAGGATGCCTTCAACATCTTTTATTCCTTGTATACTTCTTGCCAACAAATGTACTATGGTTCCTATCTTCAATGATTTCTCTCAGGCGGATGGTGATGCTATTCTCCCATGAATTTGGCTCTAGCTATGGTGGTTATATGGCACTCCAACATTGCCCTCTTTTGTGATTATTATTCTTAGCTGGCGATTAATATATTGCTTCGGTAATACACCTTTATTTTCACCTTGATTTTTATGTAACTTGCATATGCTTTAGTCTTGTACCTTGCATTTATTTATCCTTCGTACTATTATCCTTGCTTTACATTGGATTTTCAATGGATGTAAAACTACCCTACATAGGTTTTTATGTTTTTGGTTGATGTTGCTTGTAGACGCTCGATTTGGTGATGGATTTGGTATCTTTAGACACCTTGAAATAATTTGTTATTGATCCCTTCATTGGATCTCTTCCTTAGCTTGAAGTTTTCTCTACAAAATTGATAATATGGTCAATTTGTTGATGTAATATGTTCACTATTGTAGTATGTTTAATACACTTTGACTTTGTCCTTTTTATGCTATGTAGGAGAAGAGATATATAGTGCAATAATGTAATGCAAATAGTTAGAACAAAATATATTAACTTGCACCTATGATTTGAGATATTTAAATCTTATTTTTTCAATCTCTCTCTTCCTTGATGAGGTGGCTACTTGTTCTACTCCTTGGTAGTAAACAATAATTTGATGTTGCCCTCCTTACTAGACAACTCTCTCCTATAATTTCTTTGCTTGGTTAACTTTGTAATAATGAATCTAAGCTCTTAATAATGCAACTAAAATTCCCATTTGAATGGCTTAACTTTGCATTGATTTTCAATCTTCACTTAAATATTTAATGCACCTTTGATAACTAGTATGATGCAACAGAAATTTCTCCTTATTGCTTCTGTAAATGAACTATTAAAAGTAAATTGAAATATGCACTATAATCTATGCAACTTTCACTTAAATATTATGTTTTCTTTGCTTTAACTATAAATTAGGATTTTGATATTTTCCTTTCTTTCAAAATATATCTAACTCCTCCTTTTTGTGTGCAGGTTATAACCCTTGTAGAAACTATCTTTTGCACTCCCTTGAATACTTTAATATGCAAATTTCCTTGAAAATTTTAATATGCAACATTATCATTGCAACTTTTAAACTCTAAAATGGTGCTTAATAAAACTTAATAATGAACAAAAAAGCTAAAGTTCAAATAATGAACCTTTTGCACCAAATTTTCTTACCTTAATGACCTCTATAGATGATGGAAATTTTGGTGATTAGATTCACCTAAATTATACCCTATATTGGATGAAATCATAGCTATTCCTTACTATCCAAAAAATCTCTTTAGCTCATCTATTTTCAGCTTTATAACTCCTCTAAATTACTACCCGAAAGTGTAGTTTGGTAGCTTTAATTCTCCTTCATGATGCTCTCTTGAAATATAAGACTTGGAAAATAGTAATTCTGCCCTTTCATAGTCAATTTCACCTTCAAAATGTTATCAATGAATCTCACAAATTTTATAGGAAACTCTCTAAATTTAAACCTAAGATTTGTCTCCTAGAGACCTTTAATTTTTGCTCTAAATTCAGCAACATCCTTTATTTGAAATAACCATGATGAATTCTAGCTTCAAACTTGGCCTATATAGTGGCCTTCTTCTCAAGATTCTAACTATCTTGAGATCTTCACTATTCTTCTCCAAAATTTAGCAAACTCCTTGCCAAATTCTTCTCCTTTTGGAATTATTGTTGGATGGTGATAATTATCCCAAATATTGCTCTATTCATAACTCCTCCTTACTAGTAAATTTCTTCAATAAGATCTCCTAGAAACTCCTTCAATGGCCTTCTCTAAAATATGCTTCAATTGCCTTCTTCGAACTCACAATGAGGCTTTCCTAGCCTTCTCTTTATTTCTCCTTTATTCCTTGATACATCTCCTCTTGGGACATCAATTTCAAATCTCTATGCTCTTCTCAATGAGACCTTTTATTCAACCTTCCATTGTGGAATTTTCACAATGATATCTCCTTCTTGAATCTCTAAAATTTGTTGGTTCTAAAATCTAGAATAGGACTTTTGCTAGTCATTTTCTATCTCAATCTTCCAAGACTATAAGTTCTTAAATGGGACCTCATGTGGGTCTCTTCAGCTTCTTGATTTATTTTCTCTTCCTCCTTCATATTGTAATCTACAGTATTCAATCTTCAATTGAGATCACCAATCTTCAATCTTCTCCTACACTCTATTATAGAGTATCTTATTCCTTGAATCTACAATAAGGAACCTCTGGACTTTTTATCTCTTCTATAATCTGTAAGTCTACAATCTTGCAATGGGACCTTTTCCTTAAGTCTCCAAATCTCCAATATTTTATTTGTTGCTTCAACTACTGGGTTGATTCCAAAGATGATATTTTTCCTAGCTCTTTGTATAAAGCTTCTCAAATTCTTTTGAATCTCCTTTTCCTGCAAAAAACTATTAGAAATTGTAATGGAAAAAACTTTGAATCTATATATAATCAATCTTCACTAGTTTATTTTTCAATTTAGTGGAATTAATGTCGAGTCATAGTATTCACGAGTTTTTTTGCAACCCTATGGAAAGACTAGCCAAATTCAATTTTCAAAAATTATGAAAATTAGATTTATGATCTTCTCTCAATATCTCTTGTGGCTCTCTATTTCCTATTGATCTAATGTGGCTTTGATACCACTGATAGCTTTTGAGGATGTATATTGAAGGAAATGCAACCACAAGATGTGAAATAAGTAAGCTATGATAACTATATGATAATGGCACTATAATATGTAGGAAAATAATGAGATAAACTTTTGCAATAACGTAGTAATATGCCATTAATGAAATCTCACAAAAATAATACAATGCAATATAATGGAGGACTTGAACACTTCAAAATTTTTAATTAAGAGCTACATTGTACCTACTCACTACTATAATTTAACTCTCTATAGTAATGTTGACTCTCATTCACTCTATACCTTAAAGGCCTATATATAGGAAGATATGTGCCTTGGCCTTTACTCTACCCATGAATATTCATCTACCTATCCTATAACTCATGTATATGTGGACTACATGCACATTTATATGATTGCACATTATAACACGTGTGCATTTATTACTTGCTTTAAGTAACTACTCAAACATTACTCTAAAGTAAACTCCTACTCTAGTTATGTACCCAAGGTGGTACATTGGCATGTACCAAATAATATAATATTGATGGCAAGCCGAGATTCACACAACAAACTTCACATTAATTTTTAGTAAATTGCTTAATACAGTTTTTACAGTACCATTTCCAGGCCTACAACTTTCCCTCTCAATCCCGAACTCACCATCCCTCTCTTACATTTTTCTCGAGTTTTTATCGAGGCCTCGATCCTCTAGGCAATTAATGCCCCGCCTAACAAAATCTCCAGTTCGTTTTCCCTCCGATCGAGTTTTTCAAATTTTTTGCCATAAATGGGCAACTGCCCGATCCACCATGACGCTTGCATTGATGGCCTCCCTTAACCTGCACCGGCCGCTTTGTTCTGACTGTCCTCTGCACTGTTGTCTCCTCCATAAAGCCATCACCTGTAATTGCTGTGTTGCCAAAATAATAAAAAAAAAAATGCGTGGCCGACACCTCCCTTATCAATTTACGTGACCCTCATCTTTGTTTTCATACACGTAGCCGACCGCGTGTAAATCTGGCCATGCCTTCTCCTTGTCGCAATATATTTGATACACGTGCCCTTCACAACTGTCATGATACACGTGGCTGTCCACGTGTCAAATTTGGCCTTGCCCGGTCGTCCGCTTATTCACTTTTGGCCTTGTCTTCACCTGGCCGCGATATCGCGATAGGTCACGAAATCGTGACATGTCGCGATATCGCGACCAAATGCGCCTCTTCTTTGCTGAAGCCCTTTGGGGTCACGATTTCATGACATGTCACAAAATCGTGACATGTCACGATTTCGTGACCCCCTCCCCTTTGCCTTCGCCTTGTTCTCTACCTTTCTTTAACTTTTGTAGCTATCGGATGACAAGCCACGTGTCGGCCTTCAACTGGCGCGATATCCGAGGAGTCTTTGCGCGATATCGTGACCGTCGCGATATCACGAGGACTCCCCTTTCCTTGACTTTACCTCCCGCGATATCGCGATGACACTTCCCCCTCCGCCTTTGCTTTGAAATACTGTCGCGATATCGCGACGTCGCGATATCGCGACGAAACTTGCCAATGTTACGTTGCAGCTTTTGAGGTCACGATTTCGTGACCCCTTCCCCCTTGCCTTACAAAACTTCCCCCAAACTAAAAATTGCTTTACAAAACTTCCCCCAACTGAAAATAAATAAAACAAAATGCAAAGTACTTAGAAAATCTGGAAAATTTTTGGAAGATGCAAGATTGCTCTACTGTCACCGGATGCTCCTGCATCAGACACCCGGGGTAAATCAAAAGTGATCCTCACTTCTGTTTTGTTAGGGGAAGACCCAGGCGGTCAACCTCCATTTTTGACAACCAAGTTGCATCTTCAATAGGTCTGCCCTTCCACTTTATCAAATATTCAAAATATTGTTTGTTTCTGGTGCTTCTGCCTTCACGAGTGTCTAATATTTCCTCGACCTCGTCTGTGGTTGGAGTAGATGCTAGAATTTGCCATAATTCTGTACTTGGTAACTCTGTACTCTCTCCCTCATGATATTCCACTAAATCTGAAATATTAAAAATAGGTGAAATGTCAAGCCAACTTGGCAATTCCACTTCATACGCATTTCCTGACTCCCGTTTTCCCAGTATTTTGCATGGCCCAAACTTCTTCATCTTCAATTTGTTATAAGTCTTGGCAGGGAATCTCTCCTTCCTGAGATGTACCATGACCTCATCTCCTACTTCGAACTCCTTGAACCGCCGCTTCTGGTCTGCCCTTGTCTTATATTGAGTATTCATTTTTATAATTTGTTTCCTTACTTCTTCATGCAGACTTTTCATATGTTCTGCAAATTCTTCTGCTTCGGCACTGCACTTTTCTCTCTTATCCAACTTTCTCAGTTCAGACACATTTCTTGGGCTGTTTCCATATATTATCTAGAACGGAGATTTATTTGTGCTCTTATTGACTGAACTGTTATACGCAAATTCCGCTTGCGATAAAACTAAATCCCATCCCTTGGGTTGATCTGCTATCAAGCATCTCAGTAAATTACCCGGGCTTCTATTTACCACCTCTGTTTGTCCATCAGTCTGTGGGTGGTATGCAGAACTGAACTTCAGATCTGTCTTCAACTTCTTCCACAAAGTTCTCCAGAAATAACCAACAAATTTTGTATCTCTGTTAGAAACGATGCTCTTCGGTAGACCGTGAAGTCGTACCACTTCCTTGAAGAATAACCCTGCAATGTGGACTGCATCACTTGTTTTCTGGCATGGGATAAAGTGTGCCATCTTGGAAAATCTGTCAACTACTACAAATACAGAGTCATTTCCCCTCTGTGTTCTTGGCAATCCGAGGACGAAGTCCATGCTGACGTCCTCCCATGGCCGCTCAGGTACTGGTAACGGCTGATACAATCCCGTGTTCTGTCTTCTGCCCTTTGCCATCTGGCATACTCTACAACTCTGTACAAACTTTTTCACATCTTGCTGTAGTTGCGGCCAATAGTAATTTTCACTCACCAGGGCAATTGTCTTATCCCGGCCAAAATGTCCGGCCAGTCCCCACTGTGTTTCTCCTTGACTAAGTTTTCCCGCATGGAACTCCTTGGAATGCATAATTTACTTCCTCTGAACAACATTCCATCTTGGATTAGAAAATCCAACCATCTTGTCCTGTCCACAGTAATAGGTGTCAAGCAAGCCGCCCAGGCTTTCGCAAAATCCGGATCTTCAGGGTACAAACCCTTCAGTTCTTCAAATCCCACTACTTCCACTGTCATTTCAATCAATAAATTCTGCCTTCTACTCAAGGCATCTGCAACTCTGTTTGATTTCCCGCTTCTGTGCTTCAGTACAAAGGTATAGCTTTGAAGGAACTCCACCCACTTCATGTGCCTTTGGTTCAGTTTTGTTTGACTGTTAATGTACTGTAAAGCTTGATGATCAGTAAATAGAACAAACTCCTTTGGCAATAAATAATGTCTCCACTTCTTCAGAGCTTGAACTATAGCATAAAATTCTTGGTCATAAACTGAATACTTTTTTGAGCATCATTTAACTTCTCACTGAAATAAGCAACAGGTCTGCCTTCCTGACTTAGTACAGCCCCTATTGCACTGCCACTGGCATCACAGTCCACCTGAAATACCTTGTTAAAGTCTGGGAGTGCCAAAACAGGCTGTTCTGTGACCTTTTTCTTTAATGCATCAAAGCTCCTCTCAGCCCCTAATGTCCACTTGAACTCTTTTTATCCCCTCTCATTGTTTCGTGAGAGGTGCACAAATACTGTTGAAGTTCTTTATGAACTTCCTGTAAAAGTTGGCTAGACCATGAAATGATCTCACTTCTGTTGTGCTTCTTGGGGTAGGCCATTCGATGATGGCTCTCACCTTCTCTGGGTCCATTTTTAGACCTTCTACTGAGATTACAAACCCCAGGTATACTAACTCTTTCTTGACAAAATTACACTTTTTCAGATTTATTAATAATCGCTCCTCCCGCAGCTTTTCAAAAACCCTCCTGATATGCATCAGGTGTTCCTCCAGGGTTCTTCTGAATATTAATATATCATCTAAATAAACAATGACAAACTTTCCCAGAAACTCTTTCAGTACTTCATTCATCAGCCGCATGAAGGTACTTGGTGCATTGGACAGCCCAAATGGCATGACCAACCACTCATACAAGCCCTCTCTTGTCTTGAAGGCTGTCTTCCACTCATCTCCTTCTCGGATACGGATCTGATGATAACCACTTTTCAGGTCAATCTTCGTGAAGTACTCAGCTCCACTTAAACAGTCCATGATATCATCCATCCTTGGCAATGGGAATCTATATTTGATAGTGATTTTGTTGATTGCCCGAGAGTCTGTGCACATTCTCCACTCTCCATCCTTCTTGGGTGCTAGTACTGCAGGCACTGCACATGGGCTAAGACTCTCTCTAATCAATCCTTTCTCCAGCAACTCCTGGACCTGTCTGTTTAACTCCTCAGTTTCTACAGGTGTCATTCTGTGTGCAGCTTTATTTGGCAAGCTTGATCCCGGCACCAAATCTATATGGTGGCTGATCTTCCTTATCGGGGGTAAACCCTCAGGCACATTATCTGATACAATCTCTAGAAATTCTTCCAACAGATCTAGGACTTCTGTCGGGGTATCTTTGCATTCCTCCTCCCTAATTCTAGGAATTATTGCATAACACAAATGTTCATGCTTCAAACCGTCCAAAAATTTTCTCCCTTCAACTAGACAGATTCTGGAGCTGTTACACACCTTTTCATCCGCCTCCTTCATGGGTTTCAGCTTATGGCGTACACCATTCTTTGTCAATGAGTAGGTGTTGGCACGGCCGTCATGCACTGCACTCCGGTCGAACTGCCAGGGCCTTCCCAACAACATATGGCAAGCATCCATAGGTAGGATGTCGCACAGGACCTCATCACAATAATTTCCAATATTAAATTTAACGGAGCACTGCTCATTGACCAAAGCCCTATGGTCCTTCTGTAACCATGCGACCCGATATGGATGCGGGTGCTTCTTCCTCTCTAATTGTAACTTGGTAACCATTTCTTCTGAAACCAGGTTATCCGTGCTACCATTATCAATAATAATATTGCAAACCTTGCCCGCGCATTTACACCTTGTGCGGAATAAACTTCTTCTCTGATCTGTGTCCTTCTCCTCATTCAATAGGACTCTTCTTACGATCATTGCTTCCCCTCTCTCCGCTTCTTTCGAATGTTCAGATTCAGCATCTTCCTCTGCCACAGCAGCTCTGGTCGGACCCTCAGGCCTCTTGTTTGTTCTTTCCCGATGTTGTGGACACTCGAATGCTCGATGTCCTTCTTCACCATAGTGGAAACATGTCCCACGAAATACTCCTCTTCCAAACCCTCGTCCAGATCCACCCCGTCCTCTTGGGTAGTTGTTCTGATCTCGGGGCTGATAAACATCCTCTTCCCTTTGATCTCGGTTACTACCGGCTTCACCAGTCTTCTTTGGGTCTTTATATTTTTCTCCATCGGTTCTCCCACCAGCTTCTTCCACCATGGCCCCTTCCTCTTTGCTTGCCTTCAAACCGCCTATTCAGCTTTTTCTTCCACCTTTAAGGCAAACCGGTAAGCATCCTCAATGGTGCTTACCCGAACTAGGCTCAGCTCTTCTCGGATACCGAGCCTCAACCCATTGATATAACGGGCTACCTTTTCTTTGTTTGCCTCTAAATGCCCAGTTCTAATAGAGATCTTGTAAAACTCCTCGGTGTATTCTTGGACAGTTTTGTTTGTCTGTCTCAAACTCTGCATTTTTCTTAGCAGATCCAACTCGTAATCTGCCGAAATAAACTATCTTTTCAGCTTTTCCACCATTCTATCCCATCTTGTTATTCTCTCCTTCCCTCTTCTATTCCTCTCCAACTGTATTCCCCTCCACCAAATGCTGGCATGACCCTTCAACTTGGTCTTAGCAAATCTGACCCGATTAGGGTCTTCAACCTCCTCATATTCGAAATATTCTTCTAAGTCATTTATCCAATCAATCACCTCTTCTGGATTTAGGTTTCCCGAGTATGTAGAAACCTCCATTTTTGGTTGCTTTCCAATCTGAGAGATGGCTTTGTACAACCTGGCTTGTGCAGGATCCACAACCTCTTCCTCTTCCTCAGATTGGTCTTCTTCTTCAACTTCGTCTTCACTTCCCTCATCCCTTCCGGGCTCGTGCCTTCTGCGTAACTCTTCTTGCAGGGCTTGAACTTGTCTCTGCAAGGCTCGAAAGTCTTCGACCGGCACCACATTTCCTACTCCACCATGATTTCTTCGTGGAGGCATTTTTCTTTCTTCCCTCACAAATCCTTCCACAGATCCTGGTGTAACTGCCTCTCTTTCGGCGATCTGTTACACGCTCAGGAGCTCCCGCTCTGATACCACTTGATGGCAAGCCGAGATTCACACAACAAACTTCACATTAATTTTTAGTAAATTGCTTGATACAGTTTTACAATACCATTTCCAGGCATAGAACTTTCCCCCTCAATCCCGAACTCACCATCCCCTCTCTTACATTTTTCTCGAGTTTTTATCGAGGCCTCGATCCTCTAGGCAATTAATGCCCCGCCTAACAAAATCTCCAGTTCGTTTTCCCTCCGACCGAGTTTTTCAAATTTTTTGCCATAAATGGGCAACTGCCCGATCCACCATGACGCTTGCATTGATGGCCTCCCTTAACCTGCACCGGCCGCTTTGTTCTGACTGTCCTCTGCACTGCTGTCTCCTCCATAAAGCCATCACCTGTAATTGCTGTGTTGCCAGAAATAATAAAAAAAAATGCGTGGCCGACACCTCCCTTATCAATTTACGTGACCCTCATCTTTGTTTTCATACACGTAGCCGACCGCGTGTAAATCTGGCCATGCCTTCTCCTTGTCGCAATATATTTGATACACGTGCCCTTCACAACTGTCATGATACACGTGGTTGTCCACGTGTCAAATTCGGCCTTGCCCGACCGTCCGCTTATTCACTTTTGGCCTTGTCTTCACCTGGCCGCGATATCGCGACCAAATGCGCCTCTTCTTTGCTGAAGCCCTTTGGGGTCACGATTTCGTGACATGTCACGAAATCGCGACATGTCGATTTCGCGACCCCCCTCCCCCTTTGCCTTCGCCTTGTTCTCTACCTTTCTTTAACTTTTGCAGCTATCGGATGACAAGCCACGTGTCGGCCTTTAACTGGTCGCGATATCACGACAGGTCGCGATATCGCGACCCGTCGCGATATCGCGACGGCACTCCCCCTTTTGCCTTGCCTTGTTCTCTATCTTTCTTTAACTCTTGCAGCTATCGGATGACAAGCCACGTGTCGGCCTTTAACTGGCCGCGATATCGCGACAGGTCACGATATCGCGACCCGTCACGATATCGCGACCTTTCTCGATATCGCGGCACTTCCCCTCCGCCTTTGCTTTGAAATACTGTCACGATATCGCGACGTCGCGATATCGCGACGAAACTTGCCAATGTTACGTTGCAGCTTTTGAGGTCGCGATTTCGCGACATGTCACGAAATCGTGACATGTCGCGATTTCGCGACCCCTTCCCCCTTGCCTTACAAAACTTTCCCCCAAGCTGAAAATTGCTTAACAAAACTTCCCCCGAACTGAAAATAAATAAAACAAAATGCAAAGTACTTAGAAAATCTGGAAAAATTTTGGAAGATGCAAGATTGCTCTACTGTCGCCGGATGCTCCTGCATCAAATATACTCTAACATATTGGGACCATTCACAACACCACCTCTCTATATACAAATAATAGGTATATTCCAATCACCCTAACAATCTCATTCATCATATTTAGTCTAAATAAAATTATAATGATAAAAGTATTTAAGGATATTCATCTTCCATATTCAATGGTATTATAAAGGATCTATGGATCATGGTCATGGAAAAAGAGTGACATAAAGTAATAATATAGTGTTATTAAATGTGGCCATAGTATTCCTAAATATTTTATGGATTAAGCTAGAAATTTATGGTCCACACATAGTCATGATTCCTAATATATGAATAAGTCAAGATATAAAACTACAGTCCACATCTTATTCATGGGAATATGGACATAATTCCCCAAATCCTTTAGATGAATAGAGTCAAGATCAATATTTCTATGATACTCCCATATTCATAATGGAGCTCATTTATATTTATATTTATATTCCATAAACATACTTAAAATCTAATCTATTACCTTATTTGGGTGCATATAATTACATTGGAGCATTCATAATCATTGAGATAAATGTCATACATCCCTTAAAATTTTAAGTAAAATTTGACCAAATTTATTTCTAAGAAATCCATTATAATATATAGAGAGAGTAATAATAATTATCATATATAAATTCTCCTCCTAAAACAATAATTAGGGTTGTTATGGATCCTTTATCTTATATGAGTAGTGAAGGAAAACCCCAAGTCTCACTAAATTTAGTTGAGTCCTCTATATATGAAGACCATAACACAAAAAATAACTAATTATATTATTCTAGTAAGAAATCCCATATAATCAGCAAAACTTATTGCATGAATTCTTTCATAATCACTCTCTTTTGAAGGACAAACTTTATATTCTCGCTATTTAGCTAAGCTGAATAATAATTTGAATTTACTACTTTACATAATTCTAATAAAAATCCTACAAATCATAATATTTATTCTATAAATTTATCATTAATAAGTTATTACAATATTTTTTAAATCATGTTAATAAAACACGTTAAAGTTTAAAGTAGTTAGAACCATACATTTAATTCATGATTATAGTTATCACTTTTTAAAATATTTATATAGAAAGGAAAACAACCCTAGTTAAATTTCTAATTCTCAATTTTGTATTTTATTTTACCATCAACATTAGTCTTCAACATCATAGAAAATGAGAAAATTGTTAAGATTTATTATATCATAGACCATGTGAGAAGTCAAGTGGTATAACCACCTCTCAAAAGGTACATACATGTAGTATAGTAAAATATAGTTGCAAGTTTCTTTGAGGGTTTTTGATGCCTAAAATAATCATCCTATGTACTTAAATACCCTCCTTTTCCATAATATAATCATTCAAATAATTAACATATAACATGTGATATAAAAAATTTAACAAAATTCAATAGTCAGGAGTGAGTGTAAGCCAAGAGTGAGCATGAGCTAGGAGTAAGTAAGAAGTATGAGTAGGAAGCAGGAAGTAAAAAACAAAGTACCATCAAGGAGCAAGTGCTAGTTCTTGTTCTAGATCTTACAAGAAATTTAAAAACTAAAGTATTCATGTGAAGAAAATCTAGCTAACATGACAAGAAATTATTTTTTGAAAGTCCTTACTGAAATTAAGCATGCTCTGATTAGAAATAAATATACCTTAGTTGGAAGTATGGATGCCCTAGTTAGCAATAAAAGGAAAAGTGAATCTAAGTCAAACATTGTCCAAGTAGTAAAAAATACACCAAAAGTGATTATAAAGGATGAGATAACTCGGTATGACATAATGGTTCTTAAAACCAAAAGTTTATTATGTAAGTTCCTTGGATATTGGCCAGGTTTTTATGAGATTCAAAATTGGATCAAGTGGAATTGGGGATTGAATTCAAATTACTCCATAACTTTTATTTTAAGAGGATTTTTCCTCATTATTTTCTCTAGTTTAGAAATAATGGATGGAAGCCCTAGGTTTAAGGGAAAAGATGAATTATATTTAAGACCATGGGGTGAGAATTTTTCTATGGGGACAAATACTACTAAAAGTCTCCTAGTGTGGATTAGGCTTTTTGGACTTCATTATCATCTCATCAATAAGGAGGTTTTGCATAATATTGGTAATACCCTAGGTGAATTCATTTAGGAGGGACCAACTACTAAGGAGAGAAAGTATGTTGTATACACTCAAATATGTGTTGCCATGGATATTTCAAAACCTTTACCACAATCCATTAGAATTAAATCTGAATTGAGAGAATGAGATTGACAAGTGGATTATAAAAACATTACATTCTAATATTGCAAATATCATGAAACTGAACCCATAGAAGGGACTACAAAGTGAAAACAATGGAGAAAGAGATGGGAAATTTTGGGCATGAGGGGAACTTCAATATGAAACAAGGATATCAAATCATAAGAGAAGCTAGGTGAAATCAAGGATTTTCCACTCCTAATAAAGTGGTAAGAAACACCCCTCTGTATCATTAGATGACAAAGTCCATTAGAGTTCACTTGAATCAACTATTAGAAGAAACAATATTATGAGGGATGAAGAAGTACAATGTGCAATTCAAATATAGAAGGAACTAAAGGTGTGAAGGAATATGGGAAGAAAAATTTATAAGCAAAGGAAGATGGAAAAGAAAATATTAAAGCAAATGAGGTCAAGCTTAATCCAAGTAAATCATCTTTATTTTTCTCAAGTAGCATAAAATCTTCTCCTTACAATAAAAATAAAATTAGTACAAAGTGGATTGCTTGCACTTTAGGGTTTCAAGATCACCACAATAAAGAAAATCATATGGAGAATATACAAGGAAATTTAATGTTTTTAGGTCAACATAAAAAATTAAATACTCAGGAGGATCTATGCATATTAGGGTTTTCAAGGCAACATAAATAAGAAATTTTTAATGAGGATATTCCTTGCATTTTATAATATAAGTCTCATTATGAACAATATGGAAAAATAGAAGAGATTTATAAAGATGAGAATGTTGGTGAAAATGGAAAAAGGAGAGGAAGGTCATCAAAACATGAACAAAAAGGAAAATAAACTCAAAGGGATATTCATTTGGGAAGCCAAATAAAAATATCATAGGTGTTAACAAGAAGTGGGGCTAAGCCCAATAATAAATTAAAAGGTGATGATGATGAATATGATATCATGGAATATTAGGGGTATGAATAAGACCCCTAAAAAAGAGTTATTAAGAAATTAATAGGTTGTTATAGTCCTAAGTTTATTTTAATACAAGAAATAAAACTATGTAGTGAGGAATGTAAAAATACTTTTAAGAAAATTTGGAATATGGGTCGTTGTCCAAAAATTTCTTCTATAGGATATTCAAGAAATATTGCAATAATATGGGACAAATGGAAATGGGATAGACAATTACGAGAAGCAAAAATTAACTAGGTTACTGGACTATTTTATAGAAAAGAGAAAAACATCAAAGTTTGGGTTATAAATGTATATGCTCCAACTATAGTTACACCTCATGAAAGATGTTGAAAGGACCTTAGAATATTTTTTTTCAAATACAATGATGACTCATGTGATCGATGGATTCTTAGGGATGATTTCAATATTTTTCTTCCTCCATTAGAAAAAAGGATGGTATGTCAATATGATCTAAATCAATGTAAGACTTTGCTTAATTTGTCCATTCAAATGACCTCTAGGATGTTAGTCCTTCGATATATTTTTATCATCTAATAAAGGGCTATAGATAAATTATACAATATCTTCAAACATTCTATTGTGAGAAAAATCAGATCACCAACCCATTACTTTGACTTGTGATTTATCCGATAATTGTCATCCAAATCCATTTTGCTTCTAGTCTCCAAGACCTTTTTTTTAGATGGTTATGTTATGGTTGGATGAATCAAATTTTGAAGGATCATGTATATACAAATTTGTTCAAAAGATGAAATATTTAAAGTAAATGAATATTTAGAATGACAAATATTTTGGTAATATTTTAAAAGAAAATAAAGAAATTGAATGCAAGCTCTAAAATTTACAAGTGCAGTAGAAACTCATGGAATGGAATATGATTCTTATATGAAAGAAAACAATTACTTTCTTATTGTCATAATACATTGAAAAGGGAGCAGATATATTGGTTCCAAAAATATGGGAAGAAATGGCTCAAGGAAGGAGAAATAAGTACAATGTTTTTCATGCTACAATAAAAACTATTTTTTCATTACATCAAAAATATTTTCTCCAAATGAAAGAAATATTGAGGATGAAGAAGATATAAGAAAGGAAGCAATTAATTGTTTCAAGAATATTTTACCAAGTATAGGTTAAGAAAATGAGGAAAAACATAAGCTTTTGTAAAATATTACAGCAACTATCACACAGGGACAAAATGAAAGCTTAATGAAGAAGATATCTATGGAGGAGCTATATGAAGTAGTTTTCTCTTTTCATCCTAACAAGGCACCTAGCCTAGATGGATTTCCTACAAGTTTATTTCAAAAAAATTAGGATTTATTAGAGAGTGAAATGTTACCTATAATTGAAGAGACCCAAAAAAGGAAGGCTATAATAAATGAGAAATATGCAGTTTTATTACATTAGTTTCCAAGAAAGATGATACAAAATATTTTGATAATTTTCATCCAATAATCCTTTGTAATACGATTTATAAGATCATTTAAAAACTTATGGAAAAAATGTTGAAAGGTATTCTAGGTTGTGTTATCTTAGAGGAACAAGATGGTTTTGTTTGTGGTAAAAAAAATCAATGGTATAATCATTGCATAATAGGCCATACATTCTCTTTATTCCATGAAAATGTTGGCACAAAAAATCACGAGATGTTATTATACATGAAAGGAGTAAAATATATAGGCATAAGCTAATATGAAAAAAATGACAAGTTTCAAGGACAAGTGTCAAGGAGAAGTACATATTAACTTTAACATTCTCCCTTAATGTGTACTTTCCAAAAAAAGGTAAGTCAACATTAGAGACATTCCCCTTTAATGTTGACTTTCATTACATTATTTGGAATAGTATCTAGGCTTTTGATTTTGGCTCTTGGCTCTTCAATTGTTAATAATAATTCTAGATCCACAATGTATACGTCTAGGTATATTACCTCAAGGCCAAGCACTTCCTCGAGTCTATTGCCTCTGGGTCACCCTTGTCTTAGTACCTCAATGTTAGCCTCTTTCTCCGATTTGTTTCCTCTGTAAGTAACTAACTAGGTTCACCATGAATATCATCCCCCTTATGGTGAAACTTTATCTAGAAGGTCTCGAACTTTGCCGAACTTTGATCATGCCAAAAATACACCTTAATATAATAACTTGAGCCATTTTAGAGTGTCGGTCTCAATCAAAAAAACACTCTATATTACAAAACATATGAGCCATAGACTAGAATCAAAAAGAGAAAGAATAGAATCTTTTAAAGTGTCTGTTTGTAGTCTTTAGAAGTTGATCTAAAGTATCTTCATGAAACATTCTTTGGATAGAGTCTTAAGGTATCAAGATTTTGTAGTCCCTAGACTGGTAGGTGTCTTTATGGTGACCTTCTCATCCTACCAGAATGCATGAATAACTAGTCGCTACATCTTCTAGGTGCTATAGAGAAGGTGACTAGGTAGAAGATTCACCTATATATTCCAAGGAGTGTCAAGTTCAACCGAGAGTGCACTCCAAAAAACAAAAAATCTTTGAGGCCTAAAAAAGGATATCAAATTGCCTCAAAATTTAAAATGAACACCTTCGTTGTGTCTGGATTAAAAAAAAAAATCCAACAAGTATATGCATGAGTAAACTCGGATATAATTTGAGGCTTGATTACAAGAGGGAAACTTTGTCCCTTTACATCAAGAATCAAGAATATTTTTTGCATCAGAGAATATTCTCATTGGAATATTCCTAGCATCGCTCTCTGGTGGCAAACACAAAATTTTCAATTTCTCCTCATAGGGGAATATTCTAGAATTTTCCTTCAAAATAATTACATCACTATGTGAGGCCCTTCCACGTTCCAAGTAGGAAAACATTAAAAAAATATATTTTTTTAAATATTTGTCAGCCACTGTTAAAAAAATACAGTGAGAGTCCTTTGTGGCTTGAATGTCATCCATAAAATACATGTGGGCATTAAGCCCATATTTGTCCCTTTTGAGGAGTGTGTCCACATTCACACATGGGCCTTGTTGACCCACTGTACCTACCATTTGCTCAAAAAATAGTCAAGGCCTAAAATAGAACAACTTATTCAACAATTTAAAAGGAGCATGCGCCAAGGAAAAACAGTCAAGACCTAAAATGGAACATAAAATAGAACAACTTATTCAACAATTTAAAAGGAGCCTGCACGAGGTAGGTAGAGGCAAGGAGCCTGTGCCAGGGAGAAACAGTGAGGGTCTAAAATAGAAAATAAAATAGAATACCTATACCTAACATTTGCTTAAAAAATAGTGAGGGCCTAAAATAGAAAATAAAATAGACCACTAAACAGTCAGGGCCTAAAATAGAACAACTTATTCAACAATTTAAAAGGAGCCTACGCCAGGGAAAAACAATGAGGACCTAAAATGGAACATTAAATATAATAACTTATTCAACAATTTAAAAGGAGCCCGCGTCACGTAGGGAAAATTAGTGAGGGCCTTAAATAGAAAATAAAATAGAACACCTATACCTATCATTTGCTTAAAAAATAGTGAGGGCCTAAAATTGAAAATAAAATAGGACACTTGTACCTACCATTTGTTCAAAAAACAATCAGGATCTAAAATAGAACAACTTATTCAACAATTTAAAAGAAACTTGCGCCAGGGAAAAACAATTAGGGCCTAAAATAGAACATAAAATAGAATAACTTATTCAACAATTTAAAAGGAGCCTAGGCCAGGTAAGGAAAATCAGTGAAAGCCTAAAATAGAAAATAAAATAGAACACCTATACCTACTATTTTCTAAGGGCCTAAAGTATAAAATAAAATCAAACAACTTATTCAAGAAGGAAACTGTGCACTGTGCAGCAACCACGAGGAAAGCGTAAAATAGGTCAACTTATTCAACAACCCTATGCCAGGTAGGCCCGCATGGGGCCGAGGTGGAACTGACAGTCAACAATGGGGAAAAAGAGGCCATATTTTTAAAAATAAAAAACGCGAACACCCTTGAAGAGACAGGAACGTCTCCAATGGATTCCTTCAACCGCAAAAAATAGAGTCATAAAAAAAAATAGTAACAACTAATTTGTAGCCACACAGGGATGCCATCAATGATCATATCCAACAGTCGTTATTCAAATTTACGTCGTGCTATATTTCTACCTGGGTGATTCATCCGTCAGAAATAAAATGAATTGTTCGACCACCACCTGTGACTGAAGAATATATCAATCTGACGCTCATAGGTGATGCTCAGAAAGCATGTATTGAACACAGCATGGCAGTATCAGTTCGGTGAAAATTACAAACTCCAACGAGAAAGCTACTTCATTAACAAAAAAAAATAGATTTATGAGTCAGACGACAGCTGCAAGTGCGCAAATTTGATTATTTTGTAGGCTTTTGAGAGCCACCTGTGCATGCAGTTGACACAGTCGTAGGAGCGGAGGTAGTAGAACATACATGCCACTTCTATATTTTCATCTGCACCAACAAGCATCATGCAAAATATCTCTTATAATGGATGTGAATCCTCGTGCAGTTCTTCCACCTACGGTACTTCTCTTTCTAGTGGAAGTGTCTCTTTGTGGTGGATGTTGCTCTCATTTGCAAGCAATGGCTTTCCTTAATCGCCTATGGTATGGTGTTGCGTCTTTGTGGTATTTCTGAATGGATTTGGATACGCCATGCATCTTTTAATAAAAACGATGTGCCCTTAATGGGTTACATTATGAACCATTAATCTCCAAAATTTCACCCTACTTTTTACCAAAATTTCTTGGAAAATGTATCTCAACACTCCTAGCATGGTCCATCGGCAGTGGATTCCAATAGAACTCTATAGTTAAGCATATCCTCTTAAAGTAGGACTGGGATGGGTGATCTCTTGAGAAATTTTGGGGTGACTTCAGCAAAATTTATGGCTTCAAATATTGAAGTTTTAGGGGCAACAATGGATTTTTTGCATGCTATCTAGATTCTAATCCATTTAAAAATGGAGAGCATACTCCCCAGGCTTATAGAAAAAAATGGAGGAGGGAAAAAGAATGAGGGTATTTCCATGAAGGAAATCCTCCCTCAAACTCACAAGCTTTAAAAATGGAGAGCATACTCCCTAGGCTTAGAGAAAAAAATGGAGGAGGGAAAAAGAATGAGGGGATTTCCATGAAGGAAATCCTCCCTCAAACTCACAAGCTTTAAAAATGGAGAGCATACTCCCTAGGCTTAGAGAAAAAAATGGAGGAGGGAAAAAGAATGAGGGGATTTCCATGAAGGAAATCCTCCCTCAAACTCACAAGCTCAGTACCTGAAACCAAATTTTGGCACAAAAACTCACAAAATGTATTATACATGAAAGGAGTACAATATATATGCATATCCTAATATGAAAAAAATGACAAGTGTCAATGACACATGTAAAGAAGAAGTGCATATTAACTTTAATAGAAAAACTAGGTATGTTTATGAAAATCGATATGAAAAAAATACATGGTAGGATTTCCTACAATTTTCTACATGATATTCTCATAAAGTTTAGTTTTTATTATAGATTGTGTAAATGGATTAAATGTTGTTATAGCACTCCAAAATATTTTATTTGGAATAATGGTTCTCCCAATGGTTACTTCAAGTAATCTTGTGGACTTGGTCAAAGTGATCCACTATCTCCTTATCTACTCATCTATTAATAATTCTTGCGGAAGTATTAGGGAGATCTTTCTCAAAGGAAATAATGGAAGAAAAAACCAAAGGTATTCAAGTTGAAAAAAATGGTCCCTTCGAATCTCATCTCTAATTTATTGATGGTATTTTCATTTGGACCATCCATCAATCAGTGAAGCCATGGATTTTAAATCAATATTATCATGCTATTAGAAGGCTACTAGACAATTGGTTAATACTACAAAATCCAAGAAGTAAAAGGGGTTCAAAATTGAAAATTTTCCATCAACCTACTTGGGTATTCCTTTGTCTCATAAAAGGAATAAAAAGGAGATTTTGGTCTCTTTTTTGGATAGAATGAAAGCTTGTTTGATAGGTTGAAAATTTTAGTTCTTAACCATGGAAGGAAGACTACAATTCATAAAAACACTATATATATATATATGATGTCAATTTCAATATTGCTAGCAGGTATGACATCAAAAATTGATAAAATTCAAAGAGACATTTTTTGGAAAGGTTGTAAGAAAAAAACTAGTGTTCATCTTTGTAAGTGGGATAAGGTTTGCAAAGGAAATAATATTGGAGGAGTATGCTTACAAAATTGTAAACTTATAAGTTTGGTATTAGGGGCAACGTTTGGATAGAGATTATAAAGAGATTAAGGAAATAATTGGGCAATATTACTTCAAAAATATGTTCTCTTGACGTAGTGAAATTATTTAGGAGAAAAACCCTACCAAAGGATCATCAACATGGAACTTCATATAAAATATTTACAATTAATAAAGAAACATATTAGATGGTCAAAAAATTAATAGTTTAAATTTTTTGGTTTGATGAAGCCTTTTCCTCTTACTAACTCAAAATGGTAACCATTGGCTCAAGCATACCTAGCTTGTAAAGGTCCAAAGGTCAAGTACCATATTAATATGAGCAATAACTCTAGATCATAGATTTCTTTTAGTAACCTAGTTAAAGGAGAGGTATTCAAACAAATTGTATATGAACTTCAAAAGATGCATCAAGAGTTTATTTGCTGATTTTTACATGAAAGGATGAGTTGTTTTGGAATCCATCAAAGGATGGTGGATACTCGATCAATTTGGGGTATGAGGACTTAGAGTAATAAAAATTTTCTATTTGCAAATATTTTCAATGAAAGAAATTTTGGTCATTAGAGGCTCTCCCTAAGGCCTCAAGATTCCTTTCATTGGTAATTCAAAGTAAGATTCTTATAGGAGATATTCTACAACGAAGAGGATATCATGGATATTTTAAATATGCCTTGTGTGAGAATGATTTAGAGCCATCAGACCATTTACTTTTCCTTATTCATTTTTCACACCATTTAGGGTTACTTTTTTAAAATATAAAAATATATTGGGTACCTTCATAAATATTGAAAGAGTTTATGAAATGTTGGATTAATTATTTCAAAGTTTTATGAACCTTATAGTAAAATAAAAACAAATCCACACAATATTGTAATAATAACTAAAAAATAAACTTGAAATTAACAATATTTCAAGATCAAATAGAAAAGTAACAAATTGTATTGTAGAAATCAAGAACATAATACATAATCGTAGGCCTCTTCGAGAGGGCAACCTCCTTATAAGCAAATTTTCAATATAAAATATAAGAGATGCATTCATATATGACCCATTGCCTTTTTAAAGACTCTTTGTAACCCTATATATAAACCTCAAGGGTTGGCTTCATATTCAAGTAAGTGGCCACCCAAGCTATAATATTCTACCAAACAAGTGGTTACATTCTTAATAACGGTTACATAAAATGACCCCACTTGTCTAGGAATCTCAAATGCCACATACATATTAAAAAACATTATAAAATTTTATTAAGATGGAGTTCCCATTTTATGAAGGGGGTAATTACATAGTAAGACTAGGATGGGGTCCTAACATACCCTTCCCATTTAAAAATATTTTTCCTCAAAGTTGGAAATGATAAAACTATTATTATAATTTTTGGAGAGGCTCCCATGTATCATCTTTTGGCTATAATACCTACCATTGGAGCAAGACTTCAGTGATGGTGTGGTTATGTAGAGTGTGGGTTATTTGGTTCAAAATGTTTGCATTCTCCAATATGATTGAGCATTCTTCATCCAACTTATGGAGTGTTGACTAAACTTGGATGAAATTATCAAGTACCTTATTAAGACATGTTAGGACCCCATATTAACACTAATTTTATAATTATCATATGATTATGTAATAACCCCCTTCCAACATGGTTACCCCTTTATAATGTTATTTTGTAATACTTTGTAATGGTATGTGGTAAGTAATGCACCTAGATAAGTGGGGTCATTTCATGTAACTGATGTTTAGTAGAAGATTCTAGCTCAAGTGACATTTTACATGTAAGTCAAATCTTGATAATTAGGTTAGGGTTGCATTAAGTGTATCTTTAAAATACATAGATCCATGAATGAATGTATCTTTTTACAAATTAATGAAAGTATTGAAGGAGGTCACCCCCTTGAAGAGGCCAATGATTTTGTATTGTTTGTGAGATTGTTTTAATTATGTACTTACATTCTATATTGCAATATAATATTAATTCATGAAACTTTGTTTTATTTGCAATATTTGTATGAATGAGTTTATTTTTAATAGAAGATTCCTAACAAGTGGTATCTTAGTGCTTTCCAAGGTCAATTTTCTCTATGACTGCAATAGCTCTTGCCCTTCCATTATGACTATTAGGTATAAATTTTTCATGCTTTCCATTTTTTGCTTGTCTTTTTACTAAAAACAAACCAACAAAAACATAGAATTTTATTTTTTATAATAGTTTATTAGATTAGAAACCCTATGTTAAGGGTTTTAAAATATCATGGATGAACTATCATTATTGGCTAAGCTATATTGTTCATAAAGTATCTAGTGAAGGGAGAGGTGATCAGGCTCCAATACCTAGGTCTCAAAAAACACCCATATAAAAAATTGAGCTCCCATGTATCTTCGATTATATCGAAAGATCACCTAGGATTAGAATAATCTCTAGGAAGATTTTTTAGCCTTGTATTATCCATAGTACACTAGATACAACATCCAAAATGATCATTCTCTCATACTTTTAGAGAGGCATGTAGTGTGCTCAAGGGTATACATGGAATCCTCCTTGAGTAGAGGCCTACAATATTGGTCTAAGAACTATTGTTCATAATTGTGGTATAATAAATGGCCTATGGGTAGTACATACACCTTGGATTAACATACCCTATTCTATTGAAACTTTAACCTGTAAAAAAATTTCCTGTTCTATTGAAAGTTAAACTTGCAACTAAACATCCTACCATAAAAATTGAACATACAAAAGAGACTTACCTATCATAAAATTACTACATGAAACAAACAAAATAATTGGAGAGAAATATAATATTAGAGTCATTCATAGTCAGGATAGAGGTGCTTGTATCAATAAAATTTAGGTATCAATTTAGTCTAAGAACCATAAAATTTAGGTCAGAGTTGTTAGTTGTCACTATCATTTGTTTGTGATAGTCAAAATTTGTAGTAAAATATTAGAAAAAATTATCAATGACAGAGTCATACCATATAATCATCAGTACAGAGAACCAAAGTGTTAGTGACATAATAGTGTCAGCAATAGATAGTGCAAAGATAGCGTCATAAGGGATTGTCCAACAAGAAACCATTTTTTTTAGCAAACCAAACCTCTAGAAGAAAAATTGACAACACTTGAAGATAACACTTCCCCTAAAAAAAGTTTAGGATTCCCAAAAATAGTGTTGTGATATATAACTCATTGTAACTATCTTGTCGAGTTGATCAATTTGGTATATAGCCTCCATGCACTTTTTTTTGGTACCAAAAAATATCATTTTTGGGCCTAGTCTATTATGATCATCTTTTCCAGTTGATCATTTTGATATATAGCACCCAAGAACTTTTTTGGATCCATGTTCTATTTTTAGTAACTTAGTAGTAGTGGTTTAAATCACACCAAAATGGCTAGTGGCACTAGAGGACACCACAAGGAGGTAGAACAAGCCAATTTTCTAGAGAAAATACAAACCACAATTAATATCCTTCTCAATGACACTAACCTAATGAGGGATGAAATACAAAATTTGAGAGGTGATTACTTAAGCTCCAAAGACAAATTTGAAGAACACTTCCTAGTGGTCAATGACAAACTTAAGGATGGCATAAAGGTGTTTGAGCCTCATGCCACTGACCATTCTGATTGAGGGAAAGGAATCCATAAGGACAAGAAAGGCTCTCACACTCTTTTTGACCATGATACTCCCTTTAATATGTCTAAATTGGACTTTCCTAAGTTCAATAGAAAGGATGCAGATGAAAAATAATGTCAAATATATCAGTTTTTCAAACTTCACAATGTCCCTAAATATTTATGGATTAGTATCACATCTTTCAACTTTGAATTTGAAGCTTTAAAATGGTATTCAGTGGTTAAAACACACAATTTGTGACCTTTCTTGGGATAATTTTGAGTCCTAATTACTCACTTGTTTTGGTCCTAGTGATTATAAGGACTTCACAAGAGCATTAACCAAACTGAGAAAAACCTCTATAGTTCATGACTACCAGACCCAATTTGAGAAACTGGCTAACATGACCAAGGGGTTGAATGAAGTATTTTTTGAGTTGTTTCAATAGTGGCTTAAAATATGATCTCAAGGACGAGGTAAATATGTTCAAACCGTAAAATATGATGCAAGTAATAGGATTGGCATGGTTGGCCAAAGAAAAAATTTTGGCTCAAAGGAGGACATCTAAATTTGCACAATCCAAACCCTTATTTCCTTCCAAGTTCACACCCAATACTGAAATTAAATTTATCCCCTACAAGCACTTGACTACAAAAGATATGGATGCCTAGCATGCACAAGTTTTATGTTATAATTGTGATGAAAAATATTTATGAGGGCATAAATGCATCCAAAAGAAGTTATTTTTACTAGATGTAGAGGATTCAATAAGTAGTCAACAACTTTATGATGAAGCAAAACCATCAAAGGAACCACCTCAAGATGAGGGTGAAACACAAGAAGAACCACAACCAAAAAATTTTGTCCATGCTCTTGCAAGGATTACTATCCCATATACAATGAAAGTGGTAAGCTTTTTAAAAGACCAACATCTTATAATTCTCATTGATTCAAGAAGCACACACAATGTTATTGATCCCTAAGTCACCAAGCATAGTGATTGTTACATACATACATGCAACTCGTTTGAGGTCATGGTGGCAAATGGTAGAAACTTATCTTGTAAAAGTAAATACCATAATATTAAGTTGAAGATAAGGGATTATGAGCTCAAAATGGATATGGTTGCTCTTCAACTAGAGGGATGTGATATTGTGCTAGGAGCTCAATGATTAGGTACTTTGGAAACCATCATCTGGAACTTTGTAGAGTTATGGATATAGTTTTCATAGAATGGTAGGTTCTACACTCTTCATGGTTCACAAGTAGGATCTTCTTAGATTATCAGTTCAAACCATATGGAGAAGTTGTTCAAAAAATATTCTCATGGAATAATTGCTCAGATATTTGTAATACAATCATCCACTTCAGCAAAGGATAAACTTCCTTTAGATTTGCAACTCGTTTTGACTAAGCATGATGTAGTTTTTATGGAATAAATAGAATTAGCATCCCATCACTCTAATGATCATGCAATACCATTGGTACTCGATAGTTTTCCACTTAAAATTAGACCTTACTAATACCTCCATGCACTTAAGTCAAAAATAGAAACATTAGTACAAGAATTGTTACAAGTCAAAGTCATTTTTCCAAGTAACAGTCCTTATTATTCTCCAGTCTTATTGGTTTGCAATAAATATGGGTCTTGGTGGTTGTGTATAGATTTTTGTGAGCTAAATAAGCTCACCATTAAGGATAAATTTTATATTTCCATGGTAGATGAATTATTGGATGATTTGTATGGTGCTATATTTTTATCCAAGTTAGATCTTCAATCGAGTTACCATTAGATACAAATCAAGGAGGAGGATATTCACAAAATAACATTTTACACTCATGAGGGTTATTCTAAATTTTTGGTTATGCCATTTGGCTTAACAAATGCCTCTTCCACTTTTCAAAGCCTCATGAACAACATTTTTTGTCCATTCCTTCATAAATTCATTTTACTTTTTTTGATGATATTTTAATTTATAGTCACTCTTGGTAAGAGCACCTCATCCATGTGGATTAAACTTTGCTACTTTTGGCTTAGTATTAGCTTTTTGCTGAGATATCCAATTTTTCTTTGGGTTGACCAAAGTAGAGTATTTGGGACACATTATCAGCAAATATGGAGTTAAATTTAATCTTAAGAATATTCAAGTTATTAAATATTGATTGAAGCCTCACACTCTTAAGGGTCTTCATTAATTTTTGGGACTCATAGGCTATTACCACAACTATGGTAAAATTGTTGTTCCTTTAATGACCATTTTAAAACAAAATATTTTACTTGAATAGGTCTGGTTGAATAGGATTTTCTTGATCTAAAGCATGTTATGACAACCACTCCAGTATTAGAAATTCTTGATTTCTCCAAACCATTTTTAATTGAAATTTATTCTTCAGACAATGACATTGGATCCATATTGATGCAAGAAGGTTAACCCTTGGCCTTCACTAGTAAAGTTCTTTCAAGTTGAGAACTAGGTAAATCAACTTATGCAAAGGAGATGCTCATAAAAAAAATTATGCATGTGATTACTCACTGGTAATCCTATCTCATTGGACATCATTTCTCCATAAAAAACAAACCACCAAAGTCTCAAGTACTTCTTAGAGAAGCATGTCACCACCACAAAATAATAAAAGTGGATCTCTAAACTCATGGGCTATGATTATGAGATTACCTATAAAAAATTCAAGGAGAACATTGTGGTGGATGCACTCTATCACCAATTTGAGGCTCAAAGTATGTTATGTGTCATATCTTTACCCATACCTCAATGGATAAATTCTCTCTATGAGAAAGTCCTCAAGGACTAAGGACTATAAAATTTTATTACCACACTTCAAAGAGTGCCTACCTCATGTCCAAGTTACACTTTTGATGGACAATATTTGAGATATCTCAAACACCTTATTATTGCCCATACTTCTCAACTACAAGAACTCATATTGAAGGAGATGTATGCTTCACCCATTGTAGGCCATTATGAATTCCTCAAGACCTATGAACAGATTAAACATACTTTCTTCTAGAAGGGTATGAATAAGTACATTCAAAATTTTGTGGTAAAGTGTAACATATGCCAGTAGATGAAGGAAGAAATGGTGCATTCCCTGAGAACTCATCAACCCTTGCCTATTCTTGAACAAACTTGGTAGATATTTCCATGGACTTTATTGAAGGGTTGCCTAAGTCCAAAGGCAAATTAGTCATTTTGGTGGTAGTGGATCATCTTATGAAGTATGCTCATTTTTTTTCTTTCTCCCATCCTTACATGGCCTTAGTCATCAACCATTTTTTTTCTATATTTTATTTTCTACCTTCATGGCTTATTCACATCCATTGTGTCTGATTGAGATCCTACCTTCACTAGTAACTTTTGGTAATAATTATTTAATTTATAGGTAAATCAACTCAAAATGAGTTCACCCTATCATCCACAATGGATGGTCAAATAGATATTGTCAGTAAATGCTTGGAGATCTACCTTTTTTGCTTTACCTCTGGTCATCCTACATAATGCATGAAGTGGATTCCCTTGACCAAATGGTGGTATACCACTTCCTATCACACTATGACCAAGGTTACCCATTTTGAATTAGTTTATGGATGACCTCCATCAACACCATCCTCCTACATTCCAAGAATATCCAAGGTCCATGTTGTTGATACTACACTCTACCAATATGTCATAGTCCTCTATCAACTGAAGATAAATCTAGAATTGACCCTAAACTAAATGTACCAACAAGTTGATCAATACCATTCTGAGTGTAGCTTTGAAGTCAATGATATGATTTTACTTTGCTTATAGCCATATAAATAGTCATCACTCCAGCTTAATAAGTGCTGAAAAATCACTACCAAATACTATGGCCCTTACTAAGTCTTATAGTGGATTGATGCAATGGCCTACAAATTGACACTTCTATCTACATCCAATCTCCATATTTTATTTCATGTCTCCTCTCTCGATAAGGTTGTGGTAAATTAGGTATAGGCTCAATATGTTTTACCCAAACTGGATGAAGAGAGTTCTATCATGCTCAAGCCAAAATAATTATTGGATCGTAGATCACATGCTCTTTAGAACTGTGTAATCATTAAGCTTATTTTTCAATGGTATGAACTACAACTAGAAGATGCTACTTTGGAGTCTCTCTAGCAGCTATAGCACTAGTTTCCTCATCTACAACTTTGAGGAAAAATCTTTTTTAAGGGAAAGGGTATGTTAGGATCCCATCCTAACACTATTTTTTTAATTATCATATGATTATATAATGACTCCCTTTAAACATGAGAACCCCTTTATAATTTTATTTCATAATAATTTGTAATGAAATGTGGTGATTAAGGCACCTAGACAAATGGGGTCATTTCATGTAATTGTTATCAAGAATGTAACTGATGTTTAGTAGAATATTCTAGCTCGAGTGGCCTTTTGTATGTAATCCAAATCTTGAGCATTAGGTTAGGGTTGAATGAAGTGTATCTTTAAAAGACATGGATCCATGAATGAATGTATCTTTTTGCAAATTTGTAATAACCCTCCAAAGATCTACTTTCTTATATACCTGATTTTTTTGCAAGAATGAGATACTGCTAATGTATCTATGGATACAAGAACATGTATTACTACTGGTGGAAGCAATTCCATTGGATAGATGTCTCCTTAGTTAGCAAAAAGAGTTACCCAGTGGGAGGTAATTCACGGGAAATGATGAGTGATGGTGTATTCACCAAATGATAGGGGTAAAGAACCATATGGGTAATGCATCCGCCAACGGTCCATGTAGATGCATATCATGTAGTTGTATTAGTATGAATGCTTGGTGTTTGACAAATAGTATGCTTATGATACTTGGTTGGCAATTAAAATGCTCAAATGCATGGAAGCCATGGTTTAAAATGCATGGTTGGCAATGAAAATGCTTAAATGCATGGGAGCCATAGTTTAAAATGTATGGTTGGCAATGAAAATGCTTAAATGCATGAGAGCCATAGTTTAATCAATGGGAAAAATGTGAAGTAATTAATATGATTATTATTGATCTAAGAATTAAAAAAAAACATAAGAGAAAGGGGTAAAGTAAGATAATTAACATATATATATATATATGTGTGTGTGTGTGTGTGTGTGTGTTAGTTATGGAGGAATCTATTTATCTATTTTTTAAATGCAAAATCATATATAATTAAATATATATATATAGATATATATATGTGTGTGTTAAAAACAAATAATATTTGTTGCTTTAAAATAAATTAAATAAAAAATTATAAATTATAAAATATTAAAATAATTATTGCTTTATACTTATTAAAAGTGGCAATTTGGAAAGAAGTTGGCATGAGAGAATTATCATGGGAACTTGGGTTTGTTGATCATGGATAATTCATGGACTACAAATGGCAATTTTGGGAGGAAGGTTCGATATGCAATCAATAGGTGGAATGCATGATAAAAACCATTTTTTGTTCTAGAAATCTAAGTAGGGGGAAAGGGAACAAAAAGGATAATCTCCGCGATGAAGGGGGAAGGATTATGATCTACACGGTCTTTTGGGAGAGAATAAGGGAAGTGTGTTGCCTTCTAGGGAAGCAAAGAAGGGAAAAGTATGGTCTTATTAAGGAGAAGAAGGGAAGTGTATTATAAGCATTACCTTCTTGGAGAGAAGAAGGGAAGTGTTTTTGAAAGTGCAGAAGAATAGATAAGCATTTTTGGGTGAGGGGAAACCATCTGAAATAATTTTTATGGTTAAAATGATGTTATCTTATTTAAATTATTATTATTAAAACTTGCTAGTGCAATAAGAAAATTATACGGGTTTGAAACTTCTGTTTTGTAAATGAATGTTGATTATATTTTGATAAGTAAATAAAGAAATATATATAAATAAGTTAGAGTGAAGTAATCTAATGAGGTGTATGATATTATGTTTTGAAAAAAGAGGATTGCATGTTGAATTTAAAAACTGTAGTGAAACAATTCGAGGTGTTGATATTATATTTTGAAAATAGATAATTGCATATTGAATTTAAAAACTGTAGTGAATCAATCCAAGGTGTATGATTTTATGTTTTGAAAATAGAGAATTGCATGTTGAAAATAGACTAGAGTGTAATAATTTGAAGTATTTAACATTTTGTTTTGAAAATAATGTATGTATATGGATTGAGTATTGTATAAGTGTATGTATTTATAGGATTAGATGCATGTCAAGATAGTGATGGCCATTCTGACCCTTGGTTACACCGGTGATCCATGAAATGACTTGGGGAAAACCTGAGGATGTAAGCCACTTATATTATAACCAAAATATTAATGATTGCATGGATGCCATCTTGGAAATGTACCAATGCCAAAATATAGATAATTCTTGTAAATCTTGAATACAATCACTCATTGCAGTGTAGGGTAGGAGAAACTAAACTTAAAGTTTCTGATAGACTATGTTGTTTCCCTGAGTAAATGGAGTCATGCATGCAGTCCTTCAGAAGAAGATCTAGATATGCAAGACATTATGTATTTTAAATGAATCTTAATTTATGTATTATTAGTTGGATTAAATATTGTCAAATCAAAGAAGTTGAATCCTGTTTATAAAATATGCATTGGGTTTGGATCCAAACTTGATATTTCTTTATCTATGTGAATTTGATGAGAATATAGTAATTATATGTTGGTTGTTGATTCTTATCAAGCAAGGTATTATATTATGAAAACTATGATTTTCTCTTCTCTCTAAGAAAATTTTAGGCTAGACATAGATATACATATCCTTGAAAATATTTTCATTGAAATCTGGAGGTTTAAAGCATATGGTTTTAAAAATATTGGGAGAACATTAAATATTATTTTTAGGTGTTAAACATTCATAATATGACTATATTTTATCCTTGCTTAACCATTTAATAATACCTCAATTTTATTTGGTCTGGTTCCAATTCTTAGAAGTAATCTTCGGCTGAGAACGAATCTAATTGAAATTAAAAAATATCTTTACCATGTAATTTTCCTTCTATTATATATTCAAAAAAAAATTGAGGCTCCAATATTTGAAATTATTTATATTTACATAGTTCTCAATAATCTCAAAATCTACTTATAACATAGACTTTTAAATAATTATTTTTAGGTGTAGTTATTTTTAGATATAATGAAATCTACATATTGTTGGATATTGTTATTATTCAATATAATTGAATACAAGGAACTTTCTTGGAAGAGTATTAAAAAGAATTTGTTGATTTGCTTATTATTTTATGTTGGATCATTTCAATCTGATAAATCATGGGGTAGTAATATAATATATGCTACACCTATATATTTCGATGAGACAATACCTTTTTATTCATGTAACTTAGGATTTTAGGGAACAATAATATTTGTTAAAGATATAGTACCAAGGCTTGTGGATAGGCAATCCTTCATGATTAAAGGTTTTGGCATATAATATTAACTTTATAATAAAATCTATGAATGATTATAAAACTATATTTGCTAGTAATTAATTGCATAGCTAAACATTTAAAACCATCAAACTCCAAGTAAAACCTTTTATTAAGATATTCTAATATTATGGGAAGGATAATCTTGAATCATAATCTAAGTTTATGGGTAGGACAACCTTGTCATTAATGGTGCTTACAAGAGGACAATCTTGGAAAGGATAATCTTGTGGGTCAAACAATAATGGTGCTTACGAGAGGACAATCATCATAATCCAAGGCTCTAACCATACTTCTGATGGGAAATATCAGAATAGGAGGTAATGAAGGGTTGTATATGCATCTCTTCTAGTGATAAGTTGTGAATTGTGCTCGACTAGGTAATATCGACAAAACAATGGTAAGGGATATCGTGTTGGTTAATAAACACAAGATTTTGGGTAGTTACCAGGGTATTGGTAAGACCCTAGACGATGCTCCATGGAGAATGGTTGATCATCTAGCTCGAGCATGTATGTGCTAAGTCTTACATGACATAAATATAGAATATAAATACATCATATCATGTTAAGATATGGGAGAAATTATGTGTCACACCTCTAGGTGTTATGGGCCCTACAAGAAAAGAAACCCCATACCTGAAATTGGAATATCGGATGGAGAGTGAAGTTCAAAATAGACAACTATACAGGATTTGGCCAATCTCTATCTCATGATTATTTTGATCATGATGGAATGTCACTCATGAATATGGATTTAACATGCTCATAATAGAAATTAAATTAGAAAAAAATTAAAAGAAAAGAAAAAATTTCTCTTACTATGATCTCTGATGTTGGACAACCAAGTGGATAGACTTGGGGTGTTTGGACAACCAAGTTGGTAAGACTTGGGTTATTACATTTGGTATCAAAGCAAATATTATGAAACCGTATGCAATTAAACTTTAGAATAACTAGTGTCTAACATAATATATGTTATCCAATTGAACATCTAAACTAAAGAGTGACAAGGCTCCTTTATGATCCAGCAATGGGATTGAGACTAAAAGCTGGTTATTGGAATATATCTACAACAATAGAGTGTAAAGTACTAACCGAAAGAGACCCGCGGTAGTATAGCAGGAAGAACTGATCAAAAATCCTAAGAGGGTTCTCTAGTGAGTTGTGCAAACTATAAATATAGAAGATATTGCAAAACATCCTCGAGTGATTAGGAGGGAAAAATAACCAGCCTCTAGAGAGGACAAAATGGTCCGAATGATGTATTTAATGTAGGAGCAAATAAGCCAATAAAATGAGCAAATGGAGCAGTAGAAATCTCAAAAGGCTGAGCATATGGCTCAATAGCAAGATATGAATTCTCATCAAATAGAAAATAATAGAAAATTTATCATAAAGGAAAATTGATGGATCTAGGTGAATGACCTATCTATGTTAAACTTGAGAAAGAATGACACCTAATATTATATGAATGTATGTTACAATGATTTATTCACATTCCCTAAGGAATGATATAGGAAATGACTAGGTCATTGAAGAAATGAGGAGGATAGTTTAACTCCACACTTTCATGCCACCTACTCAGATGGACTTGAGTAGTGTGATAATATTCTAGATGGACTTGGGTAGTGAGATAGCTTACTCAGATTGACATGAGTAGTAACCTACTTAGATGGACTTGAGTAAGTGTGATGACTTACTCAAATGGACAGGAGTAGTGTATTGTGTTGGAGTGCTTCCTTTGACAAAATGATGAGAGGCAAGCTAGCTCGATAAGGGTAATGAGAATAATAGTTTGTGTACTTATTTTTAACCTTGCACCTAGTACACTCATGTAGTCGGATGTATATGAGTTGTAGATATGGGAGTGACTTAATTTATGTGGAAATCATTATGAGAAAAACTTATATTAAAAATAAAAAATCTAATAAAGGGTCATAATTATGAAGACACCTTGGGGAATACAAGGTGGTAATAACCCTTAATGACGTAAGTTAACTCCTAGGAAGGTATAACTACTCGTGGTTACTCTGATAATTAAATCTCACCACTTATTTTCTATAGAAATATATTGGATAAATAAAATTGTCCATGATTTCTTTGGATTTAAAAGATAAGAGAGTAGATTAAGAATGAAATGAACGAGACTAGAAGGGAGACTAGTTTCCTCATTGGATATATTTGACTATATTCAACCTGCAAGCATCAGAAATACTCTAACATATTTTCTCTCATGTTACACTTTATAATAATTGTTTTGGAAATCATATTTAGGCTTCGTAGATAAGTGATTTGAAATATAAATCCTATTTTGTGGAAGGATTAGCCTTAATTCATAATAGTTCTTAAATGTTTTATTAAATTTGTAGAAAAGTGAGAAGTGGTAAAAGTGTTGTTGGAGTTATAAAGAACCAAACTCCATAAACTTTCTACGAACTAGTACTGAGTATAGTTGTATTCGTCACCTGTTAAAAGTAAAACTTTATTATTGTATGGGTGAAACATGCTTATTATTGATAACTTGGATTCAAAAATGTGTGAGCTATGTCAATTTTATTTACCTTATGCTATTCTACGATAGAAACTAGATTTGTCTAGATGTAAAATTAGACTACATAACTAGGAAACTATTGAGTTTGTTGAATGTATGAGTAAATTTGTTGTCTATCAAAAAGGGATATTTATAGAAGACAACAAATGTGTGTTTGGATTAAGACTAGATTTGTAGTTGTCTATACCATATTATATGAATAGATGGGTGAAGGTATTGGTACAAAAACCATAGTGATTCTCTAGTTGTGGAAGCATAGAGTTGACTATCTTAAAGGAACTCTAGTGAGACCCATGCTGGTAATGATGTGTTTTGTATTAAATAGTATTGTTTAACTGCAAGTAAATAATTTGAGGATTTTGTAAACATTTTGGATTAAATCATGAACATTGACTACATGAAAAAAAAATATATTATGGAGAAATGGAAAAGGTGATATAGAATTTTCTTATCAATATATTGGAACTAGATGGAAACAAGAGTTGAAAAAATGACTCGTACATCAATCATATCCATGGAATAGAAATCCATGTAACTCTAAAGTTAAGAAATACTTTTGGTTGTATGTACACAACAAGATGAAAACCCATAGTTAGAGGAGAAGAATTTTATAGAAAGCCATGAAAAATAGTTGATTTTGTTCAATTATGAAATAAAATAATATAGAATGAATTTTAAGAGATCTACATAAACTTATTCCAAAAATAATGCAAAAATAAATGACAACACACAATGCACATAGAACACACGAGATTTACCCTGGTTCACTCGATATGGGCTACTCCAGCAAAACAAGAGCCACACCTCCTTGCCCGAAATTGGGACATTATAATAAATATAAAGGATCCTCTTTCAACCCTAAACCATTATGTGGTATTAGAATACAATGAGCACAATACCGTGGGCTAAACCACCCACACCTACCAACCACCCACCAACCATGGGAATCCTGAAAATCACTCCATAAAAAGGGAGCAAAATTTTTTTAAATACCCAATCAATTTATTAATTATTGGTCCTTAATGAAGGTATTTTTAATACCCCATTTAATTCATTAATGAAGGTATTTTTAAATACCCAATTAATTTCAAAAAAAAGAGCAAGAATTATTTCGAATATGAGAAGTAAGAATTATTTCAAAAATGAGGAGCGGAATTATTTCAAAAATGGGGAGCTGGAATAAAGAATATGTTTATGCCTTGGTTTGTATGCCTACCTTGGGATGTGGTTATCTGCTGGGGACCATTGGAAATACGGCTCAAATGTCCAGTGGGATTATATCAGAGTTAGATTTTGTGTTTTTGAACTACCTCGGCTCTCTCACAAGTCTTCTAGAATCTCTTGACTCTTTGGATCCTGTTTTTTGTGGTGCCGATTTATGCAGTCATTGTTTTGTTTTGGTTTGTGTTGTAGTACAGTTTTTGTACTCTTCTGTTTAAGTGTTGAAGTGCATTGTTTTGGTTGTTGTCTTCTTTCGATTGTAAAAGGTTTTGGGCCCTTTCAAAACCCTCTTCCCTTAATTTTACCAAAAAAAATCCTTAGTTTCAGGAAAATAGATATCATACATAGATAAGTAAAGTATATTATTTATAATATGAATGCAACTTAATATAATTTATAAAATAAGAATATTAACATACAAGTTCAAAGTTAATGAAATAACATTTTAAAAAATTATTACATTTTCATTTCATATAATCTATCAATATCTTCATGGATTGGTTTTCATAGATCATCAATTTAATTTGAAAAATAAATTTATCATTATCTACCCTATGTTTTAATACATATCATTTTTCTAACTCATTGAAAATAATATAAATACTTTTAATATATAATAAAAAATACAAACAACTATAACCTACCATAACCATTTTGTTATGAAAAAAATCAAACACATAATCAACATCTATCTAACTCATTGAAAAAGTATAAATATTTTTAATATATAATAAAAAAATACAAACAACTATAACCTACCACAATCATTTTATTATGGAATAAATAAAAAATAAACACATAATCAACATCTATCTACTAATTTTTTATTATAACCATATAAGTGTGTATACTAGTTCATAAGCCAAAATACCGAACAACATCTATCTACTAATTTAGTTTTATAATCAACATCTATCTACTAATTTTTTATTATAACCATAAGTGTATCTGTATACTAGTTCATAAGACAAAAGCCCGGATAACATCTATCTACTAATTTAGTTTTATAGCCATAGCAGTATCTGTATGCTGATTCATAAGCCAAAAGCCCAAAGCCAAATCATATATGGAATAATAAAATAAGTTTTAAAAAATCAGGTAGATAGACATGATTCTTAAAATAAAACTGACTTACCCAAGACAGAACATTCAACTAAATTATATCAAATCATTATCAGCTAATCCAACTTGCATTGAGTGAAGGCCCTACACCTAGCTACGATGGTCACTTACATATGACTTTTAAATGAGCACCACTTTGGATGTTGTGGTCAGAGATTGTCTTGTCATCTGCCAATATTCTTCCCTCAAATGTCAAGTCTTGGCCAGGGCGGCACAGGCTCAAGAAGTGACGAAGAATTATCTTCACAAATCGAATTGTCCACCAATTCTGAATATGAAGAGTTGTTACGCTTCCATGACGTCCAGGTGGTTCATGGACATAGATCTTCATCGAATTTTCTTCATCAATGTCTCCAAGACGAACATCCAAAATTATAGTGTCCCCCTCCATGACGTTGTAATCTGAGAGAGTTTTGGCGTCTTCATCCAGTTTTATTTCCTCGAATGGTAAAATCTCTACGATGGGGCTTTCCTCTTTCAATTTTTTGTTTGGAAGCGATTGCTTGGTTTCCTTTTTATCAAGTGTTAGGTCCTGCCAATCTGAAGGAATTGTTTCCACTTCGTAAACCTTGGACTTGAGTGTTGCAGTCGTGTCTGAAGGCTCCAGCATCATAGAGATGGAGTTGCCATTAAGGTTCTTAAGATATATGAGCATTTTAAACAAATTATTAAAGCCGATGACGCTGCAGATTAAAGGAGAGTGTTACTATGCAAATAAATAATCACAAACGAAAGCAAAGAACAATATTATGGTAATATAAAAAGTATGTCGGCTAACAGTAAATATTCAAAGACAAAAATATTACATGACATCAGTGATTGAACCCATCTATAAAGAAAATAACAAGCCGTGTTGGATTCACACCAAATTTTTCTTCCTAGTTTTCTATGTACCAAAGAGATTTACTAAATTTATAACAAGATATGTAAATCTCTTATAGAAAAAGAGATTTCATTGTAACTACTGATATCAGATAAATTGAAAAGAAACAACGGCTAAAAAGAGTTAAGAGTTAGATGCAAAGGTATTAGAGTTAGAAGAACTGAAGTTAGAGCTAAAGCTTGGAGAGTTGGAACCTAGAGTAGTAGTAAGGAAAGCCAAACATAGAGTAAGAACTTAAAGAACCATAATTTAAAGGAGGAGCTTCAACAGCTAAAGCTGGAACCAAAAGCACCTGAACAGTTAAGCCAAAGAGGAAAAGAAAGGTTTTCGAAACAAAATTCCACAGTATAAATATGTCATTGAAAACCAAGCAACCCTGAGAAAGGACATTTAACCTTTTTTTAAGGATATAGCGGTGGCAATGACTGTCCAGTTTCTCAATTTTATTAAAAATCTGTTTATATAAATGAAATACTTGTCAAAAAGAGATGGGTGTGTTTCATTTCAAATCTTTGGTCCTATTTTTTTTAGGCATGTTATTTCTGCAACTGAGCTTCCTTTTATTTTTGGTAATATGTTGAATAGTTTTTTTGGGGGGCAAGTTGCAAAAAAAACTTTCTTGAATTGAGAGTCCAGGAATAAAGAGAGTTTCAATTTTAATTATAGATGTTTTTATAGGGATAACAACTTAGTAATTATATTAAATTAAAAGTACAGTAATGTAATCTATCTTTCAAATAAAAGAATTTTAACCAATCTAAAATAATATTTTTAAGGATAAAAACTTTGATATATATATGTATGTATGGAATTCTGTCTATCTCTTGTTTGAATGATTCACATTCTCTAATCTCAAAAGGAATCTTGTTTATTTTTTAAAAACAACTTCGGATCTTGTTTGATATAGTTAATTGTATTATAAAAATAAATATGGCTATAAAAGATAATAACCTCATATAATCTATCTAACAAGATTTAGACATGTAAAAGACAATAACCTAACAAAATTCACCTTGATATAAATTTTGCTTATAACTTGTCTTTTGTATTTTTGTGGATTTTGGATTCTAATTTCTGATAGGGATAACAACTTAGTAAGCTCTACCCTATAAGGAAATGAATGCTTATTATATTAAATTAAAAATACAGTAATATAATCTATCTTTCAAAGAAAAGAATTTTGATCAATCTAAGATAATATTTTTTAAGGATAAAACATGATACATATATAAAGGGAATGCTACCTATCTCAAAAGGAAATTCACATCCTCTAATCTTAAAAGGAATCTTGCTTATTTTTTTTAAATAAACCCCAACCTTGTTTGATATAGCTAATTGTATTATAAACATAAATATGGCTATAAAGGATAATAATCTCATATAATCTATTTTACAAGTTCTAGACCTGTAAAAGATAATAACCTAACAAAATTCACCTTGATATAGATGTTGCTTATATCTTGTCTTTTGTATTTTTGTGGATCTTGAATTCTAATTTCTATATAAGCATTCTATATCTGATCTACAACTATAGAACCTTTAAATTATATATGCAGGTGGTAGTTTAATATGAATCTAATTTTTATGATATGTTTCATAGAAATATTTAATATTGAATAACAACAATACTACTTATTAAAAAAGCAAACAAAAATTTTCCAATAGTGTTGTAATACTTATAAGAGAAATCAATTAAAAATTTGAATACAAGTAAAATTTTAACATAGCATACCTGTATATAGATGTTGCTTATAACTTATCTTTTGTATTTTTGTGGATCTTGAATTCTAATTTCTATATAAGCATTCTATATCTGATCTACAACTATAGAACCTTTAAATTATATATGCAGGTGGTAGTTTAATATGAATCTAATTTTTATGATATGTTTCATAGAAATATTTAATATTGAAAAAGAACAATACTACTTATTAAAAAAGCAAACAAAAAATTTTCAATAGTGTTGTAATACTTATAAGAGAAATCAATTAATAATTTGAATACAAGTAAAATTTTAACATAGCATACCTGTATATAGATGTTGCTTATAACTTATCTTTTGTATTTTTGTGGATCTTGAATTCTAATTTCTATATAAGCATTATATATCTGATCTACAACTATAGAACCTTTAAATTATATATGCAGGTGGTAGTTTAATATGAATCTAATTTTTATGATATGTTTCATAGAAATATTTAATATTGAAAAACAACAATACTACTTATTAAAAAAGCAAACAAAAAATTTTCAATAGTGTTGTAATACTTATAAGAGAAATCAATTAATAATTTGAATACAAGTAAAATTTTAACATAGCATACCTGTATATAGATGTTTCTTATAACTTATCTTTTGTATTTTTGTTATGAATCCTCTGAATGCATGCCAGATCAACGATAACAATACTAATCCCAAGTGACCAATGGTCGCCTTCACATTGGATCAACAATAATATAATGAGGTAGAATAGGTTTGGTGGGAGTAAATTTGAACTCTGCTTGTCACTTACTAAAATAGTGTAGTTGTAACCATCTCCTATGTAACCCAAAAAAAACTTATATATGTAGGTTGAAATATATGTTTTTAAGCAATTATTTATATTTTTAAAGGAATCTAGGGTAAAATTTGTTTATTTATTCTTTATTGATGGTTGTCCAAGGCCTAAAGCTATATAAATTAATAATAAATTTTAAATAAAAATATTATTTTTTAATTTTAAATGTCATTTAAGATTTGATATTGGACTCTAATTTTTATATAAGCATGATAATTCCAAGATAAAATTTTAACTTATATAATTAAATTGAAAGATATAGTTTTTAAAGGCACCCTAGAACTTGTTTTTTTATCCTCCAAATGGAACAACCAGATCTAAATAGAGGAAGACAAAGGGCCTCCCCTCAAAAAGATCATAACTAAAAATAATATCCGGAGGCTGGTCATCCTACATAAATTAATAATAACTTTTAATAAAAATATTATTTTCTTAACTTAAATGACATTTAAGGTTATATGCATTCACCTTTCATGGATATCCTATATAAATTAATAATAAATGTTAATAATAATATTATTTTCTTAACCTTAAATGTCATTTAAGGTTATATGCATTCACCTTTCATGGATAAGGCTTGGTTTAAAATTTAGCCAAACATAGAGGTTTAATATGTATTTATAAATGATTGTACTCATGGCCTATTTTATTATATAAAATTTATTTATATAAATTTAGATACATATTTTATCAAATATAAATATAAAAATTCTAGGGAGACGACACAATGGTTTGGGCTTTGACTCTTCTTTAGGAGGTCCAAGGTCCAAGGTTCAAACTGCGGCATTACTTTTTTAAATGAAATTAATACATTGAATTTGAAAACGGATGTATTATTTAAAATTATAGGTAGGCCACCTTTTATGGATAAGTATTGGTTTAAAATTTATACAAGCATAGAGGCCTAATATGTCTTTATAAGTGGTCCTACTCATACACCTATCTTATTATATAGAATTTATTATATAAATTTAAATAATTATTTTAGCAAAGATAAACATAAAATAAAAATTAATACATTGAATTTGAAAATTGAGGTTATTCTTAGGTTTATCTTGTGTAAATGTTGCATTGAATAGATTTTTTTATTTGGTTAGTGCAAGAAACTCCTACAACCAATGTAAGAGTAGTCTCCTCCCAATCATGACCCCTCATAAATATGAGAGCTATACTTATTAATATAAAATTTAATACACAACCATCACACACCCATCCCCTCACACACTCACTTACACCGTAGTTTGAACCTTGGATATTTTAAAGAAGATCCAAAGCTCAAACCGTTGTGTTACCCCTAGTGGGATTGCATTGAATCAGTTGCGTTGTCCCTTGTGGTATTGCATTGAATAGATTTTAACATCTATAAGGCTATATAAGACAATGTAACTATTCATATATTTATCCACATGTATCCAAGTATGATGTAGACATTTGTGTATGTGTGAAATAATTATTACTTTTAAAATAAAATTAATACATTTAATTTAAAAATTAGAATTTATTTTTAAGTCTATCTTAAAATAAGTTGTAAATGTTTTTTTTATTTGGTTACTATGAGAAACCTCTATGATCGACGTACAGGCTCGAGCAGTCTCCTCTCAACCATGATCCCTCCTAAAGTTGAGAGCTATACTTATCAATAGGGAATTTAACACAAATCCACCACACCCACCTTCTCACACACTCGCCCACGCCATGGTTTGAACCTTAGACCTTCCAAAGAAGAGCCAAATCCCAAACCGTTGCACTGCACCCCAAGGTGCTATAACAAGTTGTAAAAGTGTAACTCTAAAATTATCACACTCTTTTCCTCAAAGCTAATGGATCCATACCTCGAAGGGAAATGGGAGAATAGTAGGTCTACACCTCGAAGAGAGACACTTGAGGTTGTGTCTTCTTTGGTGATTTTTTGATGAATTGTTTAGGGCTCACCAGAAAATATTTTATGCCAGTTTCCATGCCTAGGTTTTGGAATTTGTTTTGATGTGTTCCTTTTACCAAATCTCACATACACTTAGTTTTTGGCCAATATGCAACTATACTAATTTATATGCAATTTTTATTCATATGCAAATAAAAAATAACAGAAAACAGAGCTTAAATGAACAATGCAATGCCTAAAAAGTGATTTAAAACTTTGACCTGTATCCGAAATTCTGATGAAGATTTTGATTTTTGTTGCAAGCAAGATCATACGCAACAGGGTCGATATCATATTATGATTTATCAAATCGTATTATGATCGCAATATCGTACCCTGTCGATCAGAGATCAATAGTTTTTATTTTGATAGAAACCTACAATTTCATGGGTATAATGTAGAAAATAGACTTTTAAGATGTACTACAAATATTATTAGTCATAAATCGAATTATACTTGGTAAATTGATTATCTAGATAGATAGATCTAACATGTATATGACCTAAATTATATGAAATATGTAAGTAGATACAATTTGGTGAACTCCAAGGATGCAAATGATTAAATCTAACTTTATATGCAATGGAAAATGATAAATTAAATGATAAATATGCAAATGAGGTACCAATAAATGCAAACCAGAGCTTGGGGTTACCCCCAAGTGACCTACAAGCAAAATTATATCACCCAAGGCAAGATCATATGTAGATTGAGCAAGATTGTATTATGATTGAAAGCTCATATCAATTTGATAGTCGACCGTATCCTCTAATCCTGTAGGTGATAGCCAAATAACAAAAACTAAAATGTGAAATTATATCAATGCATTAGGAGTTCTAGGAGGAATTTGAGGCGAAGGATGACTGATTAAATAGGCTAATCAAACTGATGAAAAAATGTTGCAAATAAATTTGGTTGCAACTCCTTCCAAGTTGGGCTGATCGACGGATCCAATCTTGTAACTACCGCACGATTGCATAGGTAAAGACAAAGAATGTTGTAACTGGTATTTTATTTATCTAAATTTATTTTTTCTATTTTTGATCAAGATTGTATTACGATCATAGAGATCGTACACAAAACTGTATTACGATCTCGGAGGTCATAATACTCTTTCAGAAATAATAGTACGATCACGTCAGCCTAATCCAATTTCATCAAAAGAACATGAAAATTGAGGTAATAAATACAATAGTTATCACTTTTGATCACTTTTTTAATAATTTTGTCTTTTTATGCAAATGGGTCAATTTTTTATGTCTACATTTTGCCTCCTCTTTAGCGTATTTATGAATAATAAATGCGTCAAAGAAAAGTGTAGACACTTGAGTAGAAATGATTATGATTAACATGGGAAAAAAGGAGTAGATGGTTTAGAATGAACAGTTCATGGGAAATTGATGTTTTAAAAAAATAATTACTAATTTACTGACTAGGATGCTCCCTTGAGTTTTTACGCCAAATTCTGTGTTTGGTGGAAAACTCAAAATTTTTTGAAATATATATACATATTGATCTTCTTTGTTTTATGACTTTGTGTGATTTTTTGGGTATTTATTACATTTTCTTATGATGGTTATGTTACATAATTTCTTGTAATCATGCTTTGATTTTTGAACATTTTGATCATGCTTAACATAAAAGGAAAATGATTTTATAAAGTGTGTTTTTAAATATAGAAGATGTTTTTGTGTGGTGATAAAATATATGGATTAACAATGAACCTCAAAGGATGTTGTGTTGTTATATGACCGTTGGTGGAGATCGATGCTCGCTAGGTTATGAAGTGGATCCTATTATGAGGAAGTTTTGTATTAGTAATACCAAAAATATTGTGGGCTCAAGAGTGACCTTGAGGCTTCTGATGATGAAATAAGATATTGATTTTAAAATAAATTGATTTTGAGAAAAATAGGTTGATAAAAATTGGATTTGTGAGTGATATAAAGTGATTTAAGCATGAAAATTTGGGAAGGATGACTTGTGCTAGGCATATAATTTCTAGAGTGAAATTTGATAAAATTAGATACTAGGAATTATACCATCATCGTGAAGTCAAAATGCAATGCATGATTATATATGATTTTGAAAATGCAAGTTGTATTTTGAAAATAAATCATTGTGTCACATGTTGGAAAATTTTGAAGACAATATATATATTGTAGGTGCTAAAATGAAGTAATAGGGATTTAATGTAAATGATTATAAACTAATGTTTTCTAGCAAAAATCAAAGGAATATTTTAAATTATTTCAAGGACAAAGTCAAATTTATTGAGAACTAGTGTGTGATAAGTGAGTTCATTATCCATCTTGATCTGTCATAATGATACAAAATCTCTCAAGGATCAAAATGTGTGTGCATTATGAGGTTAATTTACCAATTTTGAGTAAGGTAATGATACAAGCAAACTTTTATGAACCAATGTGTGTGCAAGTGAAATGTTCATTAACCATAATTTTGTGCATGCCATTGTACCAAACTACTATGTAAGTCAAGTTACCAAAAGCTAGCTAATCCAAAAGCAAACATTGGTATGTACAAAAGAAGGTCGCTAATGTAACAGACATGTCACCATGTGAAAGGGATTACCCAAGGCCAAGTAGTTTGGGCACAAACCACTTGTTATGGAGCTTACCTCACACCTTTCAAATAACTAAGGAATTCCAGGGATTCAAGCTCACTACCCCCTTATTTTCTTCTAATTTTTGAAATAGAGATTCTTGTCTATTTTTTAACAAGGGTATTTTATTGTTTTTTGTAGCATAACTATTTTTTCTTTTCTTTTTATCTTTGTTTTTCTTATGCTTTTTCTTTTACTTTTTTTTTGGGGGGGGTTATACTTGCTCAGATTAGACGTAGAGTAAGAAAAATTTATTCGAGTAGGGGCGGGGAGATTGTCCTTTTGCCAATTCTCAATATTCTAGACCATGCATATTATAAGATAGCAAGGGAAACTTTTCGCTTAAGGAACTAAGACTACTATGTAGTATCTTTTTCAAATTTTACAACAAATAATTTTAAAATGTGATAGTGTGTTCTTGGTTGAAGAAGTAGCAAGACCATTTCTCAAAACTCAAAATATTATTTAGTGAAGTAATAGTGCTTTTCGATACAGAGAGATTTATAATCAAAGTGATGAAATAAAAATTATTAAATATGTAAATTAAGTGCATGGTTCAAGATAAATTTTGATTTTATCTGAAATAAAATAAGATATAACTTGAATCTTGGAAAACAACACACATTGATGCAAAAAATGAGAGTTTAACAATTTGAAATATTTTTGGAAATTTTCATGATATTTTGATTTTATTTTTGTTTTGAGAATTTGATAAAATTGATAATATATACAAGAAATTCTATATATACACTATACAAAGTGATTTATGCATAATATGTCTAAGATGGATTCACGTCGGGTTCAACAAAGAATATAGCTCTAGAATTCTCGCACTTCATTCCTCCAAGCTAATCGATCCGTACCTTGAAGAGGAATGGGAGAATAGTAGGTCTACACCTCGAAGAGAGATACTTGAGGTCGTGTCTTCTTTGGTGATTTTTTGATGAATTATTTAGGGTTCACCAGGAAATATTTTATGGCAGTTTCCATGCCTAGGTTTTGGAATTTTTTTTTATGTGTTTCTTTTAGCAAATCTCACATACGTCTAGTTTTTAGCCAATATGCAACTATGCTAATTTATATGCAATTTTGATTCATATGCAAACAAAAAACAGTATAAAATAGAGCTTAAATGAACAGTGCAATGTCTAAAAAGTGATTTAAAACTCTGACCTGTATTTGGAAGTCTGATGAATATTCTAGTTTTTGTTGTAAGCAAGATCGTACACAATAAGGTCGATATTGTATTACGATTTTCAAAATCGTATTACGATTGCAATATCGTACCCTACCGATCAGAGATCGATAGTTCTAATTTTGATAGAAACCTACAATTTCATGGGTATAGTGTAGAAAACAAAATTCTAGGATGTACTACAGATCTTATTAGTCATAAATCAGATTATACCTGGTAAATTGAATGTCTAGATAGATAGATCTAACATGTATATGACCTAAACTATATGAAATATGCAAGTAGATGTGATTTGGTGAACTCCAAGGATGCAAATGATTAAATCTAACTTTATATGCAATGGAAAATGATAAATTAAATGATAAATATGCAAATGAGGTGCCAAGAAATACAAACCAGAGCTTGGGGTTACCCCCAAGTGACCTACAAGCAAAATTGTATCACCCAAGGCAAGATCATATGTAGACTGAGCAAGATTGTATTACGATTTTAAGATCGTATCGATCCAATAGTCGATAGTATCCTTCGATCCTACATGCGACAACCAAATAACCAAAACTAAAATGTAAAATTATATCAATGTGTTAGGAGTGCCAAGAGAAATTTGAGGGGAGGGGTGCTTGATTAAATAGGTTGATCAAAATAATGAAAATAGACTACAAATAAATTTGGTTGCAACTCCTTCCAATCTGGACTGATCGATGGATCCGATCCCATAACTATCGCACGGTTGCATAGGTAAAGATAAAGAACGTTGTAACTAGTTTGTCATTTATCTAAATTTGTTTTTTATATATTTGAGCAAGATCATATTACAAGCATATATATCATACACAAAATTGTATTACGATCTCGGAGGTCATAATACTATTTTTAATATCATAGTACAATCTCATAAACCTAATTTAATTTCATCAGAAAAGCATGAAAATCAAGGTAATAAATGCAACAGTTATCACTTTTTGAATATTTTTGTTTTTTTATGCAAATAGGTCAATTTTTCATGTCTACAAAATGTTATATTGAAAATATTTTAACATCCATAAAGCTTTATAATACAATGTAGTTATTCATATATTTATCCACACATATTGGAAGTATGGTGTAAACATTAGTATATGTGTGAAATAATTGTTATTTTTTTTGCAGCCAAAGAATTGAATTGGGGCAGCCCATTGGCAAGCACTCAACAACTACCAACTGACCTATTCCTTTGTGGATGAATATTAATTATTCACTTAGAATACAAAGTAAACTATGTACTAATTTATAGTATTGGTCTTCATCTATTAGAAAAAACCATTGTTACCTATAGATCATTTGAAGAAGAAGAATGGTCACTTCTTAAAGGATTAGGGTAATTTTTAAAAAAAATATCTCATCTTTTAGGAGACATATCTTCATGAAGGGTTATCCAATTTAGCTTATTCTTGGACCAACTTGTGTGGAATTGTAATATATTTAAATCAAGTGGTCATATGAAGTAATATGAGTAATATTGAGGGGGATATGGCTATATGAAGTCAACCATATGGAACAAAGGTAGTGATAATTTTTTAAGTCATGAAAAATGAAATTATAAATATTTGTCACCTAGGATTTAGATGATAGGAAGAGAAATGAAAGGATAGGATTTTAGTGAGGCAAGACATTCTATCTAGACATAATTTTTAGCTATTTTTTTCTCTTCTTTATCTTAAAAATTTTGCATGCAAATTATTATAAATTATTTTATCAAATATTATATTTGCTATAGGATATTTTGATAAATTTCAATAGATTTTGAGTTTAGTTTCCTTTCTATGGTCTAACTTATAATTAAATCCTTAGAATCATATCTATAGGTAGAGGTTAGTAAGTGCACCTTAGAGAGATCCTTGTTGCTCCAAGATATGATAATTTTTAGTAAATTTAATGGCAATCAATGGATGGAGTTGTCATTAAGGTTCTTAAGATATATCCACATTTTAAACAAATTACTAAACCTGATAACTTTGCAAATTAAATGAGAGTGTTATTATGCAAATAAATAATCACAAACAGAAACAAAGAATAATATTTTGGTAATACAAAAAAAATATTCAAAGACAAAAATATTACATGACATCAGTGATTGAACCCAACTATAAAGAAAATGACAAGCCGGTGTTGGATTCACACCAAATTTATCTTCCTAGTTTTCTATGTACCAAAGAGATTTACTAAATTTATAACAAGATATGTAAATTTCTTCTTTAAAAAAAAAAATTATAGATAAAGAGATTTCATTGTAATTACTGATATCAGTTTGATAAACTGAAAAGAAACAACGGCTAAAAAGAGTTAAGAGTTAGATGCAAGGGTATCAGAGTTAGAAGAACTGGAAGCTAGAGTAGTGGCAAGGAAAGCCAAACATAGAGTAAGAACTTAAAGAACCATAATCTAAAGCAGGAGAAGCCCAAGCCAAAAGCACCTGAACAGTTAACCAAATAGGAAAAGAAGGATTTTCGAAACAAAATTCCACTGTATAAATATGTCATTGAAAACTAAGTAACCCTGAGTAAGGACATTTAACCTTTTCTAAGGATATAGCAGTGGCAATGACTGTCCAGTTTCTATTTTAATTATAGATATTTTTTTATAGGGATAACAACTTATTAAGATCTACCCTATAAGGAAATGAATGCTTGTTATATTAAACTAAAGGGCATTAATATAATCTATCTTTCAAAGAAAATTAATTTGATTAATCTAAGATAATATTTTTTAAAGGATAAAAACTTTGATGCATATATAATGAAAGGGAATGGTGCCTATCTCAAAACATTTAATCTTTATTCGCATGAATCTTGATCGTCTTTGTGTCTTTGCCTGTTTGGTTATTTTTTTTAAATAACCCCTAATCTGGTTTGATATAGCTAATAACAAAATTTACCTTCAAACACAATGTTCTTACACTGAAATCCAATTTTTATAATATGTTTCATAGAAATATTTGACGTTGAATACTAACAATACTACTTATTAAAAAAGCAAACAAAAGTTTTTCAGGAGGGTTGTAATACTTAAGAGAAATCATTATAAATAAATAAAAACAAGTAAAATTTTAACAAAATATACCTCTGTTTTTTGTATTTTTGTGGATCTTGGATTCTAATTTCTATATAAGCATGCTATCTCTGATCTATAACCATAGAATCCTTAACTTATATATATATATATAGATAGTTGTCTGAATTTTCTGACTGGGCATTAAACCTCTGAATCCTTAATTTATATGTGCAGTAGTAGTTTGAATCCTCCACACTAAACTAATTATGACGGTACAAATCCTAAGTGAACAGTGGTGGTAGTCCTACAAATTCCAAGTGACGGGTGATCCCCTTCACCAGGTCAACAATAACAAAGTGGAAAAATAACAAGGTGGAATAGGTTTGGTGGAAGCAACATGTGTGTATTAAACCCTATGATTATGACCAACTCTCTTATGTAACCTAAAGGAAACTTATATATGTAGGTTGAAATATATGTTTTTAAGAAAGTATTTATATTTTTAATGGAGCCTATGGTAAAACTTGTTTGTTTATCCCTCTATTGATGGTTGTCCAAGACCCAAAGCTATATAAATTAATAATAAATTTTAATAAAAATATTATTTTTTTAATTTTAAATGTCATTTAAGATTGGATATTGGATTCTAATTTCTATATAGACATAATAACTCTACGATAAAATTCTTAACTTATATATTTAAATTGAAAGATGGTTTTTTAAATAAGTATTTATATTTTTAAAGGAACCAGATAGAACTTGTTTTTTTATCTCTCTATTGATGGTTGCCCAACGCCTAATCATGCCATATAAATTAATAATAACTTTAAATAAAAATATTATTTTCTTAATTTTAAATATTAGTTAAGGTTATATGCAATCACCTTTCATTGATAAGGCTTGGTTTAAAATTTAGGCAAGTTTAATATGTCTACTCATGGCCTATCTTATTATATAAAATTTATTGACATAAATTTAAACATTTATTTTATTAAAGATATATATAAAATTAAATTAATACATTAAATTTGAAAATTACTGTTTATTTTTAAATTTATTCTAAAATAATAACAAAATGTAAATGTTACACTGAATAGATTTTAACGTACTAGTTGTTCATATATTTATCTAATGTAGTTGTTCATCTATTTATCCATAGGTATTAGAGTATAATGGAAACATTGGTGTGTGAAATAATTATTATTTTTTAAATGAAATTAATATATTAAATTTGAAAACTGATGTATTATTTAATATTATAGTTTAATATTATAGGTAGGCCATCGGATAAGTATTGGTTTAAAATCTAGACAAGCATAGAGGCTTAATATGTCTTTATAAGTGATCCTAATCATCAATCTATCTTATTATATAAAAATTTATTTGCATAAATTTTATTAATTTTTTTTATAAAAATAAATATAAAATAAAATTAATACATTGAATTTGAAAATTTATGTTTATTTTTAAATCTATTTTAAAAAAATAATATGCAAATATTGTATTGAATAAAATGGATTTTAACATATATATATATATATAACGTTATATAAGATATAAGACATTCTATCTAGACATATAATTTGTTAGGTAATTTTTTTCTCTTCTTTATCTTAAAAATTTTGCATGCAAATTATTATAATTTTGTTTATCAATTGTTATACTTGCTTTAGGATATTCTGATAAATTTTAATAGATTTTGAGTTTTAGTTTCCTTTCCATGGTCTGATTTATGATTAAATCCTTATAATCATCTCTAGTGGTAGATATTAGTAAGCACACCTCATAGAGATCCTCATTGCTCCAATATAGGATAATTTTTTGGTAAATTTAATGGGTATTGACCAAGGGCTTCAACCTTGAGAAAATGGATTGATAGGAGTTGGAGTCTTGAGGAGTGACTCTATCCTTTCTTACCAAATGTTTCTTCCTAGTATTTTTTTTCTAGGGAAGAAATATAAAAAATCCTAAAAGGGGTTCCTTGGTTTATGGGAAGAGCAAGACTCTTCCTTACCTGGTGGTATGAATGTTTTTCACTTGAAAATATAAATCTATCTCTAGTACTAGTCTAAGGATATTTGGATTACCCATTGAATTTTTGGAAATAGATACTTTCAAGGTAATAGGCAAAACTCTAGGAGAATGCCTTGAAATTTTAGATACTATGAAAGATGGATTATTTGATATTTATTCTCGAATATTGGTCATAATTCATATAAGTAAAGTTTTACTAGAATCAATCATTCTTAAGTATGGGGATAAGATGTGGATCCAAATCATAGATTATAAAAACATATCTTTTACATGTAGAATATGTCGTGATTTGGGGTATATTGAGAGATAATTCTCTAAGAAGAGCCCAATAGAATCATATGTAGAAAACCATGAGAAAAACTTACAAATGGATATGAATGAAGATAGTTTTCAACTTCCAAAAATCAAATCTAGAAAAATGAAATAAAATAAATAGTGGAGACTAGTAAATAAGAATATTGGAAGAAATACAAACTCTTTCAAGGCTTTAGCCTATGAAGAAAAAGTAGATCAAAACTTAGAGGACACAATATAGTAGGTTCAGTATATTTACAAGGAACTGTCTATTCAGTATGATCTCGATTTAGGAAAGAACATTCTCAATGAACCTAAGGAATATGTCTCATCATATTTTAATGAATCTTTTGAAGTTTCATGCACCATTCAAAAGAAAAAATTTGGTAAACAAAATATAATTTAGAAGTTCATACCTCTGCCATTAACAAGAAAATACTATAAAAAGGAGCAAGACAAGTCAAATGCTTCTCTAGAATATCTAGGAGAGGATAAATATGATGAAAAAAATTAAGAATGAATATTTAGGAATAGAATAATAAGACCTACTCCTAGTATAAGCAAGGTAAAAAGAGGAGAACCCTTAAATTATCTAGCAAGATACAAGGAAGCAATAGCAAACATAGCAAAAGGAACACAAACTAAGTTGGTTGAATTTCTCTTTACAATATAATAAAATGATATTGGTAATACGTAGGTAGAGCCAATAGTCCCTAATGAGATATGATTATCATCTCATGGAATATAAATGGTGCTAATACCCCCTCAAAGTAGAGGTGTATCAGGGACCTCTGTTTAAGTAATAAGTCTGGTATTCTTTGTATCTAGGAAACTAAAATTATAAAAGAAGTTTCAAAAACTATGAAAGAAATATGGGTAAGATGTGAATGTGATGCTATGTATTCTAAAGGAGCAGCAAGGGGAACTATAACTTGTTGGAATTCTTCTATAATATCCTATGTAACCATTCATAAAACTAGGCAGTGGATAGTCTCTTTAGTCACTTGCTACTTTGTAGATATCCATTCATCATGTCTATGGACCTATATCTTAGTCAGGTAGATTAGGATTTTGGAGTGGGATTGAAGACTTTTTGAGAAGTACAGACCAAAAACCTTGATTCATGGTCATAGGAGATTTTAATGCCATAACCAAGGTGGATGAAAAATTTAGGGTAATAGGAAACTAACCCAAAGTATAAGATATTTCTCAACTTTTAATTAAAACAATAATCTATGGGAGGTTGAGTTCGAAGAAGACAGCTATACATATACCAACAATAGGAGAGGTCAAAACCTAATAGCAAAAACATTAGACAGATGCATACTCTTAAATCATTAGCTAAATGAAGGAAATTGTACTAAAATTAATACCTTAACAAGGATTGGTTCACATCACTAGCCAATAAGAGTTTAAATTATGGTAAGTGAATTCAAAAGAGATCATATTTTAAATATAATCATATGTGTATCAAGTGGTATTAACTCAACTTGTTAGATTCCTCAACATTTAAGGAGAAGACCAAGGTTTAAATCTTTCCAAGTGATACATGGATAATATCCAAGATTTATTGTAATACCACTATGTGGTGATGATGTAATACGAGTGGGGTTTATTTCAATCCCATATACCCAATTGAAAAAAATATGAGTAAATGTGGGAATGTTATCCTCAATTTATTGATATGATAGCACAAACATGGAATTCTTCAATAAATGGGGGGTTGTATGCTCTTCAAAAACAAATTAAATCTATGACATCTAGATTAAAAGAATGGAACAAGAACACTTTTGGAAAATATTTTTGAGAAGAAGAACTAAAAGATTAACTTTTAAAATTTCAAAAAGTGATCATAATAATCCAAGCTTAGAGGAAAGGAAGTTGTTTAGTGAATATCATAATATTTTAAGGAAGAGAAATTATGGAGATTAAAATCAAGACAAATTTGGTTAAAATGGGATAAAAATACAAAGTTTTTCATAGGATGGTTATAGTACAAAGATCAACATCCATAATTAGTATAATTAAACCAGTAGAAGAGGTTTGTACTAAAGATCAGAGTGAAATTAGAAAATATGCAAAGTCTTTTATCATAATATTCTAGGATCAGAGGAGACTAAAGTTCTTAATGATAAAATTCTTCAAGATGTATCTTTAGTTATAATGGTTGAATACACTAGGAAATTTATGGAGCCTATTCCTCTAAAAGGAGTTCATTTAGTTATTTTCTCTTTTAATAAGGATAAAATCCTAGGTCCAAATGGGCTCTTTACAACTTTTTACCAATAGAATTGGGATATAGTAAAGGATTATTTATTGGTGGCAGTGGAATAGTCTAGGGTAAACTAATACATACTGTAGACACCAAAATCTAGCCACTTGTCCTCCATCCATGCTTTCCCATAATTTCCACCACCAAAACATAGCCATTTGTCCTCCACCCATGCTTTCCCATAATTTCCACCACCAAAACATAGCCACTTGTCCTCCATCCTAGCTTTCTCACCATTTTTACCTATTATTTATATATATTTATAATATATTTAAATAATATTTTATATATTATATTTTATATATATTTAATAAATATATATTTATATAAATAAATTAATCACAACCATATAATTTCATTTAATCTCATTCATCCATCCACATTAATCCATGTCATACCCTAAACTTAATATCCACCCTTGTACGTGTTTTAATATCAGCCACATGATTAGTTTTATTGAAACCCTAGCATGCCCTAAGTTGGACTATAAGTAGGAGCTATTTTGATGGCTCAACCCCTAATTTTTATAGCCTCTGATTTCCCTAAGTTCCTAATTTTTTTATTCCCTGATTACCCCAAGCTTCCAAGCATCCTAATTTCCTATTACACCATTTGTGCCCTAACCCCCACTTCGTCCACATTATCCTTAACCTCCTCACTTGCCATCGTCATTGTCTCCTCCCTTTCCAATGTTATATCTACTTTTACAAGTCTGGTCTGACCCTTCAAGTGCATGACTACTCTCTGCAAGCACTTTACTGCTCTCTACGAGTGCCCTACTACTCTCCATCCCAGTCTCGAGTGCCTTGATGCTCTCTGAAAGTACCCTAATTCTCTTTCTGAGTGCCCTGTTGCTCTTGGCTACATCCCCATGAGCCTTGTTGCTCTTCTTAAGAGCCCTACCATGTTTCAAAGTCCACTTTTGAAGATAAGCAAGATCCTCGGGTTCTATTAGAGTACATCTACATCATCAACTTGCAAAAGATCCAGTCATCCATGGATAAATAATAATAAGGTAAATCACATATCTCTATTATTTTATTTCACATCTTTAGATTTGCATGCAATTTCATTTAGCAATAGCTAGGTTTTTATTGATATCTAAGGGTCTCACATAGTGGAGCCCTTGCGGTTATTATTAACTCCATGTTATTATTTTTATGTGTGCATGTCTAGAGATCTATCACTATTGGATAGCTACTTAAGCTAGAGTGAATCGGCATCGGATATCAAGAAGCCCACTCAACACTTTTGGGATCAAGAACATGTCTGAAGATACCACAACCTTGTTGTTAGGGTTTCAGAGAACCCTAACCCCTATAAAATTGTATCAAAAGGATTACAAAATATCCTAATTGTAACAATGGAGTTTCTAAGCTCCCCCCCATTAATACAAGATCAATTCATTGTTGTGCAATTTTGATTCTTTGTGTCTATTTTATTTAGCATTGTTTGGTGTTATGTTTTTGTATTCACAAATGGCCTTCATGGTGGGATTCCCTAAGGGTTTCTATTTATGATTTATATTACTAATTTACTTACTTTTTTCTATTATCTTACAGGTTTTTTAGAAGTGTATATTTCACAGAGTTCGCTGGATCTAGGGTTTTTTAAAAAAATGTAGAAGTTGTAGGAAGTGCATAAATGCCCTACTACACTTGAGGATCATCTATGAGCACCCTGAGGCATTCCAAAAGTTCTCAAACATATTTTTATAGTTCCAAAAGTTCCCTGGGGTGTTTTAGAAGGACCCGGCTATGTTTTTTTAGTGATTTGGATTATATACGTAGGCCTTATAGTTAACCAAACCACTTGCATCATTTCTTAAATTTCTTCCATTCAATCCATGCAATCGCACATTACCCATAAGCCAACATGAATCCTATTGATTTGTTCATCCCACTCCATAATCCATATGATCTGGCTAAGCCAATTCTAATTGATGTAAGCCTTATTGATATGGATCGGATTTCCTCACCTCCAACCTTCATCGAATTCATCTTGATTGAGGTATTTTTAAGGGCTTCCACAAACTACATTCCTTCGTCTCGTCCACCTTTGCCTTAACCTTCACCTTCAAATCCTAAGGTTTTCTAGGCAGATATAGATGAGGATAAGCCAAAATAGTTTGATGACATCTTAGACAATATTAATTTGATTCCTATGTCCCATCAACTTGAGGAAGGTTCCCACATGTCATTTGAGGATACCATCAATGTGGACCTTAGTTCTGAGAAAGACAATCCTCAAATTGTCAAGCTTGGTAAAAGCTTATCACCTGATGAAAAAGAGTAATTAATTGCTCTCCTCAAGAGGAAAAAGGGTATATTTGCATGGTCATACAAGGACATGCTAGGTCTAGACCCTAGTTTGGTTGTCCACAATCTCACCTTACAACCTGATGCTAAGCCAGTAAAACAAAAACTTAGGAGAATGCATCCTACCATGGCCCTCGTGGTAAAAATAGAGCTTCAAAAACTTCTAGATGTGAACTTCATAGTTCCTATTGATTATCTTGAATGGATATCAAACACGGTACTCGTTCATAAGCCTAACCAGGTGATATGCGTATGCACTGACTTTTGAGATCTTAACAAAGCATATCCTAAGGATGACTTCCCTCTCCTAAACATCGATACTCTTGTCGATACCTATGTTGGCCATGAAATACTTTCACTCATGGATGGTTTTTTAGGATACAACCAAATTCGAATAAATCCTAAATACCAACACAAAACAACATTCACTACACCTTGGGGAACTATTTTGTTACAAGGTGATGCCCTTTTGCCTAAAAAATGCAGGTGCCACTTATCAACATACAATGACATACATTTTCCATGACTACATGCATAAGATTATCGAATACTATGTGGATGATCTCTTGGCTAAATCCAAAACTCAAAAAGAACATATTGGTGTATTGGAGAAATTTTTTGACCGACTCCTAGAGCATAATGTAAGGTTGAATCCCAAGAAATATGTATTTGGTGTTACCTCAGGCTAAATTTTAGGATTCATTATCTCCAAAAGAGGCATTGACGTGGATTCTAACAAGGTCAAGGCTATCCTAGAGATACCTCCCCTAACTAATTTAAATAAATTACGTATTTTACAAGGAAAGATCCAATAAATCCGTTGTTTCATTGTGCAAATTTTTGAAAAATGTAGGCCATTCAATCACCTACTACAAAAGGGGGTGCCATTCTCTTGGATAAATGAATATCAAAAAGCCTTCGATGACATTAAGAAATACCTAGCTTCTTCGTTAGTCTTAGCTCCTCCACGTCCAGGGGTCCCATTTTATCTTTACATCTCAGCAATAGACTTTGCATTAAGGACAATGCTTGAACAAAATAATGAACAAAATTGAGAGCAAGTTGTCTATTACATTAGTCAAACTTTGTTAAGTTATGAAACTAAATACGCTTATGTAGAAAAATTGTGCTTAGCAGTGGTTTTCACCACTAATAAACTTTGATATTACGTGCTTAGCCACACAACATACATCACAGCTAGAGAAAATCCTATATGTTACATGATGTCTTGCACTTACAAAAGTACCCGCACTGCTAAATGAAATATGCTTCTCGCTGAATTCAACCTAGAATTCATTAGCAAAAAATCCATTAAGGGTCAGGTAATTCTCGATCAACTTATGGAAGATCCACTACCTAATGATCATCCTTTGATTATTGAGATCCTAGATTATTTGGTATCTGCTATCACTGAACAAGGATAAGATGTCATTTCAGAGGAAGACATTGATATCACACTATTCTTTGATGGCTCTAAGTGCATAAAAGGTCAAGGTTCCATATTTATGTTTCATACACCATAGGGCGTACCTATCCCCTTGTCATTCAAACTTGACTTCCAATGCACAAATAACATAACAGAATATGAAGCCTTGATCTTAGGAATTCAATTAGCTATAGCTATGAGCATTAAGTGTATTAGGATATTTGGTGATTCTCAACTTTTTTTCAAGTAAATTAACAGAGAATACCAATGCAAATAACCTACCATTAAGCTTTATAATGAAGTAGAAATGAAATTGCTCTCTAAGTTTTATTGATATGAAATAAATAGCTTGCCATGTTTGACTAATATATTTGCAGATGTGAGGGCCTCCCTTGGATCATTGGTTCCAAAATACTCCTTTGGATATGTACAACCTCTTATCATTTAGATAGTATCTAAATCAGCAATTTCTCATGCTGAGTCAAAAGATGAAAAGGATATTTACTTTATCCAATTATGAGACTTGGTCAAACCAAATAGTAGCCTTCCTCAAGTTTAGAACAATCCCATCATATATTTCTTGAACTACCAAATGTACTTTCAAGTAAAAGGTAGCATATTTCTTTATTTTATGGGATTTGTTGTATAAATATGGTTATGGTGGAGTTCTCCTTCATTGTTTCAAAGCTAGTTAAGCTCAAAGAGCCATAGATAAAGTCCATGATGATACTTGTGGTGATCATTTTAGTGGAATGGCTATTACAAAGTGTATTTTATGAATGGGTTATTTTTGGCCAACCTTGGAATGTAATTGTTGCACCTATGTCAAACATTACAAAAAGTGCCAAGAACATGCTAATCTAACTCATGTACCATCACAAGCTTTACAACCTATTCAAAACCTTTGGCCCTTTTTACAATGGGGCCTAGATCTAATTGGAAAAATATCACCTCCTTCTTTGGGACAACATACTTTTATCATCACAACCACAGAATACTTCACAAAGTGGGTTGAGCTAATTTCTCTAACCAGCATGATAGGACCTAGAATTGTGAAGTTTATACTTGACAAAATCATTTGTCATTTTGGTATCCCCTCAAAAATAATTTTAGATAATGGTAAATATTTCAAGAACAAGGATGTCTAAGCACTTTGCAAAAAATACAACATTCAACATAGTTTCTCGAATCCTTTTTACCCACAAGAAAATGGACCAGTCGCTTCCAACAAGACCTTAGTTGCTATTCTCAAGAAACTTGTCAAAGAAAATAATATAGATTGGCACACATAAAATCCCTTGGTATTATGGGCTTATCAAACAAGCATCCACATGCCTACAAGAGGAACACCATTTTCATTGGTCTACGGATCTGAAGCAATCATGCCTCTTGATCTCGAGATTCCTTCCTTGCAAATTTCTTTGCAGGAATTCATAGATGATGACACCGCTAGACAATCACATCTTGACCAACTCACACTCCTTGATGAAAGGTGATTCAATGCTTTATATAACTTACAAGTATATCAAGACCACCTAAAACGTGCTTACAACACTGTTGTAACTATCACACAACTCACCCAAAAATTGGGGACCCACCTTTTATTTTGGATTTGCATTTTTCACCAATTTATTGTTGATGATTTTTATTGTCATTTTGTTATCTACAATTTTTTTCGCCAATTTGTTGTCGATGATTTTTATCAATTTGTTTTCGATGATTTTTTATCGTCAATTTTTTGTAGACGATATTTTTATCATCAATTTGTTGTCAACGATATTTTTTATTTGGTAGGTAAAGTAAAATTTATTTACTTACGGTTTGAAGGGACCCACCCTTATTTACAATAAGATCATCTGCATTCGAAATGCAAGACAAAAACATAAATTTAAAATAGTTCATCTGCATTCATAATGTAGGGCAAAAACACCAGCACCACAGTCAAAAACCAACAAAAACTAATAGCTGAGCTAAACCAAAACAAACTGATCGATGGTGTCGAAGAGACACCTTTTAGGTGGTTAGAACCACCGGTAAAATTTGGCCACTGATGATTGGCCTTTATGAACATTCTAACAACGTTAGAGAAGAGGCACCCTCCTACTTCGGCAGAGCTAAGTGTTTGATATTTTTTCATTATCTAGGTTGACTTTCTCGATGAATTTCATGGGAAAGTTATCTTCCCAAATGGTGAGGGATCTCTCTTTGATTGCTTTGTTTGCCAAGGTGTTGACCACTTGATTTGCCTCCCTGAACACATGCTTTATCTGGGATTGCTCGTTGTTGCAAAGGCCTAGCTAGAATTCCTAGATAATGTTCTCTATATTTTTCCCACCCTTGCTATTTATTTGGATGAGTTTGATAATGATCTCAGAGTCCCCTTCGTAGATGACAAGGGATACTAGGTTTTTGGAAATTTCAATACATCTCTAGAGGGCCCTAGCTTCCACGAAGTTGTTGGTCTGGGACCTTAGATTTTCAACAAAGGCCTTAAGAATTTTACCAGTATGATATCTGAAGACCCCTCCTACTCCCGATTTGCCTGGGTTCCCTTTGGAGGCACCATCAAAGTTAGCCTTGAGCCAACCTTGGAGGGGAGGGACCCAAGTGACCTGAGATCTGTCTTTTCTAGGTTTCTGATACTTACTGCGATCTTGGGGAATCTTGAGGGTGGAACGGAGCAATTCTTCAGTCCCCAAAGCAGGGTTGGCCTGACAAGGGATGAGTCCAAAATTTTTGGTGGCATAAGCAAGGGCTCTGGCAGCTACGACTTCGTTGGTTCTAGGGCCTTTGTTGAAAACTCGCTTGTTGCACTCCAACAAAAGCTACCAGAAGATGTGATGGATGAGGACTTCCCATAAAAATCTTATCCTGGGATGCTTGAAGGGCTTAGGCCATTGGAAAATGAACTCTTTGATAGAGTTTGGCCAGGTTTAGCTAACTTGAAAGCTTTGGGTGGCTAGGTAGAAAACACTTCTGGAGTAGGGGCAATCCATCAAGATGTGGTGAACACATTCCCAGGCCTGGAGGCATAGAAAACATCTATTCAGCACCATGATCCCTCATTGCATGAGATTGTCCCCAGTAAGTATTTTTTTGTGGATGGTAGTCCAGAAGAAGTGTGTGATTTTAGAAATGAGGTATTTGATCCACACCTTGTTAGCGACCACCTTCTTGCAACTAGGGGTGCCCTGGGAACCCATCTTCTCAATAATCTGGGTCGTGATCTTGACAGAGAAATTCTCATCATTGATGCCTTTCCAACACTGTTAATCTCTCCTATTGACACGGAGAAGGAAATTTTATCACTGGATCTCATGAATCCCTTTCACGGCTTCCTTGATGGGTTCATTTCTTATTTTGAAATTGATCTTCTTCTACTCCTGAGCTTTCGGGCTGGAGAAAATGAAGTCTGCAACCCTGAGCTCGAATATGCTACCAGTCAAATGCCTGGTAGGGATCAAAACCATATTGTTGATGACGGGAGAATTCTCGACCCAGGTATCTTCCCAAAAGTTGATGTTGGACCCATTCCCCAACTTCCATGAAGATCCTTTGAGGAAGATGTTTTGGGTATGAGTGATGGATTTCCAGAAATGGGAACTGTTGTGCAGGGTAGGCACTTGAAGGAAGGCCTAGTGTTGAAGGTACTTTCTTTTCATGATGTTTACCCATTCAATATTTGCCTTAGTCACTACTCTCCAAGCCTACTTGGCTAGGAGAGCTAGGTTGGCAACTGATATTCGGCGTAGACCAAGACCTCCCTGATATTTGGGGGAGCAAACTTTATCCCAAGCTACTAGGTGGAGCTTTCTTGAGGCCTCCGATCTAGACCAAAGGAACTGATTTTGAATTTTTTCATTGGCTTCTCCCATCGAGGCCGGGATTTTGAACACAGACATGAAATATGTGGGGATGCTCTGCAAGATGGATTTGACCAAAGTTGCCTTCCCTACACTGGTGAGCAGGGCCCCTTTCCACCCAACTAACTTGTTACGAATCTTGTCCACCATGTTTGCCCACATGGTTTGTCGGGCCCTACCATGGAATATGGGGAGCCCAAGGTAAGTGGTAGGGAACTCAGAAATGGAACATCCTAGGATTCTGACAATCTTGCACTATATTTTGGCTGAGGTATGGATGAAGAACAACTTGCTTTTAGTGTAATTTATTTTTTGACCAACAGCTTCCTCGAAGCGGTTGATAATATCCTTGATCACCTTGGTATCTACTATCGAAGTCTTAGTAGCCATCAACGTGTCATCGACAAACTACTGGTGAGTGGTGGAGGGAAGCTCGGACGCTGTCCTAATACCAAAAAGCTGACTGCATGAGTATGCCTCCTTGATAGTTCTCCCCAAACTCTCTACCAAGATGATGAACGAAATGGAGGACAGAGAGTCACCCTACCTCAGGCCCCGAGAACTCGGGAAGTAACCCGTAATAGAACCATTTATCATGATAGAGAAACAAGAAGAGGAAATGCAGTTGTAGATTAGGTTTATCTAGGACTCATGGAACCCAAACTTGAGAAGGATTTGGCTGAGGAATTCCCTATTGACTCTGTCAAAGGCCTTGTTCATGTTCATCTTGAGGAAGAAGGCAGTCGTGTCTGAAACCTGGGCTGAATGGATCAATTCATAGATGGTGATGACCCCATCAAGAATATTGCATCCTTTTATTGTGCTACCCTCACATGGGTCAATGATGGATGGAAGAATTTTGGATAGCCTGGACGCCAGGGCTTTGGTGAGAATTTTGTAAATGACATTGCACAGGCTGATGGGCCAATAATCAGAGAGGGATCAGGAATTGGCCCCTTTAGGGATGAGAGCCAAGAAGGTGGAATTCACATCTCTAGGAATGGACTTAGAGATTTGCATTATCCTAATGGCGTTAGAAATATCCTACCCCACGATGTCCTAGAAGGTCTGGAAAAACCTGGGCGAGAACCCGTTCGACCTAGGGGCTTTTTTGGGCTTCATGGAAAAGAGGGCCTAGTGAACTTCATCCTGGGAGATGGGGCTGAGGATAAAATCATTTGATTCCTAGGAGATGATGGTGGGGATGATGGCCAGGAGGGATTCCATGGCCTCGGGGGCTTGGGGAAGGTTGGAACCTAGGAGGCTTTTGAAATGATTGATGGCTTCTTCTCTAATTTCATGGATATCCAAAATGGCTGCCCCATCCTATAAGACAAGGCTTTTGATCTTATTGGCACTCCTATACCTCAAGGTTGAGATGTGGAAGAACTTGGTATTGGAATCACCTTCCTTGAGCCAAATTTGTCTTGACTTATGGCACCAGAAAGTTTTCTCCTTGGTGAGGATGTTGTGGTACTCAAACAACAAGGCACTCTCCTCATCCCTAAGACTGTCACTGCCTTTGCCTTTCTAAAAGGACTCCTCAATCTGGCTAATTCAGGATTTGACCTGATGTTTGTCTTCGAAGATGTTCTCGAAGGTTTCCTTATTCCACTTTTTCAAGTTCCCTTCGATGAACCTTAGTTTCTGGGTTACCTGGTTAATAGCAGACCCAAGAATTTTTGACTCCACCATGACTGTATCAAGCCCTTGAGATCCTTGTGATGAATCCACATTGCTTCAAACCTGAAAGGGGTCTTGAACTGCAGTCTAGAATTTGATTCCAGGATGAGGGGACTGTGATCAAAGCCTATCTTTGGGAGGGCTCGCAAACTGGCATCCCCAAAGCAAGGGGGCTTCCTAGGAAAGCAAAAATCTATCTAGGTGCTCTTGGATCAGATTGGTGCCCTTCCTTTTGTTGCTCCAAGTGAAGAGGGACCCCTGAAGCTGGACATCCATGAGAGCATTGGAATTAATGAAGTTTCTTAGGTCTGTAGTATCTCTATGAGTGATGTTGTTCCCTCATTTTTTGTCCTTGAAGTGCAAAGGAGATTTGAGGTCCCCTGCCAAGATCCAAGGATTTCCTTCTAAGACCTGCCTCATTGAACTAAGCATTTTCCATAGAGCTTCTCTGTCCACAGATGTGTTCGGGACATAGAAATTTAACATCACTCAAGAATTTTGGGATTCAGTATCCTAGAACAGGATGTTGCTTACCCTATCATGGCCCGAAATAAGGTTTCCCTGGATCTTGGTAGGATTCCAGAGACACAGGAGCCCTCCCGACATCCCAAAAGTCGGGGAATGAATGAAATCATAGTTTTACCAAATCTTTCTAGCAATGTTAGGCGACCATTGATCATCCAATTTTATTTCCTGAATGAGAAAAATGGTTGGATTATGTTCTCTCCTCATGGTTGTAGCCAGTCTCTATTTGGCTACCCCATTTAGACCTCTCGCATTCCAGGAGAGGACTTTCATTTCAAACTCTTGAAAATTATCTTGTCCCCTTTTTCTTGCTGAGAAGGGGGTTTGGATCTTTGACTTTCGTCTTTGGAATTATTTTTTGTTTCCTGAAATAGTGTTCTTTGGGTTCCATTGGCTATATCTTCAGCCACATTTTTGTTCCTTATGTCCGAATCAGAGGTTCTTCCTCTCTTTTTTTCCCCTCCTACATCCATCATGTATTTTCGAGAGCTCCAAGTTTTCCTGGGACTACTTTGCTCAGGGGATGACTGATCCTCAGCTTCATCATCAGCAGAGACAGAGTCTGAGTACACAGGAGAGGCTGGGTCTTCAGGACCCGGGTGGGGGGATGAAGGAGGAGAGAGGGGAGGTGGGCCTTGAGGGATTCTCGGGGAAGTGGGGGCACCGAGGATAGGGGGAGGATTATGGATGGGGGCGGTAGGGGGGAAAACCAAGGGAGGTCGAGGGGGTGATAGGATGGTCGTTGGTTCAGAGGTGGCTGGGATCTCGCCTTCCTAACAATCCTCACTGATAACAGAACTATGCAAAGGATTGAATTTATTTATTAGAGGAATAGAGGTACTTGCCTTACGATTGAGTGGGCTTGAAGGGGGTCTAGAAATAGCTTTACTGGTCATCGGCAAGATAGGCAAGGGTTGATGTTGCATCTTTTTTTATTGGTCCCTGGTGGATTTTGACTGTGGCGGGATCCAAAGTTTGGGGCACTATGACTGAAGATGGCCTTGGGATTGGCACTCAGGGAAAAAAGCTAGCTTGTTTTCATAGAAGAGTGGCTACTTCTAGTTGAAGTCACCATAGATGAGGTTCAAGTGGTCTAGAAGTTGACTTTCCAGGTTCATATTCATGCAAATGTGGTCATGGGTTAGCCGGGTTCTTTCCCGGGTGGTCGGGTCGATAGCCACAAGCTCGTCGATCGCCTTAGAAATACCAAGCAAGGCATCTTCATAGAAGAAGTGGGCTAGGAGATCTAGAATTCTAACCCATATGGGGCAAAATTGATGTTCTGGGAGCTAGGGTTGAATTTTGGTTACCATTTTTTGAGGAACAGACTTCACCTTCCATAGAACCAGGGCCATCCGGATAAGATGCACTCTACATATTCATGGGAATTGAGTTAAATAATGAAAAAACCCCTTGTCATTGCCGAGATCTCCAATTGCCTAGGGTTTTCCATTTTGAAGTTTCCCATCTATGAATAGCATCTAAGTCAGGTCACCCACCGATGAATTTTCCTACCAAGGATTTGGTATCCCGAGATTCATAGTTTTCCATGAGGGATTTAGGGCATAGAACATTATTCCCTTGCATGATGAATTCGTTGGTCGTAGACGACATAGGAATTCATTTTTTTTTAGCAAGTCAGCAAAGGATGGCTTGCCGCCTACTTTTGGAACCTCACCTGGGATATGGGGCCCTTGCTTGGCCATGGTGCTAGGCCTGATGGAGCCCTCGATGTCTCTGCTGCAACGATCGGGATCTAAGTGCATCACCATGGGGAGTATCTACGAGAATATTTTCGTTGGCATGACCCAATTTTGGGAATCAGGGAAGGCGCCCGGCTAGCCCTATGAAGCGACGGGAGGATGGACGGAGGGCAGGAAACAATCCGCCAAGGAAAAACGTAGAATCGAAAACCGAAAAAGGAGGGAAACGGACGGTCGAACACCAAACCCCCACAGAAAAGGCCAAAAGCCATCAGGAGACAGACTTTGCTTGCTGCTACATGGACCTTCGATCACCGTCACCCTTATGAGTGTTTTTCGTCGACAATATTTTTATCACCAAATTGTTGTTGATGATTTTTATCATCAATTTGTTGTCCACAATTTTCATCGTCATTTTTTGTGGTCGATGATTTTTATTGTCAATTTTATTGTCACATTTTTGTGTTTGCTTCGATATGCTTCAAATTATATTTATAATATAAAAAATAAAACATAAAAATTCAAAAGATAAATATATTATAATATATTTATAGGCATATATTATAGTATAATGAAAAATAATAAAATATATATATATATATAATAAAACAAAAAAATAATAATAAAAATATGTGCGTGATTGGAATGAAGCGATCATGCTTCGGTTGTCTTAGCCTTAGTCTAAGGTTGCTTCATATTTTTTATTATTATTTTATATGGTTAGCTCTAGCTTTTGTTTAGACTCTTGTTGTAGGTTTATATTAATTAGGTAACATGTTGCTGTTTTAAATTTTTATTTAACATCGATTTTAATGATTACAGGTATTCGGATGGAACCAGCAAGGCAAGGAATGATGTGGATGCGCATATGACAAATGGACAAGGCCGACGGGGCTCATCGAGAAGGATGTACCTTGGTAATAACATGTCGTAGACTTGATGGCTTGGACGCATCGGTGTTTACGGTGGATACTGCGATCAGTAGCAGAAGGCCATCTTACACCAGGGGCATGGATTGGAACACGACATCGATCTAGACCTTTCAACGAGGTGTAGAAAAGATGTAGCGGTTTTGAGTTTCAATCAGTGGAGCTGGACGACCGAGAGGACGACTCCCGATAGATCACGATGGCTACACGATTTGATGAAGAGGTAATACCACATTGGGTAAATGCCTACATGGCAAACACTACCACATAGACTCCAAGGTAATATATAGTAATACAATGATGATCATGGAGGGAATATTTTCGAAGTCACGGTGACTAGAATCGAAGACATATCGAGGTAAACGATTCGGCAATATGATCGGTTGTCAACAGGTAGGTAACCATCAACGTAGGTGCTAAACACCCATACTTCCATGACGACGAGGTGGAGGATTCGGCAATAAGTCTGATTCATGAATGGTCAGAGATGCAGACCTATTCGGACAACTTGTCAATGGTAACAATCAAAGCAGAGGAGTGTGGTTTTCGAAATGGACCGACGGTGAGTGAAAGCCACCACCGAAGCACATGATAGGGGGCATTATGTTGGAATGTTTCATACAACTTGTCTATGGGCTTCTACCACTACATACTGCTAATTGATGAGACAACATCTAATTTTATTCAATGTTAAGGCAAAATTCGTGCCTCCACAGGTCTACGCTGTCAGGGGTATGCACCAGGTCTTGATAAGCCACACAATCATTTTTTTTAGGAAACATGCCAAGTGGGTGAACTACTGCCAACGTTGTTGCACATGATGATCCAGCATAGAATAAAAATCTGAGTACATCCTAGTTGAAGGTACAAAAATGCACATGAACAGAGATATTGCAGTGTTGGATGCATTGGATATAGTGTGTACGGTATGGAACTCCGACAATGTACAAGATTTACCCATGGTAGAAAAAGCAACCATTATCCAGTAGTTTGGTGGAGTGCAACAAATGGACCATTTTGAGATATCTATGTGAATCATTGTTATTTTGACAGACTGTGTAGAGATGAAGGTTTTTTAGTGAGGAGGATGACCAATGTGGATCATCGATAGAAGGCATGATTTCAGTTTCAAATATAGAACGGATATCGTTTTTGTGACAAATAGTTTGCAAACACCATAGAATCGGGACACGGGCATATGCAATGTTATAATGATTTCACCATATTTCAAACCACAACCCGTCGATGTTTTACAGTTGAGATAAGTGTCGAAAGAAGGATTTGCTATAGTGATAAGTTGAAATATTCTGATGCAGAAGACTTTTTGTAGAGGTACCGGAAACAAGGTTTCACTACCACTGGAGTGTAGATGAATGACGAGCGAAGGATGTTTACCGATGAAATTTTACACAGGGCTCTAGTCTTATCCTAACAATATCGACAACAATGGTCAGTGATTCAAACTTGGGCATGGTGTAGCGATCAACGTTGTGAACTACAACTCTCATTGGCAGTCTAGGTGGACCAAGCATGCACCTTCGTATCACTCAGGAATCATTGGAGATAAAAGGGTAACTAAGGTCATACCACGCACAAGCCCCACCCACATAAAACACCATTGCCACATGGGTATGAGTAATTGAATATATTCGTTGAGGGTTTGGTGGTCAACATAATTAAATGAGGATGCACATTGTATTTAAAAAAAGACACTGTCCAATGATGGGAAAAGAATCACGGTCCAATATTACAATATAGAATTAAAAATAAAAAATGGGAATTCTAACGACTATGCGTGGGGTCATTTAGCCCATTGATTGCCACTTGTAATATCACATAAAGCATTCTATTTATGTTCAAAAGGCATTACATGCGATGAGAGGGCGTATGGAATGTAACGAAGAACTAAGAGAAGCCAAACAGAAAGGATGTTTGGTGAAAAGGAAAACTAAAGGCACTGAAACGTTTCAAAATCCAAGCAAATGGAAAGGAAACCAAACAAACACATGTAGACAAACTAGAAGGAAGAAAGGAAAAGTTTAAAAACTTTAAAAATGGATTGAAGGGATAGAACTAAGGCTGGTTTTTTTTTTAAAAGATCAAGAATGCTGCCAGATACTGTAAAATAGAAAATATTATTTTAATGCAACATGCCTTTTCAGAATTTGGATTTAGTTTGTGAAAAAGGAGAAGAAAATTTCTGCATGCATGAATTTCATCTTTTATTTTTCCCTTTTTCATATTTCGGATTTATAAATGATGTTTAAATGCATTTTTAATGGTCACATCATTGAATATTCAGAATATGGAATTTATTTTCTATGTCCTATGAGCTAACACTTAGTTTATTTTAATTGTGCAAGTGCAAGTTAAAATAGATAGGTTGCATGCAAGTATTTCTCATATCTTCAATTTTGCAGGAAAGGGTGTCATCAAACTGAAATGCCTTTGCAAGTTTTCGTTTTTAGCATTCAAGTTTATTTTCAGATTTTATTTCTTGTTTTTTAACCCTTCATTTTGCATTTTTTTTTAAACTTTTGACATTAAAATAAAATTCAAAAATAAATGACAAAAATAAATACATAGATGTGAATAATGAGCTTCAAACTTTCTTCTGAAACAAATTCGAACTCATTTCGAGTCTATTTCCATTTTATAAATATTTTTCAAAATTTTTGTTTTTAAGGGTTTTATAATTTTGGAATCTTATTTTATGGTATTTCATGAGCTATCATTTTCGGAGCAATAAATGCACCTCTCTTTATGAGAATTCTAACTTCATTAAAGAGAGGTAATCTATCATTACATTAAATGCTAGTATTTTAAAACATTAAATTATTTCTTCTTTATGAAAATTGATTTAATTAAAAAGATATAATTCATAATGACATTATGAGGTCATTATTTTAAAGTAATAAATTGGTGTCTCTTTATGAAAATTAATTTCATCAAAGAGGAATAATTTATTAATCATATCAAAGGCTATCTTTATCTTCATGATAGAAGCTACATTTAGTGGATCCTTTCATAATTTTAGATTCACATTCATAGATAGATTTAATCTTCTATTTCATGCTTAAAGTAGGATTTAATGCAAGATAAAACTTGTCTAAAATCCACTTAATCCAAAGAAGATAAAATCTACCTAAGAACATTCAAGATAAAAGGAATTAAGGCACTACATCGTGGTCATATGAGGGCCAATTCACATTTGCTTTTCTTTAATTTTTATGAACAATCATTAATATAGCATGGTAAAATAAACCAACACATGCCCCTTGTTAACAGTTACTTACAATCACTAAGGTGTTTCAAGAATTTAATTGATATATCTTTATTGGTATTACTAATACAAATGTGCAAATGTTAATATAGCGAAAACCTTGGAGAAGTTCTTTTGTTTTAACTTGTTTGCAAGAGAGGGTTTTGTGATCCAAAATCCTAGTAAGAGTGTGATTTTGCAATTGGAAAAAATTACCACTCAACATTTTGGCACTAGAAGGAGGGCATGAATTGGTATTCATTGATCTAACGCTTTTGGATTGTTCATACAGGAAATAATGTGATTTGGTATAATCATAAGGTTGTGAATGGTTAAATGTTTCATGTCCTATTGATTGTTATCTTTAGGTCTCCTTTAGCACTCAATATTTTGGCACTAGAAGGAGGGCATGAATTGGTTTACTTTATTTTATTTATGCTAAGAAATTCATGGTGGTTTTAAATGCTATATTGTTCATGGTTACTCAAGAGTTTTATATTGCTAAATATTTCAAGTTTTTTTGATTAGCATATCGGGCCTCGTTTAACACTCAACACTTTGGGGAGCTAAGAGGGTCAAAATTGATTCATTTTATTGCTATTTAGATGCTAAATTGTTCATGTTACTTGAAATATTTATTCAAAGATATTGGTATTGAATAATGAGATTTTGTTGATCACTTTCATTGATTCTAACATTCTTTATTTGATGATGTGTTAATACTAACCTTTTGGTAAATTTGAGAATGTTATTTCATGTCATGGGATGATGCTAACATGATGATATTTATGATTTACTCATTTTAAAATTGTTAGTCATTTTATGTTTCTTTGCAAGATATCTTTATTTGACTAACAAAGTTGATTTTGAGGTTATTCTTTGAAGTTTCACTAATGGCGACATTTGATGCGCAAATGATATCATTAAGAGAAAGAATGGTATCAGTGTTAGGGGAGTATTATGAGTGTTTTCCTATGTTTGGAACACCCCATAAAATTCTTGAAATGGTATTGGAGTTTCTACGATAGTTTAATCAAGATGAGACATTAGGATACATACAAAAATTGCATATCTACAAGAGCATATTATTTCAATGGTAAATTTACCATGAGGATGTTGCTTGTAGGTTATTCTCATATATTTTGAATAATAGATCATTCATTTGGAATGGCATATTACCCATGGAGGTTAGGACTTCTTGGGTTCAACTAGAAGTAGCATTTCTTTATCATTTTGGTAATCAGGTGGACTTAGATATGTTATAAAATTAGTTTACCTTTATTCGTAAAGAGGCTAATGAATCCATGAGTCAATTCAATGAAATATTTCATGAGTTGCACTCTCAAATGTGGGAAAATTTTGACACAACAGAAGAGGAAGCTATTCAAGTATACATGGGAGCCATACACCCCGTACTTGCTACATATTTAAGGGAAATTTTTGATGACCCATCTCTAGATACAATCTATGAGGTCCTAGAAAAGGCAGAACAATGGTGTGTTTCAAAAATGGAAGAAGAGGCACAACATGTTCCCATGAGAGATTTTTCTTCTGGAGTTATTGATGCCAACCTACACCAACCATCTAACATAGCATCCTCCAATCCAATGATACCTAAGGTGAATGATCAAGTGGATGAAATTGAATGTTCAAATGTTATAAATACCTTAGATATATTCTAGGAGGAGATGCAAGTTGCCAAGCCAACATCTATCAATGAGGATTATGTAGATATGGGTTCATTTCTAGAAATTCATGAGTATTTAGATAATGAAGGTGTCCTAAATATAATTAGTTTTGAGATATGTGATAGGACAGAACCTTCCATGGAATTGAATAAAGTGGTTAAAAGTGAAATTGAAATAAAATCAATAAATGAATGTGGAGACGTAATAGAATTTCACCATTGGTTATCGGAAGACACTTTGGACAAGATTGTTGAAACTAATGGTCAATAAGACTCACACCTTCCAAATTGTGATGAAATTGAATCATGGGTTATGAATGTGGATTATGATAGCCTTACAAACTTGAATACAAAGAGTAGCCAAATTTTGGAAATTATTGAACCATCTAAGGAAGGTGAAGGTGAATTTGATGAAACATGTTAATGAATTAGAAGATGTTGAAGAAGTAGTTGAGCATCACTACTTGATTTTGGAAGATGATTATCATGATTCTTGGAATAAGTGGGAAGAATACACTCACTCCAAACCTTCTAATGAAACTTTTGTATCAATTGATATTCAGGATAACACAATTGCATTATCACATGAGGATATTACAAGTCCTATACAATTTGAGAATGTTTTGGAATAAGGATTGGAATCTCATCAAGTGTTGGAAAATGATCATCATTCTATTACCATGGATAATGAAGAAAAAGAATTGATAGATGAATCAAAATATCATGTCACAAATGTAATAGAATTTCATCCCATGAATTTGGATGACAATTTTTACAATGGTTGGGTAAGATATGAAGAATCATCTACTTTACACACCCCTATCAATGAGATTTCTATTGACATGTAGGATGCTTAAATTACCTTTTCACATGAGGATATTGCATTGGCAATAATAGAGAAAGTTCCCAAATTAGATCATGTTGAATATGAATTTATTGAAGATCTTTTTGAAATAGAAAGTGAAGAAATGGTAAATGTTTATTATGACTCATCTGTTTTAGATGAGGAAGAGGTAAAATATTTTATTTTATTCTTGACTATTGAAATTTTGGATACAAATTCACATGATTGTTTTGAGGATTCAAATGAAGAAAAGTAGTGGATGGTTAACAAGGAATTGGAACCAAATGACAAAAAAGTGGATCTATGTGAAGCAACTCAAGTGATTGATCATGGTGATGTGTTATTTGACATGCACCTTGACCAACAAGATGTAATATTTGAAAAAGATGTGTATACTTTTGATTGGGTGTCTAACTTTGGTATTTTTGAACAGGTGTTCGATGATGAAGATAGAGACCATGAGGTAAAAGAGGGAATTGTAAATCCTCACCAAGTTTTGGTAAATGAAAATGTGCAAAAGGTAAAATCTAACCTTTTGTGTCCAAACATCCAAGCTTCAGGTGAAGATTTGTATAATTACTCATTGGATTCAAATGATGTTTATGATGAAATGTCATTGAAGGTGAATGAAGAACAAGGATTGATTTCTACTCACACCTTAATAATATTGCTTTGATGAATGAAAAAGAAGTTGATGTACTTGAATTGTTGAACCAAATTCATCAACAACTAATAATGTAATCTAGGATAAAAAATTATGATGATTCCCATTTAATAGATATCCTAGATGCTTGCAAATTTTTGCATAAGTTTGATTGGCCTATGAACATGGAAAATGAATTGGCTTTAAAATTTTTAGAAATAGGCTCTTGTTTACAAAAATTCATTTTGGATAAGGATAGCCTAATTCTAAATCATAAATCGAATTGTGAAATTGACATCTTAAGGAATAGACAAGATAAAATTGAAGATCAATTATTGTCTAATCAATTTAATGATTTGAATCTCACCTATGGGATTATTAATGGAACTAAATCAAATTGGTGGGGTGAGAGAGGTAAGATGAAATGTGTTGCATGGTTTTGCCTAGTTTTACTTTGGTTGGATTTCTATGAAACTTAGCATGCTTATCATGTTATATATCTTTTAAAATGCATTAGTCATGTTTGGGATCCAGGGAAGTGATAGCTCAATCTTTGCACCATCCTGTACCATATTGTACATTTGTATATAGTTTTGGTTTTTGCTTTCTATTTTTGTGTTTTGTATTCAATTTTAGTTTCTATTTTTAGTTTTGTATTTTGGGTTGTTCCCATGTTTTGAGGTGATGTTTCGTGTTCACTAACTTATGGTATCTGGCCCGTTTTTGTGTTCCTTTGTGAAGTAGGTTGGATTACCTAATCTGAAAGTAGGTGAACCTGAGAAAAGGGGGATGAATTATTTTGTGATCATGCTCAGATTTTGGGATTAAAATGGTGGAGAGTAGAACAATGAAATATCTCGCTAAAGCTCCACATGTAACTCACACATTTAAGGGTATTTCTAGAAATTGTGAAGGATGAAGTTGTCTTGATTTGCAGATTAAGGCAAAAATTCAACACGCTCTATATTTATGCTTCCTAACCCTAGTGATACATATTTATCACAAAGCCATGAAAAAAAGAAATAAAACGAGATCTGAAAAGCTTGATCAAATCAAAAACAAAATCTAGATAAATTATACCAGGGCTGTGGACACCTGATCGGCAGTAGGGCTCTATCTAGATATATCTTGATTATAAGAAAGGCTTTGCAAAGGATTAAACAAACATAATGATGAGTTAGATAAAACCTACCAGGTCTATGGATGCTTGACTGGTAGTAGAGCTCTGTCTGTAAAAGCTCTCTTTTATGAGTCGTTCTTCATAGCCTAAATAGGAATCAGATGAGGGAATCTGAAATGTTTTCAGAGGTGTAAAAAAAAAGAATCACTTTGCACACACTGAGAAAAGGTAGATGAATTAGTTATTTTTATTCAAATTTGTTTACCCATACCTTTTTGAGACATTGCTAAATAATTATATTTTGCTAATCTTTGTTGTTGTCATTTTAGATTGGGTTCTTCACCCGAAATGCTCAAGAGCATTTCCCAACAAAGTCGCCATTTGTTGTGATCATTGCACAACTCACCCCAAAATTTGGGACCCACCTTTTATTTTGGGTATTTGGATGTTTCCATTTTGTTTTAAGCGTCTAATGCTTTACTTTGTTTTGGGTTTGTAGTTTTTGCCAATTTATTGTTGATGATTTTTATCGTCAATTTTTTGTCGATGATTTTTATCGTAGATTTGTTGTTGATAATTTTTATCGTAGATTTGTTGTCGATGATTTTTTTCATCAATTTTTTGTCGATCATATTTTTATTTTCAATTTGTTGTCGGCGATATTTTTATCGTCAAATTATTATTGATGATTTTTATCGTCAAATTGTTGTCGACGATTTTCGTCATCATTTTTGTGGTCGTCAATTTTATTGTTAGCAATTTTATTGTCACCTTTTTGTGTTTGCTTTGGTATGCTTCAAATTATATTTATAATATAAAAAAAATAAAAATTCAAAAGATAAATATATTATAATATATCTATAGGCATATATTATAGTATAATGAAAAATAATAAAACATACAAAAATAAAAAATATATATAAATAATAAAACAAAAAAATAATAATAATAATAATATGTAGGTGATTGGAATGAGGCGGTCATGCTTCGGTTGTCTTAGCCTTAGTCTAAGGTTTCTTTATATGTTTTATAATTATTTTGTATGGTTAGCTCCAGCTTTTATTTAGACTCTTATTATAGGTTTATATTAATTAGACATATTATTGTTTTAATTTTTCATTTAACATCGGTTTTAATGATTACAGGTATTCAGACGAAACTAGCAAGGCAAGGAATGATGTGGATGTGTAACTGATGAATGGACAAGGTCGACGGGGCTCACCGAGAAGGACGTACCTTGGCAATGACATATCATAGACTTGATGGCTTGGATGCATCGGTGTTTACAGCAGATAGTACGATCAGCAACGGAATATCATATTACACGAGGAGTATGGATTGGAACACGACATCGACCTAGACCTTTCAGTGAAGTGTGGAAATGACATAGCGGTTTTGAGTTTTAAATAGTAGAGCTGGGTGAACGAGAGGATGACTCCTGATAGATTAGGTAGGTAGGCCAGACAAGGATCATGACGGCTACGTGATTTGATGAAGAGGCAATGCCACATTGGTCAAATGCCTACATGGTGAACATTATCGCATAGACTCCAAGGTGATGGATAGGAATACAATGACGGCTATGGAGGGGAGATTTTTGGAGCTGTAGTGACTAGAACCAGAGACATGTCGAGGTGAACGATTCGACAGCATGACCAGATGTCAATAGGGAGGTAACCACCGATGTTGGTGCTAAACACCCATACTGCCATGATGACAAGGTGGAGGATTTGATGATGAGTCTGATTCATGCATGGTCAGAGATGCAAACCTATTAGGACAACTTGGCAGTGGTAACAACCGAAGTAGAGGAGTGTGGTTTTCAAAATGGACCGACAACAAGTGAAAGGCACCACCGAAGCACATGACAGGGGGCATTATGTTGGAACATTTCATAAAGTGTGTCTATGGGCTTCTACCATTGCATGCTACCAATTGATGAGATGACATTCAATTTTATTCAGTGTAAGGTAAAATTTGTACCTCCACAGGTCTACACTAATGGCGGTATGCACCATGTCTTGATAAGCCACACAATCATTTTTTTAGGAAATATGCCAAGTGGGTGAACTACTGCCAATGTTTTTGCACAAGATGATCCAGCATAGAATGAAAATTCGAGTACATCTTGGTCGAAGGAACAAAAACATGCATGAATAGAGATATCGTAGTATTGGGTGTAGTGGATTCGGTGTGTACTATATGGAACTTCGATAATGTACAGTATTTAGCCACGATAGAAAAAACAATCATTACCCAGTAGTTTGATGGAGTGCAACAGATGGACCATTTCAAGATATCTGTGTGAATCATTGTTATTTTGACAGACCGTGTAGAGATGAAGGTTTGTTTAGTGAGGAGGATGACCAACATGGATTACCAATTGAAGGTATGATTTCATTTTCAAACATAGAGCGGACGTCGCTATTGTGATAGAGAGTTCATAAATACCATAAAATTAGGACATGGGCCTATGCAATGTTCTAATTATTCTACCATATTTTAGACCACAACCTATCAATGTTTTACAGTCGAGATACAAAAAATAGGTGTTGAAAGAAGGATTTGCTACAGTGATAAGTTGAAATATTCTGATGCAGAAGACTTTTTGTAGAGGCACCGGAAATAAGGTTTTACTGTTGCTGGATTGTAGACGAATGTTGGGTGAAGGATGTTTACCGATGAAATTTTACATAGGGCTCTAGTCTTATACCAACAATATCGATAGTGGTGCTCAATGATTCAAACTCGAGCATGGTGTAGTGATCGGTGCTATAAACTGCAACTCTCATTGGCAGTATGTGGACCAAACATGCACTTCATATCACTCAGGAATCGTTGAAGATAAAAGGGTAACCGAGGTCATGCCACGCACAAGCCCCACCCACATAAAACACCATTGCCACACGGGTACGAGTAATTAAATATATTCGTTGAGGGTTTTGTGGTCAACATAATTAAAGGAAGATGCACATTGCATTCAAAAAAGATAGTGTCCAATGATGGGAAAAGAATCACGGTCCAATATTACAATATAGAATTAAAAATAAAAAATAGGAATTCTAAATGATATGCGTGGGGTCATTTAGCCCATCAGTTTCCACTTGTAATATCATATAAAGCATTCTATTTATGTTCAAAAGGTGTTACATGCAATGAGAGGGTGTATAGAATATAACGAAGAACTAAGAGAAGCCAAACGGAAAGGACGTTTGGTGAAAAGGTAAACTAAAGGTACTGAAACATTTCAAAATCCAAGCAAATGGAAAGGAAACCAAACGAACACATGCAGACAAACCAGAAGGAAGAAAGGAAAAGTTTAAAAACTTTAAAAATGGATTGAATGAATGGAACTAAGGCTGGTTTTTTTTCTAAAAGACCAAGAATGTTGCCGAAATATCACTGTAAAATGAAAACATTATTTTAATGCAACATGCCTTTTCAGAAATTTGGATTTAGTTTGTGAAAAAGGAGACAATTTTTGCATGCATGTGATGCAGGAGCATCCGACGGCAGCAGATCAATCTTGCATCAACCAAATTTTTGCAAAAGTTACCAAAATTTTCCTTCTAAAATGTCTAGCAGGAACAAGGCGGAAGTTAGAGGAACAAGGCAGAAGTTGGAGAAAAAAGGCAGAAGTTGAGGGGGGTCACGAAATCGCGACCTCAAAAGCCACGATGAGACATTGGCAAGTTTCGTCGCGATATCACGACGCGCGATATCGCGACAAGAATTGGAGGCTAAGGCGAAGGGCAAGTTTCATCGCGATATCGCGATGTGCAATATCGCGACAACAATGGGAGGCTAAGGTAAGGGGCAAGTTTCGTCGCGATATCACGACGCGCGATATCGTGACAAAAACCAGCAGCAGAGAGCACAGTAAGATTACGTCGCAATATCGCGACATGTCATGATATCGCGACCAAAAATAGAAGCTGATGGCACAGCAAAAATATGTCGTGATATCGTGACATGTCGCGATATCGCGATCGAGAAGAAGGCGAATAGAAATTGGACACGTGGACGGCCCCGCGCGTGGGAAAAGAGATAGCGGGCATGGTTAATTGTTCTGACAAGGCAATAGTTCCTGAGGGATAGTCTGGAAAAGCAGCAGTTGCAGGGTAAGGGCCTATTGAATGCGTGCCTTCATGGCGGATCGGGAGTGGTTGGCCAATAACAGGTGGAAGATCGAAGACTCGGCGGGAAAGGCCGATTTTGTAGTTTTTAATTGTTACTTTCGTGCTGGTGGAACATTAATGGCGAGAGGGTCGAGACCTCGATATAAAAACTTGTTTTATGCTATTATGGGGGGTGGCGGATTAGAGAGAACAGGGGTGGAAGACCGAAGCCGAGCTCGGTCCTTGTAAGCCTGCGGGTTGTTTTTTATTTTTTTTTACGGATGTAATTATTTTGGCAGATTACAATGAAAAAGCCGAATTTGTGAAGGTGTGAGTTCTAGTCCGCCATCAGTGGTATCAGAGCCGAAAGTTTCTGAGTGTGTGACAGATCGTCGGACATGAGGCAGTCGCACCAGGATCTGTGGGAAGGCTCATGAGAAAGTGAGAAGATGCCTCCGAGAAGAAACCCTGTTGGCGGGAGAGGCATGGCAGCAACAGATTTTTGGGCTTTGCAGCAACAAGTTCAAGCCCTGCAAGAAGAACTGCGCAGAGGGCACAAACCGAGAAGAGATGCAGACAGTGAAGATGAAGCAGATGAAGAAGAAAATTAGTTTGAAGAAGAAGAAGAAGCTGTAGATCCGGCATAAGCCAGGCTATACAGGGCCATATCCCAGATCGAGAAGAGGCCAAATATGGAAGTTTCCACGTATTTCGGGAACTTGAATCCGGAGGAATTGATCGACTGGGTCAATGATCTGGAAGAATACTTTGAATATGAAGAAGTTGAAGATCCCGAGCGGGTCAGGTTTGCTAAAACCAAATTAAAAGGTCATGCCAGCATATGGTGGAAGGGGGTACAGCTGGAACGGAACAGAAGAGGAAAAGAATGGATAACAATATGGGAATGGATGGTAGAAAAATTAAAGAGACAGTTTATTTCGATAGATTACGAGTTGGATCTGCTAAGAAAAATGCAGGGTTTAAGATAGATGAATAAAACTGTCCAAGAATATACGGAGGAATTTTACAAAATCTCCATCAAAACCGGTCATTTAGAAGCAAGCAAGGAAAAGGTGGCCCGTTATATTAATGGGTTGAGACCCAGTGTCCAGGAAGAGTTGAGCTTAGTTCGGGTGAGCACCATTGAAGATGCTTACCAGTTTGCTCTGAAATTTGAAGAAAAACTGAACAAAAAGTTTGAGAGCAAGCAAAGAGGAAGAGGGAACGGAGGAAAGACTGGTGGAAGAAAAGAGGAAGGAAAGGAAGAGAAGAAAGAAGAGGTTAGCAGCAGCCAGAATCAGAAAGAAGATGAAGAACCCAAACCGCAAGTTCAGAACAATGGCTACCCAAGAGGAAGAGGTAGATCTGGATGCGGGTATGGAAGAGGAGTGTTTTGGGAAACATGTTTCCACTACGGAGAAGAGGGGCATCAAGCATATGAGTGTCCCCAACACCCCAAGAGAGTGAACAAGAAACAGGTGGGTCCTGCCAGAGCTGTTGTGGTAGCTGAAGATGCTGACTCAGAACATTCTGAAGAAGTTGAGAAAGGAGAAGCAATGATCGTGAGGAGGACCATGTTGATTGATGAAGGCAGACCTGAGCAGAGGAGAAGCCTGTTTCGCACACGGTGCAAATGTGCAGGCAAAGTCTGTAATGTTATTATAGACAGTGGGAGTACAGATAACTTAGTTTCTGAGGAGATGTTTGCTAAGTTATAGCTGGAGAGGAGGAGACACCCGCATCCCTACCGGATTGTGTGGTTGCAGAAGGACCACGGAGCATGGGTCCGTGAACAGTGCTTAGTCACGTTCAATATTGGGAAGTACCAGGATGAGGTCTTGTGTGATGTTTTCCCCATGGATGCTTGCCATTTGCTATTAGGAAGGCCATGGTAGTTTGATCGAAGTGCGGTGCATGATGGTTGTGCAAATACTTACTCCTTGATGAAAGATGGAGTGCGCCACAAATTAAAGCCATTACAGACAATGGATGAGAAGGTGTGCAGCAATGCCAAAATTTGTCTGGTAGAGGGTAGAAAATTTTTTTGCTAGGAGACGGGATTTGAGCAGGCTGCAAAGACAGATGAGTGTCTAAAGGTGTTGCAGAAGACGCAGACTGAACGACACATAAGTGAAGGTCACTTCTCCGCATTACCTCGGGTGTCTGATGTAGGAGCATCCGACGGTAGCAGATCAATCTTGCATCAACCAAATTTTTGCAAAAGTTACCAAAATTTTCCTTCTAAAATGTCTAGTAGGAACAAGGCGAAAGTTGGAGGAACAAGGCAGAAGTTGGAGAAAAAAGGCAGAAGTTGAGGGGGGTCACGAAATCGTGACCTCAAAAGCCACGACGAGACATAGGCAAGTTTCGTCGCGATATCGCGACAAGAATTGGAGGCTAAGGCGAAGGGCAAGTTTCGTCGCGATATCGTGACGTGCGATATCACGACATGTCGCGATATCACGATGCGCGATATCATGACAACAATGGGAGGCTAAGGTAAGGGGCAAGTTTCATCGCGATATTGTGATGCGCGATATCGCGACAAAAACCAGCAGCGGAGAGCGCAGTAAGATTACGTCGCGATATCACGACATGTCGCGATATCGCAGCCAAAAATAGAAGCAGAGGGCGCAACAAAAATATGTTATGATATCGTGGCATGTCGCGATATCGCGACCGAGAAGAAGGCAAATAGAAATTGGACATGTGGACAGCCCCGCACGTGGGAAAAGAGATAGCGGGCATGGTTAATTGTTCTGCCAAGGCAACAGTTCCTGAGGGATAGTCTGGAAAAGCAGCAGTTGCAGGGTAAGGGCCTATTGAATGCGTGCCTTCATGGCGGATCGAGGAGTGGTTGGCCAATAACAGGTGGAAGATCGAAGACTCGACGGGAAAGGCCGATTTTGCAATTTTTAATTGTTACTTTTGTGCTGGTGGAACATTAATGGCGAGAGGGTCGAGACCTCGATATAAAAACTCGTTTTATGCTATTATGGGGGGTGGCGGATTAGAGAGAACAGGGGTGGAAGACCGAAGCCGAGCTCGGTCCTTGTAAGCCTGCGGGCTGTTTTTTATTTTTTTTACGGATGTAATTATTCCGGCAGATTACAATGAAAGAGCCGAATTTGTGAAGGTGTGAGTTCTGGTCCGCCATCAGCATGGATTTCATGTTTTATTTTTCCCGTTTTTAGATTTTGGATTTATAAATGATGTTTAAATGCATTTTTAATGGTCACATCATTGACCATTTAGAATCTGGAATTTATTTTCTATGCCCTAGGAGCTAGCACTTAGTTTATTTTTATTGTGCAAATGTAGGTTAAAATAGATTAGGTTGCATGCAACTGAAAAGGCTTTGCAAGCTTTCATTTTCAGCATTCAAGTTTATTTTCAGATTTTATTTTCTGTTTTCTAACCCTTCATTTTGCATTTTTTTAAAACTTCGAACATTAAAATAAAAATAAAAATAAATAAAATGACAAAAATAAATACATGGGTGTGAATAATGAGCTTCAAACTTTCATTTGAAACAAATTCGAACTCATTCCAAGGCCATTTTGATTTTATAAATATTTTTGAAAACTGATGTTTTTAAGGGTTTTATAATTTTGGAATTTTATTTTTTTTACATTTTGGATGCAAATCAGATTTTTTTCTGCTTTATATCTTTATTTGCAAGCATAAATGAGCTTTCCTTCATGAAAATTTCAATTTCATTGAAGGGGGGTAATTTTTATGGCATTTCATGAGCTATCATTTTCGAAGCAATAAATGCACCTCTCTTTATGACAATTTTGACTTCATTAAAGAGAGGTAATTTATCATTACATCAAAGGCTAGTATTTTAAAACATTAAATTATTTCTTCTTTATGAAAATTGATTTCATTAAAGAGGGATAATTCATAATGACATTATGAGGCCATTATTTTAAAGCAATAAATTTGTGTCTCTTTATGAAAATTAATTTCATCAAAGAGAGACAATTTATTAATCATATCAAAGGCTATCTTTATCTTCATTATAGAAGCTACATTTAGTGGATCCTTTCATCATTTTAGATTCACATTCATAGATAGATTTAATCTTCTATTTCATGCTTAAAGTAGGATTTAATGCAAGATGAAAACTTGTCTAAAATCCACTTAATCCAAAGAATATAAAATCTACCTAAGAACATTTAAGATAAAAGGAATTAAGGCACTACATCGTGGTCATATGAGGGCCAATTCACATTTGTTTTTCTTTAAGTTTTATGAACAATCATTAATATAGCATGGTAAAATAAACCAACACATACCCCTTGTTAACAGTTACTTGCAATCACTAAGGTGTTCCAAGCATTTAATTGATATATCTTTATTGAGATTACTAATACATATGTGCAAATGCTAATATAATGGAGACCTTAGAGAAGTTTTTTTGTTTTAACTTCTTTGCAAGAGGGTTTTGTGATCCAAAATCCTACGGAAAGTGTGATTTTGGAATTGGGTAAAATTACCACTCAACAAACACCAAAGTCCATCTACATGAATTCCAAGTAGGAGATATTGTCCTTAAATAGAACCAGCAAAATACCAATGCATTACCGCATCTTCATGATAAATTCGTGGCTAACCGGTTAGGTCAATACATTATTACACAAAGAGTGGATAATGGTACTTACAGGCTTGTTAATCTAGAGGGAGAGGAAGAACCCAAACTACTTAATGCTATACACTTGAGAGTATTTTATGCATGATTTGATTTATATATGTATATGCATGGCTAATACACAAAAACATTTACATACACTTCATTCATAACATCGCATTTCACTTGCATTACACTTCACAAAACATTGCATTCGCCAAAATTTCATTGCATATCATAAATTGCATTCACATTCCATATAGGGATCATTTATTAAGTTCAAGGTCTTGAATTGATCCAATAAATTCATGTTGCCTTAATTAAGGGTACCCTCACAAATTCATTCATATAATTCCATTAAGTCATATTGCCATTTACACAAACCACAATGTCTTAAAAGTCCTAGGTTTTTTCGGTCTCTCAGCCACTCCTATTGTTTTAAGCAAACTCTAAAATACATGTTGAGTTCCTTTTAGGACCATCACACATATTCACTAAGAAAATATTGAGTTTTGGGAATTGACTCCAAAATATTCTTGAACCAAGCATAATTTCACACCTTAAAAATATCTTGTGTCAAAGAGGGATAACACCATACTCAGTTGGAATTCAAAGTGAAAAGTTTTATCCTTTCTCATTCCATCATGCAACATAGTCCATAAGAATAGTGGTTTGCACCACTATCACATTTGCCTCAAATCCAAAAGATAGAGTAGTAAGGATAGGGTACAATTCTCATCACACTTAGGTTAAGAATCTGATTTCCCACAGCTCTAACTCTTTTACATCACACACCACTGATCATTGGGTTTTAAGGATCGTACTACATTTCTAGTCATAAGGTTAGGTAGTCATCCCAAAAATTAAAGAGATCAAAAAAACAAATCATGGACTATGGAGTTAGCCTTCACCGGAGCTATAGATGCTTGACTGGCAGTGGAGTACACTCATGCATGATGACATGCCTCTTTTAAAGAGACCTCTGACTGCACATAAGGACAAGCTAGCTTCTTGGTTTCATCCATAACAGGTATCACCCAATTTACTCAATATGAGTTAATAAACTCACTCGCACACAAATTGGTTCTTTATTACCTCAAGTCATTACCATGCTCCTAATTAGGTGAATGAATTCATTACACACACATTTGGTCCTAAAGAGATTAGGCAGTTTTAGTAAGTTTTTTTGATATCACTAGTATGTCTAAGTCTCTGTAAAATTGTGTTTTCTATATCAACATCCATATCTTCTTCCATATTAACATCCAGATCATTTCATAAGCCATTATACACTACATGCCACCAATTTTGGTGCCCTGATTAAACAACAATACTAAGCATGGCCAAAGCAAAGATCTAAACCATAAATTATTATTAGTATTTTTTCTTTCATTGATCATCCATAACATAGCATATGCATTCATCATCAATAGAAAACATGCACAACACAAAGCATTCACAAACACATATAGCACAAAAGTAAAATCCATGAATATATATATATAACTCGCATATGCAAAGATCACTAGAAAGTTCAAACAACATCAAAACATGGGGGTGATCAAGGTCTCACACCTTGCCCCCAATCAAGCAAACATTATTACAACTTGGGGGTGTTCAAGGTATCACACCTTTCCCCCAATCAAACAAACAAGCATACAACTTGGGGATGTCCAAGGTTTCAAACTTTTTCCCCAATCAAGAAAACATCATCACAAAACTTGAGGGTGTTCAAGGTATCACACCTTTCCCCCAATAAAGCAAATATCATCACAACTTGGGGTGCTCAAGGTATTAAACCTTTCCCCACCAATTCAATAAACAATTCAATCATTCAATCACATCACATCATTAACAAGTCAATTGCTAGGTTCAAAAGGTTGCACCCTTTTTCTTGCATTCACATCATCCACATACATTTCTAGGTTCAAAATATTATGTTCTTTTGTCAAATTTTTTTCCCTTTACCTTGCATTTATTGCTTTTCAAAACCCCTTCATTTGTTAGGGTAAAGAACAGACACATTCATCATATTTTTTTCCACATTTCAAAAACTCCTTCATCTGTTAGGGCAAAGAACATACACATTTATCACATTTTTTCCATTTCATAAAACCCTTCATCTGTTAGGGCAAATAATAGATGCAATAATTTCATTTTTCCATTTCATAAAACCCTTCATTTGTTAGGGCAAAAAACATACGCAATCATTTAATTTTTCATATTGAAAAAAATCCTTCATCTGTTAGGGCAAATAACAGACAATCATTTTATTTTTCCATTTCATAAAACCCTTCATCTATTGGAGAAAATAATAGATGCAATTATTTCATTTTTCATTATCAAAACCCCCTCATCTATTGGGGAAAATAACAGACACAAGTACAAGTGAACCTTGTATTTAGTGGTTTATCATATTTAACCTAGCGATTGTAATGATTGGTTATCCATGTAATCTAGTAGGATGGGTAAATCACCATAAGGATACTTACATCATCAAAAACCCCTTCATCTGTTAGGAAAAATAACAAACATAATCATTACATTTTGCAATCATTTCATTTTTCATTATCAAAAACCCTTCATCTATTAGGGCAAAGAATAGAAACAATCATTGCATTGCAATTTCTCATGTCAAAAACCCCTTTCATCTATTGGGGAAAAAATATACTCAGTCACGTAATCCATATATTCAAAAAGGTAGCTTACCTCCATAAAATCACTCCACATTGCATCCATAAATACATTTCTCATATCTCCATGTCACCATCAGATCCATCAACAATTGCACTTTTATTCAACATTTACCAAGTTCATATACAAATTCAAGTGAACCTCATATCTAGTGGTCTATTCTATCTCCTTGGTGATTGCAGCGATTTATGTCCATGCAATTCGGTAAGATGAATAAATCACCATAAGGACACTTGGCCATTTTCATCATCCACTATCTCCTTGTTCGAAAACAAAATCATTTTTGGTACCTCATTTTTAGAGTGAAACTATGCCAAGACCAATTTGCTCAAAATCTATCATTGATGGCCTTGTTCATGGGGCTTGAAACATAGACAAAATTATAACTTTTCATCGTCTCCTATTACACCAGTCTCCAAGGATGCAGTTTGGGTAAAGTGATTGGGTAACAGTTTAGGGACTCCATGTGGGAATTGCTGCAATCATGAGTGACCTGGAGGATAGATTATTTTTCTTTTATTTTTACATGTGTATACTTGCATTTCAATGACATCGAAAGGCATATTCTTTAATAGTATTGAATCACCTTAAATTTGGGGTAACCACATTTGGTTTTGACTTTCCCATAATGGGATACATCTTACATGATTATGGCATTTGCACTTGGCAAAATCCCTTCATCTATTGGGGAAAATATAGACACAATCATTGCCCACATTTCTCCCAAAACCCTTCATCTATTGGGGCAAAAATAGATGTATTCATATTCTCCATTTTACCAACTCCCTTCAACCATTGGGTCCAAAAACGGTTGCACATTCCATAATTCCTATTTCCTTATTTGCACAACATTTCTTCCATTCATTATTTTTCAATTGGCTCGTGAGCTTCATTCGCAACTCATTTTCCAATTGAGGGGATAAGATACATATTAACTCCAAAATTCTTTATTCTTTTACCTTTAATTTAATTTCCACATTCCAACAAGAGAGAGAAGTTGCTTCTGTGCCTAGCCCAATCAAGTGTCTCATATTTTTGCACCATATTGTATTTCACACAACATGGTACAAAAAGGAGCACCTGTAGACACCAAAATCTAGCCACTTGTCCTCCATCCATGCTTTCCCACCATTTCCACCACCAAAACATAGCCACTTGTCCTCCATCCATGCTTTCCTACCATTTCCACCATCAAAACATAGCCACTTGTCCTCCATCCTAGATTTCCCACCATTTTCACCTATTATTTATATATATTTATTATATATATATATATATATATATATATATATTTATTTATTTATTTATTTATTTATTTATTTATTTATTTATTTAAATAATTATATTTTATATATATAATAAATATATATTTATATAAATAAATTAATCCCATCCATACAATTTCATTTAATCTCATTCGTCCATCCACATTAATCCATGCCACACCTTAAACTTAATATCCACCCTTGGATGTATTTTAATATCAGCCACATGATTAGTATCATTGAAACCCTAGCATGCCCTAGGTTGGACTATAAGTAGGAGTCATTTTTATGGCTCAATCCCTAATTTTTCTAGCCTTTGATTTCCTTGAGTTCCTAATTTTTTGATTCCCTGATTACCCCAAGCTTCCAAGCATCATGATTTCCTAATCCACCATTTGTGCCCTAACCCCCACTTCATCCACCTTATCCTTAACCTCCTCACTTGTTGTCACCATTATTTCATCCCTTTCCACCATCAAGTCTAGTTTTGTAGGTCTAATATGACCATTCGTTTGCACGGTTGCTCTCTACGAGCGTCCTGCTACTCATCGTCCCAATCCTGAGAATCCTACCACTCTCTAAAAGTGCCTTGCCACTCTTTCTGAGTGCCCTGTTGCTCTCGGCTACATCCCCAAGCACCCTACTACTCTTCTTGAGAGTCGTACCACATTTAAAAGTCCACTTTTGAAGATAAAAAAGATCCTCAAGTGTTGTTAGGGCACATCTACACCATCAATCTGCAACAGATCCAATCATCCACAAAAAAATAACAAGTAAGGTAAATCACATATCTATGTTATTTTATTTCACATCTTTAGATTTACATGCAATTTCATTTATCAATAGCTAGGTTTTTATTAATATCTGAGGGTCTCACGTAATGGAGCCCTCGTAGTTATTATTAACTTCCAGTTATTATTTTTATGTGTGTAGGTCTAGAGATCTATCAGTTTCAGATAGCTACTTAAGATGGAGTGGCCCAACATCAGATATCAAGAATCCCACTCAACACTATTGGGATCAAGAACGCACCTAAATACACCACAACCTTGTTGTTAGGGTTTCAAATAACCCTAACCCCTATAAAATTATATTACAAAATATCATAATTGTAACAACGAAGTTTCTAAGCTCCCCCCATAAATACAAGATCAATTCATTGTTGTGCAATTTTTATTCTTTGTGTCTATTTTATTTAGCATTTTTTGGTGTTGTGTTTTTGTATTAACACATACCTTTTAGAATAAATGCAATATATCTTACCCTAATTCCAAAAAAGGATGTTGAATTGTTTGATTATTTTAGACCCATAAGCCTATGTTATGGCATATAATATTATCTCCAAAGTGTTGGTAAATCTATTAAGACCATTGTTAGACAAAATTATTTTTGAAGAGCAAGGAGGATTTGTGAAAAGGAAAAAATTATGGATAGGATCATAGTAGCTCATGAAGTTATATATTCAGCAACTTTAATAAAAAATAAAGCAATGATCTCAAAACTTGATATGAGTAAATCCTATGATAGGGTTAAACGGGATTTTCTTTTTGTAGTTTTAGAAAAATTTGGCTTTGGGAAGAAATGGGTTAGATGAATTAAAACTTGTATCTCAAAAAATTCTTGTTCAATGTTGGTCAATGGATTAGTAACATAATATTTTAAATCATAGAGAGGCCTTAAACAAGGAGATCCTCTATCTCTTCATTTGTTTATTATTATGGAAAAGGTAGGGTTATGCATAAGGGGTTGGACTCAAAATGTACTTGTAAAAAAATTACGAATCCTAATTAAAAACAAGGTGAATCATGGAGAATCCTAAGAAAATCAAATCGAGCATCTTTATACCAAAATTTAGGGTATTTGAAGTCCTAAAATGTAAGGTCATCTTTGGGTCCACTTTTAACCTATTAAATCATATTATAACTTCATAAAAACACCACCATTAGATCAGGCTTGAAAATATATTTCCAACGAGTACAAATATGCCTATGTTTGGATATATATTGTGGCAAATTGACCCTAAGAAAAAATTGGTCCTAAAAATTTTAGGTGAATGGGCCGACGTCGAGGGTCCTCATATTCACCAATTTCCAATTTTGGAAATCCTAATATTCACCTAATTTGTGAATATTCACCACTATGCATAACCCTGGGAAAATATTTTGAGTAGGAACTTAAATAAGGCTTACAAATATGGGCTTATAAGTGGACTTAAGATTAGTAATAACATCAAAAACATCACTCAACAATAGTTTGTAGATGATACAACCCTTTTGGAAGGGCAAGGATAAATGAGGCCAAAGCTTTGAATAACTTTTTAAAGGAATATGAAAGAACATCATGGCAAAAAGTTAATAGGAAAAAATCCAAAATTTACTTCCTTAACACTCTAGCTAATATCAAATCAAGAATTTTCAAGTTACTTCAAATGGAGGAGGCAAATTTTCCAGTAAATTATCTAGGATTGTCTTTATTTCATGGGAGAATAAGGATAGAATTATGGAATCTAGTTATTAATCATGTTTAGAATAAATTACCAGCTTGGAAAGGTAGATAGTTATCATTAGTAGGAAAAGTACAATTAATTAAGTCAGTCTTGCAGGCCATTCTAACATATTATATGTTATTGTATACTATGCCAAAATTAATTAAAATAATTAATCTATATTCTGTAATATTTTTTATGGTCAAGTTTACATGATAAAAGGAAAATTCCTTTGGTGAAATGGAGCAAAATATGTGATGATAAAACTAAGGGAGGTCTTGGTTTAAGAGTTCTTATAGATGCAAACTTAGCTCTTAGGGAAAAAGTAATATGGAGATTGTACAAAGATAGTCAAAGAAAGTGGGCAAGAATTATTCTAAGTATGTTGAGCACAATGACCCAAGTTTAATATTTAATGCATTCTCTCTACAAAATGGATATGCTCTTTGGAATGGTTTAAAAAAATCTATTGATCTTATTATTAAAGGTTTAATATGGGTTGTGGAAACTGGAGAAAAACATTTATTTAGATGGATACTTGGTGTGATAAAAAACCCCTCAATTTAGATTTAATATTGAAACCTTGGATGATATTGCTTTAATATAAATATGGTGATGGGGTTTCAAACATTTTGTACAAGGATTAGAAAGGAGGATACAAATGGAAAGAAGATTTTTTTACAAGTATACAAGACATTAATGCTAGGAGGCAATTTAGTAGAAATATAAAAACTGTGATTATTCTGAGGGAGCCAAGTATAAATTGATTTGGGAGTTGAATAACTCAAGAGAATACACAACAAGAAGTGGATATAATGTAAAGCACCAACAAAATAGTAATATCACTAGAATACGGAGAGATATTTGGGATAACCCAAGCATTCCTAAAGTCAAAATATTTGTTTGGCTAGTAGGTCATAGAAGAATTTTATCTTGGGATAACCTTAATAAAATGGGTTTTCATGGATCTTCTTAATGTGTTCTTTGTAAAAATGATGAGAGTATAGACCATCTCTTGGGATATTTCTCAATGATATGGAAACTATGGTAATGTATTCGTAATATATTTGGTAAATGCATGGTGATGAATAGTAGAATTTAATAATGATTAAAGCTATGATAGAGCTCTTATAAAATTGAGTCTTTACAAACAATTTGGATATATCAAATGATACAATACTTTGGAATATATGTCTAGAAAGGAATAGAAGAATATTTAAAGGAAATGAGAGCAGTTTAGAGGTAATAAAAATGAATATATGTTTAGCCATAAAGGAGTTTAAACCAACCCTGTCAACTCACCCAATCCCTAATCTTGAAGAAGAAAGCCTTGATAGATGGATTCAAGTCATTTAATGGAATTATGATGTTGAGTACAAGAGAAGCAAAAAGAAGGAAAATAATATAAATTGGAAACCACCAAATGTGGAGTTGGTTAAATTAAATTTTTATGAAGCATCTAAAGGAAATCCAAGACCGGGAGGAGGAGGAATAATTATAAATAATATAGGATATATTTTGCCTCATTACACTTTCAATAGTGGATTTAAGACAAATAATGAAGCTAAATCTTGGGCAGCTTTAGAAGGGTTAAAAATATGCAAACAAATGAAATAGAATAAAGTATGGATGGAATGTGATTCTCTCATAGTAATAAATGTAATTTTAAAGAAAGCAAAGGCTCCATCAAACATACAAAATATAATTGTGGAAATTCAAGATCTTGCTAAAGAGTTTGAAGAAATCAAGTTTACACATACATTAAAGGAAGGAAACAAATGTGCAGATAGGCTAGCCAATAGAGGGGTTTTGATTGAGTATCATAAATTTAAATTTTACTTTATATGGTTAGAGGAAGTAGTAAGTTTAGCTAAAGATGACAAGAAAATGTTGACTGCCTGAATCAAATAGTATTTAATATTTACTTTAATGTTTTCCATTGGTAATATCTACTTTATTTTATAATATTAATGTGTTTTCATATAAAATATTTACTATAATTTTTGTGGTTGCACTTGTATTTGAATAAGGAAACTAGCAATACAAATTTGGTAAAGTGGACTATGATAGTGCGATGTTTTAAAAATATTACTCTACTAAGATGTAATGCATAGATAATAGAGGTGAATATTTGGTATTGTGAAGGATACTATAGAAAAATATCAAGAACGATGTTGAATTCCAAAATATTTGTATTCATACAAAAAAATTGAAAAGATCCAAAAAATGAAAATCAAGAATTAAGATATTTTATGTAAAATGATGTAGGTTTCTAGCTATATCATATCAATTGATATGAGAAGTATAGCTATTTGTAAACTCTCAAGCTCCAAAGAAGAGAGTTGTAATTTGTCAAGGGTGGGGGACCCTAGTACAACCCTTACTATCCAACAAAAAAAAATCACGTATATGTTATTATTAAAATCTCATTATACATATATGTATATATATATATATATACATATATATATATACATATGTATATATATATATATATATATATATATATATATATATATATATATATATATATATATAACATATATATAGGAGATGGAGAGGGAAGAAAGTAGAGAGGGGAGGGCTCTGGTCCCTCCCCCCGCTCCCCCTCCCATGGCTCCCGGTTCCCGCCTGGCTCCCCGGCTCAACCCGGGTCATCCCTCCCGGGGAGTGGTTGTTTGCGAGATGATCTCTTGGGGGGGATCCTTCTCCACTATCTGTGCCCCTCCTGGATGGCTAGGGTTTCCTTGGTTGTTTTTTTGGACTGGTGCTTCCCAGGGATCCCTGTTTGGTTAGGGATCCCTTCCCTTTTTCCCTCAGGCTTCCCCCTAGGGTTTTTTGTAGGTTATTCGCGTGGATCTGGTCCCCTACGTTTCTCGATGCGATGGAGGTGACGGTTTAGGGTTTGGATAGCTTCCCCCTTTTTCTTGTGAATCCTCGGTGGGCTCTGTGCTTGGATGGGATTCTTGGTCCCTGCTGCTGGGATCCTCTTCTTTTTCCCAGGGCAGGTTCCTTGTGGTGCAACTCTTTGGTCACTTCCTGATGGGCTGGATCCTCTCTGTGCTGGCTGTCGGCTTCCTGCAAGATGGCTCTTGCTGAACGAAATGTTTTCTTGGTGGGCGGGATGGTTTCTCCATAGGGCGGGATCCACCAAATCTGTCGGTTTTCCGCGAGGCGGGATCCTTTCTTTTTTGCTGGTTTCCTAGATGGCGGGATTTCCATGTTGCTTCCCACTATGCGGGACTGTTTGTGGTGGTTTTGACTGCTTCCGCGAGGCGAGATTTTATTGTAATGGTTTTTCTTTGCTTCCTGCTGGGTGAGATCTTCTCGATGGTGGTTTTTGGCTACTCCCCGTTGGGCGGGATCTCCAAAACTACTTTCTTTCTTATTTGTTTGTTTCCCGTCGAGAGGGATTGTTTCATGCTTACTGTTACCACTGGGCGGGATTTGCGTTTTGGTGTTCGGTTTCAAGGATCGATGCCCTAGGCCCATTGCTTACGTAATCGGGTTTTGGGATCCTTGTTAAAACCCGTCAGTAAATACAAACACTACTTACCAAAAAATGTATATATATATATATATATATATATATATATATATATATATATATATATATATATATATATACATATATATATACATATGTATATATATATGTATATATATATATATATACATATGTATATATATGTATATATATACATATATGTATATATATATATATATACATATATATATGTATATATATACATATATATATGTATATATATACATATATATATATAATGATATTATGAAATGCAAACTATTTGAAAATTTAGAAAACATTTAAATTTCTTCCCTTTCTTGCATGATGCATGTAATTTAAGGTCACACCCATATATTAAATTAACATATTATTCTTATTAGTGGTAAATGCTTAGGTTTACCACCTATATCACATTAGTTTAAATTCTTCACTTTCAATGACAAAACTAATGTTCAAAATCATGCAAAATAATACATGTCTAATAGTCAAGTTGTTGTAATACTAATATGCAATTATCTTGTAAGTGCTTTTCATTTCAATTCCTTATAGTCAACTATAGAAAATATTTAGGTTTGTTAATCAAATAACATGAACTCAATTGATTAAATTCCTCTACTTTCAAAGAAGAACTAACTTTGAATATTAGCAAAGAATTTTAATTTCATAACACCAATTTGAAAAAGTAAGTATATTCATTAGATAGATGGTATGAACTCAATAGATTAAATTCCATGATTTTCAAGGAATTAGTTTCTTATAAAATTAAGAGTTTGCTTTAGGGTGTGAAACTAATTTTTAAATTAATTTATTATATTAAATCTAGAGGGCATTTTTTATAAATAATTTGTTTTCTAAGTCAAAGAAAATAAACTATTTTTTAAATACAATATATTTAATACATAATATAATATTTATGCTATACAAATATTAAATACATAGGGCCCATAACATACACCTAAATAATAAATTAAAGAAAATAAAATAAAAACAAAACTTCTTGTTATTTAGAAAAAAAGTACAATAATATCAAACAACATAACTTAAATAATGTAATTTCATGACTTTTAAGGAGGAGAAAAAGGTTCAAATATTGTCAAGTGATACACTCATAATTGTCAAGTTGTTGTATTATCACTATGTGGCGATGATGTAATACGAAAGGGACCCATTTCAATCCCATATGACCGATTGTAAAAAAAAATACATTAGTTAAATGACATTAACTCAATTGATTATATTCCTCAAAATTTGAGGAGATTCGAGTTAAAATATTTCTAAGTAATATATACATAATTGTGAAACTATTATTACACCACTATGTGGTCATGATGTGATACATGTAGGGCTCATTTTAATTCCATATAACCAATTTAAATAAACAAAAAAAAAAACTAAAAAACAGAGGAAATATGCCAACACTTAAAAAGCACACCAACTTGATTTCAATGGGTTTTAGATATATACACTCTTCTTTATTTTGATAATCAAATAATAAATATAATATATTTTGCATAGAAATGGTATTAGCAATAGATTTCAATAGTTTATTGGATAAAAAACTCTATATATTTCCTTGGTTAACCAACTCAAGGCCTTTTCACACTATCTCAATATTTTTATAATAAGTTATATGTGGATTCTATTGGGGACCACTCCCATAAAAATACCAAAATATTACATTTACTATAGCATACATTTTTATTACAATTTTTTCATTTCTTTTTTCTCTTAAATATATTCTTCAACTTCCTCAAAGTGTTATGTTTTCACAATCAACTCCTTGACATCATTTTTACTAAGAGGTAAAATCTCATCTGGTTAGTTGCCTTCTAAAATCTGAATTTCACCAAGTTGAAGATCAACACTGCAATTCACTAATTTATTTGCTATCTGATTTCCTTCTCTATAAATATGCTCACACTTCCAATATATTTCCTCTAGTAATAGATGATGAACATAAACAATAATATTACTTTTTATCTAATCTCCACATCCATTTTTGTTAATAGCAATGATGATAATTTGTGAATCCCCCTCAATTAAAATATATTTCCATCCTTGTAAGAAGTTTCCTAACCTCTGCATAGTTATTAATTGAAGTTTCATATCATTATAAATAAGAGTGGAGAATTTTTCCTAAACTATTTTTAAAACACCACCTCCATTATCTTTTGCTATATTTTCTTTAGAAGCACACACACTATCTCAATATTATAATGTTTTTCTAATAAATTATCATAAAATATCCTTCTAGTAAGAGTGTGCATTATTTTTGCTTATTTGACACATATATGTAAGAGGACTAGAGAAGGGGTAGAAGTATAAGGAAAATATTCTTGAGAACTAGAGAAGGGATGGAATTCTAAGGAAAATATTTTTTTGGACTACAATCGTCTTGTCAAGAAGAGGTGAATGTTGGTATAGTGATAATTTGAGGATTTGTGACCTATATACAATTACAAGGAATCGAACCTTAGGGAAAATTATAGTAAAATCTCCTCAATATATAGTAGGATCTAAATTTAGAATAATTGTGGTAAAATTTCACTGATCCATCAAATATTGTAGTCCAGTTGTCTTCATAGTAAAATTATTTTATTTTTTCAATGATTTTACACATGTTTTTATGAGGGGTCCTGGTCCACTCATACTGAGTGAGATTTGAACCTTGAACATAGTAAAATTATTTTATTACTCAATTATTTATCCATCATTTCCTTATACTCAACTACTAGCCCAATTATATTCATAATAAAATTATTTTATTAATGGAGTATTTATCCCTCATTTTATTATATTCAATCACTATTGCTAAATATTTATATTAAATACAAGATACTATAGCACATGTTACAGTATTTTTAATATCATAATACCTTTTAGTTTCACATCATAATCCAATATTGTATTTTCATCAATGCATATATTATAGATCCATAAAACAACTTGAAGGTAGTAGCTAGGCTCATTATAATATCTCATTAGGTTTTTTATTTCTACTATATTTTCCATTTCTTTCTCTAATCCTTTTCCTATAAGTTATTATATTAGGAAGTGTGTATCCAAGATCAAATCTTGTAAAGGATCCAACCTTTATCAAAATGTTAGAGACCCTCAACTAAGACAAACACTATGATCTCAAGATTGGCCTTGTTTTTCTGCTCTACGCAAGGCATGATCTACCCCATCTACCTAGTCCACACCCCCTCCAATATCTGGGATAATTGAAGAAAACAACACTTACAATTAATAGAAAAATTATGCATGGTACTCATGAACTAACGTTATATTTTGACATATTGACTCATAAGTGGATTGTTTTTTAGTGGTTGCCTTCTCACTTCTTGATATTCCTTTATACCATTGTTGCATGTTCTAGGATGCTCAGTAACATGAAAATTTTCAATTACTTTTTAATGTGTTGATTGATCAACACTAATATCACTATGATTTCAACTATGTTTGTTTTCTTAAACTTTGTTTTGATCCATTGCAATTTTACCTTCACAAGTTTACCTTTTTGCATTTAAATTATATTAGTTTAGCTAGATTACTAGAGAACCAACATGAATCCATATGTTAGAAAGGATTTATCCCTTTCTTTTAATTGTTGAAATGGGATTGAGGGCACAAATCTAAACCAAATGATTTTATGATTCAAAAATTTTCTAACATGCCCAATGGAGCACATAAGCTTTAATTTTATATGGAATCAAGCTTACCCCTCATTTTTTAGATCTAAGAATTTTTACTTCAAACCTCTTTAGATCTATAAAATAATTAGTCTACAACAAGAATATGCTTAAAACTAAAAATATCACATCAATGTTATGCATATTTTATGTAGATTTAATATTTTTAAACCAAAACCTCAAAGTTTGTATTTCATTTAAAATGACTAAAAACTTGGTCATAGTGGTACAACGATGATTCCATTGATAATAAAACCCTAGAAATTTTATCTAAATTGATAGAATTTATTATTTCTAATATCTAAAATGTAATAATTTCATGGCTTTATATGAATATTCCTTGATAAATATGAAAAATATTTAAAACCTTTTCAAGTACCAATATCTATGATTCACTTGCATTAAAGTGTCCTAGAGTAATTTGTTTGATTTAGTTTTAAAAAGGACAATTTGTCAATAAAAAATAATTCACCCATCCAAAGTGGTAAATAGATCACCATAAATTCTTACTTTCATCAAATTGCACAAGTACCTAAACCTTTGATTCATTGATCAATAATACAAAATTTCCAATATGATGAATCAATGGTATACCTAGGGTTTCATTCTTTATAATTACTTGAAATGGACTTAAACTACTAGCTATTCACCTAGTAGCAGTGATTCACATGATCTTGATTGTTTACGCTTTATTGATTTTGGGAACTTGACATTTTCCAATTAATTTATTTTATTATATAGATAGGATTAATTAGTTTCATTAGGTTATAATGTACAAGTAAACTTAGATTCTTATGAATAAAATATCCAAATTCTATGATAATGGTGAAGAAACTAAACAAGTAAAATTAATTGAATGCTAACAAAAGAGTACTAAAAGAAGAAAACCAAATATAACTATTTGGACCAAATATTTAGGTGAACCTCTTATGACCTTATCTAAATAAAAATCAATGGCCAATATTACTAAAATAAATATGTGCATAAGACCTTCCACTTCATCCTCACTATCAAGTCCTCTATTTTGGTCAACAAAGTAGGTCAAATCAATAATTTTACCTTACCAAATATAGTCCAAGGTTGGACAAACATAGACCTCAACTAATTATATTACCTATATGGCAATAACAAACCCCTTGTATAATATGTCTAAAATAATGGAATCCTTACTAGATATTAATAACACACAATATTATTGGATGGGTCTCACTATGCCATAAACAATCATAATTCAATAATCAATAATACTAACTATTCAACTGAATAGTGTGTCCACTTTCTAATCGAGTCAAAACCTATATATTGGATCCAATCTACAATTATATATAATCCAATCACAAGTTGTATCAATTCAATGTGTCAATCCTCAAAATGTCACATCCCAACATCAAAGTGGGTCAAATCAACAAACAAATACCTTAAATCAACAAATCATACAATTCCCAGAAAGATATCAAAGCTTACATTTCCTACCAAACCTATGAGATAAACATTATAAGACACATCAAATATTGACACAATGTAAATTCAACTGTTCCAATATTTACCAAATCTATAATCCATCAAGGTACTACATAGAATTGGCAAGTACCACCTATCTAGTTTGTGGTATTTGCAACAATCACATGAAGATAAAACATTTCCTCATTATTTCCAATTTCCTCATAATTTTTAGAATATACCTAATCTATAGGTAATATCAAAACCTAATAGATAAGCACATCCTAATCTATAGCTAATTCAAAATCCAAAATGGAAATTCATTTCCTATCGTCTTGTATCTCCTCAAATCTATCAATAATTCTAAATTGATGAATGATTCAATTTTTTCCATCGCCATAAAGATAAATGTATTCTCCTCTGTACCAAATTCCATATGTTTCTCAAATGCCATATGGATAAGTTTTCCAATACTATTAAATACAACCATAAGTAAGGCCACAAACCCAATAATTTGGTTGGACTTATCAAGGATATTTAAACTTAATGATTGAATCTCTAATCCTAATTGTGACTATGAAATATTCATTGAATTTTGATGGGAATGGAAATAAAATCACTATGGATAATCTAATCAATCTATCCATAATGAAATTTATGCATCATATTCAAGAGGAGGATATCATCTTATGACTATTGATCTATTTATTGAGATATAATATTACATGATGGCATACAAACCTACCTAGTATTTTAGTAACCAAATGGAATTCCATAGTTGAAATATTCATGAAGCGTTTTTGTGAAATGGGCAATGGCTAATTAGTTCTCTTTTAGTTGAATACTATGGATATCAATACTCAAGAGAACATACATAATTATAACATGTGGTTTATAATAATATTACATCTCATTCCTCCCAATATCAAACTAGATAAGCAAGCCTTATCATACTCCATAAGAGCCCTTGATGGTTACAAATTATAATCACATATCCTAATATGGGGTATTTAAAAAATCAAATCATGCCAAATATATCATAATAAATGTTAAAAAATTACCTCTTAATCCACCCATAGACCAAGCCACATACATGGCCCAAACAAAAAAAAAATACAATATCCAACTCTATCTATAGCACCAATCTTAAATGTCCATAATCAACCCATAAAAATTTACAAATCTACTTAGAACACTACCTTGCAAGTAGTCCAATTATTATCTAGCATGCCTATATACCCTTAACCAAATAACCCATACATAGTAACATTCCTTCACCAAAACACTCCTAGCATTATTGTCTCCCAACCCTAGTTACCAATTCTACAAAATCCACCTTAGTCATCCAACATAATGCTACTATTACACTTTAGAAATAAAACAATGAGATGAAGAGTCAATGGATTAATTAAATTAGATGGGTAAACCTTTGGTGAATTATTCCAACATGGAAAATAGATAAAATACCTATTAATAATAAAATAATGGATTACAATAAAGCATGATCCCATATTTTAAAACATACCAATTTCTCTAATAACTTGAGAGAAAATGGATTGGTCAAACACAAAGTAAAATAGTCAATATAAATTAAAAAATGAATACCTTACGATGTCTCACTATATGTGGTTTACGAGAAACCTCCTTGGCCTATAGAGTTTTCACTTTCACACCCTCTAGACTACTTTGGAACCCCTTTGTGTTGAAGCAAGATGAAGAGTTATTTCTCTTCCTCACAAATGTATTGAGTCCTAATGGATAAGAAGTAGAGTTCTCTTCCTTTTCCCTTCTACTATGATACCAGTGATGGTAATGATTCAATTATTTGCATTATTAGTTTGAATATATTTAAATACAATTTCCTTTCCCAATATAGCATAAATTTCCATAACCAAACAATAACTGCCTTTAACCAATAGTAGACTCATAGAGCTTGCATTGAATGGTTGTAACCTCTCAACTTACAATGACTCTAAACTATGATGGTGATAATTCCTAGCATCTGACTATTTCAAAAATATATTTATTTGATATGAAAGATCTAAATACTACAATTTATCTCTATTCCATGAGTGTGTCATGAATTTAAGGCCAAAAATATGACAAAATTAAATCTTGAAATGGAATGGGTGGCAAATAATATTTAATATCACCAATATTGATATAAATATCAAAATTATAAATTACTAAATTGAGTCTCACATAATTTGTTGTTAGGATTCCGAAAGCACTAATAGTTTCTTCTAATTCTTGATAATCGGTCTTATATAATTGTTGTTTGGGATATATAGCATTAATCAAACTTTATTTGTGTAAGATCTATAGGAGTTGGAAATTTTGAAACATGACTTTTTGCTAATATTGAAATCTAAAATTCCTTTGAATGAATTAAATCTTACCCAAAAAATCCTAAGCAAGCGAGAATGGTATATTAGTGCTTAACATTTTTTTTATTTTGATAGATGTTAAATACACTATCATATCATCTATAGAACTTGGATAATAAATAATTTTAAAGGATTAATGAAATTGATTTTTAGAAAAGAAAAAATAAATAAAAGCAAGTCAAGGTTTCTAAAAATCCTAAAAACCTTAATCTATACTTTTGCTCTTCGAAGAAACCCCACTTATCTAGAGCTCACGATCACAAATTATATAAATCAAATATGAAATAGTGATAGTGAAGGCAATGGAATCTATCTTAGAATTGTCACCCTATATCAAATTATCTTAATAATATGATTTGTAATTATGCACCTAGAATGTGCTGGTATGGAGAACAACTCCTTAAATGAACATTTGGTGCCAAAATGTTATGCTTCTATGTTGCACAATATAAAACAAGCTACAATCAAATATTTCTCACAAGAATACAACTTTATTTACATATAGTAAAAATATAAATATGGTAAAGAATACAAGGCTTATCTATTTATGTTTATAACAATGCAAATGCATACTACATGAGGTGCATAGAACAACAAGGTATAGGGAATTTTTCCAATGCAATGAAATAAGTAGAACAAAATATTAAGTACTACAATGTTAGCATGAGTCTTTAGATTTAGAAAAAAAGGATTACCAGATAATTTAATCACTAATTAGGCATCAATAGTGCAGTCATTTAGGCATATATTTGGTAGCATTGGAAATGTCTACTTAGTTTTATTTAAATTAAATACTATAAAAAGGATCCCCAATAAAATATACATTATCTTAATATTAGATTATTGAGGACCCTAAACTTAATTCCATAAAATATTAGGCAAAATGAAGAACAAGTATTTTTATTTTATATCGAAGGTTTAAAATTTGGCTTAGATTTAATGGTTTGCAAAGCTAACCATCACACGCCATATGTAGTATTTTAAGAACTATCTCAAGGAGAGGATGTTCTTATTTGAGTAGGTAAAATATCCCTTCTCCCCCATGGTCTATACAACCAAAATTTCCTAGATTACACCTATACAAAATTTTATGCCCAACTTTTTATTGATCCCTAATCCCTAATCAAATGCTTCCATTCATCATTCTATGAATCCATACATCATCACACATCCTAGGTAAAACAAACCATCCATCATGGCCTTTCTACCACAATTCTAGCCCTCCTACTTCATCCAACTCTAGTAATGATTCCAATAACAATATTATAGTGAGAAAAATATTGGAGGTGATTAAGACTTCGGTAAATTAGAAAAAAAAAATTAAAATAATAATAGCAACAATCATAGAACTAGTAGCCTTTTAAGACCCCATTGTAGACACCATTTTTTTTCCATTTCAATTTGCCTACATATATTTGGCCAAGAAATATGCCATGATTGTGGCACAAAATCTACCCTAACTTATTAAAATTATCTCTTTCCACTAAATAAAACATTTTCTCATTGGCCTGGTATGATCATGCATACCAGGTCTTGATATTGACCTAAACATGTCTAAGCATGCTTGATCCTTTGTTGACTAGTCGTAGTTAAACCCACTAATTTGCCATATAGCAAACCCAAGCATGGTTAGCACCCGACTACTAAAGATAGTTGTTATCATTTGGCTAAGTTATCGCATCATGATTGGCTAATGAAAATAATATATTTCTTATGTCAACCTCATTCCTTCTCACTTTCCATATTTGTCATCTATTAAAGGGAGACCACAATCCCTTTGAAAAAAAACATAACATACAAGAGATATGTATGTATAAAAATACATATTTAGAAGCATAAAAAAATTATAAATAAAATATATCTATAGGTATGTGTGTTGAATGATATTTTACTTCTTATTGCATCCACCCTCATACCAATTATCCCAACATTAGCTAAGTTTATCCGGACTAAATCCAAAAAAAAAAAGTAACCTAGCACAATCACTCCCAAGACTACCTACACACTTCATACTTTAGTTTGCATTGATTTTTTGCCCTATCATGACCTGTATGATCTATTGTCTCATCCCTCCTTTCACTTGTTTGACTTATCCTACATTCCTACTATAGATAGATTGTTTCATCTGGTTAGCCATTTGAATTCTCATACTTGTCAATTTATTTACTTTATGCCTTATTATTTAATCTTAGCTATCCTACTATCAAAATATCTATGCTTATATATTTTATTTGGTAATATTTTACATATTTTTGAAATAATAATGGGAGCTTGGCCCATAATCAAGGAAGTATGTTACTCCTTCCTATCCCAACAAGCCCCTAAATATTGATAACATGATTTATTTTGTTCTCTATTAGTATCTTGGTTTACAAGCTATATGGGTTGATTAGCTGATTTGTAATGATCTATTTTTTTGGTTTGTAGAGGCTAAAAACATATAGGTATGTATGATTTCATTTAATGCATTTGATCCTTTTACTATTTTAAATGTTTATTTATTTCTTTGTCTTGACATTTACTCATCTGATACTTATAAAATAAATTGTTTCATCTTAGAAGAAATAGTATCTAAGTGGTTTTGTGTTTACTACATCATCATTTGTTGTTGTTAGCTATTCTTAGAACTTTATCCTTCATATACATTTGCATCTTATCCTACCTAAAGTCAAATAGTCCTAATAAAGGAAATTAGTTTCCAAACAAAGGTGTTATGTAATAAAATCTAGAATAAACTTATAGTTGTTCATATACCTTGTAAATACTAAGAGTGAGGGTCATATATCCAAATTTTGGGACCTACATTTTGGTGAACCTGATGTGAAAACCTCTATAGGTCTCCAATTTTTCTTGATATCATACTGGTTTGATGAAAATAAGATACGTGAAAATTTTCTTTTGATCTCCATCCAATGGCTGACCACCCTTATAACACTAGAAATAATGGGTGTCAAGCCTTCGTCACATTCTTCCTAGTGAAACCAGGACTAAGGAAGAAAATTATTTTGTTAACCCCAATTTCAAGGAGGAGATTCCTTTCCAAAACCATAGAGAAGATGATCTTTATTTTGTTGATCACCTAAGAGAATTCATCCAAAAAAATAGCTATAGGTGTGTTTTTATGGATATTATTAAGGGAGATGATCAAATGGGAGGAAGTGTTTCCTTCAATTACCATTCTATTTATACAAATATTGTATCTTCTAATCTTGACCAATGAAGTAGTGAGGTGGCTATAAATATTAATCAATTAAATAAAACTCTAGGGCTTAGTGCTCCTATTGCTCACCCTATCAATTAAATTGTCTTATTGTCACTATTTTCACAAGGAATATAACCTGAGGTATCTATTATAATTATAAAATCACATGCCTACATATATTATTCATGAAATATACCCAATTACATGTCTACTTCTAAACCACCACCAAGTATTATAATTTCATCTCAAAATAACAATCCATATTCTTCCACCAATCCCTTTATTTTGAGAAATTTAGGATCACTCCATACTATGCCACAAGCCTATTCATATGTAAACCCCTCTTCCCTCAAGTTGTGTAATATAAACGCTAAAGTCAAGAAATTTGAGAGACAAAACTCCAAACTATAACAATTAAAAAATAAACATCTAAGTTGCAACTACAATAGGCCTCCCTTCAAGGACCCTCAACTAGTCATAAGTATTCCCATAGGGATTTCTGTAATCAACCTCTAGATCCTTTCATAGTTATTCAACCTTATCCTCCCAATTTTGAAATTTCTAAGTTCAAATTGTATAAGGGAGAAGGAGACCTTACCAACCACCTTAGGCTCTCCAATAAGCTTGTCATGATGTTACCTGTGATGAGGTACTACTCCTCAAATTATTTTCCAAAATACTTAACAAATTTCTTTAAAGTGGTATTTTAAAATACCATGACACTCATTCAAAACCTTTTAGAAGCTTGTAGATATGTTTATCTAGCCTATTTTTGCATACATAGAAGAAAAATGTACAATTTAAAACCTTTATCAACTCAAAAAAACCAAGGGTAAAGCTTTTGTGGATTTTTTAACTAGATAGTAGGCTTTGATAGGAAAAATCTTGTATACCCATTTGCCAAGGATCTCATGTGTATCTTTATACACAATTTACAAGAGCAATATTTTTACCCTTTGGAAATTATCCTCTCTTGAAGAGGCAATAGAGTTGGCTAAACAAGTAGAAGTTGCTCTCTCACATATAGGACAACTAAAGGTTAAGAAAGAAGAAGAAAAACCCTCCTCTTCCAATAAAAATGGACAATATAAAAACAAGCATGTATTTGGTGAAGGAGTCATTGATTCTTGATAAAACAATAATATAAATACAGTTACAACAACTCCACAAATGTTTGTTCCCATAAAACAAGAAAAACCTAAATAAAATTTTACTATGTTAAGTCAACCTATTTTTGAAATTCTGAAGCAAATTCTAGATGTAAGGATGATCCAACTACCTACCATTAGGCCAGTAGATCTCTCCAAATTAAATCCTACTTGGTATTATTTTGAGGAATATTATGAATTTCATTGTGTTGAAGGCCACAATATTGAAAAATGCAATACCTTTCTTAACATCATTCAAAACTTTATTAAGAAAAGCCAAATTGTCATCAACAATCTTAAAACTTCATCCTCCTCCAATCAAGGCCTTGGAATATTCCATAATCCTTTACCTAATTATAACAAAAAATTTGTGAATCATAGCAGTTCTTAGAACATAATTGGTATACCTCTCTTCAATTAATTTTGTAACTTGGCAACTAAAAAAACAATGTATTGATCAGTCTCCTAGACCTCCCTTGGTCTTATAGAAAAAGAATGAAAATATCTCTTATCATATAAGCTTCTAACCCAAGTCCTTTTAACTTACTCCAATAGCTTTAAAGTATCCTTGTTAAAATTTCTCTCCTATAACTCTTGCAAACTTCTATGATCCATCGAGATTCTCCTAAAACTTCTAAGTGAACAAGTGGTCCCTCATTATGTACAATCTACTGATATTTATAATATTATTGGATATTTGGGAATCTATAATATCATTTCTTTTCATGAAAAATATATTCCCCAACCCACATTGTTAGGAGATCCAAATCTTTATATTATTTGCAACATCAATGAAAAGTTGGTCAAAAGAGTTCTTGTTGATAATGGATTAGCCCTTAAAATATGTAATTTGAAATTCCTTGGTCATTTTCAACTAACCAAGCAATACTTACAAAAGTCAGTCCTAACTATCAAAGCCTTTGATAATGAAGAATAAGTTTTTTTGTATGTATACTAGAGGAATCAGTAACTTGTTACATAATTCCATCACCTTGTTATGGGTTTGAATCCTACACCTTCTTGCCACTATAACCTCTAGTTGTGTTGGATAAAATTTTTAATATAGCTGACAATGCTAGTGTGACACACCCTCTAGTTCTATGAGGCTTGAGGAATTTGAACCGTGGTCTTCACCCTCCCCATTGAAATGAAGAATAAGGAGTTAGCAGAATAATAATCTTACCTATTAAAGTTGGATAATGAGTATTTAATACTATTTTCTATGTTATTCCTCGTTATGTTTTCTATAATATCCCTTTGGGATGGTCATAGATCCATGCAATGAAATTTTTCAATTCAACTTACCACCAATTGTCTTAAATATGAGTATAAAATTAAAATAATTTGCATGTCCATTGATCTCAAACCTTTTACCTACTGCCAAATGATTGAAGCTAAGAAAGAAAAATATAACCTTTATCCTTCCCTTCATTCTTTCTCTCATCCTAACTCATCATCTAATCATATTGAAGATGCATTAAGGACACATACAACAACTAAATTAAATAAGAACTAAGTTTGAAATTCAGAACTTATTGGTCAATATAATAACTCAATTCAAGTGTAAGCTAATGAACATACTAATGAAGATCTAACCTTTGGCCTAGCAAGCCTCTTCCTCTCTCTCCAAACCTTCAGTTATCTTCCAATAAAGGAATGATAGTATAAATAGTGATTTATTCCTTTATTTGTGCTAGCATTTCCAATGAGGAATTGATCTACAATAGTAATACCTTTTTGGCTATGAGACAATTCTCGTTGTGCTATTTTTTAGCCTCTTACATATGGGTACAAAAGATTAATTTGCCTATATATAGCATATCTTCAAGAGAAATTTGTGTTAAATAGATACTAAATACTAGACTAGAGGATATAAAACATAGTCGAATATACAATACCACCATTAGGTTGAAGAAATGTCTAAGGTAAAGAAGCTCAATAATTTGCCACAACATCAAAATAAAACTTGGCTAAGTATGGAGTGTAACATAAAAAAGATACACCATTGCATTAAAAATAAATCATTTTATTGTAGTAAAAAATAGATCTTTCGATTAAAATAAAACCCTTTCCAAATGGGTGATCCTATTTTACAATGAAATATGGTGTATTCGCTTCTTATTCATTCTAAAATCAATGTTGGAGGTGGGTTTTGTCATGACAACTGTGATGGATTTGAGCTTGTTGAATATGAAACCTACACACATGCAAATAGACAAAGGGTTTAGTATCACCTATCAAAATAAATCGAATTAAATTACTAATACAAATAGAAAATGGATGATAAATATTGCATATATGAGTCACAATTCGTGTAGCATAACATTAGCATTCCCTTCCCTTATATCTCTCCATCTCCTCTTTTCTCTTTATCTCTCCTCATCCCTTATTTTTCAAATGAGAGGAGCTATTTATAGCCTTTGATGCAAGGTGAGGGGGTGATGAGGTTTCCCTAGGTTAGGCTAAACTAAGGTTAGGTCATGTTTCCACCTAGGGTCAGCTTGTGGAGGGGTGGTCACATGGTGAACCAAGGGTTGAGTGTAGGAAATGGCTTGAGTGTCCAAGGGGATTGCAAAGGGAGATGTCCCTGTTTAAGTGGTGAAAACAATTTTTTTAGACCTAATTCTTTCCATGGTGGGTCACATGGTCTAAAAGAAGTCTACAGATACCCCAGGTGTCTACAGATACCCCATTTTGGGATGTGTTGCATGAAAATACAGGGTAAAGCAAAAATAGATGACCTTGATTCAATTTGAGGTTTGATGATGTTCATTGATCTAATCAATGTTAGATACCCCAGTCATGTACAAAGTATGCATATTTGAATCATTGCTTTTGACAAGTTGAAGAACTTGAGTTTGGTTAACCTTTCAATCAAGAGTAGACGTAAGCTAGTCCATAAGGCAATGACCTTAGGCATATCAAACATGCAATCAAAGAACTTGGTTTTAGTAAAACTTTTATCCAAGGGTAGATGTAACCTAGTCCACAAGGCAATAACCTTAGGCATACCAAATAGGTAGAGGTTTGTCTATCCTGTAATGTGTTTTAATTTAAGTTTTTGCTTGTTATCTATCCCAAGAAAAAATAGTATGATTATATTTGGAAATGATTTTTGAATGAATACAACTTGCATGATTGGGTGTTTGATTATTGATTTTGATTATGAATTTTGTGATGTATGATTACCCCCTCAAGAAACGAGTTTATGAGGATATGGAAAGTGATGAAAGTGATGAGTTGCTTGCCCAAGATGACTTGTTTTGGGCATTGTAGGACTTTGCGAATGTGGGAGAGATAAAATCCTATTACAACTATGATTTTAACTATTATTGGTAATTGTACATCTCTATCCCTTGGAGCAGTCTAGCCACATGGATTTCTTGGATAATTGAGATGATAATACTTAAATTCTTTCATGAGGTGAATCATTGTATTCGATGATCTCTTGAGGTAGAATGGGAAAATAAAATGTACACCTCTATCCCTTGGAGCAGTCTAACTACCTGGCCTTCTTAGAGAATTGAAATGATAACATTTCAATTCTGATTTGAGTTGTTTTTGGTTTAAGTGACCTTATGGTAACTTACCCATTCGACCGGATTACATGGAGAATTAGTCGTTGCAACCGCCAAGTATATAGGGTAAATTATTAGGTACGAGATTCACTTGAAATTTTTGATTTTATGTGACTAAAGAGATTAGGTGCCTTTGGAGCCTTTTGAAATTTACCAAAGGAGTTAGGGTACCTTTGGAGCCTTTTGGATTGATTTGACCAAAGGAAGTCAGGTTCCTTTGGGGACTTTTTGAATGATTTGACCAAAGGAAGTTAGGTTCCTTTGGGGCCTTTTAGATGTTGACAAAATAAATTTAGGTACCTTTGGATCCTTTTGAATTGATGTTGACCAAAGGAATTCAAGCTCCTATGGGGCCTTTTGATTGGATGTTGACCAAAGGGTTTAAGGTCCTTTGGGACATTTTTTGATGATGCGACCAAAGGTTTTAAGTGCCTTTGGGGCTATTTGTGGTGATGTGACAAAAGTGCTTAAGTACATTTAGGTCATTTTGTGATGATGTGATCAAAGGGCTTAAGTGCCTTTGGGGATTTTTGTGATGATGTGACAAAAGGGCTTAAGTGCCTTTGGGAAATTTTTTTGCTCATGTTATGTTATGCATAGATGCACTTATGGATGCAATTTGTGGATGATGGATGTATGCCTAGACATTGTAGCATGGATGCATAAATGTATGCCTAGATATATGCATGTAGATGTGGTACTAATGACATGATGATGCAAAATTTGATTTTTATGTTTATTTTTTTAAACATAATGAATGAAGCTAAGATGCAAAACAACCTTAATGTAAGCACCATATAATGTATAAAAGTTAATAATACAAATTTTAACCTTTTCAACCCATGTATTGTAGGTGAGTTGGAGAGGGTAGGGTAATCCAAGGGAGGTCCCTGGTTTGAATCTCCACCCTACCAAATGCACATTGGGTACCCAAAATCCAATTGATAATGTTGGTGCGATCAGGTCCGAGCATGACTGTCGGGTGAATTTGATGGTGTAGAACCCTCTGGTCATGGTTTCTCATACCAAGGAGTCCCCACAAGGGAATTTTTCTAAATAAAAAAATGTTAACCTTTTTACAAAATCTATACATTTGAAAGCCAACCATATGTAAGATGATGAAAATGTAGATGATAGATGGATGACCAGTGAGATGTTATAGGGAACCAACATGGTTTTCATGAGACTCAATCATCCTATTTGACCATTCAAAATATGTAGATTGACTACAAAAGACTTTTGAAAGATAAAAGCATGCTAGGAAGACCAAGATGTTCAATATCCCCATGTGTGCATAGTGATGTTCATTAATGACGCATAAGACTACCCCATTGCTAGGTAGATTTTATTCAATCCATTATTGTAATAAATATCACCTCATGGCCATCATTATGTTGAGATTGGACGTAGTTGGACTAGACTACTAGGCAATACAAGCCACCAAAAGCTAGCTCATATGCAAGCTAACATTGGTCTCTACAAAATAAGGTTGCTAATGTGATAGATATATCGCCATACATAAGACTACCCCATTTCCATGCGGGTTTCATTCAACCCATTGTTGTAATGGATATCATCCATGATATTTGAATAACTAAGGATTATAGGGATTCAAGCTCATTATCCCCTTCTTTTCTTTTGATTTCTTTGGAATACTTGCTCATTTATAGTGGTGAAAACCACTTTTTTTGGAGCAAGGGATTTTGTTAGTGGTGAAAACCACTGTTTCTTTTGTTTTGTTTTGGGAACTTGCTCATTTCATGGTGAGATCAAAGGGGATTTCTTGGGTAGGGAAGAGTTTTTCCTTTTGTAAATTCTCATAATCCTAGACCATGCGCATAATAGGATGAGCAAGGAAAACCTTTCACTCAAGGTGATAAGAACTATGTTTTAGTTTCATCCTTCCTTGTTCACACTCAAATTTTAAATGTGAAATATGTGTTGGAATTTTGAGATATACAAGGTACAATCAAAGCAAAACCCTACCTTCCAAAAGTGAGATAGCTTTCTACAAAATTTGAAATGTAACTATGAATGGCTAAATGACAAAAAACCTTAGTGAACTCCTTATATAAACTTATGGGTTGTGTTGAAAAACTCAGTTACTCACAAGGGGCATGTGGATGATAATGGATAAGGTTGATTAATACATATGACCATCATACAAGTGTGGTGTTATTTATGGTAATGCAATAACAACATATGCTAATGCAAATGCAATGAATGAATATGCCTAATGCAACTAGAAATGATGTGAAATGTATGATGTGTAAGAAATGTAATGTTTGTATTGTTTTTGATGTTTTATATTATTTTTTTATTTTTGATTGATTTTTTTGTTATTTTTATATTTTTATATTTTTATATTTTTTTATATTTTAGAGGAGGATGAAAAAATCGAGGTGGTGGTGGTTGTGGATACTCCTCAAGGAGTAGGATGGGAAGAATGGGAAGCAAAATGACAAATAGACAAAGGCAATAAGGGCCTTTTGTAGGTTGTTTAATGATGGAAATGATGGGGAACAACACATCTTCAGAGCTATCGTAATTGACTGAGAGATTGTCCAATTGTTTTTTGAGCTAATATTTAGATGTATCAAGGGACTCCAAGTGGATCATGGAGTCCTAGAAGTATGAAGGGATATCGATGATGGATTGAGGGGATTGTGGAGCTATGTCTATGGTATATTGCTAGCATGGAGCCATGTCAATGCTAGGTTGCTTTTTTTGGATGTTGGGAGAGGATATATGTGTATTGTGCATGACAGACTCCCCCAAGCTTGAATTAGTCATGATAACTGAGACAAGTGGTATGTCTGGGCATGTTGGGGGTGGATGAAGAAAATTAGGTAAATGTGGATAAAAATTCCTCCATATTTGAGTAGAAGTGGATGGTTCATGATGATATCATCTAGTGAGTATATCCACATGCTCTTGTTCCTAGTTTAGCTCATGCTCTTTTTCCCACTCATAGTGTTTAGCTATGGTATCTTGGTTTGGAGAGCTTTGATTTTCTATCACAATAGTGATCATTCCCTCAAAATTTTGGGGAGGGGGATTGACATTCACATGACTCATCTTCTTTGGATATTTTGGTTGATTGGCAGGTGTTGTATTTGTTTTTTGGTCCTGATACTTCAACTCTAAGTCCTTATAGGCCTCATGCTCCTCCTGAGCATTGTTGGATTGACATGGTTCGGGCCTAGGGGGTGCATGACAAGGATGGTTTCAATTAGGTCTAGGCAGTAGTTTATGTTTGTGCACCATGCACTTTTGATAGATCTTCTCCCTATAGGTCCTTGGTGTGGGACCTATCTGTTCAATGGATTTTGTAAATTCTCTTGGTATAGCCTTTCTTGGTACACCCTATTTTCTTGCAGTCTCTACTGACTCAATTGGTACTCTTCATCCAAGTGTTTTCTATCCAACCATAGTTGGTTCAACACCACTTGTTTCTCAACAATCATTCCTAGGGGCTTGATCTATATGGTCAGCAGTATCGATTGACCTTCATGTTAATATAAATAATCTTGGATCGTTCTATATTGAAGGGAGTGTCTATGGTGAGCATAGAAAGTGTCTCGACTATGGAGGTCATCATTGCAATCATATCAAGGATCGGTAGATGCATCTTGAATTGGGATTTCCTCTAATTCAGACTATATATAAAATCTAGGATGCCATTCAGGAATTGTTAAGTCTTTAGGACTGAAGCAAAGGTGGTCCATAACTCATTGATAATCATCTACAATGTTAACCCTTGATCGATCTTGGTTGCAGGTAGTTACCATGTTGTTTTTATTACGTAAAATAGAAAGAAAATAATCAAAGCATACAAGGTGTTTATATTTTTTAATTTTTTTTTCGTGAGTTCCTATGTTGTTTTATGTGTTTTGATGTGTTGTTCTTTCTTCCTCTCACGTTTTTACTTTTTTTTGTTGATGGTTTTGACTTAGTTTGATTTTTTCACCTAGATTCTTACACACACTAACTTGGTGATGAAATCCACCAGATCTTCGTGATGAAATCCAAACTCGATGAGGGAGCCTAGGTCCTACCAATCCTCACCTAATTCACCTCGGTCAGTGATATACCTCTCCAAAGAGAGATACCTAATATATTCCTCAGTTATGATGGTTCTTATACTGGCCTTGGCCAGAAATGTAGTACGAAGTAACCATATACAAGCCAACAATGTGGAGATGAAACCCATTATCGCTAGTCTCAATCAATGATTGTTGATGAAATACAACTCATTGATGTTAAAGTGGGACGTGGTGTGTGGGGTTCATTTTATTTTGCAAAATAAAATAAAGCATAAAGCATACGATGATGTTTTGCTAATGCATATAAAATGATGTTTCAAATTTAGATTCCTACAAAATGTACATTTCAATCTCAAAAATCTAAAAATTCAAAAACTTAAGATGATATCAACTTAGGTAGCAAGCACATAAACCACAAAAAAAAATTGAAAATCTTATATATATTTTAAGTTTTGATTTTGAATTTTTTTTTTCTAAAATTTTGAATTTGAATTTATTTCTAAAGGTTTTGATTTTGAATTTTTTTTTATTTTCTAAAGTTTTGATTTTGATTTTTTTTTGTAAAGTTTTTTTTGAATTTTCTAAAGGTTTTGATTTATTTTATTTATTTTTTAAATAAAATTAAAATGAATTATTATATATTATTATTTTTTTAAAACCCCAATATTGGGTAGGTCATAGGCTTGGTGTAGTCAATGCGCACATACCTCTACGCGCGAGCCTACGATAGGGCTTGTCATGCCTGACATAGGCAATAGGTTTGTTGTAGGCCTATCATTATTAGTCTTGACAACAACAAGTCTACATGTGGTAGGTCTATCACCTATCAAGTGCAGTGCATAGGTTACCTACATCCCTTGCTCTAGAAACACGAGCCATGACCCACATGGATCACAAGTTGTATGGCCCACATGGAGTGCATGGCTTGTGGTCCATGTGGAGCGACATCCAGGCTATGACCCGCATGGGCTATGTGACCCACCTGGAGTGTAGGGCCTATGGCCCATGCTCGGGACATGTGGGTTGTGTCCCGTGTGGGTTGTGTGGCCCACATGGAGTGCAAGATCTATGGCCCATGCTCGGGACACGTAGGCTATGGCCCACATGGATCGTGGGCTATGCGGCCCACTAGAGTGCAAGGCTTATACCCCATGCTCGAGTAGGGGGGGAAGGACAAGGGGGTTGCAGAGCTCCCCTATTATTCTTTTTTTCTTTTTTAAAAACTAAGTTTGTTTTTCATATTTTTAAATTGAAAAGAAAAATACAACTTAAAAGCTAAGGTTGTTTTTTTTGTTTTTTTAACAACAATGAAGGAAGACAGGTAGTAAACAATTTTTAATCTAAAGAAGTAGGAGATTAAGAACACCTACCTCATCAACAAAGCTGATTTGGTTTGTGTATAATAACTCCTGCAATCGTTAAAAACTAAATTTATTGTGGGAAAGAATCGTGATCAACATTTTGTAACATAAAAAAGATACATCATTGCATTAAAATAAATCATTTTATTGTATTACTGTAATAGGTTAAAATTAACCCATGTCAATTTACCCTAAATAAAAAACATTCAAAAAATTAATTAAAATAGCTTTCTAACCTCTTGCCTTAATTTTTGCACCTGTATCAAGTTTATTTCTAATCTCTTGATGATATCGGCTCTATTTGAGCGATATCGATCGTCCGATGTGATATCAGACCTAATTGTGAAAAATCAGATGTCTGATCTCATCCAAAATAGCAAAATGACAAAATTTATTGTAACATTTTTGTTCGTACCTGGCCAATGGCACGAACGTTATGGTATCGGATCAGCCAATATCATCCATATTGGGAGAGATCATAACTCCCCTTATTTTTTATCCCAACCACCCTAGTTCACCTTGCCTATTTAATCTAATCACTCTCCCTGGATTCCCCCTAACTCTCAATCATTCTTGCATCCTTAGTATTATAGTGCATATTGCTAGTTTGATATTCTTTTACAGGTTTGGAGATCCAGTATTGCGCATCAACTGGTACAATATGAGATCAAACATTTGATATTGTCATAATAAGTTCGATATTGCCTATAGATTGCTTGGGGGTAATTTTTGACCACTATTTGCATCTTTTATTATATGATCTCTTGTTTCATAACATTTAATATTAAATTTATCTATTTATTTAAGCAGAAATTGAATTTTCATATCAGGTGTTCACCTTCACATACATTTCATGCTATTATTTTACATTTATGGCATAGATTCACATTATTTGTTTTTATATATTGCAAGTAATAAGTTTTATACAGGCTAATTCATGCTAAATCAAGTTTGTGTTATGTTGCAAGTTTTGTTTTGGTGTTAAACTATAAAATTGTAGGTTTTTTATCAAATAAAACTTGTTGATACCAGATCAGATGTCTGATATTGCCCTGTAAAGTTTGATATTGCCTACAGTAAGTAAAAAATATTCCAAATTAGTTATCCATATTGAGTAAGATCATGAAATTTCTTTAATAATTAAGCATTTCATCTACTTATCTTATGTTTTCTATTGTGTGATGTATTCATGTAAATTAAAATTGCATATAATATAAGTTAGTTGCATTTGGCCAAACTAGGTGAATACGAGTGAAATAAAAAAATACATCAAACAACTCCCAAACTAGGCATGGAAACTGCCATATAAATATTTCCTGGTGAACCCACCCAATTCATCAACAAATCATCAAAGAGGGCACGACATCAAGTGCCTCTTCTCTAAGGTGTAGACCTACTATTTTCCCATTCCACTTCGAGGTATGGATACATTAGCCTAGAGGAAAGGAGTGCAAAAATTTTAGACCTACATTCTTTGGTGAAGTCGACGTGAACTACATAGGAATCATTTTGATTCATAAAATAAAAAACATAATATATATATATATATATATATATATATAATAAAAGAAAAAACAAAAATATCATTAGTCAAAATTACACATTTTAGATTCATTTCTTAGATGTTAGATTTCAACATAGGAAGAGCTGTAATCATATATTTTAGAGCACTATTATCTACACAAGAAATCTCTCTAGTGGTTGAAAACTCTAGTATTCCATCTCAAGAATAGTCAACTGAACTTTGGAAGAGACTTGACATCATAAAAGTCAACAGACCAAGACTTAGTCAAATTAACAAATTCGACATAGCTAGAATACTGGAACTCGATAACTCTTCTCACTACTTTGATATTCAAATATCATGTGAGAGGTGGTTAGTTGATAAGAGAGCAAGCATTTCTTCATCTATTTATACTTTTGAAGATTATCTTGAAAATGCTATAACAATACACCAATTTCTAGCACACATAGAAGATCAAGAGATAGTCTTGGACAATAAAAGAAGATATCAGAAAACTCCTAGGGCAATCCATTTTCGTGAATACTATCATGAAATATATTTTTATGATCAAGATTATAAAATTGATAGTATTTTTTTTGGTATAAGGTAGAGGTGGTTATAAGGTCCACAAACCTTTTACAAAGTCAAAATGGGCTGGTTCTAGCATCAAGCCCGTATAATCAAAATACAAAATGGATCTTTCTAAGACTCACATTAAGCCATACTTAGAGTCCACAGTCCTATACTTGTCGCTTGACTATTCAAGATAAAACAAAAACCAAACAACACCTAGCACTTACTAACACTAGGTTGCTGTACTCGTACACTTGTCACCTCCCGGGCCCCGGAAAATGGGATGCCTTTTCCGCCTAATTCCATCTCGTCGGATTACTCATCATCGACCCTCCGATCTCCCCGATGCTCTAACGAGTTTGATCTTAGCTCTTCTCTAGCAGCCAACACCAATAGTTCTTGAGGGAAGCTATCCTTCCAAATTTGCATCTCCCCAACGAAGCTGCAATATTTGCCATTAGATCCGCCTGCCTGGTTCCCTTCTCTGAAGGTGTGTTGGATTCGGGCATTAACCAAATGAGATTTATGAATCTTTGCTTCTAGGATAAGCTCCAATATGGTCCAGATTGGGTCTTTATCCTCCTTAATTTCCTTGATTATATTAAGCGAATCCCCTTCAAAGATAACTTCCTTATAACCCTCAAGTCCGGAAATTCTCATTGCTCGCATGCGAGCTCGGGCTTCGCAAAATGATTTGTTTGAGTTCCCAAAGGTTTCGCAAAGGCAAGGACCACTTTTCCTTCCTCATTTCTCAAAACTCCTCCTGCTCCCTGCAGCCCCGGATTTCCTTTAGTCTGCCCCGTCAAAATTAAACTTAACCCACTTTTGTGTGGGGGGTATCCACTTGACACCATCCCGTGGGTTGGTTGTAATGTCTAGGTCTAGAAGTTCCTCTCCCCAGTTCTGCAAAATCCTCCTTTCCCTTAGAGACATGGTCTCATTTTTGAAGAAGAAAGTTTTCCAGTTTTCTTTCAAAGCTCCGATTATTTTATTACCACATAACTTGGGATCTTTCTTACGTCCTTTAAATACTCTCTTATTTCTCTCATTCCATATCCCCCATAAAAAATGGGGTAAGCCGAGCTTCCGAGCCAAGTCAAAAGCTTTGCCCGGAAGGGGGAAGCCCACCGTATGCGTAAGTCGGACATGCTATTTGGACAGACCCAATCTATATGAAATTTAGACAGGATCATTTGGAAGATCGTACAAGAAAAATCACAAGTTAGAAATATATGACTTACGGATTCTATTGCTTTCTCACACAAGATACATCGATTGATGAATTGGAAACCTCTCCTTTGCGGATTATCCGTTGTCGGGATCTTATTTTGAACTGCCAACCAAAAGAAGAAAGCTATTTTTGGGGTTAAATTATTTAACCAAATAACGAAGTCGGAGTCCGACCATTGAATCCCGAGTGGATTAACTTATAGGCAGTTTTTACTGAATAGATCCCACTTGTAGTTTTGCCCCAAATCGCCTTGTCTCTTCCTCCCCCAGGAATGATCGGGAACACCCTTAAAGCATCATTGAGTTTGGTTAGGGCCACCTTCTCTTGCTCTGACAGATTATGAACTGTGATTTTCTTCCAAGAAGAAGTTTCCTGTGCTACAGCAATAAAATCCCCTACTTTTCCTCCCATTTCCTTCGAAAGTTTATGTTGGAGGACCTGAAGGTCTAAGTTATCTTTCAGAGGGGCCTCTTCCAACCACGGGTCTTTCCAAAAGTCCACTTGTCTTCCATTACCAATTCTCCATCTGATGCCTTTCCTGACTACCTCCCGACATTCAAGCAAACAATTCCAAAAATAGGATCCTCTAGGGAGATTATCGACTTTCAGGAAGTCCCGATTATTTCGATATATTTTGCCTTAAGAAGTTTTACCCATCCCAATTGATCATTATTGATAAATCTCCATACCCGTTTGCCAATCAGAGCTTGATTCAATTCTTTCATTCTCTTTAACCCCAGGCCCCCCTGATCCTTGCTTGCACACACCCGATTCCATGCTACCAACGAAATTCTCTTTCTCTCCTCTGAACCTGACCACAAGAAGTTGCGTTGAATTAGCTCCAATGTAGCTCGGACCTTTGCGAGCATTCTAAATAGAGACATGCGATAAATTGGAATTCTCCGTAAAGTAGTTTGAACTAATAAGGCTTTTCTGCTGAGTCGAGAAGGCTGCCCTTCCACCCCGCTAACTTTTTGGAGATCCTGTCAATGATCGAGTTCCACAAAGTAGCCTTCATTCTTCCTTCGAACATAGGCATGCCTAGATAAGTTGCTTGGTAGAAGCTCCTTTCCACAACCGAAGAGGTTAGCTATTCTTTCCTCCCTCCCACCAGGCATGTTAAAGAAATAGATGCTACTATTCTTATAGTTTATGTACTGTCCTGCTTCTGTCTCATACTTGGTTAGAATTCTCTTCAACTTCCTAGCTTGAGGCACCGAGGCTTTGGACACAATGATTGTATCATCCACAAAATTTTGGTGAGACACTGGCCCTGCTGTTGAGGCTGGTTTAAAACCTTCCAATTGACCATCTGCCACCGCTGTTGAAATGTTCCTACCCAATGCTTCCGCTAAAATAATAAACAAGTATGGAGACAAAGGATCTCCTTGTCGCAACCCCCTTTCACTCTTAAAGTAACCGGAGGGTGACCCATTCACCATGATGGAAAATCTTGTAGTAGAGATACAACTAAAAATCAACTTAATCCACTGGGGACAGAAACCAAACTTACCCAAAATCTTGGTGAGGAACCGCCATGAGACCCGGTCGTAGGCTTTATTCATATCAAGCTTTAGTAACATACCTGCTTCCTTACTAGTCACCATTGAATGAATAACCTCATGAATTGTGATGATACCATCCAATATTTGTCGCCCTTTCACAAAGCCACCTTGGTTCATATCAATGATGAAAGGAAGGATAACCTTCGACCTATTGGCGATTGTTTTTGTGAGAATCTTCATCGTAGTGTTACATAAACTGATAGGGCGAAAACTGGAAAATTCCATTGCTCCCACTAGTTTAGGGATGAGGACTAAAAAAGTAGCATTAACTCCTTCTGGGATTTCCATGTCCTTTTGAGCCTCAATTATAGCTTCCACTACATCATTGCCTAGGATATCCCAAAACTTCCGGAAGAAAGCTGCAGGGAAGCCATCCGGTCCTGGGGAGTCGTTACCATCCATGTCAAAAATGACCTTCTTGATTTCCTCCTTTGTGAAAGGACTAAGTAAGAATCCATTAAGATTATCAGTTATGAGGGGTGGAATGGCTGCCAACAGAGATTCCTCTTCTTCAATAGTCGGATATACATCTTCTAGCAACGATTTAAAGTACTCAACCGCTTCCCTCCTTATGTCTTCCATATCTTTGGTGTTAGACCCATCGGCCATCTTGATCTCCTTAATTTTGTTAGTACTCCCGTGGCGAAGAGTAGAGACATGGAAGAACTTTGTATTTCTGTCACCCTCCTTTAACCAACGCAGTCTGGATTTCTGCCTCCAAAAGGTTTCTTCAAATCCTAGCATCGTGTGGTATTCGGCTAATAGCTCCCTCTCCTGGTTTCTCAGATCCTCTGTAAGCTGCTCTGACTTCAGCTTCTCCCGTAGTTCATTGATCTTGTCTTTTAGTTCTGCCTTTTTAAGAAAAATATTGCCAAAGGAAGTTTTGTTCCACTCTCTAATGTTAGCCTTCACATTCCTTAGTTTACATGCCACTTGGGCCAGTTTCGAACCATTATACTTTTTGTCCCACCATTGGGCAACCGGATCCTTGAGATCCTGATGTTGGAACCACATAAGTTCGAATCGAAAGGGTCTGATGTATCTTTTCTTAGAGTCCTCCCCTGTTTCCCACAGAATTGGGTTGTGATCAGACCCGATTCTTGGGAGTGCCGTTAATGAAGAGTCCCCAAACCTCTCCAGGCATTCTTGAGAAAGAAGAAACCTATCTAATCTTATCTGAATTTGGTTTTCCTTCAATCTTTTGTTAGACCATGTATAGGAAAATCTACGCAGGTCCACATCCATCAACTCATGTTGCTCAACAAAATCTCTAAACTCGTAGATATCAATAGTTATTCTTTGAGAGCCCCCCAATTTATCTACAGGATTAAGGTAGCAATTGAAATCCCCCGCCACAATCCAAGGGTAGTTGGGGACTGTCTCCCTCAATTCAGCTAGCTAACTCCAAAGAACCCTTCTCAGTCCCTGTCTAACTGGAGCATATACATTTGTTAAGATCCACTCTTCCCGCGTGGTTTTATCCACACATAAGAGACAAATAAACCAACTAGACATTCGAATCACTCTACTATCAATCACATTTTTGTTCCACATAACCAGTAACCCTCCTCGCTGTTCCAGGTGGCCTCTTGGCCTACTACTTCAACTTCTCGCCAAGTCCTATTCTTAAAAGGAATAACTCTACTCTCCTCCATTTTAGTTTCTTGCAGTAAAATCATATCCGGTTTGTGTTCTTGTCTAAGAGCATACAAAGCTCTTATTTTTGCAGGATTACTCCCATGAATATTCCATGAAAGAATCTTCATTTATGGGCTTTGGATCCTCGAGCCTTCGCCCCAAAGAGCAATACTGCTTGAGTGCCATCAGCCACTCCTCGCTCTGCTTCTTTTTGCCTTAAGGTAGCATTGCCAGGTTTCCCTCTTCCTACCGAACCATATCCCCATACATCCGCTCTAGGTTGAAGTTCCTTGGGATTCACTTGGCTTCTAGTAACCATCTTGGGTAGGTCAGTCTTGGTATTTGGGGTAACAATCTGGCTTTCCAGGTTAACTGGTCTTTTTGACAGTGGAGATGATTCCGTGCTCTTAGCTTCTTGATTAGTAGATTCTTTTTTCCTTGCTTTGGGGTTACACTAATCTTGGTGGTTCACCTCTTCCTCCTAAGTATCCTTGCTTGTATTATTATTTTCCTGCTCCTTCCTCTGATTTTTCTCCTCTAAATCCTTCTCTTGAGTCTCCTCTACCTCAGATTCCACTTCTTGGCTGTCCATCTGATCTCCCTTCAAATGATTTAATGCATCAAAACTGTTCTCCACTGGGATGTTGATCTCCTTGGAATTTCTTCCCATAAATTCCTCTGCAGTACATGGGACCACTTCCACCGAGCCTCCATAGGCCTCCCGTATCACCCAATCAAACTTACTTGCCCCAGGGCATTGATCTATGGGGTTCTTTCCTTTGTGATTTGGCTCTGAGGCTTGCTGTATCATCTTAGGAGCAGGTTGAGCTTGAGGGTTCCCATCAAAGGGACCAGATCCCCTATGAGAGGGTTTTGGGGCATAGGAATTTTTGGGAGGAGGGTTAAAACATTACCTCTTGCTTACAATAGGGCGAACAGGGTCTCTGATATTCGGATTTCGAGCTCCACGTCCTTGAGGCCCAGGTTGGGTAGGAATGGAGATCTGCGGGGGAGGGATATTATTCTGGGTTTGAGGATCGGTATTTTGGAGTGGGGGCTGGTTCTTGGAAATGCAAGTGGATACCCCGGTGCCCTACCTTCCCACAAACACTACACTTAAAAGACATATTTTCATATTCAAATACCCGAGTATGAAGGCCAAACATAGACGACAAAATAATGGATTTAGGGAGCTCTTTACTCAAGTCCGCCAACACACACATGCGAGCGAGATAGGAGTCTTGTTTTGCTCAAGGTTGCGGGATCAATAGCTATTAGTTCTCCAATCTCCGTAGCTATCCCGGCCAATATTTGTTCGTTCCGAAAAGCGAGAGGTAATCCCGGCATCTTAACCCAAATAGGAGCCAAATCAAACACCTGAGTCTGGGGGTTGAAATCGGGGGACCAACGCTTCAGATACAAGCCCCTTTTCCAAAAAAACCAAGGACCTCCTTGGAGAGTCCTTTCCATGTCCTGTTCACATTGAAATGTCACCAAAAGAAAACTCTTGGGTAAAGCCTTAATCATCATATCGGCCCTTGGCTGCCATTTTTGGATGGCCCATCTCCTTATGACTTCCATGTCCGGCCTCACCCCCATAAATTTAGCCACCAAAGATGTTCTACCCTCCATAGCCACATGTCGAGCTAAGGAATCGGGACGTGCAACCTACCATTGACAGATTTTAGATTAAAACAAGAGTCGGATAATTTTTGCTTACCGCGAAGAGCATTAAGATATGAAGGTCTCCAGTTGCCAGGTTTCTCTTTGTCTCCTTCTTGGGTCTTCCTTTGATCCTGACGCATAGAGTCCTGGTCCCCCTTAGAGAAATCTTCAACCGCATCCGCCCAACGCCCTTGGACCGGTTCCAATAGAACTTCCTTGTCCACATCCTCCGCCTCGGGGCCTCGCTATCTCGCCGAGCCCCCACCCGCCGCGTCTGCTGATCTGCCCTCTGAAGTCCCACACCTAGGGTTTGATGCCCCTAGACCTCTCGCTCCTCCTCCTTGCTGCTCCATCCATCACAACTTGTTGCCTCCAAAATCTGCCATTTTTTTTTTTTTTTAGGGCCAAAATTTTTGTGACCGCTACCGTGCACGAACTGCTCATAAAATTGATAGTATTACTATAGCTCATTTTATCAAATTCTTAAAAGCAAATTTTCAATTTAAAGAAGAGCATTATATGACACCTGAAGAACTTGAGCCTATCAACGATATTTATAAACTCTTTCAGGAAGATTAAGTATAGTATCTCTAATATTATAATATTTATTTCTACTTTCCTTTCAAAAAAGAAATACAAAAAACCAAAGAATAAAATATAATATATTTATATATTTACAATATTTATATAGGTATATATATAACATATATATCCAAAAATTTAAAACATATATATATACGATATATATATCACTAAAATATAAAACACCCTAAAAACAAAATGTCTAGAATCTTGAGAAATGGTAAATAAATAGAATCTAACTCCATAGAAGAGCCAAACCAAGAAAATATTGATGATATGGTACATATTGAAGATTATAGAATCATGGAACAAGGTGAGGATGACAATAAAGAAGAGGAAGTAGAAGATCTTACCAAACCTTTAGTAGACCCTCAAGGCAATGTTAGTTTTAAACTTATCCAACACTTTACTAAGTTTCTAAAAAGTAACATAGATGAAATTAATCATGTGTCGAAGAAATAATATATACTCCCAATGGGAGATTATTCAACGAAGGCTGCTATAGAAGCTGCTTTCTGACTACATGCAAATCCATTAACATACATAAATAGAAAAGATCAAGATCAAGCTAGTCCATCTCAAAACATAAATCAAAACATATATTTGAACACTCAAAAACTAACAACACAATTTACTTCCAAACAAAAATAATATTTTCTCCCTCTCAAGCTCTTAATCAACAAACATCTACATCACAAAAGGTTAATAAAATGCAAAATTCCAACCATCATCAACAAAAAATTCAGCAAAATACAATCCCATATAAACTTCATACCTTTCCCACAAATACTTTACATAATAGTATTTCTACTGGAAATACTTATATGACAACACAACCATATCATAAAATACACAATAGTATGATACCACAAAATCAATTTAATGAGCAACCGCAAGGACTTGAAGCCCTATTTAAACAACTAGCTTCACGTATAGATTAGATAGATCCTTACCATCCCTCATACAATTATAGAGAGATGTGTAGTCAACCATTGGATCCTATTGTTGTTGCTCAACCTTACCCCAAACATTTCCCCATGCCAGTCCTTCCAATATATAAAGTAATTGAAGATCCTATTGAACATCTTTGTATGTTTAGGACAGCTTGTCATGATATTTCCTATGATGATCTGATGTTATTAAAAAATTTTCCTAAAAGTCTCAGAGACATGGCCTTAGAATGGTACTACCAATTACCAATAAATTCCTTGAGAAAGTTTGAAGAAACAACAAAAATATTTGTTCATAAATTTAGTGCCTACATAGAAAGGCATGTCACAATTAAGAATTTATATAATTTGAAACAAGGGAAAGATGAAAGCTTTACCAAATTCTTAGCTAAATGAAGGCAACTTCTAGGAAAATTGCATTTTGCCTTACCTCACCGAGAGATGTTGAAAATATTCATTGGTAATTTACAAGAATAATTATCTTATAAACTTGCTACAACTACAGTAACATCTTTTGATCAAGTTATAGACCTAGCAAGGAGGGTAGAAGATTCCCTTATTATAAGAGGACAATTCAAGAAAAAGTATGAGGATAAATATTCCAAAAACCAATATAAAAATAAACAAGTAGTGGATGATGGAGTTACTGATAGTAGAAACATCCCAAACATCAATATTTTTGAATCTATAAAGAAATTTGTATTGAAATTTCCTGATAAACCTCCATGATAATTCACAAGATTTAATCATCCCTTAACTTTTCTTTTACATCAATTATTAGAAAAATGTTTGATACGGTTGCCAGAAATACGAAAACCAGACACTACTTTACCTGGATACAGAGCTGATTTACATTGTAATTTTCATCGAGTGGATGGACATTCAACTAACTCTTGTAAATGATTGAAATATATGATATAATATTTAATTGATAAAGTTACAATTGAAGTATAAAAATTACAATGTTGATGATATCATAGCTTTCTCAACTAAATAAGAAGATCATGTTGATAATCTAAGATGAGTGTTTGAGAGACTAAGGGAATATAAAATTTGCTTAAACCCAAACAAATGTGTATTTGGAGTAAAATCTAGAAAATTGTTAGGAGTTATTGTCTCTATGCATGGCATTGAGATAGCTCCCCTCAAAATTAATGCTATCATTGATATACCACCACCTAAAAACATATCAAAATTAAGGAGTTTACAAGGTAAACTTCAATTTATCCATCACTTCATTGAAAATTTGGTAGACAAAACTCGATCTTTTCTTAATATACTTAAGAAAAACATCCCATTCCAATGGGATAATGAATGCCAAGAAGTGTTTGAAGCCCTTAAGCAATATTTTCTTATCCATCTAGTGTTCTTTCCACCTAGATCGGAGTGCCCATTTATTTTGTATATTTTTGCTTATGAGCTTGCATTAGGAGTAATGTTGGCTCAACTTGATGATGATAAGAAATAACAAGCCACCTATTACATAAGTAGAACATTAATAAGTTATGAAATCAATTATACACCTATAGAAAAGCTTTTCTTAGCAGTTGTGTTTTCTACATAGAAGTTACGCCATTATATGATTATCCAGAAGACACTTGTTATTGCTAAATCCAATCCATTAAGATATATGATGAGTAGACCTTATCTATCAGGATGCACATCTAAATGGGTTCTTGCTCTAAGTGAGTTTGAACTCAAATTTATTGGTCAAAAATCTATTAAATACCAAGTCATAGCTAATCAACTTTCTACTACTCCTCTTGAATCTACTCATCCCGTAACCATTGAATTTCCTAATGAATGTCTTAATTTATAAGAAGACCATTCTGAGTCTTGGTCCTTATATTTCGATGGATCTAGATGTATGATTGGTGTAGGTGCGGGTATTATATTAATATATCCCCAAAATAATCTTATTCCCTTGTCATTTAAACTTCAATTTGCTTGCATCAATAATATTGCAAAATATGAAGCTTTAATTCTTGGGTTACAAGCAACTTTAGCTCTAAAAATCAAAATTATATTAGTCTTTGGAGATTCTCAATTCATGATAAATCAAATTAATAATGTATATCAAACACGATATTAGAAACTTCATCCCTATAAATATTATGTTTTAATGCTTATTTCTTTATTTGAGAAAGTAACTCTTGAGGCTATTTCTTGTACTAGAAACTAGGTTGCAGATGCCATGGATGTTTTTGCTTCTCTATTGCCTTTGTAGTTGGATGATGAATATGCTACAATCATCATTCACCAAATCCAAGAGCCAGCCTCATCTATGTCTTATTATGATCCATTAGATATTTTTTTGATTAATGAGATAACTCCAAAACCTTGGTATATAGATATTTTTAACTTTCTCCAAAAAGGGAATTTCCCAGAAGGATTAGATAGAAACCAATGCAGGTTATTACATAAGCGAGATTTTCACTTTGTAATTATTGGAAATACTTTATATAAAATATCTTTTGAAGGTATTCTTTTAAGATACCTCGATTTAGAAGAGTCTAAGAAGGCACTAAGTGAAATCCATGATGGATTGTGTGGAGGTCATTTTAGTGGAAGTGCTATTGCTAAAAAACTCCTACGAATGGGGTAGTTTTGGCTTTCCATGGAAAAATATGCCAATTATTATGTGCATCATTATGACAAGTGTCAATGACATGCAGACCTTGTTCATGCTCTTGCTCAAGAACTTCAAGCCATATCCTCTCCTTAGCATTTTTCCAAATGGGGTATAGATATCATTGGTAAAATCAATCCCATCTCCTCAAATGGCCACAAATTCATCATATGAGCAACAAAATATTTTACAAAATGGGTAGAAGCTATGCCAATAGCTTCTTGCATAAGAGTCCAAGTATCCAAATTCATTTTTAATCAAATTATTTGTAGATTTGGGATTCCATCAACACTTATTTTTGATAATGAAACATGTTTCAATAATAAATACATTAAAAAAAATTGTCAAAAATATAAATTCAACATCGATGGTCCACTCCATATTATCCACAAGGAAATGGTAATGTTGAAGCATCTAATAAAACTTTGATCAATATTTTAAAAATATTCGTTAATAAATAAGTCTGTGATTGGCATATACAATTATACCCTACCTTATGGGCTTATCGAACCAGTTTTTGTATGCCAACAGGCACTTCCCATTTTGTCTTGGTTTATGGTGCTGAAGCAGTTTTCCTATTTGAGTTAGAAGTTCCTTATTTAGTTCTTTTACTTCAATATGTCGAAGTAGGAGATGAATATCGTGCTGGTAAATTAATTCAGTTGGAACTTCTAGATGAAAAGTGCATTCATACTCTAGAACATCTCCGCGCTTACCAAGATAAAATCAAAAGATCATATGCAAAGAAAGTTCATAATCGATCTTTTGAGGTCAGTTATTTAGTTCTTCAAGAAAATCAGAAAAATACTAATGCTAGAAAAAATATTAAAGGTAAATTTCAACCTAATTGGCTTGGACCATTCGTCATCACTGCTAAATTTGGATCTGGTGCATATCGATTGGCTACTTTGGATGGAAAAGACCTCAAAGAACCAATTAACATCATGCATCTAAAAATATATTATATGTAAAATTTTTATCACTGTATGTAATTGTAAAAAGCTTCTTCATATATTTTATTATTCAATTTACAATTATCATATATCCATCAAATTGTCAAAACAACCAAAAAAATAAAACACAATTTTTTTTTTTAATATGTCAAATTGTTATTAAGTCATCATTTTGCATCATTTTTTGTTATCTTCTAAAATTCAAGTTATATTTTATTTTATTTCGGATAAACTCAAAAGCTATCTTGAACCACTCGCCTAATTCACATTTCTACTAAAATTTTGATTCTATAATTTTGATTATAAATCTCTCTTGAAACAAAATCACTTTACTTCATTAAATAATATTTTGAGTTTTGGAAACTGGTCTTGCTACTTTTTGAACCAAGAACACATTTCACATCTTAAAATGATTTTGCAAATTCGAAAAATGATACTACATAGTAGTCTTAGTTCCTTAAGTGAAAAGTTTCCCTTGCTATCCTATTATGTGCATGGTCTAGAATACTAAGAATTGGCAAAAGGACAAGCTCCCCCCTACCCAAATAAAATCCCTTGCTCCTTGTCTAATCTAAGCAAGTATCCCAAAAAATAAAAATAAAAAGCAAAGAAAAATAAAAAAAGCAAAAAGCAAAGAAAAAAATAAAAAGGAAAAAAAATGTAGTTTTACTACAAAAGCAATAAAATCCCCTTGTTCAAGAACAAAAATGAACAAGAAACCCTACTCAAAGAAATAAAAATAAAAGAAGGGGGTAATGAGCTTGAATCCTTGGAATTTCTAAATTATTTGAATGCCATGAGGTGATCCTCATTACAGGTTCAGTGGCATCAAACCATCTTGGCAATGGTGGTATCCTTATATGTGGTGACATGTCTATCACATTAGCGAACTTCTTTTGTATAGACCAATTTTCGCTTGTGTATTAGCTAGCTTTTGTTGACTTGACTTACATAGTAGTTCAGTACAATTGCATGCACAAAATCATGGTTAATGAACCTTTCTCTTGCACACACATTGGTTCATAAAAGTTGGCTTGTATCATTACCTCACTCAAAATTTGTAAATTAACCTCACAAAGCACACACATTTGATCCTTGAGAGATTTTATATCATTATATCAATCAATATGGATAATAAACTCACACATCACACACTGGTTCTTGATAAATTTGACTTTGTCCTTGAAATAATTTAAAATATTTCTGAAATTTTTTCTAGAAAAAATTAGTTTGTAATCATTTGCATAAATCTCTATCACTTCATTTTAGTAATCACTTATATATTGTCTTCAAAATTTTCAAATATGTGACACAATGATTTGTTTCAAATAAACTTGTGTTTTCAAAAATCCCACATAATCATTTCATCATGCATTGCATTTTTTACTTTGTGATGATGGTATAATTCCTAGTAATAATTTTCCCTCAAACTTCATACTAGGAATTCTATGCCTAGCACAAGTCATCCTTCCCAAATTTTCATGCTTAAATCACTTTATATCTCATACAATATCAATATTTATCAACATATTTCTCAAAATCAATTTCTCTCAAAAATCGACATCTTCTTTCATCATCATAAAGCCTCAAGGTGACTCTTGAGTCCACAATATTTTGGTATTAGCAAAACAAAAACTTCCTCACAACAGGATCTTCTTCATGACCTAGCAATCATTGATCTCCACCAACGATCATATAACAGCACAACATCTTTTGAGGTTCATTACTAATCCATCAATTTTGTCACGACACAAAAACATCTTTTTGTTTTTTAAAAACACTTTAAAAAATCATTTTCGTTTATTTTAAGCATGATCACAAATATTCAAAAATTAAAAAATTATTACAAGAAATTATATAACACAAACCATCACAATAAAATGCAGTAAATCATCCAATAAATCATACAAAGTCACATAGACAAAGAAGATCTATATATATATATAAAAGTACAAAATGAAGTCAACTGGTATGCCACAATCTCTAACATCGGCATACTTAGTCACTAAGGGATATAGCAAAAGAAATCTTATTAGATCATCATCTCAAGCCTCTAGAGCTTTGAGAATCATCATCCCCACCAGGGGGTCACAGTGGCTGAAACTCCATCACCCCTATAGTAGTAGCCTAATATGTCGAGCGATACACTGATCTCGAGCAGCTTGGAGTAACTAACTTCATAGGTAATGGCTATCTCTAGTTCGTAGGAACTACCACAAAGTACAATACCTGATAGAAACCTGCTCGCTAAAGAGCCTGAGATACCTCATCCCTTGAGCCACTCCTCCTTGACCAAGTTGCCTGATAATATGATGGACCAGCTTCCTGAGCCACCTGAGCCTGTTCCTATGCGAGATCCACCTCTAGGGTTTGGATCCTGATATCCTAAGCTACATTATCCACCTATAGAGCTACCATCTCACTGCTCTCATCCTCCTCTATCATCATGCCCTTCTTGGGTGAATCAGGTCTTCCTCTTACTGAGGAGATGCTCTCCTCTTCTCACTTTCTCTCCTAGACCTCTCCCTTGTTCTAAATTCCCTCTCACATATAATTTGGCTTTGATGCCCTCCCCTAGTGTGAGGCCCCTCTCTCCTAGGGGGTACTTGTATCCTTTATTGTTGTTGGTCAGCTGGGCATCACTGTTGTATAACTATCACAATAGCCTGGAAAATTGCACTCCTTGTCCTGGTAAGCCATGTAGGTTGGATACTAGTGTACCACTATGGATACCTAGAAGTAACTCCCGCATCATCTTCCTTTGTTATAGCCACAACGTCATCATATGATTGAGGGTCCATGAAGCACGCTATCTTTGAAGCACCACTAACTTTCATGGCATCTTGGGTCACCCTAAAAAATGTGACATCCCTAGTCACAGGAATGTCCTACTGCAACCCAAACTATCATAGAACTCAGTCTACGCGATGTAGCTCTACCTCATATTGCTTCATCCAAAGCTAAATAACTCATCTCATGCAAGCCATATCATAACCATCCTCTCCCCATATTTTGAGATCTCTCTAAGGTCTCTATCAGATGTCATCTATAGTCAGCTCATATATCAACCTCCTCATTGTATCGAGGCTAATCTTCCCATGATGTCCCCTACGCAAGTGCCAGTAAAGCACTTTGGGCCTCCCATCCTCTACCCATATCAATGGTAGCCCTACAAGTCTCCTAACTACTATGTGCTCCTCGCACCATACCTGTAGGAAAGAGGTGAGCACCAATGTTGCACCTCCCTTGTAAACCACCCTATGGAGTGTCCTGTATAGCCAGCACAAAATATATGGACCCCTAGAAAACCATAGACTCTGGTCCCTCATGTTCGCTATGACCTCTGCTAAAGTCCATGGTAGGTGGTGACCGTTGTGATGATACAATAGTATCCCTACCACTGTCCCACTAAGTACCAATGTCAGTCTATAGACCCTAGCTATCTTGCCAAGTCTCTCAATGCTAACGCTGCCCTTCTTGAGCAAGAATCTTGGATCCCCAATCAAGTGTTGCATCGCTTGGCTCTTATTTCCAGATGCAGATATGAATATGCCCTTGATAGGCACCTGCAATATGCACCAGATATATTCTAATGTTGAGGCCATATCCCTTATTTGTAACTAGAAACATGAAGACCCTAGATACCACCTCTCGATCAATGTAGTTAGTAACCTCAGATCAACCAGAATTTGTGGTATCTTTACCATATGTCTCAATCCCGTAGCCTCAAGAGTGTCCCTATTTGCATTCGAAAGGGCACTCAAATCTACCTATAGACCGTCATATCTCCACTCCTTGTTCTTCAGTTTCTATTAACAAATAAAGTAACAAAAAATTAAATTAGTAATCAAACTTAAATTTTCAATATCAGACCTGATTTCGCAATTTCAAACTTAATATTTTAATATCGGACCTATTTTGACAATATCATATTCTTTGATATCACAAAAATTTGGCTGATATTGATAAGATCAGGTCTATTTTGATGATATAAAAAAATTTGATATCGTCAAAATAGGGCTGATATTGCCAAAACAACCTGATATTGCTAAAACGGCTACGCAACGAGAGTCGTGCCCTAAAAATCCAAAATTTAAACAAATTAAATGCTAAAACGTAAACATTTCTAAGCTAAAGAGGTATAATATACTTACCCTTATGCTCCTCATCCTTGTTCGCACTTCATCTGCTCTGTGTGTGACCTTAGCCATTTTCTCTCCAAAGCAATAGTTCAATAGCAACAAAAAAGAAAATGAATTAAATTTTACCCTAATTTTTTCTATTTTATTCAGTTTACCCTCAATTCAAAAATTTTGAGTTTTCCAACAAACGTAGAATTTGGTGTAAAAACTCAAATGGGGTACCACACCTAATACAATTTACAGTAAAACTTGAAACCTCAATAATTTTTGTAATAAATTTTTGCTTTCTCGTAAAGCATGACATCTTTTTTTTTAACACATTTTTTTCAAAACTGTGCTAAAGAGGGGGTAAAATATAATAAGTTAAAATTGACCCATGTCAATTTACCCTAAGTCAAAAACATTCAAAAAATTAACTAAAAAAATTTCTAACCTCCTACCTCAATTTGTATTCCCGTATCAAGTTTGTTTCTAATCTCCTGACGATATCGGCTCTATTTGAGTGATATTGGTCATCCGATGTGATATCGGACCTAATTGTGTAAAATTAGATGTTTGATTTTATCCAAAAATAAAAATTTCCCAGAACAACAAAACGACAAAATTTGTTGTAACATTTTATTACCTTATCTCTTGTTTCATAACATTTAATATTACATTTATCAGTTTATTTAAGCAAAAAATGCATTTTCATATTAGGTGTTCACCTTCACATACATTTCATGCTATTATTTCATATTTATGGTATATATTCACATTATTTATTTTTAGGTATTGCAGGTAATAAGTTTTATATAGTCTAATTCATGCTAAATCAAGTTTGTGTTATGCTACAAGTTTTGTTTTGGTTTCAAACTATAAAATTGTAGGTTTTTTATTAGATCAAACCTGTTGATACCAGATCAGACCTGTCAATACCAAATCGAATGTCTGATATCACCCTATAAATTTTGATATCACTTGCAGCAAGCAAAAAATATTCTAAATCAGTCATCCAAATTGAGTAAGATCGTGAAATTTCTTTAATAATTAAGAATTACATCTATTTATTTTATGTTTTATTTTGTGTGATGTATTCATGTAAATTAAAATTGCATATAGTATAAGTTAGTTGCATTTGGCCAAACTAGGTGAATGTAAGTTAAATAAAAATAACACATCAAACAACTCCCAACCTAGGTGTGGAAACTACCATATAAATGTTTCCTGGTGAACCCATCCACTTCATCGACAAATCATCAAAGAGGGCACGATATCAAGTGTCTCTCCTCTAATGTGTAGACCTACTATTTTCTCATTCCCCTTCAAGGTACGGATCCATTAGCCTAGAGGAAAGGAGTGTAAAAATTTTAGACCTACAATTGCAAAATAGATCTTTCGATTACAATAAACCCCTTTGCAAGGGGTGTTTTACAATACAAATTCCCAAAGGGGGTGATCCCCTTTTACAATGAAATATGGTGTATTCACTTCTTCTTCATGCTACAATCAATGTTGGAGGTGGGTTTTTTCATGATCACCGTGATGGATTTGAGCTTGTTGAATCTGAAACCTACACATGCAAATAGACAAAGGGTTTAATAGCTCCTATCAAAATGAATCTAATGAAATGACTAATGCAAATAGAAAATGGAAAATGAATATTACATACATGAGTCACCATTCGGGTAGCATAACATTAACATTCTCTTCCCTTAGATCTCTCCATATTCTCTTTTCTCTTTATCTCTCCTCATCCCTTTTTTCAAATGAGGGGGGTGTTTATAGCCTTTGAGGCAAGGTGGGGGGGATGATGAGGTGTTTCTAGGTTATGCTAAACCAATGTTAGGTCATGTGTGCACCTAGGATCAGCTTGTGGAGGGGTGGTCACATGGTGACTAGGGGGTTTAGTGTAGGAAAGGACTTGATTGGACAAGGGGGCTGCAAAGAGAAATTTCCATGTTTAAGTGGTCAAAACCACTGTTTTAGCCCTGATGCTACTCAATGTGGGCCACCTGGTCCATATTGAGTCCATTTAGGTAGGATTCTCAATATGACATGTTTTAGGTGTCTACATGGATATAATGAAAAAAAAAATTGAAGCTGGAATAACCAAAGGATATGAAAAATCCATCATCCAATGTAGTTGAACCTCAAAATTGGCTAAGGCAAGATAGTCCAACATTTTTCTACAATGTCAAACTTCAATTTTGGTTAATTCTAAAGAAAAAATTGGACTTTTAAAGCACTAATTTCACCAAGGCTAACATAAAATTTCTAGCACAAAATAAGCCAAACCAAAAATTTGGCTAAGTTTTTGAAGAACACAGGCTTATACTGAGAGGGGGGTGACCAGTATAAGATCAACATTTAATTTTCTTTTCCAAACAATATTATCCAATATTATCAATGGCAATATCAATAGCAGTAATCAAAGCAATGCACAAATCATCACACATGAGAGACACAAATTTAATGTGGTTCACCCGATGTGGGCTACTCCACGGATAAAATCTTTCTTCTAAATTTTCTTAAAAAATATCTTAGGAATAAATTCCCTATTACAATATTTATGGACCTCAGTTCAAGGGAGACACAAATACCCTATGCTCTAATTTTTGTAACTCTCTCCATAAGAGAACTCTATCTGCTTGCTCTGGTTTGTGGATCTCTCTCCATAGGATAACTCTATCCCCTAGCTCTGGTTCATGGAACTTGATCCAAGAGAACTCTATATCCTCAAGTGGTTCGTAGATATATCTCCATAGAAGAACTCTATCTCCTCATTTGTTTCATGAATATCACTCCATAGGAGAACACTTTCCCATTTGCTTTGGTTTGTGGATCTCTATCCACAGGAGAAGCCTATCCCCTCTGCTTTGTCTAATGAACTTCTAGAATATTTTTCTCCCCACTACTCTGGCTTGTGTATCTCTCTCCATAGGAGACCTCTATCCCCACTACTCTATATTATGGACCTCTATCCACTGGAGACCTTTGTCCTCTTTGCTCTGTCACCTCCAAAGCCTACTCTCAACTCTATCTTAAATCTACACCAAACACTATCCCAAATCTAGCACAAATATGCTCTATCTCTACTTATAAATCTGCACCAAAACTTTATACCAAGTCTTCTATTAAGACCTTCTCAAATATTCATTCAAGCCTTCACAAAGACTTGTTCAAATATATCCTCAGGCCTTCTCAAATACTTGCTCAAATTTGTCCTCAAGCCTTCTCAAATACTTTCTCAAATATGCCCTCAAGCCTTCTCAAATACTTGCTCAAATTTGCCTTAAAGCCTTCTCAAATACTTGCTCAAATATATCCTCAAGATGCTCACAAAACTTGCTCAATTATTTCTAAATATTACATACAAAACACAACTTAAATCTCTTTTAGACAAGTTTTCTTCACACAAACAAATTCTACTTAGAATTCATTTAACCTCTGGAACATATATACAATGATATGCTCCATAAAAAAATCAATATGCTTCACACTCACAAATATTGTACTCAATTAACCAATATTTATCTCTTGCAAAATCCCTTTCAAATCAAATCAAAACAATGCATAACTTGTTTCACAAAACTAGTCTATCTTTCTTGTAAGTTTTCTCTCAAAGATCAATCACACTAATGCATAATTTCCCTTACAAAATTGATCTCAAACACTTCCACAATTGCAATCAATATATCTCAAACCAATGTTCAAAATATTTCACAAAGATGCACTAACTTGTCTTCAACCCTAGCTCAAGTAGTTCGAAATATCTAGCACAAATGTCTTAAACTCTTTCAACAATAAAACCACAATCTTGTTCTCAAAATCTATCCAAAATTATTCAACAATTAAGCATAAATAGATCACCAATATTTCCAACAATGCTTATAAAAAATCATTTTCTCTCCACCTTATTTTCCAAAACATTCACTTCAACAAAACATTTTAAACAAGGAAGGATGTGCCCATACATCTTAACTTGCTCTTATGAAGATGTCTTTAAAAACCTATCTCAGAAATAACTGATTTTTCTAGTGCCACTTCAAGGGTTAGATTGCAAGATATTCTCTCAAAACATCCACATGAACTTTCTTCTCAAAAATATATGCTCAATGAAATCTGAAATTGATATTCAATCACTCTTATTTTGTTCTAAAAAATGAAGCATTAATATCCAACAAAATCTTTCATATCTTCCTTTCACAATGCAAGAATCATAATAAAATATCAAGCAACTTATCACACCTTATTACTCCTAATCTTGCAAAATAAAATTCAACCCAATAAACAGACAAATTACACACATAAATTTATTATACACTTTATACCTTCTACCTAGAATAAAATATTTCAATGCACCTCAATTTCTCAACAAGACCATAATTTACTTAACACACCACACATGACACTAGGCAAAAATCCCTTTTTAATTCAACCAACCTCAACTACTCCACACTGCCCTTTTTAATTCAAAAATTAAAAATAAAACAAACACCTTATGACTCCCTAAGCAAGCATACCTTAGCCTTAGCGAATAATAATTCAATAAAAATTATTTCCCCTACATTGTCATCACTGAGATTCGATTCGGCGTTGCTTGATGGCCTGCGCCCTAGCCTCAGCTAGGCCACCACATGGGATAGGTGCCCACACAAAACCAAAACCACATGCACTCTCCTTTATTCATGTATTCGATGCAAAATACTTTACAACCAAAAACCTTAACCTTTCTGCCTTCACTACGTCTCGAACTTGAGATCTCCTTTCTTCTACGACTTAGGCAACAAGGTAACTACCGTCTAGGCTAGCTACCCAGATGAAATTTATTTTTGTTATCCCTCTACTTTATACCAAAATAGATCCCTATAAAGGTTCTATCCTTGTATTCTTTCTCCCATGTGACCACGAATGAAGCGCACATCAATTATAATGAATTTTGTATTTATTATTACATAGAATCTTCACATATCAATCGCATTCAAATTTTTTACCCCACACTTTGCAAATAAAACTTTATATTATATATGTATTTACCATTTTAGTCTTTTACGTCAGTGCTTGGAGGAGTATTTAAAAATTATAACTTTGGTTCCCATATAAACCTTTTAAAATTAATATAATAATTTAAATCCAAGGTAGATTTAAATATTATAATATATATAAAACAAGCATGGATTCATAGATGGAGGAGCGAGCATGCGAAAAGTAAGCAGATGCAGTAGGTAAAAAGGTAGCAGAAGTAGTGGTGCATGGAAAGGAAACAACAATAATGATAGATAAAACTAGAATCCCAACATAAGAAAACTTGGCAAATACAATAGAGATAACCTTGGCCACATCAGTGAGGGCAATAACATCCAAGATGAGGGGGAGGGCCTATTAAGTAGCTTGAACAAGGAAAGGTTGCACCATGATGTAGAAAGGATATTTCTTCCTCCCAGACCTCCTAGATCAATTGGGATGATATCTACATGGCTCAAGCGGAGTATCCAGGACCATCAATCTTGTCCACCATAGGATCTTGATACCAGGGGTCAACCCATGAACCCCCTGGTCAGAAAGAGAGAACCTCAGGAGTGGTAGATGGATAGTCAAATTTTTCTTGATCCCTCATAAAAATAGTGAACCCTAGCCCTAATATAAATTTAGGGCCTAGGATCGAGTTGCTCCCCTCCAATGAAAACCTTGATATCCACTACAAAATCATGTCCAGCACGATCAATCAAAACTCAAACTCACTAATTAGAAAATTCCTTATATCCTGACCCGACATGGATTCCATCCTTAAATGATCCAACACCTCCTATAGGTTGACCAAATCCTTGGAGCTGATTTCCCTAACAAGAGGTTTCTTCCTAGTCTAACTGAACAATCCTATGTACTCTCAATAGATTCTCACAGGTGGGCCTTGGTTCTTCGGTTGAAGAGACCTCTTCCTCTGCAAGTGGGGGGTGGATTTCAACCTTGTGACCCAGAGCATTAACTTTGCTTTAATCTGGGTCTGCCTCCCTGGCATCCTAGTCATATTTTGGTACAAGGAAATCCTTCATGCATAGCAAGAAGTATTTGATAACTCATCTCCTTCGAGCTTACAACACGCTCTGGGACTCGAATGACCCAAGCTCACATGTGCATCAATTCGAACATGGATGCAGACCTCTCATCCTTGATCAACCTCATTTCCAAGGTTTGTACTTTTGCTCAAGATATTGAATACAAAAATAAACCTATATTTTGTAGTCTTTGTTGCATTCAAGGCTATATTAACTCCTAATGCCCATCTCAACCCCCAACCACCTCCTCTCAGAGGAATCATTGTGTCTCCAAACCTAATTGTCCACATGGCCCCAACCCCATCCCTAACCCTTCTATCTCTCTATATGTGCTCCCTGTAGTGAAAATAATACTTTGGAACCCCCCCAACTGGGCCCTTCCTTCCTGCAGCCTATCCATCCTAGTTTCAAACCACTTATCCCCCTTGTCCTATGATGACCCTCCCTATGATACCTTGGAACCAACTTTCAACTATACACTATGCCCACCACCCTCTCCTCCCTCTTGCCCTCGAGCCTCGACATCCCTGATTAGCACCCCTCCCCAAACACCTCCCCCAGTCCTCTCCCCTCTCTATCCCTCAAGAAACCCATGGTTGATGTGGAATTTGTTAATAAGAGGGGTCATCCCTCGGTCTAGGACATTAAGAATAGGGAATCCTCAGAAGAAGTTGCAAATGGCACCCAACTCACTCCCAGAGGGTCCTCCCAAATTTTAGAGACCTATTAATAGCATAGAAACAATCTTCCCCCCACTAGGGAGAGGGAAGTACACATCTTCAAGAATTACCAAATGAAGATCCTCTCATGGAACATGAGAGGCCTCAATGGATGAAACAAGCAACACCTAGTTAAGTCCATGAGGAGAGAACATAGACCCACCATCCTTCTTCTCCAAGAAACAAAGCTTGATCCTCAGGATATTTCTTCTCTTTCAAATTATATCTAGAGAGACTCTGCTTCCTGCTTTAGTCCATCCAATGGAGCTTCAGGAGGTCTTTTGTGCTTATGGGATCCATCCGAGGTCAATGGTATGGTGCTTTCATTTGCTTAGAGGTACATTAACATTCTGTTATTCAACAAATATGATGGATTTTGATGGGTCTTATCAAATGTGTATGCTCCAAACAACACTTCTTCAAGAAACTCATTATGAAATTCCCTCAGTCAGCTAAGAAATATATTTTCTAAAAATCCCTTGATGTTGGCCAAGGACTTCAACTCCCCCCTCTTTCCCTCTAACAAGAGAGGAGGTACTCCAATAACTAAGAGATTCTATGAGAGCTTTGTGAGCTTTGTAGACAACAATGAACTAATGGATATCAGTCTAAGAGGGCCAAATTTTACCTAGAGCAACCGTAGGAAGGGTGACCAACTGATCCAGATGTGCCTTGATCGTGTCCTCATTTTCATTAATGCCATCTTAAAATTTGGAGATGCAACCATGTACTCTCTACCTAGGATTGTATCCGATCACAATCCCCTCTTACTGGATTGCCACCTGCATACCTCATCCTTCAAATTCCTCTTCATATTTGAATCAATGTGGCTCCACGATCCAAACATTAGATATTTAATCGCTCAATGGTGGGCTCGGTCTTTCCATAGGTCCAATATTTCTCAGGTGAGCAATAAACTTCAGCAAGTAAAATACAATCTAAAAATATGTAACAAATATGTGTTCAAAAATATTTTCCAAAAGAAACAACAAATTCAATCCCACCCCCATGATATCAAAATCACTCTTCAGGATGGTAACCCTGATCCCACACTTCAAGACTTGGAAAGAATCCTCCTCTCTGACTACCACAACATTCTCATAAATGAGGAATTCTTTTGGAAAAAAAAATCCAAATTAACATGGCCCAAAGAAGGTGATTCAAATACCAAATTTATCCATGTCACAGCAGTGAGACACAAGGGAAGGAATAGGATCAAGGAACTTGTTCAGCAGGATGGCCAAGTTGTATCAAACATTCAAGAAATCAGATCTAAGATAGTTCTTTTCTTTGAGGAGCTTCTCAGTCCCTCTCCCAATTGTGACCACCAAAATTCTGAGGACCTCCTCCAAAATATCCCCAGGTTAGTCACTATCGACCAGAATCAAATGCTCCTTAAAACCCTTTCTATTGATGAAATTAGGTTTGTTGTTTTTCTATGCAAGGAGGGAAAGCTCTAGGTCTATATGGCTTCCCCTCCATATTTTTATAACACTTCTAGGATATTCTAGGCTTAGATATATTTTTGGTCATCCAGCAGATGCATAAAGATAGGGTGATCCTAGGAGACATCAACTCCACCTTCCTATCTCTCATCCCTGAAGTCACCTAGGACCACACCTTCTTTGAATTATACCCCATTAGTTTATGTAATGTCTTATACAATATCCTCACCAAGGGCCTAACCACTAGGCTCAAGCTCATCCTCTCCTGCATCATTTACCCAAATCAAGGCAGTTTTATCCACAATAGGCAAATCACCGATAGTATTATCACAATACATGAGCTTATCCACTCCATCTCCTTGAATGGCCAAGTAGGCTTCCTCCTAAAGCTTTATATGAATAAAACCTTCGATAGAGTCTCCTGGGATTTCCTTTTGGCAATCCTCCAAATATTGGTTTTCCACCCGGTCTGGATCAACCTAATCAAATTTTGTGTAACCTTGATAAATTTTTCTATCTTGTTCAATGGATCCCTAGCAGGCTACTTCAAGAATTTTAAAGGCTTCAGGCAAGGTGACACCATATACCCCTTTCTCTTCATCATCATTATGGAGGCTCTCAAGAGGGCCCTCACCCATGCTTGCCTCGAAGGGTCCATATCTGACATCAAACCTACTTCCTCCCTCCAAGATGTGTCCTACCAATAGTCTGTTGATGAAACTATTCTAGCTACTCAGGGTTTCGGTTCTCCAAGCCCAGCGCATCAAATCCATACTCCTTTCCTTTGAGGTTGTGGTAGGCTAGAAGGTAAATTTTGACAAGAGTAAGATCTACTTCTTTAACACTCAAGCGAGATGCCAAGCCTGCATTGTTGCCATCCTTGGACGCTCCATTAGCGCATTCCATGCCACTTACCTTGGGTTCCCTCTCTTCAAAGGCCAATCCAAGAAATCCTTATGGAACCCCATCATTGAGCGCATCCAAAAAAAGTTGGCCAGCTGGAAAGGTAGCCTCCTCAGTCAAGTTGGCAAGGCCACCCTACAGAGCATTCTCGTCTTCTTCCTATATATTTTCTAGACCCTTGTTAAATTTTGCAACCACATCGAGTAACTACAAAGGAAATTTATGTGGTTAGAATCATAAAAGAAGTAATGGATCCACCTGGTGGCCTTGAACTAGGTATGCTTTAGGAGGTAGTATGGGGGCATTGGGCTCTGAAAGTTCCACAATATAAATTTAGCTCTCATTGCCAAGCAAGGCTAGTGGATCCTCACGAGTGAAAACTCTTTGTGTGTTTCTATCATCAAGGTAAAATACCTATGGCATAACCAAAAAAAATTGGATGATCCTAACCCCATCTAAGGATCTACAGTTTGGAACTCTATCCTTAGGACTAAGCACATTCTCCAAAAGGGCATTATATGAAAACCAATAAATGGATCCAAGACCATTAGGATTAAGTGTGTCTCAAACTAGTAACAAACACCCTATTTGGGCCAAAGGTAAGGAATTTCTTCCTCCCAGAGAGCTCTTCTTGGAAGCCCTTTCTAACTGTTGGTCTCTCAACTAAGAAGAAGCTTACCTCTATCATACGTTTTGATCTTCTCTACCTCTGTATCATCTCCTCCTCCTTGATGGAATATTCCATCCTTTGGGCTCCCTCCTCCTCTATCCTCTTCTTCATCAAGTCATCCTATGCCCTATTTGAGAACCCTAGCCCTCCCCGGTTTCCCTCCAAGCTCATCTAGAAGTCCCACCTTGTACCTAAGGTCAATTTTTTCTTGTGGATATTTTTCTAGGATAAGATTCTCACCAGCCCTGACCTCCATCATCGTGGTCTCTCTCCCCAATAATTGCTACCTATGCCTCTCATATTGTGAGTCTACCCAACACATCTTAACCTCCTACCCCTTCTCCCAATCCCTCCTTTCTTCCCTATTCTCCTCGGTCGGTATTTCCTAGGCCCCACCCTTCTGGCTCAATGATATTTGTGTCCAGTGGCTGAATCATTCAGAGGGCACTGCTTGAAAACTTTATGGTCCTTCTACCACCTCCACTTTCTATGGGAGATTTTGTGGAAGCACAATGTCCATGCCTTCATAGATTCATCCCACAAAGAGAACCACGTTCTCACTAGGATCATTTTTGCTGCTGCAGCAAATGTGCTAGTCACCCAGGGCAAAGGTGACCTAGAGCCTCAGTATGAAGCTCTTATGGATTTCTCTCTCAAAATTCCTGAAGGTATATTTAAGCAGGCTTCTCCCAAGGCTAATCGCTCCCTCATTAGGTGGAGTCCTCCACCTCTAGGCTTCCTCAAATTGATTTTTTATGGTGCAACCAAAGGAAATCTAGGAGTAAGTGTAGGAGGCATCATGTAGGATCATAAGCATCATCCTAGCCTATGCTAAGAATCTAGGGTTTAACTCAAGCCATTTTTCCAAAGCCAGGGCTTTCTACCAAGGTGTTATCCTTATCCACATTTTATAGGTTCCTAATATCATGGTGGAATGCGACTCCAAAAATATAATCACTAGCCTTACTTTCGATTCCTCCCCCACATTGTGGAACATATCTCGTATGATTGTAGAGGTCAAACAACTGATGCTCTCCTTATCTAGCACAATGGTGACCCACACCTATAGGGAGGGAAAATGAATGATTGACCTATTATCCAATATCAAAATCTTAGAGTTTGGCCTCTTGGTGTGGAAATACTCCTTCCTCCAAATGATCATCGACACCAATACTGTTAACATCATCAATCAGTAAGTTGATGTGGGCCAGAGTTAGAAACTAGTCCCATAGGTTTTAAGCCCACATCCACCTAAGTAGTTTGAATATTTAGCTTGAATCCAATGTGGCAAGTCTCCATCATGTCACCATGAGCTTTTATCTTTATTATCTCTCATGTGTAGGTCTTTTTCAAATCAACCTCCCCAGGGTGGAGCTTTCCAACCATTGCAAGAGAGAAAGACTTTATTATGTCAACCAGTTGTTAGCCTAGCATTGGAGGTATACTTTTATGTCTTGGTTCACATAGAATTAGGAGAACATCAGCATAAAAATATTTCACCTTGGAAACAACATCACCTCTCCTTTTGGAATTGATAAGAGTGGCCAGACATTTGGAATATTTTCCCCCATCGCCTATGTCCTAAATTGGTTCACTGTAGCTATCCCTATGCCCTCTCACTATTTATTTCACTCCCCCACTCTCAATTTATCCTTTATGACTTTTCATGACCTCTCTCATTCCTTTTTGGTAAGATTTGTTGTCAACGTTAGCTCGGTGGTGTGTTTTTGGATTATCTTCACCATGGCAGTTACTTTTATCACCCCCTTATCATGTCTCTACCATGTTTACCTATCTAGAAAGGATGATATTTTTCCTCATCATGGCCTGTATAGGCCTACCCATTTAGTTGTACATAGTGCCACCTTCGCTCCCCTCCACCTAGCCCTCCCTATTTTTTGGTGTGCCATTTCACCTGTGTCCCTTGATTTTTGCCCGATTTGGTTGATTTGGAGCATGAGCCACCTTGGGTGGTGGATTCTTCTAGAGGTTTTTTGTAGCTTTATTTCCACCCTTGCCACCCCCTGCCACCCTTATTCCTTACAATTTTTTCCACTCCCTTGATATTTATCGATTGCATCGCTTCTGTTCTCTCACCATGGCCAAAATAGAACCTAGATACCTTCACCTAACCCCTCTGGTCAAAGACATCTCTAGAGACCATGGTCTCCTTAACTTCTTGTAATAATTCAATGGGACTGAACTAGACTTGTGCATGGATTTTTTTGGTTCATGTAATAGAGGGTATGTCAACGTGAGAGCTATGGGCTTCACAATCACGACAGACCTCCTAGCGAAAGTCATTAGCCTCCCCAATGATGGAAAAATTATTAACCAGGAAAAAACACTCTCTCCAAGGGGAATTGGCCCTATTCAGGAACAAAGGGGAGTCCCTCAGCAAAGAGAAATATGGTATAGTAAGAGAGACATTGCCAAAACCATGGGACATCATGATGATAATAGTGCTATAATATTTTACCCTTGACAACCCAAATGTTATCCTTTGGAGCTTCCATCTCACATTCCTAAATCACCTCAGAGGAAATAAATCAATCAACATTCCTGAATACATGTTTTGGTTGGTTGATATATTAGTGCTGAGTGTGAAGAGAAGAGTCTATTCCTCCCCCCTCCATCAGGACCTTCATCTTGTGTTGTTCAAGTTAATGGTGGCGTAGTAGAACTGTAGAGCGAAGGTGCCTACTAGACCTGCTCTCATTGCTGGAGGACTTACCAATGTTGAATTTGAGGTTGGGGGAGATGCCATGGTTTCTCCTTCTTCAAATTACACTCCAAGCTCTACATCCAAGGTAGAAAATGCCTCGGGTTCTCAAAAATATGAACCCCATCGATACCTCATCCACACCAAGGAATGGAGCAGTAAGAAAAACTCCCCACTCATCATTGACGATGATTCAGATGACTTTCTCTCCTTCGAGGATAAAAAATACAAGTTGATGAAGAAAGCGATCCACAACAAAGGGACTTTTGGGCAAGCTCCCCTACTAGCCTCCTAGGTGATGCATTTCCCAAATATTTTCAACCATAGGAACATATAGGAGATCCAGGACATCCTCAAAGCTCTTGTTCAAGCAACAGGCAGATTCCCTTATCAAGGAATGAAATTATTAGTTCAAAATCCATGAGGAATTCAAGAGCCTGATCGAATAGAACCCTATGGGTAATGGTTTGGGTCCAATTGTCTAATTTGTGTTGCAGATGGTTTCTTGGTTGTAGGGGCCTCCCCTTGATGGTTTTTTGCTATTCTTGCTTTAGCTCTGGTTTTTGGTTTCATGGTCTACCCCTGCGTGGGCTTTTTTCAATCCTTAATTTGTGCCCCTACATGGGCATTTTTTATAGTATGATTTTGCCCCTGCGCAGGCCCTTTTCTATGTTCAGTACCTCCCTAGTATGGGCCTTCGGGTTGTTTTTTTTCTCTAGAGTAATGGTAGTATTGCATGCTTGGTGGCTGATAGTCTCTTTGGAGCTTCTATTTTTTCTTCAAGCATTTTAAAAGGTTACGGAACCCTTTCAAAACCCCTTTTCACCAATCAAAATATATATATTATAATATATATTTTAACCTTTGGGCCCTTTTAATTTTAAATTATTATAATTATTTAAACATTCATATATTTACCCAGGTGTTGTAGGTGAATTGGAGAGGAGAGGGTAATCCTCTAAGGGAGGTCCCAGGTTCGAATCTCCACCCTACAAAAAAGTTGAATTGGGTACCTAAAATCCAATTGATAATGTTGGTGCGGGCAGGGTCGGGTGGGACTCCCGGGTGACTTTGATGGTGTATAACCCCCTGTTCGTGGTCTCTTAGACCAAGGTGGCCCCACAAGGGGTTTTTCGCTAATATATATATATATATATATATATATATATATATATATATATATTATAATATTTTTCCTCCTCTTGGACCTTTTCTTTGGATAAAAGTCTTTGCCACCATAAAAACTCTTCCTTTTCTTTTTGCAAATGCCACCATGGTAAAACCATTAAACCTTTATTTTCCTTAACATAAATGGCAACCAATGTCATTAACTTATGCCATTAATCCTTTGATATCAATGACAACAATATACTCAAAATTTCCAACAAATTCAAAGTAAAGGCTGGAATTTCAAAGTGTTGACATCATACAAGATGCATAAAAATTCTAGCACAAAGATAGGCCAAATATAAAAAAATAGGCATGAATCCCAACATAATAAACCATTGGATTTCAAGGAAGACTCATATCCAATAGAGAACATCTTAAAAATTAGCTAAGTGAAAAGACAAGAGCTAGACTCTCAATGAAGTTGACATAACCCAAGGAGCAAGAAAATATTGTACTTAGAAAGTGATGGACAGACCCAAATTTTAGCTAGGGAGAGGAATTTGGCAAAGTATCAAGGAGCCCATAGCTATCCCTATTAATTAGAATTTTCTCTATCAGATAATTCCAATGACAAGATACTCTTTCATTATACATTTATCCTTATGTAGCTGGATGAGTCATCAAGCAGAGTGGTAAAAAGTAGATCTTTCAAAGGATATAATGAATTGTCTTGAAGCATGTGGATACCATGCTCCTAGGAGAAATTATAATCAACCACATAAACACAATCAAATCATTAAAATTATACCATAATGAGTCGAAAAGGGATGCACACATTCTATACCAATGTAACAGGCCTGCAATCCATTTTGAAACAATCATTCTAAGCCAAAAAAATGCAATATAAATCTATATATACTTGAATGTATCCCATATCAAAGGTTGATTCTTTAGCTTTTACAATTACATAAGTTGTATGATTGAAGGCTATACATATCTTAATGAATATTGAAATGTTGTTTGGCCTCTATCTATATATGTTGCAGAACATGTATGTATGTAAATTTTATTGTTAACCATTTCTATTAAATTTGGATGAATAATGTATTCTATTAAAGTTATTGTGTTATCTATATATCTCCTTGGATTGTTGTTTGTTTAGTCTCTAGAATTCTTGGTGATATATGTGCTTATTTGATTAATATTCTATAATATTAAATGATAGTTGGTCTATTACAAAATTTAATTTAGTTGAGGGAATGATACTCTCATGTGCTTATGACTCCTGTTGTGGGTGAATCCCATCCATATTTCACTTCTAGCTTCTAACCCTTTCTTATTTTTTTCTTTATTATTTAGACCCCATTTTTAGATTAGCTAGTATAATAGGAACTATCCTACTTTAAAGGCTGATCCAAAAGTTATTTTAGGTCTTTCAATCTTGGTTGAGGTCTTAAGGGTGCATCTCATCCACTTAGGTATATTTTGGACCAAAATATTTTGGCATGCCCAATGGGATCCAACTATCACAATCACCTGATTGAGTAAAATCTTGATAAATTTATACTCTAATATATAAATTTCGCAATCATTCAATGACTCCATTAAGAATGAACCATTCATATAGAACCTAGACTCCATCTAATATATAGGATTATGATCACAAGGTTAGTACCCAAAAGGCTAGTTGAACTTGTGTAATTCTTGGAGTTATCTCCAATTATATTCATAATGATATCCATCATCTCCTCCATCAACCCCTATAGAGAGTGTAGGTTCAACATATTTTAGCTCCCCAAGATCCTTTCATTCTATGATATCTAAACAAATGGCTCAAACTCCACCTCAATAGAATTGTCTTGATTAGAATAACATTGGATTGTTCAATCTATTAAATCAAAATAAAATTTCCCAGGAAGATCTAAATACTTTGTAAACTTATGATAGTACTTGGAAAATTACATATGAGCATTTCCAATATGTGGTCTCCTTGGCTTCCATCCACAATATCCAAGACGAATATGTCATGATAATATTTTTGGTGTTGTCATTCAAAGGTAAGATATCATACTAGTATTAAACACTCTAATATTGAAGCATTAACTCTTGGTACTAGCTTGTTGGAATATGTTTCCAATAATTAAATCTAATAACAATTCATTTTCATCCCATATTTTTGTACCATCACTCATCTTTTCAATTGACTCATCATTCTTTCTCACTTTTCTCCACCACCAACTCATCACTTGAGGAGGTAGACATTCAATAATAAAAATTCACCTTATGCATTATCAATAATAAAACACCCAATCTTGGAAATAGCATTTGTCCAAGAACTTTATTAGAGACTATCATAATCCCTCATTTTCTAGGACACACAAAATCAAAACTCCAATTCAAAAAAAGCATTTGAGAGACCCAATGCCTGAGTATGTAGGTTAGTCATGGATTCACTTCCTTAGAGTGGCAGTTGTAATACCATTCATGGATGAAGTACCTAATACAAATCTATCTAGGGCTAAACGGTATATCAAATAAAATCAAGCTTATCAATCTATCAAAGGTAAAGTTTCAAAGATATGTGTTCCTTCCACAATTGGTACATCTTACATTGATCATAAATCAATATGATCATGCATATCCTCTTAAAGTAATCATTGTAACATTACAAAGAGTTGTAATCAATCATAAATAATTTGCTATTAATGCATCTCTCTCATCCATAATCATTCATCATCAATTCATCTTCTTCAAAATCAAACCAACAACATGGTGTCATTAGTTTTTGCATTGCATTTTATCTTTACACAATGGAGTATGAAAAGGAGTAAATGTAAACACCCAAAATTTGCACATCACCACTTCTTCCATCATCATGGTTGATCAATTTACAAAGCTCATGAAATTTGCATAAATTAACCTCAAAACACTATTTAGACACTATTCACAAGCTCCCTTAGGCTACTTAATCCCCTTTCTATTCTTAAATTTGGGTCCTCATGCGACCTCCTCATCCTCACCAAGAGAATTATCTACAACATGGACCAACAATCACCCCCTAGCCACCAAATCAATCACCTGTAATGTCTTTTACACTCATATTGCAATTGGACTCCATTGTTTGATTACCTACCCAATCTATTTTATAAGTTGTATGATGCTAGATATATTACTATACCTGACATTAAACCAGATAATCCAAATCATCCAAAACCAAAAGGCTATCAGGAGCATATATCTTATGACTATCATAGACAACAAGGGCATAATATCATTACTTTTTGTATATTTTGACACTTGGTCCAAGATATCATTGATTGTAGAGCTATACCTCTAGCTTCCCCACATCAAAATTTGAGCATCCCTACAAATGTTCTACCACAACCACAAGCTGGAACTTTGGTATCTTCTCTTGTGCCTCAACAAGTTCATCATGTCAATGGTTGTACTTCTTACCAAGATGCTAGTCATACCAATATTGTGACTAGCAACCAACAATAGCTCCACCAAGACCAACTTCAACAACAAAAACATCAATAAAAATCTCAAAAATTTGGGATTCCTCCCCTAACTAATCAAGCCCACAAGTAGTTTTAGCATCCATAATGTGCACCACAAACTTGGACTCCTTATCTTTCAAAAGCTATGTGATGTAGGTCACATCATCTTGCTTGATGTAATACCCAAAGATCCAAATCTAATGAAACTCAAATGGTATATGCATACTAGGTTTTCCTTTACCATCATAAGTCAGAGTATGACATCAACAATTGTTGCACCTTTAAACATCAAGTTCAATATTTGCTTGATCAAGAAGTCATCCAAATTGACAGTCCCATTACCCCCTCCTAATAAAATCCCTTATACCTTCTTCTTTCCATTCACATTATGTTCATCATCAGTTTTTTATCTTCTTCACCACAATTAGAGTTATTAGGGAGAGTTTATCTCCTTCTAACCCATCTCTCAGAACTGAGGGATGTCATTTCATTTCAATTATTTTCTCATGATTAGGAGAGTATTTTCCCCCACTTCTATATAATTTTGTGATTAGGATATTTCATTCCCTTTTCAAAATGCATTTGCAATCGAGGGGTAGGATTTCTCCCTCTTTCCAACCATATTTCTACCTAAGGGGAGTTAGTTTTTTTTCTACATCATATTCCACCTTTTCTCATTAGTTACCCAAAGCTTTACAATACAAGAAATCACTAGGTTTAAAATATTGCATCCTTTTGTTAAATATTACGCCATTTACCCCACCATCATAGTCAATCTCTAGGTTCAAAAGGTTGTGTTCTTTTGCCAAAGGTAGCACCCTTTGCCTTGCCATCACAGTCAATCATCAAGTTCAAAATTATGTGTCATTTTATCAAAGGTTGCACCCTTTGCCTTGCCATCACAATCAATCTCTAGGTTCAAAATGTTGCATCCTTTTATCAAAGGTTGCACCCTTTACCTCACTTTCATAACAAAGGTTTATCCAAAAGCCTCAAGTCATTTGGAACATTTCTTTCAGCAACAAAGGCTTATCCATAAACCTCATCATCATTCAAAAATATTTTGGTTAGGTTTACTTTCATATGTTCCTAGCATAGACATAGCCCAGTGTAGCATGATCATAGCCTAGTGTAGTGCTCTCATAGCCTAGTGTAGAATTCTCATAGCCTAGCGTAGCATGCTCATAGCCTAGCCTAACATGCTCATAGCCTATCCTAGCATACTCATAGCCTAGCATAGCATTCTCATAGCCTAGCATAGCATGCTCATATCCTAGTGTAGCATGATCATAGTCTAACATAATATGCTCATAGCCTAGCCTAGCATGCTCATAGCCTAGCCAAGCATGTTCATAGCCTATCCTAGCATGCTCATAACCTAGCATAGTATTCTCATAGTCTAGTGTAGCTTACTTATAGCCTAGCCTAGCATGCTCATATCCTAGCATAGTGTGCTCATAGCCTAGTGTAGTGTGCTCCATAGCCTAGAATAGCATGCTCATGGCCTAGCCATTTACTTTCATATGCTCCTAGCATAGCACTTGTCTATTTTCCGCTTAGCAACAATATTGATTTAGATAATAATTTATCCATCCCTTCTTTACTTTATGATCTTGACCAATATTTTGCTCCAAAGAGAAAACTTACTTTCTTGTCTAAAGTCTATAGACAAAGGTTCTCAAATTATTGTACATTCAACATCAAAAATAATTTAAATCCAAAAAACAATAACAACAATAATAAAAAGCAAAACAAATTCAAAACCACCCATTAGCAACGTACTACACGCTCCATAGTTCTCCATCTCTATGGCATTCTATCCCTTGCTCACCCCCTCCTTTCATGTTAGGTCAATATTGTATGGTCACACTTCGAGCTTCTACATACCTTTGATTTGGTTATAATTCTCTCTCATTCCTTATTTTTCTTTTCTAACTTCTTTTATCTTTGATCAATGTTGTATGGTCATGCTTTGAGTGGCTACATACCTTTGACTTGGTCTTCTCTTCTTGCTTGATTTCTCACTTTTCCTTATTCTAGTTTCTTCTCAATATTGCATGGTCATTCTTCAAGCGACTACATACCTTTGATGAGTTAATTTCCTTTATTTTTTCGCTTCTTTCTTCTAATTTTTCTTTCTCTTTCTCCTTCTCTTCCTACTTTTCATCCATTTAACACACGTTTTTTCTATTTTTTTCTATTTATTATCACCTTCCATCAATCATGTTGATGTTGCCAAATATTTGTAATTTCATTCTGCACTCATCTCCACATATAGAGTTCCACACCTCTTTTAGTTACCCCTTCTCTTGCACATATTGTCATGGGATAATCTTGTATAGTGATTTTTTAGAAATGACATGCAAAGTTGTGTTAGTTTTTGCATAACTCATTGTATTTTTATAATTGTATAACCATCATTACCTATGAATATCACGTCTTATTTCATGTTACAAGTAGCATGCATATGTCCGCCCTATACATACATACATGCATATCAGTCTTGTTTCTTGTTCACATGCATACACATCCACCTTGTAAAGTAAAAATGAAGAGTTAAACACACACATGTTAGTACAACTGCTATGATATCTAATCCTAATTGTACTTGGATGAGATAATCCCTCACCCATCCACATGCAATAAATGGGTATGAATGAGTCATCCCACATAAATGCATGGGTGGAGGAAAGTCTCCAAATTTCATTTATTACATGTTGAGGTGGAAATCCTTTTATTTTAAAAATATTTTTGTGTGTGCAAAATTATTCAATTATCATTGAATGCACAGGGGTATGTGTGAATAAAGGGTTATAGTTAACCCTATTTATATTGACCCTAGGTTATACCAAGATCAAATAGGTGAAGTGGCACCTAGGCTAGTCAAAGAGTAGACTAGGTGAGGTGGCCATGAATCATATTGACCATGGTTAGATTGATCATGGGGTGGAGTTTGACCACAAAGTAATTTTTTTCCATGGTAGAGATTAACCAAGGTTAATCCAAGAGGATGGTCACATGAGGACACAAAGTTAAGTGTAGTAAGGGGCTTAAGTAGCCCAAGGGAGCTTGTGAATAGTGTATGAATAGTGGTTTTGATAAATGAATAGTGTTTAAGGCTAATTTATGCAAATTACATGAGCTTTGCAAATTGATTAGCCGTGATGATGGAATAAATGAAGATGTACAACTTTTTGGGTGTCCACATTTGGCTTGTGCACACACACCATATCTTTGAGGCTATATAATTCCACCATCTTCAACCACATTCCATCCTCCAGCAACCATACACTCTTCAAATCATCTCACGAGAAGTAAACCCAATGTCATGGGTATAAATTTTTCACCTGCATCCACACATCCACATACAAAAAAGTCATCATCGGTATGTCATATAACATATTTACATATATTTTCAAAAAAAAAACTTTCATTCGCATAGTATCGTGTGAATCTGTATAGTCTATACATTCGTATAGTATTATGTGAATCTCAACCTAAGGATGGATTTGGATACCCATTTGGTCAAAAACCACCCTCGTGCACAAAATTTCATCAAAAAAATACAAGCAACACATAAAATTCCTACATTCTTACATTCACGTATAGTGAGAAAGGTAGTCAAAATTTTAAACTAAAGATAGATTTGGATACCTATTTGGCCAAAAAACTACCCTATGCAAAAAAAATCTACAAAAATCAATGTCAACATGCTCAATGCACTCATGCATATCAAAACATGCAATCAACATCAATCAAACACATTCCAACACATTCACATGCACACACTCCAATGCATTGCTTTCATCATTCATCACACAATGCTAGTTCTACTATGCATTTTCTATGGTTTCATTTCACTATAAATTTATTTCCTAGGGTTCATTTTTAATTCTTCATGCACAAAATTCAATGTGGAAAACATCCACATATCGATATTGCACTCCCTCTAATGCTAGCACTCAATGTCATGATTGTCATACTTCACCCTCATCTTCACAATTTGATAGTAGTTCACTTCACTTCTCCCTCACTCCTCTTCCTTCACATAGTGTAAAATATCAATTGCGCTATGTGATCGTGCATATATAGCAATTTTTGACAAATTTGCATAGTACTATTTAAATCTTGAAGCCCCCCATATTTGCATAGTACTATGTGAATCTTGAGGTCCCTCATATTTGAATAGTACTATGCAAATTTGATTCTTCAAGTTGCATTCCCACCCTTATGCTCCATCACGGCTAAATCTACTAAAAATTCATTTGCATCCCATATTTTTATCCCATCACTCATCTTTTCAATTGAATCATCATTGTTTCTCACTTTTCTCCACCACCAACTCATCGCTTGAGAGGGTAAATATTCAGTAAACAAAATTCACCTTACACATGATCAATAATCAAAAACTCAATCTTGGAAATTGCATTTGTACAAGAACTTTGTTAGACACTATCATAAACCCTCATTTTCTAGGGCAAACAAAAGCAAAAGTTCTCTTCTCAAAAAAATCTAATTCAAAACAAGCATTTTAAAGACCCAACACTTGAGTTTGTAGGTTAGTCATAGATTCCCTTCCTTAGAGTGGCAATCGTAAGACCACTCATGAATGAAGCACCTACACAAATCTACCTAAGGTTAAATGGTCTGTCAAATAAAATCAAGCTCATCAATCAAGCAAAGGTAAAGTTTCAAAGAAATTTGTTCCTTCCACAATTAGGACATCTTACATTGATCATAAAGCAAGATGATCATGCATCTCCTCTTAAATCAATCATTGCAAAACTATAAAGAGTCACAATCAATCTCATATCATTCGCTATTAATGTGTCTCTCTCATCCACAATCATCCATCATCAATTTATTTTCTTCAAAATCAAACCACCAACATGGTGTCATTAGGTTTTGCATTGTACCATGTATTTACACAATGGATTACAAAAAGGAATAAATGTAAACACCCAAAAGTCGTACATCACCACTTATTCCATCATCATGGTTGATCAATTTGTAAAGCTCATGAAATTTGCATAAATTAGTCTTAAAACACTATTCATACATTATTCACAAGCTCTCTTGGTATACTTAAGCCCCTTCCTATGCTTAACTTGGGATCCTTATGCGACCACCCCCTTGGCTTAATCTTGGTTAATCTCTACCATGGTCAAAATTTACTTTATGGTCAAACTCCACCCCATGGTCAATCTAACCATGCTTAATCTGATTCACGGCCAGCTCACCTTGTCTATTATTTGACTAACCTGGGTGCCACCTCACCTATTTGACCTTGGTCTAACCTTAGGGTCAATCTAATTAGGGTTAAATCTAACCCTTGCTTCACACATCCCCTTGTGCATTCAATATCAATTAAATACTTTTGCATACACAAAAGCATTTTTAAAATAAAAGGCTTTTCACCTCAACATATCATAAATAGTATATGGATACGTTCCTCCATCCATGCATTTGTGTGTGATGACTCATTAAAACCTATTTATTACATGTGAATGGGTGAGGGATTCTCTCACCCAAGTGTAATTATGAGGCATGGCATCCATACCACCTTAGGGGACACCTTACAAGGGACACGTCACATAGGACACCTCATAGGGGACACCTCAACCCCTCTCCTAACCTTGGCAAATATTATAAATAGAATGCTTTCTTCTCTAATTAAAAATAACACTCATCTACATATTCTGACTCTACTAAAATTAGGCTAGACCATAAACATCATTTCACCACTTTTCAACATCACTCACTATCCATCCTCACATGGAGACCCACACAAATCCATCACCATATTGTGTTGCTTGATAGGTTGCTAACAAATATTGTAGGTTTTTGAAGGTGACTCGGCAGACAATAAAGGTAACAACTACACCAAAAGAAAGTTCACATCAAAAACTAGCAATTTTTGAAAATATAGTCAGATTTCCATAGTATCGTGTGAATCTCGTGCTAGTCAGATTCACATAGAACTATGTGAATCTCATTTTTAGACTTCCAAAGCTTCTAAAACCAAGTAAACATTCTTGATATGTCTGTCCTTAATAGTTTTATGCAATTTTAATCATGTTTTGAGGTCTTTTATCTTCAAATACAAGGGGTATGATCAAGATAGACCCCCAAATATTCTAACCAGATCTTGTAAGTCTCATAGATATTGAGGATAAATCTGACCAACATTGACACATGAGAAGTATGCCCACTCACATTAAGGAAGACAATGATATAGCTTGTGACTGTATATCATTAACACCAAAAGAGGGCTTCCCTTGTCGAAGATCCTATTTTGTGTTACAACACTAATATAGCCAAGTTGGCTATATTTTCAAATATCATTGATTTATTAATTTTATCATTATTAATAGTTGTAGGTTGATTCACAATTAATCATCTATCATATTTGAATAATATTTGTGTAATGGCAAGGACTACGCCCTCCTTAGTGGTGAAGGACTTAGCCCTCCTAAAGTGGTCATTAATTATTCATTCCTACACTTCATATTTTTATTGCATTCGTTTTACTAATTGTTTGGTTTCAAGTGGTATCAAAGCACTTTCTAAGAATTGGTATCAATCTTGGAATAAGTGGTAGAATAAATATCACTCTTATCTGGAAAAAAATTTAAATAATTAAGGAGAAAGTAGAGGATTTTTTTAAATAGTGAAGCATAGTAGATAAGTAGATCAAATAGACATATCCATATTCAATAAAGCATAGCATATAAGTGCAGCAGATAGGTCAAAAAAAAATTCATCACCAAAAACCTTAACATTCTTACATCCAGAATGATATACTTGTTACGATCAAATCAAGTATAGGTGTCACGTTTATTTCTTCCAAATAGTCTCTACTGAATTAAGAAAATCAATATTTGTTAAGGAAGACATAAGATAGTGTATTTGTTTTTGGAAGACATCGTGCCATCGAGATAACATCATTGTAAGTTTCCAGTCAGAAGCACAATTGGTTTCAAGTGATATAATGAATTTTAATTAAGTCTAACTGGTGAACACGACATCCTAGTAAATTACTTAGAATTTAATGCATCAACCGAATTGTGTGAACATAGACACTGGTGGTTTTTGAAGTTTAAGTGAATTCCTTCTAGTACGTATACAATTCCAGCGATTGTGAATTTGATGCATGATTCAGGATGATTACAGTTAAAGATAGGTAATGATCTATCAAACAAGAATTCATATTATTCATAATTGAGGAAAGGTCAGGCTCGTGCAACAATTCTAATACTCGCCCAACCCTAACCAGCATGTAAAACAACAACAAAAACAAAGATTCTCTCCAAAAAATAAGGAAACCAGCATACAAGTATTTCAGATCTACATATATACCTTGCATCACCTTACAAGTGCAATCACCAGTACGTAGTAGCGATTTTGAAAAAAAATTAAATGTCATACCAATATATTTTTAAGAACTCGATGAATACGATGATAAATAAAGGACATTACACTTCAATTTTCATCGTCCGATACCACATAAGTTTCACAACGATTAAAATCCAAGGTATTTAAATCTTTATCACCTTTATCCTACCAAAAGTTTTGTGCCATTGAAGGGGGACGGGAGAACCGAAAACAAACACTCAGGCTATTCCAAAAAATTTCATTAAATTAGCTGGAAAATGCATACAATAATAGCCCGTAGGCTTCTCAATGACCAATCTCGGCTTGGTCTTCTCTAACCTATCTTCTCCGTGCATTCTTCGATCCACCACCCCTTTTCTCTTACAAATCTCGAGTTTTTATCGAGGCCTCGACCCTCTAGGCAATTAATGCCCCCACCTAATCGAATTCATGAAATAAAATATGAAAGTTCGCTTCCTCTGCCAAGTTTTCAAATTTCCTTCCATCAATGGGCAACTACCCCGATCCGCTATGGAAGCTTGCATTAAAGACCCCCCTTGCCCTGCAATCACCGTTTTGGTCAGACTGTTCCTCTGAACCGCTGTCTCATCCATAATGCCCATGGCCTACAGTTGTCGCCTTGTCAGAATATTTATCTGCAATCGTTGTCTCTTTTCTCGCACGCGTGGCCTGTCCACGTGTCCATTTTTTATTTGTCTTCAACTGGTCGTGAAATCGTGACATGTTGCGATATCGCGACCATTTTTCCAACGAGCCCTTTGCCTCGATTTGTGTCATGATATCGTGACATGTCACGATATCGTGACCATTTCTGCTTACGAGCCCCTTGTCTCAGTTTGTGTTGCGATATCGCAACATGTCACGATATCGTGACCATTTCTGCCTGTAAGCCCCTTGTCTTGGTTTGTGTCGCGATATCACGACGTCGTGATATAGCAACATCTTTTGCCTGTGCCTTGGTTTTCCCTCCGTTGTCGTGATATCACGACATCGTGATATCGTGACGTCGCGATATTGCGACAAAAACCTCCACCTTGCCTTAGTTCCTCTCTACCTTCACCTTCTGGTCCAACTTCTGCCTTCGCCTTTGCCTTCGCCTTCTGGTCGTCGCGATATCGCGACGTCGCGATATCACGACGAAACTGCTCCCGTGCCTTAGTTCCCAAATAACGTCGCGATATCGCGAAGTCGCGATATCACGACGTCGCGATATCGCGAAGTCGCGATATCACGACGTCGCGATATCGCGAAGTCGCGATATCGCGACGTCGCGATATCGCGATGTCATGAAATCACGTCGAAACTTCCCTCTTGCCTTGGCTTCCAAATAACGTCGTGATATCGCGACGTCGTGATATCGCGACGTCGCGATATCGCGACGTCGTGATATCGCGACGTCGCGATATCGCGACAAAACTTCTGACTTGCCTTGATTCCCTCTTTTGAAAACACAAATACTTAGAAAAAATTAGTTTGATGCAAGATTGCTCTGTTGCTGTCGGATGCTCCTGCATCAGACACCCGAGGTAAATGGAGAAGTGACCTTCACTTCTGTGTTGTTCAGTCTGTGTTTCTTGTAATAGCTCCAAACGTGCACCTACCTCTATAGCCCGCTTAAACCCCGTCTCCTGGAAAAAATATTTTTTGCCTTCTACCAGAAAAATTCTGGCACTGCTGCACACCTTCTCGTCCACTGCCTGTAATGGCTTTAATTTGTGGCACACTCCATCTTTCATCAAGGAGTACGTATTTGCACGACCATCATGCACTGCACTCCGATCAAACTGCCATGGCCTTCCTAACAGCAAATGGCAAGCATCCATGGGAAAAACATCACACAAGACCTCATCCTAGTATCTCCCAATCTGGAACGTGACTAAGCACTGTTCACGGACCCATGCTCTGTGGTCCTTCTGCAACCATGCAATCCGGTATGGATGCGGGTGTCTCCTCCTCTCCAGCTGTAACTTAGCAACCATCTCCTCGGAGACTAAGTTATTTGTACTCCCATTGTCTATAATAACATTACAGACTTTGCCTAAAATTTTGCATCGCATGCAAAATAGGCTTCTCCTCTGCTCTGGCTTGTCTTCCTCAATTAGCATGGCTCTCCTCATGATCATTGCTTCTCCTCTCTCAGCTTCTTCAGAATGTTCAGATTCAGCATCTTCCTCTGCTACAGCAGCTCTGGCTGGACCCACATGTTTCTTGTTCACCCTCTCGGGGTGTTGGGGACACTCATATGCCCGATGTCCCTCTTCTCCATAGTGGAAACAGGTTCCTCGAAACACTCCTCTTCCATACCCAGGTCCAGATCTACCTCTTCCTCTTGGGTAGCCATTATTCTGAACTTGGGGTCTGGGTTCCTCATCTTCCTTCTAATCTCGACTACTGCTAACCTCTTCTTTCTTCTCCTCCTTTCCTTCCTCTTTTCTTCCACCAGTATTTCCTCCATGCCCTCTTCCTCTTTGCTTGCTCTCAAACCTTATGTTCATTTTTTCTTCAACCTTCAGAGCAAACTGGTAAGCATCTTCAATGGTGCTCACCCGAACTAGGCTCAACTCTTCCTGGATACTGGGTCTCAACCCATTAATATAACGGGCCACCTTCTCCTTGCTTGCTTCTAAATGGCCAGTTCTGATGGAGATCTTATAAAACTCCTCTGTGTATTCTTGGACAGTTTATTCTAGCAGATTACGAGTTGGATCTGCTAAGGAAAATGCAGAGTTTGAGACAATTTTCTGAAGGGGGACGGGAGAACCGAAAACAAACACTCAGGCTATTCCAAAAAAAATCATTAAATTAGCTAGAAAATGCATACAATAATAGCCCGCAGGCTTTACAATGACCAATCTCAGCTTGGTCTTCTCTAACCTATCTTCTTCGTGCGTTCTCCGATCCACCACCCCTTTTCTCTTACAAAGCTCGAGTTTTTATCGAGGCCTCGACCCTCTAGGCAATTAATGCCCCCACCTGATCGAATTCATGAAATAAAATATGAAAGTTTGCTTCCTCTGCCAAGTTTTCAAATTTCCTTCCATCAATGGGCAACTGTCCCGATCTGCTATGGAAGCTTGCATTAAAGACCCCCCTTGCCCTACAATTGCCGTTTTGGTCAGATTGTTCCTCTGAACTGCTGTCTCATCCATAATGCCCATGGCCTGCAGCTGTCGCCTTGTCAAAATATTTATCTGCAACTGTTGTCTCTTTTCCCGCATGTGTGGCCTGTCCACGTGTCCATTTTTTATTTGTCTTCAACTGGTCACGAAATCGCAACATGTGATATCACGACCATTTTTCCAGTGAGCCCTTTGCCTCGATTTGTGTCACGATATCATGACATGTCGCGATATCACGACCATTTTCACCTGCGAGCCCCTTGTCTCGATTTGTGTCACGATATCACGACATGTCGTGATATCGCAACCATTTTTGCCTGCAAGCCCCTTGTCTCGTTTTGTGTCACGATATCGCGACAGCTTTTGCCTACGCCTCGATTTTCCCTTCGACGTCGCGATATCGCGACAAAAACCTCCACCTTGCTTTAGTTCCTCTCCGCCTTCGCCTTCTGGTCCAACTTTCGCCTTCACCTTTGCCTTCACCTTCTGGACGTCGTGACATCACGACGTCGCGATATCACGACGAAACTGCCCCCGTGCCTTAGTTCCCAAATAACGTCACGATATCTACAAAAATCAATGTCAACACACTCAATGCACTCATGCATATCAAAACATGCAATCAACATCAATCAAACACATTCCAACACATTCACATGCACACACTCCAATGCATTGCTTTCATCATTCATCACACAATGCTAGTTATGCATTTTCTATGGTCTCATTTCATTATAAATTTATTTCCTAGGGTTCATTTTTAATTCTTCATGCACAAAATTCAAGGTGGAAAACATCCACATATCGATATTGCACTCCCTCTAATGCTAGCACTCGATGTCATGATTGTCATACTTCACCCTCATCTTCACAATTTGATAGTAGTTCACTTCACTTCTCCCTCACTTATCTCTCTCCCTCACTCCTCTTCCTTCACATAGTGTAAAATATCAATTGCGCTATGTGATCGCGCATATATAGCAATTTTTGACAAATTTGCATAGTACTATTTAAATCTTGAAGCCCCCCATATTTGCATAGTACTATGTGAATCTTGAGGTCCCTCATATTTGAATAGTACTATGCAAATTTGATTCTTCAAGTTGCATTCCCACCCTTATGCTCCATCACGGCTAAATCTACTAAAAATTCATTTGCATCCCATATTTTTATCCCATCACTCATATTTTCAATTGAATCATCATTGTTTCTCACTTTTCTCCACCACCAACTCATCGCTTGAGGGGGTAGATATTCAGTAAACAAAATTCACCTTACACATGATCAATAATCAAAAACTCAATCTTGGAAATTGCATTTGTACAAGAACTTTGTTAGACACTATCATAAACCCTCATTTTCTAGGGCAAACAAAAGCAAAAGTTCTCTTCTCAAAAAAATCTAATTCAAAACAAGCATTTTAAAGACCCAACACTTGAGTTTGTAGGTTAGTCATAGATTCCCTTCCTTAGAGTGGCAATCGTAAGACCACTCATGAATGAAGCACCTACACAAATCTACCTAAGGTTAAATGGTCTGTCAAATAAAATCAAGCTCATCAATCTAGCAAAGGTAAAGTTTCAAATAAATTTGTTCCTTCCACAGTTAGGACATCTTACATTGATCATAAAGCAAGATGATCATGCATCTCCTCTTAAAGCAATCATTGCAAAACTATAAAGAGTCACAATCAATCTCATATCATTCGCTATTAATGTGTCTCTCTCATCCACAATCATCCATCATCAATTTATTTTCTTCAAAATCAAACCACCAACATGGTGTCATTATTTTTTGCATTGTACCATGTATTTACACAATGGATTACAAAAAGGAATAAATGTAAACACCCAAAAGTCGTACATCACCACTTATTCCATCATCATGGTTGATCAATTTGTAAAGCTCATGAAATTTGCATAAATTAGTCTTAAAACACTATTCATACATTATTCACAAGCTCTCTTGGTATACTTAAGCCCCTTCCTATGCTTAACTTGGGATCCTTATGCGACCACCCCCTTGGCTTAATCTTGGTTAATCTCTACCATGGTCAAAATTTACTTTATGGTCAAATTCCACCCCATGGTCAATCTAACCATGCTTAATCTGATTCACGACCAGCTCACCTTGTCTATTATTTGACTAACCTAGGTGCCACCTCACCTATTTGACCTTGGTCTAACCTTAGGGTCAATCTAATTAGGGTTAAATCTAACCCTTGCTTCACACATCCCCTTGTGCATTCAATATCAATTAAATACTTTTGCATACACAAAAGCATTTTTAAAATAAAAGGCTTTTCACCTCAACATATCATAAATAGTATATGGATACGTTCCTCCATCCATGCATTTGTGTGTGATGACTCATTAAAACCTATTTATTACATGTGAATGGGTGAGGGATTCTCTCACCCAAGTGTAATTATGAGGCATGGCATCCATACCACCTTAGGGGACACCTTACAAGGGACACGTCACATAGGAAACCTCATAGGGGACACCTCAACCCCTCTCCTAACGTTGGCAAATATTATAAATAGAATGCTTTCTTCTCTAATTAAAAATAACACTCATCTACATACCCTGACTCTACTAAAATTAGGCTAGACCATAAACATCATTTTACCACTTTTCAACATCACTTACTATCCACTCTCACATGGAGATCTACACAAATCCATCATCATATTGTGTTGCTTGATAGGTTGCTAATAAATATTGTAGGTTTTTGAAGGTGACTCGATAGACAATAAAGGTAACAACTACACCAAAATAAAGTTCACATCAAAAACTAGCAATTTTTGAAAATATAGTCAGATTTCCATAGTATTGTGTGAATCTCGTGCTGTTCAAATTCACATAGAACTATGTGAATCTCATTTTTAGACTTCCAAAGCTTCTAAAACCAAGTAAACATTCTTGATATGTCTGTCCTTAATAGTTTTATGCAATTTTAATCATGTTTTGAGGTCTTTTATCTTCAAATACAAGGGGTATGATCAAGATAGACCCCCAAATATTCTAACCAAATCTTGTAAGTCTCATAGATCTTGAGGATAAATCTGACCAACATTGACACATGAGAAGTATGCCCACTCACATTAAGGAAGACAACGAGATAGCTTGTGACTATATATCATTAACACCAAAATAGGGCTTCCCTTGTCGAAGATCCTATTTTGTGTTACAACACTAATATAGCCAAGTTGGCTATATTTTCAAATATCATTGATTTATTAATTTTATCATTATTAATAGTTGTAGGTTGATTCACAATTAATCATCTATCATATTTGAATAATATTTGTGTAATAGCAAGAACTACGCCCTCCTTAGTGGTGAAGGACTTAGCCCTCCTAAAGTGGGAATTAATTATTCATTCCTACACTTCATATTTTTATTGCATTTGTTTTACTAATTATTTGGTTTCAAGTGGTATCAAAGCACTTTCTAAGAATTGGTATCAATATTGGAATAAGTGGTAGAATAAATATCACTCTTATCTGGAAAAAATTTTAAATAATTAAGGAGAAAGCAGAGGATTTTTTTAAATAGTGAAGCGTAGTAGATAAGTAGATCAAATAGACAGATCCATATTCAATAAAGCATAGCATATAAGTGCAGTAGATAGGTCAAAAAAAAATTCATCGCCAAAAACCTTAACATTCTTACATCCAGAATGATATACTTGTTACGATCAAATCAAGTATAGGTGTCACGTTTATTTCTTCCAAATAGTCTCTACTGAATTAAGAAAATCAATATTTGTTAAGGAAGACATAAGATAGTGTATTTGTTGTTGGAAGACATCATGCCATCGAGATAACATCATTGTAAGTTTCCAGTCAGAAGCACAATTGGTTTCAAGTGATATAATGAATTTTAATTAAGTCTAACTGGTGAACACGACATCCTAGTGAATTACTTAGAATTTAATGCATCAATCGAATTGTGTGAACATAGACACTGGTGGTTTTTGAAGTTTAAGTGAATTCCTTCTAGTACGTAGACAATTCCAGCGATTGTGAATTTGATGCATGATTCAGGATGATTACAGTTAAAGATAGGTAATGATCTATCAAACAAGCAATTCAGATTATTCATAATTGAGGAAAGGTCAGGCTCGTGCAACAATTCTAATACTCGCCCAACCCTAACCAGCATGTAAAACAACAACAAAAACAAATATTCTCTCCAAAAAATAAGGAAACCAGCATACGAGTATTTCAGATCTACATATACACCTTGCATCACCTTACAAGTGCAATCACCAGTATGTAGTAGCGATTTTGAAAAAAAATTAAATGTCAGACCAATATATTTTTAAGAACTCGATGAATACGATGATAAATAAAGGACATTACACTTCAATTTTCATCGTCCGATACCACATAAGTTTCACAATGATTAAAATCCAAGGTATTTAAATCTTTATCGCCTTCATCCTACCAATAGTTTTGTGCCATGTCGATGTAGCTTCTCACACCCTAGTTTTCATTGTTCTATGTATATCAAGATAGTCCACATAAATCCCACATCTCTCATGTTCTAGTCATTAGGCAGTTTATTATTGTTGAATCGGGTTTAGTAACATAACCACTCTCTGGTGGTTCCGCCCTCCCCTCCGTGTGAATCCCAAAATCCATTGGTTAGTTTGTAATAATTCACATCCCCACATCATCAAAACTTCACTCCATTGTCCTAATTCGTCCACCTTTGTCTCGTGGTACATAGGTTCAGTAATACACGTCTTGAGTCCTAGTCTAAATATTCATCGTTGTCTTGAGTCCTAGTCTAAATAGTCATTGTCCTCATTTTTAATATTCGTTAGGGGTCATCTTGGAGTATCCATGGATGACAGTAATAGTCCAAGTACCAATATTAATCCAAATTACTAGTCGTTGTAGTATCCTTTGGGTGGCAGTATTAGTTTGGTACCAGTTTAATAGCCCAAAGTACCAATATTAATCCAAATTACTATTAGCTATTGAAAATCATTTCAATCGTTGGATCTATATTAACGTATTGGTTAACGCAAAGGAACCCATTGGAGTATCCGTGGATGACAGTAATAGTCCAAGTACCAATATTAATCCAAATTACTAGCCGTTGTAGTATCCTTTGGGTGGTAGTATTAGTTTGGTATCAGTTTAATAGCCCAAAGTACCAATATTAATCCAAATTACTATTAGCTGTTGAAAATCATTTCAATCATTGGATCTATATTAACCTGTTGGTTAACGCAAAGGAACCCATTGGATAGTGTATAGAAAATTATTGGAATACTAGCCGTTGGAGGATCATTTCAAACTGTTGGAGCTACATTGATGCTTGGAACTACTAGTCGTTGGAAGAAGAATTTTTCATCCACTTGATCCAAAACATTTTGCTAAAGTCTATAAATCAAGTGCATGAGTGGCAGGTGGAATAAAGGGCCAAATGTATGATTATACAACTCAAATAATCCAAATGAAGGACTCTCAAATTCACCAAGAAGATCTCCATGAAATAAAGGTACGCAACATAACTCCCCTTTACACATTAACATTTTTAACCCCGACCATCCTACTATTAACCCCATGGCTCCTTCCAACTCATCCCACAAAAATCTCACACATGAGGAAATGGAAAAACCTAATACAAGTAACACAGAAGTACAATCATGTTTGACTCAACTAATATCTAGTATGAACAACATGACATTACTGCTTTCGCAATTATTTAAGAAACAGAACCAAGAAGGTCTTCCTTCCTCAAATAACTACCATAGATAAATTGATAATGTGAAACATGATATAGAGGAATTTTATCAAAAATCAAGATGGTCTACATGTGTTAATATTCCACATGTTGATATGCCTACATTTGAGGGTGGAGACCTACGTGGTTGGATAGCTAAAATGGAGGGTATCTTACAACTATATTGTGTGCTAGAATCTGAAAAAGTTTCATATGCCTCCTCCAAATTAGGCACTGAAGCTTACCAATGGTTTGCTTGGAAAAAATGTCAATATATTCATCCCCTCTTTTGGACTGAATTCAAGAATATTTTCCTCAAGATATTTGAGGAAGGTATTTCATACTCATACATTGTTCTTCTATTGGCACTTAAACAAACTGGTTCGGTAAGAGATTATGTTTCATAATTCACAAGCCTTATTTATTATATAGGATATTTACAAATCGATGTGGTGGTTTCGGCATTTAGACATGGGTTAAAAGAGAATATTCAAATTGAAGTAGACTTACAGGATTCATACTCTTTGGATGACACTATAAGGATTTCTAAGCTTGCTGAGAAAAAGATGTAAAATTTGACATCTTTTAAACATGAATCCTATAACCATACTCAATATCGCAACAATTCCTTTCATAGAAATAACCAGCCATCCATATATTACTATTATAAATGTCGCAATCATCATCCAAAATATCAAGCATGTGTACCAAGATAAAAATTTCAAATAGAATATGATAATAGGGAAGACAAAGAGGAAGCAGAAGATATCAATCCATAAGAGTCACCTATGCTCGAAGAGTAATTAGATCATAATGAAGAAACATTTATTGAAGACACTATGGCTATTTTAGTACATGCTCTTATGGGATTAATAGCTCACCATACAATCAAGGTACCAATATTCATTCGGTAGAAGAGTATAAATGTGTTGATCGATTCAGGTAGTACTCATAATTTTGTTGACCTTAAAACTACTAAGACATTGAACTTACACATTCACTCCTCCAATCAAGATAAATTTCAAGTTTTAGTTACAAATGGATGAAATGCTCAATGTATTGGTAGAACATCTTCAGTTTCAATACAAATGAGAAGTTATAATTAGTGTGGAACTCTCTTTGTTATGAGTTTAGGGAATTCAGATATTATTTTTGGAGTTGAATGGTTAGAACAATTAGACACTATCAGTTTTAGTTTTAGAAACTTATTTGTGGAATGGAAATAAAATGGAAAGACCATTTGCCTCCAAGGAATTCCAAATCCACCATCAAAGGTAGTGAGTTCTCACAACATGGAAAAATATTTAGAAAAGGGGGTTATGGATTCATAGCTCAAATCAATTGTATGGAAAAACAAGCATAGGATATTCCTGAAATTCACTCAAAGGATCTTCAAGATATTATGGTTAAATATGATGAATTTTTTCGAGAACCAAAAGGACTACCTCCTAAATAATATAATGACCATGTCATACATCTTGTTCTAGAAAGCCTTCCTCCTGATATCCTTCCTTATTGATACCCTCAACCTAAAAAAAATAGAAATGGAAAATATTGTCCAAGAACTCCTCAAACATGGAGTCATTCATCATAGCACCAGTCCTTATTCCTCACCAGTGGTTTTTGTCCGTCGTAAGGATAAATCTTGGCCTATGTGTCCTAATTTTTGTCCCCTCAATAAAATCACCATCAAGGATAAATTCCCTATCCCTATCATAGATGATTTATTAGATGAATTGCATGCTGTAAAATTTTTCACAAAATTGGATCTACATTTTGGTTTCCATCAAATCAGAGTAAGATATGAGGACATTCCCAAAACTACCTTATGTACTCACGAAGATCATTATGAGTTCCTAGTCATGTCATTTGGTCTCACTAATGCTCCCTCCACCTTCCAAAGTCTCATGAACCATGTCTTTCATCCATTCTTTTGCAAATTTATCTTAGTCTTCTTCGATAACATTTTAGTATACAATAAAACATGGAAGGATCATTTGATGCATGTGGGAAAGGTTCTTCATATATTACATAAGGAAAAAAATTTATCAAATGCTCTAAATGTTATTTTGGTGTTCAATAAGTTGAATATTTGGTTCATATAATTTCTCATGAAGGTGTTAAAGTTTCTTCATCCATTCTTTTGCAAATTTATCTTAGTCTTCTTCGATAACATTTTAGTATACAATAAAACATGGAAGGATCATTTGATGCATGTGGGAAAGGTTCTTCATATATTACATAAGGAAAAAAATTTATCAAATGCTCTAAATGTTATTTTGGTGTTCAATAAGTTGAATATTTGGTTCATATAATTTCTAATTTTATTGTCAAGCATTTCATCTATTTGAAGCCTTCATCTAGCCTTCCTATGATGATTGTGAGATTTATTCCTTCTCTTAAATGAAAGGGTCATAGTTCCCTAAATTTTGAAACTTAACGTTCTTCATGAAAGTATATCTTGCCTATTTTTATTTTGTATAAGTGCAACTTTTAAAAAATAAAAATATTATCTAATGACAATTGAAAGGATTTTAGAATGCTTTTAGAGATATTTAATACATGAGCTCATACTTCTACTTTAGCAGTGTTAGTAAAGATATTAATTAAAAAGTAAAGTCTAAGAATTTTTATTTAGAAAGAAGCTCTAAATATGCTATGACTAAAAATTCATAGTTTTAGCACAATAGGTATCATACATATATAAATCAAGTATATTATTTGTAAGATGAATGCAACTTAATATAATTAATAAAATAAGAATATTAACATACAAGTTAAAATTTAATGAAATAACATTTTATCCCCATTAGCTACCTTACGCAAGTTCCCTCAATCCTCGGAAGGAATTCTGGGGTTCAAGCCTGGCAAGGGCTAGGTGGATTGGTAAGGCGTTACCAGGAGGAGACCTAGGTTCAAACCTCGCGAGCATGCCCACTCTAGGGCAAAGGTAGTAGTCTGACTAGAATCCGTTGAGTGTGCGCCAGCTTGATGATGGCGGTACCAACCTTGAGCCACCGGGGGTCTCCCTCACTTTGTGTCGTGTTTTTCAAGGCAAGGTAGGGGTTATAGTGGTAGCTCCAAATCATCCCTCACTCCATGTCGTGTTTTTCGAGGCAAGGTAGGGGTTATAGTGGTAGCTCCATGATTTGACGCTATGACCGGAGGCAATGTGATTTGATCATGCGACCAGTTGTTCAAAAAGGAAAAGAAAACGCAGTTTCCAATTCCCCTATGTATCAAAAAAATAAAATAAAATAAAATAAATAACATTTAAAAAGACATTATTACATTTTGATTCCATATAATCTATCAATATCTTTATGGGTTGCTTTTCATAGATCATCAATTTAATTTGAAAAATAAATTTATCGTCATCTACCCTATATTTTAATATAGATCATTTTTAAAACTCAATAAAAAAATATAAATCATTTTTTTATATATGATAAAAACAAAATACAAATAATTATAACCCCATATGTTGATATAACAATTTTTATTTGTTTTTAAAAAATCAAATACATAATCAACATCTATCTACTAATTTTTTTATATATTCATAAGTGTATCTGTATACTAGTTCATAAGCCAAAAGCCCGAATAACAGCTATCTACTAATTTAGTTTTATAACCATAGCAGTATCTCTATGCAAGTTCATAAGCCAAAAGCCCGAAGCCAAATCATATTTGGAATAATAAAATAAGTTTACAAAAATCAGGTAGGTAGACATGATTCTTAAAATAAAACTAAGACTTACCCAAGACAGAACATTCAACAAAATTATATCAAATTATGAATGGCAAGGAAATAAATTTATATGAGCTCATCCAACTTGCATTGAGCAAAGGCCCTACACCTAGCTACGATGGTCACTTACATATGACTTTTAAATGAGCACCACTTTGGATGTTGCAGTCAGAAATTGTCTTGGCATCTGCCAATAATCTTCCCTCAAATGTCAAGTCTTGGCCAGGGCGGCACAGGCTCAAGAAGTGACGAAGAATTATCTTCACAAATCGAATTGTCCACCAACTCTGAACATGAAGAGTTGTTACGCTTCCATGAGGTCCAGGTGGTTCATGGACATAGATCTTCATCGAATTTTCTTCATCAATGTCTCCAAGACGAACATCCAAAATTATAGTGTCCCCCTCCATGACGTTGTAATCTGAAGGCTCCAGCATCATAGGGACGGGGTTGCTATTAAGGTTCTTTAGATATATGAGCATTTTAAACAAATTATTAAACCCGATGACGCTGCAGATTAAAGGAGAGTGTTACTATGCAAATAAATAATCACAAACGAAAGCAGAGAACAATATTTTGGTAATACAAAAAGTATGTCGCCTCAAAGTAAAGATTCAAAGACAAAAATATTACATGACATCATTGATTGAACCCAACTATAAGGAAAATAACAAGCCGGTGTTGGATTCACACCAAATTTCTCTTCCTAGTATGTACCAAAGAGATTTACTAGTTTTATAACAAGATATGTAAATGTCTTTATAAAGAATATATATATAGAAAAGGAGATTTCATTGTAATTACTGATATCGGTTTGATAAACTGAAAAGAAACAACGGCTATCAGAGTTAGAAGAACTGGAAGTTAGAACCAAAGCTTGGAGAGCTGGAAGCTAGAGTAGTGGCAAGGAAAGCCACACATAGAGTAAGAACATAAAGAACCATAATCTAAAGCAGGAGCTTCAACAGCGAAAGCCCAAGCCAAAAGCACCTGAACAGTTAGCCAAAGAGGAAAAGAAGGGTTTTCGAAACAAAATTCTACTGTATAAGTATGTCGTTGAAAACTAACCCTGAGTAAGGACATTTAACCTTTTCTAAGGATATAGCAGAGGCAATGACTGTCCAGTTTCTCAATTTTATTAAAAAACTGTTTATATAAATGAAATACTCATCAAAAGAGATGGGTGTGTTCATTCCAAATCTTTGGTTCTATCTTTTTAGGCATGTTATTTCTGCAACTGAGCTTCCTTTTATTTTTGGTAATATGTTGAATAGTTTTTTTTTTCATGTTTGCAATTGCAATATAATTAGTTTTGGAAAAAACCTTCTTGAATTGAGTGTCTAGGAATAAAGAGAGTTTCTATTATAATTATAGATCTTTTTTAATAGCTCCGCCCTCTAGGGAAATGAATGTTTATTATATTAAATATTAAATTAAAAGGACAGTAAAATAATCTATCTTTCAAAGAGAACAAATTTGAACAATCTAAGATAATATTTTTAAGGGTAAAATCTTTGATACAGATATAACGAAAGGGAATCGTGCCTATCTCAAAAAAATTAATCTTATTTGAGAGATTCACATCCTCTGATCTCAAAAAGAATCTTGTTTATTTTTTAAAAATAACCTTTAATCTTGTTTGATATAGATAATTGTATTATAAAAATAAATATGGTTATAAAGGATAATAATCTTATATAATCTATCTAACAAGATCTAGACAATAACCTAAAAAAAATTTGGTTTTAAGCACAAATGTTCTTAAACTGAAATCTAATTTTTATATGTTTTATAAAAATATTTTATGTTGAATAATAACAATATTACTTATTAAAAAAGCAAACAAAAGTTTTTCAATAAGATTGTAATACTTATAAGAGAAATCATTGAAAAAATTTGAATAAAGTAAAATTTTAATACAACATACCTATATATAGATGCTGCTTATAATTTGTCTTTTGTATTTTTGTGGATCTTGGATTCTAACTTCTATATAAGCATGCTATCTTTGATCTATAACTATAGAATCCTTAACTTATATAAGTAGATAGTAGTTTGAATGTTCTGAGTGAGGCCAAACCCCAAGTGATCTCTGGTCCCCTTCTGGCTGAAATGATGATGGTATGAATCCCAAGTGATCTTTGGTCCCCCTTCATGTCGGGTTAACAATAACGAGGTGGAATACGGTGGAAGCAACCTTTGTGGATTGAACCCGCGCTTGTCATTTACTAAAAATAGTATGGTTGTGACCAACTCTCTATGTAACCCAAAAGTTAAAATATTTTCTAGCAGAGCTATGAGAGGATAAATATGATGAAAAACAAATTTGTGAAAGAATATTGAGGAATAGAATAATAAGACCTACTCCTGATATAGGCAAGGCAAAAAGAGGAAAACCCTCAAATTATCTAGCAAGATCCAAGAAGCAAGAGCAAACATAATGAAAGGAACACAAACTAAGTTGGTTTAATTTCTCTTTACCAAAAAAATAAAATGATATTGGTAATACATAGGCGCAGCTAATAGCCCCTAATGACATATGATTATCATCTCATAGAATATAAAGGGAGTTAATGCCCCCTCAAAGTATAGGTGTATCAAGGAGGTTTTAATGCCATAGTATAGGTGTATCATGGAGATTTTAATGTCATAACCAAGGTGAATGAAAATTTTGGGGGATTTAGGAATTTAACCCAAAGTATGATAGATATCTCAACTTCCAATTAAAACAATAATCTATGGGAGGTTAAGTTTGAAGAAAATAACTTTACATAGACCAACAATAGGAGAGGCTAAAACTTAATAGCAAAAATGTTAGACAGATGCAAACTCTCAAATCATTGGCTAGATGAAGGAACTTGTGCTAAAATTAATACCTTAACAAGGATTTGGTTCATATCACTGATCAATAAGAGTCAAAATGGTGGTAAGTGAATTAAAAAAGATCATATTTTAAACATGAGCATATGTGTATCAAGTGGAATTAACTCAACTAGTTAGATTCCTCAACATTTAAAGAGGAGATCAAGGTTCAAATATTTCCAAGTGATACATGGATAATATCCAAGATTTGTTGTAATACCACTATGTGGTGATGATGTAATACGGGTGGGGCCCGTTTCAATCCCATATAATCAATTAAAAAAATATGAGCATATGTGGGAAGACCATCCTCAATTTATTGATATGATAACATAAATATGGAATTTTTCAGGTAATGGTAGGTTGAATGCTCTTCTAAAACAAATTAAATCTATGACATCTAGATTAAAATAATGGAACAAGAACACTTCCGGAAACATTTTTTAGAAGAAAGAATAACTAAAAAATAGATTACAAAGATTACATGACAATGTGGCCTTGTTTGAAAATGCCGTCATAAAGATGTCAACAACTTGCTGAGTCTCAATTTCTACTTCCCATCCTCAATTTCTGAATTCATAGCTCAAATGAAGATTACATGACAATGCAGCCTTGTTTGAAAATGCCGACATAAAGATGTCAGCAACTTGCTGAATCTCAATTTCTACTTCCCATCTATATAGCATACTGACTATCTTAAAAAAAAGTTGATTTATATGGTAATGCAAAAAGACTCTGCATTCAAAACTGCAATATGTTCATGGACATGAATTATTGAGTGATAAAAATTAAGGCAGTATGTTGAACATGTCCAAAGATGCGGTTCATGTCCAAATTGCTCTAGGTTCTTGTGCAATTTTCACTTTTGATTTCAAAAAGAGGTCACAAGTTAACTAAGATTGTATTTGACATAGCAGGATGTCAATTAGAATCTGATGCTGCAGTAACAATGCCTTTTACAATCATCAAATGCCACAAGCTCAAGTGGTTAAAAATATGTGTTGTTAACGTGATCACGGGTAAACAATATATGCATGATTGCCTGTAGTAATACCACTATGTGGTGGCTCATGATACAATCCAGGTGGGGGCCCATTTCAATCAATGCTTATTACAATAGAAAACATCCATTGCAGTGACAAATGAAAATGCTTTAACAATACTTATGGTATGCATTATGCATTGCTACAATATGGCCATGTTTGAAATGCCGTCATAAAGATGTTAGCAACTTGCTGAGTCTCAATTTTTACTTCCCATCTATATAGCATACTGACTATCTTAAGGAGGTTGATTTACATGGTAATGCAAAAAGACTCTGCATTCAAAACTGCAATATGTTCATGGACATGAATTATTGAGTATGCTTTAACAATACTTATGGTGGCATTGAGTATGCTTTAACATCACTTATGGTATGCATTATGCATTGCCACAATATGGCCTTGTTTGAAATGCCGTCATAAAGATGTCAGCAACTTGCTGAGTCTCAATTTATACTTCCCATCTATATAGCATACTGACTATCTTAAGGAGGTTGATTTACATGGTAAAGCAAAAAGAGACTGCATTCAAAACTGCAATATGTTCATGGACATGAATTATTAAGTGATAAACATTAAGGCAGTATGTTGGACTTGAGGTTCATGTCCAAATTGGTCTAGATTCTTGTGCAAATTTCACTTTTGATTTCGAAAAGAGGTCACAAGTTAACTAAGATTGTATTTGGCATAGCAGGATGTCAATTAGAACCTGATGCTGCAGTAACAATGCCTTTTACAATCATCAGCTGCCACGAGCTCAATTGGTTAAAAATATGCGTTGTTAACATGATGACGGGTAAACAATATATGCATAATTGCCTGTTGTAATATCATTATGTGGTGGCTCATGATACAACCCAGGTGGGGCCCGTTTAAATCAATGCTTATTACAGTAAAAAATGTCCATTGCATTGACAAATGAAAATGCTTTAACAATACTTATGGTATGCATTATGCATTGCCACAATATGGCCTTGTTTGAGAATTGCGTCATAAAGATGTCAGCAACTTGCTGAGTCTCAATTTCTACTTCCCATCTATATAGCATACTGACAGATCTCCCTTTTGTGGATTTCAGAAGTCTTTAGTATATGCCTTAAAACAGGTCTACTTCCCATTTATATAGCATACTTACATATCTTTGTGCAGAATTTATTCATCAAACTCTTAAAAAGTCTGTGTAGTAAAATACTAAAAACCATGGAACAATATGATTGTAAAATTGGCACAAGAAAACAAACTGCCCTCCTGTGTCACATTATTCTCATCAACTAATTTGACTTTTCAGATACATACTTTTACCAAGTCAAAGGAGAGCTCTTACAACGATGATATTAATTTTCCCAAGCATTTGACACTTATAATGACGGTAGCAAGAACTAATGAAATATTCAATTTAATATAATAGTTTTCGAAGAACTCCAAATGATTTGAAATTTCAATGGATAAAACAAATTGCCACCATTATTTTAATGTGTACTAATCAAATTTAAGGATAAAACAAATTGCCACCATTATTGTAATGTGTAATAATCAATTTTACAATTTTGAATGTGCTTTTTATAGACATTACTATACAACCTGAACACCAAGTTCAATTTGCAATTATTGCAAATTCCAAAGAATATGTCTCTTCAACATGTCAGTATTGAAGCCACTGGAAATGCAATGCATATGGTAAGTTCCCACGTCCATCTTTTGATTTGATAAAATGTCATGACATCTCATGCATTGCCAAGCCCCATGCTCTCCACTAATTAAAATTTCCTCTTCTCATCAAGGTGCTGATAATAAGCCAATTGTTGAGGAGCTGGTAAAAAGCCTCGTTTATGTGGTCATACATAGTTGTCTAAAGGCTTCCTGTTCATCATCAGCGAACAACCACTCGGTATCTCATAGAAAGCCAAAATGGCAGCATTGTTAGTAAAGTAGGACAAGTGAGCACCATAGAGTGGCAGCATTGCTAGTAAAGTAGCACAACTGAGCACCATTGACAACACAGCTTCAGGATATGCTTTGAATAATAGCAGCCAGACACCCCACAATCCCCTTGATTGTCAACTCAAATGTTTGTAGTCTGCATTAACTCGAACCACTGCAAAACATGTATTAAATATTAAATACTTCATCCTTATATGATACGAAATTTAAACATGTATTAAGTTTCAATAACTGCTCCTTATATGATACGAAATTTTTAAACCTATATGAGAAGTTAAAGGTTTCAAATATACACTAACATCATAACCTACTCAAATATATGTATACTAAATCTACTGATTCTGAATCCATGTGTTTCTAAAATGAATACATGACACAAAATCTATGCAGAAAATGTTATCATAGTTGCAAAATACCAACATGAAAAAACATTGAAAATAAATGAATACATGCATGTCTAAAAAGTTATGTTACAAAGAAAGGCAGAATAGTTTAGTGTAATAAACACTTGGAAATTGCAAACAATAGTTAAATGACATCCTCCTGGTCTTCACTGATCATTTACCAAAAACAAAATGCCTGTATACACCTATGCTCCATGGAACTCGTCCTGGGATTTGGGGACATCCCGGAAAGGCATCCCACTGTCCCAAAACCGCATCCCCCATCCCCCATCCCCCATCCCAAAGGAACATCCCAGTGTCCATCCCAGAATTTTGTGGAACATAGGTATACACATGGATAAAGTGAAATTAAAGGTTTTATTAAAATATGCATGTAGTCTAACACTGGTTAATTAAATGTAATCTTTAACTGGGAGGATTCATTGAGTTACTTAAAATCAAAAAAAGCATAGAATTTATAATTCAAATGAGCCCTCCCAAGGGGTATGGGGCAAGTGATTGGAAGTGATGAATTTCACACGACAGACCTAGGTTCCAATCCTTGGGTGATCTTTAACATTTATCCTAGGGGGTTTCAAGCAAAAGATAAAGTAGTTTTTAACGTCCATGAGACCATAGGCCATATGAGATGACCCTCATGAAGGATCAATTTACTTAAAATCAAAAAGAGCATAGAATTTAAAATTCAGATGAGCCCTCCCAAGGGGTTAAGGGCAAGTGGTTGGAAGTGATGAATTTCACAGAATAGACCAAGCTTCCAGTCCTTGAGGTGAACCTTAACACTTAGCCTAGGGGTTTGTAGCAAAAGGTAAACAAGTTTTTAACGTCCATGAGACCATAGGCCATATGAGAGACCCTCATAGAGGATGTTATTTACTCAATATATGTTTATCCAACCAAACTCCAGTTACCAAAGTATGGTGTACAACTCTACCCCCTATTGGATTTGAACCTTGAATCTCCTATTCAGAGTTTCAAAGTCTTACTATTAGGCCCACTCAAATGGTAGGAAACAAAGAGCTTCACACCATAAATCATGGTTCCAATCCCAAGGGTGAACCTTAACATTTAATGCCATGGGAATTAGGGCAAGCCGTAGGGCACGAGGAATTTCACACCATAGACCAAGGTTCCAGACCGATGGGTGAACCTTAACATTTGGCCCAGGAGATTTGGGGCAACTAGTGGGGATTGATGACTTTCACAACATAAACCAAGCTTCCAATCCCATGAGTGAACCTTAACATATAATTAACTGGCATGAGCTCAAGTGTTTAAAAATGTGGACTTCCAGCATACCAAGGTTCAAATCTTACCAGATGATATATTAAGTGTAAAAATGTTAATGTATTAATATCACTATGTGGTTGATTGAAATACCTTGGTAACATGGTCATGATGCAATACAGGTGACAGTTTCAATTTCATATAACCAATTAAAATCAGATAAGCCTCTCACTTATAAAGGGTTTACAAGAGCTCTGAAACAAGGGAGGGATAATCAATATAAGCCAGATTTTACTTCAATATTACACCAAGAGAACAACTTATTAAAAGACCTCTGAAACTTAACGAAAACGGCATTTTTGTATAGAAAAAAAAAATGTTCTATACTTTTTCTAATAAACCTTTGATTCCCAAGGAAAGGAGATAAATGGGCAAAAAGTTGTTTTCATAATTCTTCCTAATGTAAATATGAGGCTCATACATTTAGGGGACAGCTGCAGAGAACCCCAGATTTCAGGGGAAGTCATAGGGTACAAAAAAATGCCGAATTCACAACAAAAGGAAGGAAGGGTGCATGATCTACCATTAGAATCAATTAGACAGAAGAACATTGTTCTTCTCGTCTTCGGTAGATATGAGGGAAACGTATCCTGGTCAGTAGAGATGTGTCCCCACCTGGAAAAAATGTTCCTAGAACATCCACAATCCTGCATTGTCATTTTACGCACACTATGAGACATTTCCTGTGTTGCTCCCACCCCAAAATCTGTGGGAGACGGAATGCATCTTTCATCCCAGAAATGCACACCTCTGTAATGCTGGGTTTGTCTCATGTTTCTCTTCTTCAGATGCTGAAAGATATCTGGTCCAGGGATCTCCAGATATGCCCTCTACAAGCATAACCAGGATGTCCCAACGGCCAGAGAGACCCCAAATTTCTGGTAAAGTTATAGGATATACGGAGCTAAAAAAAATTATTTCAAATAAATCCTAAATTCAAGATAAAGAAGAAAATGAGACATGACCCACCATTAGAATCAAAATAAACTGAAAAGAAAAATTCCATGTTAATTTCTTCCACAATTACCAGGTTTTGCCAGGTCCAGTCCGGACTTTTTGGGCTGGACCAGACCAGTTTGGTTCCTTCCATAGTTACCAGGTTATGCCTGGTCTGGTTGGGACATTTTGGGCTGGACCAGACCAGGTTTGGTTCGGTCCTTTTTTTTAATTTGCACATTTTTTTTTATATTTAAATAATTTAAAACATAATACATTGCTCATAAATTATAAACTTATACATTTGTGGAGTGTAAAATATACATGATTATAAAAATTATGAAGAATTTTTTTTTTTTTTTTTCATATATTAACATCTTTAATGAATATTTTGTATGGATCGGCGGGAATGTTTGTATGAATATTAATTCTTCGGACTTTTCCGAACTGAACCACCCTGAAAAACCCAAACCTTCTAACTTATTTGGCCTTCTGAACCTCTGAACCGAACCATACCTGGTAACTATGCTTTATTCTTTTCATTTTGCATATAAAAGGGTAATATAGGTCAGAAGACATACAATCATCCCCAACAAGGAATCAGCCTCAAATATCCCCAAACCTCCCCATGAAACATAAAATCCAGATGAGCTCCTTAGGAAATTTACAAAGGGAACTGTGTAGCACAGCTAAAATACAATGAACAGCAATAAAAGAGGATATCCAATGCAAGCCAGGATGTCCATCAATGTTACGCAATGTTTCCTTTTGCAGATAGGGACCACACAAAACTTGAAGGACTTCAAGAAAAATTAGCAAAATTTTAGGGAATGGAATAGCAGATCTGGGGCTCAAAATTTATAACTGTTTCTACTATGGGGGAAAACGTTCTATGGACATCCAAGAAAAGGGGAAAAAAGAAGGAGGGAGGGGGGTCCAAGTGTTGCTTAGATTTAAAATAAACTATAAGCTTCATTTTCATAATTGTAATGTCTCAAGAGTATTACAGGTGGAGCCCATATAAAGAGCCAAGAGCAAGTGCGAGCCAGTAGCAAGGCTCACTTTATCCTTGTTTTATAAAATAAGCAAGTGAGCAGGAAGCGTGAGCAAGCAAAGGAGCAAGCACCACTTCTTGTTCCAGATCTTAGGAGAAACTCAAAAACTAAAGGATTCATGTAAATAAAATCTAGTTAACATGGCACTAAAGTCATATTTGAAATTCGATGCACTACTTAGCAGTAAGAGGAAGAGCGAATCTATGGCAAACCCTATCCAGGTAGCAGATACTATACCAGAAGAAACGAGAAAAGCATCCAAATGACGTTTTCACTATAATTGTATACCTGAATGAAAGTGCAAACAAACAAGAGGGGGCTTTGTCTTTCAAACGTACTTCCTTTTCAAGCCTTGAAGCTCCTCACGTCATATGTCACCATCCAACTTAGGGCTAGCAGCTATTTAGAGAAAGACTCATACAAATGGGAAAGAGGGAATCCCAAAATGTGAACCACCAATTAACCAAATTTAAAATATTCTTATTTTGTAATATATATATATATATATATATATATATATATATATATATATATATATATATATATATATATTGCATGGCAGAACTAGACATTTGTAGCTTGTCCTCATTTCAAAAGATAGAGGCAATCCTATCAACAATGTTTCCATATCCAACATCTGAAACATCGATTTCAAAATTTCTTTTAGGATTTTCAAGAAATCTTTTTTGTGAGAAAAATATTTCAATACAAGAAAGATTATAACAGGCAAAGATCCACTGAAGAAAGAAATGGTGAAAAAGATTACAGCACAAATACCTGTCTCAACAGATCTGCTAGTGTCCTTGGCAGTGCCTCAATATTCTTCAAGATAATATAATATGGGAAAGGAAATGAATCCAAGTACTTGGAAAACGTAGGTACTCCCCTTGTAAATGATACAGACTACAGATAACCATGAAGTAAAAAAAATCAGATACTGATGATAATTTTAAGAAACTAACATGATGTAAGCTACTCATAATTTACTGAAGTATTACTTGCACATCCATTATTGATTCCTCCGGATTGTCCAATACGATGAACGCCAGTAGTTGCTTCCTACTCAAAGCATCTCTTACGCAACGCTTCAAACTCTCCTGTATCATCAAAACCAACACAATTTAGTGTTTTATATCCTACTAAATATACAACGCTAAAAGATCCTTTTTTTTGGCAATTTAGTCAATTCTACACTTAGTCATGATGTGCCAAAAAAGAAGAAACCCTACAGGAGATGGTAGGTAGATTAAGTGCTTAGCTGTCAATTTATCAGCTTTATTGGCGTAATGGTAAATTGCTCTGGATATATATTTCTTAATTGCAAAGCATGACTACTGCATGTCAAAATGAGATGTACATGTCTTTATTTGGAAGGTTAATTGAATTCATACAAGAAAGCCGAATATGAGCTGAAAAAATATACTACAGTATAAAATAGAGGAACATCCCAAAGCTTACAGGACAAACAAACTTCACATTTAAATGTGCAAGGTATCAAAGAATCATAATGTACCTGAATTCTGCTTGACTATTAAACTAGAGAAAGAGAGAAAAAAAACAAGTCATGTATGCAATCAATGCCAATAAAGAGGAACAATATATCCTAGGAAAGTAAGATGAAGAACAAAACACCTGAATTTTTCAGCAGGGTCCAAATGAATAACAGAAAGACTGCTAATAATATATGAGCATTATATGACTCTTGACGATTCAATTTTAGAGGTCAGCAAACATTAAGGTAAGTGATCAATTTAGTTATTGCTCTTATTGAGTTTGAAAAGCATATAATTAGTCTATACAGCAAAATATAGCAGGTGTATAAGAGGATGACTAAAGTTTAGTGGAAGATGTTCATGTCCTTCCAAGAAAGTACCCTAGAATCATTTCCCAGTGAAGTCAAGTCTCTGTCCCAATGATTATTATTTATTGTCTATGGATAACAAATTAGAATCCACAACAAGAAAGCTCTACAGTCGAGCACTAGGCCTATCGATGAGACTTACACATCTTGGCAGAAATCTTAATCCATGCTTTATGAAAGTCTACATGTGTAAAGCACCCAAATGACAAGTAACAAGTTTTACCAAGAAAAATAAAACTGGCCAGTTCTGTGAAACTGGAAAGATACATGAAAATTAGCTTAAGGAGTTAAACAAAATAAGGGAAGAAGGTAAGCCAACCAAGGTTCAACTTCCTATCTGTGCCATGATAATACGGTTTGTTGTAACACCATGATAATGTGGTTTGTTGTAAAGCAGGCATGATGAAATACAATTGGGGCCCATTTCAATCCCGTGTAACTAATTGAGGAACGGAGTGAAGATAACATGGACTGACATTTGGATCCAAGATGACACTATATCACAAAGATCATGACTTCTTTTTTTATACTAACACGGCAACTGCTATACCTTTTCATGGAAACGACCATCTGCAATGATCAACACAAGCTGTTGAATGTCTGTCTGGCCAGAAGGTGCACGTGAATTTAGCCCAACATGGTCCAACAACCGGATCAAATAACTGAGGAGGTCAACAACAGGTTCATCTGCTATAGTGTTATCTTGCTTGAAGGAAAATTTTGAAATCATCTACATAACACATCCAAAACAATGTTATGTCAATTTGTCAGCCTTGTTTAGCTAGCTAGAAATAAGGAAACTCTTGCTTTAAAGGGGGAGAAAATATTGGCATGTTTACCTCAAGGCCTGCTTCACTTGAGAAAGGTTGATCAAAGTCATGCACCAGATGGACATTACCTTTCTCTCCAAAACTAGCAACTGCCAACTGTCCCACTTCTAACTGTGACATTGCCTTACAAATAGTAATCAGAGCTTCAAGTGCCATATGCCCACAATGACTTTCAGACATGCTTCGGGAATCATCAATTGCCAGAACAACCTGGTATTGTCGTTTATTTGGCTTCGTACGACGCAGCCAGATCTTATCTTTACGAAACTGGCTTGCAATATATGGAATAACCTGATAAAATCCAATACAGAAAAATGTTCAAAATCCTTTAAATGACAATAGGAAAAAGATTTAGTTAAAATAATCCAACTGACAACATGCATGGGGGTGGTTGATGTAAAAATAGGTTTCTCTACCTTTTTCATATTAATACGCTTCCCAGTTTGGTAATCCCCTTGTAGTCTATTTGCTAAATTTGGCTCCATGATTAATCTCAACTGCTCTGCCAATTCTTGAGAAACTCTTGTAGTAAGCTGATCATACTTTGCCCAAACTGCCAAAGCATTTTCATGATTGCTGCAGCGTTCTTTAAATATCATCTCAATATCTCTCCTCAAATTCTTCATATCTTCTTCGGTCCAAGCCTTGTCACTCGTTGCAAATTGACTATTTGTAGGTAAAATTTCACGTTGGTGCTGCCTTTCTATTGAAACTAAACTCTCAGATTGATTCCCTTCTTGATTTTCAGATTCTTTATACATCTCACCATTTACATTTTGTGAAAGAGATGGATCATTATCAATGTCCATATCATGCACTTCCTTTCCAGTCCTCAATTTATTCTCCAAGTTTTGGACATTTCGCTCTAACATAGAATCAACTTGTGTTTCTATTTCTTCTTCAGTCTCAGTTGCAAAGCATACATTTTCTATCTCAGTAATATCTTCTTCCATCATAGCTGAATTACTCATATTTAGGTTCTGATGAAGTTGGTCAGCAGTAGCAGCACCAAGAGCTTGACCATTACTCTCTTCCCCTTCATGCACAAACTGAAATTCATCTCCGCCATCCATCTCCAATTCTTCTGTATTGTTGCCAGTTTCAGATGTATCAGGATCTTGGGACTTAGTGTCTGATACTTTTATCCTCTCCTTCCATTCCTTCAATGCATCACCAATACTACGAAGAGGATTGGCACTCATTCTTTCTAAAGATTGCAACTCTTTTTCAGATGAAGAGGGTAAGTTAGGATCAACGATACTTTCCTTACTATTATTAGGGAGTGATGATGGCAGCTCATCAGAAGCAATTCCATTAAACTCACCCCTCACAGAACCAGACCCCTTTGAATGATGATCTTCAAGAATAGTATCGCTCTGAACCTCAGAAATACCACTATTTTGTAAACCTTGGTTTACGTTAAGATCGGCATTGCTTTTCCCTTTATTTGGACTATGTTGAAAATCTGGCAGACTAGAATCAGCACCTACTTGCAGTAAACTTTCATCATTTTTAACCGACTGTTCAGCTCCTCCTGCAGAATCTTCTCTACTTTCAATATTTTCCATCTGTTCATCTTGCTGTGGCTCTGTACAAGGATCATTTTCACCTTTCTTGCCATCATCCATATTAATATCTTCTAAAGCCAAATTCTCCCCATCCTGTGTAGTATTTTCTGTGGTCACATCATCCATGCAGCAATCAGGCTCTTCTGTACACTCCTCAGAACCTACAGGTTCATCCACTTCCATATCATCATTAATCTTAAATTCTTCCTCTGCATCAGGTTGCATACCTGTAGGCTCTGCATATGCATCATCTTTATCCATGTTCAACTCCTCAGGCATGTCAACATCATCATCAACAGCCAAGTCTTCTGGCACTGCTATGTCATCATTTTTATCTTGTCTCGATGTTTCATCATTGTCCATATCCTGTTTTGCTCTGAGCTCCAGAGAATCTGCTCCACTATCCTGGACAGAAGCCCCAGTTTCATACCTCTCTTTAGGATTTTCTGGCTGACAATCATCTTCTTTGTTCCAGAGCTGTTCATCAACAACCTCTTGATCCTCGCCTGTCTTCCCCATGGTTGAATCCAGCTCTACACCCTGATCATCCTCCCCACTGTCATCACCTGAATCCTCACTGACACTAAACATATCACCTGAAGAAAAATCCTGTTCCATTTCTATGCCCTTATCAGGTTCACTTGATCCTTTTGCAGGTGACGAAGGTTCTTCACTTGGCTGAAATATGAATTGTGAAATACAATAGTTAGAGTGCTTAGAGATACAAAAATTGTAGCATAAGACAAACTAAAGTATAAAATGGGCACCTTCTCGGAAGCCCCAAGAAGTTGATCCTCATCCTCTATCTGGTCACTCACATCCTTTGTGCCTTCACCTTCTCCCATACCTGTTCCACTGGCATCCTCAAACTTGAGACTATTTCCCTCATTCTCTAGTTCTTCTTTGGTTACACAGAACCCATCAGCATACAATGCTGCAAAGATGTTTGAGAGAATATAATCCATTTTTGCTACCTACACCAGAAGAAAATGGAGATACATATCGTATGAGATTTTGAAAATGAAACAACCAAATATCTAAAAGGTAAAGTTCATTTTCAAAATAGTTGGCAGCTTGAAACAAATAAACTTAGTAATGCCAATTAGAATAATGATGGGGAAATACTTACTGTCTTATGCATGTTTAAATAGTCAATCAAGACCGCATTTCCAGCATTTATGATCATATCCACAAATAAATATAGACATCCTATCATCTTTCCCACTGAGACACAAAGTTCACTTTTCTCCTGACCTCCACAATCGATGAGTTTAACCTGATTGGTGTAAATATCTCAATTAGAAGTTTGTAAAATAAACTGAATGAATCAATTGCACATGCATAGAGCAACGGAAATTTTTAATAAATGAAACAGAAAACATTTAATAAGAAGACAATCTTACAGCAGTCTCAATTGTCTCAACAAGGGCACCATATATCATGTCTAGCCGAAGATTTGAAAGTTGTTGATAAAACAGGGTCTCCCATGTTTGCAATGTTTCTCCTAATTCCACATTGTCCTCTGCCAAAGAAGGGACTTGTACATGAGAGGTCCCGTGGTGTCCCACTTTATGACAACATTCCTTGATATTTTGTACTGCAATCAAGATCTCTGAAATAGTTTTCTCATGAGATTCTATAAATGAGGCCTCAAGCTGTTCAATGTCACAAGAAATCCCTTTCATATCCTCCTCCTTTGAGTTGAACTCATGAAACATTTTTACTCCCTGAAAAAATAATTAATTACCTTATGCTCATTAGTATCACTGTTAGACAGATTGCTGTAGTCGGTGTAAGAACTTGAAAAAAATATTGAAAGAATGAAAGTGTATTCTAAAAAAATTAGACAACTTCAAGTATTATTAACTAAACTTAAGGACTAGGTTGATAGCTTTTAAAATTAAACAGCCAGGTATTATAAGTTTAATTCGCACTTTGAAAATACTCATAGCTCCCTATCAAGAGCAAGGCAAGGAAGGAAACTTAGTAGAAGCATACCCCACACAAACAGAGATCCCAAATGTTCAAACATCATCAGCATCACTACTATGAGATTTATAATCATTGTAAAAACAAGGATTTTTTTAGAATATAGCAGTGTGTCAATTTATAATGAACTCATCCTTTTAAAATTTACAGCAGGATGACTTCATTCTGTCAGTCAATCTTAACAACCAGATTGAAAAGTTTGTCATGCGAATCTTCAACGTATAGGAAAAAATATATCAGAATGGGAACTCTTACAAAAGTTTTGGTGCCAGAGGTGAGGAAAGGGTAATCTGTAGATATTCAAGTTTCAACAGAAACAGACAATAAGAATTTGTCACAGGATGAAAACATCAAGATAGACTACCAAAAACGGTTACTCTTCATTCTCTTGGAATACTGCCCAATGCTCAATTGGAAAGCACATACAATATTCTGGACCCTTTCCAAAAGTTTCACTGATCATACTTGGAAATGGATAAGTTAAATATTATTCAAAGGAACACTTTCTATCTTGTCTGAGTTGCTCCTTTTTCATTCCTCATTGAATGATGTCAAATTAAATTTTATGTTCTGCATTCTTAAAAAAGGAATCATATTTGTTTTTATGGATCATGATGTTTTTATCCACTTTGAGAATGACAGTAGATTACGCAAAGAACAATAACGGTATTTTAGAGCTTAAAAGGACACAGAGAACAACAAATTAATATTTATGATTTAAGAGATGAAATATCCTATCAAAAGATAAACAAGTCTGTCTATAAATTATTAAATTTTCTTCCTTCCAAAGACATAAAAGACAACTTGATGTGAAACATATGACATAATATTATCTGTAACAAAGAAAACAACCCAGAATGTAATATACGTTATCAATACAAATCACCTTCATGAGGAGGTCAGATATATGATTCAAGGCAGGCATTGAGCCATATTCAACAGTGCAATCTTGGTCTAGTGCTGAAATGTCTGCCTGCATTTCCTCTAAAACCATGAAGTTCCGATGCAATACTTTCTCCATTTCTTTAGAAATGATAAATGGCCATGTTTCTTTGTGGGAGTTGACAGTTATCAAGGAATTTCCAAGAAGATTGTTATTGAGAGAGGCCTGTCATGCACCCATGTAAGTCAATACAAACAAAAAACTATTGAGAGAGGATTAAGAGAGGCCTGTCATGCACCCACGTAAGTCAATACAAACAAAAAATTTATTTCAAGCTTTAAAATAATTATAATGTTCCAAGAATGGCTTCCAGCATACCTTTGAATTGCCCAACAAAGGGATAAATTTATCAACAAAAATTTGTAATTTTTTCACCTCCCCACCAAGACCAGTAAGAGGACAACTATGGACTCTACCAACCACTTTTAATAGCAAAGAGGTTTCATCAAGCACAGTGCATAGGCTATCAACAAGGTGCTGCAAAGCCAAAGGAAATAACATGTACTTGCATTAGTCAATAGCAAATCACAGAATCTGCAGAACAATAATGATGATTTAAGTAGATAACAGACAAAACACTAAATCCTAAAGACATCTACCTTCTGATCCCACATCCATTTATAGATAGTTTGCTGCCTGCAAGGAAGAGTCACCATCCCCGCTGCATCACTATGTACTGTAAAAAAAGGAAGAAAAAGGTTTAGCAATCTGAGAAATTTGGAATAAAAGCTAGAGGATAAATAAAACAGAACATAGCCAACCTTCAAGTCAATATAAATGAATGGAACAGACTTCCCCATAAATCATATATGTAAAATTGAAAATGGATTAAAACAATTCAATACCACAATCCTTTAGCAGCAGAGAAAGCTTGGACAGCTTTTCAAGTTTTGAAGAGAACGCATAAGCCATGTCCCTCTGTTTATGCTGCAGATAAAAAAGATGCTCCAGGAAAGAATGCGATATTTCAACCTGCATTAAGTACCAAAGTTATTCAAACTACCCATTTCCTAAAAAACACATATATCTAAAGTATTAACTGGATGACTAAAATGTGCAATAGTCCAAAGTATAAAACTGCATGAACATTACCTCTCTTAAACTGAGGTCTCTATGAAAACTAAGGCAGCTTTGCCTTAATTGCTGCTTCAATGCCATGTTTTTGAAATAGTACTCATTTGCCAACCTCCAATTTGAATCGTTATTTTTAACAGAGTCCATTTTAGTAGGTGCAGATTGAGTTTCTGGCTTAAGTATATGAGTTACATTGAAAGAGGGTTGCAGAAACCAGCTGCTAGCATCACGCTCCTCCTAAAATGCAAAGGATTTTAACAATCAGCATATGATTCACATATCCATGTAAAGACAGGATTGGAATACTCTGTGGACATAGCCAGAGGAAAATGTACCTTTGGCACAGCAGATTTGTGATGTGATAAACCAATAGATCTTAAGAGCTTTAGGATGTCTGTGAAAGCCTTCTTTTTGACAGAACGTTTGATTTCAGTGTTGCGGAGATCATGTGCACGATGAAGTATACTTCTCCAAAGGAACTCCAGTGAATTCTGCCCTTTTTGACGAATATCAGAGGCAGCTTTTGAAAATATCAATTCACTCAAATAGCTTCCTACTCTTTCCATGAGCAGTGGAATCCTCTGCTGATATACTCCCTTTCCACCTGTATAACCAGAAACTCAGCTCTATATTATCACAAAAAGAAGTATAAACCCTATTGAACATCAGGGTAAAGTATGCAAGCAAAAAGGCCTTAATCCAACCTGCATGAACATCAGAATCCATCTGATTTATCAACTGTAGTTGAGTCCCGTTGTTCTGATGCCACTCACTAAAACAGAAAGGCAACATAAGCAGAACAAACAACCTTTTAAATTTATTTCTTTCAAAAGCACCATAAAGAGAACTATATTGGCTTGCAAAACGAAAACCAAGCATAACTAACCTCCATGCAGTACTGGCTACCACATTTTCACTTTCACTCAGGATTTCTTCGCTCTCTGCTCTTTTAAACTCAGGGGAATCAAGATTTCTGGACCCAATTTTCATTACTTCTTGATTCAGCAATTCCATTACAGGCCGCTCCAAAGCATCCTGCATTGAGTAAAAGTGGAAAGGGAAAAACCAAATTATTGTGTTACATATATCAACAAATAAAAAATTGACCAACTCGAAGAGAAACAGAACAGTAATTATATAATTTTAATGCACTAAGCACAACCTAATTCAATCACTTTAGAATGCACAAAATTATCTTGATGGCAGCCAAGCTACAACAGCAATACAAAAAATGTGTATTCTTTATTTTCACATTATTTTACACTCTAGTTTCTTTGTTAAATAATCAAATCACAAGCCATGTTGCTGGGAAGTCTTAGGGTGCTCTCATTTCCCCCTTTCAGAAACTTGGAAACTCGGGAACTCCTTTGAAACTCCTCAAAAACTCCCGAAAACTCATCATCTTGACTTCCCACATTTCCATGTGTCTCTAAGAGATGATTCCAACGTTCCAGAGGTGTTTCCAACGTTTCCTGGCATTTTGAACTGAAATAGGAGTCCAGATTTTAGGAATTAGGGGGTTGTGTGGGGTGCTGCATAAGGCCCAGGTAAGGACACATGGCCCACTTTAATTAAATTAAGATGAGGAAAAAGGGAATAAAGTAAATCATAACTCAAAAATAATGATAGGTTAGGATCAAGAAAGACAGAATCTAGAACAAGTAGCACATATGGGATCCCTCACTTAGTGAAGCGAAACAGATTGGGCTCAGAAAAGGCAGAGAATCTTATTTTTTGCATTTTAATCTTTGTCTTGCGTCTCGCAAAAATAGAACAGTATACAGAGGACCAACAGAAAATTGGTATATGAACCCTCTAAATCCTGATTTAGATTTTTCCATGGCTGCACCTGATCTTGAAATGATTGAAATCCTCACACACCTGATGTTGAAGTCATAGGAGTTGAGTCATTTAAGTTTTTTCACTTTTATTAACGACTATAACGATTTGAAGATTAAAAACTAAGTTTATAGCGTATCCCATAAAGTTTAAATTTGAATAACATGTAGCCTTGATCTATAAAGATTGACCTTTGACCTTAATTACTGTACTTCATACGAGATTTAATAAATAAATGTGTTTCTCATCCATTTGTGATCTCTTTTTCAATTTTCTGTAAATTTTAAAATTAATTATTTCTTATTTTTTTAAGAAATTTCTTTGTTGTTTTTGTGTTTTTTAAGGGTTTGAGGACCCCAGATACTATACTTGTTTCCAAATTTCATGCAACCCAGATCACAAGAACATAAAAATAAGACTAAGATGCATGTTTATAAAACTGTCCCAAGTTAGCACACAAGATAGGAATAACATTAGCCATAATCAACATTTCCATGGTTTTCTTCTTATTTTCTCATGGAACCAAATAAAAGAACTGCATTTTTAATCTCTTCATGCACTTTAGAGTTTGTTGGTCTCTGTGCGTATTAACAATGTTTATAATCATCCTTTAAGCTAATCACAATCATCTTGCCAACATTAGTTTCTAAGAAGATATGAAATAGGAAATATTCAGTGCCTTGCAGTTGCACCAAATTGTAATGTCCCCTTCCTAGTTTATTGATTTGATATACGAGATTAGCCTACTCTCGGGCTCCCATAGGCTAAGTACGATGTAGGGGAGTTCATTCTGGGCCATTGACAGTCTTCAGTGGTCGAATTCTGGTGGCTTATTGAATAAACTTACTATATATATAGTAAGTCACTTGGCTAGGGTTTCTGCCAGAGCGAAAGGTAAGACTGGATTGTTTGGCTTAATGGGTATCCAAATCCGTGATTTGTTTGTATGTTGGGTTGGTGGAGCTTGGAAATTTTAATGCCCGAAGATATTTATATAAAATTAAATTAAATATTTAATTTTATATATATTATTATGTTATGAAGGGAAAGGTCATTTAAGTCACTAAATAAATATAAAATTATAAAGTGACTTTCCTAGCATAAAAGTAAAAGGGGACTTAATGATAAATGATGATGTCATTTTAGAAGCGGGTTCTAGAAGCAAATTTGAATTTTGAAAAGTTCCCTCCAAAGCCACCAACCTTACCAAGAATTTTTATAAATTGGGATTTTGGCTCTCATTTTGGATATCCAGATTGAAGACAGGCTTTGGATATTTTTGGGAGACTTCTTGCAGAGGTTATTTGCAGGGTCAAGCTCATTGGGAACGATCATTTCCAGTGGGAACATCCAGTTCGGGTATGAAACATTACCCCTGTTGGATTGGTGATCAGATTCAGGACAAAGATTTCATTGGGCTTCATTGAGAAAATCGAGCTGGTGATTGGAAGAGATAAAGAGGTGGTTCGAATATAGACATTGGAGTTCATACTCAGGCTGCTATTCAACATTCAACAGAATCACATGGCTGTCCCAGGGCAGACTGATGTTGTTTTGAGGAAATCTCCATTCTTCCAATAGTTTCGTTACTGAAAAGGTACTTTCCAGGCGCCAGGGTTTATACACTTTATTTGGTATTGGAAATCGAAATTGTATTCACTGTTGAATGAACAATTTTCAAATCATTACATGCTTCAAGTATTTGCAATGGTATTCCATAAGTCTGTGCATTATTAGTAATTACTTAGTTTTCTGCAATTAAGCCTGTGCATTATTAGTAATTACTTAGTTTTCTGCAATTAAGCCTGTGCATTCCTGAGTTCCTTTATAAACCAGAAAATACAAAAAAAAATATATATATATATATATATATAAGGCAGATCCGGGTGGGTTGTTACACAAATTGCTAGGTCCGGAAGGAAAGAATTTGGGATGGGAAGGAATTGGTAATTACTATGAGAAAAATCATGATTTTTTTCCTAGTTTTTTTTTTAACATTTTTAAAAGTTGGCTACTTAATCAGGAAAATGGAAAAAAAAATAGTCATACTCGTGATAATCGCAACTTTTTTAATGTATTTTCAACAGTTTTCTAACCATATGAGCTATGCCAGCGAAAAAAAAATATAGAGATGTAAAATTTCAAGAATAAAAATTCTTCAGCACAAACAACAAAGGTCAATTACAACATACAAAGGGTAAAACTGATATAAGAGTGGTTCTTAAACATTGATTAGATTAATTAGTCATTAGTGCTGCACTGCCAAAATAAATAATGTAATCCAAATTCTGTAACAAATGTTTATTAACTGAACTAAGGTGTGGCATACTAAAAACTAGAAAGTTCATAAGCAAAAAATGCTGTCTGCAATTTCACTGAGTCCTATAAAGAGAAAAACGACAGATCGAAGATGGAATCTTGGATTGGAAAAGAGTCATGTCCCATGATATTCTAGGACAGGAATGACAGTACAGCTGTTTGGGATGGCCAGACACCCTTTACAGATGTCCGGACACGTCTCGGAGATAGCCCCCAAATCCTAGGTTGAGTCCCCCTAGAACGTAGGAAAGGACTAAAATTGATGCATATATGATTTTTTTTTCAACGAGTTTACACAGGTTTTTATGAGGGATACAGAGTGGGGTTTGAACCTTGGACCTCTCAAAGAGAGGCCAAAGCCCTTACCACTGTAGTAAGCTTGCAGCTAAATGCATATACGATTTTCAGTTACAGCTTCTTAAGATGTTTATAGACCAATCATTCTGTGAATAACTATACAACAATAAAGAATAGTAGCTTTAGCATGTACCTTAAATTTGTGAATCAATTTACGAAGCTTTTCATGTGTCTTCTTTGATGATTCAATCAGTGAATAGTAGCGATGATCATCCCACTTACAAAGCTCTGAATAATCTTTCAACTCTTTTTCAATACATTTCCTATCACCTTGAATTGATTCAAGAATCCTGCAAGACACAGTTGCAATCCAGCTCTTGAACTTGGGAGGAGAAGAACAATCAATAATTACAAGCATCTGAAATTATCATATGTAATATTAACTCTCTGATTAATTTCTAGTGTGTCCCCTTCTAAGAAACCTACCAATACTTACATTGGTAAGAACTGCATATAGTACCCAAATATATTGTATGTAATCCTTGAGAGTTTCATGACAACAGCACTGCATATATGACACCAAAGTAGTCAGTGCTATATTGCAAAAACCATGATATCTCGAACCATTTGACTAACAAAAATAAATCTTACAATGGATCCATTAAAAATGTTACAGAAAAGAGAAACACCTGATAATAATGCAAGTGCTATAGAAATATTCCTATATACTATGTTGTACAGTAACAATTTCACTTAAATATAAACATAAATTTTGAATTTCATATGTCCAACCATATGATTGACCAAAGGAATCTTACAGTGGATCCATTTAAACATTACAGAAAGGAAAAACACCTCATAAAAAATGCAACTGTGTCGGAAATATTCCATATACTATGTTGCATGATAAAAAATTTATTTAACTTTGAAAATAAATTTTAAGAGAAAAATTATATTTCAAGAGCAAGCCTTCCTCTTGAATGAGAGGGAAAAAGGGTTTTGATATAGCCAATTTATTGGTATTTTTATCTCTACAATGGCAAAAGGCATCAGGTCTGGTCTCTCAAGTAATCCTGATAATTGTTTTCTAGTAATCAGGCACTAAAACTGGGTGGGAACAGGAATGATTTTCCTACAACAACAGTTGAGGTACTTGCATCTTTACAGGTCCTAGTAACATGTGATTATTACTAATTATTTTTACCATGGGCTCAGACAGGAATGATTTTCCTACAACAACAGTTGAGGTATTTACATCTTTACAGGTCCTAGTAACATGTGATTATTACTAATTATTTTTACCATGGGCTCAGACGAATTGGCAAGACTAATGATTTCTCATAAGCTCAATCAAAGGTCTAGACTTGAAACCCTATGAGGCACACTATTAAGCTAATAATATAAGGTAAAATTAAAACTTTCTCCCACTCATTCAAAGAAGTCTCGTATGCCCAAGACGCATGGTGGTTTGGCTGTGACCTAAAACATCACCTTTGCCTTTATTCAGGGAGGCCATCAACAAAATAATAGCTCTCCATGTAGTATTAGACATAGTAAAGAGGGGGAAAAACAAGATGAGGGAAATTTTACATGCAATACCCAGGAAATAGATGTTCACACCTTCAAAATTCACCACCAATTGCTATCTTTTTTAGGAAATTCGGATGGCCTGTCATTGATACTTTTTAAGTAATGTGCACAACAAAAGAAGGGTTAATTAACATTGTGAATAATTTGAAGACAAAGCTCCAAGTTCTTATGCCAGTGCACTATTAAAAAGGTTAAGTCAACTAAAATTCATTGAATCCCAAAACTAAATAAACATGTTTATCTCATGTCTCTCTAACAAGATTGCAAAAAATTAATTTGAAGACGAAGCTCCAAGTTCTTATGCCAGTGCACTATTAAAAAGGTTAATTCAAATAAATTTAATTGAATCCCAAAACTAAATTGACATGTTTATCTCATTCGACATTCAAAGAGGCAAGGAGGTCAATCCAGGGAAGGATCTCTGAACAGGGAAGTCAACTTCGGTCGAAATATTGAATATTTGTACACCAGTCAACCATATTTGCATCAAATATGCTATGAGTATCTCGATGGAGAAGCATTTCATGAAAGAATGAATCAGAGAAGTAATTAAGATTGAGCAACGTCTGAATAAAATTTTAAGAGAGAATGTTTAAGTTTAAGCCAATTCTGATGGCCTGTCATTGATACTTTTTACGTAATGTGCACAACAAAAGAAGGGTTAATTAACATTGTGAATACTGCCTTACGTTGTCTGTTAATGGATCTGGTCGTCTTCAATATATCCCTTTAATCACTGAAATTGATCAGTTGGTATTATTTAGGATTTGGACCACCCAACAACTACTGGTAAGTATCTAGAAGGAGCTCACATCTATATCTACTGTTATCAATAGTCCTGACTAAGGGTCCAGAAGAGCAACCCAAACATTGATCGGTTCCACTTAATGTACATAAATGTTATCCAGAAGACATTTTGTTCAAACCGATTGAATATTATCCTTAGGAAGCTAATACCAATTATTTGCTTTGCAATTAGGGTAGTTTTCATCTTAAGAGACTAAAATTTTAAGCATGAATAGTGTATTATGCTAGTTGACAGTGCAATTCTGTCCCTAGTATCTCATGGACCTCTACTCCAATCAATGAATCACGAATATGCTGTCTTCAAATATGTAAACCTTTGAACTTCGCAACTGTTAAATAGTCCAAAATTGCATTGAATTTATCTGACCCATCTTATTTGCATATCAGACCTAAAAGGACCATATCTAGCAATTTAGAAAAATCTCCATTTTGTCCAGGTTTACAAACTATAAATCAAATGATTACCATCACAAAATACTATATGACTTCATTTTGCGAAATATACAATATATCAGTTTCAATCTCATGTCCAAATATCTGGATTCAAAATCGAAAATAAATCTCCAGAGCAAATGCCAGGGAATAGGATAATAATATGATTAACAAGATTAGAATATAACCTTTCCATATGTGTAGGGTATGCTTCCAAGCAAATTTGGGAAGAAAAATGACCATGAAATGTAAGCAAGAGCTCCAAGCGTTTCCTGAACTCTCCTATGGTTGCAGTCTGCATGAACTCTTCCAGACTACAAGTTGCAAAAGCCAATTAGTAATAAATTCATCAAACTTCATGAGTCGTGCTTCAAGCAACAAATGTAAGCACAGACAAGCAACTGTGTACCTTGAAATTGTAGATTTGATTTCCACATCTGGATCTGACATTTTCCGGAATAGGATTGAATGCATGGCAAACCATAACTTCCATGGCCCATAAAATAGATAGTCAGAATAACAAGCCAACCACAAAATATCTAGCTTGAAGTGAAATAAAGTTTATATCTAACCTTTTCAGCATTAACATCGTATTGTTGTTCTACTGCATTAAGCAGAGAAGGCCAGCACTCAAACTCAATCTTTCGCCAGCGGATTACTAAAGATGAAAGTGGTTGCAATTCACCTGTCAATAAAGAAAAATAATGTCAGTCCCTACATGGATCATTTAAAGGCCTTCTACAAGATATCGACCCTGATTACCTGCCAAAGAAAGACTTCTTGGAGCGTTTTCCTCCCATAGTTGTGATCTATGTAGCAAAAACTGCACACCAGTGAGAGCCTGCAGAGGTATGAATCCAGGTATGCATAATAAGCCACAGCCTCCAACAAAAAAGGTTTTTCAAATAGATTTCTCGAGAACCAAGATAGGACCAGCCAGTTACTGTCTTAGAAAAAAAGCCCAAACCTTTATCAGTGGAGCATTAAGAGGAATGTCCAGCAGTGTCCAAATAATCTGCAGAATCTGTTGCAACCCTGGATGTTCAGGCCATTCCTTAAGGAGAGCATTCAACCTGTCCTTAAGGTCCAGAAGGGGTTCTACCATCAAAGCCATCTCCGACGTGTTTGAATCCTGCAGACAACAAAGCAAATTATAGTAAGAACAAATAAAAATAAAAAAGTCTCACACATATATGCTAATTCCTCAGATCCAAGACAAACAGATATTAAACAAAGACTGAGTGGTAAATAACCTTGTAAATATTATATCCCCCATAGGATGATTGTGAAAGCTGCTGGTGGGCTAAACATAAATGCAACAAATGGCCTGATAGTATATTATCATCCAATTTTGAAGGTAAAGAATATCCAGCACCTGAAAAGAAGTTTAGAGTTACATTGCAATGCTTGAATGTTTATGCAAAGAAAAGGCCTAGATATTTATGCATTTGATATGCAAACTGATTCACATGAACTTCAAACAATGCCAATATTTAACAAGCTCCAAAGAACCCACAGCCTCCTGCACAACCTTCGATAAACTTCTTTCCAGCTTCATATGCCAGAGAAAAAGCATGCAGCCTTTCATCATCTGTTATCTGAACTTTTCCGAACTGCAAACAAATGTCATAAAACCCATCAGCAGTGCTACTAGAATTATCGACAAATCTATCTCGAAATTAGAGATTTAATCACAAATGGTCAGAAAGCTGTCATGTTGAGTTAAATGACATTACAATTGCCCACTAGAAAACTGTTTTACCATTTGGTACACAATAAACAATGTGCACCATTTATAAAGTCAATAGTAATTCCTGGTTAATTTAAATGTTTCAGATAAATATGAATATTATTTCAGAGACTGTTTTCCATGCATGCCACAGGGAATAAATGCTCACTGTGATCTGAGAGATGGATATCCACATATAAAATAAAATAAAAAAACTTATAGTACATCCTAATAAGAATGTCACACTTATATTACTGTGATCTGAGGAGAGGTGGATATCCTAATAAGAATGTCACACTTGCATTATAGTACCAAATTCCATGGTACTGCAACCCTTCCATATATAAATTGATCTACATAGACGGGCATACAAAATATGGTATAGGCACTCTAATAAGAATGTCACGCTTATAGTACTGGCATCTGAGGAGAGTTGGATATCATTCAGAACTCTAATAAGAATGTCACACTTGCATTATAGTACCAAATTCCATGCTACTGCAACCCTTCCATATATAAATTGATCTACATAAACGGGCAGACAAAATATGGTATAGGCACCCTTTTGGCTGACAGCTAGGAAGGGGTGCAACATGACTCCCCAAGTCCGCAAGTTTCTTTAATTATGAATGCCATGCTTCATGTACACAATATAAATTCAACATTGTTTGCTGAAAAATTATACTTGAAAAGAACCATTAAGATTTCTTTTCAAAGAGAGCCTCACTATAGTGCCTCAAGTTCTTCCATATGGCTACAAAAAATTATTTGTTTGACCATTACTGCTTTGACATTATACAGATATTTTTCTGAATCAATTCTGAATATAAAGCAGACCTAACCCAATAAAATATACAAGAACAAGAAGAAAATTCTAAATTAACTAGACAATCAGCCATTTCTAATTTATTTTAAATGAATGAATATGGTGTAAACAGTTAACTTAGTTTTAAAACTCATGGTTGTTTCTTCCAATTTTTTATAGGTAACCCAAGGAAAAGATATGGAAGCATAAAGCAAATTTTAGGTAATACTTATAGCTCAGACCATCCCTAAAAGCATTAATTTTTGGACATAACTGATGCATAAAAGGAAATGATGTGGGGGAAAGAGCAGAACTTCAATATTGTTTACCAAGCCATCAAATATTCTCATCCCTGTCTATAATGAAGGGGATGTTCTAGGAAATGTGACAGAATCCATGGCACAAATCAAAGAAAAACAGACTAGCTGACTTTATCCACAGAACCATGTAGCTTATAATTGTAGACATTTGCACACACAATGAACTCATTTTAGCAAATCCTGCTTCAACCATGGCTACCTAAATTTAGGTAGTTGCTACAGCACACTGGAGTTGGGCTAGTATTTTCCTTTACAGGGAACCGTCACAATGAAATAATGATGCCCACTTACATATTGCACAAGATTAGTAGATCCAAACAATCGACCATGCATTTTAACCACATCTTGCAAAAGTGGTTCCTCAATGGATGTCCATATCTCTTCAAGCTTTTCATTTTCCTGTCTTGGAGATCCAATCTGAAGACACAGACCAAAAATCTTGATAAAAATACATACACTTGCTGGATATTAGGAACACAAAACCATAACATACAATAGAAAACCTAATTAAAGAAATACAATAAGACCAGAAGATATTAGGAACTCAATCTTACATTCTCCTCATTAACAACTGGCTCTGACGAAATATTTTCCCATTCAGATACCCAACTTTCTTGTGTGAATAGCTTTCCGAAAGAGGCCTCATCAATTTCTAATTCGTTCTCAATATTACAACTGCGGGACTTAAATTGGAAAACTTCTGATTCATGATGAGCTGTGTCTTTCATTCGGTTTTTTGCTTCCAACCATAAAGCCGCTAATGAGCCAAATATAGTATTCAAAAACTGAATCCAATAAAAACCAGATATTAGAAATATGGCCTACAATGAAAGAAGCGAATAGTGTCATAGATAGGTCCAGATATCGGACATTTTTTTAATATTCATGACAATAATTTGGCATGATCAAATCATCCCAAGCCTCACCTGCATGGAAGAATTATCCATGACAAAGGACTGCAAGATGCTAGTGGCAGTACGGACAAGACAAATTCGCAGGATAGCAATCTTTAATTTTACGTCTCCAACCTGAATAAAATGTTAAACTTTCTCATAAGCCAGATTTCAAAAAGTATACAGTTATATAGCCGCATTTTAAATTTGATATAAAACAATAAGACAGTTGTTTTTAGATATATTCACTAATCAGTAATTTACTAGCATAGACTAATTAAAGCACACAAGTCAAAAGAACCAATGTGGACCTCTTTATCAGCATCCCCGCATATGACTCGTGCAGATAACAGTTTCGAAATGTCTCCATCCAACATCCATGCTAGTCGACAATCAGTGGTGTCAACAATTTCTGGCTTTCCATTAATAATTCTGATAGATGATCTCAATGCCATAGATCTACTTGGGAACTCCATTAACGAAGAAAGAATCTCCTGGACAAGATAATCAGATTTAAGTCAAAATCATATAAAAAGAGAAGCAAGCATAAGAAACATGTATCAAGGAAGGGGCCTCACTGTTATCTTATAAATATTGTTTATCCCAACTAGATCACAAAACCTCTTTTCAAGAGCAGCTGCCACTGCCAATGACAATCCAAATTTAAGCTCATAAATAGCAAGCTGAATTGGCTGAACAATATCTTTGTACGTAGCATATTCCTCTGAAAGTCGATGGATGAATGACGTGGAAATTTCCTGAAAAAACAATAGCTATCAAAACAATGGAATAAAAAACACAGAGAGGGTATAGAGAACACAAGCCAAAAATGTTTAACCTGTATATAGGCAATGAAATAAAGTTTGTCAAGAAGTTAATGCCTAAACATAAAACTGAAGCAAGTAAATAAGCGCTCAAGATTCATATAATCCTCAATTCCATATTTCCTGTTCAAACATAAGGGGATGCTGTGGATTGTCAAGTCTAACCATTAGACTTGGATGCATTAAGAGGCCAGTTTACCAACACCTAGGAATATGAAGGACTACAAACTTTGGATGAAGGAAGTGGAAGCAAAAGGTAGAAAATATTATAGTTGTTTATGCACAACTGTAAGGCTCCCCAAACCATTGTCTCATGTTGTATATTTTTATGGGAAAATTAAATCAAGAAGAGTAATATTATCATGACAAACTTTCCCAAATTGCTGACTGGATGATTTGTTGTTGTTCTTTACTCTGATTTAGGATATATGCATTGCTTTGTGTCTAACATATGGCATTTTCCACCAGCAACTTGTTGACAAAATGTAAAGAAGGGTAAAGGGTAAAGTAGTTTTTAACGTCCATGAGGCTATATGCCATATGAAAAGACCCTCAAGGAGGATGTTGTTTACTCAATATATGGTTATCCAAACATACTCCAGTTACCAAAGCTTGGTACTGCTCCTGTGGAAGCAATGACATGGCTGCAAACACCACTCGGTATGTCCTGCCATTTACTAACCAGTTAACGATAATTAGATGTACCTGCCAGTTCTGAACTTCTGAAATGGTCAGCTGCAAATCAAATGCACCACCTTGAAGTTGGCTCATTAATGTTTCTAGTTTTGGTGAAGAAGCCAAAGATTCCAGAAAGTCAACACATTCCCTATTAACTGCTTTATATTGAGAAGGCTCTGGGCGATAAACAACCTGTACAAGAAATAATTAACTCATTTAAGGCCAAACAAATTCCATGTGCTGTAGTTGATATTTATCAGTACAAGTGAAAACGTTTCACAAAACCTTGACTGCCAGGTTATGCAGCTCCTTTTTCAACTCTTCAACTGCAAAATGCAATTCCTCCACTTCACTTTCTGCTGGATTTCCCCCTGTAAGGATTTCACATTCTTGTCTCACCTGTCAAAATGAGCCATCAATTTCTTCTCAACTACATTATAATAAAATATTCAAATCCAGGGCATGAGATACAGAGGTAAATACTGTTTGTAACTGGCATTCACTAATCACATCTCCAAGCTACATAGATTGACTATGTCAAAAAGATAACACAATGCCACTAATAGTAACTAAATAAATGGATGCAATGATAAAATTATATAAATATATTCAATGAGTAATATCCAATGAACATGTGATCAAATGGGAAGAGCTCAAGTGGTTAAATATGTGGGCTCCCGATGCAGAGGCCCACATTCAACACTCTTAGGCAACATGTCAATTACTGTCAAAATGTTAAGCGTTAATCGGGTAAACTACACAAGTCTGAGTACAGCATATACCCCAATGGACATGGCCAGGTACAAGTCATGGGCAAGAGATACCCCACGTCAAAGCAGCTAAGCCAAGGGTTAGCCCCACCAAATATATATCTCCAGTGAACAAACAAAAGAGAGAAATTAAGCAATTCAAAACAAAAACATTCTCTGATTTAAAAAACTAAAGTAAATCGTGAAAATCATGATATGCACCACTATTTAAGGACTCCAGACTAATGAAAAGATTCCATAAAATTACACCCTTGCTGCAATTGCCAGTAGAATTGAAAATATCAGTGATTTTTTAAAACATTAGAAAACAATGCCTAAGAATTTAAAGGCGAAAAAAGGGCAGGCATAAAGTGTCACTATCAGGCTTATTCCTCATTTTTTTCAGTTAATCTTCTGCTGCAGTGAAACAGAACAGTAGGATCAGGCTTTTACCCATGAAAAAACGCATTTTAGACCACCAAAAATTGAATTGAACTCCATTCTCAGCAAATCAAATAGATCAGAAAAAGCTTGAAAGGGGTAAACATCAAGACTTCTGAATATATAGGACCTAAAGAACAAAGTTTTATATGGTAAGCATAAAATCAAAAATGTCAAGTTGCTCATAAAGGTAGATCATAATGCTTCCTGTTCATTACTATAATCCATGAATCATATTGTGCAACACAGTTAACCCTCACATGTGAATGGGCACAGAGTTTAATTAAACTTTTATACCCATAGACTGCAATAAAATGCATAATTTACATCTAGAAGAACTTGGTATCAATCTTCAACATAAAAGCTAAGTTAGGCAAACCTCACATGTGAATGGGCACAGAGTTTAATTAAACTTTTATACCCATAGACTGCAATAAAATGCATAATTTACATCTAGAAGAACTTGGTATCAATCTTCAACATAAAAGCTAAGTTAAGCAAAAATAAATAATAAAGGTTATAGGGATTTTTATCAAATACTTGCCTTGATCTCTAGTTCAAGGTGAGATATCTTCTCCAAAAGTTGAGAATATTTGTGCATTGATTTTTTAACTGGGTCAAATACATTTGAATTCACTAGTAACCGTAGCCGCAATCCACCAAGAAGCATCCACACCCGAGCAAGCTTAAACAAAGAATCTGCTAAACATGGCAAAGAAATGCCATCATTGTATAAAATCTGTCACCCTCACTACTTTAACTCAACGTATACAATCCGTCTCAACCATTTTATAGACTTACATGAAGGGGTATCAGTCACTAGACAGCTAGAATACAATTCTTGTATTAGTGGTTGAATAAAGGACTCAAACAATTTAACTAGCCCTTCATGCTCAGATGCTTTAAGAAGTAAAATTAGGCGCTCTAGCATTTGTGGATCAAAATCTTCATGACCCTGAGAAAAATAACATGCAGATTATAAGCAATTACTCTGAGAAAAGGGTATTAATCATTATTCTGAACATGCCATGCTAAAGAAAACAACACAATTAATAAAAGATCCAAAATTCTATCAACTTTTGTATTGGGGAAGAAAAGCAGCCTTGTTGTAAAACTTAACTAAAACTAAACCCAAGGAGAAAATTATTTACCTTAGTGACATTCTGATGAAGAGAGAAGAATATTAATTGGATCCCTTGCATGTCATCCTTTTTAAAAGACTTCCCATGGGCAAGTATTATCTGAAGGAGAGAATAATCATCAGATACAATGCAAAAATGAAAATGGCCACTAAAGTGCAGCATGTGGACACGTACCTGTTGGAACATGACACTGGTGATACAGAACACAAAATTACATATATCACTCCCCAGTTTGGCATAATCCCAAATATGTCTTGAAGCCACTTTAAGCTGAAGAAGTTTAACTCTATGGTCCTTCACGGAAGGCCATGGCTCTCTACAACAGGCAAGAATAGATATAAGAAAGGTGAGAATAATTTGTGGGAATAAAAAATAAATATTCACTGAAAACATACTAAGCTCCTATATTTGCTTCACCGACCACCAGAAAGAAAGATGCAGTTACAAGTAATAACAGAAACAGTAAGCTGAAAAATATAAACATATAAAAAATCAAATAAGAAACAAAAATTAAAAAACTGGTCCTAGTAAGCTGAATAATTGTCTTTTATGATTTTTAGAGTATTTTATATCTTACCTAAGCTTTATGAGAATACATGTATATGTCCTATTGCAATTGTCAAATTGTTTCTGGTAGCATCCAATCCTGAGTCAAAATTTTGGGTTGCTGAATACTTGTTGACTCCAAGATTTTGAAATATGAACTAGACTACAACTCATTGGTGAATAATATTATTTTTTCATACGAGCTTCCACTTATCAGCTTAAAGTTGTTCAAATCAATCTACCTAGCATATATTGCAGGAAAGTATATCCCAACAAATATTACGTAAGGGCTTAAATTCTTAATATTGTTCAGATGAACAAGTCTTGTTAGTAATTCAGCTAACTTCGATCACTGATAAATGCTTATTGATCACTGGGATCAATGCAAATTATCAACGGTAGTAGGATTATCTAAGAACAGATGATTAGCAATGGAATTCTCAAATACATGATGTTAGAATAAATCAACAAATAAACCATATTCTTCAAACTACATAAGATTTAGTAATGTTTATATTGTTTCAAGATCTATATTATCTTGAACAATGAAGAAAATCATTAACATCTATAAAATTAAGACAGTCATCTTTAGGCTTTTCCACCTTTGCAAACTGCACTTCCTTTTTTTTAACAGTTTGACTTACAATTATTGGTCATCGATGACAAGTCTAGACGGTTTCGGAATGTCACTTAACAAGCCTTGGTGAAAATTGCTCAAAACGTGTCTTGGGACTTCCTAAAACACTTATTTTCTACCTCTCCCCTATATAGGGTCTCTAGAGGATAGATAACCTCTCCTTCTATATTTAAGATTGTGAAACACAAGCTTTCTGAAGGCAATTATTTGTCTCCTATTACCATAACCTCCTTGCAATGTATGGCATTTAAACAGTAACAACCCATTTTGCAAATTTTGCAATTCTGTGGAGGATACAAAACCTAGTACTCTTACTTTATTTGAAAAAATATAAAACATACATGGAAATCTCAATGATGACAAAAATAAAAATAACACATAATACTCTAACCTAGAAAGCAATACTACACTTCATAGAAAGAATGTGCAGGCAATCTATACAGAATCTGTGAAAAATTAATAATAAACATGAATCTTACAGAATACTTGACAAAAATGCTGTCTTTGTTGACTTGAAAAGAGAAAGAGGGCCTTGAATTTCATTCCATTTGGATGATATGTTGTTCTGCACAGCAGAGAACATTTCAATAATGACAAAACATTTCTCACAAAAAGAACACAAACATTCACTCTCCAATTAAATACACCTAACCTACCATATCATGTTTATGAGGCAGAATCCACAAGGCTGAATGCCATCTGAACCACATATCATGAACAGTGTCATTAAACATTGTGATATCTGTACACCAAGCAAGAAGCAGATCAAAGGTAAGGTTACCAACCAGGTAATAATCCATGTGAATACTGATACTATTGACTCGATCACAAATGCAATTACAGATGTAAACAGTTACTTAGAAGGAGAAGGAAAATAAAAACATAAACATGACAAATCCAACTAGACACAAAAGAAATAAGGACACTAGAATACATGTATCCTCACATCAAAAGTATTATTGAGAAGGGAATAAAAAATAGTGATACTGACCAATCTCCTCTAAAGGTTGAACCTCTAGCATCCATAAACACTTCTGATGTGGTATGAAATCCAAAGGTGATCGCGATGTTGACTGGATACCAAAGTTCAACGCCTTTCTCAAAGCCTCGTATAGCGTCAAAGTGGCCTGACAATATCATATAAATTGCAAAAAAAGAAAAAAGCCAAAAAGAACATTTGAGGACAAAATAAAATGAAAACAAAACAGAGCCACTCAACTTTGGAAAGAATTAAGAGAATACAAATATTAAAAAAATACATATCAAATGGCAGGAGCTCAAGTAGTTAAAATGTGGACTTCCAAAACTGAGACCCAGGTTCAAATGTTGCCAAGTGATATATGCATAAATGTCAAAGTGTTACTATACAACTTGAGTGGGCCTAATGGTGAAGAGTTAGAGCTCCAAATAGAAGGTCCAAGTTTCGAAACTCGTAGAGGGTGGGGTTATACACCATGCTCCAATAGCGTGAGTCTGGTTGGATAAACACACAGTGTATAAACAACATCCTCCATGAGGATCGTCCATGACCTATACACCATGACCTGTGGCCTCATGGATGTGAAAAACTACTCTCCTTTACTATATGGTTGGTTGGAAAACCATAGTAATGCGGTCATGATGTAATACGGGTGGATCCCATTTCAATCTAATATAACCAAATTTATAATAAATAAAACATAAAAACTATTTAAAATGATTCCAACTAGAATAAGTCATCTGAAAATCAAATCAATCATGTAATATTTACTCCTTAAAACAAAACAAAATTGGAAGGTACAGCCAATTTTCTGTCTTACACAAAACCTACCTTGTGGTGATCCCTGATATAGGGAACAAGACTTTCTGAGAGTACTTTTAGCAACATCAGGTCAGTATGTAAGCTTTTCATGTTTGGCAATGGAAGGAGTTGAACCCAAAGTACATAAGCAGAAGAGATGCATAAAATCTCACAAGGAAAGTAATTATCCAAATGACTAGGACATTTGCAGGACTTTGATGACATTTCAAATCCCTCGTATCTTTCATATAACGTGAACTTAGAGCTAAGTTTATTTCCAAGTGAAACTTTTTCTGCCTCAATTTTTTTTGAAAGCATCTGCAAGAAATGGGGAAAAAAGTTAAATTAGAATATTTTAATAAACACTGAAGTTGGAAAAAAAAAAGTCATACAAGACCAGTTCTTTGACAATAATAATCCAAAATTTCCAGTACTTCATTAAAATGGCCCAACTTAACCTAGCAACATTTTCATCTCTAGGAGTAAACAAGAAGCTTGCCTTGTGTATCTCTCTGCATTCCCTGACAGCTTCTTGAGAATTATCATGCATCCCCATTTTATGCATGCACAAAGCCATGGTCACTCCTGAAATTCACAAGGGAAGAAGGTAAATGAAAGAATTGACTATAAAAATCCTTTGAGATCAAATCCATGTGATGGTGATTTATTTTAATTCTAATTCTCAACTCCACTAATCATCAAAATGGCCAAATAGATTGCAAAGAATTCAAAGCTAACAATAGATGGAAGAAGTACCTAAGAACATCTCCCAAAGTCAAAAAAGTATACTGAAAACAAACATTGAAAAAATCATGATTGGCAAGGTCCCAAAAATAATCAGATCAGCAATTAATTGGGGTTTAAAAATTCTGGAAATAACAAAGCTCAATAAATTCTGGAAATAACATCTGATTTTTCAGAAACTTTATCCGGTTGTTTTCAATTTCCTCCTTTTTTAATTATTAAATATTTGCACTGATTTTCACATTTTTGCAATTTTTCTGAACCTGAGGACAAATAAATCTATGATCTCCAGAAAATTTTGCCAATTTTGCAACATAGCTCAAAACAAAAAAATGAAAGGAAAAAATGTTAGGGAGCGTAGAATAAGGAAAATGCCAGAAGTGGGCATCATGAAAGATGGACCAAGAGGCCCACATCCAAGAAAATATGTTAAGACTATGCCATCAAGTTAAAGAAAAAAGGAAAAGAAAATAGCATAACTCAGTCACACCGAGTTAAAATCCAAGTACTCTCGTGAAAAGAAATGCAATGCCAAATCATAAGCAAAAACCATCAAGTTCCAAATCTCAAGCTACACATTCTTCAATGGAAGTAAAGATCTTAGAATTCTTGTGTTGAAACAAGTATCGCATTCTTTGGGAGAAGACATTATTTTCTAAGGGAACTATGGTAGTTTTTGCCATATATTTCTGTGATTCATTGGTATTTTCAGGTTTATTTTTTCATGGCAGACCCTAATCATTTTATAGCTTAATTAGAGAAAAATGCTTTAGGGACTCCCTTATCTCCTGTGTGACTGTACTTGCAAGTCCCATGCATCTAGTCAAATGATTGGTCATTCATGTTGATCAATATGATTAACATCTGCCTTCATTCTCAACATAATTTTCCAAAGCATTCTGAGAAATAACACTTAACTTTTCACTGAAAATATTCTTCGTAATTACTACTTGAGATTTAAGAATGTTCTCTCTTATGTAAGTTGGGGCACATCACTAGAGTAATGGCTTAGATTCTCTAAAAAGGTATCATTCCCCAGCAAAACCCAAGAAAAAGTGAAAGCATCACAATTGTATATCATCATACTTGTGTGCCTAGAATTGACTGTTTGAAAGCATGGCATACCTTGCACTGTTAGATATCGCAAATCAATGTTGGCAGAAACCGAAATTTCCTCTAGACACAGTTCGCCTGTTCATCCATGCATAACATTAGGATCTAGAAATCCTCTTCAGGTAAACATGAATACCCACCATTTTAACATTGTGAGGTATGAAGTAACAAACCTGATTCAAATTCCAAACCCTTCTGTAAGGCTGCCGGCCAGAGTATATGGCAAAGACCTAAAAGAGACTGCTGCTGATCAAAATGTTCTGCTGAAGCAGTTGCCATTGGATGGCCTGCATATTTCCACAGTAAAGGCTTTGACAAATTGGACCCCAAACATAATACTGCATCCAAATTTTTGCTTGCTTGCCTAAAGCTTTCAAATGCCTGACCATAGAGAATTGGGCATATCAACAACAACTATAATTTTAAAAAATAATAGTAACTTTAAAATTTAAAAAAATATATATTTAACACCAAAAGGACATGTAATTAATTCAAATTATGTACCTGAAAAATACTTTCTTTATTTGAAATGGACTCCATCAATCGCCCTACAAATTTTTTCAGTCTATGCCAACAAATTATCAACACATCAGCATCAAAAGTGGGATTATTAGCTGACTTCCAAAATGCAACATGGCATTCCTGCATATGCACAAAAAGCTTATCAAAAGTATCGTCCCAAACTAATTCTGTACTGAGAATAAGAACCCCATTTTCAAGCTCCCTTAGACTCCTCAACACAGGATGTAACCACACATAAATTTTGCCAGGCAGTGATGTGATGCTCTTGTTGGTAGAACTCGTTTTAAGAATTGCATTGGATGTTTCATCCTCAGTCTTCCACTGCCACATGATGGATCTGAGTGTGAAAACCATCTTGATTAGCTGTTGCAACCTCTTTGTGACTGCAAGTATCTGTTCACTTGAAGGTGCTGATTTTATTGACTTGGTTGAAAAGCATGGTAATGACTGAAGGTCTGGATTTCCAGGAAAGATGGAGTTCAATTCTTGCCAAGTGGATTCAAGGCATTTTGCGACAGGGTGATCCTTTGCTTTCTCTAAAATTGTCAGAAAATTTTTGAAAAAAGGACAATATGAGCCGACCTTGGAAGCATACCAGGAAAGCCAACACATGCGAAGATCCAAATCATTAAAACAAGCTTGATCTATTATCCAAGTTGCTGCATAAAATAACATGTTTTCAATCACCATAGAATCAAAAACTGGAATATTTATATTAGCAATATCCAGCAGTGTTGATGAACTCGGAAACAAAAAGTAGCGTAGGATATAAGAAGGAAAGAATGAAGGACTCAGTTTTTTGTTTCTAAGCCATAGCAGCAAGCCATCTTCTTTATCATTTCTTTCCAACTTAAAACTGAACTTTCCCTCGAGACTTATCTTAAAGGATGTAAATTGTGCTCCTAAAAACTCCAGGTACATACAATCACGCATCACGATTGCTTCTCTTGAAAATTGTAGATATTTTCTTAGTTCTAGAGGTGATGGCCATCCACCTGGCAAAGATAAACCCACTTTCAACCAGTTATCAGACTCAATGATTTCAATGTCAGAAAAGTGAACCTTCATTATATGAAGAGCAGCATTCCTTGCTTCAATATTATACAGAGAATGTAAATAGATCTGCTCCCAGCTGCTGTACAAGCACCATGACAGATTTCCCCCTCGCATAAGCAACTGGTAAAAAAGTTGAACCCACTGAGAAAATTCACGCAATGAAACAACTATCCCAAAGCGGGAGACCTCATTCTTCACAAAATAATGAACATTTGCCATTGCATCAATTATGTTTGAAACTGGCATACCGGATAAAATTAACAGCCTTTTCAAGTCCTGTACATCACTTTTACTTACTTCGCATTCACTATTCCTTGATGATACTAACCAATTTGGTTGCATAAGATATATTTCAACTCCTCTGTTACGCATAGCTCTTGAAATTTCTCCATAATTTGGATTTACTGTGAGAAACAATCGAAAATTGGTATGAGCATAAACCACCATTGGTTCCCCATTAACAAGTCCACGCTCATTCACAGTAATCGAACCACTTGGCTCTAGCAATGAGTTAAGCCTGTCAAGCACCTGTATAGACAAAAAAGGAAATCAAAAAAATATTTAAAGAGTTATGAAAACAAAAAAGGCAAGTTACTCTTTTCAAGTTTATGGATAAGCATATACGCACAGTGGGATTGCAAAGATTTGCATTTTCAAGCACAACCCATTCCCCACGCTCTAATGCCCTGATCAGCCCTCCATTAATCCATTCAAAATGTCCTGCAATTCCCTTCATATCCAAGGAGTGTTGGAATTGTCTAAGTATTTTCATTAGCATGTCAATATCTGGAACTGACCAAGATACAGACATTTTGACTGCACTGGAAATCTCTCTCAAGTGCTCCAAAATCTTCATTAATAAACATATTGCCAAATGATTAATAGGACCACATTCTATGTTCTTATCAGATGATGTTGAACTGAAAACTGGCACAGTGTCCTTAGTCTTGAGACAGTTCTGAAATGCAGTCCACCTACCAAGCAACTCTTTGACAATAGTTTTGCTGTGCTCTGCTGACATTACTGTATCAGGAGCCCCTAAACATGCTGCACAGAATTCTTCCATATAACTCTGAGCTTGTATAACAGTATCATGCCAATAACGAAAAGCATCATGCTGCTCAAAGCAACCGAGCAATTCTGAAGTATCTGTTCCGTCTGAAAGATTATATTCATGCAATGTATTACCAGTACATTGAGCAAGCATCCTAACCATCGAAGTTTTACCTGATGATGATGGGCCAACCAAAATGCACATCCATCCTTGTTCAACACAACATGTTATAGCTTCCAGAGAGTTAGCAAACCCAGGAAGAAGTTGAAGCTTGCTATTTAAATCTTGGCCATACACAATGGTATTACGTGGAACAGTAGCCTCACCAACAAAGAAGTTTTGGGGGGTAAATTTTACTTTTGGATAAGCATTTATAAATGCACGAACACCAAAAACAACTTCATAAAGTTTCAAGACCTGTTGACGATCTTCCTCTGTGCGCATCCTCTGTAAATATACAACATTGAGAAAACAATCTTCTTTTCGATGACCTCGAGCATCTGACAATGGGGATACCAAAAAAAACAATTAGCATGATGGCTAATGTTGTTCACGGAACATAACATGTCATTCTAAATTACAAAATAGCATAAACAAGATCAATTAAGGTAAATAGAGTGAATGAAATGATTTCTCAATTGCCAGCAATCTATCAATTTAAGAGTTGGAAAATAGAAATATGTATTTGTTCCATGATGACCAACCTTCAATGAGATGACATGATCGCAATACGTCACGCAAGTTGAACTCCCATGGTGATCCAATTTGGCCATATTTGCAATGAACCATAATATCATCATGAACTCGTGCATTAAAATTTATCAACTTCAAAAGAAGTGTCCGCGGAATAGTTGGATATAAAGCATTGGAAATAAAAAGAAAATCATCCTCATGCAATGCATCCACAAAAACCTGCACCAATAAGACCACATGCACTTAGCTAAACCTATACTTCAATTTACAAAGGAGAAAATAAAAAAGAACACAGAACTATTGCATTCTATCACTTGCTGATAACAGCTCTATAAGCACATAACAATCATCCATAAATAGCAGGTGACCTGCAGAAAAAAGGAATTGAAAAAATATTTGACCTTTGTGAAACGATTAAGAAATGACTTTGGTAAACCCTTCCTGCCACCTCCTTCATAAGAAGGATTCTGGCATGCAAAAAGCCGAAAAGAAGGTGGACATTTAAAACTTTGCCCCAGCTCTGGAACATAGATTTCTCCACGATGATCCAGTATTGAATTCAAACCCTATGAATTCAGAATGAACAAAAATTTATCACATTCCACAGACAACAAAAGTAGGTCAATGTGATTTCAGAGATTAGTAAAACCAAAAACAAATTAACAAGAACTTTACAGGCCGCCTCCTCACATACAGTAACAAATTTCTGCCTAACAGGAGAAAACATAACTTTGATTACCTCCAAGACAGATTGTGGAGCAAGATTCAGTTCATCCAACAGAACCCAACTTCCATCCTTCAATGCCTATCTCCAAACACTACCAAATCATTAGCTCTCTTTCCCCAAAGGATCCAGATATAAATCTGATGAAATGATTTCAAAAAACAAGGACAAATTACTACAAAATAACAACCTGCAAGAGGATGCCATCAGACCACTGGAACTCAATCCCCTTAGTACCTTCCATGGGCAAATCAGAACCTAATAGGTCCATAATGTCCGTCTGCCATGAAGATAAAATCCATCAATAAGTTGTGCCAACCTACAAAGTGAATTAAAAAAACCTACGAAACTAGGAGTTTGCAAATTCTTTCTATCATACTGTTGCTAATAGATAATTCATTCTAGAAGAGCCTTGAGTTTCCCATTAATAGATCATATATTGCTATTATGTTCTTGTTTCGATATTCAAGGATGAATGAACTGAAAAATAAGTGCTCTGTTTTGCTATAGTACCAGTACATGAGGCATAATACCCTAAATCTCAAATAAAAGACAAAACAATTATTTTGGACATTATTGATTAATTTTAATGGTAGAAAATGAACAGCTGATATATATCAAAAGTTTTAGATGTCTCTAGCACATTATTACCATCAACCTGTCTTTCCTAGCAAACTTTACATTCCTAAAATTTTTATTTAAGCATTTACCTTTCTCACTCGAAAGGAGAAGCACACTTTCCTAATTACAAGAAATAGCAGATGACATAACACCCCTATTTAATTTGAATTTGCAAACAACTTGTACGTACAAGCTTTAATCTGAAAACGTTATACTTGCCTGTTCAGAAAGATTAATTCTCACGAGCTTGTGGTTCGAGGAATTTGCAAGTGCAGCAACTAAGCTTGTTTTACCCACACCTGGACTGCCCTCCAACAGGACTGTATATACAGCAAAATATTTGGTTTAACATTGTCCACGTATGTAACAGTATGAAACTTGATTCCAAAAAACTAAAAGAATGCATCCAACTAGCTAACGGCATGCAGCAGTGTGATAAATCAACTTGCCTGGTTTATGAAGTTGCATCGCACGCAGTATGCGCAACCCATTCTTGCTGGTCGTTGGTGCTGATAATTCAAAACTAAATCTTTGATTCACATGGGAACCTAAATGCAACAATCATATTCAGCATATGTATATGATAGAACTGCAACTCTCTATAACCATAGAATTTCCAATCCACAAGAATATGTAGTTTGAATCACTAGTTGTTAGCAGCAAATGTGGACATAAATCATGATCAAATAAATTGTAAATTATGAACACGTACAACTATCAGAATGAAACAATATGATTCAGTTACTAAAACTTTATGATGAACAATTGACATCTCATGTACTGTCAATCATGGGTCTAAACTCATCCTGAATTAGGGACAAAGAAAAATTTTAGTGGGCATAACTCATGATCAATTAAGTTTTAAAATGTAAAAATATACAACTATCCGATTGAAACAACTTCTTTCAGTTACTAAAATTCTATAATGAACAATTCAAACACAGTCACACACACTGATTAAGGATGTAGAAATGAAATGAAATGAAATATTATTAATGTCCGCGGTGGGCCAAAATAAGACCCAAGGGACTATAAGGACAATAATGACTACAATAATGACTGTAGAGTAATATTAATACCTTTCATGATATAGAAGGGATCAATACCGAACATATCATTTAACTGATTAGTCTCAAAATTTGGCTTATTGACAAATTTTAGTAGGTACTCTGACTCATAGGTTTCTCCTCTGACTTGCATACAGGAACTTGGTCCTTCAGCCTGATAATCATTATAAGATGACAAAACTATCAATTCTTCTATCAGATGATACACTTTTTTATATTCACTCAAGAATAGAAGCAACCAAAATACTAGACAGACTAATGCATAACCATGAACAGGAGGCCAAAAATAATAATTCCTGAAAAATACATCACTATAGTACATACATTTAGCTGATTCAGCAAAATTTTGAGGCATGCATCTCTTAATCTCTCTGCTGCCGTATTTGACATTCCAGATCCTGACAAGACAACCCATTCAACAGGAACAGTTTCAGTTTATAAATTAAGCGCACTAATATCTAAAGAACACGAAGTACACCATAACAGGACAATTTCTGCTCTCAATTTAGTCTAAAACTACTTTCTTATATATGTTTATACATCAATAAGGAAAATGGCAATACATCTTAAAATTTAGGTAGTTGAAAACACGAGAAAACATAGCATTATATATGCAATCGTTGAGTACTATTACGTTAGACTACATGAACTAAATCTTTTCCTACTCCAATCAATGGTCACCGAAAGCAAAATAAATTTAGTAGCTAGTTATGGCATTACAAACTCTATTAATTCCATTATTATATGCCTCTTTGCTGAGCTTTTTGGTTGATATTAGTTGCTCCAGAAAGCGCTAAAAAAACTTTCATTTTACACATACTGCATGGCATATGCAAGATGCCTCAATTCCAACTTACTCATTTTAATCATTTTACCTTGCTCCTGTATAAAGCAAAGAATCTATTTTACCTTGTCTTCAAAGCATTTTCTCTTCCAGTTCAAGGCTCATATTCTACATCGTGTTACCATGTTTTCAATCCCTCTTTCAGCTAATATGTTTTCAGTCAATGTTGTCATCTTTAATAGGACTGACAAACTACAACAAACATAAATAATACTAGAAAAATCAAAACCCTACAAATTGAATGGACAGCATCATACAAGAAAAATCTGGGATAGTGGAATCAGCCACCAAGAAAACATAAAAGTATTTGAAATTTAGATGATATATGCACCAAATGTGATGACAACAAGAAATGGTAAAGGCTGATCTGTATACAAGGAAATTGGATCAATAAGCTTTTTCATGCCTGTACCTCTATATTCTCGATAGCAGGGGATTTAACTCGAAGATGGAATCCACCACCCCAGACCTATGCCGTAAGCAGACTGACAATAGTGCCTAAAAAAATACGTTTCATGAAGTTCCCTGGACAAGGAAAACACAAGATGGAGGGACACGTCTCCAGGATGATCCCCAAAGCTTGGAATGCACCCCCATGGAACATAGCAGTGAAAATTCACCAACTAAACCACATATTGGCCAGCATAGTTGCAAAAATTTAAAAAAAAATAATGAATGACATTTGGAGGCATAGATATACACCTTTTGGCATCATAATTCCAAAGAAATGCATGCAGGAGAAATGCCTCAGGACATAAAAGATACAGATTTGTAGCAAAATCCCCCCCATGTGACATACTCATCAATGTATCAAAGGAAAATCACAATAGAAACATAACTAGAATTTTAACAGTTAGAATAAAAATAAAAATCTGTTATTAATGTAATTACAGAAATAGAAAATAGCACATACAACTTAAAGAAAAAATACTGTCATCTCAAAGAAAAAGGCGCAAATGATATCACCAAATTCCATTTGATTTTATCTGTGGAGTGTGTTTTTTAAGTAGACTACCTAAGCTTAATCCATCAAGAAGAACAAGATATGCTCCATGTAGAAAAGCCGCAACTGTGCCAATATCTTTCTCTGTAATGTTCACAAATGTTATCCATGACAAAACGTCCCTCACAGTGAGCATTCTCCCAGTCTCCTTGTGAAACCACTGCATGGTTACCATTAGATAACAAAAATAACAAGGTATCAGAACAGCGTCCCATTTGGCAAGCCGTGGCAGTGATTTCAGAAGAAATAGGCATGAGAACATTGTTAAACTAAAGAAAATGGATCTAGACCTATGTTTGCACTAATATAAGACTCAAAAACAAAACAGATATGACAAAGAACATACAGTCCAGAAATTAAGGAGAGGATCTGCAAGATGCAAGAGTTCAGGCTTTGAAAACCTGCAAGGTAAAAAGTAACCTCTTTAGCTCTAGGAAGCAATAACGTGGTAGTAAAACATTCAGTTGACAATATGATACTTAAGCACCATTGAGGATTTTGAATCTTGATACAACCTGTTGAGAGCGATGTTCCTCAAGTCATCCAAATCAGTGATAGGAGGCACCCAAATCTCAGTAAACCGATTCCGCAGTGCGGGAGACAGTTCTTTCTTTCCAAAATCCCCACCAGGGTTCATTGTAGCCAGAAGAAAGAATTGAGGATGTGCAGTCAACTCCTCCAATATAGAGCCTCCCTTCTCAGCAAGCACCTGAAAACAATCTGGTGGTTTAAGTTCTAAATAAAAGGCATATTTTCAAATAAATAAATAAACAAACGCCAAAGATCCACAACATTAAATGATGACAAATTCAAAGGATGGCAACATTACACACCTCTGAATCCTTCACAACATAATAACAAGGCCACTATCATTAATGCTGAAATGACCAATTTACATAGGACTGTCTAAGAAAATGAAATTACATCAATTTATATCATAGTTGAGAAAATTGGAATCAGATCAGATCAAATCAGGATTTTTTGCAGATTTTCTCAACTATGATTTATATTACACTTCTCTATATCATATAACTGAGTAGGTTTGACAGATGAAAAAGGACTTTGCTAAATCTTAGAATATCCAAGTAGAGAAAGGACATGTTTATACTTAGACAAAAACTTACATAGAGAATAAATAACTCAAAGGGAGAAACAAAGAGGCACCTCACTCCATGGAACACAAAGCTAAGTAAAAAGAGATTAAGCACCAATTCAGCTTGGTAACTCTTTCAATGTAAAGCAGAACCATTACAGCACTTGAGTCTGTTAAGATGGAAGACGACACTTAAATCAATTCTTAAGACGAAGAGCCTGGGAACCAAGGTACAAATTCTTATTCAGCAGTGCTCTGAGAGAGAGTCTGGTTAAAACATGGCATACTCTGCCCTCTCTCAAAGTGAGGCTCAAACTCTTCAATCCACATAGAACAGTGTGTTTTGATGATACTGCACAGAAACAGATACAATATCTGATACAGATACAGTGTCAGATACGAAAACAGCAAATTTTCAAAACCCAATGACATGGATACAACCACATTCAACATTATATGAAGCACATATTTTTGGTATAGTAAAACAATGCTTACTCATATATGAAATATAAGATGTAAATATGGTATATTCATTGATGAACACAAGGATTCTTAATTTCTTTTGATTTCACACACACACACTCTTTTTTTATCTCATTTTGCAGATACAGCTCCAGACATGCCCCAGCTGTAACACGAAGTGTTAGGTGTGGCCCAGATACCAGGATGTATCATATACATCCAGATACAATATTTGTGTATTAAGATGTTTGGATATGGTTACCAGGCAGCATCATATCCATATCCATATCCAGTATGCAGACACACATATCCAGGCAGTATGAGTCTCAAAGACAGTAACTCAGGAGTTTAATGATTGGATTAAATGGATACATCTTCAAAGGAATATCCCAAAAATACATTTCAAACCTCAGAGACTCCAACACAGGAGACATATTGCTTAATTGCGACCAACAGGTACTATCCTTGATACTCTATGGGAAAGATACTCTGATCATGAAGTGCATTTACTCATCCATTCACCTCTACAGAAATGGGTTTAAGCTTTATGCAGACCATCCAATGCTGACATGCCAATTTAACATACATGTATGTTCTGATATCATACAAAAGCTAAGGGAATTTAGCTGCAGACTTCCCATGGAAAGCTTTCCCTCTTTACCTGGACAGGGGCTGAGGAAGACACCCTGATCTGCAAGAGGCCGGAAAGGTCCAATATAGTTTCAAAAAGGACTGTAGTTTAAAAAGCAGAAACGGACATCAGGTAAAATAATATGTTACAATTGGCAATGGCTTTTGAGATAATTCTTAGACTAGTGAATGAGAGAGTCATGCCAAATTTTGGAATCAAGGCTTCACTGTGGCTTTCTGAATAAGATTGCCACAAGGGAGCTTACTAGAAACCATGTCTGACCTCACAATTACAACAGATGAGTAATAGTTCCAAAGACATTGTGATCTAACAATAGCCAATACCCAATGAAGTACAAAATTTGAGCAATTTATGTAAGTTGAAGTGAAACCTACCTTGTGACCCACAAGAGAATCTCACACACCAATTAGACATCCTGGCTGCAGTGGGGCCAAATAACCCACCTTTACCTTTATGTTAATATTATTTTTTCTCTAAAGTGGTACAAAGTAAATGTCTTCAACATTCATTGACTTGCCTATTATCAATACCAACTTCAGCCCCCTTTTGGGGATGCATGAACATGCCAAAAAAATCATTAAAGAAAATGTGAAATACAAAACAAAAACAGTCGAGATACATATTAAAAAAAGACTTAACAGCATTCCGAACATGTTTCAAACTCTTTTCATGAGTTTACTGCTGCTGGATACGTTCCTCCCTGCCTTCTGCCTGATAAGAGGATAACCAATTAAACAATCAAAGATGATGTTTATCGACAACACATTCAGATAACTTGGTTTGCTCCATCTCAACCTCTTAGTCCTAAGTTGGCTTTCTACACTAAACATTTCATGAGGATTGAGAATGGCATTCTTACTTGTCCAAATTATATCCAGCCACATTGGACACACAGCCTTAAGATTCCGCTTGGTCAGCTCAGAGTATGCTCACATCAGATGCAGATGGTGACAGACCACCATATTCCTCAAGAAGAAGAGGTATTAAAGTGGAACGAAATTCCAACATAGGAAAGAAGAGGTATTAAAGTGTAAGAAGATACATGCTTTAATCATAAGATGCTAGAATAGAACAAAGACCGCATGCTGCATTTGGAGACATGCTTTAATCATAAGTGGCAGAATTTGGATATCAATTCTGATTTTATACCTTACTCTTACAAAAATTGTCACTGATTGTATATCAATATAAATTTGGATATGATACAAATGAGAGTAAGTCCAAAAATGGCATTAAAATAAAAAAATAAAAAAATAAAAAAAAACTACTTTATGGCAGGGTTGTTTAGAATATTGTCACAATTTTAGAGCAACCAATGGAGATTGTCGGCATGGTGGACAGCAAAAATATGCTGTGCTTTAAATAAACAAGGCCATAGATAGGGCCAAGGAGGTCAATTCATCTCCATATGCAACTATTGAGTCTGGATGCATGATTTCATCGTCTGGGAGACCCTTCTATCCAAGTAGTATAATCGGAACCATAGTCCTTTTAAAAGGTGCTGGATACTATCTCAAAAACCATATTTCTTGTATGATCCTACTGTGCTTATGGGAAGGCAAATGAAGGCCTCTACCAGTGCAATGAGTTTCGCCATGAAGAAGCATCTAAAATGGCAATCATTAACCAGAGCTCCAAACTTACTTGTATGCCATTAGCATCAAGTCAAGAAGACCAAGGTTTCCAAGTACCATGATTAGATTTAATGTTTTATTCTTGAAGTTCTTTTATTTTCATTCACATCTTATTTTTCTAAAATGAATTTTGTTATTATTTCTGACTTTGGTAAGTTCTCTTTTTTGTCTTATGTATATCATGCCATGTATATTAGGTCTATTGTGGGAAGATTTTGGTGCCAATAACCTTTGAGCTAGAGAGGTTAGTTATCCACATTTTGTACCAAGACCAATGATTCTAGTTGTGAGTGGAGTAAAGTAGGTTTGAGTATGTACATCTGAAGAAAACACAAAATTTGTTGAATCATGTTTGTGCACTATAACCTCGGATCCACATTAAACAAATGGAAAGTTGGATTCATTCAAGATTCAACTAAAGTATAGATTATATCCATTACCAAAATTTAAAAATAAAGATAAAGAACTTCATTATTGATTATTTTGTACCATTCCCTTTTTAATTTATCTAATAAGTTACTCAATATCATTCGGAATTATTGAGGACCATGCAATGAAGTTGCAGAAAGCTGACAACGTCACAGTGAATCACTAAGGCAAACAAGTAAACATTCAAGGCAGAGGACTTGAGCATCCACTTAAGAGATGGTCCTGCATCTTCCACAGCATGATTACTTTCTAGTTTGGTTTAGATTTAAAAATTTTAGACATGGAATTTTTGAAATATGTATATAGTACATAGGAGCTATTGTACACTCCAATCATTAATGTATAAACATATGCTTACTTAATTAAAAAATGTTTATGCTTATTTTTAATGTCCAGAAGGATAATCTGTCACAGAAAGTCTTTTTCCATGTAAATTTAAGCATTTTTCAATTTTTAAATTCATTGAGTTGACTTTTCTACTGCTAAGCATGTGTCATACTCCCCTTAACTCTGTGGTCGTTTTAATCCATGTGCAGCACACTTGCAATGAAGAAGTTAGTGAATCATAACAGCCTGGATGCTTAATATAAGCCCACTCTGGCTAACAAAGACTCGGGCCCCAAACTTTTGACCTGTAGAGAACTATGGGTTATTAGCAGTATTAAATTGGATGTAGTCAAAATGAAGCTTGAAGCACTGGCTCTCAATGAGAGCCATTGAAGCATATGTTTTGCTCAGCAAAGATTTGATGTGTGATGCTAAAGCGGATAACTAAGGTGGTGTGTGAAATCCTGAACCAAATTGGAGAACTATACTTCAGGAAAGGCTTCCTTAATATTATCAAAAACCGTTAGCCCTTTTTAGAGATGGACAAATATTTGCTGAAGTATTAACAGGATGCAAAGGAATCTAATTGCCTTTGAAGATCCTCTTAAGAAGAACGGAGGTGGAAAATATCATCTACAAAAGGAAGCAAAGAGGCAATCACATGATGAGCAGCTAATCTCCATACATGGAACACGTCGCCTACAAAAGAAAGAAAGGAGATAATCACATGGTGAACACAACCATTATCACCCTGGCCATTCCCCATATGGAAATACTCCACTCACCAATATGGGGACTAGAAGGAAACAAGAGAAGTCAACCATAACTGTCTGACCCCAATGAAATGCTCTTACAATCTGAAATCTTCTTTCGTACAGCTCAGAAGAGAAGGATTGCAATAAGACAGAACTGTTAAGGCAATTATAGAGAGACAAGCCTGGGTATAGTTTGTCGGTTCATATATTCCTGTGTTTGAAATACAAACAAACTTCTTTCCTTAAGCAAAATGATGATAATTACAACATTTAAGAAAAATATTTATCTCATTTGACAAAACTCGACAGACAATGGCATGAAAATAATTAATTCACTAAGTTACATTTAAGTTGAATCAAAAATTTAAAGCATTTAAACGAATTACATCAGTTTAACTGTACATCAGAAATTTTAGATTGCTAAACTTAAAGGATAGCAAAACAAGCCATGGATATATATTGCAAAATACTTAGAATTTCGGCATAAAGTTAGAATCGAACACATAATATTAGAAGAATGGAAAGTGTATTCTGCTTGGAAGGCTTGCCATCTGAAAGATCTTTAGTTTCTTTATGATTCAAAAACAGGACAAAGTAAACTTCCACTCACCAAGAGACGACTAGGTTCAAGAACACTGTTTAACCTTTCAAGAACACTGTCATCAGCAAGGGAAATTTCGTCCACCATGAAGAAATGTCCATTCTTCATTGCTTGCACAAGTGGTCCATCATGCCACAGAAACAATGACTGCCAATCTCTGTGCAAGAGAGTCAGTTCTTCTGCAACATGATCAAGAGCATCTATTTCATCTTTTGATGTATAGTGAGGCTTTGTACCCATATCATTATCTTCAGATATACCACTTGATTTTATGTCATGCAATACATGCCTGATAGTATCAAGAGTGAGATTAGCATCCCCAATATCAGAAGATAAGATCTGTAGCGAAGAAGACAGAAAAAGGCCTAGTTAGAGATATATTTCAGAAACTCGAGAACTTCCTAATTAGCAAGGGATTCCAATAACTCTTACAAACAGACTTCGATACAGATTAACACATACATTTCCTTTATGGAACTGATTAAACAATTCCGATGAATTGATCATCTGCAATTTCTCTTCAAACTTGCCTGCAATTTGGTTCCGTTCACGCACTGGTCGAAAGCCCTACAAAATAAAAGGCACAATACCTTACCTCAGAAATTCAAAACAAAAATGTATTTCTGTGGATGTTTAAGACCAGCAGCAGAATACATTAATGCACACGTAGAGAGTATAAGCACAACATGGTATTGCTTACCCCTAAAAAATCTGATGACTCAGTATGTTGATGGCAATTTAATATGTGCAAGTGGTGTTTTAATATAAGGCTCAGAAGTTGACAAACTGTTGTTTTCCCACAACCAGTTTCACCAACAAGAAGCACAGGCTCACGCTGCTCATAGCAACGCTCCACAAGATGGAATAATCTTCTCAGGCTTTTGGTCCATACAACCCTGTGCACAAAATAGTCAATAACAATATTGTAAACCTAATAGCAAGTGGAAATCAAGAGAAATCGGAACACCAGAATATTTGAACCAAACATTTGACATTTTGTACGTACTTGCCAAGAGTTGCCAAAGCTTCAGATGACATTGATAGCTTCACAATCTCCTGCCATCTAGTAGAATCCTAAAACATGAAAGGACATATGATATATACATATATAGCATTAGAAAGGCGTCAACATCTTTATAATTAAACTGAGATCTAAAATCCAAAAACGTTTTAGAAATCAGTGATGTTATTTACTTCTTGAACAAAAATCAATGGAAAGATCACATTAAAAACCCAACAAAGAAGCGTCCCTTTTCCTTCCTTTAAATTAAATGTATGAATATCTAATAATCAGAAAAGGAACACCCAGATTCTTCAAAAATTATACTCCTGCACAAGTGATCAACAGGATTTCACATTTGAAAGAATGGGTACTACAATAGGTCAATAGGATTCAAATTTTCCACTTGGTTACAGTATTATGGAAGAAGCAAAACTGGTGCTCCAAAAGAATAAAAGATTATAAACTACAAATTACAAATATCAACCCAAAATAAAACCATGTCAGTAGGAAACGATAACAAGTGCCCTTATTGAATAGAGACACCTGGAATATACTGAGACTCAATCCCATATTTGAGGAGCTCAGCTTGCAACCCTTCACAATCAACAGATTTGCTGGTGCTTAGCTTTTGAATCACTATCATATCTCCAGGGCAGAAAAAATAACAAGAAACAAGAGAAGAGGTGATCTCAAAAATGGGATGGGATTGTGTCATAAAGACACGTGGCATGCTCAACCAAAGTGTGTATGAATAAGAAATGAGTGGGATTTCCTTGTGAGGAGGATATGCCAAAAGGCCTTAGGGGTCTTATCCATGGCATCAAGTTGCTCACCTCTCCTGCCTACATGTTCCTTTGTGCCAAAGAAGGCGACAATACACCCTACGAGCATAAGATAAGGCGGCAGGACAATATTGCCATCTGTTATGCCTGGTTTTAAAGTCCTCATTTTACCAATGATTATAGGACAAAAAAACATGGTTGAGGCTTAGGCAATGGAGAGTCGAGACAAACCAGCATCTCCATTGCACAGCAATGCACAATCCTGCCATGAAGTAATAAAACATATAGAGAAAAAAATTTGCCCTACAAGACAAAAAGCTACGATTGGTTTCTAGCTATACCCACATAAAAATGAAATCCCAAAATCCTCCCTAAAAATGTCCTCCTATTTGAAGAATGTCACCATTGAGAGTTATGTTACAATCGCAGATGGAAGGAACCTCCATCTTCTTACAGCCCAGTTGATTGAGATGATATAGGAACTTAGTAGGAGATGGTCGTCTTCGTGTACTAATTTTATTGGGAGAACCCTTCATTTCTTTCTATTTCATGCTAGTATTCTTCATATTTTATGTACTAGGGTTTGTCCCCCTGCTCTTTTTAAACCTTTTTTATTTACTCTTAGATTCTTTGGTCCCTCATACTGTCCGCACTCTATTGTAATCTGCTATTCTGCAGAGTCCTATTGACATGTTTTGGTCCCTTGTGTATATTACTACAATTTACTTAATAATTTCTTCATTGCAACTGTATAGTACTTGTGATTTGTATAATCATAATATACACCTGTCTTTATGAAGAAGCATAACTGGCCTTTAAAAAATATAATCAAAGCAGGGCAATCAACCATGAGTTAGTCCTCTATCTTATAGCCAATAACCTTCTTCACTTCAAATGGTCTAACGAAAACTGCAATCTCCATTCAAAGAGCATTCAAACAACATAACAAGCATATGTTTAATGTTAAATGCCATATAGGACAGTAAGCCACCTATTTATGACACAATGCAAGCCTAACACTTCATGAAACCCCTTAAGGATAATGGAAGTCAAGACAATGTCATGCAGTAGAGATCGCACAATATGTAAGTGTTTGGTTAAAATATAGAAAACAGCACCCTGTTAAACTTCTTATAACCTATCATTGTAGGACCACCTGATCATGCAAAACGCATATGCAAAAGAAAACATGCCAAGTCAAGCCAGGAAATAGAACAGCGCACAAATGATCCCCAAGTAATACACATTTTCAACATGTTTTCAGGTTATTCACTGCACATATTGCACCATATGCTGCAGAAACATCACCCCATACAGATACACAGGAAAACTGTTTCCAAGTGGATTTTACACCCCTTGTAACCTTTGATAATTTCAGATGAACCATAATAATCTCCATTCTAAGAGAAGATGCGATAATTATGTTAATGTCCACCAATGACCAAGTAGGCAAATGGAAGTCGCCAAAAAGAACTGTTACAATGTACTGTAGTAACCAAAAACGTAACAGAATGTTAAATGCCATAAAGGCCAGTATGTAACATTATTATCACACAATGCAAGCCTAATACTTTTGTGAAACCTGTTGAGAACAGGACCTTGTCAGGCCAAGTCAATCCAGGAAGTTGACAAGATGTCACACATTTTGGCATGTTTTCGTTTTGTTTGATGCAGAAACTGTACCATATGCAGCAGAAACATGACTTCATACAAAGACACAAGAAACCTCTTTCTAAGTGGATTTCTTCTGTAAGGGTTACTCATCCAAAGTGGAATAAATAACTTTTGTGGTTTTAAAACATATATATTCATAATCAAAATAAATCCATTCTCTTCTATTTTTGGCTTCCCCCATACTGTTGTAACCCAATGTATTGTTTGAGTGCCATTGTCCCACTTTGGTCTGCCATGGACATTAATGAAATAAATTTCTTTCTTTCCTTCCTTCCTTCCTTTCTACTGTTAGGAAATGTCTTGTTCAAGGTAAGAATACAAAATTCTATACTTGTAATTGGTTGGAGAGCATATCTGTGAACCAGCAATTGTTATGAGCTCAATCAGCATAGTATCTTTTACATGGCCGGATACAGTAATCTGTGGTTTCGTTCTCTCAACAAAATAGTAATCTATGGTTCTCTTTGAACTTTAACCCCTCTTGAAAGGGAATTATCATATACTATTAGATTGCAGTCACATGTTATATAAGTTGAACATGCCAATCAAGATTGTTATATTGAGGGTTGGTTCTAGAATGCAGTGCAGGGAAATTGAGAAAATAAGTAGAACTTGATTATAATTGATCATAATTAATAATTGCACCTCGTTATAACTTTGACCTTTGGTCAATAAATTTTTGCTTCCCACTTAACCCCTCTTAGTTATTTGCCACTTTCCTCTTTTACATGCTTTGGTTTTCCTTCAACATGCATCTCTACTTTTACTTCTACATTCATTAGGGGTCTATGATTTGGATGAAACTATAACTAGAATTACTTTACAAAAGCACTTCCTTTGTTGCAATGCTCAATCCCATCAAATGCTTTTGAGACATCAGGATGTTAATGTGTTTTTCACCTACTAATCTTTTTTAGTAGAAAGATTTAAAGGCAATTCAACCTATTAAAGAACTCGCAAAGCATCAAGCAGCATCAAAAATACATTTTCTATAAACCATAATATTGAGCCCTAGAATCAGCAAGCCTTTTGTTGACCTAGTCTCAGGCTCTAGGAAAAAAATGGCAATCACTTGTCAGATAAGAAAAGAACATAACAGATAATAGATTTTACAGAAACAAACTTGTCAATGGTCAAAATGACTCATGGAGAGTCACCCAACTCACGATGACTCGTAGACTCTAGAAGAGTCTCAACACTTTGATGCTCTGCTACTCAAAATGGATTTACCTCTACAAGCACTTTTCATGGATGTTACTAGGAAATTATCTCTCTTCTTCAATAAGTTGGCAGCTGCATAGATCAATTACCTCCATTCAAATATGCTTTCTTCCTGATAAAAGGGTGATTAATCAAGCAGTCAAAGATGACGTTTATCAACAATATATTCATATCACTTCGGTAGCCGTATCTTAGCGTCATATCCTAAGTTGGCCCTATACACTCAACATATCATAAGGATTAAGAATAGCATTATTACTCATCCTGATTATATCTAATAGCATTGGATACACGGCCTTAGGATTCCTCTTGGTCGGCTAATAGTGTGCTCACATCAGTTGAAAGTGGAGACAGATTACAATCCTACTCAAGAGGATAGAGTATTGTGTTTGTCCTCTTTGGATGGTGGAGAATGAAAAAGATTTCATCTTTAGGTGTCCTGTTTATTATAAATTCGAAGGAGGTACCATTACTTCTATAGAGATGCTAGTGGATTGCTTGCCACTTTTTTCATCTATCCTGACCCAAGATGCTTGGCTCTATACTTCAGGAAGCTATCACTCTTAGACATCAAATATTACCGGAAAGGTCAACTTGAATAATCACCTCATTCTTTTTCACTCTATCTCTGTTGTCAAGAGTAACAAGCATTTATTCGAAGATACAACACTCCATAACGTTAATGACAGATCTGTGCACCCTTGTCTGCATACAAGAGTGGCTACTGGGGCTTTAGTTCTTTCTTTTTCTTCCATGAGGCAGTGCCAGACTGCAGTTCTCTAGCATCAGGTTTTGAACACTCCTTGCATATCGAAAAGATGCAGATAGATGCAACTTACCAAATTCCTATCTTCTTCTATTGGTTCCACAATCATGGATGCTAAAACAGTCTTGGGGAGTCAAACTGTGTGTCCTCCCAAGATTATCCAATTAGGCTTCTTGGTCCTCGCCATTCTTCTAGAAGCAGCATCAGTTTTGTGTTGGCCTTCTTGTGTTAGTTGGTGATGATGACTGTGTTTCTCCTTTACATTCCACTACTATGATAGTTGGCCTTCTTGCAATAGTTGGTGATGATGACTGTGCTTCTACTTTCCATTCCACTACTGGTTACTGTTGGCATTTGGATCCACTGGAGCTCTCTCTTTTACCTTGACTGTCGTCTCTCTGTTCATCATTACTTTTAGCATGTTAAGAGTTTACTCATTTTGGGTCCAGCCTTAGAGGCTGTAACTTAATTGCATGTAGTTGTTCCCCTTTACTGCAGTTTATGCGAAGTTCTTTACTATAGTTTAGCTTATTTTCGTATTACTTTTTGGTTACTAAAATGCATTGTAACAGCTGTTTTCGACAAGTCCCATTGGCCTTATTTGGCAATCCTTGGACATTGATGAAATTATTTTATTTTATCTAAACAGAATGGAATGTCGAAAGATCAAATATTAACCCCATAAACTTGAATTTAAGAAAGGATAAGCCTCTGACTGAAATTAATCAAAACAATCAGTACGCTTAAACTACTCACATGGACTTGTCATATATTTTTGGTTCCTAAAATGCATTGTAACATCTCTTTTCAACGAGTCCCATTGGTCTTATTTGGCCATCCTTTGACATTGATTAAATTATCTTATTTTATCTAAACAGAATGGAAGTTTGAAAACTCAAATATTGAGCCCATAAACTCTAGTTTAAGAAAGGATAAGCCTCTGACTGAAATTGGTCAAATCAATTAGTATGCTTAAACTACTCACATGGACTTGTCATATATGGAAAGCACTATCAAATTGACTCACTGAAAAGGTCATCAGGTTATTTCCACAAATACCAAATCAAGAAATGACATTCTAAATTTCTATTCAAATACCCTAACAGACCATATTCAAATATAAAAACTTGCACTTTACTGTTTTGTATGTTTGTATTCATCTTTTAAAGGGAATTATTCTAAGATGGTGTAAACCCCAGAACTCTCTACAAATGTGCTAAACTTTCTTAGAGAAATTGATCCATTCTAAAATCTGCCATTTGGAACTTAAGAAGGAGATGATTGAACCTGCTCAATCTACATAAATATTGATTGAAGGCTTGAATATAACAAGTGCTAGTTATGGTTTTGAACTATCCAGCATTTCCAAAGATGATAAACCTCTCTCTACACATTCAATTATTCTGCATTTCTAAAAATGATAAACCTGTCTCCACACCTTCATTTTGATGGAATGGTAACAGATTTCAAATCACTCCTTATCTACTTAGGCAAAAAGTTTATTTTGGGAGAAAAAGGGATTCTTGTATATATAGCTGTGAAGAGGCACCGCATTATGCTTTAATTAAGGTACACTTTATTAATAGGTAAATTGTAACCCTTGCCTGCCAACATCAGAACACACCACAAAAAGTGCACCATCAAGATTAGAGTACCTTCAGTTTAAAAGACACATAAGAGGGATTTCTATTCCATGAAATGACTTGCTCCAAGCTGCTTCCAGATGCATCCCATATTATTAAAACCACTTTTGTACAGGTAAGCATTCCCAGCTGTACTGGAACCCCAGTCTAACCAATGCTAATAATTGTACCGTTCTCTTTATTAATTCCTAATCTAGTAAAATCAATACATAAGCCCTAAGTTTATTGTCATAATGTAATAGAACATTTTCAACGAACATGTCAAAGAATGGGCTCAACATGATTAAAAATGAATATATTTTCCTCAACGTTATAAGAACGGCTCTATATTGCTGCTTATAACCTTTATACCAATAGAGAACATTTGAAAAAAGCTAACCCTCAAGCCAAAAAAGGAAAAAGCTTAAAACTTCTTTAGACCAGGAATAGATTTATTGCTAATTCACCTGTGAGTATAATTTCCCAATGTCAATCTTCACATGAAGATGCTTCTCCAATATCCCTTGAACGACGGCCTTCTCGTTTTCATCTCTGAGTCTTTCAGCAAGCAACATATAGCCATCCATCGCCAAATCTTCGTACGACTTCCCAGACCTCCTGAACCGATCTGCCCATCGGAATAAATCACGAGGAGTTATAAATCCATGCTTACCAGCAAAGACATTGCTGCTTTGCCTATGCCTCTGTAAATCTTTCATGGCCTCAACCATTTTGCTTGCATAGCTTGGAGGAACTTCACACCGTTTTTCTAGAATCATACACAGTTCTTCTCCTGGAATGTCATCCACATGAAGTTCCAAGAAACGATTACGAAAAGCTCGAGACAGAACTTTACGACCACCATATGCTCCAGGGGGATTCTGAGTTGCAAATAACATAAAATGGGGATGAGGCCTAACTGTTATCTGAAGTTCTGGTACAAATAGCTCCCTGTTGTCATCCAGCAAACGATTTAAAGCTTCCAATACATCTGAAGGTGCTAGGTTAAGCTCATCTAGCACAATCCAATATCCCTTCCGTACTGCTTCGACCAATATTCCTTCTTGAAAAACTAGCTTACCAGTAGAATCTGTGACATATCTACCAAGGTATTCTTGTAAATCTGTATGCTCGTGGTTGTTGATGCGAACAAAACGGTGACCAGTAATAGTTGCAAGATATTCAATCAAACTTGTTTTGCCACTAGAGGTTGGTCCTTGTAAGAGAACTGGATATTTACGAACAAAGACAGCCCTTGCAAGGTTCTTTAGATGCCGCCTTATAGTCTTTGTCAGAACATACCGTTTGCAAAATTCAATAGACGCCTTCGATGCTTCAGATGTTCCTCTCTCAATCCAATATTCCTCAAATTGCACATGATTCAGACTTGGACAAGGAGGAGCCCGAAGGAGTGAATTTAAAGCCTTTGTAGCCATAGCTCCAGATTCCTTAAGTAGCACAGAAGCAATAATTCTTTCCATTAGCACTGAACTTGGCTGATCTAACAACGTCAGAAACAACATGCAAATACCATCATAAAGAGCTCTCTGAAAACCATATGTGGGAGTTGCTTCCCTTGTGTATTCCAGTGCACGTGCTAAAGACCGTAAGCTGTACTGAGGCTTCTGATTTGCCCCATCAAGCAGTCTTGTTTCTGATTCTTTTCTGGCTTCTTTGTAAAACCTCACAATATCATCAACAGGAAGAGATGGCAACATACCTTCAAGATATTGATAAACAAGAAGACCCAAATCTTCAGCATTTAGCAACTCATCAACAAAGAATTCAGTGAACCTGTTCTTTATACAAAATGGTAAATCGCGCTTGCCAACATCTGTTGCAGGATTCATGCAAGCAAATATGCGAAAGTCTGGATGGCGAGTAACATATTCCACATCTCCCTTCTCAGTGAGGCAAAGAGATCCCTTGTCTCCTTCCAGTACACCACTGAGCCTTTGAAGAGTCTCAGGAGGAGCTAAATTTACTTCATCCAATAAAAGCCAATGACCATTTCTCATGGCCTTTACCAGTGCTCCCTCCACAAACGAAAATGCAAAAGAACTTTTTGCAGCTTCAATTTGCTTTTGAGCTCTATGTAGATTAACAGAGAAATCACGCCATTTTTCCAGAACTTCCCTATCAAGAGACTTCTTTCTTTTTCGAGTTGAGTTTGCTCCATTATTAGGTCTGCCTGCACCATTAGTAAGTACTTCAACATACTGGCTAGATTCTGATCCCACAAGTTTTCTCACTTTCTCAACTGCCATCTGGAATGCTTTCAACAACTGGTCCCATTTTTTTTTCTCCACAAATTGTTGAATTCTATCAAGAAATTGTGCATTTTGCTGCAACCAAGCAAATTTTATAATAATACAATAAGTGAAACCTGAAATTAGTGTACCCCAATTATACCACTTTAAGAGACTCAAGAGTTGCAAATGAGCTTTCCAAATATCTACCTGTGAAGGAAAGGTTGAACAGAACAGCTGATTAAAGATCTCTACAAGAGGAATACATATCGATTGAGATTCTATCGGTTTAAATCCACCCAAAAAGTCCATGCTGTCACTCTGTTGACTAAGGTTCTGCAATAAATACATTTGTGAAACTTACTTTCTGCAATTTATATATGAGAGAAACATGGATATAGATGAGAAAGTCTCACAAGACATACCAAAACTGTCAAAGGCATTCCAAGCCTCATAGCCAAATGTTGTACAAGAGTAGTTTTCCCAGTACCGGTCTCACCAACTAAAAGAATAGGCTCGTTATACTTCACAGAACATGTTATGCGTTCTAGAGTTCGCAGTGCATTTCCAGTATTTGCAAAAGCACGTGCCCAGCTTGTTTTACTCTGAATGCAAACCCACCCAATTATCAATATTTTGTCATGAATGTAGAAAACCACATCACAAATGTTAGGTTCACAAGAGTCACCTGCCGCCGGAGTAGAGTAACACGTCCAATTTGTATCTCACATTTTAGAGCCTGCAACATAATTTTACATATACATTGAATGAAGAACATGTAATCATTTGATGCGATCGTGATGTCTAGAGACTATAAAATGTTATAAGCATACAAAACCTGAATCTGTGGTCTGTTTAGCTGATCCAAATACTCAGCTTGTGAATGAGTTATATTCCAAAGATCTGCAATTTTTGTCATAAGAAAAAGCCTACTTTCCTTACAAGCAATAGAAGCAGCAAAGATATCCACTGCCTGCACTGGCAAAGACAAAATAGGAAAACTTACTCAGAACAGACACGGTAAGAAAAATTTCCACTTTCATCTACCATGACAAATATATAGCCATGAATGCTTTAAAAAAAGGGATTCAGTAAGATTGCTCGATGACCTCATTAAAGATACGCCCACATATATGACTTGACAAAACATCCCTATCAAAGTTCAAATTCAAATCCATGATTCGCTTGCACCATTTCATTAGATCCCTGTCAGATAGGACAATGGAATAGAAATCAATCAAGTTAAAGCACAGTAATATATGTAAATCACTTTATCTTTTTTGAAAAAAATTCAAATCAATATTGAAACAATCCAAGATCACCTGGTTGAGAAACGATCACTAGAATAGACTGAAGAAAAGCCACCAAATGAATGCTTTGACGTGTTTGATGTTGTAATTGAGTTCACCATGCTAAGGGTGTCTGTGAATAACATGATATTCAATAGCATTACAAGCAATGAAAAACTTGGGAGTAATATTAAAATCTACAAACATCAGAATATCTTATCAAGGTAACACTAATATTATTGCATATAACCAAAGAGAAAAAATAAATAAGTCTGCAGTCATTCACACCTATCAGTTTGGAAGCAAGAGGTTCTAAATCAGGAAAGCGCACTTTCACAATATGGATCAAATCCTCACTGCTTGCAGCATCAATTACAACCTTTCTCCACAGGCTGTTAAATGTTTCCTTACCTGGTAATCAATAAATGGACAGCAAATGTCCACAGATTCTATTAACATTTAATGAAAGGAAGCAGGAAATGTTAATTATGCCTAGCAGTGACCAAAGTTAATCAATTGTTCTCAAATTTTAGACTTGGGTGCAATAGGATGGGGGAAGCCATACTAATGATATAAGTTCAGCACAAAGGGTCATAAAAATTACAATCTTGCTCTTCCAAAATTATATAATGAACTAACCCAGCACGGAAAACGCAAAGAGATCAAGAAATCTAGATCCAATTTTCAGGGGATGACTCAAAGCCAATTTTCAAATCCTTGAAATATTTCAGCTTTGGATATTTAGTACAACATTATAAGAAAAGAGATATCACAAAATAAAACCAAATAAAATCTCTTGTGTGCGATACAGACCTGATATTGCATGTCGAGATCCAGTTTGGAATTGCGTTATTGTTGCAAATAACTGAAAACCCTCTGCAGCACGTATTGCCTGTAGAAATTCATTAGAATATAGTGAACACGTTTGACTTTAGAACCCATCATGAACATTACTTCAAACACAAAATGACATTTACAAATATAATATAGATTTCCTGTCCCTAAAATGTCATATTACGCATGTCTATTAATTAGAATGAAAAAGGCATATTCAATAATCAATATGTACATCATAAACTACCAAAGTTCATAAAACTTGAGTCTTCTGTTGCTTAAAGCTTGTAGTTAGTAATTTAGTAAAATATTAGTAATTGGGCAATTTACAACCTTTGATATGAAATCTGTTAAGAATGGAGCAGACAGCTCCTATAACATACAAGCTGTAGAGAAGAATGTGGAAAAAAAATATAATAAAATTTGTACTCTACAGACCTCTCCCCGACCAGGAATGTATAATTTTCTGTCTTCCAACAGAGGTGCAAGAACAGAGAGAATGTCAGACGGTGCCTTGTCAACATCTTCAAAAACAACCCAGAGTCCTCTAATCACAGCCTGAACCAAACAACAAACTCAGTTTGGAGCAAAGAAAGCACCTACATTTTAAGACATAAAGAGATGCATGAACAACAAATAATATATTAAAAAACCTGCATCTCAGTTAAGGTGATAGACAAACTCAACCTGAGTAAGGGAACCAGGCTGCCACTTGAATTCTCCAGGAATCTCAGTACATATGTAAGTGCCAATCAGTGTTTTGCTGTCAATTTGTTCATCCAAGTGGATGAACAAGATGTCTATACACCAAGCAATTAAAAGATAACATTAGTTATATATACTTTTAAATATCTAGATATTTGGAGAAAACTGAATTCTTGTGATTGTTATAATATTTCATAAATAGGAGATTCGGACAAGATGATTTGCACTTTTTAAGAGAGCCCTCAAACGCAGAACAAAATCAATAAATAAACAAATTAAATGTCATATTTATATCAAAAACAGATTATTCCTGATAATACATATGAGTTGCAGTGTAATTATTCCAGAAGATTTTCCAGCAAAGGCATAAGCATCCACTAGAGAAAAGAAGGAAAATTCAATAAGCAACTAATCAAACCTACTTAAGTAAAATAGTGACTATGACTGACAGCAACAGATAAAAATATATTTTCACTGCAGGCAATCCCATAGCATTAAACGAACTCAGTTACTGAACACTGCATTATATGTGCCAAAATCAGGAAGCTCATTAGCCACAGAAAAGAAAAGGAAATATTTTGCTAATGTTGGCTTGACCAAGTGTACTATTTGTTAATGTCCATGAATCACCAGAGTAGGTCAACAAGACTCAAATAGTACACATGGTCAAGTCAGAAATAATGCTCCAAAAAAAAGACAATTACAATCACAACCCCAAAATGTGTGAAGCATATATCTGTGCAGTATAGCATTGTGTGGAGCATATACGTCTCAAATTTACTGCCTGGAATGGCCAAAACAGACCCTTGTGAAATATGATATCATGTGAAGCATATAAATATCAAAGAGACTACCAATGGCACTCACAAATACACATTAGAGTTGCAATCAGAGTATAAATAGAACACTCAAACAAATTAAAGTCACTAAATTAAAACAATAGAAAAATGTGCTAGGAACTAAATGCAAACTTCAAAAAATTCACCAAACACATAGTAACACCCAAATGTGAAGTTAAAAAAAAATTTTAGAGTTAAAAAAAAAAATTAGAGTTAAAAAAATTTTTTAGAGTTAAAAAAATTTTGAAAGCATCACTGGCAGCTTCTGAAAATAAACCAAACCATAGCGAGACGAATTTCATATCAAGTAACAAGAAAATTTCATTATAGAAAATGAAAGATTACAAGTTTCTCATTCTTTGTTCAAAACCGGTTTCGCGGAAACTACCGCTCATCAGTTGAACTTGAGAAAGATGATAGAGTTAAAAAAAATTTAGAGTTAAAAAAATTTTGAAAGCATCACTGGCAGCGAAAATAAACCTAAACCCTAAACCCTAAACCCTACACTTCATCGGCTTTGCCAAGAAGTTCCCGCGCTGCACCATATTCCACTTTCGAGAGTCTGTTGGCGAAATCCAAGGAAACTTGGATCTTTTCTCATGCGGAGCAGATTTCCTTGATTTTTTAGACGCTATGTAACGGTTCATTTTTTAGACGTTATGTAACGGTCCATTTTTGTAAACGCTACGTAACGGTTGAAAATTAACACACCCGCTAAAATTTTTTTAACTGCTAATTAAGTCATAATTAGCGGTTGAAAGGGTGTGACCGTTGGTGGTTGAAAGGGTGTGACCTTTAGGGTTCATACCCTCTCACCCCTATATATTCTAGCAAAGAATTTCATTTTGTAACATCTTTCTCAAGTTCAACTGATGAGCGGTAGTTTCCGCGAAACCGGTTTTGAACAAAGAATGAGAAAACTTGTAATCTTTCATTCTCTATAATGAAATTTTCTTGTTACTCCATTTGAAATTCGTCTCGCTATTGTTTGGTTGATTTTCAGAAGCTGCCAGTGATACTTTCAAAAAATTTTTAACTCTAAAAATTTTTTTTCTTCACGATGGCCACTGAAAATCAACCACCGATTGTACCTGATTCTTCGCTTCAAGGACTCGTAGCTCCAGTTTCAGCCGCTGCGAATACCCAAGGAGAATCCAGTCCATTCGTCTTCCAAGGCAACAAACGTCCTCGACCTGCAGATATGGGCCCCCTCGACATGGTCGTGCATCAGGGTTTTACACCCGGTTCTGGGTTTACTCAGATGGCACCTTACCATGCTCTAGAAAGGCGTGTCCAAAGCATCGAGTCAAAGTTTGAAGTCCTCGATAGATTGGAAGAACATCTCACACAAATGAAGTTTCAGATCCAGCAAATTTCTTTGTGGCAAGGCCAACAATCTTCACCTGATCGTGTTCCATGCACTCCTCAGAATTCTTCTGTTTCGGAGATACCGCACCAGGATTTGCCCCATGTGGATAACCCTCAGCCCATGGACATTCCTACGAACACCGATCCACCGAGTAAGAAATTCCCTGCACCCATTGTCTCTTTAATATCTTCCTCTATTAAAGAATTCAAACGGTGCCATCTACAATCTGATAGATCTAAGGAATATCTCAAGAAACTCCAGCTTTGTCAAAGTATGGGCACTCTGCCCAAAAATTTACAGGTAAAAGCCCCCAAGATCTCCATCAACGATCCTGAGGGTAATACCTTGCTCTCAGCTAAGCTCGAGTCTCTCCAAGCTGAAGCGAACAAAGCCTTTCTTAAAGCCTACATTGAGGCTATGGAAAAAGCTTGTGCCAACCATGTCGCTTCTATTGATCAAGTGGTGAAAAGTTTTGAATCTTCCCTTCGTGAAGTTGTCGACTCTGTTAATCAACAGACCTTCGTTGGAACCTTTTCAGTTCCTACCTCTTCTTGGTTTTCTGAAGGTAAAGCCGAATTTGAATCTCGGGCCAATGACTTTCTTCTTCAGAAAGTCCTCAAAAAGAATGCTCGAGATCAAGCGACAACTGTTCGACAAAATGCTCGGGAAGAAGCCATGATTGACGCAGACCAGATTCCTAAAGATCCATCCATCTCTCAGCTTATCAATGATAAGATGAACCAAAGATTCAATTCTCTTCAAAAAGAATTGAAGGATCTTCGTGCTCATTTCTCTAAGAATCCAGGTTCTGCCTCTACAGCCCTCAATCAACCTGATAATGAAAAGAAAAAGAAGAAGCCTCCTCAAAAGAAGAAGCCTCCTCAAAAGAAGCAGCAACAACCTCCTCCACAGAATCCCTCCTCTCGGCCAAAAAACGGGGTGCCTTCCGGGGGTCCTCCTCGGAATACCACTTCGAATGCCTCTGGTCAGTTGCGATCGGAGCCAAAATCCAGACAACCGAACTCCAATGCTGCCCCATCTGCTGGACTGCGTGGTGCATCAAACAAAATTCGAGGTCGGGGTCGCGGTCGAGGTCGGGGTCGTGGTCGAAATCAGAATCAGGTTCCTCGCCAGAATCAGTCAAACCGAAACGCGGGGGCCTCCAACGCCCGCGCTTTCGCTTGAGCTTCTGGGGAGTTGTCATCGACCGAGCTTTATTTGCCCGTATCTTCTTCTCTCGTAAGTCTCCTGCTGAGATTGACAATCGAATTTCCAATATGGCAATTCATAATCTCTCATCAAGACGACTGAGTTATGAAGAACGCAAATTGCTCGGTATGGGTGTGAAGTTCATCCCGCGCCCTCCTCCGATGACTATGTCCGAAATTCACTCTGAATTTCGTGTTTTTGCTCGCCTTCTGCGTCTCAGAGCCTTCTTTGGTCCGGATAATCCTGATGATATTCCTAATCCAGATGTTGATGCTGCTCTTCTTCCTTTTCATGGTATTTTTCCTCATCAATTTCGTATGCCTAATCCTCTTTGGCATCCTGATGAGCCCAACCTTGAATTGGAAGAGATCATTCAGAAGTGCGAGTCTCTACTACAGAACCAGATTGCCTCCTGCTCATTTGATGTTCGTCCTCTTCTGCCCGCAAGGCTCATGAAGTGCCTCAAGGACCTGAAAAAAGATGACTCCATCACCATCAAGCCTGCGGACAAAAATCTTGGACTCGTCATTCTCAACCGTTCCTGGTATGCTAATGAGGGTCTTCGACAACTTTCTGATTCTGCTGTTTATGAAGAAGTCTCTGATATTCCATGGAAGTTGCTTTGGAGTAAGCTTTCTTTTTTGACTGATAAATTCTCTGTTTTGAAGTCAATTAAGCGTTTTCTTCTGCAGTATCCAGTTTCCCGTTCTAGAGCTTGTGCTTTCTACCTCTTACCTAAGCTTCATAAGCCTGTGGTTGTTGGTAGACCAATTTGCTCCTATTCGGGTTACATGCTTGAACCTGCATCTAAAATGCTTCACTCCATACTCTTCCCTGTCCTCTTGAAACAGAAGAACCATCTTCCAGATTCTTTGTCCCTCCTTCGAGAAATTCATACCCTCACTCTTCCACCCGATTGTCTTTTGTTCACTTTCGATGTGGAATCTTTGTATCCAAGCATTCCCACTTCTGCTGGTCTTGCTGCTCTCAGAAGTATGGTCTCTGATTTTGTTTTGGAACAATCGCTTGATCCTGGTGTAATCGAGCTTGTTATGAGTTTTGCTGAGTTGGTTCTCAAGGAGCATTATTTGGAATTCAATGGTTCTTTCTACAAGCAGATTCGAGGTACTGCTATGGGCAGTAATTTTGCTGTGGTCTATGCTTGTCTTTTCCTCTGTCATCTTGAAAAATAGTGGGCAAGCAATTTTGACCTTTCTGATCTGTTGTTCTTCAAGAGGTTCATCGATGACGCCTTTGGTATCTGGACAGGCTCTGAAGATTCTCTTAATCAAGCCTTGATAGCTTATCAGAGTTTCTATCCGGAAATCAGAATCACTCCAAATATCTCTCGAGTTTCTGTTGATCTTTTGGACATCACTTTCTTCAAAGGGTCAGATTTTAGCACTTCGGGTATTCTTTCTACCAAGTGCTATCAGAAACCGCTCAATGCCTATCAGTACATTCCATTCTGTTCGTGGCACCCTCTTCATCAAAAGCGTTCATTTGTGATAAATGAGCTTAAGAGATACTTGGTTCGTGAATCTGATCCTGCTGGGTTTACTCAGTTACGAAGGCTTCTCTATTTCAGACTTCGGGCTCGTGGCTATCCAAGGAACTTTCTGCTTCATTGTTTTCGTCAAGTCTCTCAGAAGGATAAATCAGCGCTACTTCATCAATTGCATTCTGCAGTTCGAAAGAGTAAGAGGACCCCCCTTGTTTTCAAATTAAACTTTAGTCGTTCGGCTAAAGCACTAAACTTGGGGGCGACCCTAAACCCTACACTTCATCGGCTTTGCCAAGAAGTTCCCGCGCTGCACCATATTCCACTTTCGAGAGTTTGTTGGCGAAATCCAAGGAAACTTGGATCTTTTCTCATGCGGAGCAGATTTCCTTGATTTTTAGACGATATGTAACGGTTCATTTTTTAGACGTTATGTAACGGTTATTTTTGTACGCTACGTAACGGTTGAAAATTAACACACCCGCTAAAATTTTTTTTAACTGCTAATTAAGTCATAATTAGCGGTTGAAAGGGTGTGACCGTTGAGATTCATACCCTCTCACCCCTATATATTCTAGCAAAGAATTTCATTTTGTAACATCTTTCTCAAGTTCAACTGATGAGCGGTAGTTTCCGCGAAACCGGTTTTGAACAAAGAATGAGAAAACTTGTAATCTTTCATTCTCTATAATGAAATTTTCTTGTTACTCCATTTGAAATTCGTCTCGCTATTGTTTGGTTGATTTTCAGAAGCTGCCAGTGATACTTTCAAAAAATTTTTAACTCTAAAAATTTTTTAACTCAAAATTTTTCAACTCTGATGAGCGGTAGTTTCCGCGAAACCGGTTTTGAACAAAGAATGAGAAACTTGTAATCTTTCATTTTCTATAATGAAATTTTCTTGTTACTTGATATGAAATTCGTCTCGCTATGGTTTGGTTTATTTTCAGAAGCTGCCAGTGATGCTTTCAAAATTTTTTTAACTCTAAAATTTTTTTTGAGGAACAAAGAATGAGAAACTTGTAATCTTTCATTTTCTATAATGAAATTTTCTTGTTACTTGATATGAAATTCGTCTCGCTATGGTTTGGTTTATTTTCAGAAGCTGCCAGTGATGCTTTCAAAATTTTTTTAACTCTAAAATTTTTTTTAACTCAAAAAAATTTTTAACTCTAAAAAATTTTTTAACTCTAAAAATTTTTTTAACTCAAACAAATATTTTAACTCAAAAAAAAAATTTAACTCTACAAATTTTAACTCTAAATTTTTTTTTAACTCGAAAAAAAATTTTAACTCAAAAAAAAAAATTTAACTCTAAAAAAAATTTTAACTCTAAACATTTTTTTTAACTCAAAAAAAAAATTTAACTCTAAAAATTTTTTTAATAAAAAAAATTTTAACTCTAAAAAAAAATTTTTAACTCAAAAGAAAATCTTAACTAAAAAAAAAATTTTAACTCTAAAAATTTTAGTCTGTACATTACTGATTACAGTAAATTTCCTTTCCCTTTAATATAGGACTTAGTAAACCTACTTAAATAAACCTTTTATACATTCACCTTCAATAAATGTGATGGCTGAGGAAATATTTTAAGTCTTTTCAATTGGTCCACCTATCTATCCAAAATGAAGGTTGGTAAAATTAAAATGAGTGATATGCAACTCAGGGAGTAGATTTATTTTCATTTTATTACTTCAAGGAATAGAGCAATTCAAAGGTCTTAATGAATCCCTTTTATCAATACTGTGGTATTTAAAAGGGCATAAGTTCAAGTGGTTAAAAAGATGGACCCCAAATTCAAATCTTGCCAAGCAATATACACATAACTGTCAAAATGTTGCCATACCACTACATAGTTTATTCAAGGGCCATTGTAATTCAGTCATGATGTATTATTCTCCAGTTCTCTAATAATTATTTTGTACATAGAATAAATCGCAAGATATCACGAAATCGTAGATTTTTCAACCTCCAAGGAAATTGCTAAGAAAAACATGTTGCAGACTTTCACAACAATACTCCAAGAAAATCAAAGATAAATTGTCAAAATCGTCAAGTTTCGGCTTCTCACTCAAAATGATAAGCTCAACATTCTGCCTTTGGAGGTCCTCCTCAAAAAGCCACTTCTTCGCCATTTCTTTGCATACAAAGCAGTATCTCCATCTAATTGTTGGGTAGTGCTGACTGTTTACTACCGTGGCCCTCAAAGCTCACCTCATTCTTCGGGCTTATTTTGGTTCTAATAGAAAAACTAATGGGAAATCACTTATATAAGTTCTTTAAACGAGTTTCCAATGATTTAGAACTTAGAAGTAATATATGTGTGATATATGTTGCCGAGTACTCTCCAAAAATAGCCTTGCCAAGTACCAGTTTTCCAAACTATGGTTCTATAAACAGCTCTATCTCACTTCACATTTATTCCATAGTTTCATTTTGTAGAATCTTTTTATATTAATCACTGTGTACATTCTACAAAGAATAATGCTTCTCTTTTGTTTAGTAACAGGTATCAACCTTTATTAATTAGTAGCATTCTCCTCCAATATCTTTTGACTTTTTAAACAGAAACCTGAACTGATGATGATACTAACTTCTTGTGTTGCTGACATTCTTCATGTATTTCCTCTTGACCGCAAGCAACTAATTTGTACATAATTTGCACGTCCTTATCATCCCAACAATAGCAGATGGATGTAATGACTGGAGACATTAATCCAGCAACAGACAGGTTCTTATTCCAGCTATACATTAAGCGTTGTTAAGACAGTTCTCATTTCCAATTCGCTATAGAAGATGAAAAGGTAAAGTTCCCTTAATTTAAATCCTTTACCAAGGATAAAAATTGGAATTAATTTTCTATCTACTATGCTTGCAATGATTGTGAAACTTGACCATTGGACATATACCTCCGGCTTAGACAAAATGGCAAAGAGTTCATATCCAGAAGAAGTACACTGTTGAACTAATAATTCATAGTAAAAAATTTCCTTTGCTCACACAAGGGGTCTCATGCCACAAGGCATGTTAGCTTGACCTGAAACATCACTGTTGCCTTTACTTCTAAATTTATTGAAGCTTGCATTCGTATAAATAAGGTTTCATGTAAATTTGGTTTGAGAAGAAGAAGAGGTATTAAAGTGGAACAAAATTCCAACATAGGAATATGCCACTGGAAATAAACAACTTGTGTGGGAACAACATCACATGAATCGGTTAGAAAGCAAGAGGACCAACTACCCCCCACACACATGCCGCAACTCGATGTTAATAGGGGTGAGGAGTCCCACATAAACGGGACCAAGTGCTTCCACCTTTAAGCCTGCTACCCCAAGTGCTTCCACCTTTAAGCCTGCTACCCCAAATGAGAGTAAAAAAGCATAGGCCAAATATGCAGAACAGCACCTATGGCTTTCAAAAGCAAAGGCCCATGACAGCAAATGCAAGCAAAATAACAAAAGTGATAACAAAATCACGTATGTTACGTCCTCGAAACCTAAAATTGGTCCATAAAAAATGGTAGCGTGGATGGCAGAAAATGTCCCACGACTTCATCCTCAGAACCTACATATGGTGTACTGCCATCATGCCATAAACTACTTCTTTCCAGGAGGAATAGGCATAAATGGGCATAAACACAATGTCAACACACACAAAAATGGAAAAAAGTATGCAACATGTTGCTCCCTGTTGCAATGTTTCACATTTAATGATGGTGAAAAGTTAAAACCACCAAGACCAACCAATAATATTACATATTTTAAATCAGAAGTTTGATGCATGGTGTTAAACAATGATGCCATCCTCACTTTCAGAACTCACACTCATGGACTGTTCATGAAGAAGCTAAACTGTGCTTCAAACACATTGCTAGTGGATACAGACTCTCCACAAGCACAAACATGACAACCAAAGCCAGTAAAACAACAAAATGATTACAAAAAAAAATACAGAAAAAATATTCCAATATGCGCACCAGAATTTCCCGTAATTTGTGCCAATTCATTTATCAGCAACGTCTTTCCCACTCCCACTGGCCCTTCAAACAGGACGGGATGGCCTTGACTCACTGCTAAAATAACTGCTTCCAAGCTCTTCTTTACATTTGACGTAATTACAAAGGAGCTGTCTTTGCAATTGGCACTGTCAAAAATAGACTTATCATTTATAGAGTATCAAATCAGAGCATTAATCGCATATTAAGAGTCCATCATATGCCAGAGCACTTCAAAAGCCACTGAATTACAAAGAGCAGCAAATGTTACTGACCCTTTATATTGCAAGCTTTTCTCAACCAAGAGCTCCATACCATAGGTATCCAAATGAGAAAAAAGGCTTAAACCATAGCTTTTCCAGCTTGCTACTGGTTGGCCGACGACACTTGAATCGTATTGCACAAGGAAATTCTTATTACCATCAAGGAAATCATTACTTCTCAATTTTTTCAATTCCAAATACCCTCCAGCCTTCTCTAAAGCAACATCTTGAGAAAATTCCTCCCACCTGCAATCATTTCACTTTATTAACAGGACACAGTACAACAAAGATAACCCATTCAAGTTTTCGGATATACCATAAAAAGAACCTGGTCAATGATTAGAATGCAGAAAATTGTTATTACCGTAACAAACATGCAAAAGCCATCTCTTCTGTCAAACCAGATAGCTTATATCCCAGACACCGGGTTGCCTCGTCGCTCATTCTTAGAACAACAGATAGCACTTGAACAGCACACCATCTAACATCATAAGCTGTTTCTAAAGAGGCTACAACTTTATTTGTGTCGCAAGACCATTGCAACAATTCCAAGAATGGACTCCAATCCCAAAGCTTGGAAAATACATTTGGCTCTATGTGCAGAAAACTATAAGATGCCCGGACAACATCCAATATTATAAAAGCTTCCTACACATTAATTAAGATTGTTAGTGCTGATTATTTCTGAAGGAACAAAGCAACTTTAAAAAGCCTCTTCTGAAAGATGAAAGCAACTTTAAAAAGCCTCTTCTGCAAGATGAAAGCAACTTAAAAATGCCAGTTTTGAACAAAATGAATAGATCTAAACTGTTAATTCTGTTCTCGTGCATTTTATGGTCAGTCTAAGCAATGTACAAATAGCTTACCTTTTCTGTCATGGAGATGAAAATATCAGATTGCAATAATCGTTGAAATGGTGGAGGAGCAAATGAAAAATACTTCAAAATGGACCTGCACCCACAAAGCATATTAATTTGAAACATGTATTAACGAAAACAAAACTTAGATACCAAAAATCAAATCAGTCAGGAGGGCACCTAGACATAATCGTGCCTTTTCCTCCTGTTCCACAAAAAAATAAGATTAAATTTATTCATTTCAATTATGCTGAAGAATGATCTTCCATTGGGTTGGGAAGAAGTGGGGGGGAACGAGGAATCTCACAAAATAAGCTTCCATTTCCAAGGGAAAGCACCTTGAAGTAGAGATGGAGATACCAACAACTATGGGTCAAAAGTAGAACAATGCATGAATAAATACCCGTCCGTACATTTCACCATGGGGACAGATGAAGGTAAGCAATCAAATGAAACCAAATTATGGATCCAAGCCACCGCCATGTTCGCTACGAGCTATGCCCCAGATTTGCCTTGAAAAGAGTCCAACGGGTTGTGATCTAATGGCAGTGATGCATATTTAAAAGAATGTGACACACGTTCAAATCCCCACACTACAATAAGGTGGTGTACAATTAAAAAGGATGTGTCATTGAGCATGTGGTGTAATGAACATAGGGAATATACAAGAAAGGGTGGACCACATGGCAGCCCACCCCCCACCGACCCACACGAGCAGCTACTAGGACTTCAACACCCTCTTCTTGCATGTTGCGGGTCTGAGCTACTACTCTTTGACATCGGGTTTCAACTTCACCCCAATGGGCCACCCAAGATCAAGCTTACAAAATGGCAGACCACACATGTGAGCAACTACTAGCACTTTGACACCTTCTTGCATGCAGCTGGTCGGAGCTATGGCTTTCTGTCATCAAGTTTCAGCTTTGCCTCACTTGTCACAGAGTTGCAAACAAATGCAACTTACCAACGTCTTAACTTCTCCTACTAGTGCCTCGGCCAAGAATATCAGAAGATTTTTCAGGGATCAAATCCTTTCTCCTTCCAAGATTATCCCACCAAACCCCCTTAATCCTGGCCAGTTGTTAAAGAGCAGCATTTGATCATGGTTGGCCATTTTGGGATAATTGGTGATGATTATGGCTCTACTTCAACTTCACATTTTACGACGGATTGAAATCCACTTGAGTTCTTCTCTATTTCTTAATTTCTTTCCATTTTCTTGTTTCCCTTCTTATTTGATTATTACATGTTCAAGATTTAACCCCTTTTTAAGGTCTACCTCTTGAGGCTCCACACTAATGTTGGACTATTCACTTGAATGTAGTTTAGTTTAATTTAGCCGCTCCAAACTGGTTCATTTGTTCTGCTACAATGCATTGCAACAGTTTTTTCAATGAGTCCCATCAGCCTCCTTTGGTCATCAATAGACATTAATAGAATTATCTCATCTCAAACTGGTCACACATAATGTTAGCATCTATAATATTTAATAGTAGTGTGTAATAGACCTAACCACTGCCTTATCTCTTATAATACTTTTATATTATATTATTTTATTATTTTATTCATATATAACCCACCTTATTAACAACCTTAGAAATCATTATTAATAACCTACTAATAGACATACACACGTACGCATACACATATATATCCACCTTATTAATAACCTACTATATAGATATGTATACGTATACATGTATACACACATATCCCACCTTATCAGTAAGATACTATATGATTATTTATTAAGAGGTAAGTAGAAAAGGTTATAACCCACCTTATCAATAAGGTACTATATGTACTATATGATAAAACCCTCAAGGGCTAGGTGGATTGGTAAGTGCAGGTGTGGCTGGGCACTTACCAAGAAGAGACCTAGGTTCAAACCTTGGGGGAAGCCAACCCTTTGCAAAGGTAGTAGTCTGCTCCGAATCCTTTGAGTGCGTGCCAGACCGATGATGACGGTACAAGCTCCAAGCAACCGGCGGTCCTCATCTCACGCCGGGTCAACAAGAACGAGACGGATAGGTTTGTTGGGAGCAATCCCTGTGGTTTGAACCCTACACTTGCCAATTACTAAAAATAGTGGCTATAACCAACTCTCCTATATAATAAAAAAAAAACGTACTATATGATAATTTATTAAGAAGTAGAAAGGGTTATAACCGTTTGTATTATACCCCTTGGATTACATGTACATATATACACACCCACACAAATACAGCCATCTAGCATTTGATGAAGAGAGCATCCATCCATTCATCTCTCTTTATATACAATATTGCATATTGAATCCTTTACAGAAAATATGAGGCCCTACTAGTGGTATCAAAGCCACACTCTTGAACCTGTGGTTCAATTTTTTCTCAAATACCAAAAAAACAAAACTAAGATTGCAGATTATAGTCATTTTGGCTTGTGGCCAGGAAGATTTCACCCTCTGGCAATATCTTTTTCAAGTAAAAGTTTTCAATCAGTGCTCATTGGTATTTGTATCACCAACCAACTTCAATCCGGCATTTCATCAATAATCATCCAATCAAGATGATAAAGGGTGACCCAAAAGGATAAGAAAGGGTGCATTGCTCAACCTGAGAGCAAAAGAATGGGATGCGACATGTAATGTTAGCATATATAATATTTAATATTAGTGTGTAATAGACCTAACCACTGCCTTTAACTACCTTTACTTTATATCATATTCTTATATTATTCTAATATATATACCCACCTTATGAATAATATTACAAATGATTATTAATAACCTACTAACATATAACCAAGGTTCCACGAGCCTGGGGGACGGGGAATGGGGGGTAGGGGGACGACAGGGGGGTAGGGGGACGGCAGGCCGATTTTAGGAGACGGCAGGCCGATTTTAGGGGACGGCTCGGGGACGGCTGGGGGGGACGGCTGGTATAATACTATGAAAATTGAATTTTTTTAGAAATTTAGAATAATCTACACATTCAGAATTCTACACACAACAAAAATGATATTAGGATATTCATATTGATATTAATTACTAAGTGCAGCCATTTAATTGTTTCAACAAATATAACTTGAAGGTTCAGCCAAGGATATCAAGTGCAATCTGCCAATCTCTAATAGTTAACCAAATTAGTTGCTATTGCTCAAGTAATGAATGCCACATTATTCAGCTTTTACAAGTCATCATTTTCAACAATGTACTAAAGAACATAAAGAACAGATTAAAGCAAAAGTTACAGTATTCTATGAAGATTAAAGCAAAAATTACAGTATTCTAAAATTCCAGTGTTTTAAAATAAGTGGATTTGTCATTGAAGTCAATGTCCTAAAGCAAAAGTTACAATTTTCTCATTGAAGTCAATGTCCTAAACTCAATGGGATTTGTCTCTTTGTAAGAATAAGACAAGTTTATGCCAAGCATTCCTCATTGAATAAGACAAGTTTATGCCAAGCATTCCTCATCTGTATTTTCTCAATGGAAGTGTATGGAAAGCAAACAATTTAGGCCACTTTGCAGCAAATCTTTATAGCAACAAAGGAACACACATAAAAGCAAAATAGTGAACATGAATCTAATTGAATGCTATTTTTTTTTACAAAATCTTCGTTCTTGAACATTAGATAAATTGGCAATAGAAGCATTTTGGACCAGGGTCTTTTCCCCTCCAAATAAAGTGCCATTCCAGTAAGAGTTATCATGCCACTTTTACTAGCCAACAACTTCATCATGTTTTTACCTTACATGATTTTCTGAATTATGAACCTGAATTAAGACATGCAAAGCCATGATCTAAAAATATTGCACGTTGTTCAGAGTCCTATAAAACTTGCTTGTTTCACTTTTTAACATCCTACAATTTAACTATTTTTTTCCTTGTCAGCTTTCTTCTCAAAAGATTTTGATTAACCTTGTTTAAAGGGATTTTGTAAATTTATGCTTATTAATTTTGTATTCTTGATTTTTCTTTGGAACACTATTTCCAGCTCTCTCCAGATTGTTGTTACACAATGTAGAATTTGAGTCCAAATACCTGCTTTGATCATCTGCGGACATTAAGGAACTTCCTTTCTTTCTAAGTTATTTTCACTAGTATGAGTAGGGTCTCTCTTTGTTACTCTTTATGTTATTCAGTGATCTCCGCTTATTATATCAACAATCTTTATCCCTCACTTGTAATTTTAGAATACTGTAACTTTTGCTTTAATCTTCATTTGTGGAAAGTTATCATTTTCAACAATGTACTAAAGAACATATTGAAGAACACAAATGTCTTACAATGTACTAAACAACAGATTTTCATTTTTAATTTTTTTTTTAGTTTTTCTTTTGGCTGAGGACGCCCAGCCATGGGGGACGGCTGGGCGTCCCCGGGGACGGCCTGAGCGTCCCCAAAGGGACCCAGCCGTCCCCGGGGACGGCTGGCCGTCCTTGGGGACGCCCCAAAATAGGGGACGTCTCGGGGATGGGAGGTCGTAGGCCTCAGGCATCCCCGAGGACGTTTCCCAGCCATCCCCCAAAAGGGGACGGGGGAAACATCCCCAATGTCGTCCCCCGTGTTGGGGACGGGGGGACGCGTCCCTCAAGGTGGGGGACGCATCCCCATGGAACACTGCATATAACCTATAATATGATTAATTTGTATAAACATATACCATATATATATACACATATCCCACCTTATTAATAATTTACTATATGATCATTTATTAAGGGGTAAGCAGCAGGGGTTATAACTGTTTGTATTATAACTAGTAGGGATTAGATGTATATACACACAGACCCTTTTAGCATTTGATGGAGAGAGCTTCTATACCTACCTTTCAAGGAAATGTTGGAATAACCTCGATTTTCAATTACCAATGAATTTAAATTGGCAAAATTTAAAAAGTTCTTCTTAGGCAAATGGTCTTAAAAAGTCTCAACTAAATAAAGCCTAGGACAAGAAATTTCATCATTAAAGGCCAATCCAAAAATAATGATGAAAACCATAGATTAAATATGGAAGAGGTTAGGTCCGAGGTGTAGATCAATTGGTTCGACCAAACCCCGTAGGGGGGGATGAGGTCCAAGGTTTAAATCTCGGGCCTCGCCGGACTGAACGCTTGTCCCTTTCCTAGTGCTTTCATCAGCGTAAAAGGTTTAAAATGATTGTGGCATGGTGGTTATAGGGGCAAACTGCACAAAGATCTGTGTGGCGGTTTCCAGGGCGAACAGCGCAGAATACTGTGGTGGCCATAAAAGCCGGACAGCTTGCCCGGATTCATGGCGGCTACCGATTCCACCATGTAAATTCAAAAAAAAAAAAAAATATGGAAAGATGATCCAAATAAATCATCTCCATTTCCTTAACTACTAGAAAGTCATCTACTTGCACTAAAAAAGAAAGTACTACAGAATTTATCCCTTGCACTTTAGGGTTTCCAAGACAGCATAATAAAGAAATTAGCATGCAGGATATCCATTACATTTTCGGGTTTCATGACATAATAAGCAAGTACTTGCCATGGAGGTTGCCCCTTTCACTTTAAGGTTTCCAAGATACCATAAAAAACAACGTATTTTCGAGGTTATCCCTTATACTTCAGGTTCTCTAGGGCAGTACAAACCTATGAATGATAAGTCAAATTGTGAACAGTTTGGAAAAATAGAAGAGATTGATGAGGATGAAAGCTTTGTTCGGAATGCAAAAGAAACAAGAACGTAGGAAAAAAGAGAAAAGGAAACCCAAAGGGGGATCAATTTGACAAGCTAAAAAAAATATCATATATGTTAACAGAAGATGGAGCTCACCCCACAAACAAGAATAAGAAATGATGATGTTTTTAGGAATATTCATGGTGTGAAAATCAAATGGTATTAGTTCAACCGGTTATATTGCTAGATTTTCAAGGAGAAGACCTATGTTGAATCTTGCTAAGTGATGCATGCATAATTGCCAAGTTTTAATACCACTGTGATCATGATGTAATACAGGTGGGGCCCGTTTCAATCCCATATATGTGTATATATATAAATAGATAGATAGATATTCATGGTGTAAAAGGGTATCACCCGAGATATGAACAATGCAATTTAGACTTGAAGAGATGCAACTTCAAACATCAAAAGTGCAATTTGAGATCCAAAATGACACTCTCTAAAGTCAAAGAGGTGCAAGATACGAAGAGGACTAACCTCTAATACTAAGGTGTAACCAAAAAATCATTTTTATTTTAAAAATAAAAAGATAGAAATAATGGCTTCTACACCTCTCTTTCAAGGAAATTGTGGAATAACCTCAATTTTGAATTACCAATGTATTTAAATTGGCCAAATTAAAATATTCTTCGTACGCAAATGGTCCAAGAAGGTCTCAACTAGAGAAAGCCTACAACCAAAAACTTTGTCATTAGATACCAATTCAAAAAAAAATTGATGAAATACATAGACTAAAGGTGGAAGAGCTTAAGGTGAATACAAATAAATCATCTCCATTTCCTCAGTAAGAAATCATCTACTTGCAATAAGAATAAAAGAGTACAGAGTTTGTCCCTCACACTTTAGGGTTTCCATGGCAGCATTAGGGTTTCCATGGCAGCATTATAAATACCAGTATAGAGGATATCCCTTGACTTTTAAGGTTTATAGAGTAGCATATGAAAGTATGTACCATGAAGGTTTCCCCTTGCACTTTAGGGTTTTTAAGGCACCAGAAAAAATAAACATATTTTTGAGGTTATCCCTTATACTTCAGGTTCTCTAGAGCAGTACATACCTATAAATGACAGTCAAATTGTGAACGGTTTGGAAAAATGGAAGAGATTGATGAGGATGAAAGCATTGGTGAGAATGGAAAAGAGACAAGAAGACCCTCAAAGTGGGAATAGAGAGAAAAGGAAACCCAAAGGAAGATTGATTCAAAAACAAATATCATAAATGTTAACCAAAAGCAGAGCTAAACTTACAAAGAAGAATAAAAAATGATGTTGGTAGGAATATTCATGGTATCAATCACACCCCCCAACCTGAAAAAAGAGTTTTCAAAAAATTTATAGGTTGGTATAGCCCTACATTTATATTAATACAGGAAACAAAAAATAGGAATGTAAGGATGCATTCAAAAAGATTTGGAAGATGGTAGATTGTCTAGTGGTTTTTGGCTTGGGCAGCTTCAACACGTATTGTAACAATATGAAACAATAGCAAATGGGAGGGACAATTACTTGAAGCAATAAGTAACTGGGTTGCTAGCCCTTTCTGCAGTAAAGAAGAAAAGATAAAGATTGGATTCATAAATGTATCTGCTCCAAGTACAGTTACTCTTTGAGTTATTGGAAGGACATTAGTTTATTGATGTGAAATTCAATGATGACTCACAGTTGAGATCTCTAGATTCTTGGGAGACTTTAACATTTTTATCTCTTTTGGAAAAGAAGGGTGGTCTTCTTGGTTGGTCTAGACCAATGAAGGATTTTGCTAGTCTTTGGGATTCTATTCCTTCAAGCTTTCATTACATGATGTAATATGCATATTGGGTTATCTCATGTTGCAAAATGATTGGAAAGCTTTTGTTATATAATTGTTGGTTACAAACAACGTATGCAATCTCTTCAGACATTTTGTTGCAAGTAGAATCAAATAATCAACCCATTCTATAGAGATGTAATCCACTCAATAATGGTCATGCAAAGCCATTTCATTTTGAATATATGTGGCGCCAAGGCCCTAACTTCTTTCAAAAAGTTTTGATATACTGGGCTAAAACAAAGTTTAAAGATCAAACAAGTTTTTTCAAAAGGTGAAATATCTAAGGGGTGGATGAAGATCTGGAATATTAAATCCTTTGGTAACATACTTTAAAGAAAAGAGGAAACTAAATCCAAATTCAAGGATTTACAAGAGATGGTACAATCACTCGAATGGACCAACATATTTATGTGCAAGAAAAACAATTAATTTTTTATTGCCTTAACATATTACAAAAGAAAGAGTCACATTGAGCCCAAAAATCCATGGATAAGCGTGAATGGATTAGATGTTATAGCACCCCAAAATATTCTATCTTAAACAATGAATCCCTCGTTGGATGTTTTGAATCATCCAATGAACTCTGTCAAGGCAATCCTGTAGATGCATTAGGAAGAGCTCTTAACACTTTTCTTTTAGGTTATCCCTTGGTCAATAGGGCCATGGAATTTAAATTGATACTATTATGCTATGAAATGGTTGTTCAACAATTGGTTAATACAATGAAGTCCAAGATCTTCTGTATCAACATTGTCCTTGATTTACAAAAGGGTTATTGCAAAAAATTTAGGGTATAAATTTGGAAAAATGCCATTAACATATATAGGTATTCCCTTGTCTAATAAGAGAAAAAGGACCTTTGGGACCCATCTTTGGATTAAATGAAATCTTGTTTAGCCGATTGGAAAGTTAAGTTTGTAGCCATGGCTCTAAGACTACAACTCGTAACGGCTATATTGCCATCTATCCCTATATATGATGTCACTTTCAAGATCACCAATAGATATAGCATTCAAATTTTACAAAATTTAAAAAAAAATCTTTGGGAAGGTTATGACAAGAAATTTAGGTTTCCTCCTGCATATGGGATACGGTTTGCAAAGGAAATAATATTATTGGCAACAAAACTTGGTTGGAAATTAGTAAAAGATGGAGAAAAGAGTTGGGCAAAAAGTTACTTTGAACATAGATAGGTTATGTGGATGCAGTAAAATTGCTAAGGAACCAAACCCTGCCTAGGGGTACAATTTCATTGAAGTTCATATGGAAGAGTTTGCAATTGATCAAGAAACATGTTAGTTGATTGGTCAATGAGGGGGATTCTGTGAATATTTTATCTCATGCTTGGTTGAAGCCTTATCCTCTTATTTCAAATACAAAATGGCAACCATTGTCCCATGCTTCTTTGGCTTGTACCAGTTCAAAAGTCAATAATTATGTTGATGTGAGCAACAATTCCAAATCTTGGATTTCTAGAAGCTATCTAGTTGAGGGAGGGAACCTCAAACAACCAACAAATAAGCTTAAAATGATGCTTCAAGACTTCTTTTTGCACATTTTCTTGCGAAAGGATGAGTTGGTTTAAAATCTATCAAAAGAGGGTGAATACTCAATCAAGTTGGGCTATAAGGCTTTGGAACAAGCAAAATTCCCTACTCCCAAGGATTTGCCTTGGAAGAATGTTTGATCACTTGAGGCCCTCCTTATGGTGGCAACATTCCTTTCGTTAGCAATCCAAAGCAAAATTCTTATAGGTGATAGTCTGCAAAGAAGAGGATATGGTGGACCTTTTAGGTGTGCCTTATATATGGATAAGCTAGAAACATCAAATCAAATACTTCTTCATTGTCACTTTGCTTCCAACAAATTGGGGCTACTTTTCAAGAAAAAAAAATGAGAATCTATTAAGTTGCTCCATCAACACTGAAAGAGTTGGTGAAATGTTAATTAATTGGTTCAAAGCTAAAGCATCAAGCATTTCGTGGAAAACTGGTCGAGCCATTATTTGTTAGAATTTATGGTTTGAAAAAAAAAATAAGAATAGAACTGATTGGTCTTGCTCCTTTTGTTTGTGGGTTGAATGTGGAGTTGGAAGAGCTACTACAATAGAAACCAAGGGTTGAAAGCCATCACAGACTGTACATCCTCCCTGATAAAGATCCACATCAATGGCATATTGAGAAGCATTTATCTCTGGGATGAACAGTTGTTGTAGGTGCAAAGCATCAAGCATAGAAGCAATATCATCAATGATTGTACTATCAAGATGAGGAATGGATATCTTGCTGTCCAACTTTAGACAATGAAGACAGCCGAAGAGGAAGAATTGACAGATTGCTGTCCCATGAGAAGTTGGAACATATTTGCCATTCAATCCATGAGTTTCACCTAAAACTCCTTTTGTTGTTATCACTGCTCAACTTTGGGGTCAGTATCTCAATTAAATCAGAGTTACAGTGTAGAGCTGTCTGAAATAGCCATCACATTTTTTTTAGGCAGAAAAATAAAAAACAAGGAATACTTAGTTTTCAAAAACAAAAGGAAAAGGTTCCTAAAAAGCTAAAAGAAGAATGCTGATTTGTAGGGAAAGGGGAGAAAGTATTAAGACAAAGGCCCAAAAAAGCAAAAAAGAGGAATTTGTAGAAAAAGCAAAGACTCCTTGAAATCAGTAATTTGCAGAAAATAGATCTACTTTGAGCAGAACTTCTTTTTTTTTTAACAAGAGAGATGGCCAGTAAGAAGGAGAACGCTGGTTTGCAGTGGGGGGAGGGCAAAGCAAACAGCAACCATAGGTGACATTTCCTCTTCTTCTTCTTCCTTCTTTTTCTTTTCTTTTTTTTTTCTGGCCCCAAGGAAGAAGGCCAGTAAAAAGAAGAATATTGGTTTGCAGTGAACAAAAAGGAACCTTGGACAGCAAATGTAGAAGTAGTAAATTGAACAAGAGAGCAGCATGCTGAAACCAATCTCAACTTGAGGCTGAACAAACTCAGCAACAATGGATCTCAAGCAAGCAAGGATGCATTAACCCCAACAAGGCTCTGATACCAAATGATATGTCCCTGCAGTAAAATTATAACAGCAGCATGCACTCATTGGAATACTCATTAGTGAGGTATAAATAGATTTACAAAGATGAGGTTGAAGGGTTGCAAACTGTCCTTGAACTAGACATGCATAGACACCTCAATTAGTCTGAGTTACATGCAAGCTAGGACTCTAGCCAGGAACTGAGATAACTATAAGGAGATAATTACATGGAAGGAGATACAACTTACAAGAATAAATCTCATCATGGTAGAGGACAGGCTTGGATGTGTATCAGTGGAGGGGACCTCCATGAAATTTCTTAAATCCTATGGCCATGGGCATTCACATGTTATAATATTATTGATATGGATATAGGATATCTGACAGATGATGCCACCTCAAGTAGAAGGTGAAGAACCTCAGATACATCCAAAGCTACTGAACTGTTTGCAGTTGGTGGACTAGGTGGCCCATGCAAAGGCATGGAAAAGAAGGGGCTCAGGTAATGAATAGTTTGGGAATGTAGCCCATGTTGTTATTGTTTGTTTGTGTGCTATGTTTATTTGAATTTTTTTTTGAAGTTCGGATTTCTATAGAGACAAAGCAAAAAGGAGATAGTTCCATGGACAGCAACACACATACTTTTATTTATATCTTAATATAAGTTTAGTATTGTTAGTTTCCTACACATAAATGCTGGTTCCATAAAAAGGTACACATAGTTGCCATTGTCAGTCCCATAGGGTAAACTAGACACAATAAGTCCTATAAATAATAAAATCACATGTATAAAATAAGAATCACACATCAATCATATCATCAAACATTTAGTCTTATTTTTTGTATCATTGAGTACCCATATGTTCAATCCTTATTGTTTCAAGCCAACTTCACGAAAATGAAAGTTTAGTAAACCATTACTTTCACTTTGATTTAGAAGCTAAGAATGTCAAGCCCTTGGTAATTGCCCCAACTATATCCTTTCATGGAAATTTCATATTTCCTTTGAAAAGTCTTTGCTTTGAGATGGAGTCGTAAGGCTATACAGTCCTCTCGAGATATAGGCACATTGGAATGGGTTGAGGTTGAGATTTGAGTCTTGACCTAGGAAAGAATGAACTACTCTCTGTTCCCTCAAACCCTAGCACATGTCTCCAATCATATTTTGACTTGGTTTACAATAGCTATGATTGATTCTTTATAAAACAGTAAGAAATTTATATATTAACTAAATTGTTGCTTCCAGCATTGACACTGGTAAATTCAATGTCATTTTGCCAAGAACTAATTCTAGGAATGCTCAAATAGAAGTATTTTCTAGTTTTCAATCTTCTTCATCAAACCCTTTCTAATGGTTATTGCTTTGAAATGAGCTTCTCGTTGTTGTTACCTAATGGCAAAACTTAGCAATTTATTCATTGATGCAAGAGCCTATTTAATACATGCCTTGGCGTTACAAACAAGAAGATCGATACTCCCGAGGAGGAGATCATTACATGCAAGAAATATTAAAATAATGTTGCATCTAAAAATGCATGACCTAATTATTATAATACTAAAATAATGTAATAAAATATTCCTAACATCCCCCCTTATTACATTATTTGGGATAGGAAATATTAGGACCCCCCCTTAATTTAGAGGAGTCTAGGCTCTAACTCTTGGCTCAGGCTCCTGGCTCTAGCTCTTGGCTCTTGGCTCTGGCTCTTGCTCCGGTAAACACCTCTAGGTCCGCCAATGGGTCCGTTGCCTCTAGGTTTACCTCAAGGTCTGCCACTAGGTATGTCATTGGGTCTACCACTAGGTCGGCCTCTGGATCTACCATTGGGTGTGCCTTTGGGTTTGCCTCTCAGTCGGCCACTGAGTTTGCCACTGGGTCTACCACTAATTCAGCCTCTAGGTCTGCCACTAGGTCTACCACTAGGTCTGCCTCTGGGTCTACCACTTAGATCTACCACTACTAGGTCTGCCACCTTATTTTATAGAATCTATTCAACATTGCTTTCATGTTGTCCCATTGTGTGACATTTGTCCATCCACAATCAATATGTACCTTGTTGGTCATTTTTTGTTTGTGCCAACATATGGTTCTAGGAGTTGCATGGGATTTTGATTTCACGAACTTAGTGTTACTAGTTCCTGCTTGACCATCATAGCCAAGGCCTTCATGCTTTGGCCTTATACTTGGAATTATGGGCTCTCTTATGCCTTGCCCATATTTGCCCAATCATGTGCCATTATAACCCATTTGTTTCATTAGCTTGGAGCCAATTCCTTTGGTGTGCTTTTCAAAGCACTCAAGTTCTTGTTCTTCAACATGGCTTTCAATACTATGTTAATATGGCCTTCGTCAAGGCCACCATTATCATCATTAGCAATCAAAATATCATAAGCTAAATCTATCTTTGTGATAAGATCGCTTGTGTCACAATAGACATTTGTCATCAAGGGCTTGAGGTTGCTTGTGTCACAACAAGCATCTACCACCATGGGCTTGACCTTCAACTGCTCCTTTATTTCCGCTTTTTTTTTCGCTTATAGATGTCAAGTGTGATTAACGCCATGCATACTATCCTTACATCTCTAGGGATTATAACACCCTGTTCAAGAAGATCTTAGAAAACATCAACATCTTTGAGAATTTTTCGCAAACAGCTCCTTAGTGTGACGAATTAACCATCTTCATTAAGATCCTTACCATTTGGGAAGTAAAGACCCTTATCTAGTGTTGAAAACCCGTGAACTTCTAATGATTCAAGGCTTGCTTTCTCTTGACCTTTCTCATGTGGAGGGAATAAATATTAAGGTGTTGATCTCCACCTAATATGCACCTTGTACAATATTTGATAACCTTGTGTAATTTTGCAAGTGTGAAGGTGTTAGACTCCACAACATTGCACCTTTTACAATTATGCAATAGAGATCAATAGTATGGAATCTATGGCAATGGATTCTTAATATGTTTGGTAAATGCATGGTGATGAATAGAAGAATTGAAGAATAGTTAAAGCAATGGCAAAGCACTTTTAAAAGTGAGACTTTATAGACAAGTTGGGATATATCAAAAGATACAATAATTTGGACTGTATGGATAGAAAGGAATAGAAGAATATTTAAAGAAAAGAAAAGTAGTTTAGAGGTAATGAAAACGAATATTTGTTTAGCCATAGAGGAGTCTAAACCAACCCTATCAACTCACCCAATCCCTAATCTAGAAGCAGAAAGCATTGATAGATGGAGTCATGTCATCAAAAGGAATTATGATATTGGGTATAGGAGAAACAAAAAGAAGACAAAAAAATATAAAGTGGAAACCACCAAATGTGGAGTTGGTCAAATTGAATTTTGATAGAGCATCTAAAGGAAATCCAGGACCAACAGGAGGAGGAGGAATAATTAGAAATAATAGAGAAGAGATTTTGTCTCATTATGCTTTCAATAGTGGATTTAAGACAAATAATGAAGTTGAAGCTTGGGCATCTTTGGAAGGGTTAAAAATATGCAAACAAATGAAATGGAACAAAGTATAGATGGAAGGTGATTCACTCATCGTAATAAATGCTATTTTGAGGAAAGCAAAGGCTCCATGTAACATACAAGACATAACTGTGGAAATTCAAGACCTTGCTATAGAGTTTGAAGAAATCAGGTTTATACATACATTAAGGGAGGGAAACAAATGTGCATAAATAAAGAGGTTTTAACTGAGGATCGTGAAGTAAAATTCCCCTTTCCATGGCTAGAGGAAGAAGTAAGTTTAGCTGAAATTGACAAGAAAATGTTGACTATCTGAATCAAATAATAATTTTAAGATTTACTTTAATGTTTCACATTGGTAATATTTACTTTATTATATAGCAAATGTGTTTTCATATAAACTATTGATTACAATTTTTGTAGTTGCACTTATGCTTCAGGAAGGAAACTAGCAATCCAGATCTGGTAAAGCAGACTATGATAGTGCGATGTTTTGAAAATATCAGTCTACTAAGATGCAATGCTTAGATAGTAGATGTGGAGTTTTGGTATTAAGAAGACAGCTATAGGACAATGTCAAGAAGGATGCTAAATTCTAGAATATTTGTATTCACACAGAAAATTAAAGAAGATCCAGAAAATGAAAATCAAGAATTCAGACATTTTATGAAAAATGATGTAGGTATCTAGCTATAGCATCTCAATTGAGATGAGAATTGAATCTGTTTGTAAACTCTCAAGCTCTAAAGGAGAGAGTTGTGGCTTGTCAAGGGTGGGGGACCCAAGTACAACCCCTTGTTCTCCAGCTAAAAAAAATAAAAAATAGAGATCAAATATCCAGTTTTTTACACCCTTATACCTCCTAAGCCTCTAAAAAAAATGTTTTTTTTTCCTTTTAAAAACAATAGATTTCTTTTGTTTTTCTTCTCTTTTTTTAAAAAGAAAATCTCAGCCCTTTTATTATTATTATTATTATTATTATTATTTAAATACCCCCTTCTTTTAATTTAAATATTGCCTCCCTTTGTTTTTGTTTTTTTTAAATAAGCACCTCTTTAAATAAGCACAATCGAATGTTCTCCAGGTTGATCATGAAAGACCCTATGAATGGTTGCAAGACATGATTCATCAAGCACATGAATGTACCATGAGCATTGATCAAACCAAAAGGCATAACCAACAATTCAGACAATCCCTCTCTTGTCTTGAAGGTTGTATTCTAGATGTCTGTGGAATTCACAGGTACCTAATGATAACCTTACGTGACATTGATCTTGGTGGAGTATCAAGCCCATAGAGTTGGTCCAATAGGTCATCAATGCATGGCAATGGGTATTTGTTCTTGATCATGATTTTGTTCAGCGCCCTATAGTCAATACATAGGCACCATATCCCATCCTTCTTAGTGCTAGGGCAATGGGACTGCCACAAAGGGATGATATTGGTTGAATTTTGCTCTGATCAATCAACTCTTGAATCTACACCTGATTTATCATTTTCCCATACTGACTGGCAATATAGTGGAAAATTGGGCAATGCTAATCTCAATACCTAGTCGATCTAATGCTTTGTTGATCAATCTAGTGGTACTCCCCATGGATCCTCAAAAACATTTACATGTGGACAAAGAAGAGTGTTCATTTTTGGAGTCTGTGTTGAACAAGTTGTAGCTAGCACAACAAGGGTTAATTTCTTCGCACCATGGTTCTCAGGTTGAATGATCAATAAAACGAACTATAAGATGAGATAAGATACGATAATTCTATTAATGTCCACAGATGACCAAAGCAAGCCAATGGGACTCATTGAAAATAATTGTTACAAATTACAATTCATTGTAGTAACCACAAACTACTGCAAAAACAAGCTACACTAAAATAAAGAATCTAGTGTAAACTACTCTAAATTGGAACAACTATATAGCATAAAATTACAACCTCGAGGGTTATAAGAGATCAGCTTTTCTTGTTGATACCAGCGTTACCTTCTTTTGAGGGAGGAACTCTAGAATGTGGTATGTAGTCCCCTTGACTCACATTGACCATTATTGAAGATACGCTTGGTAGGTTGCTTAATTATTAAAGACGTATGTTCTCCCGGGCAAGACATTGCAAATGTCCAATGGCACCACATCACAGGTGATTGAGTTGAGCATCAGCATGGTGCCATAGTCAAGGGTGCATTAGCACCAAATTTGTACTCCTTTCCTCGATTGAAGACAACCAGATGAGTAAGGTTGTGAATGCACCATTGTCTAGAAGCCCAATTGCTTGACTATGTATTGAGTGATGATGTTCTTTTGGTTCCAAGTGGCAATGATGATATGGAGAGGCTTGCCTTTTAACCAACAATGGGTATGCTTTAGAATCTTCTGAGGTTGAGGTGTTACCAGCTCACTAAGATGTATTAGTAAAACATATGGCATTGACCTCCTCTTTGTCTTTTGATGCAACGGTGCAATCATTGACTTCTAGTTGTACGAACAAAGACTTTTGCTAGACTTTGCATGCAGCATCACTATGAGTGTTAGTCTTGTGATGACCACAACATTTGATACCCACCTTTTACTTGCCTTAGTCCTAAGTTGTTGAAGTCTTATGCTTAGATGGTGTTGAGGGGCCCTTGGCCATTGGCGCCTTAGGTGGTAGGGCAATAGGTTGTTTGGGCTTTTGCGTTGACAATGTCCTCTATGGCATTGACAACGAACCTTTTAGCTTTGCCCACGATTTCTCTTCTGGTCTTGACACAGAATACAACACTTCTACAAAGGAGGCCACTAGAATGAACTGCATCTCCGAAAGAATGTGGTAATGGGGTCCACTAAGATACGTTGGTACCTCATGCTTCTTGTCACTATTGATGCAAAACCAACTTAGAAGTTCATTGAACTCGCTACTGCTAGATAGATTGATCTTTGCATTGACGTGATTGCTAGAAACTCATATACTCATCCTCCTGATGGTGGAGTGTGTAGAAACAAGCGCAAACCAACTTCACAAACATTGTCCAATTAGTGATGGCTTCCACTTCATCTACGAGCCTCTTGTTGGTGGGTTTCCACCAAAGAGGCATCTAGCTTTGACATAACCAAGGCTACAAAAACAATCCTATCAATATCCAAAAAGTTGTTGGCAAAAAAGTATGCCTCTAGTCGTTGGAGCCAGGTATGCAACTCTTTGGCATTTATCTAGCTTGTGAAGATTGAAATGTCAATATTGGTTTGCACATTCAAAGGGTTGTAGCTCTAGAAAGTTGTAGGGTTGGAAGCAGTGGATGGAGCTCCCATGTTGATCATGAGATCCTAAAACAACCTGAAAAGAGTGTTCCTTTGTTCTTCCAAAGTATCTCAAATGAGCGTCTTTGACATCTTGTGTCTTCGTATCCACTGATAATAAATTTCCATCTTACATTTCTCTACAAAAGTGGCATTCTTTAAGGGACTCAAGCATAGAACTTGGTATACCATTAAGTTGTATGAGCAAACGTCCAACGATGAAGCATATTGCAAGCTCTATTCTCAACAAGAACCACTGCAAAGAAGGTTGAACCGTCGAAGGAAGATGAAAGAAATCAAATGGATGTAAAACAACTAATACCACTTTATCTGCACCGGGCCCTATAGTGAGGGGGACAACTTCATGAACCAGCTTGTGGCGCCAAATGATTTATGCTTTAGAACAAGGCACAATTGAATCTTCCTCACCAAAATGAAACTTTATTTACAGATAATGCAAATGTAAATAGATTGCCAAATACAAGGCTCATGTGGCCATGTTGACAACTGTGCAAATGCTTTGTACATGAGGTGCATGGTAGGGTAGGGTGCAAGGGCACTCTATTCCTATGTGATGAAAGAGTAAGAGAACAAAATCTTAGGCACTAGAAGGACAGATGGGATCTTCAAGGTGAGAAAGATGCAAGGAGGACGGAAAAGGAACTTAGCAAGGGTACCTCAAAGGAAGAACAAAAAGAAGACAAAGAAGCAAAAGAAGTAAACTAAAACAGTCCTATAAGGTATATACTAATCTATAGTCGTTACAAAGTATTTGGAAGGTGAAACAATTCAATTCCCCAACTAATCAAGAAGCAATTTCAATGTCACTTACAAAACTGTCCATTCTGCTTCTTGTAGCTGGCGCCAACCTGTTGGATGCCCAGTGGCAAAAACAGGATGGTTGCAATTGTGTATATGATGCCTTACATTGATGAGGCATCTTCCTTCCATTCTAACGTCTGGCGACAAATGGTGGTGTTGGCACCACAAGTACCTCTATCTATATGCATGGTTGCCATAGACATTATTGTCATAGTGGTCATGACACCACAAGTAGGTTTGGTACCATGAGTAAGTCTTACACTACAACAAGTGTTGGCATTAGCCTCTCTAGTGAGAAGTCTAAAAGGGCCCCAAACCCTGCAAGCTAAAAATGTTGTAGATCATTATTCCTAGGGACTTGAGCAACCCTTGCTTTGCTCAAATCATTTCATGACCTCCATCACGAATATCTTACATTATTAGATAATTCTTTTGGATTCACTGCTCAGATTTCTAAACGTCCCAACGTTTCAAATCCACTTATTGGGTCTATCATCGAGGGTGCACATTTATAGGTACCCAAGAGAAGAAAGGCTTGATAGATAAATAATTATAGTGACTTCACAAGAGAGGCATGAATAGATGATTTCTTGAACTTTTCTATATGAGGCAATCAGTCTCGAGCATCAAGCATTATATAAGACATACAAATCTGCCAAATTGATTACATTCTTCTTTCAACCCATCTCAATTATCAAGAGACTAAGCATGCTTTGTACTTCACAAATCCTAGTGATTTGGCTAAGGTTGGTGCTATGATGTTCCTCTCAATGGATCATCCATATCATGTGTCCTCGACAAAAGTAACACAACCCTTTTCAAACTCTATATTGTAGGCTGTTTGGGACCATCTAAGCTTCCTTACAAGCATGGCCTTGCAATTAGCAGGACATCACCAGCTTCTTCTTAATTTTTAATGTTTTGGCTTTGGATATTAGGAAAGTCCCTACATCAACATTGACTTAGTTTGCTAATGTAGATGTCTGTTTGGACCATTTGATTCAACATTTTGCTTGAGTGGTCCTTTGCTTACAGTGTTCCTTCTATTACCAAGTATGTATTTGAAAAATGCTTAGGGTTCGCCTATTTCGGTTAACCTTTTATTGTTTCTCTTCTACTTTAAATTGCCATTGTTCTTGCCCTTTTCATTGTGAATAACTTTATTTTTGCCTTCGTTTTTTTCTTCAATATAAGGATGTACTAAATAACCATGTTGATCTACTTTGGTTATTCATGAATCATGGACATCAATAAAGTTTGATTTCATTTTCTCGTTATATCAAAGCAATTGGTCTAACAAAGTTTGTAGTTGGATACTTCTTAGCATCATTAGGTTGGTCTATCCAATTTTGCACTGCCACTCTATAAGCAATATCTTTGGCTCTCAAGGATGGAGTAATAGTCAAAGGCATCCATATGGAGGATTGGGAAGGTCTTAAGTCCTTGGTGGAGAATGACCATCCTTCCAAGGACCCCTCTTAAGATCCCTCTCAAATTCATTATCAATTTATAAGCATTTTTTTTTTTTTTAAGCGAAAAACCCCTTGCGGGGCCGCCTTGGTCTAAGAGACCACGAACAGGGGGTTCTACACCGTCAAAGTCACCCGGGGGTTGCACCCAGCCCTGCCCGCACCAACATTATCAATTGGATTTTGGGTACCCAATTCAGCTTTTTGGTAGGGTGGAGATTTGAACCTGGGACCTCCCTTGGAGGATTGCCCTCTCCTCTCCAACTCACCTACAACACCTGGGTATCAATTTATAAGCATTAAGAGGAGCAAAGGGTGACTGATTTGAATCCCTTGTCACATCAAAAAATCACCCCCCTCCATCATTTTTTACAACTCGCATCCAATCCTTCAGGTCATGACTACATTCTATCATATCATTGTAGGAACTAGCATGGTACATGCAAGAAAATTGCTCCCTTGATGGAAAAATATACATGGAATTGATAGTAGGGAATAGAAATGGTTATTTACTTGAGAGTATACAGCTTATGCTTAAGAAAGAATGCGAGTTATTTGTATTTGAGTGAGGCTTTGTATTTCACTCAGATTCTTCCTAATCGCTCTAACAGGCAAGAAAGGCAGTGGCCAAGGGAGATGCCCAAGTTATATACAAGCAAGCAAATGGACCTATCAAAATTAAATCTTCCAGAGTAATCGATTAAACAAGTGCATTCGAGATGTGTTAATGATTTGTCTGGCTAAAACTAAAATATTCATCAGTAAGTTACTACATAAGGACATCCTTGAACCTTGTCATAGAGTCAAGAACATATCCAACTATGTAATGGAACTCTTTAGATGTTGCCTTGGATAGAAAAAAGCAACAAATGACGAAGTGTGAGAATTTGTTAAATCATGCATTTAAGAGAGGGTAAATTTTAAGAGAAGGTAAAGTAAAGCATCCTAGATAAACTTCAGGAGGTAAATCTTGTAGACAGCCATGTAAAATTGCAATTTTTGAATCTTTGGAGGAGTTTCTTTCCCAACTGCAGCATGTGGAAACAAAATGTCATGAAGAGGAAACATAGACATAGCAAGCACAAAGGAGACAAGGAAAATACATGTGGGGAAAAGAATTTTTATGTTATTTGCTTTGAAAGGCTCTTCCCAACGTCGCAGTCTAATAAAAGAGATAGATGGCAAAAAAATAAAAATACAAAATCATCCACTAGGATACTAGTTAGATCTTTAGAATGTTGCAAGAGGATGTAGACACCTTAACTAGTGCCAATAATAGTTGTAGCCCAGAACGAATGTCAAGTAGGATATGGTCTAGAAGCAAAAATAAGTCTTGCCAGGATGTGGAGAAACCTCCCATTGCATGACTTCATGCATCTGGGTTGGCTCATAAATCTCGAGAATTTTGTCATAATTGGTTTAAATAAATTTCTTTGGTTCCGTAGGCCTTGTTCAGACAAGCAATGCTATCTAGTTTGGTAATCCCTGTTCAGGCTTTTTGAATCTATTACATTAACTTCCACGTAAAAGTAGTAGTTTTTTCAGAATGCTACTGGCTAATGGCAGATGTACATGATGGATTCATTTGCACTCTATGGGAGTACCTATTTTGCTAGAAGCTACTACTACTTGGAAGTGTTTAACATACTTTTTCCACTTTACACGGGTTAGGCCCCCTTTAATACCTTCTTTCGGCAATTTAAATGAAAACAAAATGATATGAATAATGATGAAAGAGCATTGCTCCAAATAGAGGGATTGAAGCACAACTTCCAAAAAAATATACATAGGGCACACTATGCCCAATGAGATAACAAGAGCACATTTGCCAAAGAGATAAACAAGATGGGTGCTACATGTGACCCAATTAATCCTCAAAAGAAAAAAAATATCCTTTTAGGGATAAACAAAAATGATTTTGATACTTTGGAAGCCCTATTTTCTAGTGTACATATTAGTTATGAACATATTACCTCTTTTTGATAACATGCTTAACCTCTATCACAGCCACCCTTCCAGCATGAGTCGACCCATGCATACAAGAAAAACTCTCCAGTCATTCGCAAGTTTTGTGTATTGGTTGTCAGAAAAGAGCAGAGTTGAATCAGGACTTGACTCTCCTAGAAAAGTTCTAGAAAATTGGACAAAGTCAAAAAAACTTAAGAATAACTAGTGAGCTTTTATCCATATAAGCCTCTGAGAGTCCCCTGCCCCCTTCTAATAATACCTAGATCTCTATTCTCAGACTGTCAAGTTCTTCCAAGTACACTTAATACTCATACTGTTTAGTCTCAAACTGTCAATTTCTTCCAAGAACACTTAAAACTCATATACTCCAATTACTCTAAGTCAATGCTCGACACAAGGGTTGTTACCACGTGCTAACCTAAGGCAACTCTTTGGACATAAGAATGGGAACCATCGTGGTTGACAAGCATAATGCAACTACATACAACCTACCTAGTCACGAGATCTTAATTACTGTAAAATAGAACAAACTTGCAAGAATTTTTTGAATGTTAAACTTTATAAACTCAAAAAAACAAAAAAATTGTTGTCCCTTTTTCAATATTACTGCAAATCTATTTTTTTTCAAATTACCAAGATTTTCCCAGAAAACTTAAATCTCATACTCTTCAACCATCCTGAGTTGGTTGTAAGTACAAGTATTCCTACTATGGGCTTGCATAAAACCCAATCAGCTACATGAAATGACATTGGATAATTATCTACAACCAACACAATGCCAAGCCCTAGACTGTTGTAAAATCAAATAAACTTGGAAGATTTGCTTTAAAATAGTTATAAGCCATAAAAAAATCTCTCTCCTAACGTTTTTAGTAGCCTCTGAATCTAAATTAGATTTTCCCAATTACACTTAAAACCCTTAATTTTCAACCAGGCAACATCAATGCTCAGTATCAGTCCTGCTACAATGGGCTGATGGGAAACAAAGTAAGGGCAGCCATTTGTATATGAAAAGGAGGGCAGGAACTGTTGTGGTTGATGAACATGGTGTAACTACTTACAACATACCCAATCCTTATTGTTGGACTGGTAATACTAAGCAAGAATGTCCTCCTGAAACTCATGCATTAGAGTAGACAAAGTAGTCCATGGGCCTTAGAGCAACTTGTTCCAAGTGAAGGGTTTCACACCCTATACCAAGCTTTAAATTTCATGGATTAGCCTTAACATTTTAATCAGAAGACAAGAGCTCAACTGGTAAGATAGTGAACTTTAAAAGCAACCAGGGTTCAAATCTTGCCAGGTGATATATGTGTTGTGTATATGTGTATTTGCCAAGATGATGTAATATCATGGTATCACAGTCATAATGTTACATGGGTGAGGGCTGTTTCAATCCCATATAAACAATTAAATTAGAGTAGACGAAGTATGCATAATTCTCACTCAAAATGTAATGTCCAGCAAATTGGCTCCACTAAATTTCCCACTCACAGATTGAATGATATTGCACTGTTTCTGCTTAATTCAGTTTTCTATTGACAAGCCTTTTGCTTGCAACACACAAAAATAATGCATTTATAAACATGGCAAAAAACATTTTTCCACAATACATATCACAAAAATCAAAAACCAACAAGATTCTGATGATTAAATTTGCAAGTTGTTACGATACGGACCTCAATAAAAAGGGTGCAAGTTCAAGACACCGACTGAATGCAATAACTGCATATTCATGTAGCTCTAGACTCCAACCATTTGTAAGATGTAATTCCTCATGATCATTTCTTTCGCATTCTCCTGTACTTTTTAGCCGTTGAAGCAACCCTACCAAAGTATTTACAATTCTCACAGAAAGAGGTCGAAAGCATCCTATCACGGAAACTGTAAGGTGTGGCTGTAGTAATAGCTCAGCAAAGACATCAACCACGTCCTCGGCATTCAAGCAGTCGCCCTGTATAAAAGAATTATGATATTTTAACTCTGCTAAAGCACGCCAATAAATTCACAGGCTTGATTTTAAGTGTCAATGGGTTGAAGTCGGATTGGTCAGTCTGCCTAATTTCAATTCCTATGGATGCCATGAAAATACAACTTATTTTAAAACCACCACAATGCTTGATATTAAGTGTCAATGGATTGGATTAAATTAGATGTTGCGCCTACCCAAGTTCAATTCCTATGGATGCTTGATAAAATACCTGAATTGTCGTATAGAGATACATGAATAATCCAGGCCACTTAAAAACCAGATATAGAATAGAATACACAATTGTCTATCCGGAGTACAATACACAAACCTTTGCTAAGAGAGCTATTATAGCAGGATTGTCCCTCAAATTAGGGTTTCGAGCCACAACTCTATGCAGGGCTGCTTTCCACCTCTCTTCTACCGAACCGCCCGCCTCTGCCCCTTCCATCTTCTCTCCTCTCTGATCAACTTCAACTCCGCAACTTGGATATTGATGAATGTCAAAGGAGTAGGGGTAATTTAAAATATTAATATCGATATCAATGCTAGCTATGCAGAAGAACAAATTGAAGAAGATAATAATTAGTGTACAGAGGCCCTGGTTCTTAGGTCCTCTGTCTTAAACCCTTCAAAGCTTAAACCCTGAAGAAGCTGCAGGGTAGTAGCCCGTAAAAGGGTTGTAGGGGACACTTTATTTACATTTTAGGTTTTGTGGTAAGGCGGTGAGCTTAGCCTTAGTTGAGCTTATTTAGGTTTCCCATGGTTTCAAGTAACTTTTCTCCCAAGCATTTAGTGTAATTTTTTTAACTAAATAAAAATATTATTAAATGTTACTATTTATATAATTTTTATTAATGTACGTATGTGTGAATGTGTTAAGGGAAAAACAAGGTATTTAATATGAAGGTCCAAGATTGGGATATAACAATGTATTAACTTTATTTGAATAATGTAATACTGGTGCCTGGTGCCTCCTTCCATATGGAGGGGACACAAAGGTGGTTTAATGGCTTTTTAAGTGAAGATTAATAGTTTCACATGTTGACTTAAAATTTATTTATATTTTTATTATAAAAGTTATATATTTTTTAAATATATTTATATATTATATGGTTTGAATTTGGGTTGTTGATGAGAATCAAAGGTTATATTTTTATAATGTTTTTATTAAATATTAATATTTTTAGATATAAAGATATTGTATACATGAAATATAAGACCACCCATTTTAATCAAACATTAAGACCTTGAAAAGTTATTTTACTTAAGATTAATTATTTTAAACATACATAATACTCGTGGATCTTATATTTTTATTTTTTAATTAATTTTTTTATTTGACTTATATGTTCATTAAAGAATAATAACTTAATAATTTTATTTATGATTTGTGTTGATAGTATTATTATTTATAAAAGCTATGGTTTGAACTGGATCTCTCTAAAAAGAGCCCAAGGGCATTGTCCCACATAAATTAGTTATTAATATTTAATTTAGGTTGATAATTATTATTAAGTTAAAAGAAAGAAAAAGATATATATATAAAAGAATATAATATTTTTTTTGTTGCTTAGGAAAATTTCTATAAACTCTATCTTGTTGAGTAAAGACGAAGTCAACGAGACCCCAACCCCAACCCCAACCATCTAGGGATTTAAACAAAGCAACCCACCAACAAGCACTAGACCGCTACCACCCCCAACCCCAACCATCTAGGGATTTAAACAAAGCAACCCACCAACAAGCACTAGGTCACTACCACTTGATCGCTCCCTTTCGGGTTAATTTGAGGGTAAAGCATAGTTTTGAAAGGGTCGAAGTCCCTTGTACCAATCCCATACCAACCCCAACCGTCTAGGGATTTAAATAAAGCAACCCACCAACAAGCACTAGGTCGCTACCAATTGGTCGCTCCCTTTCGGGTTAATTTGAGGGTAAAGCATAGGTTTGAAGGGGTCGCAGTCCCTTGTACCAACCCCAACCATCTAGGGATTTAAACAAAGCAACCCACCAGCAAGCACTAGGTCGCTACCAATTGGTCTCTCCCTTTCAGGTTAATTTGAGGGTAAAGCATAGTTTTGAAAGGATCACAGTCCCTTGTACCAAGGTTTGAACTTGGATCTTTTGGATGAAATCCAAAGATATCATTACGGTATCCTTCATAGAACAAATTTAAAGTAAAACATAAGTTTTTCAAGGACTAGGGTTTGAACTTAAGTCTCTTAAGTGAAAACCTAAAGCCATACCACTACAATATCTTGCACGGGAGAAAAAAAAATTAGGTTAAAGTGTTGGTTTTAAAAGGGTCCCAATCCCTTGCATACATATTATCTTATTTTTTCTTTTAAAAGGAAATAACTTCTTTTGTTGTTCATTTTGTTTATAAATTTTTATATTTTTTAATTTTTTTTTTTATCTCTTGAAACAATTCAAATGTATTTCACTGAAGGGTGGTCCAAGTTGTATGCTTCAGTTGTTAAAGTAACTCCAATGAAAAAATAATTCAAATATAAAATCTACTATTATTGTATAAACATAATTATCCTACATATTATTATAAGTTTTACATTTCAAAATAAAGTATTTTTCTATTCAAGACCTTGTAGTGGTATGGCTTGGGGTTTCATCCAAGAGACTCAAGTTCAAACCACAACAAAGTGTGTGTCAGTGTGTTTACAAAAAAATATATATATTTTTTAAATTTTCATTGCCTATGAAATGTAATAGGTATATATTCTTTCTTCCAATTTCACTTTAGGTTTCTTTCTTTTACTTGTCTCACATTTGAATTAATGTGAGTTAGTCCTTAGTTGAGCTATAAGTGTCTTTGCTCTTGATTTATATTTGCATTTATGTACGCTTTTTTTTTATAATGTTCATACATTGGGTTGAACTTAATAAGTAGTGCATCTTCTTTCTTTCAATTTTTTTTTGTCGACATCGTTGCTCTAAAATTTTTTTATCTTACATAGACTTTTATATCCCTGTTGTTTTGGTATTCTATTAAATTGAATACCACATTCATTTTACTTGACATTTTGTTTCATTCAAATATTTTTTTTGCTATTCAACTCATCTTTTATTATAAGGGAACTTATTTGCATCTATTTGTTCAACCAATCATCTAAATATGACCTAGATAGTCTTTCAATCCCACAATTATGTTTATCTACATTTGCTCTTCAATGCAAAAAGTGAACTTCAACCTTCCATTATTCTCTTCACTTCACACTTTGTCGAACTAAGTTTGTTATTGAAATCTACACCAAGATTTGTATTTTGTTACTTCTCTTAGAAGACCCCCTTCAAATTGGAAGCTTATTTATTTTATTTTCTTTTGATTCATGAAAATTGTTATCTTGGTTTTGTTTTTATTTAGTTGCATGAAAAGTTCCTTTTGGGAGTGCTTAAAGGTCTTTAAATGCTTCTTTAACCGTTATATTAGATTTATAATCAAAATAAGATAATTTACATATAAAAGTAGCTTCATCATATAATTGTCAAGATAAAACCTTTTTCTTTACTCACATTTAGCTAACTCATTAATATCTACACCAAATAAACTTGGAGATATCATACATTATTCTATTGTCACTTTTAAAGCATTCTTCTAAAAATGTTTTGGACATTTTGAGCTTATTTAGTTGTCGTTGATGTCAAGGTGAGAAGTTGTCATTGATGTTAATGTGAACACATGAAACTATCATTAATACCATGGAGTACACTATTATGTCACCAGGAACAATGCAAAGAGTTGAAAAAAAGTTGTCATTAAAGGTTTTTGTTTAGACATTGTGATGGCAAAATTAAGATTTTTATTAAAACCATGGTGGCAGAATAATCTTCATCAAATCAATGGAGTACAAATTAAAGGTTTAAATTTTATCCCAAGGAAGGCTTTAATTTTTTATTAAAGTCAAAGGTTTATAAATATAATTTATAAAATTTAAATTCTTTTAGAATTTAAATAATTTATAAATTATAAAAGATTTTAAAAAGCGCCAATGTCATCAAACTTCGTGGAGCGCCGACGTCTTTGGCAAAAGGGGAAATCATGTATAAATACCATGCAAAACTTCTTCGATTAAATTTGTTTGCGACCAAAGAGAAATATAATTCATGCAATCATTGAGGAAGAAGATAAACTTGTGTTGTCTTTTAGCACCAGGTAAAAAGACGAAAATAGGAGGAGAAGGCCTCACTCTCATTGGACAGGGTGGTCCATTGGCAGTGCACGTTTCGTGAGAGCGTTGGGAATGGAAGTGGCCACAATCGATTCGTGTGGTGGTTAGTTTGTGTGTTCGTTTTGAGCGTCAAGGGGAAAGCCTTTTGGCACGCACTCGGTTTTGAACGCCAAACTTAAGAGAAAGAGCACGAAGTGCTCCTAAGATTTCAAGCGTGTGTCTAGCGTACGCAGTGGTCAAGCCCACGGCTAGAGTGCTCGTGAAGGCAGAAATTGTGGGTTTGAATCCCACTAGTGGCAAAGGTATTTTTTTATTTGTCTAAGATTTTCTATGAAGTGTTATTTGGAGTTATAAGGGTTTATGAAAAGTTGTTTTATTGATAAGTTATTTATGTTATTGGAGTTATAAGGAAAGTAGATTTGATTTTTGCCAAAGTTCTTTTTGCCATTAAATCTGAGTAAAGAGGTTTTGAGTTAATTTTGGTGGATGTTAAATATATTTTAATTGGGAGATTATAAGGTGTTATTGGAAAATATATTTATGTATGTTGATGGTTGTTTTTATATATGGAGTGATAAGGTGTAATTGAGCTTTTGCATTATATTGTGAGAAATATTTATCTACTAACCTCTTTGAGCTTGGCATAGAAGTGTTTGTGGTTGTGACAGATTTATGAGATCCCTTCATCATCAAGAAAAAGGTATGAGCACATTCTTCCATAGTTGAGTTGATTGATTGGTTTTTTGGAAAATAAGTTTGGAGTGAAAAGGACTTGATTAGGGTTTCCTATTGAGTGTGTTGAGTTAATGATTCAAGGTTTTCTGGAATAAAGAATTGTTGTTAAACCTTGTTTGATAAGCATTGTTGTTGAAACCATTTGTTGTGAGAAGAACTTGAATTAGGGTGTGAGTATCATTGCTATGGAAAGATTGTTTTATAAGCATTGTTGTTGAAGTGAGTTGTTGAGCAAAGAACTTGAACTAGGGTTTGAAGAGAACATGAGTATCATTGTTATGTGAGAGTTGTTTTATAAGCATTATTGTTGAAGTGAGTTGTTGAGCAAAGAACTTGAACTAGGGTTTGAAGAGAACATGAGTATCATTGTTATGTGAGATTTGTTTTATAAGCATTGTTGTTGAAGTGAGTTATTGAGTGAAGAACTTGAACTAGTGTTTGCAAAGATCACGAATATCATTGTTATGTGAGATTTGTTGTTGAGCATTGTTGGAAACATTTTGAGTTGGTATGCTTGGACTAGGATTTGAGAGAGGATTATTTCATTGAGTGATTTGTTGAGTAGAGTTGGTTGAGCCTAGTCAAGTGGATGTGTGAAGTGATTGTTCAAGTTCCATAAAAAAACTATTCTATATTCTGAATTGAGTTGAGAAAGTGATTGAGCATTGAGTTGAATTTGAAGCATATTGAGTCTCTAACAATTCTCCTTATGTTTCTAAGAGAGTGATTGAAATTTATTGAGCATTGTGATTAAGTATATAACATATTGAGTCTCTAACAATTCTCTTTATGTTTCTATGATATTGGACAAGTTCTGTGTGGACTTGTTGAGCAGATTTGATGTAAGTCTTTGAGGAGACTTGTGGACTGATTTTATGTGAGATTTTGTGAAATCTTATAATACAAATTTGGATAAGTTCTTGAGAGGACTTATTGAGCAAATTTGGAAAAGTTCTAGAGAGTTGTAGAGAATATTTGAGCAAGTTCTAGAGAGGATTTGTGGAGTAGATTGAGCAAGTTCTTGAGAGGACCTATTGAGCAGATTTGGACAAGTTCTAGAGTGGACTTGTAGAGCAAATTTGAGCAAGTTCTAAAGAGGACTTGTGGAGCAGATTGAGCAAGTTCTAGAGAGGACTTGTAGAGTAGATTTGAGCAAGTTCTAGAGAGGACTTGTGGACATATTAGTGTGAGCTTTTGGTGGAAGCTTACAAGACATATTTGAGACAAGTCTTTGAGAAGACTTAAGAGAAGAGTTGATTGATTTGTTCAAACCTTGAGTTAATGTTTAGGGTAGATCTAGCAGAGTTGAGACAAGCCTTGAGTTAAGGCTTGAGGAAAAATATCGAGGATAGATTTGTGCTAGATCGAAGGACTGTGTTTAGTGCAAATTTGAGAGCAGAGTTTGGTGCAAATTTGAGGATAAGTTTATGTCAGACTAGAGACAGAGATTGAGTAGAGTTGTACTAGATTGAAGGATTGTGTTTAGTGCAAATTTGAGACAGAGCTTTGGAGGTGACAAAGCAAAGAGGAAAGTAGTCTCTAGTGGATAGAGATCCATTATCTAGGGTAGTGAGGACAGGTCTTCTAAGTGGGGACAAGAGTCTTCATTGGAGAGAGATCCACAAGCCAGTGCAATGGAGGCAATAGTCTTTTAGAGGATCACCAACCAAAGTAGAGGAGAAGGAGTTCTCCTATGGATAGAGATCCACAAATTTGATTTATGGGATTAACGTCTCCTTTGTACAAACATCCATAAACATTGTAATAGGGAAAGGATTCCCAAGATATTGATTGAGAAAATTTTAGTGAAAGATTTTCTCCGTGGAGTAGCCCACATTGGGTGAACCACGTAAATTATGGTGTCTCTATTGTGTGTGGTGATTTGTGCATTGCTTTGATTACTGTTGTTGATATTGCTATTTATACATTACATAATATTGATTTTTAAAGAAAAGTAAAAAGTGGTCTTATACTGTTCACCCCCCCTCTCAGTATAAGCTTGTGTTCTTCAATTTTGGCTTGAACAAAGAATATGGTAAAAAACAATTAGCTCTTCATGGAGGAAAATAAACTTTGAACAACTATAGAGGCCATTAACAAGGGTTTCATAATAAAAACAAATTGAAGTTGTTTGATCATATAAAGTTATTTACATAGATTTGAATCGTGTAACTTTTAAATATATGATTTTTAATTGGTTATGGATAATTAGAATGGGTGTTGCCCATATTACATAGTAACCACATAGTGGTATTACAACTTGGCAATTATGAATGCATGGCGTCACAATATTTGAACCTATGGATCCTCCTTGAAATTTGAGGTATTTAATCAATTGAAAACATACCATTTGATAAAAAAATTAATATATATTTCTTTTGATGAAAAACCATTATATTAATAAAATAATGTCTAATTATACAAAAAAATGTGGGTGGGATTAGCACACCCTGTAAACCAACACACTAACCACCGTGGTTAGGAGTACACAAGAGTGTAAAAAAAATCCACAAAAAGTTAGATAACAACCGCCAAAACAGTGTCAAATATGCATTCAGAAAGAAAGGAGCCAAGAAATCACTGCTAGGTGGAAGGCCTAAAGTTTTCCTCCATAAGGTCATAAGTCCATCCAACGGTTGAAGAAACCGGAGCCCTCTAGCCATCAACAGTAGTATCACTAATAGTACAAGTATGTGCATTTGGTACAATTTCACCCCAACTAGGGGCATCATCTTGCTTAGGAGGTTGAACATCCCAACTAGAGGTCGGGCGAGACGAACCTCCAACTCCTGATTCTCCACATTTACATTACGAGGGAAGGGGATGGGGGGGTTGGGACCAGTTTTTGGTAGTAGAGGGCTATGGTCGACGACAAGTCCCCCGATGAGTTGACAACCGGGACCTAGAAAGAGAAGTAAGAGGCACACGACTCATAGCATAGGGCACATTCCCTAATGATCCATGAGGGTACGTAAGTACTGTAGCTCCACATGTACTTTTTCAACCTGTACGTGAATTTGTAACCAAAAATCAAATAATATAACATATTTATTAGCAATAGAGAAGACACGTCCGACATCTTGCTAAGAAAAAACAACTATTTAAGGACTTCCAAAGATAAAACAGGGTATCAATTCTAAAAATATTCCAAACAACACACAAGTGGAAAGAAAAAGTAATAGGGTCACCCAAAATAACATGCACCTAGGTAAAATCCTCTTGCATAAAAGGTCTAAAATTTTCAAGAAGCCACTCCCAGGTCGACTGAGCCCGATCACAAAACCAAAAAACATGTAGTAAATCTTTCGCTTGTCCACAAACCGAGCAAATGGGATTATGAACACCCAGATGCTTGAGCCTATTACCAATAGGCAACCCCTAGTGCAAGAGGCTCCAAGCTAAAAAACTCTGTTTAGGTTCAATATAAGTAGCCCAAGCAATCTGAAACCTCTTATTCCATCGATAGGGAATATAGACTAAGTCTCATCTCATAGTGAGCTTATCAACCATTAGAAACTGTAGGGTGATCCATTTGTAACCTAGATGAGCTTTATATTGCAAAATAGGAAGCTCCCCATGCCAACACCAATATGACCACTAGGGTTTTTGAAAATGCTTATACAGTTTGCACTAAATAGAAAATGGAATACTATCAATGACAACCTCATAAGTATCTCTATCACCAGGATTTAAATTGCAAATTTGACAAAAAATTTCCTAGGGTATCCAACTCCTGGTATGTTGGGAGAAGAAATAAAAAATGGAAGTAATACCATGCTTATAGAACCTCTACGCTCTGACCCACTGCACCAAAGCCAGGGGAGAGCCTTGCCAAGTGATAACATGAGACCACCAAATATTCATGGAAGGCAAAGAGGCACCTGCTTTGCGAAAACTCCATTTACAACTGAGCTAGGGTTTGAAGGCCTCCCAGGCTTTCCAAATACTCTAAATGACAAAAGAACCTTTAACTTTAACAAGGACAGGGATAGTAAGAATGGATTGCAATCCCTCCCCTTTCCAAATTTTCTTCTTCTGAAGCAAACAAGAAGAAATGCAATGCTGCCAACACTTTCCAATATTCATCCCCAATTAAAGATTGGGTGATCCATTTAGCACAAAGAGAAAAAGATTGTCAGTGATAATTAAACAAACCCATGCCTCCATAGTCCTTGGGCAAACAACAAATTTCTTAGGCTACCCTATGAAAACCTCATTTGATAGAGTCTTTGGCCCACAATAAATCTCTTAGAAGCTTATCCAACTTTTTATAACAAGATTTGGATGGAACCCAACAAGACGAATAATAGACATGGGTAGTGGCTAAAACCTTAGAACAAATCTAAAATTTTCCTACCTGAGAAAGTTTCTTACCAGTCTAGTAAGAAAGCTTATTTTCCACTTTTCAATAACATACTGCCATAATTGAGCAGAGGAACCATGAAACGCAAAAGGAATTCCAAAAAATTTAAACACCTCACCCAACTGAATCCAAGTCCATTGGAAATGATGCAACCAACATGGCAGCTGGGATTGAGATTACCAAAAACAGGAGGTTTTTTCCATTGAATAGAAGAACTAGAGGCTAAACAGAACACCTCTAAGCAACTAATAACTAAGGAAAGATATTGCTCATCTTCTCAAAGCATTAAAAATAATCATCAACAAAATGACCATTGATCAACTAACAATCAGAATTGGGGAGAGCAATACCCCTGATTAATCCTTGATCCACCTTATGGGTCAAAAACTAGCCAAAAGCCTCTACAACAAGAATGAAAAGAGATGGAGCAAGAGGCCACCCCTATATTACAGATCGACCAAGAGAAATTAACTGAGATGAAGCATCTTGAAATAACATAAGAACAATGCTCACAAACATTGGCCTAAAGCCCAAAGCCTAAAGCATGGCAGTGATGAAGTACTACTCCATCTTATCATAAGTTTTCTCAAAATCAATCTTAATGAATAAAGCATCTTGTTCAAAATTTCTTACCCACTCCATACCTTCCCAAACAACAAGAACATTATCAAGAATGTATCTTCCCTAAACAAAGCTAGTTTATTTAGGTCTAATAATCAAAGGCGGGAGAGATTTAAGCTTAAGTGCAAGGGCTTTGGCAATAATATTATAGCTCATATTAAGCAAAGTGATTGACCTCTAATTAGTGATGAGCTCAGTGTCTCCAGACTTAAGAATAAATTTAACATTACCTTTGTTAATAATGGAAACCAGTGAACCACATTACAAGGCTTCAAGATACACTTTGTGGAGATCAGAATCAAGCATATCCCTTAATTCTTTGTAGATTTCACATGGGAAGCCATAAAGACTAGGTGCCTTATCATTGGCCATGAGTGATAAGGCATTTTTTAGATCTTCCAGAGAAAGAGGAATGTCACAGAATATCATTTGCTTAGGAGAAAGCTTGTTGGGGACAACAATGGTATAATTAGAAAGAGCTTGCCTTCTAGCATCATCAAGGGGTTGAGAAGAAAAAACACCTTGATAATATGAAATAAAGGCTTTGATAATGTCCAGAAGGTTTGTGAATCTCTACCCATCAACTTGAATGGCTTGAAACTGGGAATACTAGGCAAGAGGTCTGAGGCGTTGAAAAAAATATTTGGTCACTTTGTCCCCCATTTTGAGCCAATGCATTTGAACACATAATTGAGCACCTTTGGCTTCATACAAATCAAATTTTTTTAGCTCATACCGAATGGAAGAAACTTGGGACTGAGCAAGAGAGCTGAAAGGAGAGGCTTCAAGCCAGAGATAGGCTTTGGATAACTCACTCTGCAAGGCAGACTTAGCCTGTTTTTGCCGCTTTAAAACTTCAACACCCAGATTTCATAACACCTTAGTGGTTCATTGAATGACAAAATTCCACCACTTAATCCTTCCAGAAAGACCATCAGGTCTAGGAATCAAATTCCAAATGCAACATATATGAGCTTTCATGCTAAAGCTATGCAAAAAAGAAACATTCTGGTAAAACTGTGAAGAATGCACTCTGGGTTGAAAGTTTACCTTTGCCACCGAGAATAAAATAGGTGAATGATTAGATAGTGTAGTACCAAGGAAAGTCAACACATACGATGAAGAAGGCAAAATATGGGAGAACTGAAAGTTGTCACACTCAAAAATCATGGCTCTGTCCAATATTTCCAAAACCCTAGCAGAAGCAACCTCGAAATTGGACAATACCAAAGAGCCTAAGGGAAGTCAGAAGGCGAGAAGTGAGAATTAGAAGGCAAAGCTTATTTTTCATAAAAAACTAAGCTTCCCTTTCACCTAAGCACCACCGCATTGGGGCATGACTGACCTTGTCAGAAGCTTTCTCCATCATATTAAAATCTCCATAGAGCACCCAAGTGGCAAATGGCAGATTCATGGCAAGCTATCTCCACAACTCACATCGATCAGAAGCGATGTTCGAGGCATACACGTTAACCACCCCAAATGGTTTAATATATTATTAGCTTGTTATTTTAATTTTTTTTTATTTTCTATGTATGTTGTAAAAACTAAATCCTTTCAATTGAAATTTTATAAAAAATAGAAAAAAGTAAAAATATATGTGTGTCTTTTTAACCATAGAGGAGTCTAAACCAACCCTATCAACTCACCCAATCTCTAATATTGAAGCATAAATCCTTGATAGATTGAGTCAAGTCATCACATGGAATTATGATGTTAGGTATAGGAGAAACAAAGAGAAGGAAAAGAATATAAAGTGGAAACCACCAAAAATTGAGTTGGTCAAGTTGAATTTTGATGGAGTGTCTAAAGGAAACCCTAGACCAGGAGGTGGAGGAATAATTAGAAATAATAGGGGAGAGATTGTGTCTCATTATGCTTTCAATAGTGGATTTAAGACATAATAAAGTTGAAGTTTGGGCAGCTTTGGAAGGGTTTAAAATATGCAAACAAATGAATTGGAACAAAGTATGGATGGAAGGTAATTCACTAATAGTAATAAATATAACTTTTAGGAAAGCAAATGCTTCATGAACATACAAGAGGTAATTGTGGAAATATAAGACCTTGCTACAAAGTTTGAAGAAATCATGTTTACACATACATTAAAGGAAAGAGACAAATGTGCAAATAGACTAGTCAATAGAGGGGTTTTAATTAAGGATTTTGAAGTTGAATTATATTTTCCATGTTTAGAGGAAGTAGTAAGTTTAGCTAAAGTTGACAAGAAAATAATGACTACCTAAATCAAATAATGATTAAGATTTTCTTTAATGTTTTCTATTAGTAATATTTGCTTTATTTTATAACATTAACATGTTTTCATATAAAGTATTTATTATAATTCTTGTCATTGCACTTATGCTTCAAGAAGGAAACTAGCAATCGATATTTGGTAAAACAGACTATGATACCTCAAAGTTTTGGAAATATTACTTTACTAAGATGCAATGCATAGACAATGGAGGTGGAGTTTTGGTATTGTGAAGGTTTCTACAGTAAAATATCAAGAAGGATGTTGAATTTTGGAATATTTATATTCACAAAGTAAATTAAAGAACTAGAAAATGAAAATCAAGAATTCAAACTTTTTATGCAAATGATGATAGCTATAGAAACTCAATTGAGATGATAATTGAATATGTTTGTAAACTCTCAATCTCTAAAGAAGAGAGTTGTGATTTTTCAAGAGTGGGAGACTCGAGTACAACCCCTTGTTCTCCATAACAAAATATAATTATGTGTGTCACATCCAACATGTGTTCTTTCCTCTCATGCAAAAACTTTTTTTTTGAATTTTCAACTCAAAATAGTTTTTGGGGATTGAATAACTTTTCAATGTGACAATTAAAATATTTTTCATAAGAAAAATCATTGGATTAATCTAAAAAGGATTCAACATGAACCTTTGGTTGTGTAGTTTATTAGAAATAAGTTTACTATCTTAAAACATTTATCTTTAGTTTTTTGAATTTTTTTAAAAAATTAAGAGTGCGAGTGCAAGAAAGGATAAAACCTCATGTTGTTCAAGATATCTAGGGAATATTTGGGAATGAATGCAAACAAGAAGCCATAGTGAACAAAGAGTGATTCTCACCTTTTCTTGTTCCAAATATTTTGTAAATTTTAAAAAAATAAAGGATGGAAGTATGGATGCTCTAAGTTGAGGAATATAGAAATAGCAAATAAATAATAAACTTTATCCAAGCAATATATGTTATACCAAAAGTGATTGTTAAGGATGAGAGGATAGAGCACACCATAATGGTTCTTAAAAGTACAAGGTTAACATGCAAGTTCCATGGATACCGGCCAAATTTTCCTTTATCTCAAGATTGGATCAAGTTAAAGCCAAAAGTGAATTCAAATTTCTCAATGGCTTTTATTCCAGAAGGACTTTTCCTCATCATATTCTCAAGTTCAAAATTTAGGTATAAAATAATGGATGGAAGCCCATGGACAAGGAGAGATACCCTATATTTAAGACCACAAAGTGAGAATTTTTTATGGGTATAGAAATTATTAAAAGGCTTCCAATGTGGATTTGGCTTTTTGGTATCCTATATCAGCTTATCAATCAAGATGTTTTAAAGAATATTGATGATACTTTAGGGGATTTCATCCAAGAGGGACCAACTACTAAGGAATAAATTTGGCATGTTGCTTATACGTAGATATGTGTTATTATGGATATTTCATAACCTTTTCCACAACCCATTAAGCTTAAATCTAAGTCAAGAGTATGGGATCAACAAATTGATTATGAAAACATTACATTCTAATATTGCAAATGTTATGAGAATGAACTTGGACTCAGGATCAAGGTAAAGCCTAGGGGAAACTCAGAAATGATTTGACAAATAAGAAAAATCAAATATAGTAATAATTTACAAATAAAGACTCAAGAGTCAATTTTTTTTAAGGTATATAAGCCATGGAAAGCCTTTAGGATTTCCTTCCCTATGACTATGCCAAACACCATAAATTAAATTATTGAGCTACCTATGAACATATATACGTATTTAGGAAACTCAAGACCCTTATGAATCATTCCCAAAGGAAGAAAAGCAATTGGAAAATATTTCCATCCCATTCATGATATCTTTTATCTAAACATTATCCCTAATCGATTATCATTGAACATTATTTGACAATGTCATCAAGAGCCTTTGAATCACATGAAGTTGACTTATGGTAGTTCTAGTTCTACAATATAAGCAAATATTTATTATAAATAAAGTTATGTTCCATGGGGATTCATCCTAGGATGTGGGACCATCTCAAAAATACCTCTTGATATCCCTAAAAGACTAGTGACAAGTTAAGATTACTAATAACGAGATTGAAAACATATCAAACTATAAAGTTTTATACGATGATTGGCTTAGTAGAAAATCTAAAGTTGTTTGGATATACTAAAAAAATTTAAAGAGGACCATGAAAATATTTAGTGTCTTCCTTTACTATAATACTAGAATGTTTTGGTTATAAAGAGATGAGCATTATTATTTTTATACCATGCTTGAAAATGTACACCTGATAAAATCAATATGTAGGAATATTATTAAGTGGATACAAAGGTCTCGTGATTTTCAAAACATCAAAAACAATTGTCCCAATTCTAGTTACTAAAGTTGAAACTATTTTAAAATTAATTGTTGCAAACCAAATAATTATTGCAAACCAAATATCACATTCTAAACATCAATATAATTTTGTAAAGAATAAGAAGAATGGGCAAAATCCCACACTAGGATATGTAGAAATTTACATCCATTGAACCTCTTCTTCCTAGTTTAATGTTGAATTTTTCTTTAATAGAGCTTGAGACACTTTTGAATTTCTCTCTTCTTAAAGCAAGTTGGTCCTCATGAATATAAATCATTGTGTGCCTCTTTTCATTGATGATTTTTTTTATCAAATGAGAGGAGATAAAGCATTCTTTAAGGTAGACTTGAGATTCAAATATCATCTACTTTGCGTTAGAGAGGAGGATATTTTGAAGGTTGCATTCAAGACTAGGTATGGGCATTATAAGTTACAACAATACCTTTTAATTTAAATATTACATTGGCTATTTGTATTATGTTGAGACAAACTAGTTTCTAATTGGTTATATTGGATTGAAATAGTTCTCATTCGTATTACATCATGACTACATAGTGGTATTGCATATTACAATAACATATTGGTAATTATTCATACAATTGAAAATAATTACATGGCATTTTCATAGTGTTATGTCATCACTAATGGATTTTGATTGGACCATAATTCTAAATTATTTTGTATATGTATTCATTTAATATATTTGTTATATATTCAAAATGGATAAGGTTTGAACATTAAAAAATTCATTTGAATGTGGAAAGACGTTGGCTATCAAGCTAAGCATGACATTGATGACAATAGACTTAACAAAATGTTTATGAAATCTCTCTTACCAGCAATAAGATATGCATCTTTTGAACAAATTTTTACATAATTATCCTTCAAACTTTGCTTTTTCTTGCCACAACATAACCTTTTGGAGGAAATCAAAGTCTTTGATCTATATATTGATAACAAAGTGGATTTGGATAATTATTAACAAGTATTAACACATATATATTGTTTTTTTATAAATATCCAAGACAAATAAGGTTCATTGAAAACCTTAAAACTTTATTTCATAATTTTGCAACATAACATCTTCTTCCTTATCCATACTATAATTGGAAGTCTATATTTTATCCTAGATAACCTCTAGAGATAATTTGTTTCATTAATTCTATTGTACAATAATATCACGAAGGAAAAACAATTAATTTATTTGAATGTGCCTATGTAACTAATTTGGAGATTATTCTAAATACCACAAGTCATGAGATGAATATAAGGAAGTGATGTCACATGGAAGTATGAAATGACAAATGAGAGTGGGTAAGTGAACACAAAGTCAAGAAATGACTAAGTGGCAAGAAAGCTAATTCAAAGAATTGTTTTGTGTGCCACCATTCTAGGGCCCATGCTGTTGATCAATAATGCAGTAAATTAAATGATTAGGAAGAAAATATCAAAAAATTTCTTTTAAGGATGTATATAAGGTTTTATAATTAGTCATATGAATTCAAATGGGTTTAGTTTGTATTACATTATGGTTTTAACAATTTTTATCAACAAGCAATAAAAGTTTTAAAAGTACTCATTTAATGGTACTAGTATAATTAGCACTCAACCACATAGGAAGATATTGAAGAAATGAAGACCCATACCCATATCTATTTATGTAACTTATAGGAGGAAGTTATATCAGGCATGAGTATGCATTGTTCATTTCCCCCTACTTTATTGAACTTTAATTTCATTCCCATAAGATCTCATGGTGAGACTTTTAAGGATATAAAAAAAGTAGAAAAAATATCAAGTACTCTGACTCCAATATTTGTTTCTATTATGGTTGTTATTGAAGGGTAAAAGGATTTTATAATATTATCTACTGATGAATTGATAGGATCTGTGCAAAGATAAAAAAAAAAGCTTTGTTGAGTTGATAATCAAGGACAATGTAGGATCCTTAATTTTTCTATTTTGAATATGTACATTGTCTCCATTTTGATAAATTTGATGAGAGGGTTCTTACCCCTTGATAAAACAAAAATATTTTCACATTGTAGACCAAGGTTCATATCGAGCGTGCAAATGACACATTTTTCAAGAGCTGGCCAACATACTTGGAACAAAAATATATTCCCTCTTGAAAGGGAAATAGTTTTCTTCCAAGGTTTGAGTATGCCAACTCTTGGCCAGTGTGGATAGAATCAGAGGTCGTTTTTTGTTTCTTTAAGGGACCTTTGTTGGTTATGTCTCAAAAGATAAATTTCTTGGTACAATGATTAAATATTAAATTTTTGACTGTATAAAAATAATTCTACTGCACAAATATATCAACATACATGAGCTAAGTAGAACTAAATCTGGACAACAAAAGTAAAATTTATAGCTTTGTAAACAATAGTTTTCCAATTAGCATTGTTCATTGCACTTGAGATTTATTGCATATATAACAACAATGATTACATTAAAGCTATATGAAATTTTAAAATTCACTACAAGAAACTAGCTTAAATGCTTTGAACGAAACTTAATCTAATCATAATCTAAACAAGTTCCAAAGAAAAGTCAAAGGTTTAAGGGTAAGAGAAAATAAAATAAAACAAGTTAATACTACCCTAAACTCTTGCTCCAATCCAATAAAGCAATAAATCCAATTTAAATCAATCCGAACCCGACCATTATTCACACAACCTAAGGTCTGATATGGTGCAATATTCAAAGGAGCAATAAACTATGAAACGAGTTGAGTGCAACCACCATCAACATGCGCATATTGAACACAAAAAAAATCAAAAGCCTTATATTATAAAGATATTCATTGAGTACATGAATTCATATTTGTCCACTTTGGTGGATTATAAAAACAAAGCTCAATACAATAATTGCTTGGTTCGAAAATGTCATTCTACTACAAACAAAAAAGAAAACTAAGAAAGAAGAAAGTTAAAGAGGCTAACTAACATATGGTTTTTGACCCCAATAACTATCTAGTGAGTCATTGTTTATACAATTTTTGGTAGGTAAAAGTATTTTATTTATTGCACGGGTTAAAGGGTCTCGTCCCTATTACAATAGGAGTAAGTAGAGTCATCAGTGCCCAATAGTGGCAGCCAGACAAAAACCATCAGGGGTTCTACCCCTTTCAACCTGGTCCAGTACATATCGAAACCAACAAAAACAGAATTCACAAAACCATTACAAAAATAGGCAACCCACCTACCTAACATATAATTTCCTAGGCTATTGGGAATCCTCATTCCTTTCCTTTTGGGCATTGGTGTTGTGATCAGGGGACAAAAGAGTCTTGAGCATAGTAGGGAGATCCTTGAGCTCCTCAATGGCACTGGAAAGGAGAGCACTACCTTCCTGGTAAATGTTGATAGCCACCTACAAGTGGCCTACTATTTTGTTGACTCGATTGAGGGCCACAAAGTGGAGCTTATCCTCGACATTAGTGGTGTGATGCTCATCTTCATCATTGATTATCTCTGGAGATGACCGTTGGTCACTCAGGTTCGAGGTCTTCAACCTGTTGGACTTCCTTCTTTTTTGGGGGGCCGGATTGACTTTTGTTTGTACCTCGGGCGCTTTCTAGTGGGAGCTTCTTCCTTGGGAGAAGAAATAGGGGGCGCCTCTTTCTTGCCAAGATCAAGGGGGGTGGAGGGCGCAGGGGAGGGAGGTTTGGCGGAGGCTGCATGGGGGGATATGGTAGGCTTGGGGGATGGTAGGGGGTGGGCACACCGATGCGGGTGGGAGTCGGAGGAATGAGTGGGAGTAGGCGACCGAGAGGAGATTCCCCTTGAAACTTGGTGGGCTAGGGCATGCCTGTAAAGCACCAAAAAGAGCCCTTGGTGATGAGGGGGCTTTGGGGATTTACTCTCCCTAAAGTTGGTAATAGTACAAATGATGGAGCGAAGGAGGAAGTCAGGGACGTTGATGGGTCTAACGTCGCGAAGATGATTAACAAAGGCAATGTTATAGGCTCGAAGAGGCCTATTGGGGTTGTCAACAGTGACATACTGAATAACAGGGACAATGGCAGTGTCCCAAGGCCGAGGCAAGGAAGAGCGCACAACCCCTTTCTTATCCCAAACTAGATTTTTTCCCTTGTCGAGGAACTGATCAGTTTCCTCCTTAAAGTTATGCCTATCTCTACGCACAATTCTACCATTGGGAGGAATACCAGAGACCTGGGCAATAGAGTGAACACTTACCTCAAAATGGAGGTCGTGAACCTGCACTTCCCCCTGGTTCCATGACTCGATGAAATCTCTGGTGACTTCCTCATTTATCCCAAAGAAAATCTTGAAGAAATTGATGAAGTGCTTGGCGTCTAACAGGGCCGCAGTCCGAGGCTCGATCTGCAAGTTGGCAGGCTCAGAGAGGGCCATGGTGGTGATCAGACCAGGGGAGACAGGGCTAGCTAGCAGGGTTCTATCGCCTCTCTTGTCGTGCTTTGAAAGAATGATCTTCACTAAAGCTAGGTGAAGATAAAAGGACAAGGAGAGGCAAAAAAAGCGACCATCGAGGGCTATAGGGAAGATAATCCAAAAAAAGGGGATGGGAACAAAAATCTTAGCAGAAGCATGGCTCATGATGACAGGGCCAGAATGGAGGGGAGTGGAGGGAAGAACGAAGTGGGCGATGAAAGGGTTGGAGGTAAAAATGATGCAACACGAGCTACTGGAATGCGAAGATGAGGGCCAACAGGGGATGCACGGGGGATTGAAGCAAGCCATATTGTTTGCATGGAAAACCGTACTGACATCATACCAAAAAATGATGGGAGTAGCGGAGTTCCAAAAGTTGATGGTATTGAGAGTAAACACCCTTGGTGTTGATGAGGCACCCTCGTGGTGGTAAGAGCCACCTTTTTTGTTGATCTTCCGAGGAGAGGTGGTGTTAAGAATGAACACCTTTGGTATTGAAAAATATCATCGTGGTAGCTAGAGCTACCTTTCGAATCTATTCTCCACATCCTGATTGGCTTTGGTGATGACATCCTAGGGGAAGTCTTCTTCCCAAATAGACAGGTTGGTTTGATTGACAACTTTGTTGGCTAGGATATCAACAACCTTATTTTCTTCCCTAAGCACGTGATTGATCTTGTATTGGAGAATGTAGTTAAGGGAGACTTGGCAATCCTGGATAATAGTTTGGATGTTCCTTCCTCCTATGCTCTTGTTGATGATGTGGCCAACTATAACAACAGAATCCCCTTCAAAAATGATTGGTTTGGAAAGGGCTTTACTCACCTCAATGCTTCTCCATAGCGCTCTGGCCTTTGCATAGTTGTTAGTTTAGGTCCCCAAATTTTTGGCAAAATCCTTGGTAGTAATACTGTTGTGATCTCTGATGACTCCTCCCACCCCTGTGCTGCCTGGGTTTCATTTGGATTCTCCATCAAAGTTAGCCTTGAGCCATCCCAGGGGAGGAGGGAACCATTTGGCATTGGCCTTGGAGTTGGGGGAATTTTGGGCTTTATTGCAGTCTGAGGGAATCCCAAGAGAAGCAAACAAGTAAGATTCAAACCCAAAGTTTGGAATGTCAGTGCAGGGAATGAGGCTATTATTCTCAATGGCAAAGGATAGGGCTCTGATGGTGACAACATCCGAGTTTCTGGGGCTCTCATTGAAAATGTGATTATTGCGTTCCAACCAAATTTGCCAAGTCACATGGTGGAGAAGGGAGTTCCATAGAAAGTTGAGTCTTGAATTTTTAAAGACCCTGGGCCATTGGGTGAACAGGTCCATGATAGACTTGGGCCATACCCAGCTGACCTGGAATCTACTGATCAAGAAGGAGAAAACATCCCAAGCGAAGGGGCATTCCAGAAGAATGTGTTGGGTGGACTCCCATGCTTGGGTACAGAGGTAACACCTATTGGGAACAATGACTCCCCTTTGGATCAAGTTGTCCGTAGTCAGGATTCTGTTATGGATAGCAAGCCAGCAGAAGTGGGCCACCTTAGGGATCAGGAGCTTGAGCCAGATGCTCTTGGCTAAGGACTGGCTATCACTATTTTTGGGATTCATGGGTGGGTCGTCCATCATCTAGGAAGCAGATTTAATGGTGAAACGCCCATCACTAGACCTTTTCCAGCAATGCTCATCATTCCTCTGGGACTGCAGGATGAAATTCACCCTAAGGATGTCCTGGAGAGTTGCTATAGCTTTGTCAATGGCAACACTCTTAATTTTGAACTGGACCTTCTTCCATTTTTGACTTCCCTAATCCATGGTGATGAAATCAACAACTCTGGGACCGTATTTATTATCTGTGAGGTGTTTGATTGCGGCCACTTCGGGATCATTGATGAGGGGATCTATTCTAGCCCAAGCATCCTTCCAAAAGTCAATGTCCTTACCATTTCCCAGCTGCCACCATGACCCCTATTGTAGAAGCTGCTTGGTGTGGGCTATGGATTTCCAGAAGTGGGAGCCAATGCAGGGAATCTCCATATCCAAAAATGAGTGGTGTTGTAGATATTTTCTTTTGACGATGGACACCCACTCCAGGTTGGCATTGGTGACCACCTTCCATGCTTGTTTGGCTAGGAGGGTCTGATTAGTGATGCTTATACGATGCAGACCCAACCCCCCTATTTTTAGGAGTGTAGACCTTATCCCAGGCGACCAGGTGGAACTTTCTTTGATTATCATTCCCGACCCACAGGAAATGCTTCTACACTTTTTTGATAGCTTCTCCCACCACAGCAGGGATTTTGAAAATCGATAGAAAGTAAGTTGGAATGCTTTGAAGGACCGACTTAACCAAAGTAGCTTTACCTGCTTGGGAGAGAAGAGCCCCTTTCTAACCTACCAACTTTTTGTGGATATTTTCTATGACATTGTTCCACATAGCCTTAAGTGGTCTTCCTCTGAACATCGAAAGGCCCAGATAGGTAGTTGGGAGATCAGCTATGGTGCAACCCAAAATTCCTACAATCTTTCTCTATCTTTTGATGGGGGTATTGATGAAGTAGAGCTTACTCTTAATGAGGTTGATCTTCTGGCCGATAGCTTCCTCGTAGAGGTTGAGGATGGCCTTGATGACTTTGGCTTCGGATATTGAAGCTGTGGTAGCCAACAAAGTGTCATCCATGAACTATTGGTGAGTGGAAGGAGGGAGCCTAGAGGCTGCCTTGATGCCAGAGATCAGATTTCTGGAACAAGCACTTTTGATGGCTCTTCCCAGACTCTCAGCCAAGATGATGAAGAGAATGGGGGAGAGGGGGTCTCCCTGCCTTAGCCCCCTGGTGCTGGGGAAGTAGCCGGTGACTGACCCATTAACCAAGATAGAGAACCAAGAGGAGGAAATACAATTGGAGATCAGATTCACCCAAGATTCATGGAAACCATACTTGAGGAGGATTTTGGTCAAGAAATCCCGATTAACTCTGTCAAAGGCTTTGTTCATGTCTAGCTTGAGGAAGAAGGCAGAGAAGTTGGAGTTGTGGGTAGAATGGATCAGCTCATGGATGGTTATGACACCGTCAAGAATGTTTCACCCCTTAATAATGCTACCTTGGCAAGGATTGATGATGGTGGGAAGGATCTCGGTGAGTCTGTTGGCCAGGGCTTTGGATAGAACTTTGTAGATGACATTGCACAGACTGATGGGATGGTAATCAAAGAGGGACTGGGAGTTCACCCCCTTAGGGATCAGGGCCAAGAAGGTGGAATTGACATCTCTGGGAATGATGCTGGACATCTACATTTCAGTGATGGCTAGGCACAGATCAGGGCCCACAATGTCCTAGTAGGTTTGGAAGAATCTAGGGGAGAAGCCATCGGGCCCAGGGGCTTTATCAGGTTTCATAGAAAATAGGGCTTGGTGGATTTCCTTGTGGGATAGGGGGCTGAGGAGAAACTTATTCATATCTTCGAAGATGGTTCTAGGGATGTTTTTAAGGAGAGAATCCATGGCAAGGATGGAGGAGGAGGGGGGGCGAGGAGATCTTCAAAGTGATAGACGACTTCATTCCTAATCTGGTGGATGTCGGAGGTGTATGACCCATCCTATCTGATGAGGCCTTTAATTCTGTTGGCTCCCCTATGCTTGAGAGTAGAGATGTGGAAAAACTTGGAGTTGGAATCACCTTCCCTGAGCCAAAGTTATCTTGATTTCTGGTGCCAAAACGTTTCTTCTTTGCGTAAGGTGTTGTGATATTCAGACAACAAAACCCTTTCTTCATCTCTAAGCATGTCATCCCCCTACCCTTTCTAAAATCTATCCTCAATCTGATCGAGCCTGGTCTTGATATCATGCTTGGTTTCAAAAATATTCCCGAAGGTCTCCCTATTCCAAACTTTCAGATTTTCCTTGATCAATCAGAGTTTTTGCATTACTTGGTTGGTGGCTATCTTGGGGAATTTTCTTTTCCACCATTCTACGAGCTGATTTTTGAGATTAGGATGTTGAGTCCACATTGACTCAAACCAGAAAGGAGTCTTAAACTGGGGCTTGCTTGCTGTTTCGAAGAGGAGCGGGCTGTGATCAGACCCTATCTTTGGGAGAGCCTAAAGGGTGGCATCTCCAAAGAGAGGAAGAGCTTCTTGGGATAGTAGGAACCAATCAAGATGCTCTTGGATGAGATTGTTTCCCCTCCTTCTATTACTCCAAGTGAAATGGGATCCCCGCAACTGGACGTCCATAAGGGCATTGGAGTCTACAAACTATCTTAAATCATTTGTTGATCTGTGGGTAATGGCATTCCCTCCTCTTTTATCAGAAAAGTGTAGGGGAGAGTTGAAGTCCCCTGCCAGGATCCATAAAATATTGATGAACGCTTGCCTCATCTGGGTGATGGTGTCCCACAAAACCGCTCTGCCCTAAGAAGTGTTGGGGGCGTAGACATTAGTCATGATCCAAGAAGTCTGAGAACTAAGATCATGGAAAAGAATGTTGGACAGTCTATCTTGACCTGAGATGAATCTGCCTTCGACTTTGGCTGGGTTCCAGAGGCATAGGAGGCCACCTGAGGAGCCAAAAGCCGGGGAGTAGATGAAGTCACAATTTTTCCAAATGGTCTTAGCAACCCTTGGTGACCACTGATCATCTAATTTGGTTTCCTGGATAAGGAAGATTGTGGGGTTGGAATATTTCCTCATGGCGATAGCCAACCTTTGCTTAGCTGCCCCATTCAGTCCTCTCGCATTCTAGGAGAGGACTTTCATTTAGAACTTTTGGATGGATTTTTTTCCCCCTTTGCCTTGATGCACGAGGGGTTTGGGTCTTCGGATTTCTTCCTTGATGGTGTTTCCAATTTCTTGGAATAGGGTTTTCTGAGTTTCGTTGGCTATGTCCTTAGCGGTGTCCTGATTTCTTCGTTCTGCCTCGGAAGGCCTACCCTTATTTCTATCTCCTCCTACATCCATCTGGGACTTTTTGAAGCTTTGGGTTTGCTTGGGACTCCAGGGTTCTGGGGATTCATGGGCAGACTCATCGCTGTCAAAATCGGTGATGTTTGTGTTAGCCGGAGAGGCAGGGTATTCAGACCCTAAAGGGGGGGCAAAGGGGATGGGGGGTAGGTGAACAGGGAGGCTTTGAAGGAGGGCTTTGAAGAGTGGTGCTGGTAGTGGGTGGGGGTGACTGATGCGGAGGGGGATGGGGATAGGAAATTTCTTGGGTGGAATAGACATTTAGGCGTAGAAGGGGAGTGAGATTAGGAACTAGGGAAGTCTTGGGAGGGATTTCTCCTTCCTCAATCTCCTCAATGGAACCAGAATCATTGAGTAAATTAAATTTATTAGAGATAGAGACCTGGGTACTTGCCTTTTGAGTAGCTTCGACTGATGGTGGTCGGTTCTGTTGCCTGCTCTTGAGGTTCAGGTTCTGTCCTAGTTTAAGGATAATCTTCTAGCTGTCAGCTTGATCCGAATGCCCCGTAATCTAGAGATCGGTTTTAGGGTTTTTACGCTTTGGGCACTGGGATGGGAGGTGCCCTTGTGATTGGCACTCCAAGCAGAAAGTAGGCTTGTTTTCAAACACTAGCGGTTGTCTTCATCTGTAATCCCCATAGATCAGGTTGAGGTGATCTGGGAGTTGCGATTCTAGGTTCACATTGACACAAATGCATGCTTGGGTGAGACGAGTCCTGGCGCAGGTGGCTGGGTCTATAGCCACAAGCTCCCCAAATGCCCGAGCTAGACCTTGTAACGCATCCTCGTAGAAGAAGTGCGCGGGGAGATTAGGGAGCCGGACCCATATGGGAGCATAATTAATGCTCTGTGCCTCTGGATCAAAATTTGGCTCCCATTTCCTTAGGAACAAGCTTCACCTTTCGAAGAACCAAGGACCTCCGAACAATATGCATTCTACATCCTCCCGCGTGTTAAGTTGGATCATGAAAAACCCCCTGGACATCGTGAAGAGTTCCAGACTCCCTAGGGTTTTCCATTTTGTTGATGCCCAACGATGGATTGAGTCCATATCCGGGCGTCCTCCAATGAATTTTCCCACAAGGGAAAATGAATCTCGTGTCGCATACCCTTCCATGAGTTGTTTAGGGCATAACACATCGTATCCCTGTGCAACGAAGCCGCTCGAAGCGATTGTGGGCTATCTGAATTTACTCTGCAAGAGCTCTACGTAGGAGGGTTGGCCATGATTTTTCTCGCCATCGTCTGGTTTGTTAGGGGGGTCTTTCCCCTTGATAGTTTTGATTTGAATATTGTCGCTCGCGGCGGGTGGAGTGCTTTCGACTTGGTTCGCCATCGTGTGGGGGTGGATTTACCGCACGATTGCATGCCGCTCTCCACCCGATCATCTGCCTTACTCTGCTTCTCGCCTGTGACTGAAATATCGCTTGTTTTTTTTATCGCCATCACTTCATCATCCTCTCTCGATAATAAGCATAGTTTCTTTTAAATCATTTTTAATTAAATTTCTATAATTTTTGGTCTTCACCTGACATTACATTTTGCAATTAATTGCTATCTAATTCTAGGATGTGTTCCTTGAGATTGCTTTTCAGCCATACTATGACCATGCCTCATTAAATATGCACTACTTTGTCCATGCCTCATAAAGTCTTTATTTGCACAATATTTGGGAGCTTTGAAACAACCATACTTCATTAAATTTTTATTTCTTTGCAAATTTTAGGTTGACCATTAATTTCATCTATATACGATCCAATACGCTTGTACTTACTCAGTTTGTATTAAAATTCCATGTTCACCATTATGTTCACCATCTTTAATTTACAAACAACCCTGCAAAACACAACAAAAATGTAAGCGTTAGAATTTTAATATTATTATTAATTTATATATATGTATTTTTTTAATTTTTAATATTTCCCTTAAGTTTCTGGCATTGCACAAATCCAGTATTTTAAACTCTTATGCTTATATCATCCCCAAAAAAACTTTGGCTTTGTGCTTTGCTTCACATTGCACAATTTTAGGATTCCAAACTCTTATGCTTACATCATCCTAAGAAAAACTTTGGATTTATGCATTGGCTTCATTGGCTTTCGGCATTATCCATTCTAGCTTCGTGTAATTATGTACCAAATTGAAAGTAAAACTCCAAACTTGTGTACTTTGCTTTTTTTTTTTGTTAGAGAACAAGGGGTTGTACTCGGGTCCCCCACTCTTGAAAAATCACAACACTTCTTTAGAGCATGAGAGTTTACAAAAAAATTCAAATCTCATCTCAAATGAGTTGCTATATCAATTTACATAAAATGTCTGAATTCTTGATTTTCACTTCTTGGAACTTTTTCAATTTTTTGCATGATTACAAATATTCCAAAATTCACCATCCTTCTTGACATTTTTCTACAGCAGTCTTCACAATATCAAAACTTCACCTCTACTATTTATACATTGCATCTTAGTAGAGTAATATCTCTAAAACATCGCATTATCATAGCCTGCTTTACCAGATCTGGAATGTTGGTTTCCTTCTTGAGGCACAAGTGCAACCACAAAATTAAAAAATAGTTTATATGAAAGCACATTAATTTTATAAATAAAGCAAATATTACTAATATAAAACATTAAATTAAATCTTAATCATTATTTGATTCAGGTAGTCAACATTTTATTGTTAGCTTCAACTAAACTTACTACTTCCTCTAACCAAGGAAAAGAGAATTTAACTTCACGATCCTCGATTAAAACCCCTTTATTAGCTAGCCTATCTGCACATTTTTTTTTCTTTCCTTAATATATGTGTAAACCCAATTTCTTCAAAATCTATAGCAAGGTCTTGAATTTCCACAATTATCTCTTGTATATTCCATGGAGCCTTTGCTTTCCTCAAAATAGCATTTATTACTATGAGTGAATCACCTTCCATCCATACTTTGTTCCATTTCACTTGTTTGCATATTTTTACCCCTTCTAAAGCCGACCAAGCTTAAACTTCATTATTTGTCTTAAATCCATTATTGAAAGCGTAATGAGACAAAATATCTCCCCTATTATTTTTAGTTATTCCTACTCCTATTGGTTATGTATTTCCTTTAGATGCTCCATCAAAATTCAATTTGACCAACTCCACATCTAGTGGTTTCCACTTTATATTCTTTACCTTCTTTTTGTTTATCCTCTTCCCAACATCATAATTCCATTGATGACTTGACTCCATCTATTAAGACTCTCTGATTCCAAATTAAGGATTGGATGAGTTGATAGGGTTGGTTTTTATGCACTTTCCTTTCATTTTTGGACTTTAACTTTATTTGCTTTTACTGATTGGGTTTTTGACATTGTACAATTTTAGGATTTTCAAGTCTCATGCTTATGTCATCTAAGGAAAAACTTTGGTTTTGTGCATTTTGTTTTTAATGGCCCGTGAATGATTATGGACATTTCCAATGGCTTAGAATAACTTTTTGAAGTCCAAAAAAGTCTTTTAATTGCTTCGAAATGATTTTTCAATAGTCTAGTAATGATTTTCAATTGCTCGAATATAATTTCCAATAGCCTTGAAACAAATTCTAATTGCCTATAATTAATTTCCAAGAGTTCGAAATTGATTTTTTGATTGCTTGAAAATAATTTTCAAAAATATGCAATTGATTTTATATAGCCCAAAAATGATTTTTTTACATGTCCATAATTAATTTTCAATAACCTAGAAATGATTTCAACAGTCTCGAAACGATCTTTCAATTGCCTGAAATTGATTTTTAATAGTTTAGAATGATTTTCAATTTCATTTGAGTGCTAGGGTTTTGGAATCTACACAAGATTTTGAGTTGTTAACAAATTTAAACTCTCATGTTTTTAGCTCTTAACTTTTTCTTAAGCGCCCAAACTTATGATCGGGGAAACTTTTTGGACTTAAAACCATTTCCTAATAATTCCCCAAGGGTGACCTTGGTCACGACATCTTGGACAACTTGCAGAAAGCAAGCAATTTCGAGCATTAATTATCCTTAGAGCATATGGAAGTTCATGCTTTTCAAAAGGCTCTTTTCAAAGAGCATATAATGGAAGAAGTTTATAGACATAACCATGGCAATAGTCATCACAACAAGCTCAAGGTACAACATAAGTAGAACCATATTTAAAAGCTTTCAGCTAAAACCCTAAGTTTTGGATGATTGAAAATTACAAACAAACCCAAGAAAAACAAGAGAAAGCTTACCAAAATTTCAAAAAGCAGGTCCCCAATCAATGCAGACTAGGGTGTGTTGTGCAAGTGCAACAACAGTTCCAATTCCTTGTATTGATTATAATATTTAATCACTTGACATGAGCTCAACTGGTTAAATACCTCAACTTTGGAGGAGGACAAAGAAACTTTATCACATATTTATCTTCTATGAGATGAAGTAATTCTATATAGTCCTCTTATATACCTTATAAAAGGACCAACTTCAATTAATTTTGATTTAGCTTACATTGTTTTAACTTTACTTTATTTATATGCCAAGTGATAAGACTTAACATGTGGAAATGAATGCCTAGAGTTGAAATGAGGTCTTCTATGCATTTTGATGATCAAAGGTGACACATGGAGTTGTCACCATAGTTCTATGTATTTGTGTATGTTGGTGCATCTAAGGTTGGTTCTATTGCCCAATCTAGCATTGATTGAGATAACAACTACTCAAGACAATAGAATCATCATTTTTAGTGTAACATCCCCACTATTTGATTAAATAATTATTTATCTGCTTGTAGAATGAGATATTGTTGAAGGTATTTGTGAGTGCAGGTGTAGGTATTTACTTCTCGACAAGCGGGATTGGATGAGATTAGCACCCACCCCTGGTGGAGACGATGGTTGTAGGTGTCAGGTAAGGTGGGATATGATGTCGTGCTTTATGCACCATGACCTGTGGGTACATGGAAGCCCACTAAAGAAAATTCATGTAGGTCATGTTGCTTGCTAAATGCATCTATCTATCTATCTATCTATATATATATATATATATATATATATATATATTTCTTGCTAAGTTCATGTTTGCTTGCTGGGTGAAGTTATTTGTTTAGAATATGAGTGTTTATGTTTATATATATATATAATAATAATAATATAACTAAAAACATAAATATATTTATTTTAAATAAATAAATAAGATATTTAATAAAATTATGAAGTAAAAGTTAAGATAACATTTTATGTCAAAATATTTTCTTTTTCGGATAGACCAAACTCTACCACCTGGCGGCCGGTTAAGGTAATGTTTGCATGTTCCATCTTATGTGTCGTCTCGAAAGCATATTTGAAATTTCTTAAATGGAGAGTAAGCTTCATTCCATGGGGGGATCCAAAAATTTTGATGCAAGCGTGTTCATGAACGGATGTACTCGAGCATTCATGGAAAGAAAGGTGCATACCAGTATCCGTCGTCAGCTAAAATTTGGTAGGCTCCTACCGGTTACACTCATGGGAAGTTGGTATTTGAATTGTTCTTGTGACGTTAAGAATATAATATTTTAAGCATAGGCTATATCATATCTGTGTTGATGAATGGTATTCAAAATGTGTTGTGTGATATTATGAATAGAACAATTTATGTATAGGCTATGTCGTGCCTTCACTGTTGGGTAATTGAGTTGGTAATAATTTGTTTGGCTTTAGCAAACTGTTGGAAATTCCTTTGTGGATTTAAATTGACCTCTGAAATTTCCTTGTGTGGATTCCAAAACCAGACCTGAAATTAGTCGGACATAATAACCCCCAATTAAGGAAAGAAAATGGAATAGCAGTGGAAATTTTGTTTATTTTTAAATCTTAGAGTGCATATTTTAATTTTGAACATAGTTCATCTGCTTGTTGTTTTCACATAGTAAATTGCATCCATATGAGGTCATGCTGACCCAAAAGCTTGCATCCATACGCTCTCCGCCATGTTGGAAGGGGGGTTGCTTGTTGATAAATACAAGTTTCTCTTCAACACCCGATGGTCTGAAGTGGGATCGAGTTCCGACTTGGAGGTTGTAGATAGCCATTGCCGAAGCCAACTTTGATTGCTTATAAAATCATCTCTTCTTATGATATTTGTATCTTTGTTATATAAAGAAATATAATACTTTCATTGGACATGTAATACTTGTTTTCATGTGAAACTAGAGCTTTGGTCGGCGACAGCCCTGTGTTAAAAACAAATAAATATTTGAGTATGTTATCAGGTTGTTGATGATTATTGAAATTGGAATTATTTTTCTTCGTCTTTTCGAAAATTCTGTTGAAATGTTTTCTTCTGCCTTACCTTGGAACAACATAGATAATCCAGATAGTCAAAATTTCTTTATTGAATTCTTATTTATGAAAATGTGAAAACAGAAGTATATCCATATATTATCTAAATTAAACCAACAAGAGTTAATTGCTTGTGTCATCCATCGGTAATGCGAAATCAAATCCATTATAAAAGAAAATTTGAAAAATATCTAACATGTGGTTTAGAGTAAGTCCAATCGGCAACCCCAATGTGAATAATCATTTGAAACAAAGCTTGGAGATGTATTATATAAAATCTCAATTATAAAAGTTTTATTTTTAATTTATCAATAACTTGAAGAGTTCCATGTTCATCTTGATGTATATGAATATTATTTTCTTCTGAATGCGTAATTATGGTGGTATTTTTACCGAAAGATATTCAGGAATGAGATAAAAAGAGTTTGCTAAATTGTTTGTTAAGCATGGTTGCTTCTTCTCTGGAAATGGAGTCCTATAATAAAAACATAATTGAAAATTCTTATTCTTGTGAGAGGGCGAATGTCATGTTCGCTTGTTTTTAGAAGACCAAATTTGTTAAAGTCTACCCGTAGTAACTAAAACCATGATTTATTGGACTCTTATAAAATGAAATCCATATTTTGGGAAATATACTCCTTGGATCTGAAGGTTGTGAATCATTGAGGGAAACGTAGGATTTTCATGTCGTTTTCGCTGGTGTTTTCTATATGCTTTTACACTGCCCATTAGGTATGGCTTTTCTAACCTGTGATGTCTCTCCTGTGATGTCACCTGACATGAAGCAAAAATTGTAGATTGATTAAGTCTTGGGTTACCTTGGTCGTGATTAATCATGACATCGAACTTGGAAATACTAAAATAGTAGAATATAATTAATAAACCCTCGAGTTTCTAAAAACTATAGAAGCTATTTTTGGTGTCGACATCTTGCAAAAAGTGTGGGTTTAATGCTTTCGTTTTAAAAAGAGGATAGAGGTAGGATCAAAATTTTAATTCCAAAACAACTTTAATTTTATGTCTATTGAAGCTTTAGGTAGATGTTCAATTTAAGTATCTTTAAAACAACTTTAATTTTATGTCTATTGAAGCTTTAGGTAGATGTTCATTTTAAAACAACTTTAATTTTATGTCTATTGAAGCTTTAGGTAGATGTTTAATTTAAGTATCGTATAAAGATTCATTTCTTTTATGTAGATAATAGTATAGGTGGAGTTGAGAGAAATCTTAATTGTCTAAATAAAATAATATTTAGTTTTGATTTAAGTAGACAATATTACTACATGCATTCTCAAAATTATTATGTATTTTTCTTAGATTTCATAACCTTTATTCTTTTATATGATCTCTGTTACTTGAATGAACTTTTAAAAGGTTAACGATATTATTATATTATTTTTCTTTATATGTTTTCATTTATATGAATCGTTACATTTAAATAATAAGTTTAACTTTAGAAGAACTTACATTAATGTAACTACTTAATCCTCAACAAAATTTTAAGGGTGAAGAAACATCTTCATTGAATACCAAAACCAAACCAAACTAGCTTAAACCAATGAGAAGGTTGGTATCCTAATATATTCAAAAACCATCAAGGAGGATGGATATTAAACTTTAGTGTCATCGAGAAGGATGCACACCCACCCAACTCCAACAACTCATAGTTGGCAGTTGTTGTGATTCGGGGATAACCGTTCTCTGGTAGAAAAATAAAGGTTAGAGGATCTTATACCATGGAGAGTAACGAATGATGGTATGGGACGTCGGTTCTAGGTTATTGTACGAGGTAGTACAGTGAGGATTCTCACGAATACCATCTAGTTGTGGAATAGCTCGAGACTAGGGAGTAGGCCTCAAGGTCGAAAGATCTAGCGATAGACAGTATGAGATGTCTTATCAACAACTATGATGGAAAATGAGAAATTTGAACCCAAAGCCAGAGTATTGGCGGGCCTTGGTAGCTTCCATAGAAATATGGATTGAAACTAGGTACCAGGCATATCAACACTAAATCTAGCACGAACATAAAACAAACATATGAAAATATGTGTCCATCCTTCCAGGTGTTATGGACCCTGGAAGGATAACCCCTTACCAGAACACGAAACTCGAGATAGGGACAAACTTTGCAAGATTTGACCAATATCAAGCACTCGTGACTCCGTCTTCAACGGATAATGATCTCGAAGTGTAGAAACCTATGCCTACATACTAATATAAATTTGGGTGTGTAAATGGCAGTTGTGTCTTTGTTATCAAGTAAATCAAAATTTTGAATTTGAGAATTTTGACAACCATATGAGTCAGACCTGTGGTTGTTACATTTAGGTCAAGTGAGAGTTCTTTAGATTTATAATTCAAAGGACAAAGATAAGTGTAGATATTTGCAATATTTATTTTGATTTTTTTTTCATTTATGTGTAAAGGGGTGATTTCCCTTTCTATATTAGAGGATTTACCTAGGGAAATATATGTTCTTTGTGGCTTTCTATAATAAATTATGCCTAGTTTACCTTCAAATACAATTGAATATAAATATAAATTAGAGGTATTGAGAAGATTTTAATATATGTTAAATAGAGAAAAAAATGATAAGTTGAGGCATTATATTTTTAAAAAGAATCATGAAGCAAGAGTGATGTGGAATCATATCGAACTACGTTTGTATTAGTCATGACTGCTTAATAGCACAAATTACAAAACAAAAATCCAATAGTTAGCTAACTTGAGCTAACAAATTGGCTAACAACTTAACAACTTAAACCATAATCTAACATGAGCTTAATGTGAAGTCTCATGTGAATAATAATAATATGCCTTATGTTTGGATTTCCTCATCATTCCTCCCAACCATAGAAGCATTGGACTCCAATTATTTTACAAGAAAGTGGGAGAGAACATGGGAGTGTGCAAGTGCCCAAAATATAGTCCTCTAACTGATGAAGAAAATGAAGACCCTTTGGAAGGCTCTGCTCTATCACAAAGAGCAAAAATCATCACCAAGGAATCACTACCACTCCTACAAAGGGAGTACCCAAAGCAAACTATGCTCCAAGGGCTATAGTAGGAATTTTCTTCTTCTCAAAATGTTGCCTACTCCTCACATCATTCATGCTTCAAAAAATGGTGATACAAGTTGGCTTGAAATAGATCCAACATATCACCTAGCCACAAAATTTGTGCTTTAGTTGGTAATAACCCAAAACTAAGCACTGGGTAGTAAACGAAGTCAATCAATTTTTTGCCACACCTTGTTAACCCCCTATGACTAGAAGCATGCACCTCAACTAGCAGCCTATACCATCCTGTAAAACAAGTGCCTCAAAAATACATTTGATTCATTGTGGGGTAAATTGCAATAAAGAGACCCAGGTGTTGTAGGTGAGTTGGAGAGGAGAGGGCAATCCTCCAAGGGAGGTCCCAGGTTCAAATCTCCACCCTACCAAAAACCTGAATTGGGTATCTAAAATCCAATTGATAATGTTGGTGCGGGCAGGGTCGGGTGCAACCCCCGGGTGACTTTGACGGTGTAGAACCCCCTGCTTGTGGTCTCTCAGACCAAGGCGGCTCTGCAAGGGGTTTTTCGCTTTAAAAAAAAAAAAAATTGCAATAAAGAGAAAAAATAATAAGGGCACAAATCCTCCAAGTGTTCTTATGGTAATTTGCTCATCTTATCGGATTACATGGATAACCAGTCGCTGCAACTGCCAAGTGTTATAAAGGAGATTACTAGTTATGAGGTTCACTTGTATTGAGGAGTGTTAGGTACCACTGATCATGCACTCCATATTACAAATCCATAAAGGATAATTTCTTACAAGGCATACAATTGGCTTAAGTCAAAATAGAGTCCAAATAGGACTTAATGCACCAAAATACAAAAATGTGGAGAATTAATTAATTATAAAAAATAATTAATTAATGAAAGGTGCACTAATCTATGCAAATATAAAAGAAAAGAATTATCTCCATTGGAAATGAGGGGAAGTGGGGTGTGGGTCCCTCCATATGCAATTTGGCAATCACTAAAGAATTATAATTCAAACTGGATCGCGAGCCATATTTAGTTGAATTGATTTGAGATTAACAGATTGTGTGCCATGAGTTCGATGATATGGCTTTGTTTTTACACACATACAATAAAGTGTAGTGGTTGCTCCACAACGTACCCCAAAATTGGGGATCCACCTTTTTGCATGTTTTCCAAGAAGACCGAAGTGGCCCATATGCTAAAGATCAAATAAAAAGCAAAACACCGCAAGGAGAAAAAGTGTCGTGATATCACGACATGTTGCATTTTCGTGGTTCAAAGCAAAGAGAAAAAGAAAAGAGAAAAAGTGTCACGATATCGCGACATGTATTATCACGACCAAAAAGAAAAATGTGTCGTGATATTGCGACATGTTGCATTGTCACGGCCAAAAGGGAAAAAGTGTCGCGATATCGCGACATGTTGCAATTTCGTGGTTCAAAGCAAAGAGAAAAAGAAAAGAGAAAAAATGTTGCGATATCGTGACATGTTGCATTGTCGCGGCCAAAAGGAAAAAGGTGTCGTGATATCGCGACATGTTGCATTGTCGCGGCCAAAAAGAGAAAAAGTGTCGCGATATCGCGACATGTTGCATTGTCGCGGCCAAAAGGGAAAAAGTGTCGTGATATCGCGACATGTTGCATTGTCGCGGCCAAAAGGGAAAAAGTGTCGCGATATCGCGACATGTTGCATTGTCACGACCAAAAGAGAAAAAGTGTCATGATATCGTGACATGTTGCATTGTCGCGGCCAAAAGAGAAAAAGTGTCGCGATATCATGACATGTTGCATTGTCGCGGCCAAAAGAGAAAAAGTGTCACGATATTGCGACATGTTGCATTTTCGCGGCCAAAAGAGAAGAAAGAAAAGTGTTGCGATATCGTGACATGTTGCATTTTCGTGGCCAAACGAAAAGAGAAAAGTGTTGCGATATCGCGACATGTTGCATTTTCGCGGCCAAAAGAGAAAAAGTGTCGCAATATCGCGACATGTTGCATTTTCGCGGCCAAAAGAGAAAAGTGTTGCGATATCGCAACATGTTGCATTTTTGCGACCAAAAGACAAGAAAGAAAAGGTGTCGCGATATCGCGACATGTTACATTCTCACGACTAAAAGAAACAAAAGAGAGCAATGAGGCAAAAGTGTCGCGATATCGCGACATGTTGCATTTTCGCGACTCAAAAGGGGTAGGTAGGACAGTGAAACTGAAGACTGCATAGTGACGTGGACATAAGGACAAAATCCAATGAATAAGACAAAACGTTACATAAGGAATCTTTAATGATTTGAAATCATTTAAGATGGTCGTTACACATGGAAGGAAACAGACGCAAGCCCATGTGGAGAAAATGAAATGAAGGGCCACAAAATAGAAACGAAAAGCCTTTTTGGAAACCAAAACACATGCAAGCACAAGGGAAGGTGAAACGAACAACCATTGGAAGATGAAACGAAAAGCTTCCTAAAAATTTTAAATACGCCAGGCAAGGATGTTTTGAGGGGTTGGAAACTGCTGCGAGCAGAGTTGTAGATTTGAAGGCAAGAGGGCCATTCTAGACCTGTTTGAGTCATTTTCTTCCATTGACTGGTTTGGGAAAACCAAAAAATTTTGTTATTGTAAAATGACAAATTTTTAATACAAAAAGTTTCAGAAAGTTGCATCTTATGGACAAGAAAGGAGTCATTTTCTGCATGCAAGATTAAATGTCTATTTTTTCCCTTTTCAGGTTTTAGGCTTGTAAATGGAGTTTATGTAACTTTTCTTGGTTGCTTCATGCGAATGTTTAAATCTGAAAACCTCATTTAAAACCCTAGGAGCCAACACTTAGCTTATCCGGATTGTGCTTGTTTTGCAAGTCCAATAGGTTAGGTTGCATGCATGAAAACCTCACATCTTCGGTTTTGTCAAAATAGGATAACATCATACTGAATGCATTTTATTTCCATTTTTTGCATTTCATTTTCATTTTCTACATTTTATTTTCCAAAAATTTTAACTTTTTTTTTAATTTTCAGGCATTAAAATAAACATTTAAAAAATGTCAAAATCCAAAAATAATTTCACCATTGCGTAGGTTATACTACAGACTTCCAATACGCACTTTGAAATTTCATTTTCGGAGTTGTTTAGTATTTTTAAAAATTCATCGAAGTTGCTGTTTTATTACAGATTTTAAAAAATTCGAAAATAGAAAGTTTCCATTTTGGGCCGGAATTTCATTTTTTTTAGTTTCATGTTTCATTCATGAGCCTATGATGACATTCCCTTCATGAAAATTCCAATTTCATTGAAGGAGTTATGTTTTATGGCATTTCACAAATTTCCATTTTTTGAGCCTAAAATTACCCTCTCTTCATAAAAATTCCAATTTTACGAAAGAAGGGTAATTTGAGCACTACATCGAGGTCATATGAGGGCCAACTCACATTTGCTTTATTTTGGTTCAATGAACAATCACTAAAGCTTCATGGTAAAATAAACCAACATTGCCCCTTGTTTACAGTTACTTGCAACCACTAAGGTGTTCCAAGCATTTAAATTGAATATCTTTATTTGAGATTACTAATACACATATGCAAATGCTAATATAGCGGAGACCTTGGAGAAGTTGTTTGTTTAACTTCTTTGCAAGAGGGGATTTGGAACCCAAATCCTAAAGGAGAGTGTATTTTCACAACTGGGTGAAAATACCAGTCAACATTTTGGTGCTAGAAGGAGGGCCCGAGTTGGTTTATTTCGGTGTGATTTAAATGCTACAAGGATTTAAATTTTGAATATTTCATGCCCTATTGATTATTATCTTTAGCCCTCTTTTAACAATACAACCTTGTACTATTAAAAGGAGGACATGAATTGCTATGCATTGTTCTAATGCTTTTGATTGTTCATACAGGAATAATGTGTGTTGATTTGATTTTGAAAATTTTTGGTCTTGATAACGAGGTTGTCTCCGTGTAATTACTTTCATTTGATTTTAATGGATACATTTCTTGGTTGATGCTAACATGATTATTCATACATTACATGTTTGATATTTGCTAGTAATTTCATGTTTATTTGTAAGGAATTATTTTGTCTAAAATGTATTTGTTGTCGGTATTATGCTCTTCACTTGCGTGTAATGTGATCTTGTGAATCAGAAAGCCTACAACACTAGGAGTATGCTCTTCACTTATGCATATGTGATCTGGTGAATCAGAAACTAATTTACATTTTTAGAATATTGCTTTGTCATGGTTCCTTCTTTTATTCATGACTAACAAATTGGTTTTGAAGTTATTCTTTGAGTTTCATTAATGGCTACAACTGCAGGAACGTGGTATGGGATACATGTTAGTCCTTTGAACATTAGTGGAGATTCTCATGATTTACCCAAGAACGTAGAAAAATGTTTGCCCAAATTTAAACACAATGGTCCAACATTAGCCGAGGAACATATTCAAGCCTATGTGGATATCCTAGTTAGATGGAATGTCGAACATGAGGATGTGGCATGTAGAATGTTTCCTAGAACCCTAGATGAGGTGGCATATGGTTGGTACATCAATTTACCCACTGGTTCTATTACATCTTGGACTCAATTGAAATATGAGTTTATCAATCAATTTAGGTTGCTCATTGATCCTCTCACAATATATCAACAATTTACTTCTTGCAAAAGAGAACCTAATGAGCCAGTGAGAAGTTTCAACTTGAGGTTTCGAAAGCTTTATGTGAGATTAATTTCTCCCTATACTATTGAGGAAAGTGGTGCTCTTCAAATATACTTTCGAGCATTGGATCCATTGTTTGCCATATTTGTTAGGATGAATCCCTTGGTTACTGATCTTGCATCGGCCTACACAGAAGCTATGATTGTAGATCAACAATGGAGGCCACAAGGTTATGGAATAGAGCAATCAACTATGGTAGGACAACTAGGGGCTTGCAATTAAACCTCAATGGTAAATCAAGCATGGGCACAACAAAATTTGATATCAAATGTTTTTCCCTACAATCAAATTTATCCTACCATACCAACTTTTGCTCCTACATGTGCTTATACAAGTACTTCCATCCATCCAACTATGACTCAATTAGAGAATCATGTGGTCACTCATGGAACCATTGCAACAAATGTTCAAGCTTTGTCTATGAATATCAATCCAACTAATCCTACTACTTCTACCACTCAACCCAAAGAGATCACATCGGAAGTAAAAGAGCAAAAGAAAGTGGTTAAGAAGGTATGTAGGCATGTTCCACCACAAAAATGAGCACATCAATGTATGCATCCAAATAATCCTAGGAAGAAAATTCATAATTTTGATCTTAATGATGCATCCAAATATACTTTCGAGCATTGGATCCATTGTTTGCCATATTTGTTAGGATGAATCCCTTGGTTACTGATCTTGCATCGACCTACGAGAAGCTATGATTGTAGATCAACAATGGAGGCCACAAGGTTATGGAATAGAGCAATCAACTATGGTAGGACAACTAGGGGCTTGCAATCAAACCTCAATGGTAAATCAAGCATGGGCACAACAAAATTTGATATCAAATGTTTTTCCCTACAATCAACTTTATCCTACCATACCAACTTATCCTCCCACATGTGCTTATACAAGTACTTCCATCCATCCAACTATGACTCAATTAGAGAATCATGTGGTCACTCATGGAACCATTGCAACAAATGTTCAAGCTTTGTTCGTGGATATCAATCCAACTAATCCTACTACTTCTACCACTCAACCCAAAGAGATCGCATCGAAAGTAAAAGAGCAAAAGAAAGTGGTTAAGAAGGTATGTAGGCATGTTCCACCACAAAAACGAGCACATCAATGTATGCATCCAAATAATCCTAGGAAGAAAATTCATAATTTCGATCTTAATGATGCATCCAAATATACTTTCGAGCATTGGATCCATTGTTTGCCATATTTGTTAGGATGAATCCCTTGGTTACTGATCTTGCATCGACCTACACATAAGCTATGATTGTAGATCAACAATGGAGGCCACAAGGTTATGGAATAGAGCAATCAACTATGGTAGGACAACTAGGGGCTTGCAATCAAACCTCAATGGTAAATCAAGCATGGGCACAACAAAATTTGATATCAAATGTTTTTCCCTACAATCAACTTTATCCTACCATACCAACTTATCCTCCCACATGTGCTTATACAAGTACTTCCATCCATCCAACTATGACTCAATTAGAGAATCATGTGGTCACTCATGGAACCATTGCAACAAATGTTCAAGCTTTGTCCGTGGATATCAATCCAACTAATCCTACTACTTCTACCACTCAACCCAAAGAGATTGCATCGAAAGTAAAAGAGCAAAATAAAGTGGTTAAGAAGGTATGTAGGCATGTTCCACCACAAAAATGAGCACATCAATGTATGCATCCAAATAATCCTAGGAAGAAAATTCATAATTCCGATATTAATGATGTTTCATGTTATGCTTCTTCAAGCGATACAAGAGATTTTGAGGTGACTTACGTTGAAGTAAATACCTATTCGAAAAGTCTTGAAGAGCATGAAGTTTTTGGAGAAGAAATTCTATGGATGGGTAACAAGAAGTTGGAATCAAATGATCACCATATTTTTTTGGAAAAGAAATATCTAGAATCATTACCCAAAAAGGAGGATTTGGATGAACGAAATTATATGGATATGATTTGGTCAGATGTACTTGCAAAGTATTGGAGAAACTATATGACACGAAATTCAAAAATCGATCCCATTATAGAAACTCCTAAGTCCTCACAAGTGGCTGAAAATGAATTTGAAAGAAAATCAACAAATGAAGTTGAAGACATAATCGAATTTCACCACTTGTTCTCGAAAGACACTTTGGATGATGTTCTCGAAAGTGATGACCAAGAGGATCCACACCTTCCAAATTGTGATAAAATTGAATCATGGGTTACAAATTTGGATTATGATAGATTTACTAATTTGAATTCAATTGATAACCCACTTTTGGAAATAACTAGACCATCTAAGGAAGGTGAAGATGAATTGGATGAGAAACATGTTGATGAATCAAAAGATGAAGAAGAAGTACTTGAGCGTCACCACTTGAACTTGGAGGATGATTACTATGATTCATGGAAGAAATGGGAAGAATATTATCAATCTAAATCTTCTAATAAACTTGTTGTGTCAATTAATATGCAGGATAACTCAATTGCTTCCTCACATGAGGATACTATAAATCCTATACAATTTGAGAAAGTTTTGGAAGAGGAATTCAAATCTCATCAAATTTTGGAACATGATAAGGATTCTACAACCATGAATCAAGAAAGAGAGTCACTTGCTTTAGATTCCTTTGAAGGAAAAGAAATTGAAAATCTTGATCCACTTACTTGTGCTACAATGATTATGCCATTTCAAAATGAGAAAATTACAAAACCTAAATCATTTGGGTTTGATATCATTGATGATCCAATTGAAAATCTCACATTACCCAAAACAACCCAAGTGATTGATCATGGAAATGTGTTAGTTAACCCACCCCTAGATAGACAAGACTTATGGTTTGAAAGGGAGGGACATGTGTTCAATTGGGTACCTAAGTTTAGTGCCTTTGATAAAAAAATCATGGAGGAAGAACAAGTGCTACATGATGATGAATGTCATGAGAGAAAAGAGGAATTTTCAAATCCTCTTCAAGTAAGGTCAAATGAAAACATGCCAAAGGTAAAATCTCACCTTTTTGGTTTCACCATGCAAAATTCGAATGAAGGTTTGCCTAATGAATGGTTTGATTCAAATATTATTAATGTTATGGCTTTATTGAATGAAAATGAAAGCTTATTTCTACACCATGAATCAAAGTGTGAAATGGACATCTTAAAGAATAGACATAAAGGAATTGAATATCAATCATTGTCTAATCAATTTGAAAACTTGAAACTCCACCATAGGATTATTAATGAAACTAAATCAAATTGGTATGGTGAGAGGGGCAAGTGGAAGTTTGTTTTGTTGTTTGGTTTGATCTTGTTTTTGTTGGATTCCTACAAAACTTGGTATGCGTATCACGTCATATGTATTTTAAAGAATTCTAATCAGGTTAGGGATCCGGGAAAATGATAATCCAAACTTTTGCACCATCTTGTATTATATTGTACATTTGTATATACTTTTGGTTTTCGTGTTTTGGTTTTGGATTGGATCTCATTTTGGTTTTAAGTTTTGTGTGTTGGTCCTTTGGACACTTTTGGTTTGTCTTGAGAAAAAAAAAAAAAAAAAGTGAGATGTCAACTTATGTCCATATGTCAACTGATGTCCTTATGAATGTTGACTAAGACTAAGAGAATATGAAACATCAAAATTGTATTGCAGAAAGCTCCACGAGTATCGCAAACACATTAAAGAATATCATTTGGAACTTGTGATGCATGAAGTTGTCAGTTTTACAAATTATGGCAAATTAGGTGTTATACTCCATCCGCATTTCAAAAAGAGCAATGCATTCATCCATATCTCATGTTACATTCGACTTTGCATATACATTTCATCTCAGTTGCATCTACATTTCAAATATAATCATTGAAAAGGTGTCGAACCCTCTTAGGGTTATTACATAACATATATTAAAAGGATCCTAAGGTTGGGAAATGATGCCCGAACTATCTTGAACCAAGCACGTTCTACACATATTAAAGAGAATCTTGAGTAAAATGGTCAAAACCATACTTGTAAGAAATGGTGAGGTGAAAGGAGTATTTCGTGTCTGTCCTATCATGCAACATAATCCTTAAAACAATGGTTTTTACCACTCTCATAGTGCTTAAAGTCTAAAATCAAAGTAGTAAGGATAGGGTCTAATTCTCATCTTGCTTAGGTTGAGAATTCGATTCCCCAAAGCTATGATTTGACCTTCATGGAGTAGTAAGGATAGGGTCTAATTCTCATCTCGCTTAGGTTGAGAATCCGATTCCCCAAAGCTTCTATTTTGCCCGCTCAAGAACTTGAAGTTCCAAAGCAAATATTTTTCATTCTACTTTTATTGCATCATTGATATTGGATTGGAAGGATCGTACTACATGTCCCTTTCAAGGATGGGTAGTCATCCCCAAGGTTTAAGAAATCAAAAGTAAAGTCAAATCTTAGATTATGGGGTTGATCTCCATCGGGGCTATAGACGCCTGACTGGCAGTGGAGTATGCTCATGCGTGGCAACATGTCTTGTCTAAAAGCAAGACCATTGGCTGCTCAATCGGACAGGCTAGCCTGACAATTTCATCCATAACAAGTTAAATCATTTTGTTCAAGATGAGGTAATGAACTCCAGATCAGAGTAGCAAGGATAGGGTTAAATTCCCATATCGCTTAGGTTGGGAATCCAATTCCCCAAAGCTCTAATTTCACTTACACTTGCACATGGGTTCAAGATGGTAGTGACACATAACCAACTTTGGGATCTAGTAAATTAATTCAGTATACACATATTTGATCCTAAGAGGGTTTGACAATTTTAATATGCTTGTTCATGATACTAGAAAGTTTGAGCTTTTGCAAAGCAGGTTGTTATATCTCTAGCATATTCACCATGCATTAAATCCTACAAGAATCATTCATAACTTCTCATATGCACGAATCATAAGTGAAACTGACAATGGAAAGTTGAACGAGTTTCAAACGATAGGGAATGAAGCACACTACACACACCGAGCTGATGCTTAATAATTCTAATGCTTCATGTATTTCTCGTCTAGTTTCATTCTTGGGATATTTGTTGACGCTTGTGTTTGTGTTTTGAAGGTGTTCAAGTTGAGTTCTCACCGAAATGCTCAGGAGCATTTTCCAATAGAGTCGCCATTTGTTGTGGCTGCTCCACAACGTACCCCAAAATTGGGGACCCACCTTTTTGCATGTTTTCCAAGAAGACCGAAGTGGCCCATATGCTAAAGATCAAAGAAAAAGCAAAACATCGCAAGGAGAAAAAGTGTCGCGATATCGCGACATGTTGCATTTTCGCGGTTCAAAGCAAAGAGAAAAAGAAAAGAGAAAAAGTGTCGTGATATCGTGACATGTTGCATTGTCATGGCCAAAAGGAAAAATGTGTCGCGATATCATGACATGTTGCATTATCGCGGCCAAAAGGGAAAAAATGTCGCGATATCACGACATGTTGCATTTTCGTGGTTCAAAGCAAAGAGAAAAAGAAAAAAGAAAAAATGTCGCAATATCGTGACATGTTGCATTGTCGCGGCCAAAAGGAAAAAGGTGTCGCAATATCGCGACATGTTGCATTGTCACGGCCAAAAAGGGAAAAAGTGTCATGATATCGCGACATGTTGCATTGTCGTGGCCAAAAGGGAAAAAGTGTCGCGATATCGCGACATGTTGCTCTGTCGCAGCCAAAAGGGAAAAAGTGTCGCAATATTGCGACATGTTGCATTGTCACGGCCAAAAGAGAAAAAGTGTCGCGATATCGCGACATGTTGCATTGTCGTGGCCAAAAGAGAAAAAGTGTCGCGATATCGTGACATGTTGCATTGTCGCGGCCAAAAGAGAAAAAGTGTCGCGATATCGTGACATGTTGCATTTTCGCGGCCAAAAGAGAAGAAAGAAAAGTGTCGTGATATCGCGACATGTTGCATTTTCACGGCCAAACGAAAAGAGAAAAGTGTCGCGATATCGCGACATGTTGCATTTTCGCGGCCAAAAGAGAAAAGTGTCGCGATATCGTGACATGTTGCATTTTCGTGGCCAAAAGAGAAAAATGTCGTGATATCGCGACATGTTGCATTTTCACAGCCAAAAGACAAGAAAGAAAAGGTGTCACGATATCGCGACATGTTACATTCTCGCGGCTAAAAGCAACAAAAGAGAGCAAGGAGGCAAAAGTGTCACGATATTGCGACATGTTGCATTTTTGTGACTCAAAAGGGGTAGGCAGGATAGTGAAACTAAAGACTGCATAGTGACGTGGACATAAGGACAAAATCCAATGAATAAGACAAAACGTTACATAAGGAATCTTTAATGATTTGAAATAATTTAAGATGGTCGTTACACACGAAAGGAAACAAATGCAAGCCCATGTGGAGAAAATGAAACGAAGGGCCACAAAATAGAAACGAAAAGCCTTTTTGGAAACCAAAAACACATGCAAGCACAAGGGAAGGTGAAACGAACAACCTTTGGAAGATGAAACGAAAAGCTTCCTAAAATTTTTAAATACGCCAAGCAAGGATATTTTGAGGGGTTGGTAACTGCTACGAGCAGGGTTGTAGATTTGAAGGCAAGAGGGCCATTTTGGACCTGTTTGAGTCGTTTTCTTCCATGGACTGGTTTGGGAAAACCAGAAATTTTTGTTATTGTAAAATGACAAATTTTTAATACAGAAAAATTCAGAAAGTTGCATCTTATGGACAAGAAAGGAGTCATTTTTGCATGCAAGATTAAATGTCTATTTTTCCTCTTTTCAGATTTTAGGCTTGTAAATGGATTTTATGCAAGTTTTCTTGGTTGCTTCATGCGAATGTTTAAATCTGAAAACCTCATTTAAAACCCGAGGAGCTAACACTCAACTTATCCGGATTGTGCTTGTTTTGCAAGTCCAATAGGTTAGGTTGCATGCATGAAAACCTCACATCTTCGGTTTTGTCGAAATAGGATAGCATCATATTGAATGCATTTTATTTCCATTTTCTGCATTTCATTTTCATTTTCTGCATTTTATTTTCCAAAAAATTTAACTTTTTTTTTTAATTTTCAGGCATTAAAATAAAAATTTAAAAAATGTCAAAATCCAAAAATAATTTCACCATTGCGTAGGTTATACTATAGACTTCCAATACGCACTTTGAAATTTCATTTTCGGAGTTGTTTAGTATTTTTAAAAATTCATCGAAGTTGCTACTTTATTACAAATTTTAAAAATTTTGAAAATAAAAAGTTTCCATTTTGGGCCGGAATTTCATTTTTTTTAGTTTCATGTTTCATTCATGAGCCTATGATGACATTCCATTCATGAAAATTCCAATTTCATTGAAGGAGTTATGTTTTATGGTATTTCACAAATTTCCATTTTTTGAGCCTAAAATTACTCTCTCTTCATAAAAATTTTAATTTTACGAAAGAGGGGTAATTTGAGCACTACATCGAGGTCATATCAGGGCCAACTCACATTTGCTTTATTTTGGTTCAATGAACAATCACTAAAGCTTCATGGTAAAATAAACCAACATTGCCCCTTGTTTACAGTTACTTGCAATCACTAAGGTGTTCCAAGCATTTAAATTGAATATCTTTATTTGAGATTACTAATACACATGCAAATGCTAATATAGCGGAGACCTTGGAGAAGTTGTTTGTTTAACTTCTTTGCAAGAGGGGATTTGGAACCCAAATCCTAAAGGAGAGTGTACTTTCACAACTGGGTGAAAATACCACTCAACACAAAGGAAGAAAAATAAAAGACATCAATATGCCTTCCCACAATGAAGGTGGGAAAATAGATTTTTAAAAAGTCATGTGCCTGTTAAAAGATACCCATAACATTTGATGTAGACTATGGTTATTGAAAAATGAGGGCATTAAATAGTCATCAAGTGTCAAGAAAAAATGAGATCCAATAATTCGTTGTCTCTTTCAAGCATGATTGATTGTTCCAAACTTCGCGTCAGAGGAATCCTCATCGTGACTTGGCATGTCATGAGTTTGGAAACTAAGGAAATGGTGGATTTGTGCAAAAAGGGATGTCACCAAAAATAGGCCTTGGAGATGCAAATCTCATCAGAGATTGGTCCACGTGTCTACCAATGAGGACAATCATGTGGGTAGATATTAGGTAGTATGCATGGTATTGGGATCCATGTAAAGTGCAACATGAAGTAGTTTTAACTTTACGCAAAGCTACCCATACCTCATTTGAACCTCTCTTAATTTCATCTTCACATCAAAAGCCCCTCTTAAGTGTCTATGATATCAGGGCATAATTTTCTTCCTCGATGAGCCTCGAATCTTCCTTTTTGTGTTGATGGTTTTATGATATATATCTGCATGGACAAGGCTAATATCTAGTAGTATATGAGGGTGTTCTTGTACCCCTTGTATACCATGCTTTAGAATATATCTACAAAAGGGAGGCATCGTTCATGTCTTCACCAACTTCCATGATACAAATAACAAAATCAATGACCCATGGATGCATTGGAGGTGCTAAATATGACTAGGATATGGAACTTAGGGGTCAAGATGACCAATTTGAGTTTATCTATGCATTGCTATTTGTGATTCAGCTTTGCACTACTTGAAAAATATGACCTTGCATGATTTCTAATTCATGATGGATACAAAGCCAGGCATGAGTTGTCACTTGAGTCTTTTCATCAGATATCATGGTCATCTGAGATGGAAAATAAATCCTAGATCCAATTTCCATGCAATGTGTCAATGCTGGAAGACTACGTAAATAGTCTATTTTGTGTTATGAGCTTCCACACCCATTCCAATAGCACAAACTTATCTTTTGCCCCGATGTTGGGGTTCACTGTGTGCCTCTTGCACGTGATCTTGAAGAGGATGACATCGTAGTTGAACACATCAGACTCCACCATGGTATTCCATGTGAGGAAGTGACCCGAAGTGATGTAGCCGAGGGTGCCACCAGTGCCTTAGCCAATCAATGATGGCCACCTCTACCAGGTACTCATGGTCACTCTGGTTGGATCCGTAGGAGAATTGCTTTATTGCTATCGACCTATAATATTTTTCACAAAAAAATTATACCTTTAAAAATATTACCAAATCCTCCTTGAGTTTAGTCAGTCCATAAGAAAAACATAGTCATTTGTGGGACTTGTTACACAAGCATGAATGATGCACCAAAAACTATGATTCCAGATCCAACTATCGAAAACATAAAAATCGATCATCAAATTCATGCTCAGATACGATTTCACACCATTTGGCTGATAATTGAAGGCATCAAAGTTCCATGTAAAATAATGCTATTTGAGCACCATGATGTTAATTCATCCCACAAACTAGTCTTCACATCATCAAAAGGGTAATACCCATGCAACTGGGAGTTTATTCATCACAAGACATATTTTCTAAGATGAGTCTTATTCTGTGAAACTCAAAACACTAAATTTTCTACTTTACAATAAATTATGAAATTATGGAATGGAATTATAGAGAATCCCCCCTCATAGGGCAGGGTTGTAACTTCCTAATATGATACCAACTGATATGGAATCACATCGAACTATGTTTGTATTATTCATGAGTGCTTAAATAGCACAAATTACAAAATAAAAATCCAACAATTAGCTAACTTGACCTAACAAATTGACTAACAACTTAACAACTTAAACCAGAATATAACGTGAGATTAATGTGAAGTCTTACATGAATAATAATAATATACCTTATGTTTGGATTTCCTTCGATCAAGTATTTTCCACTTCCAATAAAGTTTGAAGAAATCCAATTTGCCTCATCAAATGGAAAATTCCTTCATGATTTACTCAAAGGAATGACTAGACAAATATGGAGATATTTCTAGAGTGGCTATAGAAAAGAAGAATATGAGGGTGATGGTGTTATCATCAAGGACACTCTTAGAAGACATCTATTAAATCAAGAGTATAGAATTTTGAAATATACCAATTTCGAATGCCCATAGTTAAGATCTTCATACTTGATGCTTTCTCCAAGCTTATAGAGAAATCTAATTATATCTATTTATTTGCAATTTTGAATAAACATTACAAGAGATATCAAGGTGAACATGGTGGAGAAAGAGACATGTGGGACCTCTAGGATTTCCTACTTAGTGGTCACTAGAAGCTCTTGTGTATTATGGTTTGGAGCGATTACGATAGGGACATTCCTTTTTGGTTCAGTTGACCTCCTATGGATACCTATGGCCACCTAATTCTTATCCTATTATTGTCTAGTTGCTTGACCTTTGGCCCACATTATATAGTCTAATTGGTCTTGCAACTTGTTGGATGCTGAAGTACCTACCTCATCAAATGCAACATACACCTCCTCCTCATCCCACATGGCTAGAACTTGCTCTAAAGGAGTGGAATTTGAGTTGTAGAGGGCTAAGGCAAGTAAATATTGGATTTGTGTTGATGTATCTACCCCATAATGATGAATAGATGACTAGACAAACATCACCTTACTTTGTACTATTATGATCTGTTAAAAAATTCCCCCAAAATAAGCATTTAGAGGGTAAGTGTTTGGGTATGGGTAGTACCATGTTGCAAATTCCTCTACATTATTATTTTACATAAGAGCAACGTCCTTATAAGGATTGGGAGAATCTACTATGATGGGGTTGGGATAGGCACTAGTTGTTAACTGTGGCCCTAATCTTGGCTTATATCCTTGTTGGTCTAGAACTGGGGTTGCTAGTACTTGTTAGGAGATCTATAGCCCTGGTTATTCTATTGGAACATAGGTCTCTAATTATCTTTATATTGGAACTTCTAGAAATTTTATTGCCTCCTTAGAGCCAATACCTTATCTAAGAGTGTATGAGCATCTTTTTCATCATCTAGATCGATCATAGATTAGGAGTTTGAAACTAGATGATTGATAGCAATAAGAGGAGTCTAGACAAAAACTGGGTTGACCATAAAAAGGTATTGAAAATATGTGGGTTGTATTATCGAAGGAGGCTAATATGGAGGTTGAATGTTTGGGAACATGGGCCAGTGGTGAATGTGTTGTCATCAAGGACACTCTTAGAAGACATATATTAAATCAAGAGTATAGAATTTTGAAATATGCCAATTTAGAATTGCCCATAGTTAAGATCTTCATACTTGATGCTTTCTCCAAGCTTATAGAGAACTCTAATTATGTCCATTTATTTGTAATTTTGAATAAACATTGCAAGAAATATCAAGGTAAAAATGGTGGAGAAAGAGACATGTGGGACCTATAGGATTTCCTACTTAGTGGTCACCAAAAGTTCTTGTGTGTTATGGTTTAGAACGATTACGATATGGATATCCCTTTTTGGTTCAATTTTCTTGCTATGGATACCTATGGCCACCTATTTCTTCTCCTATTATTGTCTAGTTTTTTACCCCTTGGCCCACATTGTATAGTATAATTGGTCTTGCAACTTGTTGGGTGCTGAAGTACCTACCCTATCGAATGCAACATACACCTCCTCCTCATCCCACATGGCTAGAACTTGCTCTAAAGGAGTGTAATTTGAGTTGTAGAGATCTAAGGCAACTAAATATTGGATTTGTGTTGATGTCTCTACCCCATAATGATGAATAGATGCCTAGACAAACATCACCTTACTTTGTACTATTATGGTCTGTTAAAAAATTCCCCCAAAATAAACATTTAGAGGGTAAGTGTTTGGGTATGGGCAGTACCATGTTACAGATTCCTCTACATTATTATTTTGCATAAGAGCAATGTACCTATCATGATTGGGAGAATCTACTAATCTACTATGATGGGGTTGGGATAGGCACTAGTTGTTAATTGTGGCCCTAAGCCTAGCTTATATCCTTGATGATCTAGAATTGAGGTTGCTAGTACTTGTTAGGAGATATATAACCCTGGTTATTCTATTGGAACAAAGGTCTCTAATTGTCCTTATATTGGAACTTCTAGATATTTTATTGTCTACATAGAGCCAATACCTTATCTAAGAGTGTATGAGCATATTTTTCATCATCTAGCTCGATCGTAGATTGGGAGTTTGAAACTAGATGATTGAGAGCAACAAGAGGAGCCTAGACAAAAATTGGGTTGACCAAAAGAAGATATTGAAATATGTGGGTTGTATTATTGAAGGAGGTTAATATGGAGGTTGAATGTTTGGGAACATGGGCTAGTGGACATTCGTAGGCTTATTGGCACTGGCTAGGAGGGTGGTGGATGATTTATATCCCAACAAGATGATCTGGTAGTTGTGGCATCTACACCCAGGGTATACTTCCTATCTGAATGAGGTCATTTTTATGCTTGGATAGCTATCCCATAGGTTTTCAAAAAGGACTTTCCTCCCCTATATTTAATCATCATGATAATATTGAAATTGAAAGATTTCAAGTAGTATATGAATGCCATACCTAGGGAGGGTAAGATCCCATCCATGAATTCTATACCAGGATTTATGAAACCATGTACTAAAATCATCTATTATCTCCATGTGTGCCCTTTTGATGGTTGTCAATTATTCTAGTAGAGACACTCCATTGGCCTTTTCTCCAAATCTATTCACCAATTGATCGACCAATTGATCCTAGCTTTCAATTGAATACAAGGTAAGAGCTATATACCATTCCCTTGCTTTCCATAAAAAGGATACTAGCTATAGCCTCAATGTTATGTTTTGTTCCTCAATGTTGTGGACTATGCATAAGATTACCATGTGATGCAGGTTCTTTGTTTATGTAGTTGCATCTTCATTAGTGTAGTAGGGAAACAACTTCAAATTTGAAGTCAATATTGGATCCCAGATAGTAGGTGGAGTAGGAGAAATTAGGGGATATTTGTCATTTTAGGCCAAAAATATCCTCATGGGTTGCATTTGACATAAGCCATGTTGTTTTGAGTTTTTCTCATTCTTAAGACTAGACTGAGGGGTTGTACTAATGACTAGATATTTTTAGTGGTAGAAGATCTGGTAGCGGGCATTTTACTTATAAAGCTTTGGGTTCTTTTATTTTGAGCATATTCATAGTGAATATTGAATGTGCTTTGCCAAGCAGATAGATTAAGAACTTCATAAAAATCTCAACCTAATATTTCTTCAAGTGCCTTTAGTGTTCTTCGATAGAGTTGCTAAAAATTTGAGTTCTTTAGCTATAGGAATCACCAAGTGAAAATATTTGTAATGCTTTAAATAAGCAGATGAGTTAAGACCTTCACTGGAGAATTAGTTCAATATCATAGGATAAATATAGTGTGATTGGTCCTATTAGACGTGCTAGTTTGACTATTGTTTGCTTAGGATGTCATGCTCATTTGTTGTAGTGATTAGATGCATCAGGCATTTGCACCATGTGGAGAGCACACACTTTGGAAGTCCTAAGAGTGTGGGATTTGGCTTGAAGGATAACCTTCGAGGTTTTTTGCAAGGCTAGCTCCTTGTTTGGATGTGATATTGAAGCTTATATTTCTAAGCTATCCTAACCTAAAAATATTTCTTGGGAAAATGGAGAGAGAGAGAGAATGATAAAGCAAATAACATAAAAAAATAAAATCTATGCTATAGAAGGTGATGCACCAAGAGCTTAAAGCTCCTTTATGTAACAGTGGGATTAATGAACACATGCATCATCTCTCAATAAAATAAGATGAATATGATTTCATCCAACATGAATATTCAAACACAACATACACACATGGGAACTAGGATAGATCTTTGAATAGCCACCACTTCTCATACATATATGTGTCGTAATCCAATTACATCCATGTTAGAGAAAAAGGCTTGATGACTAATTAACAAAATTACTCAAGGCTCGATCTAGATTGTTACATAGGGAGAGGCAAAAGAAAGATTACACACAAGGCCATATACTAGGCAAAAACGAGCAAATTTCAATCCTTACAAAAGAAGAAAAAATACTACATATAAACAAAATTAAGAAAAATTTCCCTCCCAAAATTCAAAATACCTTTTTCAAAATTCTACCTAGGATCCACCACATTGACTGTAGGTAATTTCAAGGTCTTTGGATTTGGATTCATTAAAGTTGCACGGGTACTGGCTTTATTGCATGTGAAAATTTTCTACCTATGTTCTTCTCCCATGCAAAAAATCATTGGAGATGAGATGTAGGGATCTTCTATAATAAATGCCACCAAGCTCAAAGTTTCTCCTTAGTAAGTTTTACGTTGTTGTATTTAATATGGCATCTGCCTATTTGGGTTATTGTGCCTGGTTTATGAAGGTAACCTATCTAGGATATATTTGTTGTTCCTTTTGCATGAGATCACTCCTTGAGCCCTAGCAAAAGTTTTGGTTCCAACTATTTTATGTGTGATCCTTTTATAAATTTAGATTAGAGTTTTGGCTAATGCCTTTTGCGCACCTCCTGGTTTGGTTGGTATTTTGCCTTTTATTGCAACTTTGGTTAGTGCCATATTGAAATCCTGGTTACTAGAGTTTTGGTTTCCACTATCTTGCTCACTTCTATGGTTTGGTCAACACTTTCTTGCTCCTAACCCCACCTTTTTTCCTTTTTTAAGGTTTTGGTTAGCATTGTTAGTTTGTGGTCACCAAATACTTTCAAGTTTGTGGGAATGCTCAACCCTTTTTCTTTATGGTCTTGATGGTTTTATGCTTTATCCTCTTTGTAATTTGCCAATTTTGGCTAAGGGAGGGTATCTACATCTGCATGTATTAAGAATTCACTACATTCACATTATAGTCAGTGGAGAGATTTGACCTTTTTGCATGGAATATGGGTGGATTGACCTAGTCATTCTTGGGTAGTATATTGCCAAAAAGATAATTAAAGTATATGCCTACCTCCTTTTAGTACTTGTACTCTTTTTTCAATCCTTTCATATGATAATATTATCTTTTTATTTCACTTATAAGGTCAAACTTATGTGATAAACTCTAGACCTTAAATTATATTAATAAAAACACAATGTGTAAGGTTTAATGTTGTCTGTAAAGTATAATTTTTCATAGATCAATTGATAACACAAATTTTTCTCAAAGAGACAATTCCATACTTTTGATCTTGTATAGGACTTTTAATAATAAATCAATAAAACCTAGCATGATTTGTCATGTTTCATAGAACAAATGTCATCATCCTAATTATTGGTTGCATAAAATGATGATTAACTACTTTTTATCCATCATTGATATATATTAGGGTTTCTTTGAGTCTAATTGCCATTTTGAACATAAAAAAATTATATAACACATGCCATTACTTGAATATCTCTATATCATATCTTTATCTTTGGCTCTTGCAGTCTCCCTTTGTTTTTATTCATGATTGCCATGTTGATTTGCATTTACTAATTTTTTCCTTAGATACAAGGACTTATATATTGATATCAACATTGTACTCCTTTAATATACTTCTAGGCTATCCATTTGAGGATATTGAGGTGTCTCAATGATCCTCATAGATTCTCTAGCAGCCAACCATAAGGAACTTACCAAGTTATCTTGCCTCAATGAATTTTGAATAATATCTCTCTAGTTTTTATTGATTACAAGTATTTATCTTTAGCAAAATAAATCTTCTTGAATATTTAAAATTAGAGAAAAATAGTTTTTTTTGGAATTTATATAATTTCTTGAAAATCAAATTTTATTAGGTAAAATGTTGGTATTTGCTATTTCATATTGTAGAAGCATAATTAGAAATCTATTTTTGGTTGCTCTAATAACTTATTATTATTTTTTGTACATATCTATGTTATTGGAATATTTGTTTTATTTTTTATTTTTTGAGATATTGAACACATTTTATTTTGAAATCTAGTATATATTTTTAAAGGGTTATATGGGATTGAAGCGGGCCCCACCCACATTACATCATTACCACATAGTGGTATTACAACAAAGCTTGGATATTATCCATGTATTATTTGGCAAGATTCAAACCGAGGTCTCCTCATTGAAATGTTGAGGAATCTAATATGTTGAGCTAATGCCACTTGATTTTGAAATCTCGTATTTTATTATTTGGTCAAATTTCATTATTATATTTTTGTGAATCCAATTTAAACAACCTTTTGGGTTCATTTATTTAGTCCACTAGGTTTAGTAAGGTTTTAGATAGGATTTATCTATTACTTCCTAATATTTAATTTCCATAAAGAAAACCTCTAGTAATTTCTTTTAAATACTTGAAGTGATCATTGTCTTGTTTCCACTTGGACTATGACAAAACTAATCACTAGTCACTTATAAGACCATCTATTTTGGTATCAAAACTACTTTTCTATGGCAAAAAATACTTATAGATATTGAGAATAGACTATGAATAATTTATTTCAATCTTTATACACTACTAATAAATCATGAAATCCACTATAACAACAACTAATTAGTGTTGTTTCCAAATGTTGCTTACTTCTATCTAAAACTTGATAGTTTTTAATCATGAAAACTATACGAAACTATATAAACCTATAGAATGAAGTGGAGGGGAAATAAACCTATGGAGTAATTTAAAATAGACATCCATAATACTAAGGAAATGAGGATTTATAGTTTGTAAAATACTCTAAGTTAAAAAAAAACATAATTCAATTAGTCAAGCTTCATATTTCTTGCAAAAATGGGGAAAAGACACTAGATATTGACCATCAACTTTATCTCGGGTAATATATACAAATGATATACACATGTTTATAGCCTCATGTAGTGCTTCTTAGAAGGTTCTTACTCTTCTTTCACTACAACTTATTTTTTCCTATTCTTGGTGTGTGGAAGGAATATGGGAAGAGGATCGTGAAGGGATTTTATGCAATGTTTCCCTCTCTTTCCTCACCTCGAAGATAGAGGTAATTATGAGCTTAGTGTCTAGAATTTAGTGAATTAATTAGAGAACACCTACATTCTTCTAATATTTTATTGAAAAAGCTTAACCTTAATCTAGTCCTAGTTAGCTTAAATGCATCACAAAATGCAATAAACAAAACCCAATAACTAAAATAAATTTTTATTTTGACAATAAAAGTAAGGAAAAATTTATCAAGTGGCATTATCTCAATCTGTTAGATTCCTCACTATTTAAAGAGGAGGTCAAGGTTCAAATCTTGCCAAGCGATACATGGATAATATCCAAGCTCTGTTGTAATACCACTATGTGGTGGGTGGGGCCCATTTCAATCCCATATAACCGATTGAAAAAAGTAAAGATAAATTTTCTTTCAAGAGCAAGGGTTGAAGGATGATGCAACAAACAAGCCTAATCCAACTATGTAACTAGTTTCTTTTATTTATCATTAATGAATAAACGAAAATATTAAAACATAAATAAATATAATATAGACAACAAGCAATGATGTGATATAGATGCTAGAATGAAGGGGTTGTATTAGAACAACCTAAATTTTCTACTACAGAGGAAAAAGCACTATAGTTTTGTAAAAGTTATAGTGGTCCCATAGAATCACCATTGGTTCTACTACTTCTTGATGACACTTTTTTTCACCTATAAAATAGATTAAAAAATGATAGATCAATGGTAAAGGGGTCTACCTAAGCTAGAGGAGAGCATGTGGATCCTTTGTGTAGTATCAAACCCTTATTTAGATATCAGATAACTAGTTTGAAACTAATAAAAATAAGAATTGTATGCTTAGTGGTGAAAGCACCACTAGGTAAACAATAGCCCTAATGGTGTGTTTGTTGACTAGTAGTGCTTTTGCTTTCTATGACTATGACTAAAATAAAGAGTGATAGTGCCACTAAACCTACAATTTAATAGTTTTTCACTTATGTATGTAACAAATTGATGAATTGATGATTTTTATGAGTGATACAATGAGGGTTCATGTGGCACCTACAATTTGATAGTGCTTTCACTTATGTATGTAACAAATTGAAACTTGTAATGAATCGATATTATTTATAAGTGATAAAATGAGGGTTCCTAACAACAGATGTAGGGACCCTGATAGATAGAATACAAAAACAAGATTAATTATGCAAAGTAGAAGCTAGTAATGATGAAAGACATCATGACAACTAGATGCAAGAATGATGATCAAAAGCAAAGCTAGTAAGCTATAATAAAATATTAGAGAGATGCAAAGTAAATATAATAAGAAAAGTTGAGAAAGGGAAAGACCATAGCCCAAGCAAAATTGTAGCTCCAATATATCAATATTGAGATACCCTTGTGTTGAGTAAGCTTGATGAGCTTGCTTATTGCTTGAGGATTCTTAAGAGCTTGGATACTTAGGAGCTTGAGTGCCTGAGAGCTTCATAGCTTGGATGAATGAGAGCTTGCGAGTTTGAATGCTTGCATGCTTGAGATATTGTATTATTTAATTCTTGAGAGTTTTCACAAGATCATGACATGGTTTTGGGATAATATTGCCATGTTTTGAAGATTGATTACTATAAATTTTAACATAGTTTTGTTATCCTTAAAAGATCATATCTATATGAAATTTGGCAAATTTTTGTTACTTCCAAAAGATATGGATTGGCTCCCCTAAGTGCTAGCTTTATAGGAATCCATGGAGCATCGAGAGAAGGTTGCACTAAATATGATAGGATTTGCAAAGGGAATATTTTTATTTTGGATCAAAATGTAATTAATGTATTGAAGATTGAAAGTGACACATTTTGGACTTTGGGTTTGCTTGGGATACAAATCAGACTAATGTGATTAGGTCCATTTTGGTGCGCATATTGAAAGGTACTAACTATCCAACTTTACCTTTTTGGTGTCTAACAATTAGTAACATTGGAGGATGATAACACTGGTGACGATAATGCTATAGTGATTTTTCCATGATGACCATTGCTAATCAATTTGGGTGGGAAAAGGTTGAAAAGTCAAATTGCACAAAAGCATTGCCAGGATTTTGCTTATGTATGAGATATGTTGCTTCTGGAATAATAAATGCTTCTATTTTGGATGCTTAAATGGCCAATTGATGAATATAGTAAGTTTTGAGATTGATGATGTGCTTAAAATTGGGTGTCTACATTTGCCCCTTTTTGATGCATTTATCGAATGATGAATGTGTCAAAAAATAACATTAATGCCCCAATTTTTAGAAAGACAAATGTGTTGTTTCTTAGGATTGGTGATGCAATATGGTTACTACTTTTGATTATTTTATTAGATATGATGTTAAATTTTATATTTTTGACAACGTTAAATGTTTTCATTCCCTAGTATGGACTCTCAAGTTTTGGAGGGAAAATTAAGTTGGACTAAAGAAACTCAATTTGACCATGATTCATATTAGTGCTACAAGGAATAATTAAGGACAAACAACAAAATTTAGGTAGGAAGGGCTAGGGATAAAATGGTTAGGGGGTAAAAAGAAATTAGTTTTGCTACAAAGGAGCAAAGAAAAGAGCTTTACATTGATTTTACAATGATGTTTTATGGTTTTCCATGTGTTATTGACACATTAAGTAGACCAGGTGAGACCACCCATGGCTAGAGGGGACCACATGTCTAGGTAAAAATCCATAAATTAGCTCAATTTTAACTTTCTACCTCAATAAATGTGCCCAAAAAGGGTAGAACTTTTATGCATTGGCAACACTATTGTGCTAATTCTTTCACATGTTGGTGTCATTTTTGTGCCTTGGAAACACTTTTTCCAGGTGGTAATTATTTTCCATGTTGAAAATTCTCTCATCACTTGATGGAACTCTTGATAAGGGTTGGCACTTTTACTTGCTCTTGATTTTGCTTGATTTTTCAATTGATTTTGCAAGCATCGAGGCTAACATATGGCTTGGCTTGACTTGGTTGTAATAGAATACAAACCTTGGATTGTAGGTAGAGGTACCCTCATGTATTAGAGGCCATCTAGGGATTAATGGGATTCATCAATCATGTGTTGCTAGTGGAAGTAGGGCTTTACCAAGATCTAATATCGAAGGCCAATTATAACTAGGGTCTATTGATATATATAGCTGAGAAATGGTATGAAAAATAAATACCTTCTAGTTGTCATGTAGGGAGATCACTATCTCACTTGAGTATGCGTGGTAGATTTTATGGATTCTATTCAAAGAGATGTCGGTATGGATTAGCCAAGATTAGAGAGGCTTGCAATGACTAATAGGAAATGCAAACTTTCCTATGGTTAGATCTGACATTCACTTAAATGCCACCTATGTACAATTTCTTGGATAGATAAACCACACTCTTATGTGTCTTAGTGTTGGAAGTTCTAATCAATAACATTAAAACAAATGTGGTGCACTGGGGATGGGGGAGATGGTGGCAAACATGATAGAGTAATAAACAATATTCACCTAGGGTCTAGTGGTGTTGGCATAGTTGTACTATTATCTATACTAGGTTGTTTATAGGGAGGGAGGATCTTGAAGTTATACATGCTAATCCAAGTGTGGTTCTAAGAGCACATTGCTATCATGAGGTCAATAGGGCTACTAGGGTTGGTAGCAAACCTTGAGGTTCCAATAACATATAGATGGGGAGATAGTTTAAGACTAGGCATGGGAGGCCCTATAGGGGTATTTTGGGTATGGAAATGAGGACCATTGATGGCTTGCACCAGGAGAAAGTCATATAAATACCCTATAGGTGACATCCCAGTTGATAAGAGAATACCTTCTAGCTGGATCACATAAGGCAAGTCAGGTGGCTAGTGGGACCACAGGGGGAGTGAGAGCTCTTCTATTTTGACTATGTAGTCCACCAATTTGATACTCAATAGAGGATCCTAAGGTGGCTTGTGTGGTATCAAAGGATGACATGGGAGAGGTGGTTTAAACCATAGGTAATCCTAAAATCCTATCCTAATATATACATTAATGATATGGTGATACTGAATCCTATAAATGATGATCCAAGGATGAGAGATAGTTACTAGGGATGGTAATAGATGATTTGTTCTTTGAGGGTAACTATTTTGGTCTACAAATATGTTTGAGGCTAGGGTAGAGGGATTGGAGGACATAATAAATAGTTCCACCCCTAGTGAGGCAATACAAATCATCTCATCAATAGAGATAGAGGCAAACAATAAAAATAATAGTAGAAATAATACCAATAACAGTACCATTACTACCAATGCTCATGATAAGTGAGGTGGAATGTAGAAGATCACATTTGTCTACCATGGAGTTAGAGAGAGACATATTAGTAGGGCAAGTGGTGAGCTTGTAGGCTATATTGAAGCATGGACAATGGAGAGGGACTAGCTATGTAGGTCATGTTGATGCAATAAAATAAGACAGGTAGTTTCCAAGAAATCGAGCTTTTGTTGATTACCTTTGATGAAATAGAAATATTGCTTTTGTTTTAATCTTGGAACTAGGTTGGTTGACCTATTATAGACTATTTTTATTTAGTGTGCTTGTCTTATGTTCTTGCTAGTTTGTTCTTGCTTTTGGTTCCTTTAGTTTTTTACCCTGTGCACTCTTGTGAGGCAATTGCTTTGGTTTGTTGCCCTCTCAACCAGTGCTTTCTTATGGCTAGTTTGAGTTGTTGTGAGGTCAGTATGATCTAGGTTTTACCTTTCCTTATCCTAGAAATTGTCTGGCAAGCATGGGCTTTCTCTTATTATTTTGAGGTGCTCCCTGTGTGGCTTTAGGGGAATGTTTCTTGTGTTCTTGGTGAGATAATTCTTTGCTTTGACCTGTAAGCTCCTCCTTTGTCGATGCCTCAAGGGAATGTCCATGCTATTTTGGGCACTGATCTATGTTGCTCTTTTAGGTTGAGTCAGGCCCTTAGCCCTTGTTTTATTATTTAGCTACTTGGCTGAGTTGCTTTGGTGTGTGGTTTGTTGCTAGCAGAGGTTTGTTGTAGGGTTGTGCCCTTAGTTTTCATGAACCTTCATTTAGATAGGTGGTGCACCTTTGTTTTAAGTTAGTTTTAATTAAGTTTAATAAATACCTTATGTTACTAAGGTATTTTATTAGCATTTTGTGATATTAAAGTATTTACTTTGAGAGTTATTTTGTTAGCATTTATTATTGAAGAATATTCTTTGTTGTGAAGAATGATAAGGAATGCACTTGAGAGTTATATTGATAGTTTTGAATTGAAGAATGAATTATAAGAAAATAACCTTAGAATAAATGTATTAATGGTTTTTATTAGGAAGAACCTTAAGTTATTTGATGAATGATTTATATGGTTTTGAAAAATGGTTTTTGAGACTTATGAGAGTTAAGAAATCATTATAAGAGAAGTATGAGATTCTCTTTAATAAAAGGATTTATTGTATGTGGGTTTTGAAAGAGAAACTATTATAATAAATTGTGAGACTCTTGTGGGTTAAGGGATCATTATAAATAGAAGTATGAGATTCTTTTTGATGAAAATAGAATGTTGTATATTGTTTTTGAAATAAAAACTATGATAATGATTTCTGAGATTTATGAGAGTTAAGAAAACATTATAAGAGAAATATGGGATTCTATTAAATAAAAGGATTTATTATATGTTGGTTTTGAAGGAGAAACTATTTTGGTTCTTGATACTTATATGGGTAAAGGAACCATGATGGATAAGAGAATAGGGGGAAATTCTCTTATTGTTGGGTTGTTTTCATTATGTTTATGCATGGTTTCTTGCATAGTAGAGAATGGCATGATTAAGTTGCATTGCATTTAGAGTTGTTTTGATCCCTAAGTATCCCTCATGAACCGTGGGTGGTTTCCCTATCACAAAGAGACTTGCAGATGCTTAGAAGGCTTGAATATCATTGGCATAAGACTTCATAGTGCTTTGAATGTATAGATGCAATGGAAAAACAAAGTCTATGTATAAGCATATTTTGTTTTAATGAGTTTTGTAAACTTGATTATTGTACAAACTGAAAGATTATGTTGCTTTAATGATATCTTAGGTTTTGTATATTAAAGTGATTTTAGAAATCTTTTATTTGGATAGTTAGTATTGAGTTCTATCAATTGCAACAATGCATCTTTATGTTAAATACTTGGTTATTTATGTATAATATTTATTTAATTTAGGAATGCATCTTTTGAAGCTTATGTCAAGCATTTGAATTAAGCAAATGTGACTTTATTTAAGAGGCATCCTTGTTTATCTATTATAGCATTTTGGATTAAATGGATTATGACTTGATTTAAAGTGCTTTTGATATGATGCATGTATATTGCTTTACTTTAGAATTATGTTTTAAAGTGTAAGAATTATTTAAGTTAAGATTGTCTTGGGGTGGTTAGAATCACTTGTGGACCTCGAGTCAATAATATTAAGCCCAATCCTGGGAGGAGTTGCATGAATGTAATACCTAGGTAGCCATGAGCCTAGAAGGAGTTGTGAGAATGCAATAGCTAGAGACTCATAAACCTAGAAGGAGTTGTATGAATACAATAGCTAGGTTTTCTTGTGAATCATTACACCTTGAATGAGAAGGCTCAAGTGTACTCCATCTAAAGTTATGGGACCATTCACAAGATAATAATGGTGATCCTTTAGTTAGCCCACAAAGGTGTGGTAACTAAGAGTAGGATCATGTTAGTTTTTGGTGAAGTGGCAATGACCTTAGTTAACCCATAAAGGTGTGGTAACTAAGCACCAAGGCTCTACGCTTGATTAACCTACCTAGATGGACTTAGAGTCGGGTTAAGGAATATGCATCCCCCTTTGAGTGTTATGGGCATTAAAGGATAATTACTACATCGTGGTCACATTATCCTATGTTGATGAGGGTACAGGAAAGGTGGGGGGACTACTTTTGGTTTCCTTCTAAACGTGTAGGTTTAGTAAGGTGAACCCCAAAAAACATGGGAGTTGGCCACTTCTGTCCACTGAGTGTCATCGACAATGATTTAGAACTCAAATGTGGTGAAGCCTTATATGTTGAGATAAATACAAGAAGGGGTTTCTCCCTTGTGAGCCTTTTCTTGCAATCATGCCTTAATTTTTTTGGGGGTTGGTAGTTTTGGGTTGTTACATTTAGTACGAGAATAGATAAAAATATCATCCAAAAATACCAAGACAAACCGATCTAGATATTTTTTGAACACACTAATCATCAGATTCATAAAAGTTGTTGGCATGTTCGTCAACCCAAATGGCAACATTATGATTTCATAGTTTCTATTTTTGGTCTTGATGGTTGTCTTAGGGGTATCCTCTTCTCAAATCCTTAGCTGATGATACCCTGATCTTAGATCTATCTTTGAAAATATGGTAACATCCTTTAGCTGATCAAATAGGTCATCAATTTGTGGTAAATGATACTTATTCTTAATGGTTACCTTATTCAACATTCTATAATATATGCATAGCCTCAAGGAACCATCATTTTTCACAAACAATCACCCCAAGGTGACACACTAGGTTTGATCAGACCCTTTTATAACAAGCCTTGCAGTTGCACCTTCAACTCTTGTAATTCAATTGGGGTTATCATGTAAGGTGTCCTTAAAATGGGTTCAGCCCTTGGCATTAATTCAATAGTGAATTTAAATTCTCATTGAGAGGGTAGACTTGGAATATATTTGGGAAATACATCTTGAAACTCATGGAGAATTGTATGCTTCTTGAATACTTCTTCATCTTCCTTTTATCTAGTATTCCCATTGATCTTTACTACATATAACATACTTCCTATTTTAATGGCTTTATTTAACTGCATAGCTGAAATCAAGTGAGGTTGAAAAAATCCTTACCCACTTTATACCCTCACTCTCCTCTTATCCTTGTCGGTGTAATCCATCCATCTATCTTAGAATTTTATTAAGGCTCCATGAGCCTTCAACCAATCCATCCCTAGGATAATATCAAAAGCATGAAGGGGTGCCACATACAAGTGCCATATAGTGGACCCAATATTAAGTAGATTTATCTCGAATATAGGAAAACATTGATCCACTGAGTAAGTTTAACCAAAAATATACTTGAATTTCCACCCTTGTGAAAAAAACCCAAGTTTTTTTGGCATATCCCCAATAATACTAGTGGGAATAAAATTATCAGTAACTCCATTATCTTTTAAAAATTTTACGTTTTTATAATACAACTTACCATTTAGTAATATCGATGTAGCTTGCCCATCTAGGTTCTTATTCCTAGTAGCGACATAAATTTGGTGTGACTGCTCTTCTTCCTTGTGACTTGACTCTATTCTTTGGGGATATTTCTTAGCATAGTAATCGCAGGCCACTCAAAGGGGGCTCCCTTGTAATCGCTTTGCCACTATAGGGGGCTCCCTCCTTAGAATCTATGCTTATTCTTCTTCTTCTTGGATGATTTGATATGGATGTCCAACCTAATATATATATCTATCCTAAAGCTACGTTGGTGAAGAGACATGATGGTTCACATATGAAGAGACATGATGGTTCATGTTATGAAGGGTTGTGATGGTTCACTTTATAAGTTAATAATATAATAATTAAATGATTAATAATACTAACTAATAATGTTAGGATTGAGGATCCGAACATGCCACCCTCCTTAAAAAGAGCTTTGTCCTCAAATCTCAAAGTGAGAAGCTTTGTCATTTGTTTTCCAAGAATGATTTGTGTAAGTTCTTGGACTATTTTAATGGCACCCTTTCGTAGGCAGGGATATCGAGAAGGATGAAGCATTAGTGGGGGGTTGCCAAGAACAATAGTAAAATATTCCTTAGAAAAATCATGATGAGGATGGGAGGGAAACCCTTGGGGTTCCTCAAATACTTCAGAATGATGCATCAAAAGTGATGGTAATGATTTCATATCCTTTTTTGGTTCCTTGGTAGAGCCAACGGAGAAGGAGTGTGTAGTCACTCTGCATTGGTTCCAAATAGGTTTGGTCATATGGTAAGAACTCACTATTGGTGAGGAAGGTATGTGTAGGTCTTGTAGAGTGCATGTTTGGCTAGCATTGATAACTTTGGATATGTCTACCTCATCCTTGCTTGGTACATCAATCACTTCTTGCACATCGACCTCATTGTATTCATTACGGTGAGTAGGTGCACTGGTCGCTTCGGACACAACTACCTCATCTGCTTGCTCTATGGAGAGACATGGATCAACTTCCTTTAATAAATACAATGTTAGTGTAGCACATTTATGGTGGGGTCCAAATTGTTCATCATAATTATCACAGAGTCCTTTTGCTCGTCGTTCCTTCATCTCCTCAAAGCTAAGATGTTTAATTTGTAAAGTTCGGTTAGAATTGGGGGTTGTGTAAGTGCTTTGTGCCCTTCCATTATGCATAGGTTTGGGAGCGACGTAAGTGGTCGATAATTTTTCCATAAGTGGTTTCCCTAATCGTTGTTGTGCATTGATTTTATCTTCAGCTAATTTTGCCAATCCATAGGTCTCGCATCGATGGTATAGGGATTGAACCTTGTCACCTCCATTCTAATTTCCTCTTTTAATCCCCTAATGAAGCCACTTATGAGAATTGATTCATCCAATATTGTGTTGTGTTTGGTGATATCCTCAGACCGAGTTTGATACTCACGTACAGAAGTGATTTGATGAAGATATTTGAGCAATTCCCACATGACTGGGTCCCACATGGCTCTGATACCAAATGGTAAGACCCCAAGGTCTTACTGCAAAATTAATAAATAATTTAATATAAATGTAATCGTAGGCCACTCAAAGGGGGCTCCCTTGTAATCGCTTTGCCACTATAGGGGGCTCCCTCCTTAGAATCTATGCTTATTCTTCTTCTTCTTGGATGATTTGATATGGATGGCCAACCTAATATATATATCTACCCTAAAGCTACGTTGGTGAAGAGACATGATGGTTCACGTATGAAGAGACATGATGGTTCACGTTATGAAGGGTTATGATGGTTCACTTTATAAGTTAATAATATAATAATTAAATGATTAATAATACTAACTAATACTAACTAATAATGTTAGGATTGAGGATCCTAACAAAGAACCCCCACATATGTAGCAACTTGCCTTAGGTGCCTATGGCCTCTCTTATATTTTTTTCCCTGTTTCTTCTTTTTGTGCTGATTCTATTTGCTTAGGGGGATGAGGATTGAAATTGTCCCTTTTTTTAAATTTCTTCCTATTTTATCCTTGATTTTTATTTTTACTATTATTGAACTTATGGTTGCTCTTGTTTCTTTTTTTTTGCTCCTTATCCCACTTCACAAATCTTGCGCTCTTTCTTTTCTTGAGTTTAAGTCTCTCTTTCTATGTCAAGCTTAAATAGTTGAAAAAATACTTTTTAGTTTGAATATTAGTTTCTTATTGTCTAGCCAAGTCATAGACCTCTTGCAAAGTTTTAGGTTTGAGCAGATTAATCATTCCTTATTTTAGGGTCTATCCCAAGAATTAACTTGTGCACCTTCAAGCGTTCATTGTTATCATACTTTAGAACATATTTCAAAAGTTTCACATATCTCTGGAAATACACTTCTATTGATAGTGATCCTTGTTGAAGCATAGAGAATTCCTCAAATTTCTCTATATAAAACTGCTAAAAAGGAAATCATTTCTTAAAAGCCTTAATGAAATCATCCCACTTAAGTTTTGTAGCTCGGATATTTTTTCTTATATTGAATGTATCCCACCATTCTAGGGCTACATCTAGGAGATGAAGGTGTTAGGACTCTCCTAACATATCCTAATTACTTATATTATTTATTCATTATATTCTAGGGTCACAACCCTTCACTCTTACAACTATTAGACTAGGTATTTAAATGCAATCCACATATGATAATAAGGCATCATCGAAAAAATATATAAATTAAGTCTATTGTGGGTTTTCTACCTTACAATCAAAAAGTGATTCAATATAAAAATGATCCTGCTTCCCACACCATTTAGTTTCATATCATCTGGATCAGAGCTAGATCAAGGAGCAAATTCACCATTAAAAATTTTCAAGATATCCAGCAGCAATTTCCAAATTTCCAGCTTTGAGGACAAAGCTCCTTTAAGGGGGGTGGCATGTTAGGACCCTCCTAACATATCCTAATTACTTATATTATTTATTCATTATATTCTAGGGTCACAACCCTTCACTCTTACAACTATTATACTAGGTATTTAAATGCAATCCACATATGATAATAAGGCATCATCGAACAAATATATAAATTAAGTCTATTGTGGGTTTTCTACCTTACAATCAAAAAGCGATTCAATATAAAAACGATCATGCTTCCCGCACCATTTAGTTTCATACCAGAAGGGTAGCCCACATAGTATTAGTCTCAGATGAGTAACATTTAATGGAAAAGAAGGTTTCTAAATTTTTTAGCCATGACTTGGTCGCATATCCTACTTATTTCCCTTTAAATTTAGGTACTTTAACATTTTTGAGATCTCTTTCTAACTTAGAATCTATCCGGGCTTTGTCATCTTGGCTTCTCTTGACAGGGTTCTCTTCCTGCCTACCATCTACATTTCTACTATTGGCTTCTTTATTGATCAAAGTTTCTATCAATTTTTGTTACTACTCCAATTGCTCTTGGAGAAATTTCACTATAGAGGAGAGATCTTTCGATCTCTCATTAGATCTTATTGTTTATTGGACATTTTTCTTGATGTTTATCACCATTTTAGGCCCCTTACTAGGATTCGTTGTTCTCCTAGTTTTCTTAGTAGGGTCCCTAGTTTATCTGAACTTTTGCATTGCACTTCCTCCTTGTGCAACTATTGGGTGAAATTTTGATATCCTTGGGAAATGGTTGTCACACTATCAAATTTCCTATGTCACAATCATCATGTAAGATCTGGTGGACTTGTAAATTTAACCTGTAAAGGGATTTTAAAGTAAATTCATGAAATATCAGGTCAGGTCTAGACACCCTAATAAGAGCCCAATTAATAGTGGATGTTATATCCTTTTAGATCAACCAGAGCAGATGGGTTTGTAATGGATTTTGATTTTGACAAAGCTTATTGAACAATTTTTAGTCTTAAATTTAAGACCGGTGCCTAATCTATTGGGTAATTGTAGCAAGAATTAAAATCATCTTGGAAATTTTGAAAAAGGAGAGAGAAATTGGTTTGTTTATACACATTCAAATTATGTAATGAATATAAACAATTGACCAACAAAAGAATATTCTATTCATATATTCAAATTACGTAACATATAAACATGCAACACACACATTGTACAATATAATGCAAGAAGGAAGAGATCGTGAGTTGTATTAAATTTTATGAAAAATGTTACAATAAGAGTCTAATACAATTGTTCTCTTTTTTCAAATAATGTAACAAAGGAACCAACTACTCTCAATTCTCATGAAGTGATTAAGAGCTTCCAAAATATGATCTATTCGTTAGAAATAATCTCAACTAGCTGGATGCATCCTCTAGAATTCTTGCATAAATGGGGAAAGAATGATAATGGGATAGATAAAATATAACATAGGGAAATACAATGACCTAAAAATAGGGCACTCGGTATACCTTGCTTTCAAAGCTTAGCTATGGCTGCTTGATGCTGGATTCTGGCTCATTAATCTTCTTTTATAACCTGATTTACCAAAATATGTTACAAATACTTGGTGCAAGTTCATCCACATGTGCTTTCCTCTGCCTTTCATTTCCCAAAGTGTTTTCTAGCAAAAGACTAGTTGTCCCAGGCTGTCCAAAATTAGGAAATGTTACCATTTTTACTCAAAAACTAATCCAACTGTTCTACATTAGTGATATCTTCTTTTTAGAGGAAACAATTATATTTCAAAAATATATTTTGTTAAAATTTCGGATATCAATTATTTGTTCGCTTCTATGGTGTGTCTGACACTAGAATCTTCAGTTGTCTTTTTTTGACAATGTCATGCCCAAAAGAGTGGCAATTTGATCCCATGGTTCATCACAAAAAGTGGTTGTTGACTTTATGTCCTGTTCAATGATCATCATCTTATTGATATAGTTTTTAAACATAGACTGATTCTCACTGGTGAAATGTTATGAACCAATAGAGTCAACTCTTTTAGTTATTGTTCCATTTTTTATTCAGCTTCTTCAATGCATTCAAATTCTTCTATTTTATTTATGATAAGGACATCTACATTTTCTTTTATAATTTGCTCTCTAATCAGGACACATTCTATTTTCCTTTTGTTATCTATCTCTTTGGCTAGTCTTACTTCCTGTAGGGTGCTTTCCCAGTAAGAATTCTGATGGATGAAGGCACATAATATTTGAAATTCTATTATGCAATTATAGCTTTGCCCATCTGCAAAACTTGCTTGTCACCAATTTGACTATATTATTCCTTGTATCTTAAGTATACAAACTTAATGGCCAATGCCCTCTTTTTTGTATCTTGTAATAAATTTCTGACAGTCAGAGTTAATTGCATCATGTCTTTCAACTCTTTGAGTGTTTGAGGTGGAGCTTCTAATTTTACTTTTACATCCTCGATCAGTATTTATTTATATTTTTTAATGTAGCCTATACTATTAAGTTGCTTCTTGGTTTTCTAAGGTACCTCTTATTTCAATTGACTAACTTCTACTTGCAGTCTCTGAATTTTAGCTTGCATTTGTTCTTTTTCTACTTGTACTTTATGTATCTCAACACTCAATACTCAGTTCCTTTCATATAAATTCTTAATTGAGGTCAACTGGGCTTGTGCCCAAGTTTCAGCATATACCATTGGATTTTCTTAATATTGGACAGAGGCCACTTAGGTAGTGGGGTCTATCTACATTACCTTTATCTTTTCCATGGGTATCAATGCTTCTATTGTCATCAATGGTTCAGTTGAAGCCTGGGATCCACCAACTCCCAATCCTTTCATCGTATATTGCATGTTTCTAGGATCTTGCCCTTGATCCATTTCATATATTTGTTGCTCTTAATTATCATTAAATACCAAAGCTTCCTATCTCTTGGTGAGGGTGAAACTCCTAGTATTTGTAGTACTTTCAATCTTGGGTCTTTTCCATTCTGAAGAAGTAGTCGGGTCTCTAGTAGCAAATCTATATTATTGGAAAAGGTTACCCATTCCTCCACTCAGTACAATCTTCCTTTCCATGATCCTAGAAATTAAGATCTCTTCTTGGTTCACTATAATTGATCTAGGCCTTATTTTCGGTGCATTTGAAGTTGACTCAAGTTTTTCTCTAGGGTCCATTATTGCTTGCACCATCCCTGAAATATTTGGTTGGGCAATATTGGATGAAAAAATGACTACTTCCTTTCCTTTTTTATATGTCTTGAGATCCAGTTGTGGTATCTGATTAAGGGGCTTCTAACTGTGCAACAACAGGCTCTACCACTTCCATGACCACTTCAATTTCAGCTGGTTTTTGTTTTATTGCTTTTATTACTGGGTCTTGCAGTTATGGTTGAATTGGAATAATCAATGGTGCAACCGTTTCAACCTTATATTTTCTCAAGATAATTAATTATGCAGAATAATGACCCACCCTCCTGATATGAGTATGGTCTCTCTGATTAACATATTTACTCCACAAATTTGCCAATAACTCCTTTGCCATAACTAGCAATAGATTATATTTGAATTCATTATTACGGTGTGTGACCATTGCAGTTGGTACTTTATCAATCACTTTTTTGTTATAATAACCAAAATGATCATAGGGCCTCCAAGTGATTTCAAAAAATAAAAATTATCCATCTTTTCTAGGGTATCGACTAAACTAGGTTATCTCTTGTATGTGCAATGCCCCAATCAACAAGGGAAGGCTATCCATTGGAATTTTGATTTATGTCCAGTCACCCTCATATTATTCTCTTTGGCTATCTACCTTATAATTTCTAGAGCTACAATCGATGTAGGGCAAAATTTTGGCAATTCCTTAGGAGGGATTTTCGATCCATACATTCTTATGAAAGTAACATTTTCTATAAGAAAATAGTTCCCTGCTATATTCTTTGTCAATAAAGTAGCTATCCCTTTCCCCATTCTTTTAGCCTTGTAACCACAAAGTATTTCATGAATCTCTGGAAGAAAATCACTGAAAAACTGGGTCTAACTAGACCAACTCTCATGTATCCATGGGAGTCTATCTTGGACTAACTCCTCATAGGTCCCACCCCATTTATCAATCAAAGGTTTATCCATATGTGCCATAATTAAGTGTATGAGAAAATAGTAATGAGATATCTTAGGCATGTTTTCTTTCTTTTGTTCAATGGATTTTTGTAATTCTACCAATTCTCTGTCTATTGTATCACTCAGTTCTTGTTCCCACTTGTACATACTAGGCTGATTTCAACTATTTTTTTTTTAATTTACATGGTGGAATCGGTAGCCGCCACGAATCCGGGTAGACTGTCCCGCTTTTATGACCGTCATAGTATTCTATGCTGTTCACCCTAGAAGCCGCCACACAGATCTTCATTCAGTTTGCCCCTATAACCACCATGCCACACTCATTTTAAATATTTTACGTCGCTGAAAGCACTAGGAAAGGGACACGCGTTCAGTCCGGTGAGGCTCGAGATTTGAACCTTGGACCTCCGCCCCCTTATGGGGTTTGGATGAACCAATTGGTCTACACCTCGAACCTCTGATTTCAACTATTACACTGACTTACTAAATATAATACTTCTCTAGCTACCCAGTTCAAGTCCCTTTCTCCCATGTTTATATTAATCATATCATTGTAATCTTTAACCCATGGTTGTAATTCAAATTTATGAATGGGAAAGAGATACGATACTTGTGCATTGCTATTGAGGATTCTAGGGTAGAAAGAAGTACCAACCAGGTGATGGATTGAACTTCCAGTATTTATCTATCTAGTGACAACTTCGTTTTTTCTAGCTCGAACAACTTGGTAATTTTCTCAGGGGTGATCTTGAAGACTGGTCGATTAGCAAAGTTTCTAATCATTCTGGAATTGGAATTATATGCCACTGTAAGCCATGATAGGAGGTCTAAAGAAAATTATACCTTAAAGAATATCAATATCACCAAATTGCACATCCACCTATCGTAGTGAAGGCTTTTTGAGTTTCTATCTTCCCATGCTCTATCATACAATCCCATCAGCAACTAGGGGTGGTGGTTGTAGGTATCTTTGGTATCTTCATAGGCAAAAATTGCCTGCTTCTCTATCTTAATTGTTGTACCAGATTTGGACCTGATTATTTTGTAAACTCTTCTATTTCAATAGTGGTTGCTTTATCTTTGAGATGCTAGTAAGGGTATCAATTAGTAAGTTTTTTGATCTTGGCTACGATTGGAGGGAGGGGAGCTAGTTGGACTGAACTAGAGGAATCCATGGTCGTGTTCTATGCTTTCTCTCTGCTATTGAGATGATATGCAAATTTTTTCATGCCTTTGGATTTTCACTATGAATACCAACTATAATAGAGCTTGGAGGAATTTGGCAGATACTAATAGTGGCTTTGAGTGTATGGGTTTGTAATGACTTCGACCAAATTTCTTTAAATGGTGTAATAGATGCCTGCCACCTTTCAGCCACGTATTTGCTATTAACTACCACTAATGGTAACAATGCCTCCACTGTAGTTCATGATTGCCTAATGAGCTGGAATCATACGCAAAACTAGGTGTAAGTCACTTTTTGGAGATCTTTTATCGAATTGGCTATCATAATTTGGTACTCATTCTCATGAAAATATTCCTTTTGGCTTTATCTACTGTAGACATTAGCTTAGAAAAAAATTAAATCTACTTATAGAGCTCTTTCGTGGGGTACAAGTTCTTTGTATTTTTCTTAAAGAAATATTGGTCGTTTGGTTGTCTCCTATGAATTCATTCACATCATCCATCTCGAGCATGCAGGGTTTGATTTTGGCAGCTTGAGTACTTTTTTAGAAAACATTACTAAATTTTGGGTCATGGTATTGACATTAGACTTTATTAAAATAAAATTTCTTGGAATACTTTTATTTAATGAAAACCTTAGGACCCAAAAATTTATTTTTAATAATTTTCACCGAATGGGGCATGGTCGGATGATACAACCGACCAATGGGATGAGGATGAATAAAAAACCCAACCAATGAATTGTAATCCAAACCACTTTAGTTTTTATGGATTTTTAAGGCCTTAGAATAGACTTTAGCCTTTTAAATCATGCGACATTAAAAGCGGGGGAAAACTAAACCTTAACACCATTTTAGGAAATTTTATTTTTCTATCCTCAACCAATGGGATACCACATAGAAAGAGAGTCAACCTATGGGGTGGCATCAGGTGATAAAATCAACCAATGGGATGAGATCTAGCAACACAAGCAACCAATGAAAGTGAGTCTGACTTTTCAAAGGGGAAAGTACTTGGAAAATATTTCTTATGATGTTGATTCCTTTGAGAACCCCTTGGAAAAATAAAATTTTGAAATGGCAAATGGGGTACTATCGAGAGAGTCATCCATGCAATGGGATGTTGTCAGGGAACTCAGTCGACCAATAAGATGCAGTCACATGGTAGGTCCAACTTAGCTTTAATTATCATGACCACTTGACTCCATATTGAAATGAGGAGGAAGTATTTATTATGTGTTTAAGACCCTCAAACTTGAATTAAAAGATACCCCTTTCGACTTAGGATTTTAATTATTCTGCTTAGACCAATGGGATCTTGGTGGGCATGTTGGTTGACTAATGTGATGAGAGCAAATATCATAGCTGAGCAAAAAGGGTAAGAATAAAAACTTTAGGTATGGCAAAGGGGCATAAAAATTTACTATGATGGGAATTATTAATGACCTTAGAAATGGAATACCATTTATTTTGATTCTCGAACAATGGGATATCGAGGGAGGACTCATCCGACTGATGGGGTGTCAATGAGGAAGTCAGTTAATCAATGAGATGCAATTTGACTTTTAAAAATTAAACACAAATATTTCCTAAGGTGTAGATAATTTTTTTTTAAGGCTATTATATTTGACAAATTTAGAATGGAAGATAGCTTTAAATTTCTCAGCCAATAGGAAAATGTTGGGTGACACATCCGACCAATGGGATGGAGTTGGGCAAGGTAGCAGACCAATGGGATGTCAGTGAGTAACATGGCCAAATAAAAAAATTTAAAAGTGAAAATTATGCGCCCGAGGGCATAGAACTCCTAGGAGGGGTGTAAACATTTCCATGTGGATCCGACCCTTAATAACCTTAGGAAGGGGAAAAAAATATTCATAACCATAGGCCAATAGAATATAATTTGACTTTGGTAATTATAACATCAGGTGAAAAAGAGGGGAATATCTTCAACGTAGAACTAACCCTTGAAAAACTTAGGGATTATTTAAACATTGTTCTTTGATAAACTTCAACCAATGGAGTGTCGTTGAGGGAGACGTTCGACCAATGGGATGCCATTGGATAACTCAAATGACCAAAGAGGTATAGGCAAATGAAATGGTCAACTAATGGGATATGAGCGCGAAACTTGCCCACATCATTGATTCTTCTAGCCAATCAAATAACATCAGCTAAAATACTTGACCAATGGGATAAGGGTTCTTTGTATGGCCACTCCAATGGGATTTAAGTGGGACTGATAGCTAACCAATGAGTTTGAACATACAAAATTAGGTGAGATATTTTTTATTTTAGGGGCCAAATGACTTAGGAATAAAAATTTTAGACTTGGGAAACTTTGGACCAATGGGATGGTGTCGGGTGCAATAGCCAACCAATGGGGTGTAGCCGACTAGAACGCCTTACCAATGGGATACAACTAGAAAATACACCCGATTGATGATGCTATAGGACTTAGGGAATATTAAAATTTGAAGACCATGGGAAATTTAGGTATATGGGAAAATATTTGTCAGATCACTTTGGGCAAATTTTTTTTAAAGACCTACAATAGACTTCTACGGGTCCGTCTGCCAATTATTAAATGATCCGTTATAAAGTAATATAAATCATGCATGAATAATGAACTAATAATAAATTGCAATGAACGAATAATGTAAATTCGGAGGAATATAAATTAAAAATGAATTCACCTCTTCGAGGAGGGCAGTTCCTCGCCATGAAGGCAATGTGCGGAATCGCAAGTGAACGAATAAGATAAAAAGATAGATGATTAATCAAATAAATAAACCCTAGTCTAAATAGTGAAAATAATTAATTCAATTGTAACCTAACATATTCGACTATGTTAGGGTTGTAGCATGACTCCCATCCTTAGAAAGCTTTGTCCTCAAATCTAGAAATGACTGGAAAATACTTTCAGATTCCCAGGTTGCATCTTCTTCGGGTAAATCCTACCACTTGATGAGAAATTCTTGGATGTGACGAGATCTGAGTCTACGTGATCTAGTTTGTAGCTCTTCTGGTTGTAGATGGATACACCCTTATTCATCCAACACTGGTAATTCTGATTGAGAGTGTACCTTATGGCCAATCACCTTTTTGAGATAGAAGACATGAAATACTGGGTGTATGCGAGAGGATTGGGGTAACTCTAGTTGATATGCTACCTTGCAAATGTGATGCATAATTTTATAAAGACCATAGAATCGTGGTGACAACTTTTGACTGGATTTGAGATTCAATGATAGCTGCTTATAGGGTTGAAGATGTAGGAATACCATATCACCAATATTGAATGTTCGTTCTAAAAGTTGCATGTCCTGTTGCTGCTTCATATGATTCTATGCATGGACCAAATTATCTTTTAATATAGTGAGCATTGCTTGTTGCTTCTATAACCAATCGTCGAATTGAGCCACTTTGGAAGATCCTGGTACATAATCGGCAATTTTTGGTGGCTTTGTTCCATATAATTCTTCAAAAGGAGACATCTTAGTGGAAGAATGATAAGAAATATTGTACCACCATTCTACCAATGACAACCATTGACTCCATTGATATTGTTTATCCTGAACAAAACATCTTAGGTAGGTACCCAAACATTTGTTAACTACCTCCATTTGACCATCTGTTTATGGATGGTATGCAGAAGACATATTTAATTTGGTACCACTAAGTCGAAACAATTCTCTCCAAAATTTGTTGGTAAATATGGGATCACGATCACTTACAATATTTTTGGGCATTCCATGTAATTTAAAAATTGAATCCATAAATACCTTGGCCACTTTGCTTACTGAAAGTGGATGTTGTAAAGCCTGAAAATAAGCATATTTGGAAAGGCAATCAACTCCCATGAAAATTATTGTTTTTCCTTTCGACTTAGGAAGACCTTCAATAAAATCCATGGAAATATGTTCCCACTAACGATCCGAAATAGGTAACGGTTGAAGTAATCTTGGTGATTTTCCTGTTTCCCCCTTATTGCTTTGGCACAATTCACATTCAGCTACCCATTGCTTAACCTTTGTCTTTAATCCTTTCCAACAAAAGGATTGTTTAACCCGCATGTAGGTTTTCAAAAACCCTGAATGTCCTGTTGAAGGAGAAGCATGTGACTCTTCTAGAATATGTACTTTGATTGGTGAATTATGAGGGATGTAAATATGATTCTTTGTACGTAATATTTGGCCACCATATGTGAAAAGCGGGTACTTAGAGGAACCCATAGATAACTCTTGAATTATTTGAGCTGTTTCACTATTGGAAAACCATTCTTCTTGTAACTAAGACACCCATTGTGAACATGGCCTTGAAATGACATTAATAACTACTTCATCTTCGTATTTTCTAGATAATGCATCCGCAGCCATATTTTCTTTACCTTTCTTATATTCAATCACAAAATCATATCCCAATAATTTAGTCAACCACTTATTTTGTTCGAGATAAGAAAACCTTTGTTCTAAAAAATGCTTGAGACTGTTGTGATCGGTTTTAATAATAAAACAACTATTGATTAAGTAATGCCTCCATTTTTCCACTGCATGTAAAATAGCCAACATTTCTTTTTCATAGGTGGATATACCCAAATTTTTCCCTGATAGTTGTTTACTTTCGAATGCCAAGGGATGACCCTCCTGCATTAGTACTACACCAATACATGTTCCTGAAGCATCGCATTCAATGACAAATGGTTTTTGAAAATCTGGAGTGGCCAAAACTAGAGTTGTACACATGGCCTCCTTAAGAGCCTCAAAAGCTTTAGTAGCTACTACTGACCATTGAAAAGCATCCTTCTTGGTGAGATCTGTGAGAGGACCCACAATTTTACCATAGTCATGGACAAATTTGCCGTAATAGTCCATGAGACCCAAAAAAACATGAATTTTTTTGATGGTTTTAGGCAAGGGCCAATCTTGTATTGCCTTAATATTATTGGGATCTACCTTAACACCTTCATGAGATACTATATGACTGAGGTACTCCAATTCTTGAACACCAAAGGAGCATTTAGATCTTTTGACAAACAACTTTTCTTTGCATAGGATATGGAGAACTCTATCCACATGTACTAAATGATCTTTCCATGATTTTCTATAGATGAGTATGTCATCAAAGAAGACTAGAACAAATTTTCGTAGGAATGGACGAAACACTTGGTTCATGAGACTTTGGAATGTAGATGGTGCATTAGTGAGACCAAAAGGCATGACCAAAAATTCATAATGGCCTTCATGAGTTCAAAAGGCTGTTTTAAGAATATCCTCGTCCCTAACTCAGATTTTGTGGAACCCTGAGTGTAAGTCCAATTTGGTGAAGAATTGGGCACCATGTAGCTCATCTAGTAAATCATCAATGAAAGGAATATGAAACTTATCTTTGATTGTGATTTTATTGAGAGGACGAAAATCTGGACACATATGCCAAGAATTGTCTTTTCGACGAGCTAAGACGATAGGTGAGGAATAAGGACTAGTACTATGATGGATGACACCATGGTCTAATAGTTCTTGGACAATCTTCTCAATTTCTATTTTATGGGGTTGGGGATATCGATAAGGACGACCATTGGATGGAAGACTACTAGGCACTAGATGTATGGCATGGTCATGAGATCTTTTGGGAGGTAGGCCTATGGGTTCTCGAAAAACCTCCTCATAGTTAGACACAATGTTTTGGAGATATTCCTCTTTGATTTTTGGCATAGCTTGTTCTTATTTTTTAATGCAATTGATTCGGGCTATGAATCCCCCACCATATTTTCTTAACAAATTTTCCATGCTATGTGAACTTACAACTTTTGATGGAGGTGTGGGTAGTCCTTAAAGATGGATGGTCCTCCCATTGGCTTGCCATTCCATAAAGCGATGTTTGTGATTAAAAACCATGGTGGTTTCCAATTGTTCCATCCATGCAACACCTAAAATAACCTTTGAATTTCCTAATTCCATAACAAAAAGAGGACCTTGCCAAGTATACGTACCCATTTGTAGTGAAATGGAAGATGTCTTACCGAGACATTGAGAAAATTTCCTACTTGCAATTCTGACTTGAAACCGATCTTGACTAGAAGAGTAGATGTGCAGACCCAGTGTCATTGCAAGTCTTGCATCAATGAAGTTGTGAGTACTTACGGAATCATTTAGTACTGTCACCCTCTATTTTCGAATGAAACCTACCATCTTGATTGTATGGTGAGAAGATAACTCCATAAGAGCATGCACTAAAATAGTCATGGTATCCTCCTCAGCGACAAATTTGTGGTGTATATTTTGATCCTCAACTGGGAGATCCTCAGGTGCATCGTACTCCTCTATTTCTTCATCTTCCTCGTTGGCATATTCAATCTAAATTTTTTGTCATGATGTGTATGCTTGATATTTTTGATGATGAGTATGACATTTGTAGCAAAAGTATCATGATGGTTGATCAATTCTATGAAAGGAGTTGTTGCGGAATGGAGGTCGACCATATGAATCACATCGTGTGGATGAGCCTATGTGCACCTTTATTTCTGCCAAGTCAAAAATCCTTATACACTCATTCAAATTGGATGGATTTTGTAGGTCTACCTCAAATTTAATATGTACTTTTAATCCATTTTAAAAAGATGCTACTACCACATCTTGTGGTAGGTTTTCTGCATAGGAAAGCATACTGGTGAATTCAGAAATATAGGCCCCTACTAACCCTGTTTGTCTGAGTGAAAACAATCGTACTGTGTATGAACCTGTGGGACCTTTGTCAAATTTTTGAAGAAAGATTGTTTTGAAAGTATCCAAATATAACGCATCTTGGGGCTTCTCATGTTTATACCATGTAAACCATTGATAAGCTTTAGTGCCAAATTTGGTTGCTGTAAAAGGGACTTTGTCCTTTTCCAAAAATTTGTAAAATTCTAAGATGCCATCCATTTTTGCAATCCACCCACGTGGATCCTGGCCTTCAAAGGTAGGCATGTCAATGCATGGATGATTGACTACCGTTGGACCTCTTGGTTGGGAGTGGAAATTATTTCTATCTTGTTCCTCGTTACTTCTCTGTCTCTGGTTGTTATTTTGATAGGGTCTGTTAAACCCTCTTTGTTGCTCCATATTTTCTTCATTACCCCTATCCTCAATATTTTGGTGACCATTGTGAGTCAGGGATTGACTATTTTGACCTCTATGGTGTGTGTAGTCATCATTGTAGACATCCATAATCTAGTGATCGGAGCTAGAAGGATTTGGTTGGGGCAGATTTTGAGATGCATTGAAACTTGCGGTCATCCTTTGAAGATTTACTATTAAATATTTTAATAACTGATCATTGAGTACTGGCTGATTACTATCAACTTGGGTGATGTTTTCTTGTGCTGAATCTGGAGAAGAATTGGATGCCATTGGGCTAACCACAGGGTGACCCGAGTTAAAACTACCAATTCCACTGGGGATTCAGTGAGTTTCTCAACACAGACACGGATTTGACAACCACGAAACAACAAGAAGACACTAAGAACCTGACCTACAGTGATCGAGAAGACACCTTATGTGATTTGAGGAGGACACTAATTATAAGGATGGACAAAAGGTCTGACAAGCAGGACGTGGTAACGTGAAGTGAGAGGACCAAGAGTGACAACACCATGAACTTGACTAGCCAGGAAGGATACGGGTCGGACCAACCACGTAACTTTTGACGAGACAAGGGACCAACAATCGAAATGAGGACCAGAGGACACAACTCGACTAGAAACGACTTAAGAGACTATTGGATAAATGACAGCTAAGACGACGGTTACACGACCTGGTGAGGCTTGATGCACACACAGAGGCTGGCGAGTGTGTGACTGAAGTCACACCTCAATAGGTGTGACGAGGTACTTATAAACATTCCTCCTATTGCTCCCATAATGGATGTGGGATATATGTCCTCGTATAAATATATACATATATATAATTTATTTGTACCTTATGTTTTGCATGATTTGTGATTAATTATTTATGTTGATTGGCCGACGATCGTGGAGTTGTACGTTGTGGATTCTATGATGATTCTACAATGATTTTGGGTGGTAAACTAAGTGTCTTGAGCACAAGCTCGACGAGTGTTCTTTGGCTGCCCCGCAGTGAAAACATAATGCAAATTTATTTGATTAAATTAGTTTGCATTGGAGTGCTTAGTGATTGGCGACGCTTCAAATGCTAGCTTGACTGGCTGGAATTTGTTAATTTTTCTTGACCAAACATTCGAATGGTGCACGATAGAACAATGCCTCTTGGTTTTCGCAGTGAACTAAAATACTATGTCTAGAAATGCATTGCCAGGAAGCGATGAAATGCAGTGTGAGGAAAATTGTCACAAGCCTGAGTATCGATGAATCTGGTACCACTTGCAACAGACTTTTACGAGTTCATCTATCGATTATTATGATCCGCTATCAAGTAATATAAATAATGCATGCACAATGAACTAATAATAAATTGTACTGAATGAATAATGTAAATTCAAAGGAATATAAATTAGAAATGAATTCGCCTCTTTGAGGAGGGCAGTTCCCCGTCGTGAAGGCAATGTGTGAAATCACAAGTGAACGAATAAGATGAAAAGATAGATGATTAATAAAATAAATCAACCCTAGTCTAAATAGTGAAAATAATTAATTCAATTGGAACCTAACATAGTCAGCTATGCTAGGGTTGTAGCAAGACCTCATGAAATGAAATACTCATGGGGAGGACCTAAGGGGTTAGATTGACATAACACATTTTGGATTTTTAAACTTATACGAATATGATGATTTTTATAAATTGAAATCGCTAAGGGCTATGGTTATGTGGATGAAAGAAACTCTTTTAAGGGGGAACTTTGTAACTTTGGAATTGTTTCATAAGGCCCTAATGTGACATGGAATGGGTATGGATAAATGAGAAAAATAATGAATAAATGGAATTATTTGGTGATATGAAGGTATAGCGAAGGGGGAATATAATGAAATAGAATTTTAGTGATGGTTAATGTATGAAGTAGATAGATAAGAAAAATAAATGAAATGGATGGGTATTTTATAGGATAATAGGATGTAATGTACGAATGAGGTCTTTAGAGTTATGAAATGGAATGTGATAATTTATAGAATAATAAATAATGGAGGAATGAATATATGAAGGAGATTCTTTCCAAAATTTTATCTTCTTCTAGTAACTGATATAACATTGATCTACACCTATTTGTATCAACGAAGACCCCTTAAGATAATGTAACTTCCCATGAAAACATTTATTCTTTAAAAATATTATTACACCCTAAGCTCACCTAGACATCAAACTTTGACAAAATTTCATAGGTTGAGGTGTAAAATCGATTGTAATTTTGAAGTACAACAACAACCATTTTGGTTTTCTTTGATGAACTTCATTTTTGAATAGGTGCCATCCCTATCCACAAAAAAAAAAGTTGAGTAAGTTACAATTAGTTTTATTTCTCCTTAGGAGCTAACATAAGCCATTATCACTTAATCGATAATGTTCAAGTCATGCTTACTATGGGTGTAATTTTACCTCCTCACCCAGTCTTTCATTTAGGAAGTGATTCCATTTGTTCAAAAAGAGTTCACTAAATTTTGGAGACATTAATAGGCAGGTGGAAGCCATCAAACGAGGGTGGTGACAGTCATGGGTAGATCAAAGTGTAGGGCGGATGACAGACTGAAGCAGGGTGGGTCATAGAGCGGGTGAACTTTTTCCCCATAAGTTTGGGTGGAACATTCCAAAGACCCTGCTCAACTCCTTGGGCGGGCCTTCGAAGCGACTAGAAAAGGTGGAAGGATGGTTCGACCCCACCCTTGAGGAACAAGAAAAATCCTCGTCCAACTTGGGCAGGAATTTAGGAGTGCAAGATGGATGGAACATATGAGAAACACCCGCCCTCTCTCTTGGTGCCTCTACGGGTGTAGAAAATTACAAATGAAGTACCTTCTCGATGTAAAAGGTTCCTGCATTTACTTGGGATTCAAAGGAAGACCCACCTACTGCTGTAGTAGCATAGGTACTCGATTCCATACACAGAAGTGACTTATTCTTGATGCAATGCTCTCAAGGTAGTCCAGTTCTTGTCATACATCGCCTAACCAGGGGATCGCCAATCGAGGAGAAGGATGAGGTAGCTAAAGAATGATAAATTGGGTAGAGATGTCAAATTATCCAAAGGTCGAGATTTATCCTGAAGCATCTGTCATATTCTATATTGGTGCTATCTAGAGGAACAACATACCAAGGTGATGCTCATCAACTGCAGCAGTTGTTCTCTCACCTGCCACCATCAATGTCTAGATTTTGAAATTAATGTAAATGTAAATATAAATAGCAGAATGCTGGTTATTCCAAAGGGTGGCTCTTTAGCCATTACAATTCTTATGTAAGGTTTACTCCTATGTAAATACAAATTTTGCACTATTTGGTCTCTAGCTTTGTCCTCTTATTCTTTACTGAATGTGTGTATGTTTATTTCTGTTTAGTCATTTAAGTCATCCCATATTATTATACTGTTTGGATTTTGTGGGGTTTACTTGAGTGACTTAGGAGTGCATTTTCATTAATATGGGTTGGGGGTTTATTTTTGTTAACACCAATCGAACAAAAGTGCTCTGATTCTACATCTTGGATCTCATGCACATGTTCGTTGGTTCTAGAATTCGCCTTCCACCCATCGCTGATAGGAGCTAGAACAAAGGTACGATTGGATGATTTTTTAGATACTAGATCTGTGTTTCATACAAGGTGTCTTACCTGCATAAGTCTTGATGCGGATATACTCATCCTTGTGAGTTATGGATACAATAATTTTATTTATTTATTTCTCCTTTTACCTTTTCCCTATTTTATGATGCAGATAGTTGTAACCACCCTCGAAGGAACCAGTATCCTCCAGAGATCATCCATCCTATCCCAATGTGATGGTCATTCTATGCTTGGCATTGGTCCACCTCCATGCCCTATGCGCGACGTAGAATTTTTGGCCAATAATTTTTTGAGGAACTCACTAAATCCCCATGTTTTAGGAAATCAGAGTTCGAAGGATCTCTAATTTTCCCATATCTACTCAAAGTCACATGGTGGCTGTGATTGAGTGGCACATCCAAATCATAAGATCAGTCATCCGTTCATGCTAAAGATCCAAAAATATTGAAGGACTCAAGGTATGGTGAGCAAAATTGACCTCATTGGAAGAGATAGCATGCTCACTTGGCGACTCTGAATTTGACTCCAATAGTAGAACTAGGACCACTAAAGACTAGTTCCTTTATGGCTTGGCCATATTTTCCCTAGTGGAATGACCTTGATCTCCTTAATATCCCTCATTGATGCGATATTTTGAAAGCTACCTTTAATGCCCTACCAAAATACAATGGTGTCAAGGGATTTGTGAAGGAACACCTTGAATATGTGGCTTCTTTGGCCACCCTTCATAATATCATGCATGAAGATGCAATGATCAAGATGCCGATTGCTTCCCTCAAAGGTAAGGCATGGCTCTGGTACAAAACCCTATAGTCTAGAAGTATCTCTACATGGGTGGATCTAGAAGAGCCTCTCATGGATGCATTTTGTGAAATGAAGGACCCCTTTCTATCTCTTAAAAAATTTACATTTATCAAGAGGAACCCTCTTTAGAATGTGGTGAACTTCAATATCCATTTTGAAAAGAGTTGGAAGAGGATTCCATGACAAATCCTCCCAACCTCCACCCAGGTGCATCTACTCTACATTCAATATCTTGGTTATGAGATCAGATTCCTACTGCACCAATAAGAGGAAACCAATTTCTCACAATTATATGAGGAAGCAATCAAAGCAAAAAAAGTTTTGATGGAGAGGCTGCATTCGATCAGTTCCCTCTAGGAGTTGGTGCCAGATCATGTAGTAGGTATTGGCCAGGAGTAGACCTGTCATAATTCCCACATCCACGAAGATAGCATGACTAATCAACCCCAAACCCTCTCAAACCTGGGCAAGGACATGGATGCCTATGAGTGGGAAAAGGAGCCAATGGTGGAGGAAGATTTGATAAGAGGATTGGCACAACTGGCCAATCCCAAAAAGGGACAACATGAAAATATGGTCCCTGGCAAATCATCACTTGAAGGATAGAATACAATGGCAAAAGGCATTGTCACCTTAGCTTTCTAAGGCCTGAGTGTTCATACACTCAAAAAAATAAAAAAAAATTATGATTTTATCGTAATTCTGAGCCTGTGTGGATGGTTCCAGATGTATCATAAACAATGCCTTAAATACAATATGATTTGGTTTGGCCACTATAGATTCAGAGGATGATTTACATATAACATCCTGTCTCAAGCATACCTGTTACATTGCAATTTTGTGGATAGTAAATAAATTCGTTGTATTATGTAGGGCTAGTGCCTTGGGAATCACAAGTTTTGATGAATGATCATTGAGCAAAAAAGTTATATGAAATGTTACCACTTGGTCAGGCATTGGGGAGCATCATGGAAGGATTCTTCAAAAAATATTTGGGAAATGTAACATTCTCCTCCATCTTTGTGTTGTTTTCTTAGTTTTTTGTTCTTCTCTCTATCACTATCTTGACCACGTAGCCCAATGGATATATTTAGCAATGATCACAACCTCTTAATTTATCCTTGGGAGCTACAACATGCCTTGGAACTCATAGTACAATACAAGGTAGGTATGCTATAAATAGCTCTTGTGGGTAGATGCAAATAGGACCATAAAGTATAAACTACAAGCTATGGTTGAAAGGAAATGGCCTCCTAGTTCATAATAGTTAGTAAAAGATGTTCACTACTAGATCGTGTAAAAAAGATCTTGGATAGAAGTGACAAGAAGCATTGGCAATCTATTTGCTCTTGGAATATCTTAGGTCCTTAATGGGTCTGATCCATCGGGATGCTTCGTTAGGAAGGATCTATGCCCTATCAATTTCTCTTGACAAGCTTTAGGTTTCTTTTCCCTTCATGTCTTACCGCTTCCCCACCCCTTCCTCCCATTCACTTTCGTCTCCCCTTTATTGTAAGTAACTCTTCTAGTTGATGGCAGAGGTTCCTTTATCTCAAATGCTTTATGTTTTCCCCTATTTCTATGATCATTTTATATCAAGATACTCAGGTATTTGTTTGCTATTTCCACTTCTTCTCTTCTTACTACTCTTGCTTGCTGTAGTCCTCCCTCTAGTGGCCACCTTGACCTACTCCTAGAATTTTTTTCATGTGTCTCCCTCTTGCTCTTGATTCTTTTGCTCTACTTTTAACTATGTTAGGTGTGTCCCTTCTTATGTCTTTCCACGTTTTGCCTTCCCTTTGTGTTCCTGCTATCTTTGATTCCTCTTCCCCTATTCGTGTTTCCCTTTGTCCATTTGTTCTAGTGTCATGGTAATTACATTTTTTGATCCTTCTGGTTTCTTTTTTCCATAAAATGAAAAACCCCTATAAGTCGCCAGGAGTGTGGGTGTAATTTTACCTCCTCACCCACTCTTCCCTTCAGGAAGTGATTCTCTTTTTTCAAAAAGTCTGCTAAATTTTGGAGACATTAATAGGTAGGCGGTAGACATCAAATTAGGGTAGCGATAGTCATGGGCAGATAAAAGTGCGGGGTAGATGGAGGACTAAAGCAGGATGGGTCATAGAGTGGGTAAATTTTTTTCCTGTAAGTTTGGGTGGAACATTCCAAATACCCCGCCCAAATCCTTGGGTGGAACTTCCAAGTGACTAGCAAAGGCGAAAGGATGATTTGACCCCATCCTTGAGGAACAAGTAAAACCCTCACCTAGATCGGGTGGGAAGTTAGGAGTGCAATATGGGCGAAACATATGAGAAATACCCACCCTCTCTATCGGTGCCTCTATGGGTGCAAAAAGTATAAAGGAAGTGCTCGACCGACACAAAAGGTTCCCGCCATTACTTGAGATTCAAAGGAAGACCTGCCTACTAATGTAGTAGTCCAGGTACTTGATGCCATACATAAAAGTGACTTTTTCCTAGTATGATGCTCCTAAGGTACTCTAGTACCTATCATGCACCACCTAACCAAGGGATCACAAATTGAGGAGAAGGATGAGGAAGCTAAATAATGATGAATCAAGTAGAGACATAAAAATATCCAAAGGCCTAGATTCATCCTGAAGCATCTGCCACATTCTAGAAGATCGATTCTATCCAAAGGAATAGCGTACCAGGGTGATGCTCATCAATTGAAATAGTTGTCCTCCCACATACCACCAATAATGCCTAGATTTTGAAATTAATATAAATGTAACTATAAATAGTGGAATGCTGGTCATTCCAAAGGGTGACTCTTTAGCCATTACAATTCTTATGTAAGGTTTACTCCTATGTAAATACAAATTCTGCACTGTTTGGTCTCTAGCTTTGTCCTCTTGTTCTTTATTGAATGTGTGAATGTTCATTTTTGTTTAGTCATTTAAGTTATCCCGTGTTATTCTACTGTCTGGATTTCATGGGGTTTACTTGAGTGACTCAGGAGTGTGTGTTCATTAATATGGGTTGGGGGTTTATTTTTTCTAATTCTAGTCGAATAGGAGTGCTCTGATTTTTCATCCTAGATCTCATGCACATGTTCATTGGTTGTGGAATTCACCTCCCACCCATAAATGATAGTATTTAGAACAAAGGTATGGTTGAATGATCTGTTAGGTGTTGGATCTGTGTTTCGTATGGGGTATATCGCATACATAAGTATTTATGTGGCTATACCCATCCTTGTGAGTTTTGGCTATGATATTTTTATTTATTTCTTTCTTATTTTTCCTTTTCCTTGTTTTGCAATGTAGATAGCTGGAACCACCCCCGAAGGAACCCACCTCCTCCAAATATTATCCACCCTATTCTGATGTGATGACCATTCTATGCTTGGAGTTGGTCTTCCCCTCTGCCCTAGGCATGATTTTGGATTTCCAACCAATACTTACCTTCTCGTAATGTGCCTTACCAAAAGTAGAACATCAAGTCAGGTTTATCTTAAATGCACTCATTAGAAGCCATAAGCCCTATGACCTAGAGATTTGATACCGGCTATAACAACCCAAAACTACTAACTCACTTTTTTAGAAGAATGATTAGAAGCAAAGGTTCACAAGCGAGACACCCTTATTTTATCTCAACATTAAAGGATTTACCACATTTGAGTTCTAAGTCGTTGTAGACAACACTCAATGGACAAGAGTGGTCAACTCCTATGTTTTCTAGGGTTCACCTTACTAAACCTACATGTTTAGAAGAATGCCAAAAGTTGTCCCCTCACCTTCCCTTTATCATCATAAACATAGGACCATGTGACCATGGTGTAGAGATTACTCTTTAAGACCCATAACACTTAAATGGGTATGCCTATTCCCTAACCCAACTCTAAGTCCATTTAGGTAGGTTAATCAAGCGTAGAGCCTTAGTTCTTAGTTAGAAAACCTCCGTGTGTTAACTAAGGTTATTGCCACTTTGATGGTAACTAACATGATTACCTAATCCTACACAATCAAGGGATCACCACTATTGACTTGTGAATGGTTCCACAACTCCTAGTTGGGATACACCCGATCCTACTCATTCAAGGTGTTAAGATTCACAAGTATTCTAGCTATTGTATTCACACAACTCCTTCCAGATTCATGAGTTTCCTAGCTATTGCATTCTTGCAACCACTTCTAGTCATCATGGCTACTTGGTTATTGCATTCATTCAAATCCTCCATGGATTGGGATTTAAGTTATTGACTTGAGTCCAAAAGAGATTCTAACCACCCCAAGACAATGTTATATTAAATTTCTTGCACTTTAAAACTTAATTCTAAAGTATAGAAACATACATCACATCATATTAAAAGCATTTTAAATCAATTCATAATCCATTTAATCCAAAATGTTATAATAGATAAACAAATATACCTCTTTGTTAGAGTATATTACATCATTTGGGTCATGTAAATGTACCACACTTGGTACATAACTATAGTAGTAGATTACTTAAGGGGATAGTTAGTTACTTCAAGTAATATAATAAATGCACAAGTGTCTATGTGCAAGTTGTAAATGTGCAAGGTATCCCCTTGTACAACTAGGTAGAGTGTTGGCCAAGAAATCCATATTTCTATATAAAGGGCCTCATAGTGAGTGATTATATATCACTATAGGTAGTATTAGGTTTACTATGTGGATCACCATATAGATTGGTGATGGGATACATTTTAGTTCTTTAGTATTTTTTCTGGAGTATTCATTTCCTCCATATTGCATTGTATCATTTTGATCACTTTCCATTAATAACATATTTTTAGCATCTTACATTTTTACATATTTTTTATCCTATGATAGTATTTTCCCTTGGCATACACTATCAAAATATAGCAGTGGTATCAAATCTATGGTAGATCAACATAGGAATAGGGAGAGCCATTAGAGACCACCATTATCAATATAGGTCTGAACTCTACTGCATCTTTGTAAACTGGATCTACCATTATGCACTGCTACAAGCAAACATCTCTGCAAGGAATTACTAAATAGGAAAGTCACAAGAGATATTATGAGGAGAAGCAAATCCCAGTTCTAGAATTTTGGAGATTGCATTTGGCTAGAGTCTTTCCATAGAGTAACAAAAAAACTCGTGAACACTAGGACTCAGTATTTGTTCTACTAGATTGACAAATCAACTAGTGAAGATTCATCATTGACAAGATTTATAATCGTCTTACTAATATCTTGTTGCAAAAAAAGGAAACTAAAGGAATCCCTATTGCAGACCTTCTCATTGCAAAAGAGAAGGCCACAAAAGCCTCATTACATTAGAGAAGGCCACAAAAGCCTTATTGTAGAAGAGAAGATCACAAAAGCCTCATTGTAGAAGAGAAGGCCACAAAAGACTTATTGAATAAGGAAAGGCCATAAAAACCTTATTGAAGAAGAAAAGGCTACAATAACCTTATTGAAGAAGAAAAGGCCACAAAAACCTTATTGAAGAAGAAAAGGGCACAACAACCTTATTGAAGAAGAAAAGGCCATAACATCCCTATTGAAGAAAAGGCTATAAAATCCTTGAACCTAAAGAAGACTCTAGAGAAGAGTTCGTGAGAAATAGAAGAAAGGATATTGGGGATCTCCATTGAAGACTACAAATTGCTAAATAAGCTAGAGTCTTTCCACAAGACTGTGAAGACCACGACTCAACACAAAATGCATACCACTAGTTTCAAGAATAACTAGTGAAGTTGAAAAGGTCTAAGAAAATACCCCACTAGAAACAACAGGTTGTAGATATGTTCCAGAAGAAGCTAAAGAAGACCCATGGAATATTTCATTGAAGAGATTCCAATATTGGAAGATTGAAGAAGGACTAGCAAGGTCCTATACCTAATTTCATAAGTAGTAGACTTCAGAGATCCAAGAAGATCTCATTGCCAACACTTGCACAAGCAGAAGGTTGAAGGCAAGGTCTCATTGAGAAGACCAAATAAGCTACAATATTGAAGACCTTGGAGAAGTTTCAAGGAGAAACAAGAAAAAAACTTGGAGAGCCTTATTGCAAAATTCATTGAAGCTAGTAAAGAAGTTCCTAGAAGAACTCATTGGAAATTCACTACAAAGATAGTGAAAGATTTGGGACAATTATTACCATTTGAAAATAAGCCCAAAAGAAGAAGAATTTGGTAAGGAGTGCCAAATCCTAGAGAATAATATTGAATACCTCAAGATCTTCATATTCTTGAGAAGAAATCTCTGTTTGAAGAAGATCTCAGATAGAATAAACCTACCAAATCCAAGAAGATTTGGAGATTGTCCTTCATAGCTAAAGAAGGCATATTTTAAAGAAAGATATTTGCTGGACTCACAACAAAATACTGAAAGGGTTCTAGAAGGATAATATTTTAGTGAATATATTGACTACCTGAGAACAACAATCAAGATAGCATTACTAGCTACAAGACTTCAGAGTTCCAGGTCAGATCCTGAAGGAGAAGCTGAAATCATTTACTGTAATTTTAGAGCAGTAGACTAGAAGCATTCACAGCTATAAGCAACCACCATTCTAGTCAGGATAATTAGTGAATCAATTCATCAAGATATTCATCATCAAAGGTAAGCAACTTAGGTGCAAAATGTTCATTACTTGAACACTTAATTCAAATTACTAATTAACTTCATTAAGAACCTTATTAGAATTAAAAAGTTGTAAATTAGAAGGTTTCATTTTAATTCCTCAAAAGTGCAGAAGATAGTCTATTAAGATTCATTACCTGCACATTAATAGGAGTTAAATACATTCTTCCTATATCTAATTTTTGAGAAAAAAAATACATTAAAAAATTAGTAGTGATCATTAAGTGCATTTGAAACTACTTTGATAGGTTATTTATAGGAGCAATAAGGTGAGATTATTGTCATATTTAAAGTACATTAAGTTGAAAGTATTATTGATTCGTTGCACTAGACTAGTTGTTCATTAACTAGTTACTCTCAGAGGGTTATTTTGTGTTATTGATTGTTAAGATAAATGGCAAAAAACCAACATATTATCAAGTATCGAGAGACACTATTTGGTGCACAAAACTTGCAACACTTCGTGGCAAAAATATACCATGAAAGAGTGGATAAGGAATCCACCAATCATTAAAGGAAGCTTAAAAATTGATACTTGGCAAGTCTTAGATTCAAGGAATATATAAGGGTTTCATTTAAGATTAAGTGTAGAAATCCTTACTTCAAAAAGGAGCATATTGTTATATTTTGATGTAATGAGCATTGGGAGATAACAATCACAAGATGCAGAATAATATGAAAGAAAGTAAATTTTCTAGATGACTAAAATATGTTATAAATAGAAATAACATAAAAGAATGCAATGTAGCTATGGAGGAAATGAACACTTAATTAATAAAGCTACTAAACTACATTGCACCCATCACCAATGGATGGTGATCTACACAAAACTGTACTATGCTCTAAGCTACACTATGAGACTATGTCCCCCAACTCTATATCTGTATTACAATGAGGCCTTTCTTATATAGGAAAATAGGTTTCTTGGCCAACACTCTACCTAGTTGTGCAAGGGACAACTTGCACATATACAACTTGTACATTGACACTTGTGCATTTATTACATTGCATGAAGTAACTAGATAAATTCCCCCTAAAGTAATCTAATTTCCTAAGTATGTACCTTGGAAGATACATTTACATGACCCAAATGATGTAATATACTCTATTTCTAACACCCCCTATATTACATTATTTGGGTATTGAATACTTTAGTCTTCAATATGGATCTTCTTCTTCATCCTAAAATTTGTACTCTTATTTTGCATTCTTTGTATTTAGGTTCAGTAGGTAATCTATGTCTTTATATGATGCAGAGTAAGCTATAACTGAAGCTAAAAATTCTTCTTTCATTTGATGATATTTGGCTTGTTTAGATTCATATTCCTCATCTTCTATCCAACCACCTTTATATTTATCTTTGAAAGTATATTTATTTGGTTCTGATTGTTGATGAATGAGTAGGGCATGGTGCAATTTTCCTCTCATAATTTTGTTTTTGATCCTTCTATACTTACCTTTTTGGTGTACTGGTTCTTCATTTTCTTCAACCTGTTCCTCTGTAAATATGTTAGTATCATTTTGAAACACCACAATATCTTATGATATTTCTGTTGATTCTAGGATGTATGTATTTTCATGGATTGAATGTGTTGCTTTTATTCCATCTTGATTCATAATGAGACATGTATTGATCCCATCCATATATCTAAAGTTAATCATATAGTTATTTTCTACTAGCTTGCTTACTGAGATGAGATTGAGCGTTAATCAAAGAACATACAATACTTTTTGTCGTAGAATAGTTGGAAATGATTTGTTGGGTGTCACACATCCATATCCATGTATAGGATAAGTTTGGCTGTCTGCAATTCTTAGTCTGTAACCTTTAGCAACTTCAAGACAATCAAACCAATGTATATTTCCTATCATATGATGATTGGCTCCTGAGTCAATATACCACATGTGTTCATGTTTTGTGAATTGGTTCTTGTTGGAGCAAGTTTTACATTCATTGTATGACATTCCTTTATCCATTTGAAGAGGTTGAATTTGAAGAAATGAGATAGAATTGCAGTCTTTCTTATAGCTCCCTATATTAAGATATTTGATCCCTATTTGAAGTATATAAGCTTGATTTGATAAAACCTTTATTATCCTTAGGTTTGTAGGCTTCCTTATGTCTCCCTGGTAATGAGAGTATGAACACCTAATTTTAGGTTTTGAAGAAAGCTTATATCTTCCCAACTTGATAATATTTGATGGATATTATTATTATCAAGTTTTGTAGAATGCCTTATGACTCCCTACTGGTTTTGGAGTATGATATAGTGCTTTTGTAAATTATAGTTCAATATTGGTTTATTTTGTACAATTTTTGTAAAGATAAAAAAACTTTTCTAACACCTTATTACTCCTATTGAACTAAGCACTTTTCAATTTTGAAGAGGTTTTAATGTTGGATTTCTTTTATCGCTTTTGATAATTTCTGAGACAAGAAAATTATAAATTTCCAACCTTAACAAAAAATCTTAGTAACCTCTTTTGTAACCCTTAGGATTTTATTCAAGTGTTTCTAATTTCCAATAACCTAGTTTGATTCTGCAATTTCATTACAATCAATATTGTAGGCCTTAGTCTTCTTTTTATTTTTCCAAAGTAGATGATAGGTAGTTGACATATGTAATACTAAAATTTATTCAACTCCTAATTAATGTGCAAATAAACCTTAAAAATAACTTTTATCTTTTTACACTTTTTAGAGACTGTAATCAAATTTATCTTCTTTTTGCAACTTTAATCTAAATTAAGGTGCTATAACAAATCTTATAAGTAATCCAAATAATAAATTTATTTGCACCAAAATTTGCTTACCTTTTTAAAGCTTTCGTAGTTCTTTTGCTGCTTTTGTAGAGGATGTGTGTCTAAGATCACCAAGTTGCTACTTCAAGTAGGATCTTGTAAATTTTAATAGATTGTATTGAATAAATCCTTCACCAAAAGATGGTCTTGAACTTTCTTTGACGAGCCTAATATTTGGTGGCTTATTCTCCTCTTGTGGTCTCCTCCTTCTGCTATAGATTTAGAGAATTATTTATCTCTAAAGCGGTGCCTTCTTACTGTGAGAGGTAATATTCAAACCCCCTAGATTTGGTAAGCTTCTTCTGTCTTCAAATCTTCTTGTCAAATTCTAACTTGAATTAGGATATTCTTCTCAAGATTCTGAATGTCTCGATCTCTTCACTAGATTCTTCTTCTAGGATTTGATACTCCTTGCCAAATTCTTCTTCTTGGATTTGGCACTTCATGCCAAATTCTCCTCATATTTGGAACTCCTTGCTCAATTATCCTTATCTTAGGCTTGTTTTTGAATGGCGATAATTATCCCAAGTCCTTCACTATCATGGGCTTCTCCTTGGTAGTGGATTTCTCTAGTGAGTTCTCCTTTGATGATTTCTTTAGTAAGCCTCTCCTAGACTTTTACTAGATGCTCGTTGTGACCTTCCTAAGGTATTTGATCTTGTAGCTTCTATTGGTCTTCCTTGAGACCTTATCTTCAACCTTATGCTACTAGAAGTGTATGTGGTTAGATCTTCTTCTAGATATCTGATTCCACTACTTCTAAACATGAGCAAGATTCTCTTAGTCCTTCCTCTTCTTCTTCCAAGACTGGAAGTTCTTCAATGAGATCTTCTCCTAATCTCTTCATTTTTGCTTTAGGTGCTAAGTTGATTCTAAAGAATATACTCTTCCTAACTTTCTTGTAGGAATTTTCACAAATCACCGAATATTCTTTCCCTGCAACAAAAATATTAGTACTCAAATCTTAATTTGCTTTTGAATAAGATATTATTTTTGAATTCTTCTTTAGGATCAAGGCTTCTAGAGCCTTTTTCAGTATCTAGGCTTTTGTGACCTTTTTAGTATCAAGTCTTCTATGGCCTTTTTAGTATTAAGGATTTTGTGGCCTTTTTCAGCATCACGGCTTCTATGGCCTTTTCAGGTATCAAGGCTTTTGTGGCCTTTTCAATATCAAGGCTTATGTGGCCTTTTTAGTATCAAGGCTTCTATGGTATTTTCATTATCAAGACTTATGTGGCTACTTCTTCAAGGCTTCTATGGCCTCTTTGTATCAAGGCTTCTATAATATGTTCTTCAACTGTGAAGTTCTTCAATCCAACAATGGAGATCTTCAATCTCTTGACTTCACCATGAATCTTCACCATAAGTCTTCTTTTGTAGTATTCTTCTCTTGCATAAGGAACTAATATCTACACTATGAAGACACACTGACCTTCAGGAAATAAGGTTGGAGTCTCCTAGATTTCTACTATAGGAGGAGTACCAATACTCTAAGAATTTATTTTCTACAACAAAAGAAACTATAGGCAATAGTTAGAAAATTCCAGATATCATGGATGATCTTCACTAGATGATTTGTCAATCCAGTGGATTGAATATTGAGTCCTAGTATTCACGAGTTTTTCTTGAAACTCTGTGGAAAAGACTCTAGTCAAATGTAATATTAGTATTTTTGAAATTAATATTTCTTTCAGTCCTTACTTGGGCTCTCCCTAATTCTACCACCTACACTCTTCTAAGAGTTTTTGATAGTGGTTGGTCTAGCAACGCGTCAGGTTGAAAAAAAACTCAAGCTCAATAATAATGGTGGTTTTCGTATTGACCTACTATGACTAGATCTACCATGGATCTAATACCACTATTACCTTTTGATGTAATGAGCACTGGGAGATAACAATCACAATATGCAAAATAATATGAAAGAAAGTAAATTTTCTATATGACTAAAATATGTTGTAAATAGAAATGACATAAAAGAATACAATGTAGCTATGGAGGAAATGAACACTCCATTAATAAAGCTACTGAACTACATTACACCCATCACCAATGGATGGTGATCTAAACAAAATTGTACTATGCTCTAAGCTACACAATCTAACTATGTCCCCTGACTCTATATTTGTATCACAATGAGACCTTTCTTATATAAGAAAATAGGTTCCTTGGCCAACACTCTACCTAGTTGTGCAAGGGACAACTTGCACATTGACACTTGTGCATTTATTACATCACATGAAGTAACTAGATAAATTACCCCTAAAGTAATCTAATATGCTAAGTATGTACCTTGGAAGATACATTTACATGACCCAAATGATGTAATATACTCTATTTCTAACACATATTATATGCATTGTATTAACTTGGATATATTCTTACTAAACTATCCAAGTAGAAAGGATTAGTGAAGTCAAGGAGCAACCTCATCAAAATTAAAAGGTATTTTAGAAAAGGGAGACATTAGGTCCATCATATTGGTGCAAATATAACCATTACAAGCACCACTTTTGTTCCTTCAAGAAGGGTAAAATATCTCATATTACAGGAAAATATTGATCGTCATCCTAACAAGTATAAGGCCAGCATTTGAGCAAGAGAAGAGAGCCACCGAAGAGCTCATATTTATTAATATTAAAAGTGCCTAAAGATACCATTGCTCCACATCAAGTCAACCACCCAGAAGCAAACATCCACCTCCAATATTATAGCCAATATAAGAAGGCTATCATCTACGGATATCTACGTGGATAAAGGAAAACATTAAGGTCTACATTTGAAGGTGCTTATATACATAAACAAAAATCAAGATATACATCTATCTACATGGATAGGACAACATTATTAATCCGAATTCAAGGAGCCATCAAAAAGTTATTATATACATCAAAGAATCAGTGCTCAACCAACACATTTGAAGCATACGAGAACAAGGGAAAATGTGCTATACCCAAAGCTATAGCTTGAAGAGAACATCCACCTAGGAGAAGCACTCATACCATCATTTAGAGCTCCATAGAAATTCAAAGTATCACAATTGGAGCCATCCATCATCTTCATCAAAACAATGTGCAAAATAGATATTTCTTGCTATCCAAAAAATGAAGCAAGCTAGCAAATAACTCAAAGGTTATAACATTCATTCTTGGAGTGTTAAATAAAATTTCTACATGTAAATACTGTGAGTTCCACTTGGAAAAAATATTCTAATCACCATATCAGTCATCAACGCTCAAGGAATAATCCAACATCTACTTTGTGGAGTTACAAAATCATTAGGAAGGTCACTTATCTAAGTTCTCATCCCACAAAGAAACAAATGTTGAAGGAATATCAATGCCTATCTTCATTGTAACTCCCAGTATACTTGTCCAACATCAAGTGATATCTATTCTATTTAAGGCATCAAAGCTCAAGGAGAACATCGTGTTCATAGCAAGCAATAGAGCACAATGTGTAAGAGGAGATAAGAACATTAAAATCTCATGGTTAGGGAGAGTCAAAGTAGCATAGATTAAGGTATCCGATATCTATAATTGCAATCAAAGCCTGCAACCATTATCTATAATAGTAACAATACCCACTAATTTAACAGAAGCATTAAATTTTGTTGTCATCACCTACATCCATACATTGAAGAATACAACGCCATACAGTGAAGAACACAACACCCATATGATTGGAGAATAGATCGCTCACAAAATTCATACATTGAAAAATACATCATATAGTGAAGAACACAATGCTCATACGATTGGAGAACACAACGCCCATACATTGAAGATCATAGTGCTCATACATCAAGACTATAGTGCCCATTTGTAGCATTATAAAGGTAAGGATTTACCTTAATTAATTTTGCTTTCATTAAGGAGCTATAAGGGGTATATTATAAGGTTGAAACCATAGCAAAATAAACCATATTTGAAAACATTATCTATACACCTAAATGGATCAATATTTACAATTTATAATGTAGTAGATATAAGGATTTCCACTTGGAAAATTAAAACTTTATTTGCAAATATTATTGTTTTCTAATATTCCAAAAGGTAAGGAGATATAAGGCATACTACTTCAAAATATATACATATAATTGGAATTTAGAAACTATTGGCAAGAGTAGTAAATCAATTGCCTACACATAGAGTTGGAATTAATTGGTAAAAATTGTTTCATACTCATTCTAAGGAGACAAGAAGAAATCCAACTATCAAAGCATACTCCATTGAGAAAGATAAGGTAAAATTCAAAGTTGATTATTCTCAAAATATTACAAAATTGACTTAGAAGGTGAACTAAAAATTAGGGAGATATAATGAAGTCTAATTCTAAGAAGGTTTTATCAAAATTAGTTCACATCTTTTAACTAGGGAGAAATAAGGAATTCTACATAAAGCTAAGACTTGAATAGTTCTATCAAACTAACTCATATACTCTTAAACTAGGGAGTCATAAGGAAGACTACTACAAAAGTCCTAAAAATACTTCATATTACAATGGAAAGAAGAGCATATTATCACCAAAGAATACAAGAGAAAAATTCACATAATACATCATGTCTCAAATGTAAAATGAGTTCTAGCATAGACAAATCTAAAGAATAGAAGAACATCTGGTATATTTACTCAGGTACCAGTCATCACATGATAGGAAATATATAATGGTTTGAATATATTGAAGTTATTAATGACTACAAGTTGAGAATAACAGATAACAAGACTTAACATATCCATGGATATGGGTGTGCAACACCTAGAAAATCTTTTCCAAACTTTCTACTACAAAAAGTGATATGTGTTCTAGGATTAACATTCAATATCATTTCAGTAGGCAAGCTAGTAGAAAGTAGTAGAATGGTTGATTTCAGATACATAAATGGAGTTAATACATGTCTCATTATGAATCAAGAAAATATAGAAGCCAAAGGATCTCTCCATGAAAATACATACATCCTAGACACTATTGAGAACTCACACAACATTGTTGTATTTCAAAATAATACTAATACATTTCCAAGGGAATAGGTTGCTGAAAAACAAGAACCAAGTTATCATAAAAGGAGGTAGAGAAAAAAAAGATTCAAAATTAAAAGGATGAGAGGACCACAACAATATGCTCTACTCAACCATCTACAATCTGAAGAAGTGATAGAACCAGATGAAACTATTCATAAAAAATACTTGACAAAAAGGAAAAATGGATATAACATGAAGACTCTTGCAAAAGAAGAAGAAGAACCAGTTGAATCCAAAGACTATTCAAGAGAAAAAGATCCATATTGAAGACTAAAGTCTTCACTACCCAAATAATGTAATAAAGGGCGGTGTTAGAGTATATTACATCATTTGGGTCATGTAAATGTGCCACACTTGGTACATAACTATAGTAGTAGATTACTTTAGGGGATAGTTAGTTAGTTGCTTCAAGAAATATAATAAATTCACAAGTGTCTATGTGCAAGTTGTAAAAGTGCAAGGTGCCCCCTTGTACAACTAGGTAGAGTGTTGGCCAAGTAATCCATATTTCTATATAAAGAGCCTCATAGTGAGTGATTATATATCGTTGTAGGTAGTAGTAGGTTTACTATGTGGAAAACCATATATATTGGTGATGGGAAACATTGTACTTGTTTAGATCTATTCTGGATTGTTCACTTCCTCCATATTGCATTGTATCATTTTCATCACTTTCCATTAATAGTATATTTTTAGAATCTTACATTTCTGCATATTTCATATCTTGTTATTATATTATTCCTTTGCATACACTATCAAAATCTAACACTCTTAAATAAAGCCACATTTGCTTAATTCAAATGCTTGACATAAGCTTCAAAGACACATTCCTAAAATAAATGCTATACATAAATAACCAAGTACTTAACATAAATATGCATTCCTTTAACATAAATTCTACCACATAATAACCAAGTATTTAACATAAGTATGCATTGTTGTAATTGATAGAACTCAATACTAACTATCCAAATAAAAGATTTCTAAAATCACTTTAATATACAAAACCCAAGATATCATTAAAGCAACATAATATTTCAGTTTGTACAATAATCAAGTTTACAAAACTCATTGAACAAAACATGTTTTTACATAGCCTTCATTTTTCCACCATATCTATACATTCAAAGCACTATTAAGTCATTCACCAGTGATCTTCAATCCATTTAAGCATCTACAAGCCTCTTTGCGATAGGGAAACCACCCATAGTTCATGAGGGATACTTAGGGATCAGAACAACTCTAGATGCAATGTAATTTAAAACATGCTATTTTCTATTATGCAAGCAACCATGCATAAAAACATAATGAAAACAAGCCAACATGGAGAGAATCCCATACTTCTCTTTATAATGATCCCTTAACCTACAAAAGTCTTAGGAATCATTATAATAGTTTCTCTTTCAAAACCAACATACAATAATTTATTTTATTGAAGTGATTCTCGTACTTCTCTTTATAATGACTCCTTAACCCACAAGAGTGTTAGGAGTGACTATAATAGTTTCTCTTGCAAAAACCACAATAATATATCCTATAAAAGAGAATACCATAGTTCTCTTTATAACAATTCCTTACCCACAAGAGTCTCAAGAATCGTTTAATAGTTTTTCTTTCAAAACCATCATAATGCAATCTATTTTATTAAACCATCCTTCTTATCTTTAAATCAAGAACATACATTCCGTATTCCATAAAGAAAGAACTTAATCCTCTTAATATAAAGAAATTTTAGCTTACACACAATAAAGATACATTCTCTATCTAAAATAAAGAAAGCATAACTTTCATATAATAAAGTTACATTATTTTTCTAACAAAGAAAGCTTAATTATACAATAAAATTACACTCTTTTTAAGCTAACTATAAATAAAGGAGAGAATAATCATAAGGGCTATAAATTTATTTGACTTACTACGATCTTAGGAAAAATGAAGGTAGAGAAAAACACAAAATACCCAAGGTCTACACTACTAATACTTACCTCTTGCACTTTAAAATAGACAAATGATAAAAAAAAAAGGATTAAGAGACTCTATAACTTAAATAACAACCCGAATTTCACTGAAGCACTAGATACCAAGGAAAGGGTTAGCTATCCAAGGTAAGAGCTACACAATCAATGACTTTGGATTGCCAAGAAGATCTACAAGCAACCCCATAGACCATAGATTTATGTCGGATCCAAAGATGCATGTGGATTACATTGGCTCCAAAATGCATAGGGATTATGTTATCTCCAAGATGCACAGGGATTATGTTGGCTCCAAAATGCATAGGGATTATAAACAAAAAGGGTAACACACTACAACATAAGGATACTATGCTTGAAGGTGCCTGAACTTAGCAAAAAAATATAATTGAAATGAATATATAAAGAGTGTCAAATAAAATCCAGGCCAACAATAATCAAAGAGCAACATAAAAATATCTATCTAGCAACTAGGGACATCATAGGGAAGGAACAATATGCCTCAAAGGTCTTACCTTCTACACTGCACACATACTTGATCCACAAATGTGCTCTTTGCTTCTTGGCTCCTCCATCCTACATTTTGCCTTTGATCTTTCCAACCCCCTAAGCTTGCCCAAAATTTTCTATTTAAAATAGCTTGGGCAGTTTTCTAAAGAGCCCTCACATTATTCATGAGCATCCTTTGAGTTGGCTTGTAATGTTCTTCTTGAACATTCCAACCTTGAAACACTCAAGCCCATAAATAGAATATGGTTCCATAATGCTAAGTTCTAGCTCTTCTTTAAAAGATAATAAATTTCTTTCCCTTAAATACTAGGATGGAACCATACAAAAAATTAAAGTTGGATTTATTCCAATAATTTATTTTTATTAGTTTTCACTTACTAATATTGATTATTAGCATTGGCACTAATATCTTCAAGTATTAATGCCACCACATTAATACTTAACTAATACTCATTAGTTATTATCATTATTTTTATATACAAAAGCTAAACATATCATTAACAACATTTATGTCATTCATATCCATAAATTTGCACACCAATATTTTATCCTTAAGTAGGTGACTCTTTTAAGATAGTCCATAAATATTGCAAACATATCAAGGAGACTCATTTGCTTAGGCAACTTCTTGGCCCAAAGGTGTTAACCTAGATTTAAGTATACATCAATGCATCTATATGAAAGGTATTTTTCCTTGTTATCCTGAGCTACCAATGAACAAATCATCATCATCATAATTTCCTTGAATATCTCTCTTTGTAGGTGGTTCACCCATAGTTTCCCACTAGAGAGAGTACCTAGTTCGACATCCACAATTACATCAATAGTACCATATTCTATGCTCAAAATAATGCAATCATTCCATCATATAGACATCATAAATAAACTATACCTTTAAATATTCACATCAAAACATAGTTTATTGTCTATAAAGTTATTTGCCAAGGAGGGTTGTTACAATATTCCTCTCTAAATGACCTCTAATGCAAGTGGCGTTGATATCAATGATAGATCTCACCACTAGGAAGTGTGTATTCCTGATAAAACACTCTATTGCTACTGATCCCTACTCATATACATAGGGGTACTTTTGATAGACACCCTCAATATTAGTCACATATCCTCTAGTATAACTACCAAATCTCCGTAAGATTACTAGAATGTATTCATCTCTCAATACCATCTCTTTCCCAAGGTAAACAACAATGACCTATCAAAACCCACATTTAAAGTTAGAGCTATGTGGTATAACCCTACTTCCAACAAGAGAGCATAGTTCACAAAGTATAGGAGGACAATAATAGTGTCTAATACATGGGACCTTATATCCCAACATTTCAATGCTTGCAATCTCTCCTACAACCACCAAAATAATCACTTATTAGTTTTCTCAAAACTTGCAAAAATTAGGAAAAACTCTAAACTAGAAAAAGATACACCCTTAGGTGAATATATTGCTGGGTGGTGAAAGTACCATTGGGTTGTAAAAGCATTACTAGGTTGTTAATAATGCTACCATATGGTGAAAGTGCCATCACAATGCGATAGTACTATTGACTAGTACTAGTGCTAATGTAGTAGTTTCATCATCATGCAAAAGTGTTATCCATATTCAGGAATGCTTTTTGAGACAAAAACATGAAAAATATTGGATTTGAAATGTCTTACTTGGATATGCCCTCCTCCTTCTACCATCAATACTCTTGCTCAGTTTGCATGATGTGGTGGTATCACTTGCCATGTTATTAAAAATTGAGCTAAGATTTCTTGGTGGAATATTGTTGGATTATTTCTTATTGGAATATTGTTGGATGATTACTTGATATTAGAGAGAAATTTTAAAAAATAGGATTACATTTAGTTTGGTGAATGAGGTGAACAAGTTTTTGGACATGTAAGATTTAGGAGAGCACTTGCAAAGAGAACAATCTATGTTTGAAAAGGAAATCCTCTAAAATAAGAGCACACCTACATTTGGAAGGGATAAAGTCTAAGTTTGAAAATGAGAGGGCTTGAGTATTTAAAAGGAGAATGTTCGAAAGGAGAGTATGTTTGTGCCTGTGAGGAGAGAATCTACAAAAAATATACATCAAGAGTTTGTGAAGAAATTGCCTAGAGCTTACATTGAATTAAAGAGACATCTAGATTTTGTGAGGAATGTGCCTGTGCTTGAGGAGTGAAACATGAGAAGTTGAATGATAGCTTGTGCCTAAGGAGTGAAACTTGAGAAGCAAAATGATAGCCTATACCTAAGGAGTGAATCCTAAGAAATAAAATGATAGACTATGCTTAAGGAATGAAAGATTATGCCAGAGAAGCGAACTGCGAGACTACGAAAAGATTACAAGTGCTTAGAATTATACTAAAACAATGATGAAAGAAAAATAACGTTGCCTTAATGAGCTTCCATGCATGCATAAGGATGAATTAAATGGAGCACCATAAAAAAAGGTATAAATTTAACCTTAGTCACGAATTAAAATTGAATCGAGGGCATTATTTTTTGGCATATTTGATTTGATTAATATTTTTAGGAGATATAAGGTAATGATTTATTTATTTATTTAAGGAATGAATGAATGATTGGGAGAAATAAGGGATTCAATGTTTGAATATTTAAATTGGATATTGATTTGAATTGAAGTTTGATTAAGTTAAAATTTGGAGATATTAATTGAAATTGTGAATTTGTGAGTTTGGGAAACATAAGAAGAAGTTTGAAATTTAAATTTGGATAAGAAGGAAGAATTTGAAATTAAATATTTAAGAGTTATAAGAAGTGGAAAAGTGAATAGAATTTGAGAAAAATAAAATTAATTTTTTGAAGATTAAGATTGAAGTAAATTGAAAGGAATTTCAACATGAAAGAAATGATTCAAAATGCATTATTGGAAGATAGTGAAGAAATGTTAGAAAATTCAAAATGTTACACACAAAGTATGATAGAGAATGCTGGAAAACAAAAATATGTAAAATTAGATAGGGTCTTACAAACAATTTTACGAGAAGCCAGAGACGAACAATTTATAACACTTGAAGATTATCCTAGCACAAAGTTTTCTGAAGCAAGTGAAGACTCCAAAATTAATATTACAACACCTATGAGTATAGGGATAATATAATATATGACATTACTCTCTTTAGAAGTTTAAATTCATAAAAAGAAAAAAGAATTGTCAAATATGAAATACTCCGATTAAGAAATTAATGACAAAAATAAAACTAAGCACAAAACAAAGAACTAAATAAATAAGAACAACATTTAAAGATTGAAGGAAAAATCATTCACACTGAATAATGTAATATGGGGGGTGGGGGTGTTGGAAGTATTACATTATTTAATACCTTAAGTACCATTGTAAATATTTAGATTAGGAGTGTGTTTATTATTTATGTCAATAGTAGTTGTTAAGGTGTGAAGTGTGAGTTATGAGTGAAAGGTGTTATGTGTGCAAGTGTGAGTTATGAGCAAAAGATCACATTATGCAAGTGAAGAGTCATGAGTGAAAGGTGTCTTGTGTGTAAGTGAAGAGTCATGTATGATGTGTTATTAGAAGTAGAAAGTTATGTAATCATGAGAGAATTTGTCATAATGTAAGAAAGGCATGTAAAAGGTTGCATCTCCCATGAGTTTGAGCAGATCAAAAGTTAGAAGCATTGAAGAGACTTTTGTAAGGTTATATATTGGAGAAAAAACTCCATGCTATGTAACAATTTTGTATTAAGAAATTTTGGATTATAAATAAAGATTTTATGTTGTGCAATATTGGTATTATTGAATGTGATGATATATGTTAGATTATATGATCCTAGGAAATATAGACCTATGATATTTGGGCCCATTTACTAACATTGGTATCATTGCCACTTTAGTAAGCTTTATCTAGGGAAGAAGAACAAATACTAGAGTTGAGGATTGAAGAACATTTGAAGGAGAAAGAGTTGTTGAATAGAATTAAAAATATTGGAGGAGAATACTATAAAAGAAATTGAATGTGAGATATATTGGAAACGCATATCGAATGTAACTATTGGAGTATTGAAAAAGAATAGTGGAGATAGAAGATTGAGCAAATTAGAGAATATTGATGAACGATTACTTCTTGGAAAAATGCTTGCTAGACGATTGCTTACTGGAATATTACTGGATGATTACTTGAGATTAGAGAGAATGTTTGAACAAGAGGATTGAATTTGATTTGGTGAATAAGGTGAATGAGTTTTTGGACATCTAATATTAAGGAGAGCACCTACAAGGAGAGTTTCTAAACATCTATGTCTAAAAAGAGAGTACGTCTATATCTGGAAGGGAGAGAGTCCAAGTTTGAAAAGGAGAGAGCTTGATCATATAAATGGAGAATTTCTTGTAGACATGGAAAATTGACCCACTTTAGTGGGAAATCCCTGAGACCTCTAGGATACCCCTTAGACTTTCCTAAGACAAGGGCAAGGCTTTTCACCCTCTATTTTGCATGTTTTTCCTCTTTATGTGAAATCACGCTTGGTCCTTGACAGAGCGTGACTTCGCATTGCGATATTACAGTTAGCCTGGACAGGGGTGTAATTTCACCTTTTTAGGGTTTGATGCATTAAAACCCTAATTTTTTAAGGTTGGCATATTTTACGTTGGTCCTCCTTGGTTTTCCCACTCTTTTCACCTTCAAATCAGTTATATAAGGAGGGTTTGAATTCACTTTTCACACACGATAACACACAAGTTAACACACACTCATTTTATTTGGCACTTGATGATTTTATTGCTCACATTTGATTTCTCACAAAGTGTTTTTGTTTGGTCTACATCCTTCTTCTTATTCTCTCTTACAATCAACTTTGAAGTTTGGAGTTTGATTGTCTACTGCATTGTAATTCCTTGCTCTTGGTGGATTGTTGTTGTAGCCATAAGGAGATATTGACCATCTGAGAGATCTGAAACCCTTCTGTTTTGCTTCTACACTCTCTGTATGGTTAATTCACTATTTTGCATGTACACTTAGGTTTTTTGAGTGATGTAATCAAGTTTTTGCATTCATATTTCATTTTTAGTCTAGTTTATACGAAATCACGCTCGATCCTTAACGAGGCATAACTTTGCTTGGCGTTATCACAGTCACCCATTAATGGGATGTGATTTCGCCTGAGGCCAAACTAGGGGTAATATACTATCTTTGTTTTCTCCATTGCATTCTAATTTGCATCTAGAGCATAGTGGAATATTTTGTTTTGTGATTTTTGCATTCTATTTTGCTATATTGCATTAATATTTATTTTCCTCCAAAGGTCAATCTCTGCTTTTAATTATCAAAGGTCAGCTAAAAGGACCTAGGGGACCTGACTGTTGCACCTCCAAGAACTATTGTATAGTGGCCTAAGTAGGTCCCCTAATGCTAATTCCATTTTCAAGTATTTATTGAGTTATCTTGTTGGAACATGTATTATTGATAACATTGGTCAAAGGGATAAAAGCAAGGATAAAACACCAGATAAGCTAAGTATTGATTAGTCTCCTAGGCTGATTGTTGGGTGCTTTTATTTATCATAAAACCCTAGATTTGATTTTATTAAGTATATTCAATTAATTATAGGTATTTGAAAGATAAAAAGCATATAGTGTGCACTTAGGGATAATTATGTTTGTGCATTCCTTCTTGAGCCCTTGCTTAAAAGATTGTTTGTTTAGAACCCTAGGTTAGAAAAGCATTCAAAGAAAGAATCATTCTAGGGTTAGCTCTTGTATTCTTGCATCCTATACTTTTGCATTGTCCTTTATATTTTTATAGCATAGATATAGAAAGGCCAAATTTAGGTGTTTGTTTGAAAACCGAATACATCAAACATTCCTAAAATTCCATTGGACTTGGAGCGAGTCCTTAAAGTCATTCCTGGTGAACCGTTCCCCCCTATCACTAAGTGTAGAGAACAACATACCCCCACGGTTCACCCCAAAGGTTTCTCTCTTATGGATCCAACTTTTGGGAATTGTACACAGTAGGGCAGTTTTCCTCGTCTACATCTTTGGTGAACCCAACATGATAACCTCCTTTTTATTTTAAAAACTTTAAGCAAGATCATTAATTTTTTTTGTGTGGTTGAAGAATCTTAATAATATCTTTAAAATATTTTTTTTCCTGTTGTTAGTTTTCTATTCTATCCTTTCAATTTTCTAATGGCTATTGTCCTTAGAAGTTAGGAAAGCATCTTGAATTTGATTGTATTACTCCAGAATATGATCAAATTGATAGTGAGGATCCTAACATAGATCCAGAAGAATAAGACAATATGGATACTGAGATGGGTTTTTATCCTTATGAGGGACCTAATGGTAGCTTTGTCTTCTCATAATTTGAGCATATTTGAGGATTTATGAAAGCTAATAAGGTTAGGATATTGGGAGGCATGGAGTGAGAAGCTCACATAGAAAGATATGAGACTCCTCCTCCTCCTCTAATAAGCTTCCCTATGCTTAATCAAGAAAACCCCTTACCTAAATAAGTACATCTTGATAAGTTTAACTCAATTATTGTTACTACTACTACCACCAACATTGGAAGGAATATGTAAGCTCCTCTAATTAGTAGTGTCACTCAAAAGTATTATCCATTTATTCCTCAATATTCTAATATCAACACTTATAATTCTGTTCTTTCCAATTTTAGTTGTCCACTTTCACAAGGTGCCACATATAACAATAATATCCATACTTCCAACTTGAATCAAGCATTGGTGCCCCAACACACATATGGGAATTTAGGAATAATACATAACAGTAATATAGAAGTACAAAATTTGGTAAATATGGTGAATTAGTTGGTTTCAAAAGTTGAGATGATTCAGCCTTCAAGCTTTACTTACAATTATAAGGAAATGTGTGATCAGCTATTGGATCATACTGTTGCTGCTAGACCTAATCCTAAGCATTTTTCTATGCCAGTATTGCCTATCTATAAGGATACAAAATATCCAATAGAGCATTTAAGAAGAGTTATAACAACTTGCCATGATATCATATATGATGATATGTTGTTGCTTAAAACATTTTCTAAAAGCCTTTGTGATGGCATTAGAGTGGTATTATCGATTGCCTAATTATTCCTTAAAGAGTTTTGAAGAAACAACATAATTATTTGTTCAACAATTTGGTGCTTACATTGAGAAAGAAGTGACAATGAAATATGTGTATAATTTAAAACAAAGTAAATAAGAAAGATTTTTAGAAATTTTGGCTCATTGGAGAAGTTTAGTTGGACGATTGAGATATACTTTACCTCCTAAATATATGCTTGAGATATTTATTGGTAATTTACAAGAACAATTATCTTATGCATTAGAGACTACTACTATCACATATTTTTATTAAGCAATTGAATTAGCAAGAAAAGTAGAACAAACCCTTATCAAGAGAGGCCAACTTAAAATTAAAAAAGAGAAACCTACCAAGTCTCAACATAAAAATAAACATATAGGAGGTGATAATGGAATGGATAGTAGGCCTGTTAATAATATTACTAACAACCTACAAAAGATAGTTTAGAAACCTCCACAAAGGAATTTTACAAGGCTTAACATGTCTATGGAAGTATTTTTGAAATAACTTTTAGAAGCTAAGACAATTGAGTTACCTCATATTAGACAACCAGATACTATAGCTCATTGGTATAAGATAGGTCAACATTGTGCATATATTAGAGTGGAAGGACATTGGATGAATTCTTGCAAGAAGTTGAAACATGTGGTTTAGGATTTGATTGATGCAGGATGCATTGATTTAGGTAATTCTCAGGCAATAAATAATCAAGTACCTATCCAAAAAAATGTGACTACCAATCAAGATATGGGAATATTTAAAGATCCATTGCCAAAATATAATCAAGTAGCAAATCAGGTGGCTCATCAGAATGAGCCTCCTACCTATGGTAATATGGTTGGCATGGTTGGGGTAACTACAAGAAGACAAGCCTAGATTCAACATCCTCAGCAAGAATAGAATTCTATGTTACAACCCAATTTATTTTTGAAGAATAATCAAGGAAAGTTTTTAGATACAGGGACTCCACCTATTATATTGAGACCAAAAACTAAGGTTTCATTTGATCTTCAAAAATAGTTGGCTAGTACTCTTGTAAAGATATCAATTTTAGAGCTCCTTCAAACTTCTCCTAGCCATAGGGATGCTTTGATGGAATTTTTAAAGCAATAGTCAGTTCCTTCATATATTTCACCCAATGCTATAGTTGATGCTATAGGATATCTTGGGATACATCATATCTCATTCTTGAATGATGATAAACCTTCTTCAAACTTGTCAGAAGATTCTTCACTTTACATCACTACACTTATTAGGGATACTTTTATCAAACGAATTTTGATTGATAATGGTTCTTCTCTCAATTTGTGTACATATCATTTCTTTCACAAATTTGGATTAAAAGAGGAAGACTTAAATAAATCCGATATCATTATAAAATCTTTCAATAATGAGTCCCAAGAAGCTCGTGGTGTCATATCTCTTCCTCTCAAACTTGGGCCTAAAATAATGGATACTTTGTTTTATGTGGTACATTGTCCTGCATCTTTTAACCTTCTTCTTGGATGACCTTGGATCCATGCAATGAAGGTCATCCCTTCTACTCTTCATCAGTGTCTCAAATTTGAGTTTAAGAATCAAGTTATCACCATTTTAGGTGACCCTCGACCATTTAAATTTTGTTCAAATATAGAGCGAGCTCGATCTAAGTTCAATTTGTGTTCCTCAATATATTCAATGGTCTCTCCATGTTCCTCATCTTAGATATCAGAGCAATTTTAAAATTTAAAAATGAGTTAGGAACATGTCTTAAATTATTCATCTCAATATCATGATAATAAGTTTCTTCAAGAGCCTCTTCTGGATCTAGCTAAGCTACCACCATCACCAAGAACCATGGGCTTGCCCCATAAGAAATGTGATGTTGCACACTTTGGCACGTGTACATTTTTCTTTGTAGGAAATACCTTCGAGGATAAGATACGTAGTAGCAACCCCTCTCCCGTTGAGCGCTCTTTTGCTCATTGTTACCTTTCCAATGATTACCCACTTCTTAAACAGATCCTATCTAGTATGGGATATGTAGGTAAAGGCTTGGGGCCATAGTAGAAGGGCATTCAAGAGCCTTTGGATGTTGAAGTATCGCCTGGGAGATGTGGTATAGGTTTTATACCTAGAAAAGACCAACCTTTACCTTTTGACAATGATGATCATCTTACGAATTATGCTGAATATATGGATTATCAAAAGTTAGAAGTGGGTGATGAGGATGATGGTCCCCTTTATTCTTCTGGTATCTTGTTTTGCAATATGATTGATTATGTGTGTTCTAAAATTAAACCTTCTATTTTAGCAAAGGATCCTACTTCGCTGTCCTATAGTGATTTTGTGAAGTTAGGAATTGCTCCTCCTTATATTAAAAAGAATGGTTTTGTTCGTGAGTGCATTGATTATCGTGCTATGGCTGCCAAAGAAATAGCTATGAAGGAGTCTCTCCATAATTCTAATTATTGATATGGCTTGCATTTTAGATATTTATTTGAAAAAACAATCCATGGCGCGCTTGTTCTCTTTGTTAAGAAAGGAGGCACACTTAGATGTGTCAACTTTCATCCTGCTTGCTTAAATTAAGGTATTTTAAATTACTTAGTAATAAAATATATATTTTTTGTATCAAATCAATTAATCATCATTTAGCTATGCATTTGTATTTCCATTGCATCCATCTGCTTGCTCATTTTGCATTTTTGCCTATCATGCTTTTGCATTGCTTGTTTGACATTTAATCCAACCTGAATGCTTGAATGCCATATTTTGCATGATCGCTTGTTCATGACTACTTGATCATATAAATTTTCAGGGATCTTGCGACAATGGCATGTGATGATACCTAGTTATGTCGTAGCTCACATGCATTGCACTCTCTCTAGGATTTTGATGCTTAGTAGGATCCCCACTTAGGGCTTTCTTCTTAAGTCTTCTTTCTTGATTTTTTTTGCTTCTTCAAGTTTTATCTTCCTTAATCTAGGAAATAGTGAGAGTATCTCTTAGATCAAGGGTGGTAGCTCGTTAATATTTTCTTGTCATTTTTTCGTTACCTTTTTTTTTTCCTTCCTTTGATTTTAATAAGGAAATACATATGCTTTATTTATATATTTTCAAAGTCATATTTTGAGACAAATACACACACTCACTAGCTTGTTTTCTACTCTAAACCCCTATCGGGGGTAGCGCTCACCAATATATATTTTATCCTTATATTACACCCCATATGGGATAGATATACATCCTAACGATTATCTTATCGGATATGATCTTCTATTGGGTTATACTTCCTTTTGACTCAGCAGGCTCAACACCCCATTAAAGGATAAGCTCCTTGGCCATTTTCAATAGGCCTCGACATACATCCTAGTGGGTAATCGTCCCACAATAGTCAATAAGTGAGAAACCACCCATAGCAGGTCAGACTCTAAAACCTCATCCCTCTCAGTGAGTGCTACACCTATAGCAGGTTTTAGCTCCTATATTTTTCGGTACGATTCATAGTATCTAATCACATTGGTCCTGTTGAGTGAATGTCTTGCACTATTGCAAAATAATCACCACAAATAGAGTATTAATTTGAAAACTCTCTCTTGCAAAGAAATTAGGTGAAATCACCTATTTCTCCAAGGTTTTGGTAAGCAAACAAAAATAAAACATGTGTACCAGAATAACTCAAAACTTGCAAGTGATAGTTAACAAGGGGCCTTTATGGTTCATTTCAAAATTCTTAGTAATCATGACCTTCAAAGCTTCCAAAATGCCAAATTATTGATTCCTTTTAGTGCTCTTGATATTAAAATAATCTACCCTGAACCCTAATTAGTAGACTATTTTTATCTTCAAATTAGAAAGGTTCCAAATGCAAAAGTGTGTGGAATAGTCCACTTCATTTTAAGAACTGTGTCTTTAATGTGTGATTCATTTTAAAGTTAGTGGATTCATTTTATCTTCATTATAAGTATTCCACTATCCCTATGTTAGAGTTTGGTGTTAGTAAAAGTTAGTAAGTTAGCATGTCAACATTCATTTGCTTGATTTACCTTAGTGTGAATTTGGCGTTAGTAACCCTCCTAGACCAGTGTTTTATATGAAGATTAAATTGATGTAGTTGGAGGTACAAAAATTCTGGAAGGACCAGAATAGAAGCAAATGAACCAGAAATAAAATAGGAAATTATGGGAAATGGACCAGAATGAAACTAAAACTAAAAAAAATAGAAATTCTGGAAGGACCAGAATGAAAAAAACTTAAACAAATTTTTTGGAAGGACTAGAATGGAAAATCAGAAATTCTAGGACCAGAATGAGAAAGAACAACAAAAATTCTGGAACGACCAGAATATAAAAGTAAGCAATTAAATTTTTTGGAAATGACCAAAATCAGAAAATGACACGCTGAAACAGAAAAGTAATTAATCTAAAATGCTGAAAATAAACCACAGAAAGAAATTATCTACAAGGTTAGCTGGAAAAATAAAAATGACATCCAATTTCGGTTAGTAAATCCCTCCCTGCAAAACCCCAAGTTAAGAGATATATTCTAAGACAACCCGACCTAATAGACCTGCAACACAACATAATTAGATTAGACCACGTGCGAGACTCAAAGGATGAAATGTATTTGCAATATATTTGACATTCACCTATTGTAACCCATTTAATGGCATAAACGAATAGATACAAGTCAAAAAAAAATTGTAGACAATATAAACAGTGAAAGCAGTAGTATTAGATGTATTCTCCTTGTAGTTTTGCTCACAAAGATTTCTTTTGCCAAAATGAAAGCATTGTATTTCAAAGAATTCTCTTTTTACATAGATTTCCAACCCCCTTCGTACAATGGCCTCATTGGGCTTTTAAAGGATGCAAAGGTCCCTCCGTTTCAACTTCTCATTTTTACTGATGTTAAAACAAATGCAAATAAAACAAGAAATCACTTCCCATGTTTTATGTTTACCTATTACTCCGGTTTTAACATCGCAAAAAAAAAAAAACTTCTCTTAACTCCATATATTTCCCCTAGGTCCTTATAATAAAAAGTTTAAAATCTTTTATTAAAATCTAATAAAATACTTTATATTATATAATAAAAAAATTAAAAAATCCAAACTAAGATGAGGGGAGGGCTCTGGTCCCTCCCCTGCTCCCCCTCCCATGGCTCCTGGTTCCTGCCCAGTTCCTGGCTCAACCCAGGTCATCCCACCCGGGGAGTGGTTGTTTGCAGATGATCTCCTGGGGAGATCCTTCTCCACTATCCGTGCCCCTCCCGGCCGGCTAGGGTTTCCTTGGTTGTTTTTTTTGATCGGTGCTTCCCGGGGGATCCTCGTTTGGTTGGGGATCCCTTCCCTTTTTCCCTCAGGCTTCCCCCTGGGGTTTTTTGCAGGTTATTCGCATGGATCTGGTCCCCTGCGTTTCTCGGTGCGGTGGAGGTGATGGTTTAGGGTTTGGACAGCTTCCCCTTTTTCTTGTGAATCCTCGACGGGCTCTGTGCTTGGACAAGATTCTTGGTCCCTACTGTTGGGATCCTCTTCTGTTTTCTCGAGGCGGGTTCTTTGTGGTGCAACTCTTTGGTCACTTCCTGATGGGCTGGATCCTCTCTGTGCTGGCTGTCGGCTTCCTGTAGGATGGCTCTCGCTGAACGGAATGTTTTCCCGATGGGCGGGATGGTTTCTCCATAGGGCGGGATCCGCCAAATCCGCAAGTTTTCCCGCGAGGCGGGATCCTTTATTTTCTGTTGGTTTCCCGGATGGCGGGATTTCCCTGTTGCTTCCCGCTAGGCGAGACTGTTTGTGGTGGTTTTGACTGCTTCCCGTGAGGCGGGATTTTATTGTAATGGTTTTTCTTTGCTTCCTGCTGGGCGGGATCTTCTCGATGGTGGTTTTTGGCTACTCCCCGTTGGGCGGGATCTCCAAAACTACTTCCTTTCTTATTTGTCTGTTTCCCGCTGACAGGGATTGTTTCATGCTTATCGTTACCGACTGGCGGGATTTCCGTTTTGGTGTTCGGTTTCAAGGGATTGATGCCCTAGGCCCATTGCTTATGTAATCAGGTTTTTTTTAGGGGTTACGTTTTCTGTAATAGGCTTATACATAAAGCCAGGAGGCATGATGCAAGGCTGATTTTGTACATAAGGTTTTGGGATCCTCTATAAAAACCCTTTTTTAATCTACTATAATAATTACCAAAAAAAAAAAAAATTAAAAAATCTTTATTAAAATATAATAAAGATCTTTAGTGCTTTATATTATATAATAAAAAGTTTAAACTCTATTAAAACCTAATAAAGTACTTTATATTATATAATAAAAAGTTTAAAAATATTTATTTAAATCTAATAATGATAGGTTCAAATCTCGGGCCTCGTCGGACTGAACGCTTGTCCCTTTCCTGGTGCTTTCAGTGGCGTAAAAGGTTTAAAATGATTGTGGCATGGTGGTTATAGGGGCGGATTGCATGAAGATCTGTGTGGCGGCTTCCGAGGCAAACAACGCAGAATACTGTGGTGGCCATAAAAAGTCGGGACGACTCGCCCGGATTCGTGGCGACTACCGATTCCACCATGCAAATTCAAAAAAAAAAAAAAAAAATCTAATAAAGATAAGTCCGAGGTGTAGACCAATTGGTTCATCCAAACCCCATAAGGAGGGTGGAGGTCCAAGGTTCAAATCTTGGGCCTCGCTGGACTGAACGCTTGTCCCTTTCTTGGTGCTTTTAGCGACATAAAAGGTTTAAAATGATTGTGGCATGGTGGTTATAGGGGTAGACTGCACGAAGATCTGTGTGGCAGCTTTCGGGGCGGACAACGCAAAATACTGTGGTAGCCATAAAAGCTGATCAACCTACCCGGATTCGTGGCGGCTATCGATTCCACCATGAAAAAAAAAAATCTAATAAAGATCCATAATACTTTAAATTATATAATAAAATTTTAACCTTTATTAAAATCTAATAAAGAACTTTATATTATATAATAAAAATTTAAAACTTTTACATTATATTTACCACTTCTATTTACACTCTCATTTATACTCTCATTTATACTCTCATTTATATTATGATATAAGTGAAACCCTTGCCTGTATATCGTAATATAAAAAAAAATATAAGATAAAACTTTCAGACTTACCTTTATACCTCCCATTTATTTATGTATTACAATATACTTATAAAATAATATTTCAACCATAACTTGTACTTTATGTTTCTATGTGTTATCATGCAGACAATCATAGGCTATTTTATGATAATATGGTGATATAAAATAAAACCAACATAATTTCACCTTATGACTCCCGTGCGGCTATGGTTGTCGGCTTTTCCTTCGACCTCTGCTTTCATGTTCCCAACAACATTTCCATCTGTGCAGTCCATCTTTGTGATTTGCTTTCTTCGCGAACTATTGTTCAGGTTTTGTATCCTCAACACATCGATCCGAAAGCCAAAAGGAGAAACAAACAACAAAAAAAAATTCTATCCCGTGGCTTGTTGCTTTTGGATAATTTATAGGGTTAGGGTTTCAACTTGCTGTCACATCATGACCCTCCCTTTTCGGCATGTTACTGCATTAACCTGACAGATTCCTTGTCTTCTTCATGCATTTCATTGATGTATACCACGCGGTATCATCTATCCTGGGAATGGGCATTTCATTCTTCATTAATGCTTGTCACTGGGATGTGCCAATACATGCAAAAATAAAATGACGGGCTTTAGTTTCTTTTCAAATGCAAATAAACACAAAACCCTAATATTTAAATAAGCATAATGTTGAAAACTTTATTTTGATTTTACTTCATTAAAAAAAGAAAAGAAGACAAACATTACATAAAGCTTAAACTTGAATCGTGTGACAAATAAAATTAAAAAAACTATTACTTTATTATAAAAAGCTTTCCTTCCTTTTATTACTTTTTTTTTTATCTTATTTTATCTTAGCTTTTTTTGTGACATATATTATTATAATATATATAAAATATATCATAATAATATATATCGTATTTTATCATAATATAAATAACTATATATATTACTTTTTCATTTTAATTTTAATTTTAATTTTAATATTTATAAGATTATATAGATTAATATATTTTTAATTTTTTTATTATTTATTTTTATCTTTAGTTTAAATTCCAATGTCTATTTAAATTATATTTAAATAGACATCAAATATGTGATTGATTTTATTTATTTTTTGAATTTACATGGTGGAATCGGTAGCCGCCACGAATCCGGGTAGGCTGTCCAGCTTTTTATGGTCGCCACAGTATTCTACGTTGTTCACCCCAGAAGCCGCCACACAGATCTTCGCATAGTCCGCCCCTATAACCACCATGCCACAATCATTTTAAACCTTTTACGTCGTTGAAAGCACTAGGAAAGGGATAAGCGTTCAGTCCAGTGAGGCCTGAGATACCTTGGACCTCAAACTAGTGATTGATTTTATTTTGAGATAATAAAATTTAACATTAAAATTCATCTCAAACCAAGCCCTTTCCAATGTATGTTGCACTATATGAGGGGAAGGTATAGGCCAAAGATGAACTTTGGAAATATGAATTGCAACCCCTAGGTGGCACCTATCAGAACATTGCAACAAAACTTATGAGAGCAACTTCAACACCAATCTCAAAGCAACCAAATCTGAGGCTCTAAAATAAAACAAGGAGGCACTCCTCTCAAGCAAATTGTATTGCACTCTCATGAATGGAACCTATGAAAGTTGCTACTCAAAACAACCAAACAAAACTCAAAAACCAAAATTTTAAAATGGATCCCTAGACTTTGAGGCTAGTTGTGGAGCAGCCACAATAAATGACGACTCTGCTGGGAAACACTCCTGAGTGTTTCAGATGAAAACCCAACCTAAAACATACAAAACCCAACAGCTAAAATTATGAGCATCAACAAATATACCAAGAATGAAAGTAGACCAAAAGACATGAACCATCAGCATTATTCAGCATCAGCTCAGTGTGTGCAGAGATATTCATTCCTTATCGTCTAAAATTTTTTAACATTCCATTGTCAGTTTCACTTGGAGGCATATGAGAAGTTAAGAATGATTTATGTAGGAGTGAATATAGGCTAAAAGGATGTATTGAAAGGATGCTATGACAACCTGCTTTGCAAAGACTCAAAATTCACAAACAAACACACTAAAACTGTCTAACCCTCTTAGGACCAAATGTGCGTGCAGTGAATTCATTTACCAGATCAAGAGGTCAGTTATGAATAGTTACCATCTAGAACCAGTGTGTGCAAGTGAACTCGGAGCTTTGGGGAATCGGATTTTCAACCTAGGTATGATAAAAATTTGACCCTATCCTTACTACTTTGATATGAGTTCATTACCTCATCTTGATCAAAATAATTAAACCCATTATGGATGAAACCATAAGGCTAGCCTATCTCTGTGAGCAGTCATAGGTCTCACTTTTAAATGAGATATGTCACCACGCATGAGCATACTCCACTGTCAGTCAAGCATATATAGCCCCGGTGGAGGTTAGCCCCATAGTCCATGATTTAGATTTTGATTTCTTGAATCTTGGGGATGACTACCCATCTTTTTGAGGGGACATGTAGTACAATCCTTACAACTCAATAATTAGTGGTGTGATGGAAGTGGATGGTGAAAGTTTTGCTTTAAATTTCTTGAATCTTGGGGATGACTACTCATCCTTCTGAGGGGACATGTAGTACGATCCTTACAACCCAATAGTCTGTGGTGTGATGGAGGTAGAATCAAAGCTTTAGGGAATCATATTCTCAACCTAAGTATTGTTAGAGTAAATCACTATATAAAATATATTTATATAGAAAAGCAATTATAGTGTTTCAAACTTTAACGGCAGAATTAAAGAAAAATTAGACAAACACACACAGAAGAAGAGACAATGATTTTAACGTGGTTCACCCAATGTGGGTTACATCCACCGAGAATTTTCAGTCCTTCATTTTCTCAATCCAAGCAATAGAGGGTTACAACCTACAACAAACATCTGCTGTAATTTCCTCTCTATATTTCCAAGGAATTAACACAGTAATTTTCTTTGTCATAGTCTTCTTTGTTTTTCCTCACAACTATATATAAGAAAAAAACAAAAAAAAAATTGCTTTTCTTAATACATTCCAAGATTAACATTGAGTTCCCAACATCTAATTTTGGGATAAAAACAAAAAAACTTTCTCTGGTTGTCCTGTTGTAAATCCGAAAACTTTCTCTGATAGACTAACAGACTGTAAATCTAAAAACTTTCCCTGCCCGTCCTGCAATAAATCCAAAAACTTTCTCTGTTTAGCCTCCTCATAATTAGGCTCCATTCCTAACAATCTCCTAATTGGAGACTAATTCCATTGCACCATACTGCAACCAAGGACTGAAAAATTCTCATCATGGCCTCTCATTCCTTAAGGCCAACTGAAGTTGAGCAAAAGCTCAACTTTTCTCTTGACACCACTTTTGTAAGCATATCAGCAGGATTTTGTGATGTGTGAACCTTCCCTAATTTCAAAGATCCATATTCCACTACTGATCTAATGAAATGATACCTGAGTTTGATGTGTTTAGTTTTTTAATGGAATGCTGAATTCTTTGCAAGGTGTATAGCACTCTGGCTATCACTCCACAACCTATTATCCTCTTGCTTCTTCCCCAATTCTTCCATTAGTCTTTGCAACCAAACCATATCTTTGCTTGCTTCTGTAGCAACAACATATTCAACTTTAGTGGTTGAAAGGGCAACTACGTGTTGGAGTTTAGAAATCCAACTAACCGCTCCTCCTATAGTAAATATGTAGCCGTTAGTGCTCCTTCCACCATCAAGATCACCTACCATATCAGAATCTACAAAACCTTTCAAGCATATATTAGAGCCTCCAAAATTCAAAGAATAATTTGAAGTTCCTCTCAAGTACCTGAGTATCCATTTTACCGCTTGCCAATGTCCTTTTCCTGGATTACTCATAAATCTACTCACTACTCCCACTGCATGGGCAATGTCTGGTCTTGTACAAACCATTGCATACATCAAGCTTCCAACCGCTGATGCATAGGGAACCTTAGCCATATGCTCTTGTTCCTTTTGTGTCTTGGGACACAAATCTTTGGTGAGTTTGAAATGCTTTGCCAATGGAGTAGCAACAGACTTTGCATTATTCATATTGAATCTCTTAAGCACTTTTTCAATGTATTTTGCTTGTGATAATTTCAGAGTGTGACTCTCCTTGTCTCTTGTTATCCTCATACCAAGGATTTGTTTGGCTTCTCCCAAATCCTTCATGGCAAAGGATTTAGCCAACTTCTTCTTGAGCATGTTTATATCTTGCATATTTGTTCCCGCAACTAACATGTCATCCACATACAATAGCAAAATAACATAGTTACCATTTCCATTTTGCTTAAAATATACACGATGATCACTTTGACATCTTTCAAACCTTTGATTAGCAATGAACTTATCAAATTTTAAATACCACTTGTCTAGGAGCTTGTTTTAACCCATACAAGCTCTTTTTCAGTTTACATACCCAATCCTCTTTACCTTTCACCCGAAAGCCTTCCGGTTGGTGCATAGAAATTTCCTCCTCCAAATCACCATGAAGAAATGTTGTCTTCACATCCAATTGCTCCAGAAACAAATTTTCTATAGCTACAAGACTCAAAATAGCTCTAATAGAGGTCATTTTTACAACTGGAGAAAAAATCTCATCAAAATCAATACCTTTTTTCTGAGCAAATCCCTTGACCACTAGTCTTGCTTTGTATCTCTTATGCCCTTCATTCTCCTCTTTAATCTTGTACACCCATTTATTGGTCAAAGCTCTTTTACCTTTGGGTAGCTCAACCAAATCCCAAGTTTGGTTGTGAAATAAAGAGTCCATTTCTTCATTCATTGCAAGCTCCCACTTATTCCTGGTATCCATTTGTAATGCTTCTTGAAAACATTCTGGCTCACCAGCATCAGTATACAAAACATAATCAGAGAAACGTTGAGGAATTTTACTTATCCTGGTAGAACGTCTAACAACACTTTTTGGAGATTGAGGTGCTTGTTGTTGCTGCTGTACATTTTGATCTTCTACCACCTTTGGAGTTACCTTTTCTATGTGTCCATCAAGGTCTATGTATTCAACATTTTCCTCTTTCTGTTTCTTTCCCTGCAACCGATCTTTATACAAGTTTTTTTCATTAAATATGACATCCCTACTTCTAATGACTTTTCGGTTATCACAATCCCATAATATGTAACCCAAGACATCAATACCGTAACCAATAAAATAGCACTTTTGGGCCTTAGCATCTAACTTATTTCTGTTCTCTTTGTCTATATGCATAAAAGCCTCACATCCAAATACCTTAAGGAAAGAATAATTTATTGGTTTACCTGTCCAAATCTCTTCCGGAATTCCTCCATCCAAGGCACTAGACGGTCCTCTATTAATCGGATATACTTGCAGATATCAACAGCATGAGCCCATAAAAATAATGGTAAGCCTGCATGTATTCTCATGCTCCTAGCACGCTCCATGATGGTTCTATTCATTCTTTCAGTAACCCCATTTTCTTGAGGTGTTCTTGGAACTACCTTGATTCTTCTAATTCCATTTTTAGAACAAAACACATCAAATTATCTACTTGCAATATTCTCCACCATTATTCGACTTTAGACACTTTAACCTTTTTCCAGTTTCATTTTCAACTAATGCTTTCCAATTCTTAAAGGTATTAAAAACATCACTTTTATTCTTAATGCAATATATTCATGTTTTCCTTGTTGCATCATCAATAAAAGTACATAGTAGGAGGAACCTCCAAGAGAAGTTACCTGATCTGGGCCCCAAACATCTGAGTGCACAAGCTCCAATTTCTCTTTCTTCCTTTCCTTGCCATCCTTGAGAAATCTAACTCTCTTTGCTTTACCATAAACACAATCCTCACAGAATTCCAAATCAATCTCTTTTAACTTAGGCAATAACTTTCTTGAATGTAAAATTTCCATACCTTTTCCACTCATATGGCCAAGTCTTTGGTGCCACAAAGATGCACTCTCACTGTAGAAACTAAATTCATGGAGGAGTGAGAAAAATCAGTAAGTAAATAAAGAGTACCCACCAATTTACCTCTAGCTACTATCAATGAACCTTTAGTAACTTTCCAAGCATTTTCTTCGAATGCAACCGTGTATCCTTCACCATCAAGCTTACTAGCCGATATAAGATTTCTCTTTAAATCTGGTATGTGTCTCACCTCTTTAAGAGCCCATTGACATCCATTTGGGGATTTAATCAAAATATTTCCAATACCCACGATTTTACATGGTTGGTCATTTCCCAATAGAACCCGTCTATAATCTCCGAAACATAATCTATGAAGTATTCCTTATGTGAGGTAGCATGAAATGAAGCACCACTATCAATTACCCAATAATCACTATTTCTATCAAGAGATAAGATTAAAGCATCTTGTAGAATTTGTCCAGTAATATTGGCTTCTGAAGTGTTACCATTATTATCATTACCTTCATTTCCATCACCCTTTCTTTGCCAACAATCCTTGAGATGACCCTTTTTGCCATAGTGCCAACACTGTAGCTTTCCTTTTCCACGTGATTTGGATCTGCCTTTGGATTTTCCACGATGTGAACTCTTGCCTCTTTCTCTTCCTCTTCCTCTATTCTCAATAGTTAAGGCGGTGCTAGATGATTCTCCTATGGTTTTTCTTCTCATGTCCTCACTGAGTATCACACCAACCACATCATCAAATTCTAATTTATTTGAACTCAAAGCAGAGTTACTTACCGCCATTACCAAATTGTTCCAACTTTTCGGAAGAGAGCATAAGATTAATAAGGCCCTAAGCTCATCATCAAAATCCAATCCTACCGAATGCAATTGATTAGTGACGAGTATTAAATTCATTTAAATGATCATGCACGAGATCCTCCTTCACTCATTTTCATGTTAAATAACCTTTTCATTAAGAATACCTTATTTGATGTTGATGGTTTCTCATACATCTTGGCCAACTTATCCATGACTCCCTTGGTAGTCTTTTCATCGAGAGATGTTGAAGGCTACGGTGGCTCCCAAGCACGACCTCACAAGTACCCAATGCCTTTCTATCAAGGAGACTCCACTCCTCATCAGACATAGATGAAGGTCTCTCTGTTTCCCCCTCAAGAGGTAAGTAAAGATCCTTATGGTACAAGTAATCCTCCATCTGCATCTTCCGAATTGAAAGTTCTGGCCATTGAATTTTTGAACTCTAAACCTCCCTTCTTCTGCCATTGCTCCCACTTGATCCAGAAATTCTCCTTCTGTCAAGTGCACCCAAAAAAACAACCGCTCTGATACCACTTGTTAGAGTAAATTACTATATTAAATATATTTATATAGAAAAGAAATTATAGTGTTTCAAACTTTAACGGCAGAATTAAAGAAAAATTAGACAAACACACACAGAAGAAGAGACAACGATTTTAACGTGGTTCACCCAATGTGGGTTACATCCACCGAGAATTTTCAGTCCTTCATTTTCTCAATCCAAGCAATAGAGGGTTACAACCTACAACAAACATCTGCTATAATTTCCTCTCTATATTTCCAAGGAATTAACACAATAATTTTCTTTGTCATAGTCTTCTTTGTTTTTCCTCACAACTATATATAAGAAAAAAACAGAAAAAACAAACTGCTTTTCTTAATACATTCCAAGATTAACATTGAGTTCCCAACATCTAATTTTGGGATAAAAACAAAAAAACTTTCTCTGGTTGTCCTGTTGTAAATCCGAAAACTTTCTCTGATAGACTAACAGACTGTAAATATGGAAACTTTCCCTGCTCGTCCTGCAGTAAATCTAGAAACTTTCTCTGTTTAGCCTCCTCATAATTAGGCTCCATTCCTAACAAGTATGATGAGAATTTAACCCTATCCTTACTACTCTGATTTTGGATTTTCAAGTATTGTGGAAGTGGTGAAAACCACTATTTTATGGACTATGTCGCATGATAGGACCGACAAGAATGACTCTTTTTACCTCACACTTTCTCCCAAGTATGGTTTTGACCATTTTACCCAAGATGCTTTTAACATGTGCAAATTGTGTTTGGTTCAAGACGGTTTCGACATCAGTTCCCAATCTCAATATCTTCTTAGTGTATATTGTGTAATGATCCTAAGAGAATTTGACATGTTTTTGGTGATTGCCTTTGAAATGTAGATGCAAGTGAGATGCAATGCAAGGTGGAAGGTACCATGAAATGAAGCTGAATGAGATGGAGCACGCAAAACATTTTACCCTAATTTACAAAATTGACAACTTCCTGCATCACAAGTTTCAAACGATATACTTTAATATGTTTGTGATAATTGTGGAGCCTTCTGCAATACAATTTTGATGTTTCACATTCTCTTGGTCTTAGTGAACATTCATAAGGACATAAATTGACATCTTCACAAGAACGCACCATAAACACAAAACTAAAATAAATGACAACAAAACACCACACATCCAAAACCCAAAACCAATCAAAACCAACACCTTCAAACTATGTACAAAATACTGGAAATCAACACAAAATCAGAAGTGAATGAATACAAACATACAACTAAACTCAACATTCTTAAAACATGAGCATATTTACATATAATACAAGACTCTACCCCTTTCAGGCATGGAAGTAGTGCTTTAGATGCAGCACGTTAACAGGCAAAGCCAAATCGTTCCCATCCAAGGTTTTTAGTCGAAAACTATTCTCACCTAGGACTTCAGAAATTTGATACGGACCCAACCATAAACAATCAAATTTTTCATGATCTCCTTTCTTTTCATGTCTTTTATCCCACAACAAAACTAGGTCTGAAATTTTAAACGTTTTTATTTTAGACCTCTTATCAAACCATATTTTTACTACATCTTGATGTTTGCTGAAATGAAGCATAGCCTCATCTCTTTTCTCATCAAGATGCATTAACTGCATCAACCTAGCTTCAAGTTTATCATTAGTTCCAACATACTCCTTCATGAAGTGCAATGTTTGTAACCTTAAATTTATGGGAAAGATGGGATCCTGCCCATAGACTAAATGATATGGAGATGTTCCTATTGATTCTTTGGTTCTGATCCTATCAGCCCAAAGGGTAAACTTTAACTTGCTATGCCAATCCCTAGGGTTCTTTTCAAGTAACCTTTTTATTACACACAACAAGTTCTTGTTAGAGGATTCCGCCAAACCATTACCTTGTGGATAGTAATTTGAGGAGAATTTCAAGCTTACCATATTATCATATGCCCAATTTGCAAACTCCAAAGAAGAAAAGGCAGAGCCATTATCACTTACAATTGCGTTGGGCATTCCAAAATGAGTAACAATGTTATCCTCTAAAAACTTAATGACAACCTCTGAAGTGGCATGCTTAGTAGGAATAGCTTCGGTCCACCTTGTGCAGTAGTATGTGGCAGTAAGGATATATTTATGGGAATCGGATGAGTTGGGATTGATAATCCCAACAAAATATAATCCCCATTGTGCAAAAGGTCTTGCCTCTACCACAGATTGCAGTGGCATTGCAACATTTCTTTCTCTATTGGCCGCCACTTGGCATATGTGGCACGATCTCACATGAGCATGTGCATCCTTGAACATATGGGGCCAATAGTATCCAGCCCTTAGGATTTGATGGGCTATCGCATTGGCTGACCCATGTCCCATTCCATACTTACCATGGAAATCCTTAAGTACTTGGGTCGCTTCTTCTCGATTAACACAATGAAGGTAAATCCCTTCATGGTTCTTCCTGTACAAAACACCAGATTTAATCAAAAAATTCATAGATTTCAAATGCAAAGCTCTGCATTGAGTGGAATTTAAATGTAATGGACACTTACCATGCAACAAGAAATATGCAATGTCAACATACCATTCATATTTGGTTATGTCATCTACCTCGTAATCTCTGGCATGATATCAATGGATCAATTTATGCAATTGCCTTGACCAAACCTTGTCCATGAACTATTTTCATGGGTCGGATTTCCAAATCGAATTCTTGAAGGGTCGAAATCCATTTTCCCCATATTTCACCTAGTTCATTTTGCAAAAATATAGACTTAATGACCGGGTCAAGAACTACCGCAAAAAATTTACTATGAACTAGATAATGCCTAAATTTCTTGATGGTCTTGAATAGGGCATACATTTTTTTATCCAAGATAGAATACCTCAGATTTGCATCCTTCAATGGAGCACTCAAGAAGGCTATGGGATTTTCAATGCTACCCTCGCTCTTTTGGGTTAAGACACTCACAAAAGAATGATCTGAAGCAAAAGTATAGACATAGAATGACTTAGAATAATCTGAACTAATTAAAACAAGGGCTTTAGAGATAGCATCCTTGATGCTTTTGAAAGCTTCCCTATTTTCATTTGTCCATTTGATCTGAATATCCTTCTTTAACATGTCATTCAAAGGCTTGGCAATCTCGGCAAAACCTAAAATAAATTTTCTCACAAAGTTAATCTTACCGAAAAAGGATCTTAACTCTTTCTTGCTATTAGGTGGAGGAATGGCTAGTATAGCTGAGATTATTTCTAGATCAATAGCAATCCCATCCTTGGAAATGACATGTCCTAATAGCTTACCTTCTGTTACTCCAAAGATGCATTTTTTCAAATTAAGGGAGATCCCATGTTCCCTACATCTCTGAAGTACTTTTCTCAAGTCCTTGACATGATCTTCCCTTTTATTAGAGAAGATAGGAATGTCATCAACGTAAACAATGATACACTTACCAATGAGCCCTTTGAACGCAAAATCCATGGCTCGTTGGAAAGTTGCACCTGCATTCAATAACCCAAACGACATTCTCCTATATGCGAATGTTCCCCACTTAGTCATGAAGGTTGTCTTCATTATGTCATTTGGATGAATTAAAATTTGATTATACCCTAAATAACCATCCAAGAATGACATCATTTTTGACCCATTCACCTTTTGAAGAATCTCATCGATAGTAGGCAATGGGTAATTATCCTTTTGGCAAGCCTTATTCAAGTTCCTGAAATCTATGCACAACCTTATTTCTCCATTCTTCTTTCTTACCGGGACAAGATTGGCAACCCATGTGGAATGCCTAACAGGAAAGATGATTTTTTCTTCTAGCAATATTTTCACTTCTTTCTCTATTAGTGGCTCTAATAAAGGGTTGACTGGTCTTTGTCTCTGTTGGAAGGGTTTGGAGTCTGGTTTCAAGGGAATGGTGTGCATTATTACGTTTTGATCATAGGTTTTCAAATCCTTATAACTCCAAGCTATGCAATCCACGTATTCTGTTAACGCTTGAGCAATAGACTCTCTTTCTTGCTTGGTACATGCCTTAGCGATGAATACTTCTCATGGATTTTCTGTACTCCCTAAATTGATTAAATCACATGTTTCCTTAGGAGGTGGCACCTTTCTACCTCTTTTTACTTGATATCCAATATCAAATATATTTTCTAAAGAAGCCATACCATTTGGCATCTCATTCCACACTCCAGTTGCTTCCTTTTTCAAATATGTTTCTTCTTGCCCCCTCTCACCTTCATCAATTGCTTGATTTTCAAATATACCAGAATTAGTGAAAAAATTGAAAATATGTCTGTCATTATCAAACACTTGGAAGTTAATAACATTATCTGGTATTGAGGGGCATGGCACTAGCTCAATGGAAAACTTCTTACATTTCTTATGGTCCACAAGTTTGAGCATGCTTGCGGCCACAACTAAAGAATCTGCCATTCGATTGTTTTTCCTAGAAATAAGGGAGATATTAAAAGCATCAAACTCATCTATTAACTCCCTAACTCTAGTTTTGTAAAGGCTTAATCTTTTGTCATGACAAGTATATTGCCCTTTAACTTGTTTAACCACCAACTCCGAATCTCCCAATACTTTGAGACATTTGACTTTCTTCCTTAGGGCTGATTGAAGTCCAAAAATAAGCGCTTCATACTCCGCCACATTGTTGGTGGCTGGGAACTGTAATCTATAGGCAACAAGTATAGGCTTGCTACCCGGACATGTAAGTTCAATTCTCGCTCTAGCACCTTGCTTTGACCTAGACCCATAAAATCTTAGAGTCCAAACTAGATTATCCTCTTTCGAAGTATTAGAAGAAAATTTCTCCTTTTGAGGTTCTTCGGGAGCTTCTTCTATGTCCAAGCTATAGGCCCCTAATTCAGTATCAACATACTGGATTTCGTTGGGTTTGTTATATTCAGTTATCATCTCCTTGAGTCTAGGTTCACTATCCACCCGAATTTGATTTGCCACTCCTCTCCAAGGCAACCACATATGGGAAGAATCTGTTACAATATATCCATTCAGATTTTTACTCCAATCTCTCCCCAATACCATTCCATATTTGGTAGGAATATTAAGCACCAATATATCTACGTGATGTTGAACCCTAGGTTCTGAGTTAATATGAATAAGGACATCATTTAGACTTCCAACCGCATCCATAACAGATCTATCCAATTGTACCACCTTACTCTTAGAAGGGATTGGTGTGAGTCCTAATTTTTGGCAAATTTCCAAGGGCATGATGTTGGTCGAAGCACTTGAATCTATCAGGCAATTGTGTAAATTTTTGCCTACAATTCTAATGGTTATGAGAAAGGGAGGTACTTCTCATTTTTCCCTTTTCAGAACCAATTGAGACTCGACACCTTTGGCTTCGTGGACTTGACTAGGTGGGTTTTTTGGTGAACCTACCTCATGACCCAAAAGTTTGGCTACTTCAAACAATGAGATATTAGCCTTGTTTTTCTTCATGTCTTCTTCTAAGTCATAAGTGAGTTTTTCTGAATTTGGCATCTTTTTCACCGGCTTGGACATCTCTATAATCGGTGGAGGAGGTGGATTAACCTCACCTTTTGTATCAGGAGGAAGTAATGGGTTGTTTGGAGGAGTGGAGGAAGTTTTGGGATCCTTAGAGCTTCTTGTGTAATACCGATGATTTCCTTTCCCAAAACGTCTAGTGGCTTGGACTTCCAAAGTCTCTTCATCTTCTTCTCCTAAGACCTCAACATCCTCCTCTTCCTCACTTTCTTGGATGTGGACAACTTCAGTTAACAAAGTCTCTTGCTTCCCTTGGCAACAATGGGGCAATTCATCATCATAGGGTTCTAACTCATCGTAATATTCCAAAACATCTACCTGATTGGCTACTGGGTTGGGTACGCGCCCATTATTGGGATGAGTGTTGTATGGCCCCTTTCCTCTATGGTTGTGAGGTCGGTTATGTCCGAAGGATTGTGCTAGACTTTTATTCATGTTTCCCACGTTGATTGTCAGCTTGGCCATTTGTTCTTCCAACTTATCCATCCTAGCTTTAGGCCCTTTCGGTTGGGGCACTATAGCTCTAGGTCCAAATGCGTTTCCTACATTAGCCACCTCTAGAACAGGCACAATGGCTTGACTCTGAGTATTTTGGTTCCATCTAGGATTCACACTTTGAAGCGGTGTGATCGTAGGATAAGTCGTAGGGTTTTGGGTATTAATCACATTGAATCCAGGCATGGTCAACTGATTATTAAGCATGCTAAACCCTGGCATGGTCATCTGGTTGTTTGGCAACATGGTTGGTGGTGGAATGGATGCGTTAGGAAAAGCAGGAAATGGTGGATACGCTTGCGTCAATGGACATGGTTGTTGGAGGTTGTTCATTGTTGGAACTTGTGATGCCATTACCTGATTCATCATGGCGAATTGACTGTATGGACCATATTGTCCCATCCTAGGCCATTGAGACAACCCCCCTCCTGGTGAGTTCATTTGTTGTTCAAGGGTCATGGTTTCTACGTAATCCAAGGCAAGGGTTGTGACCTGAGCATTTCTTCTAGCAAACAAGGATGTTAAAGGGTCTAAGGCTCCAAAATATAATTGAAGAGCCACAACAACATCCACTACAAAGTGGTGAGTTACATTCGCGTATAGCTTTTGGAACCTAGCATTGAATGTCCTAATAGGCTCATTGGGTAACCATTTATAGGACACAAATAGGTTATAGATGATGGAAGGATCTAATAACAATCAAAATTGGCTGATGAAAGCAGCTTCCAATTGTGCCCATGAAGTAATGGACCCTACGGGTAGATTTTTGTACCACTCGTTAGCTACATGGTCCAAACTATTAGGAAACACTCGACACGCAATGTCTTCATGAGTGACCCCATGTCTGAACATGTAGTCTTTGTAAATTTGGACATGCTCTTCGGTAATGGGACCATCATGTATGAACTTGGGTAGCGATCTTTCAATATGCCTAGGTAAGTCATGGACATCCCCAGGTATATTCAAGGGAGAGCTTTGCGCACCACACCAAAGAGCGGGTGGTTGTTGTTGTTGTTGTTGGGCCATGTTATTCAATGGTGATGACCCTACGAGAAGTTTAGCAATCGCAGTAATAGGGACATATACGCTTGATGTAGCTATTGCAATAGAAATGGTGGGTGCAAGCCCACTAGATGTACTTGAGTCTAATGATGACCCTAGCTCAAGTATACTGGGTGGGATTTCGATCTGTTGAGTTTTGTTTCTTGGTCTTCTAGAATTGGGAGAAAGACTTTGGAAAATAGTTTCCCTAGTGGTTTTAGACCTAGTAGCTATGTACTCAGGTTGATCCAGTTTGGGAACCCTAACTCTCTAAAAGACTTCTCACAAATCACTCACAATAACACTTGAATAAATATCATACCTGCAAGCACAATAAGGTGGAAACAAAACTGACCATGTTAGCCGTTAGAAAGATCTAAATCACAAAGCAATAAAGAATGCCCTCCTTCTAGCGCCAAAATGTTGAGTGAATGTTTTGCACTATTGCAAAATAATCACCACAAATAGAGTATTAATTTGAAAACTCTCTCTTGCAAAGAAATTAGGTGAAATCACCTATTTCTCCAAGGTTCTGGTAAGCAAACAAAAATAAAACATGTGTACCAGAATAACTCAAAACTTGCAAGTGATAGTTAACAAGGGGCCTTTATGGTTCCTTTCAAACATTGCTTAGTAATCATGACCTTCAAAACTTCCAAAATGCCAAATGATTGATTCCTTTTAGTGCTCTTGATATTAAAATAATCTACCCTGAACCCCAATTAGTAGACTCTTTTTATCTTCAAATTAGAAAGGTTCCAAATGCAAAAGTGCGTGGAATAGTCCACTTCATTTTAAGAACCGTGCCTTTAATGTGTGATTCATTTTAAAGTTAGTGGATTCATTTTATCTTCATTGTAAGTATTCCACTATCCCTATGTTAGAATTTGGTGTTAGTAAAAGTTAGTAAGTTAGCATGTCAGCATTCATTTGCTTTATTTGCCTTAGTGTGAATTTGGCGTTAGTAACCCTCCTAGACCAGTGTTTTATCTGAAGATTAAATTGATGTATTTGGAGGTGCAAAAATTCTAGAAGGACCAGAATAGAAGCAAATGAACCAGAAATAAAATAGGAAATTCTGGGAAATGGACCAGAATGAAACTAAAACTAAAAAAAATAGAAATTCTAGAAGGACCAGAATGAAAAAAAAACTTAAACAAAAATTTTGGAAGGACCAGAATGGAAAATCAAAAATTTTGGAAGGACCAGAATGAGAAAGAACAACAAAAATTTTGGAATGACCAAAATATAAAAGTAAGCAATTAAAAATTCTAGAAATGACCAGAATCAGAAAATGACACGCTGAAACAGAAAAGTAATTAATCTAAAATGCTGAAAATAAACCACAAAAAGAAATTATCTACAAGGTTAGCTAGAAAAATAAAAATGACATCCAATTTCGGTTAGTAAATCCCTCCCTGCAAAACCCCAAGTTAAGAGATATATTCTAAGACAACCTGACCTAATAGACCTACAACACAAGCACAATCATATTAGACCACGTGCGAGACTCAAAGGATGAAATGTATTTGCAATATATTTGACATTCACCTATTGTAACCCATTTAATGGCATAAACAAATAGATACAAGTCAAAAAAAAATTGCAAAAAATATACACAGTGAAAGTAGTAGTCTTAGATGTATTCTCCTTGTAGTTTTGCTCACAAATATTTCTTTTGCCAAAATGAAAGCATTGTATTTCGAAGAATTCTCTTTTTACACAGATTTCCAATCCCCCCTTTGTACAATGGCCTCATTGGGCTTTTAAAGGATGCAAAGGTCCCTCCGTTTCAACTTCTCATTTTTACTGATGTTAAAACAAATGCAAATAAAACAAGAAACCACTTCCCTTGTTTTATGTTTACCTATTACTCCGGTTTTAACATCGCAAAAAAAATAAAAACTTCTCTTAACTCCTTATATCTCCCCTAGGTCCTTATAATAAAAAGTTTAAAAACTTTTATTAAAATATAATAAAGTACTTTATATTATATAATAAAAAGTTTAAAAAATCTTTATTAAAATCTAATAAAGTACTTTATATTATATAATAAAAAGTTTAAACTCTATTAAAACCTAATAAAGTACTTTATATTATATAATAAAAGGTTTAAAAATCTTTATTAAAATCTAATAAAGATCCATAATACTTTATATTATATAATAAAATTTAATATTATATAACAAAAGTTTAACCTTTATTAAAATCTAATAAAGCACTTTATATTATATAATAAAAATTTAAAACCTTTACATTATATTTACCACTTCTCTTTACACTCCCATTTATATTATGATATAAGTGAAACCCTTGCCTGTATATCGTAATCTAAAAAAATATATAAGATAAAACCTTCAGACTTACCCTTATACCTCCCATTTCTTTATGTATTACAATATACTTATAAAACAATATTTCAACCATAACCTGTACTTTATGTCTCCCTGTGTTATCGTGTAGACAATCATAGGCTATTTTATGATAATATGGTGATATAAAATAAAACCAACGTAATTTCATCTTATGACTCCCGTGCGGCTATGGTTGTCGGCTTTCCTTCGACCTCTGCTTCCATGTTCCCAACAATGTTTCCATCTGTGCAGTCCATCTCTACGATTTGCTTTCTCCGCCAACTATCGTTCAGGTTCTGTATCCTCAGCACATCGATCCGAAAGCCAAAAGGAGAAACAAACAACAAAAAAATTTCTATCCCGTGGCTTGCTGCTTTATGGATAATTTCTAGGGTTAGGGTTTCAACTTGCTGTCACATCGTGACCCTCCCCTTTCGGCATGTTACTGCATTGTCCTGACAGATTCCCTGCCTTCTTCGTGCATTTCACTGATGTATACCACGCGACATCATCTATCCTGGGAATGGGCGTTTCATTCTTCATTAATGCTTCTGTCGCTGGGATGTGCCAGTACCTGCAAAAAGAAAATGACGAGCTTTAGTTTCTTTTCAAATGCAAATAAACACGAAACCCTAATATTTAAATAAGCATAATGTTGAAAACTTTATTTTGATTTTACTTCATTAAAAAAAGAAAAGAAGACAAACATTACATAAATCTTAAACTTGAATCGCGTGACAAATAAAATAAAAAAAAAACTATTACTTTATTATAAAAAGCTTTCCTTCCTTTTATTGCCTTTTTTTTTTTTTTTCTTATTTTATCTTTTAGCTTTTTTTGTGACATATATTATTATAATATATATAGAATATATCATAATAATATATATCGTATTTTATCATAATATAAATAACTATATATATTACTTTTTCATTTTCATTTTGATTTTAATATTAATATATATAAGATTATATATATTAATATATTTTTAATTAATTAATTTATTATTATTATTTTTTGTTTTATAATAGCTTTTATATATATAAAAGGTATATCTATATATAAAAGATATTATTTCATCTTTGATTTTATTTTCTTATTTTTATTATTATTTATTATATTTTTAATCTTTATTTTAAATTCCAATGTCTATTTAAATTAGATTTAAATAGACATCAAATATTTGATTGATTTTATTTTGAGACATTAAAATTTAACATTAAAATTCATCTCAAACCAAGCCCTTTCCAATGTATGCTACACTATATGAGGGGAAGGTATAAGCCAAAGATGAACTTTGGAAATATGAATTGCAACCCCTAGGTGGCACCTATCAGAACATTGCAACAAAACTTATGAGAGCAACTTCAACACCAATCTCAAAGCAACCAAATTTGAGGCTCTAAAATAAAACAAGGAGGCACTCCTCTCAAGCAAATTGCATTGCACTCTCATGAATGGAACCTACGAAAGCTGCTACTCAAAACAACCAAACAAAACTCAAAAACCAAAATTTTAAATTGGGTCCCCAGACTTTGGGGCTAGTTGTGGAGCAGCCAAAACAGGTCCCTTGCAACCTACACTGATGTCGATACTATGTTTTTCCCATCCTTCTCTATTTTAGATGGTTGACCTTTGGATATTCATCTTCTTTCCTCTTCTTCTATCTCTCTTCTTCTTCTTCTATGTGTTGGTCTTATTTCTTGTTTTCATCTCATATTTTTCTTTCTTTCTTCCATTTCATCCATGCATTTCATATAGCCTTGCATTTTAAGATAGATTGCATTCATAAAACATCAAATTAAAATCTAAGATAACAATTAATCACATGCACACATTCATAAAATATAAAGAGAAAGCATCTATGTATTACTCGATGAAAAGAGTGAGATACAGTCGTGTCTGTTTGGTGTACCACAGTCCAATATTGGTACACTCAACCAATACCTAGGGGTGCATGCCACAATAAAAATTAGCATGTCATCCCGATCCCTAACCTAGATCTAAGAGCCTATCTCCTTTGCTCTGCCCATAGGAGGAGGTGGTCTAGGTAGCTGCATACCCATGAACGAAGATGTCGAGAATGTTTGTGATCAAGATCGTGACCTACTAGCTGACTGGAGGGATGGAGGGAGTATCACTCTCTACTTCACTGGTACTACCTAGTAGTAAACGGTCTCATTAAAGGTAGCCCACTGAATGGCCACCTCTAGCCTCTACCATACCCTCTATAATTCTACATATAGAAGATGGACCCTATCGCTAGCCTGGCTACTCTCAACGATAGCCATCCCCTCTGCATGATCTCTTTGGTGCTCTGTGTCTAGTCGGCTCACCTTCCCTTAGAGGTGATCGACCTCTACTTGAGCTACATCCTTCTCCCTCTCTATGATGCTCAATGAGCCTCACAGTCCCTCAATCCTCTTGGACCTATCTTCTTGGAGTAGGTCCACCTGTCTCTATAGAGTCACCACCTGAGCTTGTAGCACCTCTACCTCCTACCTCAAATCCCATCATACTAAAGCCTAACCCTAGCTAGATGTTGCTAATGTATAGGCATATTTTGATCCTCCACCTGGTAGTACCCTGGTCTCTATGGGGGTAACTCTAGATGTCCCTACCTCCTTGGTTTTGGTAGTGCTGGTGTCCTCTACCACCAGCTCAATCTTAACCTGAGCCTACCTTTGTCTCAAAGCTTTTGGTACCTGTTGAGATCTCTTTGTGGCTTTATGAGCTACCTATCAGAATGCTCACTGTATGCTTTGGCCCATCACCTGGTACCTTTGTATCAGAACTAGCAGGGAGACCCTACAGGGCATGACTTCTCTATACCATCGCTAGTAGCTGAGGGCCACCCTTGTGTCATCCACCCAAGGATCCATGTAAGGAGGATTATCTAGGTCCTCCTCAACTCACCTAGTTAGGTTTGGCCTGCATCCTATCCCTACTGGGTCCCAACAGACACTTTGGTACCAGTAGTCCCCTAGGTTCGGGATGCCCTGCAAGATCCCAAACTACCTCAAGACTTGATCAAATCTGAATATCTTTAGCTCTTCCTTCTCCATAGTCAGCCACTTGATCCTCCTAACCCTCACCAACTCCATCCTATCCTCAACCCATCCTAGGTGTAGATGCTAGGGTCTCCATACTATATTGGCCTCCCTTAACTCATCTACTATCTGCACTGCTAGTGGTAGATGTTCGACATAGGTTCTCATGGCCTATTCTAAGGATTTGTGTCAATTGTATGTTGTTGGTTGCTCTAGACTGAGCAATGGAACTAGTAGTGTATCTGGTCTTTGCACTACTATATATTCCCAACTCCACATCTAGAGCAATGTTGTACACACTTTCCCTGTATGCCACTTGTACACGATATTGTACAATATCCTATACAAGTGGGCCAACACATATGGACCCCATGCGAGCCTAGCACTCTAGTCTTGCATGTATGTCACTACACCCACCATCATTCATGGTAGATGTAACCTAATTTTATGGCACATCAACATGCCCGCAACCACCCTATAGAGCACAATTATCAATGGGTTTACCCCATACCGCCCCACCAGGTCATCCATGACTATGGTGCTGTCTCACACCTGGTGGGTCCAACCTCCTAAAATTACTGCAAGGTAGCTGGCCTTCCTTGTGATATGTAAATTGCTCTCCCCCTAATGTGGATGCATAAGATGCACCACACATCCTCTAGTGTGATGGTTATCTCTCACATGGGTAGCCAGAAGGTAGATGACTTTGGGTGCCACCTCTCTACCAGTGTTGTTAGTAGAGCCCTATATGCCTCCACCCGAGGCAGTATTACCAGGTGGTCTAGCCCCAATACTGCCAAAGTATCTCTCTCTTCCTATATGAGTGACTCTAGCTCCACATTTAGGGAACCTGCTCTCTACTCATGGCCCTCGAGTACCCTAAGCTGCAATAACAACAAAATAAAAAAATTTCATTAATAAATAAAAAAAATTAATACATTAAAATTAATTAATTAATTTAAAATCAATCTAAATCCATAGCACAATCATATTATACATATTTAAAGTTGTTTGCTTTCATATTTTCCCCTTTTCTTCGTTCCATTTCTCTTTTTCTCTTTTTTCTTTTCCTTTTTCTCTTTTTCCCCTTTTTCGGTGAAATCGTGCTCGCCAGGCGCATTTTCGTGAAATGCATTAGATCAATTTTCACTAGGAATGATTTTGCTGCTGCTGCCTAGGGTGAAATTGTAGCTGGGTTATGAGATCATTTCAGGTCGTACGCAACAAAACCATCGATTTTAGCAGAAAGCAACTAAATGCAAGAAAAAAATTGAAAACTTTGACATGCAAGGAAGGGCTTTCAATCCTACCTGTGCCCGCTTTGCCTCCATGCCAGCTTCACCCCTCGCGATCACTGAATGATGTATTCATAGTGCCATATCCTCCATTTATATAGAGATTCTTCTTCTGAGTCTGCTTTTTCAAGTTTTTATGAGGAATGTGTCCCTCATAAAGCTCAAGGGGGTACCCTAGCTTCAAAGGCATTAATGTCTCTAATGCCTCTATTTGCATGCAAAACTTGAAAGTGTTTAGAATAACATCATTTTTGCACCATCCCTTTCTTCTAAACTAGCCACCCCATTTTTTCTTATCATTTTTTGTTTGTGGGTGTTTACATCTCTTCTTTGACACATTTATTAGGCCATAAATGCATCAAAGAGGGGGCAAAATGTAGACACAAAAAATTGACCCACTTTAGTGGGCAATATTCCTTGAGCCCTCTAGGGGACCCCTTAGAATTGCCTAAGGCAAGGATAAGGCTTTCCACCCTCTATTTTTCCTGTGTTCCCTCTTTATGTAAAATCGTGCCCAATCCTTGATGGGGCGTGACTTCGCATTGCGATATCGCGATCGACCCGAAAAGGGTACGATTTCACCTTTTTAGGGTTTGACACATTAACACCCTAATTGTTTTGAGATTGGAATATTTTACGTCGGACCTTGGTTTTTATGCTCTTTTTACTTTCAATTTGCTATATAAGGAGGGTTTGAATTCAATTTTTACACACAATAACACACAAGTTAACATGCACTCATTTTATTCGAAACTTGTTGATTTTAGTGATAACATTTGATTTCTTGCAAAGTGTTTTTGTTTGGTTTGCATCCTTATTCTTCTTCTCTCTTACAAGCAACTTTGAAGTTTGATTTTGATTGTCTGTTGCATTGTTCTTCCTCACTCTTGGTGGATTGTTGTTGGATCAATCGGGAGAGATTGACCATCTGGGATATCTGAAACCCTTTTGTTTTGCTTCTACACTCTTTGCCAAGTGAATTTTCTCTTTTGCATGTACACTTAGATTTGTTGAGTGACGTAATCAAGTTTCTGCATTCATATTTTATTTTTTGCATAGTTTATGCAAAATCGTACTTGGTGTTTGATGGGGCACGACTTCACTTGGAGTTATCACGATCATCCATTAATGGGGCATGATTTCACTTGAAGCCAAACTGGGGGCAATCTACTGTCCTTGTTTTCTCCATTGCATTCTAATTTGCATCTTAAGCATAGTGGCATAATCTATTTTGTGATTTTTGCATTCTGTTTTGTTGTATTGCATTAATGTTTGTTTTCCTCCAAAGGTTAATTTTCGCTTTTAATTATCAAAGGTCAGCTAAAAGGACCTAGGGGCCAGACTTCTATGCCTTCAAGCACTATTGTATAGCAGCATAAGCAGGTCCCCTAATGCTAATTCTATTTTCAAGTATTTGTTGAGTTATCTTGTAGGAACAGGTATTATTGACAACATTAGAAAAAAAGATAAAAGCAAAGATAAAACATCGGATAAGCTAAGTATTTTGATTAGTCTTCTAGGTTGATTTTTGGGTGCTTTTATTTCTATCATAAAACCCTAGATCTGATTTTATTAAGTATATTCAATTAATTCTATGCATTTGAAAGATAAAAAGCATATAGTGTGCACTTAGGAATAATTATGTTTGTGCATTTCTTCTTGAGCCCTTGCTTAAAAGGTTATCTATTTAGAACCCTAGGTTAGAAAAGAATTTAAAAAAAGAATCATTCTAGGGTTAGCTCTTGTATTATTGCATCTTGTAATTTTGTATTGTCCTCTACCTTTTTATAGCATAGATCTAGAAAGGTCAAATTTAGGTGTTTGTCTAGAAACCAAATACATCAAACATTCCTAAAATTCTTGTGGACTTGGAACAAGTCCTTAAATATGTTCTTGGTGAACCCTTCCCCCTAGCACCGAGTGTAGAAAACAAATTACCCCCATAGTTCACCCTAAAGGCTTCTCTCTTGTGGATCCAGCTTTTAGGAATTGTACACGGTAGGGTAGTTTTCCCCCTCTACATGTTTAAAAGAAGAGTATGTTTACATCTATGAGGAGAGAAGATGTAGAAAATATATCTCAAGAGTTTGTAAAGAAAGTGTCTAGAGCCTGCACTATATTAAAGCGATGTCTAGATTTTGTGAGGAATGTGCTTGTGACTATAGAGTGAAACCTAAGAAGTAGAACAATAGCTTGCACCTTAGGAGTGAAGCCTAAGAAATAGAATGATAGCCTATGCCTAAGGAGTGAAACCTAAGAAGAAAAGTCATAGTCTATGCTTGAGGAGTGAAGCCTAAGAAATAAAATGATAGCCTACACTTGAGGAGTGAAATATGACATCTAAGAAGCAGACTAAGAGACTACAAAAAGATTTCAAGTAATGCTTAGAATTATTTTTAAACAATAATGAAAGTGGAATAACGTTTCTCTAATGATATTTCATGCATGCATGAGGATGAATTAAGTGGAAAGCCATAAAAGAAAGTATACATTTAACCTTAGCCATGAATTAAATTTGAATTGAGCATATTATTTTTTGGGCATATTTGATTTGGTTAATATTTCTGAGAGATATAAGGTAATGATTTATTTATTTATTTAGAGAATGAATGAATGATTGGGAGATATAATGGATTAAATGTTTGAATGTTTAAATTGGATATTGATTTGAATTGAAGTTTGATTAAATTGAAATTTGGAGGAATTGATTAAAATTGTGAGATTTTGAATTTAAGAGACATAAAAAGAAGTTTGAAATTAAAATTTAACTAAGAAGAAAAATTTTGAAATTAAAAATTTGGAGTTATAAGAAGTGGAAAAATGCATTGAGTTTGAGAAATTGAAATTGATTTTTTGAAGATTGAGATTGAAGGGAATTGAATGGATTTGTAACATGAAATGTATTATTCAAAATGCGCTACTGGAAAATAGTGAAGAGATGTTAATAAATTTAAAATGTTGCACACAAAGTATGATAGAGAATGCCAGAAAATAAAAAGATGTAAAATTAAAGAGGGTCTTACAAATAATTTTTAGAGAAGCCAAATATGAATAGTTTGTAACACTTGAAGATTATCTAAGCACAAAACTGACTGAAGCAAGTGAAGACTCCAAAAATACTATTATAGTACCTATTGATATAGGGAAAATAACATATATGCCACTACTCTATTTAGAAGTTAAAGTTCATAAAAAGGAATTTTTTTGTCAAATATGAAATACTCTTATTAAGAAATTAATGACAAAAAGGACTTGAATACTGAAGGAAAATGTACAAAATACATGAAGTCATCAAATGACAATAAGAATTATCATAAGAAATAAATTGACAATGAATTTTTACATTCTAAATCTGATAACGTATTAGAGAGTAGCAAAAATAATGATAATGAAGAATATGAGTTATATTATTGTGAAGATTTATTGAGAAATGTAATAGAAGCAGGAAATAATCAGAGAAACAAAATAAAAAGACCAACAAGACCAATAAAATAAAGAACAAAACAAAGAGCTAAAGAAAGAGGAACTTGAAATAAATATTGAAGGTAAAATCCATCATACTAAATAACATAAAACGAGGGGGTTTTGGAGGTATTATATTATTTGGTACCTTGAATACCGTTGTAAATATTTAGATAGAGAGTGTGTTTATTATTTATGTCAATAATAGGTTTCAAATTGTGAAGTGTGTTTATGTGACAAGTAATTAAGTGCGAGTTATGAGTGAAAGGTCAAATGTGTGCAAGTAAAGAGTCATGAATGAAAGGTGTCTTGTGTGTAAGTGAAGACTCATGTGTGACATCTCAATATTAGAAGTAGGAAGTCATATAATCATGAGAGAATGTATCATAATGTTAGAAAGGTATGTGAAAGGTTGCATCTCCCATGAATTTGTGGAGAGAAAAATTTAGGAGTGTTCAGGAGTATTTTGTAAGATTATATATTGGAGAGAAAGCTCCATGTTATGTAGCAATTTTGTATTGAGAAATTATGGATTATCAGTAAAAATTTTATGTTGTGCAATATCGGTATTATTTAATGTGATATATGTTTGATTATACAATGCTTGGAACTATAGACGTGATTTTTTTTGTGATAGCAAAACTTTGCTAACATCATATCTCGTATGCTAGATAGTGAAGTTATATAGGCATAATGAATTCCTACTTCTAATATTGAGATGTCACACATGAGTCTTCACTTACACACAAGACACCTTTCATGAGAGAATGTATCATAATGTTAGAAAGGTATGTGAAAGGTTGCATCTCCCGTGAATTTATGGAGAGAAAAATCTAGGAGTGTTCAAGAGTATTTTGTAAGATTATATATTGGAGAGAAAGCTCCATGTTATGTAGCAATTTTGTATTGAGAAATTATGGATTATCAGTAAAAATTTTATGTTGAGCAATATCGGTATTATTTAATGTGATATATGTTTGATTATACAATACTTGGAACTATAGACGTGATTTTTTTTTGTGATAGCAAAACTTTGCTAACATCATATCTCATATGCTAGATAGTGAAGTTATATAGGCATAATCACCTGCATACCATTCCATGAAAATAAGGCAACTACATGTGCTTTGTGGCTTCTATTGGTGGCCTTGTCTCATGCAATAGTGAGCTCACTCTTTCATCACAACTTGAGACATATTCCAAGGTTCTTAGGGTTATCATAATGCTCATAGCTATTTTGGTGTACCTTTTCATCCCTCATCCTATTCTTATTTTTATTATGTTGCTACTCATAGTCACTTTATTATTGTCTAACAATCTTGTTTCTATTTATAAATTTCATCACAACTATATTTCTGACTATCAAGTAGGTTATCTTACCATTTGTATAAGAATCCTTGAATCCATTTTTAAGGATTCTCTCTAAGTCATTTGCAAGTTAAAAGAGTATTTCCTTGAGGTGAGATGCCATGGACTCGATACCCTACAAGAATAAGGGGTCCATTTCACTTGATTCTACAAGACAACTCAAAGGCCTCAATGAATTTACCATCCCACAATAACCGTTATTTTTGGGGCATTTAAAAGTAGATTTGATGTCAAAATAGAGGGTTTTACTACTGATTTAGATTTTTATAATCCAAGTGGAACCAAGCCAATGATCACTTCAAGAGTTTAGAAGTATACATTTCATTTTTAATTTATGGAAATTATAGATCATATTGGTATAGACATGGAAAATTGATCCACACAAGTGAGACTTTTCCCCTAAAACTTTAGAGAGACCCTCCAACTTGCACAGGTGCAAGTTTGTACATCTCTTCTCCCATCTTCCCTATTTTTCTCCTAGTTCTATTGAAATTACGATCGGTCCTTACGGGGCACAATTTTGACAAGTTAGGGTTTTCTATTAGAAAATCCAACTTTTGAGCTGACCTCTTTAAGATTGGTCCTCCCTTAGGGCTTTCCCACCCATTTGTGTTTCAAATACCTTATAAATAGAGGGCTTTTGATCTCCTTTTATACTCAGATATCCAACACTCTAAAGCAATAACAATTATTCTATCTAGCAAGTTAAGAGAAAAATCATAATTTTTTTAACAAGTTTCTTTTGGTGTTATTCTGCTACATTATTGATTTGCTACCCCTGGTGGACAAGTGTTGGAGCCTTGAGGAGGATTTAACCATCTTGTGGAGGTATTCATCCTTTTGTCTATCCCTTTCGCTACCACTAGGTTGTTTTGTATAATTTACCATTCATAGATTATTAATTGCATTTTATTTTCACTCATTTCACATCGATATACTATTTTAGTTGATCTATTGTAAAATCATGCCTTGTATTTATAGGGTATGATTTCAACAAAGCTAAGATTGCGAATGCCCTGTATAGGGTATGATTTTGGCTATGTCAAGTTTGGGGGAAGATTTTCTCCCAAACCCTAGGTCTGTGTTTGCATGCTATATTTAGGACATAATACTGCTATTTACATTTTGTTTTTTGCACTATTTTATTTCATTTCATTTGGGTTGTCCATTTCCAAAGAGGTGAACATTCACTCTTGATTTATAAATTTCAACTAAAAGGACCTAGGGGGATTGAATATTGCATTCCCAAGATCTACTACATAGTGGTCTAAGTAGGGCCCTTAATGCTGATCATATTTTCTAGGTTTTTTGTGAAGCTCTTTTGTAGGTTGAAGCTGTGAGATATTTTTGGACACAATATAAAGCCTGTATCAAAAATTGGTTCAAGTAAGTTCCCTATTAGATCTCTAGGCTATTTACAGATTGCTTTTATTCATTTATATTCAAATCTAAGCTATAAATAAAAGGAAAACTATTTGATCATACTCCCTTTTAGGCATTTGAAATAATAAGAGCATATAGTGTGCATCTAGGGTTTTATCTATGCATTTCACTTGTTCCTTTACTCAAAAGAAAAATAATTTTATTTATTGCAATTTAGGGCTAGAGATCATTGAATCAAAGAATCATACTAGGGTTAGACATTGTTTTCTTGCATCTTGAGTGTTTTACATCACTCTTTTATTTTACATAGTTGATAGAGGCCAAACATACGTGATTGCTTAAATGAACACTTAAAACTTTTCACCCCAAACTTGGAGTGAGTCCTAAAATTGTTCATGGTGAAGTTCCTTATCCATCGCGTGTAGAGAATATAACAACCATCATCGTCACTTCATCTTCTAGCAGATCCAATCGAGAATCATATGCGGTGCATTATTTTTTGTGTCTACATCTTTGGTAAACCCAAAGTGAACACACATCTTAGTGGCAAAATTAGGAAGCCTCTTCCTTAGTGTGTTTCTTTTGAAAACTCTAAATAAGACCACTAATTTTGTGTGCTTAGAATTATAGAATATTAAAAATATCTTAAAATTATTTTGTGTTCGCTAGTTTTTAGTTTTCCTCCTTTTCTACTCTATCCTTTATCTTTCTCCTAATGGCTTCTAACATTGGGACTAAGCGAAGGCCTTCAAAATCTAATGAGATTATTCAAGAAGATGATCATATTGATAGAGAGAATTATAATCTATAAAAGGAAGAAAATGAAGAAGCTGATAATGATCTTGATCCTACTAAGGGGCCCAATGGAAACCTTATCTTTAAATCATTTCAACACATATAGAGTTTCTACAAGAATCGTAGAGATGCTTGAATAAGGCTATGGATGAGGAAGCCCAACTTGAGGAAGTTGAGGCTTCTCATCATCCAATCATTTCTCCTCAAAATGTTCACACCAATCCATTGTTGGAATTTTCACATCATGCCAATCCTTACCATAAACCAACATATGCCACTATTATGACCACTAACATTGGAAGGGTTCCACAAGTCCCTCCAACTAGTAGTGCATATCAAGATTATGTTCAATTTTCTTCTCATTCTTCTCATCTCAACATTCATGCTTATGTTACACCAAATTTTAGCTATCCTCCATAGAAAAATACCACATATCACAACCCATATCATAACAGTATCAATACATCCAACATAAGCCAAGTTCCATTTCAACAACCTACCTATACCCCTCCCCTAGGGACCCTAGGGGCATTGCATAATAAAAATCCTGAAATGCAAAGTTTAACTAATGTGGTGAAACAATTGGTTTCTAGAGTGGATATGATTCAACCTCCTAGTTTCACCTACAACTATAAAGAAATGTGCAATCAACCCTTACACCTTATCATCGCCTCTAGGCCCTACCCTATGCATTTTTTAATGCTGGTTTTGTCTATCTATAAGGGAATGAAATACCCAATTGAACACTTAAGGATGTTCAAGACAACATGCCATGATATTATATATGATGATAAGTTGTTACTTAAGACATTCCCTAAAATTCTTGGTGGCATGGTATTAGAGTGGTATTATTAGTTGCCCAATCATTCTTTGAGGAATTTTGAAGATAGTTGAATCGTTTATTTAATAGTTTGGAGCTTATGTTGAAAATAATGTGACTATGAAGGATGTCTATATGTTAAAACAAGACAAAGATGAAAGTTTTTTTAAAATTTTGTCTCGTTGGAGTCTAGTTGGATTCTATGCTACCTCCTCGAGACATGCTTGATATTGTTATTGGAAATTTACAAGAGCAAATATCTTATGCATTGGAAATGACAACTATCACATTTTTTGACCAAGTGATAGATCTAGCAATAAGGGTAGAGCAAGCCCTTATTAAAAGAGGTCAAATTAATATAAAAGAGGATAGGGCCACTAAAGTAAAATATAAGAAAAAGCATGTGGTTGGTGATGGGGTAACAGATAGTAGGCCTATTAATAGTGTTGTTAACAACCTACAAAATATGGTGCTTAGCCAACCCCAAAACCCCCACGAAGAAATTTCACAAGACTTAACATACCTATGACAGTGGTCCTAAAATAACTTCTAGAAGCTAACATGACTGAGTTACCACCTATAAGGTAAATTGATACCATAGCTAATTGGTACAAAGATAGACAACATTATGAGTACCATAAGGTAGAGGGGCACTTGAAAAAATCTTGTAAGAAGGTGAAACATGTGGTTCAAGACTTAATTGACGAATGTCACCTTGTTACAGAGGGTCCTCAACCCAATCCTCCAACAAATAATCAACCCTCTACTCAACAAGCACCCACAACAAATCAAGACATGGGGATCTTTCAATATCCCCTACCTAAGCATGGGTAGAAGACAACTAATAAAGTGTCATATCAGAATGTGCTCTTTTCTTATGATAATATAGTTGGCATGATAACAACAACTAGAAGGCAAAAATCATAGATTCAACCGACTCAATGATCTTAGAAAGAGACAAGTTGTTCATCCAACCCACCTTCAAAACCTCCCTTAGTTTTGAAGAGCACACAAAAAAGGAGCACAAGATTATAAAATCCACCTTTAGTTTTGAGACCACTACCGTAGCCAATATCTCACTCTTAGAGATTTTATAAAATTCTCCTATTTATAGGGAAGCCCTGTTGGAGCTCTTAAGACGACATTCTATTCCTTCAAACATTCCTCCTAGTGTTGTGGTTAATGTTATAGGTTATCTTGGGATGCATCACATCACATTTTTATATGATGATATGCCTTCCTTATAATTACAAGGGGATCCCTCCCTCTACATCACAATATTCATTAGGGAAATATTTGCCAAGAGAATCTTGATAGATAATGGTTCTTCCCTCAATTTATCCACTTATCAATTTTTCCAAAAATTTGGATTAACAAAGGAAGATTTAACTAAATCCAAAATCATCATCAAATATTTCAACACCGAATCCCAAGAGGCTTGCGGTATTATGTCTCTTCCCCTTAAGGTCAAACCTAGTTCTATGTGATGTCTTGCCCTACATATTTTAATATTTTTCTTGGATGCCCTTGGATTCATGCGATGAGAGCTATCCCTTCCACTTTTTATCAATGTTTGAAGTTCGAATTCAAAGCTCAACTTATCACCATTATGGGTGACCTTCATCCATTTTAATATTTTCAATGGTTGAGCAAGACCAATTTGATCTCAATTTTGTCCATCAATTTCCTCATCCCACATCACTAACCAATTTGAATATCTCCTATTATAATATTCAAGGTGGTCAGATAAGGTCTAAAGAAGCAATAGGAAAGCCCAAGGAAAATAATATTATAATATTAAAGGTCTAATGGTAAGACCTAAAGTGGTTAAATTAATTATAATAATTTTATTATAAATTGATTTATAATTTAATTTAATTAACATTAAATTTATTAAATTAATTGTAAATTAATTATAATAATTTTATTATTAATTAAATTATAATTTAATTTAATTAACCCTAAGGTTAGGGTTATAAGGGCAAAAATTAAATTTATAAGCGTCGATGTCGATTATATTTTCCATCCGTCGACATGCTAAAGGAGATGGCACAATGGTATAAATACCATATGCCTTTGGTGAATTAAAACCTTACCTTCGATCAAATCTAATTGTGTGTGCTTGCAAAAATTTTGCGATCTGCGTGAAAAAGAAAAGGATAAATTTTTGCTTATGTGACGACCATAGAAGGGATAAAATGAGGGAGGCTTGGAGCCTCATTGCCAAACATGGTGGTTGGGCAAGCAACAAGCGACTGTGTCTTAGGGTGCTGACTAGCGGGAGGTCCCATGATCAAACCCCGACGATAGTTTTGCATAGTTGGTTTTTGGTTTAGGCGCCCAACAATCAATACAAAGCACACAAGGCACTTTTGTATTCCAAGGTGAGCACCTAGCTCATGCAGCAAGTGGGTTGTAGCTAGGGCACTGGTGGCAGTGCAATGGGAGTTCGAATCCTTTCCTTGTTTTGCATCATTTGGTAGTGAAGCCTAATGTTAAGCCTGTTAAGGAAAAACTTAGAAATATGCATTCTAAGGCCACCATTTTGGTTTTACAACAACTCCTTGACGTTGGTTTTATAAAAGCTAAGAATATGGGAACAATCAAGATATATACTGACTTTAGGGACATTAACTTAGTATGTCCCAAGGATGATTTTCCTCCCCCCAACATAGATTAGATCATAGATTTCATTACTAAATATGACATGCTTTCACTCATGGAATATTTTTTGAGATACAACTAGATCATGGTTACCCCTAAGGATTAGGCCAAGATAACTTTCATCACACCATGGGGTACCTTATGTTATAAAGTCACGCATTTTGGCTTGAAGAATGTGGGTGCCACATACTAGAGGGCTATGAATTACATTTTTAATGACATGATGTATACTATTTTACAAGACTATGTGGATGACCTTTTGGGTCGTTCCATACATCGACAAAATCATGTTCATGATCTAAGAAATTTTTTTGAAAGGCTTCGATAGTTTAGGGTTTGTATTAAGCCCTCCAAATGTGTGTTTGGAGTCACATCTAGCAAGTTGTTGGGTTTCATAATCTCTAGATGAGGTATCAAAGTAGACCCCACTAAGATAGTGAATATCACTAACATGCCTCCTTCTCGCACCCTAACTGAGTTGCATAGCTTGCAAGGGAAACTTCATATGAAACTCGATATACTCTCTTAGAGAAGTTTTGCCTTGTAATGGTGTTTGCTTCCTAGAAGGTAAGACACTACATGCTCAGCCATAAGATATTGGTGGTTGCAAATTTTGATCCTTTGCATTACTTAATGTCTAAGCCCCACCTTTAAGGTTGAGATACTAAGTGGGTTTTAGTCCTTAGTGAGTTGACCTCACTTTCATCGGTCAAAAGGCTATCAAGGGTTAGGTGATTACTGATTAGTTAACCTTTTCTCCCCTAGAAGTTGCCCATCATTTGGTCATTGAGTTTTTCCATGAGTGCTTTGGCATAGAGATCAAAAATCCAGAGTCTTGGACTTTTTTTTTTGATGGAACTAGATGCATGAAGGGCATTAGAGTTGGAGTTATTCTAGTTACCCCACAAAAATAACTCATATACCTTTCCTTCAAGATTTTATTTTCTTGCACAAAAAACACTAAAAAATATGAAGCTTTTATCCTTGGTCTTAGAGCAACCTTAGCCTTGAAGGTTAGTGTTATTTTGATCTTTCGTGACTCTCAACTTGTGGTGAATTAGATTAACGATGTTTATCAAACTCAAGATGATAAGCTAAAATCTTAAAAAGATATTGTAACCAAGATTTTGTCCATGTTCAATTGAGTAACCATAGAGTCTATTCCTAGATCCTCCATCCACCATTTGGATTCCATGGTTGCTATTGCATCCTTGCTTTCTTTGGAGTTAGAAGATGATCAAGCATCGATTATCATTAGATAACTTCAAGACCTACATCACTTGGTTCTTGTCTTAATCCATTAAATGTTATGACCATTAGAGCTTCCCCATCTAAGCCATGGTTTATCAATATCTTTAATTTACTTAAGGATGGTTTGATTCTTGATGGTTTAGATCACAACTAGTATAAGATTTTATATAAAAGAGTGTGCCAATTTGTTATAATTGGCAATACCTTGTATCAATGTTATTTTGAAGGTATCCTCTTGTATTACCTTAATATGTTGAAGCCTGACTAGCTCTTAGTAAGGCTCATGAAGGTTCATGTGGAGGCTATTTTAGTGGAAATGCTATTGCTAAGAAGTTCCTTTGAATGGGATATTATTGGCCTTCCATGGAGAAAGATGCATGCGACCATGTTTGATATTGTGATAAGTATCATTGCCATAACAACCTTGTCCATGCTTCTCAACACCTTCAAGTTATTTCTTCTCCTTGGCCATTTTCCATGTGGAGATTAGACATCATCAAGAAAATTAATCCCATGTCATTTGATGATCACAAATTTATCATAACAATGACATAGTACTTCCCTAAATGGGTCAAAGCCATACCCCTAGCCATGGTGACTGGAGCTCAATTCTCTAAGTTCATCTTTAACCAGATCCTTTGTAGGTTTAGGATTCCTTCGATGATTATTTTTGAAAATGACAATCCTTTCAATAATAAGTATGTCCATAAAATTTGTGCTAAGTACAATATTCAACATAGATGGTCAACTCCATATTTACCTAAGGGTAACATACATGTCGAAGTGTCCAACAAGTCTTTGATCAAGATCCTCAATAAGTTTGTTAGTAAGACTAGTTGTGACTAGTATATCTAGATTTATCCAACCCTATGGGCCTATCATACTAATGTGCAAATCCCTATAGGTTTCTCTTCCTACATCTTGGTCTATGGTATTAAGGAAATTCTTTTGTTCGAGTTAGAGTTTCCTTTGTTGCGCATCTTGTTGCAAGATGCTTCGATCAGCTATGAGTATTGCTTAGATCATTTGAATCAATTAGAGCTATTGGATGAAAAGTACATTCATGCCTTAGAGAATATTTGAGCCTATCAGAATAGGCTCAAAAAATCATATTCCAAGAAATTTTACAATCATTATTTTGAGGTTGGAGACCTTGTCCTCAAGGAAAACCAAAAGAACACCAATGCTAGATTAGATCTTAAAGGCAAGTTTCAGCCCAATTGGTTAGGCCTCTTTATCATTACAACCAATTTTGGTTCTAGGGCCTATCATTTAGCATCTTTATATGGTAAATAACTTAAAGAACCAATGAAAATAATGCATCTAAAGAGGTACTATGCATAACTTGAAACTCTGCATTCTCATATTGCATTTTAACTTAGCTCTTATACTACATTTGATTTGCTTGTTCATACTGCATGAATGTCTATCATTTTCATGCTTTGCTAACATACTATTCCATTTACATTTTTCTTGTCATATAATTGCATTTCTTCTTGATCATATTTGCATAACCGCTTGATCATATAGATTCTTAAGTATTTCGTGACAAAGGCAAGTAATGACACCTAGTTAGGTCGTAGCTCACATGCATTGCACTCACACTAGGACTCTGATGCCTAGAAAATCCCCAATATAGGACTCATTTTCATGTCTTTTCATCACTACATTCACCCATCCCATATTCTCTTCTTTCTTCTTCTCTTATATCCCTTGACCTTGAAAGTTTTCAATGCTTCTCTCTCCAAGTCAAGGGATATAGTTCTACTTATGCATGTTCTTTTTCCTTGAAAGTTTTAATCATTTCTTATCCTCCCCAAGACAAAGGATATACATTCCTTCTTCTAGTTTTCTTACTCACACCTATTGGTATTTTAATAATTAAGAGGTCCTAATAAAATAGGATAGATACCGTATGGATAATATTTATGATATTCATACATACACTAACTATTTTATGCACACCTCTTAACTCTTAAAATTTCACTAGGGATGCACACACACACACTATCTTCTTGCTTCTCTTGCTTTCTTTTGACTTCTTCTAATACATGCACACACTCACACTACTTTGCTTCACTTTGCTCACACATCATTTTGCACACACCACACCCCTATTGGGTAGTACTGATTTTGGAAAATCAATGAAACCATTTCAGTACCCCATACAAGATAACTTGATGGTCATAAGTGAGGGGTAACCTCCATTTGACCATTTGTGAGCATACATCCTAGTGGGTATCTCTTCATCTTCAACCATTAGCAAGTACCACACCCATAGAGGGTATTGCTCCACAATTGTCCATATATGTGAGCACAACATCCTTGTAGGATAGCTTCATGGCCACACATGAGGGGTAACCTCCATCTTGGTAATTTGTGAGCATACATCCTTACAACGGTTTCGCTCCTATTTTTTCCATTCTTTCTTTTTGATATTTTAGAGCTTTTACTTTATTTTTCTTTTGCATTTATTTTTTTGCTATTTCTTTATTTCTTCTTCTCTCTTCTTTCTTCTTTTCTTCTTACCATTTGCCCATCCATGTATTTCACTTTGCATTCATTTTAACTGGCATGTTAGATTACATTTCATTTAGTCAGATTCACTCATGCATTTTATTTAGTTAAGATCATTTTGCATTAGATTTCATTATGTTTGTGATTATCATGATTGAAAAAACATATTTTCTTTTGTATTTCTTTTTCTCCTCTTTCTTCCTCTTTGGTGCCTTTTGTTGTTGTTGTTTGTTGCTCTATTTTTCTTCTTCCATTTCAAGTTTCATTAGGAATTTTACATTCCTTTTGAAAATTGAGGGGGCACCCTGGCCTGAGAGGCGTTAATGTTCCTAATACCTCAATTTGCATGTAAAAATACAAGTGTTTAGAATGATACCATTTTGCATCATCTCTTTTTTCTAAACTAGCTACCTCTTGTCTATTTGTTGTTCTTCACCCGTAGGTGTCTACATATTTCTTTGACACATTTATTAGGCCATAAATGCATCAAAGAGAGGATAAAATATAGACATGGAAAATTGACCCACCCAAGTGAGTCTTTTTCCCTAGAACCTTAGAGAGACCCTTCAACTTGCCCAAGTATAATTTTGGACCTCTCTTTTCTCCTCTTCCCTTTTTTTCTCTTGAAATCATGATCAATCCTCATGGGATGCGATTTTGGTAAGTTAGGGTTTTCTCTTAGAAAAACCAAATTTCGAGCTGAACTCTTTAAGCTCGGTCCTCCCTCAGGGTTTTTTTACCTATTTGTGTTTTAGATTCCTTATAAATAGAGGGTTTTTGATTTCCTTTTATCCTAAGATATCCAACACTCTAAAGCAATAACAAGCATTCTATCTAGCAAGTTAAGAGAAAAATCACAAGTTCTTTAGCAAGTTTATGCTAGTGTTATTTTGCTACATTATTGATTTTCTATCCTTGGTGGATAAGTGTTGGAGCCTTGAGGAGGAGTCAACCATCTTGTGGAGGTCTTCATAATTTTTTCTGCCCCTTTTGATAACACTAGGTTGTTTTATACATTTTACCATTCATAGATTATTAATTGCATTTTGTTTTCACTCATTTCACATTGATAGGTTATTTTTGTTGATCTATCATGAAATCATGCCCTATATATATAGGGCATGAATTTGGCAGAGTTGATATTGTGAACACCTCATATAGGGTATGATTTTTGCTGCATCAAGTATGGGGGCAAGATTTGCTCCCAAACCATATGTCTATATTTACATGCTGTATTTAGGATATAATACTACTATATACATTCTATTTTTTTGCATTGTTCTATTTCATTGTATTCTATTTTTCCATTTCCAAAAATGGTCAACATTCACTCTTGATTTATAAAGGTCAACTAAAAGGACCTAGGGGGCTTAACTGCTACACTTCAAAGCTCTACTACACAATGGCCTAAGTAGGCCCTATAATATCGATCTTATTTTTAGCTTTTTTTGTGAAGCTCTTTTGCAGGTTGAAGCTATGAGATATTTTGGACACAAGATAAATCTTGGATCAAACACTGGTTCAAGTAAGTGCCCTATTAGTGTTGGAAGTATCCCTAAGTCATAGGTGTTTTGGTTGATATTTTTTACATAACATTTCTAGAATAGAGTATTATTAGAGGATTAGCTTGAGTTTGAATATGCAATCTATCCTTGGAATAGACTATTGTAAGGTGATTGGTTAGAGTGGAGTTTGAATTTCAAAGCCTATTTAAGTGTGTAATATTTATTCAATCAATAGAACAAATTTACATTTGTATAATTTTGGTATTAGAGCGAGGAGGGGTCAAAACAATTGGTGCTAGCTATCTTGAGAGAGGTCAAGGTGGGACAAGAGGAGCCCAAAAATTTGGATAGGTGGTCCAAGAGGAGCCCATAAAAGGTCTAGCTATTAGGAGGTCAACTGTAGACCCATAGGTCTGATGTGATGACCAGAGATGAGGTCATGACATGGCCAACCCCTAAGCCACATACAACAACCGTGAAGAGGCTGGACATAGAGGTCTGACACCTACGAAGGATGTGTTCGACTGGACTCATGTCAAATGACACGACACTCTAAGTGAGAAGCTAGACATCGATATGGACAGAAGCTGACTAGATATTGATGAAATACGATCTACAATCCTAGCACGGATGGGATCTACTTGGATGTAAGGATGGATGACCTTACCTAAGGCTAGACAATTGATGACAACTAGAGACACAAGTTGGGAGATGTGGGATACCAAGAATTGGTACCTAAGTGACCTAAGGACACCTGAGAGACATGGGAGACCAATCAAAATTACTCTACATGGATGATTGCAATTGCGCACGAAGGATCATCAATAGGTTGGGTATAGTCTTCCCTAAGGAAGAAAACTACAAATTTGTGTATTGTTTCTTTTAAAGAGACATGTTGTCATGTGCATGTCCCATGTGGGACTAAATTGTAGGTGTTTAAAAAAAACAAATACGTTGCTTTGTTTTTTGTCGAAGATGTTGCTCGTAGACAAAAGTTTAACATTTTTTTCGAGTCACGTGTTGAGTAATAGTTAAAGACATGTTGGTGTTGGCATGTTGTAGTAGACATAGCTCATATGTAGAGATCGTATTAATTCCTGACAATTACGTGAAGTAGATCATCATGTCTTCAACATAATGGTTGCATAATACTTTTTTTAGAACATATATAGAGGTTTGATTGAGATCCCAAATGAGAGTTTCAAGCATGAAAGTCTGAAGAAACCAAAGAAAAATTATAGGAGATTTGCAGGAGAGTAGATTGTGGTCATGACTAAAAAATTGCAGTTCAAGACGTAAATTATAGAGGAGGTGAATCGTAGGCTAAAATTACCATCGTGTGGAGAACTATAGTGTGGAGAATTGCAACGAAGGAGGTAATTTAAAAAAAAGGGTAATGTTGTCATGATGTGTGCTCAAGATGAGACATATGTGCTGTTACTCAAGATGAGATGTGATCTACAGAACAATATTCTGCTCAAGAAAACAAAATCTTGTTGCTTTGCAAACGGTGGCTCTAGTCACACAGAGTACCTACTAGATTGCAACATAGGACTAAACCAGGTGCTAAAGGTGGATATTTCTTGGTTGCTAGTAGCACACAAGAGATTGCAATGCCACCCACTCGGTGGAGTGACACTCGAGGAGCAAAATGGAGGTACTTCACACCGACCTCATAAAATCATTATATTTGATGAGTATAGCAACCTTTCTATTATTTTGTTCGAAAATAATAACAAAGGCAACCAATTGTTTCATTTCTCAAAGGCATCTTAGAGTGGAGACAATGCTGAAAGGTAGCTTAAAGTGGAGAGGACCCTGTGAGGCTGGTTTCACAAAGCAACTAAATTTTGCATGGAAAAGAAACAACAAGAAGCAGCAACTGCATTGTTCTGCTACTGAAAGAGAGAGGTATTTAAAAAAAATAGAGTATTTTTTTTACTACTATTGTTTACAAGTTTTTGTTGATTGCCAATAACAACCTATCCATTCCTGAATTTAATGGGCTAGATTATGAGTATTGGTCTATCAAGATGAAGACCTTACTCATAGGCAAAGGGTTATGGGACATTGTAGAAGAAGGCTACACTGAACCAACAGATTGGACCACCTTGAGTGTAGCTGATAAAACCGGTAAGGAGGATGCCCAAAAGAAAAACTCTTTTGCTCTCTACCATGTCCAAGCAGTTTTGGAGAAAAGTATCTTTCCAAGGATTGCTTCTTGTTCAACAGCCCTAGAAGCATGGGGTGCCTTAAAAGATAGCTATCAAGGGAGAAATCAAGTGAAGCAAGTGAGGATTCAAACTTTGAAGAGAGATTTTGAGAATATCAAAATGCAAGATGATGAAAGAGTAGGAGATTATTGTGTGAGAGTTAAAGTAATTATAAACAAAATGGAGACACTTGGAGAAGATGTAAAAACTAAAGTTGTTGTGAAGAAAGTGTTGAGAACACTTCTTCATAAGTGGAACCATATTGCTATTATTATTGAAGAATCTAAATATATTTCTACTCTAACATTTGATGCACTAATTGGTTCTTTGATGTCCCATGAAGAGAGACTCCAAGGTTCTACATCATCAAGCTTTGGAGGTGATGACAAAGCATTCTCATCCAAGGAAGGTGAGACTCATGGCAATGCACAAGGAAGAGGACAAGGACAAGGACAAAGGAGAGGAAAATATTCAAGAGGAAGAGGAAGAGGTAGATCAAGAGGTGGCTACCAAGGAAAAGGAAGAGGAAGAGGAGGTGATAAATCAAATAAGTCTTGTTATCATTGTGGCAAGCTTGGTCACTTTGCTAGAGATTGTAGACTCAAGGCTTCTCAAAAAGGGAGAAGTAATAATTATGGAAACTATGGAGAAGAGGAAGGAACTTCTCAAAATTTTTTCCTCACATATGGAAAATCAGATCAAAATATTAATAAAACTTGGATTTTGTATATTGGTTGCTCAAATTATATGAGTGGCAAAGAAGAGTTATTTGCTACAATGGATTCCACATACAAGTCCAAGACCAAATTGGAGGATGACAAAGCACTACAAGTTGAAGGCATGGTATCCATGGAGGTTCCAATGAAAGAAGGCACACAGAAGGTGAACAATATCTATTACACTCCTAAACTCCAATATAATTTTTTTAGTGTTGGACAAATCATGGAAAAGAACTATAAACTTGTTTTTGAAGATGGAAAATGTGTAATTTTTGACAAAAACAATTGTAATAGAGTTGTCACAAATGTACCTATGACAAAGAATAGGTTATTTCCTCTTAAGTTTTGGGAACAAGGAGGTGCCCAACTTGCTAGTGTAGCCATAGAAAATCCAAGTGTGCTTTGGCACTTGAGATATGGTCATCTTAAATTTTCAAGCTTGAAGTTGTTGACTTCATAAGCTATGGTGTGTGTATTACCAAAAGTTGAAGAGCACAAGGAGGTGTGTGAAGGATGTGCTTTGGGAAAGCACTCAAGAACCAAGTTTCCAAGAGGTCAAGCATGGAGAGTAAGCCATCCACTACAATTGGTAAATTCAGACATTTGTGGTCCAATGCATACCAAAATCTTGGGTAACAATTCTTACTTTCTCACTTTCATTGATTATTTCCCTAGAATGTGTTGAATTTATTTTTTGAAAACTAAGCTTTTGATTGTTGCAAGGATTTCAAAAATAATGTAGAGAATCAAAGTAAGTATGTAGAGAATCAAAGTAAGTATGTTGTAAAAATATTAAGGACTAATAGAGGAGGGGATTTTTGTTCAAATGCATTTCTAAAATATTGTAAAGATGTGGGATCAAAAGGCAATTCACTACTGTCTACACCCCACAAAAAAATGGTGTGGCTGAAAGAAAGAACCAAACTATTGTACAAATGGCTAGATAAATGATTCAAACAAAGAAACTAACTAATATTTATTGGGTTGATGCTATTAGGATAAGTGTTTACATTTTGAATAGGAGTCCCACTTCTAGTTTAGATGGGATAACTTCCTATGAGGGATGGTATAGAAAAACTCCAAATGTAAAGCACTTCAAATTTTTTGGTTGTCTTGCATATGCACACATTTCTGATGATACAAGAAAGAAACTTGATCCCAAAAGTCAAGCATGTATTTTCATTGGGTATTGTGAGTCTTCAAAAGCATATAGACTCTACAATCCAAAAATACACAAAGTTGTAATCTCAAGAGATGTAATTTTTGATGAAGGGGGAGTATGGGATCATCAAAATTTTTTTATTGATGATGGATCTCAAGGTGTAAGCTCCTCCCAAATGCATCCCATTAACAATAACAACAATGGAAGTCCTCCTCCAAGTCCAAGAAAGAGTTCTACTTCAATTATAACAAGTGCTACTTCAAATTCTCCACAAAGACCACCAAGATCATCAAGTTATTCTCAAATTCCAATGGAAGTAGATCCACCATCGAGAGGTAAGAGAAAACTTCAGTACCATCCTTATTTTCAAATTATGGACAAAAATTTTCAAATAAGGTACACTAGAATTCAAGCCAGTGAAATGAATGAAGTCTTGAAAAGACTTGAAAATTTGCACATGTATGGTGATGAAGAATCCCAAGAGCCTAAGGGAGATGTAAACTATGATTTAATGAATAGTGTAGAGCTAGAGCCATCTAGTTATGAAAAAGCATGCAGTCATGATGTATGGCAACAAGCCATGAAAGAGGAAATGACATCTATAAAAAAGAATGAAAAATGCGAGCTAGTGGAGCTTTCTAAGGGTAATAAATGTGTTGGATGTAAATGGGTCTATAAGAACAAGTTCAATTATAATGGGAGAATTGAAAGGCATAAGGCAAGACTAGTAGCAAAAGGGTTTACTCAAAAGTATGGGATTGACTATGAGGAAACCTTTGCTCTGGTTGCTATACAAGAGACCATCAAACTAGTACTTTCCTTGGCTGCCCACAAAGGGTGGAACATTCAACACATGGATGTTAAGAGTGCCTTTATTAATGGGTACTTGAAAGAAGAGGTTTTTATGAAATGACCTCAAGGATTTGAAGAACAAGGTAAGGAGAACCTTGCTTACAAATTGAAGAAAGTATTGTATGGACTAAAGCAAGCACCAAGGGTATGGTACTCATGCATTGATGGCTACTTTCAAAAATATGGATTCACTAGGAGCAAAAGTGAACCTACTCTCTACTACATGAAAAAAGGTAAATACATCCTCATTGTGTGCTTATATGTGGATGATTTAATATTAATGGGTAGTAGTGCTAAAATGAATGAGGAGTTAAAAAATTTATGATAAAATAGTTTGAAATTAAGGATCTAGGTGTGATGCATGACTTCCTAGGAATGGAGGTACTTCAAATAGGAAATAGAATATTCATATGTCAACATGAATATTCTCATGACATGGTAAATTTTTTTTATATGGAGCAATGCAAGTCTATTGCAACTCCAACAGGTCATGGGATACAATTGTGCAAAGAATATGGAGCACCAAAAGTTGACAAGATCACTTACAGGAGAATGTTTGGGAGTCTAATGTTCCTCACCAACACATGGCTGGATATTCAATATGCCGTCTCTCTAGTATAAAGGTATATGGCTGATCCATATGAACTTCATCTACAAGCAACTAAAAGAATTTTGAGATATGTAAAGGGTACAATGGATTATGGGATCCATTACCACAAAAATGATGATGTAAAATTAGTTGGCTTTAGTGATAGTGATTGGGGCAGCAATATAGATGATAGGAAATCTACTTCAAGGAATTGTTTTAGTCTTGGGTCAGGACTAAGTACTTGGGGTTCTAAAAAGAAAACTGTTATAGCACTATCATCTACTAAGGCTGAGTACATAGCAATCACAAATGCTAGTACCCAAGCCTTATGGTTAAGAAAAGTACTAGAAGAAACAGGTGAAAGACAAAATGATCCTACCATATTGTATTGTGACAATATGAGTGCCATTCAATTGGCACATAATCCTATCCACCACAACAGGTCAAAGTACTTCGACATGAAGTATCACTTCATTAGAGACATGGTGGAGAAAAAGGTGGTTGAGCTAAAGCATTACAACACTTTGGAAAACATAGCGAACATCTTCACCAAAGGAGTTGCTAAAGCTCAGTATTTAAAGCTGAGAGGCTATCTTGTCAGTCTCTCAACTTTAAGGAGGAGAATTTTGGAAGTATCCCTAAGTCATAGACATTTTGGTTGATATTGTTTACGTAGCATTTCTAGAATAGAGTATTATTATAGGATTAGATTGAGTTTGAATAGGCGATCTATACTTGGCATAAAATATTGTAAGGTGATTGGTTAGCATAGAGTTTGGATTTCAAAGCCTATTTAAGTGTGTAATATTTATTCAATCAATAGAACAAATTTGCATTTGTCTCAATTATATCTCTAGGTTGTTTGTTGATAGCTTTTATTTATTTCTATTCAAATCTAGGATATAAATAAAAGAAAAAACATTTGATCATACTACCTTTTAGGAATTTGAAAGAATAAGAGCATATAGTGTGCATCTAGGTTTTTATTTGTGCATTTCACTTGTGCCTTTTCTCAAAAGGAAAATAATTTTATTTATTGCAATTTAGGGTTAGAGATCATTGAATCAAAGAATCATACTAGGGTTAGACATTTTTTTCTTGCATATTGTGTGTTTTGCATCACTCTTTTATTTTACATAGTTGATAGAGGATAGACATAGGTGATTTCTTAATTGAACACATTAAAAATTTTCACCCCAAACTTGGAGTGAGTCCTAAAATTGTTCATGGATTAGAAATTTTTTTCTTACATCTTGTGTGTTTTACATCACTATTTTATTTTACATAGTTGATAGAGGCTAGACATATATGATTTTTTAATTGAACACATTAAACATGTCCATCGTAAACTTGAAGGGAGTCCTAAAACCATTCCTGGTGAACCCTTTTCCTTGTCCACTGAGTGTAGAGAATATAACAACCATCATGGTCACCATTGCTCCTAGTGGATCCAATCAAGAATTTTACATGATGCACAGTTTCCCCACTATACAATTGGTATTAGAGAAGTTTTTATTGATTTATGGTCAACAAACTATAGTTTTGACATAGGAAAATCTAGCTAAAATGACCAACTCAAGATCCAAGAGGAGAAAAACAAGATACAATGTTTGTTAAATAAAACCATAAAACAAGCTCCCAGCTCGTGTTGTCCTCTGCCCTAAGCGATCCTTCCTGACACCTGTGAAATTTCCCCTCATTGGTGCCTCCCTACAAGCTTTTAACCCAACTGTGCTCAGAGCTCTCTCACATTCTTGTCTGTTTTCCCCTCCCCCTGTCCTCGCAACTCTCCCCTCTCAGTTCAAGCCAACTCTGGTTCCCCTACCCCTAGCCTACCAGTTTGCCTTCCATGGCTGCCAAGGATTTTTTCTCAAGCCCTCCACTCTTGACCTGAGCGAGTCTTCCAGGCTCTTTTTTAATGCCAAGAAATACACCCCCTTCTTCAGTAAATTCATAGGGGCTGACGAAGAAATCATGCAGGGATTTTTGGACACCTAGAATGATGGGGAGGTCAAAGTGAAAGGGATTCATTTCAAAGTGTCCAAGGAGTTTTTGACTGAAGTGACGGGTCTGCACCATGAGGAGAAATGCAGATTCATTCGATGGTACAAGCATAATTGGGAGGAGGAGATCTCCCAGTTCCTCGAGCAACAATGGGACAAGGCCAATATCTTTTGAGCTGACCTCTCAACCCCCTTTGATGAGACCATCATCCCAGTGATGCAATACATTACTTGCGATGACCCAGATATGTGCCTCTATAGCTTTCACCTCAGCTTATATAATCACCTTCGTGGAGCCATGCTAGTAAGCAGCCCCAATTTCTCCTTTATTCATTGAGCCTCACCATCGATCGGACCTGTAGGAACCATTCTTGGCCCTCCAATCAAGGGCTCATGGCTGTTATGTATAGACACACCCTAGCTAACTAGCCATAGCTACATTGCATCCCTCACCTATCCTCTGTTCCCCCCTGAATTGGCTGGCTCCCTCGTTGCTTCCCCTGCAGTGTCCAAATCCAAGGATACCCCATCCCCTTAAGCCTCCCCTTCCCCAAAATGACGTAGACCCACACAAAAGTGCAGAACCCTAACTCAAGCCCCAGATGGAGCCCCAACTCTTGGAGCAATTTCAATCCGTAAGGGCCTGACCCCCGACAGCAGCAGGGCGGCTGACAACTCTAAGAAGGTTAAGGTGGAGGTCCCGAAAGCCATCGAAGTCAACTCTGAATCTGGTAGCAAGTTGTAGAACTTCGCGACCAGAGCCCTCCTAGACATTATGATCAGCTCCCTGACCTCTTCTGCCAAAGTAAGAAAATGCATTTTTTCTAGCAACAAGAAAAATTTGAAGATCTAGAAGCATCTATAAGGGATTTAGAGCATCCTCTATGAGATATAATCATTCTAAAGGGGAAAAAATGAAGAAAACATAGCCCATTTAGTAAAATTTTATACGAAATTTTATAGCCAAAATACCATCATCACATGAGGCAAGCAACATACAGGGTATATGGTAAAACTAATCAAATTTAATTTTTATGATAGTGAATTAAGCATACTCTATTAGAGAGAAAAGTGGTCATACACATTAAAGAAGCATCACACAAGTAGATAAGGTTGATGCTTGTTCACTTGTAATCAATAAGCACATTTTTGTAGTTGAATGCAAGTAATTACTTGATACCAAGGAATACTAAGCACTTGAAAGTACAAGCAAGCATGCTAACTATGCATTTTGAGAGTCAAGAAAACAAGGAAGCAATTTAGATCAGTCAAGTAAGATAACAAACTTAAAAATGCAAGAAAACAATAGGAGCAAATTCACCAATTATAAAAGTTGAAGAAGAGCTTATGCTTTATTTATATTTATAAAATAGGTTGAAATATTCACTATTAATGTTGGCATTTATAATGCATGGTGATCACTTCTCATCATTAATACAATAAAGGAGAAGGCATAGGAACAAGTAATACTATATATTTCTTGGAATATTAGCTTATAGTGGTCATCTAATAGTTCTTATTGATTAAAAAAATAGATATTATCATCTTAGTAGCCCTTTACTAGAAAAAATATTAAGCCACTGTTGTCCTCTCTAATTGTCATGATCATCCATTGTTGGGGTTGGATACACCCAAAAATTATACCTTGTGTGGAGTGACACAGTAGAGTAGCTCCAAGAGCATGAGAAGTGAATTGATTGGGGATAACAAAGTTTAATGACATACCTAATTGGACATGATTAGGTCAATTGGTCCAATCCCACTAATAAAAAGAATGGTATAAGGATGATATATTGTTGAATATTTTTGCCTATCTACTTGACTGAAGCATCTAGAAATTCACATGGAAAATTTAATCAAAATAAAGAACCCAAAATTTTATGATCACAAGACCTATTACTAGATCATATAGTGTTGCTAATCCTCAAGCATGGGTCCCACCTCTCAACATAATTGTAAGGAGAAGGAGAGGCCAAGGCCAGATCATGGCTAATCAATAACTTAGAAGATTCCATGCATGGAATGACCTAGATCCATTGCAACCTTTGAATCCACCAATGATATGGGATGAAATCCAAACATCTACATTAAAATATTTGCCCTAATTTACTGGTGAAGACTTCATCATGCCATTGGAGCATTTATAACACATGGTTAGCCTATGTATACTTCATAATGTTGTGGAGTAGAATGTAGCTTTGAGATTTCTAGTGGTATCATTTAGAGGTAAATATTGCGAGTGGTATATCTCACTTCAACCACATTTGATTATTGATGGGGACCAACTTATATCCTATTTTTTAAAATATTTACATAAAGGGCAGATGGTGTGTCTCTCTTGGAGCAACTTTCAACTATGAAGAGAGCACCAATGGAGGCCATGGATGATCTCAATATCCAATTTCACAAAGCATGGTATAGAATCGCTAATGATATATGTCCTCTCCCAAGTATGATATTTATATATTATTTGAAGGCCTTAGATTTAGAAATATCTATGATGATAAAGGCCAAGGGAGGAAATTTTCTACCATATGCCTATGGGATAGCCAACCACACAAAAATAAGCTAACCTAGAGAGGAAGGCTAGCTCCTAGTCCCAGTATGCCTATGTTTCATAATTTTCAATCACCATATCATCCATATTAAGTCGATAAACCAATACTTTTTTAGTAAATTCATGTCATACTTGTAGTCCCTATTCCATTTCCTGTTCTAATCTCCCTTATTATAGATAACTCCGAGTTTGAGTTAATGAAGAGTCATCTAAAAATAATATTTAATGAGGTTTTGTCTCTAATAAGGCAATAAAATATCAAGAGATTACAATTTTAGAATAATATAAGACCTCCCTTCTAGAAAAATAATTAGGAAAATAGATCACCTTATGATGGCTATCCAAGATCCTAGTTTTAAGTCAATTAGGATGTAGATCAAGCATACAACCATAACCAAAAAATGGTTCCAATTTATATCTATTTATAACAAGTACCTCCTAATACTACTAGGTAGATAGATCACATCTAAAATAGTTATATGGAGGAGTCTACTTCTTGGTATTTCCCACCTTCAAATACCTACGCTATCCAACTCTATCCTAGAGAAAGATCCTAGCCATTTTCAATAATTCCAAGTGAAATGATGCCTACCTAGGTAGCTACATCTTATATAGGGGTTGAAGCACACTAAAAAATCCAACATACCCCTAAGTAATCCCTCCTTAAGTTGAGTAATGCACATTCAAAGCAAAACTTGGTCACCTAGGATGAGAAAAAAGTGTATGTGGTATTTTATAGAGCAATCATTACAATAGCCAACAAACCAGAAGTTTGATCAAACTATGTGATAAGAGCCAAAAAGAGGATAATAGAGAAGAAATAAACTAACAATCAAGTGATCCCAAACATCTAGAGAAGTCCAATTCAGTCCAAAAGGGAATCTCATGCCATAGTAACACCAAAGTAGTGTGCACTAAAATCCCTAGTGGTTAGTAATAAGAATACTCTAGAAGTCCCAAGACAACACATGTCGTGATCAAAATAAAAAAGTTCCTCAATTAATTATGGACAAGCCCAAGACTCCATTCATATTGAGTTATCATTAGAAGATCAAATCCCTCAGGTCATTTAATGTGGTTGACCATTTGAAGGAATCCACATGGTTGTTCCTATATGGGATATCTTGTCTATTCCTAAGCAGAAGGAGAATCTTAAGAAGACATTGAACGAACAAAAGAAGATGAAACAAAATAATGAATCATATTACAAATATTTGGATTAGGAGTGATCAATCCTAATACCTCCCATAATACTTGTCCTTGATTTACAAAGATAATTTGGTCTATAACTAAATGATAGATTTTGGGGCAAGCACCTCAGTCATGCCAAAAACGGTGACAAATACATTAGGCTTGAATTATCAACTAGTTAACACGAGGGTGGTGTAACTAGATGGAAGTGCAACCCAAATACTAGGGATAGTTGAAGGTCTCCCTCTTACCTTATATGCCTCTCTGAGCCTTGAAATATCATAAGATTTAGTAGTAATTTATCTTTCTGTGCCATTTGGTATTTTATTGTCAAGGGATTTCATTGATAAATTAGGAGGCTATTTGTATTTAGATTGGTCCCTTATGATTTTAAGGACTAGGTATGGAACTAGAGTAAATATTCCATCAAAATAAATTTACCTATATCATGTTGAGCATTTACATTCATCTGGGGTGCGAGTCGATCAGGTTCTAGTATCAAAAGAGGAGTAGTTAAAGTTGAAAGTTTCTATAGATGAGCTATATTCCTTCATTCTTGATGTTCAAATGGACCAATGGGTGACTAAAATTTTGGATTCCAATATTTTTAATATATATGGTCCTATAGGCATGGGTTAAAACTAAAACATGAGTAAATTTTCAACCCTTCCCAGGTCATGTACATAACCCCCCCCTAAAAAAAAAGTGTGTTGGGTCATATTTTAAAAGAATTTTTGGTTTTTATTTGTCTCTAGGTGAGGGATTTAGGTAGTAAGGAAACATATAATCAAGACATTCTAATGTGAATATTCCATTGAAATAATTATGAGATTTCAAACATCAACGATAAACCATTCAATGAGAAACTTCTAATAAAAAATGAAGTTTCACCATTCACCATAACTCCAAGATGGTGAAAGAGGTCCATATCAATCATTGACTAAAAATCAACTAAAGGTATTTGTAGAACGTTGAGCCTGGTTCTCCCATTCAACAAGAAAGCATTAATGATAGATGGGTTCTTAGGTGGATGAATGTTGATTGGTCAAAGTAATCAACAAACAATATTTAAACTAAAGTTAGCACTTCAAAATTATGCTTACCCCTAATTAGCCAATAAAAAGCTTCATATTTTGATGGTTAGAAGGAGCAAGCAATCTCTTTATTCATTCCTACAAGGCTAAATCAATGCATTCATGTATAAATTAATGTCTTGATTGTTGAAATAAATTAGTGCCTATAATAGAGGGAAAGGAAGCAAAATTTAGTAGACATGTGACAAGCATCCCCTATGACCTAACGAATGTGGAGTCAAATGCATGGCATGAGAAAAATATGGCAAATATGAGAGGACAAAAGTAAACCTTCTATAAAGGATGATTTCCCCGTTTAGCTCCTTTACTGTATCTAGAGCACTTGAAAACATACTTGGAGCACAAGAAATCATTAAAAATCATAGTTACAAAGGCAAGGAATTGTAAGTGGCCAACTAAAATGGAGAAGAAGAGGATGATAAACCACATGACTACTTCCAAATCAAGTGGATCCCAATAAAAGGGGTCCTGTTGTGATCATTCCACAACTATTCCTAAAACTTGGGGACTCACCTTTTGTTTTGATTTTTTTGGAATTTTGCTTTTGTTTGAGTGCTAGTCTCCTTAGATATCTACCCATGAGCTTGTAGGGTAGTGTCTACGATTTATTTTGGGTTAGCATCTCTTTCAATTTTTTTTCTTAGCGTTTAGTGTTTTAGTTAAACTAATAGGTCTAGTGGCTTGTGTTGATTTTGAAATTAACCTTAAAAACTTTACTTTTATTTTAAATTTCAATGATTAAAGCTTTTTGAGTTAATTGAATCAATTTTTGAATAAAGATCAAAATAAAATAAAAAATAATTATATATATATATATATACTTATAAAAAAAAAAAAAAATTATAAAAGAAAATAATAAAAAATAAAATGATTAAGGCAATAATTAGTTCATCTCATTTTATTTTAATGTTATCCATTGTTTTAGTTCACTATAATATTCCCTAATATTAGGGTGGGTTTTATTTAAAGTTGAGCTAAGATGTGGATTACATTTTTTTATTCTTTTATTATTGTTTTGGTTCTAACCTCTGATTCGATTCAATGTACGCAGGGTAGTTTTGGGGGATGATATTCCCTGAAGTGAGTATCTCTGGTGATCATAAAAACCTGACGAAGACCCCAATGAACTGCAAGTTGAACAACGAGCATAATGTGGAAACCTAACGATCCAAACCCTAGATGTGATGCGTAGGCCAATGTGGATTCTTAGATGTAGTGGAGGAAACATGGATTACTAAACACTAGTGATGATGAGGTGGTAGTGTATGGTGGCACACACGACTTGGTAAAGAGGATGATGGGACCATGCGTAAGCCAAGGCATAAATTCTAGAGGTAGCATGGCAGAACGGGGGACCCTATCAATCATTCTCGAAGTTACAATGAACAATGCCTATGTGGATATTTGTCATGGGTGCTAACGGGCATATTACAGGCCAACACTGTGAATATGTGGGCATAGTGTGCTAGTACGAGCTACAAGGTAACATTTTGGCATGAATTCCAATGTTTGCCTACATGATATGGAAACCTACGTGGATGGAGATAGAAAAACTAGAGTGGACTACATAACAGAGACTGTGTAAAAATGACGACCATGTAGGATATGGATTGATGCTATATCTCACATACCATAGAGGTGGAGGTCTATGTAGAGCTTTACATTGTGATTACAAGATGAAATGGACATATTCGAATAGGTTTATATCAGATAGAATGCAAACATGGTGGATGGTCAACCTAAATCAATGAACATAGAGTGAACATCTTGGTGCGAGATATTGTGCTGAGGAAACAACTGCGTATGCGAGGTTGATTAGATTTGAATGGATGATTTAGATCCCAACATTGACATGGATATAGTTAGAAGTCGTCTAACTCAGACAAATAGGTTTCAACTAACACGATTTCAAAGGCTAGTGAGCAACTTTATTTCAAAGGCTCAACGAGGAGTAGTGTAGCGCATAGTGAGAGTAGGACATCTACGAATGTGTAAGGCTGTCGGTAGTGCACGTAGGTGTAAATAAAAAAGGAGGGATGTGGTTGAATTTTATTGAGTGGAGCGATATAGGTAAGAGATATTCATCAGGTGCCACGATAGATGTAATAAGATAGTAGTAGTCGTTCGAACGCAATGGTTTTAGTTAGAATTTTTAGGAACGATTGAAATAGGAGGTTGTCAGGAATGGTGCAAAGAACTCCAAACAACCCAGATAAAAATGGATGTGGTATATTATCAAAAATATGGAGGTGATTGCAAAAATGATTACATTTGGTTCTTCAACACAAACAAGCAAGGAGCTTGCCGTGGCGTGTTATGTGTTTCCAATTGACGATTCTAGAACGCAGCCCATATGTTTACAAACATCCTTATTTTGGAGGGGTGTAAAGTCATCCAATATTAAGCTATCTCATTGGACACATAGGGATAAGGCTCAAATTTCATACACATGTGTGAGGTCTACTCCATAGCAAATACTTTATGGTTGTCAGATTGATACACAGTGTTTTCAAATCGATCGATAGAGGTGACAATATGTGATAACATTGACTAGACGTGTGATAAGAAGTTGAACATAGGTTTTATAAAAAATATAACATAGGTAGAGGCCATCATGAAAATACAAAGCGAACATTTATGGGTCAGTCATCTAATGCAAACGTTGCTCACAACGTTGCTCCCCTCTACGACAACATACATGGCATTTCCCTTCCACAGAGTAATATCCCTGGCAGATCCGGTTATATCGATGGGTAACCAAAATGACAAAGTGTGGAGCACTGAATATTTTGACAAAATAAAAGTACGACTATCGTATACATAGGGATGATGCACGACGTATGCATGTCTGCCAAGGTGGACAAAATTGTTTCAAGTACATCCATAACATGGGGTTAATGAATGATGGGGGTATTCTAAAATCATTTCCAATACAATACTAATGTTTTAATTATTGGTTCATACCTACGAAAGTCATCATGTATTCAAATCCACTCATTTTTGGATTGGTCTATTTTGGCAAGTTACAGAAGCGTTACAAAAAGGGGGAGAGTGAAGAGGCATGATGAAATCTATGAAGCCATAACATGTAACAGAGAAAACCAAGATTTGGGAAGCCCAAACAAAATAGGAGGAAGAAACGAAAGGGCATTTGATAATTTTAAATATACAACGAAATGGAGAAAAAGGGGTTGGATCATCTTGGAGGATAGATATTGAAGATTTTTTTTGGGAAGCTAAAAATGCATTTGTAAAAATAAAAATATTATTTTTCTTTTAATGCAAAGAAGTAGAAACTTGCATCTTATGAGCATTATTGGGGGAGAAATTTTCAATGGGTAGTTGTTTTACTATCAATATTTCTCTACATTTTTTTGGGTTTCTATTTGGTGTTTAATAGTATAAAAAGGTTGCACTACGTGAAGATCTATGGGTGTAGATTTCATTTATTTTCCTTAGAGGCTAGCACTTGGTCTAACTCAAATTATGTTTTTGCAGGTTTGATTAGGTCAGGTTACCCTTTTGAGATTTCTCATTTATCCCTGGTTTTGTTGTGTAGGGTGGCATTAGATTGGAATATCTTGCATGTTTACATTTTTAGTTTTCAGTTTTAAATTCTAGATTTTATATTTATTTTTCTAACTCTTCTTTTTGCATATTTTTTTCAAACTTCGGTGATTAAAATAAAAATAAAAAAAAATTAAAATTCCAAAAATAAATGCATGGGTGTGAAGAATGAGCTTCAATATTTCATCCGAAACAATTTTGATCCCATTCTGAAGCCATTTCAAAATTATAAAAATTATTTAAAGTTGTTGTTTTATAAGGGTTTTATAATTTTAGAATTTTACATAATTTCATATGTTGAAGGTAAATCCAAATTTTTAAGCTTTTCATTTTTATTCGTAAGAAATAAATGAACTTCCCTTTATGAAAATTGCAATTTCATTAAAGGGGGTAATTTATATGGCATTCCACAGGCCATCATTTTCAGAGCAATAAATTGGATTCTCTTTATGAAAAATTTAATTTCATTAAAGAGAGGTAATTTATACATTATATCAAAGGCTATTGTTTTAAAACATTAAATTATTTCTTCTTTATGAAAATTATGATTTCATTAAAGAGGGGTAATTTATAATGACATTTTAAGGCCTTTACATTTCATAGCTATTCATGCATATTTATTTCTTTTTTATTCATCAAGCAACAATAAAAGGAATTCAATCTTCATTGCACATTCACATTTAGAGATATATTTTAATCTTTATTTTCATGTTCAAAGCAGGGTTTAAGGAAGATAAAAATTATCTAAAATATGCTTAACAATAAAATATAAAATCTACCTAAAATATTTCAAGATAAAATGAACTAAGGCTTTACATCATGGTCATATGAGAGCCAATCACATTTCATTTTTCTCTTTAAGTTTTAATGAACAATCATTAGTATAGCATAATAAAATAAACCAACACATATTGGAAATATGAGCAAGATTTGTTGTCATTGATGTCAAGAGTCAATTTCAATGAGTAGTGCAAAAGGAAGGATGTCAAGAGTCAATTTCAGTAAGTAGTGCAAGAAGAAGATTATTTATAAGCCTAAGGGAAATAATATTATACTATCTCATATTATAATATTCAATGTGGTCAAATAAGGTCTAAAGAAGCAATAGGAAAGCCCAAGGAAAATAATATTATAATATCCCTATAGGTTTCTCTTCCTACATCTTGGTCTATGGTATTAAGGAATTTTTTTTTTCGAGTTAGAGGTTCCTTTGTTGCACATCTTGTTGCAAGATGCTTCGATCGGCTATGAGTATTGCTTAGATCATTTGAATCAATTAGAGCTATTGGATGAAAAATACATTCATGCCTTAGAGAATCTTTGAGCCTATCAGAATAGGCTCAAACAATCATATTCCAAGAAATTTCATAATCATTCTTTTGAGGTTGGAGACCTTGTCCTCAAGGAAAACTAAAAGAACACCAATGCTAGATTAGATCTTAAAGGTAAGTTTCAGCCCAATTGGTTAGGCCTCTTTATCATTACAACCAATTTTGGTTCTAGGGCCTATCATTTAGCATCTTTATATGGTAAAGAACTTAAAGAACCAATGAAAATAATGCATCTAAAGAGGTACTATACATAACTTGAAACTTTGCATTCTCATATTGAAATTTAACTTAGCTCTCACACTACATTTGTTTTTCTTGTTCATACTGCATGAATGTCTATTGTTTTCATGCTTTGCCTAACATACTATTCCATTTAAATTTTTCTTGTCATATAATTGCATTTCTTCTTGATCATATTTGCATAACCACTTGATCATATAGATTCTTAAGGATTTCATGACAAAGGCAAGTGATGACACCTAGTTAGGTCGTAGCTCATATGCATTGCACTCACACTAGGACTCTGATGCCTAGAAAATCCCCAATCTAGGGCTCATTTTCGTTTCTTTTCATCACTACATTCACCCATCCCATATTCTCTTATTTCTTCTTCTCTCATATCCCTTGACCTTGAAATTTTTCAATGTTTCTCTCTCCAAGTCAAGGGATATAGTTCTACTTCTGCATGTCCTTTTTCCTTGAAAGTTTTAACCATTTCTTAGCCTCCCCAAGACAAAGAATATACATTCATTCTTCTAGTTTTCTTGCTCACACCTATTGGTATTTTGATAGTTAAGAGGTCCTAATAAAATAGGATAGATACCGTATGGATAATATTTATGATATTCATACATACACTAACTATTTTATGCACACCTCTTAACTCTTAAAATTTCACTAGGGATGCACACACACTGTCTTATTGCTTCTCTTGCTTTCTTTTGACTTCTTCTAATACATGCACACACTCACACTGTTTTGCTTCACTTTGCTCACACATAATTTTGCACACACCACACCCCTATTGGGTAGTATTCATTTTTGCAAATCAATGACACCATTTCAGTACCCCATACAAGATAGCTTCATGGTCGTAAGCGAGGGATAACATCCATTTGACCATTTGTGAGCATACATCCTAGTGGGTATCTCTTCATCTTCAACCATTAGCAAGTACCACACCCATAGCGGGTATTGCTCCACACTTGTCCATATATGTGAGCACAACACCCTTGTAGGATAACTTCATGGCCACACATGAGGGGTAACCTCCATCTTGGTCATTTGTGAGCATACATCCTTACAAGGGTTTCATTCCTATTTTTTCTATTCTTTCTTTTTGATCTTTTGGAGCTTTTTCTTTCTTCTTCTTCTACATTTCTTTTTTCGCTATTTCTTTCTTTCTTCTTTTCTTCTTACCATTTGCCCATCCATGTATTTCACTTTGCATTCATTTTAAATGGCATGTTAGATTACATTTCATTTAGTCAGATTCACTCATGCATTTCATTTAGTTAGGATCATTTTGCATTACATTCATTATGTTTGTGATTATCATGATTACAAAAATATATTTTCTTTTGTATTTATTTTTCTCCTCTTTCTTCCTCTTTGGTGCCTTTTTTTGTTGTTGTTTGCTGCTCTATTTTTCTTCTGCCATTTCAAATTTCATTAGGAATTTTACATTCTTTTTGAAAATCAAGGGGGCACCCTGGACTGAGAGGTGTTAATGTTCATAATACCTCAATTTGCATGTAAAAATACAAAAGTGTTTAGAATGATACCATTTTGCATCATCCCTTTCTTCTAAACTAGCTACCTCTTGTCTATTTGCTATTCTGCACCCGTAGGTGTCTACATCTTTCTTTGACATAATTATTAGGCCATAAATGCATCAAAGAGAGGATAAAATATAGACATGGAAAATTGACCCACCCAAGTGAGTCTTTTTCCCTAGAACCTTAGAGAGACCCTCCAACTCGCCCAAGTATAAGTTTGGACCTCTCTTTTCTCCTCTTCCCTCTTTTTCTATCGAAATCATGGTCAATCCTCATGGGATGCGATTTTGGTAAGTTAGGGTTTTCTCTTAGAAAAACCAACTTTCGAGCCGAACTATTTAAGCTCGGTCCTCCCTCAGGGTTTTCTTACCTATTTGTTTTTTAGATTCCTTATAAATAGAGGGTTTTTGATTTCCTTTTCTCCTAAGATATCCAACACTCTAAAGCAATAACAAGCATTCTATCTAGCAAGTTAAGAGAAAAATCACAAGCTCTTTAGCAAGTTTCTTCTAGTGTTATTCTGCTACATTATTGATTTGCTATCCTTGGTGGACAAGTGTTGGAGCCTTGAGGAGGAGTCAACCATCTTGTGGAGGTCTTCATAATTTTTTCTGCTCCTTTTGATAACACCAAGTTGTTTTATACATTTTACCATTCATAGATTATTAATTGCATTTTGTTTTCACTCATTTCACATTGATAGGTTATTTTTGTTGATCTATCATGAAATCATGCCTTGTATTTATAGGGCATGAATTTGGTAGAGTTGATATTGTGAACACTTTGTATAGGGTATGATTTTTGCTGCATCAAGTCTGGGGGCAAGATTTTCTCCCAAACCATATGTCTATATTTGCATGTTATATTTAGGATATAATACTACTATATACATTCTATTTTTTTGCACTGTTCTATTTCATTGTATTCTATTTTTCCATTTCCAAAAATGGTCAAAATTCACTCTTGATTTATAAATGTCAACTAAAAGGACCTAGGGGGCTTGACTGCTACACTTCAAAGCTCTACTACACAATGGCCTAAGTAGGCCCTATAATATCGATCTTATTTTTAGTTTTTTTGTGAATCTCTTTTGCAGGTTGAAGCTATGAGATATTTTGGACACAAGATAAAGCTTAGATCAAACACTGGTTCAAGTAAGTGCCCTATTAGTGTTGGAAGTATCCCTAAGTCATAGGTGTTTTGGTTGATATTGTTTACATAACATTTATAGAGTAGAGTATTATTAGAGGATTAGCTTGAGTTTGAATATGCAATCTATCCTTGGAATAGACTATTGTAAGGTGATTGGCTAACGTGGAGTTTGGATTTCAAAGCCTATTTAAGTGTGTAATATTTCTTCAATCAATAGAACAAATTTACATTTGTATCATTTTAGTATTAGAGCGAGGAGGGGTGAAAGAAATTGGTGCTAGCTATCTTGAGAGAGGTCAAGGTGGGCTAAGAGGAGCCCATAAATTTGGATAGCTAGGCCAAGAGGAGCCCATAAAAGGTCTGGCTATCAGGAGGTCAATCGTAGACCCATAAGTCTGATGCAGTGACCAGAGATGAGGTCATGACATGGTCAACCCCTAAGCCACATATGACAACTGTGAAGAGGCTGGAAATAGAGGCCTGAAACCTACGAAGGACATGTCTGATTGGACTCATGTCGAATGGCATGAAACTCTAAGTGAGAAGCTAGACATCGATATGGATAGAAGCTGACTATATGTTTATTAAATACGATCTACAATCCTAGCGTGGACGAGATCTACTTGGATGTAAGGGTGGATGACCTTACCTAAGGCTAGACGACCGATGAAAACTAGAGACACAAGTTTGGAGATGTGGGATACCAAGAATTGATACCTAAGTGACCTAAGGAAACCTGAGAGACATGGGAGACCAATCAAAATTACTCTACGTGGATGATTGCAATTGCACACGAAGGATCATCAATCGGTTGGGTATAGTCTTCTCTATGGAAGAAAAATACAAATTGGTGTATTTTTTCCTTTTAAAGAGACATGTTGTTATGCGCATGTCCATGTGGGACTAAATTTTAGGTGTTAAAAAAAAACAAATACGTTGCTTTATTTTTTTTTGAAGATGTTGCTCGTAGACAAAAGTTTAACATTTTTTTTGAGTCGCATGTTGAGTAACAATTAAAGACATGTTGGTGTTGGCATGTTGCAGTAGACGTAGCTCATTTGTAGAGATCGTATTACTTCTTGACAATTACGTGATGTAGATAATCACATCTTCAACATAATGGTTGCAGAATGTTTTTTGTAGAACGTATATAGAGGTTTGATTGAGATCCCAAATGAGAGTTTCAAGCATGAAAGTCTGAAGAAACCAAAGAAAAATTATAGGAGATTTGCAGGAGAGTAGATTGTGGTCAGGACTATAAAATTGTAGTTCAAGACATAAATTGTAGAGGAGGCGAATCACACGCTAAAATTACCGTCGTGTGGAGAACTATAGTGTGGAGAATTGCAACGAAGGAGGTAATTAAAAAAAAGGGTAATATTTTCATGATGTGTACTCAAGATGAGATGTGATCTATATAACAAATTTTTGCTCAAGAAAACAAAATCTTGTTGCTTTGCAAACGATGGCTCTAGTCACACACAATAGCTACTAGATTGCAGCATAGGACTAAACCAGGTGCTAAATGTGGAGATTGCTTGGTTGCTAGTAGCACACAAGATATTGCAGTGCCACCCACTCAGTGGAGTGACACTCGAGGAGCAACAAGGAGGTACTTCACACCGACCTCATCAAATCATCATATTTGATGAGTATAGCAACCTTTCTATTATTTTATTGGAAAATAATAACAAAGGCAACCAATTGTTTCATTGCTCAAAGGCATCTTAGAATGCCGAAAATGCTCAAAGGCAGCTTAAAGTGGAGAGGACCCTGTGAGGCTGGTTTCACAAAGCAATTCAATTCTGCATGGAAAAGAAAAAACAAGAAGCAACAACTACATTTTTTTGCTCCTGACAAAGAGAGGTATTTAAAAAAAATAGAGTATTTTTTTTACTACTATTGTTTACAAGTTTTTTGTTGATTGGCATTAATGGCTGCCAATAACAACCTACCCACTCCTGAATTTAATGGGCTAGATTATGAGTATTGGTCTATCAAGATAAATACCTTACTCATAGGCAAAGGGTTATGGGACATTTTAGAAGAAGGCTACACTGAACCAACAGATTGGACCACCTTGAGTGTAGCTGATAAAACTGGTAAGAAGGATGCCTAAAAGAAAAACTCTTTTGCTCTCTACCATATCCAAGTGGTTTTGGAGAAAAGTATCTTTCCAAGGATTTCTTCTTGTTCAGTAGCCCTAGAAGCATGGGTTGCCTTTAAAGATAGCTATCAAGGGAGAAATCAAGTGAAGCAAGTGAGGATTCAAAATTTGAAGAGATATTTTGAGAATATCAAAATGCAAGATGATGAAAGAGTAGGAGATTATCGTGTGAGAGTTAAATCAATTATAAAAAAAATGGAGACACTTGGAGAAGATGTAAAAACTAAAGTTGTTGTGAAGAAAGTGTTGAGAACACTTCTTCATATGTGGAACCATATTTCTATTATTATTGAAGAATATAAATATCTTTCTAATCTAACATTTGATGCACTAATTGGTTCTTTGATGTCCCATGAAGAGAGACTCCAAGGTTCTACATCATCAAGCTTTGGAGGTTATGACAAAACATTCTCATCCAAGGAAGGTGAGACTCATGGAAATGCACAAGGAAGAGGACAAGGACGAGGACAAAGAAGAGGACAATATTCAAGAGGAAGAAGAAGAGGCAGATCAAGAGACGGCTACCAAGGAAAAGGAAGAGGAAGAGGAGGTGACAAATCAAATAAGTCTTGTTATCATTGTGGTAAGCTTGGTCACTTTGCTAGAGATTGTAGACTCAAGGCTTATCAAAAATGGAGAAGTAATAATTATGGAAACTATGGAGAAGAGGAAGGAAATTCTTAAAATGTTTTCCTCACATATGGAAAATCAGATCAAAATCTTAATAAAACTTGGATTTTGTATATTGGTTGCTCAAATTATATGAGTGGCAAATAAGAGTTATTTGCTACAATGGATTCCACATACAAGTCCAAGACCAAATTGGAAGATGACAAAGCACTACAAGTTGAAGGCATGGGATCCATGGAGGTTCCAACGAAAGAAGGTTCAAATAAGGTGAACAATATCTATTACACTCCTAAACTCCAACATAATTTTCTTAGTGTTGGACAAATCATGGAAAAGAACTATAAACTTGTTTTTGAAGAATGAAAATGTGTAATTTTTGACAAAAAAAATTGTAATAGAGTTGTCACAAATGTACCTATGACAAAGAATAGGTTATTTCCTCTTAAGTTTTGGGAACAAGGAGGTTCCCAACTTGCTAGTGTAGCCATAGAAAATCCAAGTGTGCTTTGGCACTTGAGATATGGTCATCTTAATTTTTCAAGCTTGAAGTTGTTGACTTCATAAGCTATGGTGTGTGTATTACCAAAACTTGAAGAGCACAAGGAGGTGTGTGAAGGATGTGCTTTGGGAAAGCACTCAAGAACCAATTTTCCAAGAGGTCAAGCATGGAGAGCAAGCCATCCACTAAAATTGGTACATTCAGACATTTGTGGTCCAATGCATACCAAAATCTTGGGTAACAATTCTTACTTTCTCACTTTCATTGATTATTTCCCTAGAATGTGTTGAATTTATTTTTTGAAAACTAAGCTTTTGATTGTTGCAAGGATTTCAAAAATAATGTAGAGAATCAAAGTAAGTATGTAGAGAATCAAAGTAAGTATGTTGTAAAAATATTAAGGACTAATAGAGGAGGGGAGTTTTGTTCAAATGCATTTCTCAAATATTGTAAATATTGTGAGATCAAAAGGCAATTAATAACTGCCTACACCCCACAGAAAAATGGTGTGGCTGAAAGAAAGAACCAAACTATTGTAAAAATGGCTAGATAAATGATTCAAACAAAGAAACTAACTAATATGTATTGGGCTGATGCTGTTAGGATAAGTGTTTACATTTTGAATAGGAGTCCCACTTCTAGTTTAGATGGGATAACTCCTTATGAGGGATGGTATGGCAAAACTCCAAATGTAAAGCACTTCAAATTTTTTGGTTGTCTTGCATATACACACATTTCTGATGAGACAAGAAAGAAACTTGATCCCAAAAGTCAAGCATGTATTTTCATTGGGTATTGTGAGTCTTCAAAAGCATATAGACTCTACAATCCAAAAATACACAAAGTTGTAATCTCAAGAGATGTAATTTTTGATGAAGGGGGAGTATGGGGTCATCAATTTTTTTTTGTTGATGATGGATCTCAAGGTGTAAGCTCCTCCCAAATGCATACCATTAACAAGAACAACAATGAAAGTCCTCCTCCAAGTCCAAGAAAGAGTTCTACTTCAATTATAACAAGTGCTACTTCAAATTCTCCACAAAGACCACCAAGATCATCAAGTTATTCTTAAATGCCAATGGAAGTAGATCCACCATCGAGAGGTAAGAGAAAAATTTAGTACCATCCTTATTTTCAAATGATGGACAAGAATTTTCAAAGAAGGTACACTAGAAGTCAACCTAGTGAAATGAATGAAGTCTTGAAAAGACTTGAAAATTTGCACATGTATGGTGATGAAGAATCCCAAGAGCCTAAGGGAGATGTTGTAAACTATGATTTAATTAATAGTGTAGAGCTAGAGCCATCTAGTTATGAAAAAACATTGTAGTCATGATGTATGACAACAATACATGAAAGAGGAAATGACATTTATAAAACAGAATGAAACATGGGAGATAGTGGAGCTTCCTAAGGGCAAGAAATGTGTTGGATGTAAATGGGTATATAAGACCAAGTTCAATGCTAACGGGAGCATTGAAAGGCACAAGACAAGGCTAGTAGCAAAAGGGTTTACTCAAAAGTATGGGATTGACTATGAGGAAACCTTTGCTCTGGTTGCTAGACAAGAGACCATCAGACTAGTACTTTCCTTGGCTGCCCACAAAGGGTGGAACATTCAACACATGGATGTTAAGAGTACCTTTCTCAATGGGTACTTGAAAGAAGAGGTTTTTATGAAACAACCTCAAGGATTTGAATAACAAGGTAAGGAGAACCTTGTTTAAAAATTGAAGCAAGTATTGTATGGACTAAAGCAAGCACCAAGGGTATGGTACTCACGCATTGATGGCTACTTTCAAAAATATGGATTCACTAGGAGAAAAAGTGAACCTAATCTCTACTACATGAAACAAGGTAAAGACATCCTCATTGTGTGCTTATATGTGGATGATCTAATATTAGGGTACTAGTGCTAAAATGAATGAGGAGTTCAAAAACTCCATTATAAAAGAGTTTGAAATTAAGGATCTAGGTTTGATGCATTACTTCCTAGGAATGGAGGTACATCAAATAGGAAATGGAATATTCATATGTCAACATAAATATGCTCATGACATGATAAAGAAATTTTCTATGGAGCAATGCAAGTTTGTTGCAACTCCAACAGGTCATGGGATACAATTGTGCAAAGAATATGGAGCACCAAAAGTTGACAAGACCACTTACAGGAGTATGTTTGGGAGTCTAATGTTCCTCACCAACACATGGCTGGATATTCAATATGTTTTCTCTCTAGTATCAAGGTATATGGATGATCCATATGAACTTTATCTACAAGCAACTAAAAGAATTTTGAGATATGTAAAAGGTACAATGGATTATGGGATCCATTACCACAAAAATGATGATGTAAAATTAGTTGGCTTTAGTGATAGTGATTGGGGCAGAAATATAGATGATAGGAAATCTACTTTAGGGAATTGTTTTAGTCTTGGGTTAGGACTAATTACTTGGAGTTCTAAAAAGCAAACTGTTGTAGCATTATCATCTATTGAGGCTGAGTACATAGCAATCACAAATGCTAGTACCCAAGCCTTATGGTTAAGAAAAGTACTAGAAGAAACAGGTGAAAGACAAAATGATCCTACCATATTGTATTGTGACAATATGAGTGCCATTCAATTGGCACATAATCATATCCACCACAACAAGTCAAAGCACTTTGACATGAAGTATCACTTCATTAGAGACATGGTGGAGAAAAAGGTGGTTGAGCTAAAGCATTACAACACTTTGGAAAACATAGCGAACATATTCACCAAAGGAGTTGCTAAAACTCAGTATTTAAAGCTGAGAGACTATCTTGTCAGCCTCTCAACTTTAAGGGGGAGAATTTTGGAAGTATCCCTAAGTCATAGGAATTTTGGTTGATATTGTTTATGTAGCATTTCTAGAATAGAGTATTATTAGAGGATTATCTTGAGTGTGAATAGGTGATCTATCCTTGGCATAGACTATTGTAAGGTGATTAGTTAGCATGAAGTTTGGATTTCAAAGCCTATTTAAGTGTGTAATATTTATTCAATCAATAGAACAAATTTGCATTTGTCTCAATTATATCTCTAGGTTGTTTGTTGATAGCTTTTATTTATTTATGTTCAAATCTAGAATATAAATAAAAGAAAAAACATTTGATCATACTACCTTTTAGGAATTTGAAAGAATAAGAGCATATAGTGTGCATCTAGGTTTTTATCTATGCATTTCACTTGTGCCTTTTCTCAAAAGGAAAATAATTTTATTTATTGCAATTTAGGGTTAGAGATCATTGAATCAAAGAATCATACTAGGGTTAGACATTTTTTTCTTGCATATTGTGTGTTTTGCATCACTCTTTTATTTTACATAGTTGATAGAGGATAGACATAGGTGATTTCTTAATTGAACACATTAAACATTTGAACCCCAAACTTGGAGTGAGTCCTAAAATTGTTCATGGATTAGAATTTTTTTTCTTACATCTTGTGTGTTTTACATCACTATTTTATTTTACATAGTTGATAGAGGCTAGACATATATGATTTTTTAATTGAACACATTAAACATGTCCATCGTAAACTTGGAGGGAGTCCTAAAACCATTCTTGGTGAACCCTTTTCCTTGTCCACTGAGTGTAGAGAATATAATAGCCATCACGGTCACCATTGCTCCTAGTGGATCCAATCGAGAATTGTACATGATGCACAGTTTTCCCCCTATACAATTGGTATTAGAGAAGTTTTTATTTATTTATGGTCAACACACTATAGTTTTGACATAGGAAAATCTAGCAAAAATGACCAACTCAAGCTCCAAGAGGAGAAAAACAAGATACAATGTTTGTTAAATAAAACCATAAATATGTAAAGGATATTTCTAGATTGAGAAAATAATATTAAGGAATGCAAATGTATCCCTAAGAGCAATAATATCTCTTGTCCATGGTGGAAAAGTAAGCTTACAATATGCAATGACAAAACATGCAATTGGATAATCTTACTTCTAAAGGTGTAACACAAGTAGAAGGAAATCAACTACAAAGAGTTAATTAAATATATGATATGATATCACCCATAGATATTTTTCTAGCTTAACTCCATAAAAAATGTGATAAAATACAAAGGATTGATAATATCTCCACCAAGGATGCATGCACCAATATAAAGGATATGATAGCAAGCAATAAAAAATTGTTTTATAATTTTTGAGCAATCTACAATTGGCAATAACTCCAAGCTAATTAATATAATGCAATATGAATTCCAAAGACCTAGAAATGACTAAATAATCAAATATTCCCTTAATGTAGTTCAAAGACCTTAAAAATAGGGGTGAGATATTAGCAACATGGTCAATGCCCAAAGAAAAATGAAAATGTGCCTTCTAACTATAATGATAACTTACAAATACAACAAAGTATACATCAAGGTAGTCATACCATTAAATGATACAAGGAAGTCATAAAATATCTCCAAGAGAAATTTATTCCAATAAATAACATTTGGACAATCCCAATGTGAGTTCCATGGAGATAAAATCAAGCAAGTATGCATCATTAAGAAGAGGTAAATGTATAAACCTTATATATTCCCATTTTCTTATGATTATTGTGAAAGATAAGATCATGTATCTTATTTTTGTCAGGATATTTATGCATACAAGTATTATGGAAATAAGAACCATAGTACTTGCATGCTTGGAAAGCTTTTGGTTTCCAAGTGAAAGAAAAATCTCTCTAAGAGGAACACACAATTTTGATAGGATTTTAATGATGTTAATACAAAGTAATTGAAGTTGGTCTATGGTTGGGTCACATTAATCAAATGGGGTATTGATAAAATCCTCCATAATTAATAATTTTTGAATCCACTCACACTATATCTTGGAGAGAGTGTACACAAGTTGAATAACCCAAGCTATTAGAAATAGGACAATAACAAAATTAAGAATTTGGATCATATTGGTGAAGGATAAAGGTCCATTTCCACTTAATACATGTACTTAATCTATCAAGAAATGACAAACGTATTTATCAATGCTACATAAGGAAAGGAAGAAAATGCATTTTTTCTAGCAACAAGAAAAAGTTGAAGATCTAGAAGCATCTATAAGAGATTTAGAGCATCCTCTATGAGAGATAATCATTCTAAAGGAGAAAAAATGAAGAAAAAATAGCCCATTTAGCAAAATTTTATACGAAAGTTTATAGCCAAAATACCATCATCACATGAGGCAAGCAACATACAGGGTATATGGTAAAACTAATCAAATTTAATTTTTATGATAATGAATTAAGCATACTTTGTTAGAGAGAAAAGTGGTCATCCACATTAAAGAAGCATCACACAAGTAGATAAGGTTGATGCTTGTTCACTTGTAATCAATAAGCACATTTTTGTAGTTGAATGGAAGTAATTACTTGATACCAAGGAATACTAAGCACTTGAAAGTACAAGCAAGCATGCTAACTATGTATTTTGAGAGTCAAGAAAACAAGGAAGCAATTTATATCAATCAAGTAAGATAACAAACTTAAAAACCCAAGAAAACAATAGGAGAAAATGCACCAATTATAAAAGTTGAATAAGAGCTTATGCTTTATTTATATTTATAAAATAGGTTGAAATATTCACTATTAATGTTGGCATTTATAATGCATGGTGATGACTTATCATAATTAAGACAAGAAAGGAGAAGGCATAGGAACAAGTAATACTATATATTTCTTGGAATATTAGCTTATAGTGGTCATCCAATAGTTCTTATTTATTAACAAAATAGATATTATCATATTATTAGCCCTTTACTAGAAAAAGTATTAAGCCACTGTTGTCCTCTCTGATTGTCATGATCATCCATTGTTGGGGTTGGATGCACCCAAAAATTATATCTTGTGTGGAGTGACACAGTAGAGTAGCTCCAAGAGCATGAGAAGTGACTTGATTGGGGATAACAAAGTTTAATGACATACCTAATTGGACATGATTAGGTCAGTTGGTCCAATACCACTAACAAAAAGAATGGTATAAGGATGATATATTGTTGAATATTTTTGCCTATCTACTTGACTGAAGCATATAGAAATTCACATGGAAAATTTAATCAAAATAAAGAACCCAAAAGTTTATGAGCACAAGACCTATTACTAGATCATATAGTGTTGCTAATACTCAAGCATGGGTCCCACCTCTCAACATAATTGTAAGGAGAAGGAGAGGCCAAGGCCAGATCATGGCTACTCAATAACTTCGAAGATTCCATGCATGGAATGATCTAGATCCATTGCAACCTTTGACTCCACCAATGATATGGGATGAAATCCAAACATCTACATTAAAATATTTGCCCTAATTTACTGGTGAAGACTTCATCATGCCATTGGAGCATTTATAACACATGGTTAGCCTATGTATACTTCATAATATTGTGGAGTAGAATGTAGCTTTGAGATTCCTAGTGGTATCATTTAGAGGTAAAGATTGCGAGTGGTATATCTCACTTCAACCACATTTGATTATTTATGGGGACCAACTTATATCCTATTTTTTGAAATATTTAGATAAAGGGCAAATGGTGTGTCTCTCTTAGAGCAACTTTCAACTATGAAGAGAGCACCAATGGAGGCCATGGATGATTTCAATATCCAATTTCACAAAGCATGGTATAGAATCCCTAATGATATATGTCCTCTCCCAAGTATGATATTTATATAATATCTGAAGGCATCAGATTTGGAAATATCTATGATGATAAAGGCCAAGGGAAGAAATTTTCTACCATATGCCTATGGGATAGCCATCCATACAAAAATAAGCTAACCTATAGAGGAAGGCTAGCTCCTAGTCCCCGTATGCCTATGTTTCATAATTTTCAATCACCATATCATCCATATTAAGTCGATAAACCAATAAATTTTTAGTAAATTCATGTCATACTTGTAGTCCCTATTCCATTTCCTGTTCTAATCTCCCTTATTACAGATAACTCCGAGTTTGAGTTAATGAAGAGTCATATAAAAATAATATTTAATGAGGTTTTGTCTCTAATAAGGCAATAAAATATCAAGATATTACAATATTAGAATAATCTAAGACCTCCATTCTAGAAAAATAATTAGGAAAATAGATCACCTTATGATGGCTATCCAAGATCCTAGTTTTAAGTCAATTAGGATGTAGATCAAGTGTACAACCATAACCAAAAAATGGTGCCAATTTAGATCTATTTATAACAAGTACCTACTAATCCTACTAGGTAGATAGATCTCATCTAAAATAGTTATATGGAGGAGTCTACTTCTTGGTATTTCCCACCTCCAAATACCTACGCTATCCAAATCTATCCTAGAGAAAGCTCCTAGCCATTTTCAATAATTCCAAGTGAAATGATGCCTACCTAGGTAGCTACATCTTATATAGGAGTTGAAGCACACTAAAAAATCCAACCTACCCCTACATAATCCCTCATTAAGTTGAGTAATGCACCTTCAAAGCAAAACTTGGTCACCTAGGATGAGAAAAAAGTGTATGTGGTATTTTATAGAGCAATCATTACAATAGCCAACAAACCACAAGTTTGATCAAACTATGTGATAAGAGCCAAAAAGAGGATAATAGAGAAGAAATAAACTAACAACCAAGTGATCCCAAACATCTAGAGAAGTCCAGTTCAGTCCAAAAGGGAATCTCATGCCATAGTACCACCAAAGTAGTGTGCACTAAAATCCCTAGTGGTTAGTAATAAGAATACTCTAGAAGTCCCAAGACAACACATGTCGTGATCAAAATAAAAAAGTTCCTCAATTAATTATGGACAAGCCCAAGACTCCATTCATGTTGAGTTATCCTTAAAAGATCAAATCCCTCAGGTCATTTAATGTGGTTGACCATTTAAAGGAATCCACATGGTTGTTCCTATATGGGATATCTTGTCTATTCCTAAGCAGAAGGAGAATCTTAAGAAGACATTGAACGAACAAAAGAAGATGAAACAAAATAATGAATCATCTTAAAAATATTTGGATTAAGAGTGATCAATCCTAATTCCTCCCCCTAATACTTGTCCTTGATTTACAAAGATAATTTGGTCTATAACTAAATGATAGATTTTGAGGCAAGCACCTCAGTCATGCCAAAAACGGTGACAAATGCATTAGGCTTGAATTATTAACTAGTTAACACGAGGGTGGTGTAACTAGATGGAAGTCCAACCCAAATACTAGGGATAGTTGAAGGTCTCCCTCTTACCTTATATGCCTCTTTGAGCCTTGAAATATCATAATATTTAGTAGTAATTTATCTCTTTGTGTCGTTTGGTATTTTCTTGTCAAGGGATTTCATTGATAAATTAGGAGGCTATTTGTATTTAGATTGGTCCCTTATGATTTTAAGGACTAGGTATGGAACTAGAGTAAATATTCCATCAAAATAAATTTACCTACATCATGTTGAGCATTTACATTCATCTGGGGTGCGAGTCGATCAGGTTCTAGTATCAGAAGAGGAGTAGTTAAAGTTGAAAGTTTCTATAGATGAGCTATATTCCTTCATTCTTGATGTTCAAATGGACCAATGGGTGATTAAACTTTGGGATTCCAATATTTGTAATATATATGGTCCTATAGGCATGGGTTAACACTAAAACATGAGTAAACTTTCAACCCTTCCTAGGTCATGTACATAACCCCCCCTAAAAAAAAAGTGTGTTGTATCATATTTTAAAAGAATTTTTGGTTTTTATTTGTCTCTAGGTGAGAGATTTAGGTAGTAAGGAAACATATAATCAAGAAATTATAATGTGAATATTCCATTGAAAGAATTATGAGATTTCAAACATCAACGATAAACCATTCAACGAGAAACTTCTAATAAAAAATGAAGTTTCACCATTCACCATAACTCCAAGATGGTGAAAGAGGTCCATATCAATCATTGACTAAAAATCAACTAAAGGTATTTGTAGAACATTGAGCCTGGTTCTCCCATTCAACAAGAAAGCATTAATGATAGATGGGTTCTTATGTGGATGAATTTTGATTTGTCAAAGTAATCAACAAAAAATGTTTAAACTAAAGTTAGCACTTCAAAATTATTCTTACCCCAAATTAGCCAATAAAAAGCTTCATATTTTGATGGTTAGAAGGAGTAAGAAATCTCTTTATTCATTCCTACAAGGCTAAATCAATGCATTCATGTATAAATTAATGTCTTGATTGTTGAAATAAATTAGTGCCTATAATAGAGGGAAAGGAAGCAAAATTTAGTAGACATGTGACAAGCATCCCCTATGACCTAACAAAGGTGGAGTCAAATGCATGGCATGAGAAAAATATGGCAAATATGAGAGGCCATAAGTAAAACTTCTATAAAGGATGATTTCCCCGTTTAGCTCCTTTATCGTATCTAGAGCACTTGAAAAAATACTTGGAGCACAAGAAATCATTAAAAATCATAGTTACAAAGGCAAGGAATTGTAAGTGGCCAACTAAAATGGAGAAGAAGAGGATGATAAACCACATGACTACTTCCAAATCAAGTGGATCCCAATAAAAGGGGTCCTATTGTGATCATTCCACAACTATTCCTAAAACTTGGTGTTGGTCACAAATCTGCCACAGGAAAGGATTTTATATGTATATGCGCCCTAGAATTGGCCAACATTGAAATGCCGAGAGAGAGAAAAGTCTCTCAAGCCAATCTCCAGAGAGGGCTGGCTCCCAAACTAATCTAAACTGGTTTTGAAGATAAAGATGCAAGAAAGAAATGGGAAATAACAGAAAGGAAGGGAAATAACAAGAAAGAGATGGAAATATGGCCACAGGCCAAAGCGTATAATTTGTGGCAGACTAACAGCAAGAATTTCACCAAGTTTTATAACAGCATCTAAGAAAGAAAGCAATAGAATTAAACTCACACCTTTGTAGAGATAACCCCCAGATCGCATTCCAAAATCTACTCACTAACTAGCAACGTTCGAATCCAAAATGCAGAATTCAGAACTTAACAGCAGGAACATGAGCATAAACAAAAATGACTTTAAAACAGAAGGAAACCATACACAAAAAATGCTTGCAAATCATAGAAGCCGAGTCTCTTCTATTGATGCAGAGAACTTAGAGAGTTTTCTTGAAAAATGTCTAACCTTATTTGCTTTAGATATACATGAATATTTATAGAGGTCTTCCCTATCTCTTTTGCATCACAACATTTAAAACATACAACATATTTCGAAGAGGTGATCCACAAAATGTGCACTTGAAAGGAGAAACAATCCCCCTTAATATGCCTCGGAGAAATCACACATTAAATGGCCATCATCAGAGCAAGCCAAAAATTGTCAGGAGATCACGAACAAAACCTTTAATGCTGGAGGCCTCTTCAATTTTGGTGGTGTCGAAAACTACCTTAGGCTCTTCTATCTTACGCACATCGGTAATAAGCAACATTTAATCTTTGAGCCTCGTTGACTACGATCTAAAAATCTATTGGAGAGCCTTTAATTGATACTTATCTCCTCCACACATTCTTCTATGCAATCCTGAAGGAAAATGCAAACATAACTGTATCAGGCCTTTGTTATTGTCTTGGTCGCAAAAATGTGACAGGTCGCGAAAATGCGATATGTCATGAAATCGCGACACTTTTATCTTGCTGCCTTCTCTTTTCGCCATCGGTCATGAAATTGCAACATGTCGCGAAATCGCGACATCTTCTCTTTCTGTGTCCTTTTCTTCCTGCAAGGAGCAAAAATAGGACATGTCATGAAATTGCGATAGTCCGTACTTAGCATTGTCTTTCGGGCTCCTTCATCATGAAAACGTGACATGTCGTGATATCGTGACAATTCTCCACACTTGGTATTTCCTGTCAAACATGTAGCAAAATCGTGACATGGCTCTATCCTCTCCTTATGTCCGCATTTGCCTTGCGAAAATGGAACATGTCACAAAATCATGACATGTTTCTCCATTTGGCTTTATCTCCACAATATGTCGCAAAATCGCGACATTTTTTGTCTTCCTTTACTTTGATACTTTTAGGCTGTGAAAAATCAACATGTTGCGATGTCATGACATTCCATACAATTTGGTCCTTCCGCCCCAATATGTCACGAAATCGTGACACTTTCCTGCATTTGCCTTCGTTGCCGCTTCTTGTCGCGATATCATGACAAGTTCCTCTTGTTTAGCTTCGCCCTCAAAAATTTCATGAAATCACGACATATTTCATGCCTTGTGTCTATCTTTTAGTTCTTCCACGACAACATGACATGTCGTGATATCGCGCCAGTCCATACCATTTGTGCCTTTCTCGCTTTTATGTCGTGATATCATGACATTTTCTATTGACATTGCCCTCTACTGTTTTATGTTGCGATATGATGACATTTTCTATTGTTCTGATCTATGGCCACCGCAAGTCGTGAAAATGCGACATGTCATGATATCGCGACAAATTTCATTTTAATGCTCCCAAACCACAAGTTGCGAAACACCAACATGTCACGATATCGCTACAATTTGGCTTCTCTGCTTCCGTTGACTATTTTGATCGCGAAAACATGACAGGTCACAAAAATGTGACCTGTCGCGATATCGCGACACTTTCTTGACTTAGCTCTTTTTTGCATTTGGTGCCATGAAACTGCAATAGGTCATGATATCGTGACATGTCGCGATATCTTGACAGTTTCACTTTTGCACAAACTTGGTTATTTTGCATGAACAACAACAAAAAAACAATGTGGCAAAAATGCCAACATTCTTGGCGGCTCGTGGGGTATACAGTTCTATTGTATGCACGAAACTCAGGACTTTATCCATCGGGCAACAGAGTCAAGAAACTAGAGGAGTAGAAAGAATGAGTGCTGGTTGATGCTGGACATCTCTACAGGCTGCTGCAACAAGCTCTTACTGGTACTCGACTCTGAAAAACAAGGAAGAACATAACTTCCTTTATTTCTTGAGAACTATTGCACTTTGCCTAGCTCGGATGAGCTGGATAATCACCAGGTGCAGTGCAAGGATCTCCATGGTAGTAGTGAAAAGCACCTGAACTACAAATGGAGTGATGGCCAACAGATGTGTAGGCCGTAGAACAGGAATGGTGAATGATGGAAGGATGGAAAATGAAGGAATATAAACAGTAGATATAACAACAAGGTGCTACTATGCTTCCAACTGCTGGGATGCTATGAAACAAATAACAAAATGGAAGTGGATGGAATGAAGATGATGGTAGAAATTGTGGCTGTGATGAAGTACTCACAAGACAAAGGACTAGAAGAAAGGGAAGTGAAGAAAAGGGGACATCAGAGAGGGGAGTAGAAACAGCAGTAGTGGCTTGATTATGTATAGAGGAACAAGGAGTAAAAGGGGAAGGGAATGAAAATGAGGAAGTGAAGAAAGAAGTAGAGGAAAGCCACTAACTGCTAGGAAAGAAAAGAAAAGAAAGAGAAATAATCATACCTGTGGGCTCATGCAAAAAGAGCCGAAGTTAATGATTTTTTTTTTTTCTATTTCCTTTTTTTTGTTTTTTTTCTATGTATAAGGTAACTCTCTAATTTAGCTGTGAACTCTTAGGAGAGACACGAAACCAAACATGGCTCTATGATCTCTTGGATCCCAGACTTTGGACAGACACTCAGTAGTCTCCTGATTGATAATCAGCTCAGAGTCACCAAAGATTGACAACTGTCGCATTCCAAGTGTCTCAGTCGTCTTGAAACCTAAGCATAAAGCTTCATCCTATGCGGTATTATCTATGCAACTCCAGGTCAAAGTACAAGAAGGTAGTACTAGAACAGTCCTAGTACCAGTTCCATTTTTGCATTGTGCTTCATCAAACAAAAGCTGATCTTGACTTCCATCATTCTATTCTTGAGCCTTTTCAGTTTTGAGAATAGAATAACAACCAATCTCAGTTTCCACCATGGCATTAAAATCAAGCATTGAAAACTCATCCTCCAAGTGAAGCTTATCCAGGACTTCATCCATCAAATCAGGATCTTGCAACTCTTCAGTGATCAGATTGACAGAATGTTTGGATCTTTCTTCTTCTTCTATATTCTCTACATGAAAAGTAGAAGGCTTCTTATTGTAGATCCGGACTCTTCTTCCTTTGAAAGGAATTTCCAAGTGAGAATAATCCAGAGAAAGATAACCTCCCAGCTTGGCAGTAAATTCTCTCGACAAACACATACTAAAATATGGTTCCAAATCAACCACAACTATCTCCTGAATTACTGTAATCTAAGGCATACTGTGTAAAACAATAGGGACGTCCTTGATTACACCCATTATTTTCATGGGAGTCTCGTCCAACTGCAAGACCCCGGGGCTACTTCTTGTATACTCCATTCCCATGACTTCACAAACTGCCTTCGACATGATAGTTGTTGTAGCACCAGAATCAATTATGCAGTTGTGCACTATCCAACCCTCCATTTTGAGTGACAAATAAAATGGGGGTGGTCTATTTTTTCTAGTGGCTAAAGTAGTTAATGTTTGAGCAAAAACCGTCTGGGTAGGATTATTCTCATTATCTTTCATAGACTTCAATGATTCTTGTAATAGATCAACTTTCCCAGGTAATTGTAAAGTATCATAGAGACTAACCTTGGCTGGAATCTTCTTCAATTCTTTGACAATATTGTATGCAAATGCACCAGACTCCCTCTTTTCATTGATGTCTTCATATTTGCTCCGATATTGCTGAGTGGCTTCTACCCTCAGTATTTTAGTCAAAGATGGGTACTTGAGCTTTTCTCTGGCTCGGTCCTCTATTTCAGCTCTTGCCTATGAAGCTGAGGCTTTTTCTTGCAATCTTTCCTTTGCTCATGGTGGCAAAAGATCTTTCAATAGAACAGGTGAATCTAGCTTTGGTACTAAAACAAGAGCTTTCACTTGTACTTGTCTTCTTTCATTCTACATCTTTGGATCAGCCGGTACCCTTAATGGTTCTATCTCTGCTAGATCTATAGTGACTGGCTTCTTCCCAGTTCTCATGAGAATGAAGGCTTGTTCTTCAGATGGAACCATAAAATTATGATCCACCTCAAAAATCATATTAACTTGTCCTCCAGAAGAGCTTGCGGCCAATGTTTGCACATAGTTCAGATGAACCATACAAGTATCTTCGTCGTGTGGATCATTACATGTAGAGCACCAATATGTTCTTTCTACAGGGCCAACTTCTCCATTTGTCAACACAGTCAGGTTCTTTTCAGGCACCTTACTTGTTGAAGCCACTTGTTCTCTAGTGATTGGCAGAGGTTGAAATCTCCTGGGTTGGAAATCTCTCTCAGCATGCTTTCTTTCAAGAACTATGATTTTATTTCCAATCGCTCTTATAGGTGAATTAGCTGATTGTACTTCTTGAAATAGGATTGCGAAAGGATCAAGATTTGAGGGTGCAGGAGGTTTCAATAGAGGTAGAGGTGCTGGCAGTGCAGGCAATGCTAGGAATGAAGTGGGAGCTAGTAATTGCAAAATTATTGGTGCAAGCAATTGTGGAATAGTTGGAGCAAGGAGCTGGGGAACTGGAATAGGTGCGATCTGAGGTGCACTTGAGCTCCATGATGGAATAGGATACATGGAAGGCATAGGTTGTGAAAATGAACTAGAATACAAATGCTTAGGAAGATTAGGTAAGATGGGCATTGTTACCTTTGGAGGAAGTCTACCTATGGCAATCAAGTCAGCTTCTGCCTTTTGTGCTTGTTCGAATAGTTCTGGAAATGTAGTCACATTGGACTGCCGGACAGCCAAGCCGATGTCTGTGTTGAAGGCTCTGAGGTAATAGAATGCAGCTAGCTCATGAGCGGGCCGAATACCATCAGGAATTCTCTGCCAAATTCTGGTAAACCTTACATTGAAGTCAGCTATCTCCTCCTGCGGGTGCCTTTGGATCGCATTAAATTGATGCAACAAGGAGTATGGATCAGCTTGTTCATGAAAGTTCTTGACTAATAGTTCTCCTAATTGATCCCATGATGCAATGGTTCCTGGTTGCAACGTTCGGTACCAATACAAAAATTTTCCTCTTAGTGATAATACCAACAATTTTACCATCACGTCTTCGTCGATTATGCCATGGATAGCCGCCAAAGAGGCTACATCATTAATATGTTCATAGGCAATTTTACCAGTACCATTATAGGTCAGCAAAGATTTCAAAGTATCTTGAGGTACTTGATTCTGTGTCGGTAAATTCAAGGCTCTCGAATCATTCCATGCTGAGAACTTCCTTGGTGGAGGATGCTGGGCCATTCGGACTGGTGCATATGGCTGTAGAGGTGGAAAACTAGTAGCAGTACTAGATGAATTTGAAGGAACAGAGAACACACCGACAATTTGTGAGGATGTTGTAGAGGATATAAGTGGTGGGGAGACCAACTTAGGGTGTTCGCTTAATCTTTGATTGTCAAGTTCAAAAAACTCAATGGGATTTTCAAATTTTTTGGCCTTCAATCTTGTGATCATGAAGTACAACTTTCACTGTATCCACATTCGGAGGCTTCTGGGTAATGCTGAGTCGCCAAATGTTCTAATTATACAACATGAAGGTGAACATCAAACCTTAATACTATTGGAAGTGGAACTTTCAGTGTCCCACCGGGCGTGCCAAAAACTGTTGGCACAGGTGGGTTTGTCAAGTTGAAATAATGCTTGTCCCACCGATTGTGGATCTGTTGGAGACAGAAACAGTCTGTCCCACTGGGCGTGCCAAAAACTGTTGGTCACAAATCTACCATAGGAAAGGATTTTATATGTATATGCACCCTAGACTTGGCCAACATTGAAAGGTTGAGAGAGAGAAAAGTCTCTCGGGCCAATCTCCAGAGAGGGTTGGCTCCCAAACTAATCTAAACTGGTTTTGAAGATAAAGATGCAGGAAAGAAATGGGAAATAACAGAAAGGAAGGGAAATAACAAGAAAGAGATGGAAATATGGCCACAGGCCAAAGTGTATAATTTGGGGCAGACTAACAACAGGAATTTCACCAAGTTTTATAATAGCATCTAAGAAAGAAAGCAACAAAATTAAACTCACACCTTTGTAGAGATAACCCCCAGATCGCATTCCAAAATCTACTCACTAACTAGCAACGTTTGAATCCAAAATGCAGAATTCAAAACTTAACAACAAGAACATGAGCATAAACAAAAATGACTTTAAAACAAAAGGAAACCATACACAAAAAATTCTTGCAAATCACATAAGCCGAGTCTCTTCTATTGATGCAGAGAACTTAGAGAGTTTTCTTGCAAAATGTCTAACCTTCTTTGCTTTAGATATACATGAATATTTATAGAGGTCTTCTCTCTCTCTTTTGCATCACAACATTTAAAACATACAAAATATTTTGAAGAGGTGATCCGCAAAATGTGCACTTGAAAGGAGAAAAAATCCCCCTTAATCTACCTCGGAGAAATCACACATTAAATGTCCATCATCAGAGCAAGCCAAAAATTGTCAGGAGATCATGAACAGAACCTTTAATGCTGGAGGCCTCTTCAATTTTGGTGGCATCAAAAACTGCCTTAGGTTCTTCTATCTTGCGCACATCGGTAATCAGCAACATTTAATATTTGAGCCTCTTTGACCATGATCTCACAATCCGTTGGAGAGCCTTTAATTGATCCTTATATCCTCCGCACATTCTCCTATGCAATCCTGAAGGAAAATGCAAACAGAACTATATCGGGCCTTTGTTATTGTCTTGGTTGCAAAAATGTGACAGGTCGCGAAAATGCGACATGTCGCGAAATCGTGACACTTTTATCTTGCTGCCTTCTCTTTCTGCCATCGGTCGTGAAATCGCGACATGTCACGATATCGTGACATATTCTATTTTTGTGTCCTTTTCTTCTTGCAAGGAGTGAAAATAGGACATGTCATGAATTCGTGATAGTCCGTACTTAGCATTGTCTTTCGAGCTCCTTCATCGCGAAAACGTGACATGTCGCGATATCACGATAATTCTCCGCACTTGGTATTTCCTGTCAAACATGTAGCGAAATCATGACATGGATCTATCCTCTCTTTATGTCTGTCTTTGCCTCACGAAAATGGAACATGTCACGAAATCATGACATGTTTCTCCATTTGGCTTTATCTCCACAATATGTCATGAAATCGTGACATTTTTTGTCTTCCTTTACTTTGATGCTTTTAGGCTATGAAAAATCAACATGTCGCGATGTCGCGACATTCTGTACAATTTGGTCCTTACGCCCCAATATGTCAAGAAATCGTGACACTTTCCTGCCTTCGCCTTCGTTGTCGCTTCCTGTCGCGATATCACGACAAGTTCCTCCTATTTAGCTTCATCCTCAAAAATGTCACAAAATCATGACATATTTCATGCCTTGTGTCTATCTTTTAGTTCTTCCATGATAACATGACATGTCGTGATATCGTGCCAGTCCGTACCGTTTGTGCCTTTCTCACTTTTATGTCACGATATCGTGACATTTTCTATTGACATTGCCCTCTGCTGCTTTATGTCGCGATATCACAACATTTTCTATTGTTTTGCTTTGTGGCCATCGCAAGTCGCGAAAACGTGACATGTCGCGATATCGTGACAACTTTCATTTTAATGCTCCCAAACCGCAACAAGTCGCGAAACACCAACATGTCGCGATATCGCGACAATTTGGCTTCTTTGCTTTCGTTGACTGTTTTGACCGTGAAAACGTGATAGGTCGCGAAAATGCGACATGTCGCGATATCGCAACACTTTCTTGACTTAGCTCTTTTCTGCATTTGGCACCGTGAAACTGCGATAGGTCGCGATATCGTGACATGTCGTGATATCGTGATAGTTTCACTTTTGCACAAACTTGGTTATTTTGCATGAACAACAACAACAAAAAACAATGTGGCAAAAATGCCAACACTTGGGGACCCACCTTTTGTTTTGATTTGTTTGGCATTTTGCTTTTGTTTGAGTGCTAGTCTCCTTAGATCTCTACGCATGAGCTTGTAGGGTAGTGTCTAAGATTTATTTTGGATTAGCATCTATTTCAATTTTTTTTCTTAGCGTTTAGTGTTTTAGTTAAACTAATAGGTCTAGTGGCTTGTGTTGATTTTGAAATTAACCTTAAAAACATTACTTTTGTTTTAAATTTCAATGATTAAAGCTTTTTGAGTTAATTGAATCAATTTTTGAATAAATATCAAAATAAAATAAAAAATAATATATATATATATATACTTAAAATATAAAAAAAAAAAATAATTATAAAAGAAAATAATAAAAAATAAAATGATTGATGCAATAATTAGTTCATCTCATTTTATTTTAATGTTATCCATTATTTTAGTTCATTATAATATTCCCTAATATTAGGGTGGGTTTTATTTAAAGTTGAGCTAAGATGTGGATTAAATTTTTTTATTCTTTTATTATTGTTTTGGTTCTAACGTTTGATTCGATTCAATGTACGCAGGGTAGTTTTGGGGGATGATCTTCCCCGAAGTGAGTATCTCTAGTGATCATGAAAACCTGACGAAGATCCCAACGAATTACAAGTTGTACAATGAACATAATGTGGAAACCTAATGATCCAAACCCTAGATGTGATGCATAGGCCAACGTGGGTTCTTAGATGTAGTGGAGGAAACATGGATTACTAAACACTAGTGATGATGAGGTGGCAGTGTATGGTGGCACAAACGACTTGGTAGAGAGGACGATTGGACCATACGTAAGCCAAGGCACAAATTCTAGGGGTAACATGGTAGCATAGGGGACCCTATCAATCATTCTTGAAGTTACAATGAACAATGCCTATATGGATATTTGTCGTGGGTGCTAATAGGCATATTACAGGCCAACACTGTGAATATGTGGGCATAGCATGCTAGTACGAGCTACAAGGTAAAATTTTGGTATGAATTCCAATGTTTGTCTACACGATATGGAAACCTACGTGGATGGAGATAGAAAAACTAGAGTGGACTATGTAACAGAGACTGTGTACAAATGATAACCATGCAGGACATGGATTGATGTTGTATCTCACATACCATAGAGGTGGAGGTCTATGTGGAGCTTTACGTCGTGATTACAAGATGAAATGGACATATTCAAATAGTGTTATATCAGATAGAATGCAGACATGGTGGATGGTCAACCTAAATCGACGAACATAGAGTGAACATCATGGTGCGATATATTGTGCCAAGGACATAGCTGTGTATGCGAGGTGGATTAGATTTGACTGGATGATTTAGATCCCAGCATTGACATGGATACAGTTAGAAGTCGTCTAACTCAAACAACTAGGTGTCGACTAACACGATTTCAAAGGCTAGTGAGCAACTTTATTTCAAAGGCTCAACGAGGAGTAGTATAGCGCATAGTGAGAGTAGGACATCTATGGATGTGTAAGGCCATCGGTGGTGCACGTAGGTGTAAATAAAAAAGGAGGGACATGGTTGAATTTTATCGAGTGGAGCGATATATGTAAGAGATATTCATCAGGTGCCATGATAGATGTAATAAGATAGTAGTAGTCGTTCGAACACAATGGTTTTAGTTAGAATTTTTAGGAACAATTGAAATAGGAGGTTGTCCGAAATGCTGCAAAGAACTCCAAACAACCCAGATCAAAATGGATGTGGTAGATTATCAAAAATATGGAGGTGATTACGAAAGTGATTACGTTTGGTTCTTCAACACAAACAAGCAAGGAACTTGCCGTTTTATGTGTTTCCAATTGACGATTCTAGAACACAGCCCATATGTTTACAAACATCCTTAATTTGGAGGGGTGTAAAGTCCTCCACAATTGAGCTCTCTCATTGGAAACGTAGGGATACGACTTAAATTTCATACACGTGTGAGGTCTACTCCGTAGCAAATAATTTATGGTCGTCAGATGTACACACAGTGTTTTCAACTTGATCGATAGAGGCAACAATATGCGATAACATTGACTAGACGTGAACATAGGTTTTATAAGAAATATCGCATAGGTAGAGGCCATCATGACAAGACAGAGCGACCATTTATGGGTCAGTCATCTAATGCAAACACTACTCACAATGTTGCTACCCTATACGACATCATACATGGCATTTCCCTTCCACATAGTAACATACTTGACAGATCCAGTTAGATCGATGGGTAACCAAAATGACAAAGTGTGGAGCACTAAATATTTGGTCAAAACAAAAGTACAACGACTGTCGTATACATAGGGATGATGCACGATGTATGCATGTTTGCCAAGGTGGACGGAATTGTTTTAAGTACATCCATAACATGGGGTTGATGAATGATGGGGGTATTCTAAAATCATTGCCAATACAATACTAATATTTTAATTATTGGTTCATACCTACGAAGGTCATCGTGTATTCAAATCCACTCATTTATGGATTGGTCTATTTTGGCAAGTTACATAAGCGTTACAAAAAGGGGGAGAGTGAAGAGGCATGTGGAAATCTACGAAGCCATAACATGTAACAGAGAAAACCAAGAGTTGGGAAGCCCAAAAAAATAGGAGGAAGAAACGAAAGGGCATTTGATAATTTTAAATATACAACGAAATGGAGAAAAAGGGGTTGGATCCTCTTGGAGGCTAGATATTGAAGATTTTTTTGGGGAAGCTAAAAGTGCATTTGTAAAAATAAAAATATGATTTTTATTTTAATGCAAAGAAGTAGAAACTTGCATCTTGTGAGCATTATTGGGGGAGAAATTTTCAATGGGTAGTTGTTTTACTATCAATATTTCTCTACATTTTTTCGGGTTTCTATTCGGTGTTTAATACTATAAAAAGGTTGCACTACGTGAAGTTCTATGGGTGTAGATTTCATTTATTTTCCTTAGAGGTTAGCACTTGGTCTAACTAAAATTATGTTTTTGCATGTTTTATTAGGTCAAGTTACCCTTTTGAGATTTCTCATTTATCCCTGGTTCTGTTGTATAGGGTGGCATTAGACTGGAATATCCTGCATGTTTACATTTTTAGTTTTCAGTTTTAAATTCTAGATTTTACATTTATTTTTCTAACTCTTCTTTTTGCATATTTTTTTCAAACTTCAGCGATTAAAATAAAAATAAAAAAATTAAAATTCCAAAAATAAATGCATGGGTGTGAAGAATGAGCTTCAATATTTCATCCGAAACAATTTTGATCCCATTCTGAAGCCATTTCAAAATTATAAAAATTATTTAAAGTTGTTGTTTTATAAGGGTTTTATAATTTTAGAATTTTACATAATTTCATATGTTGAAGGTAAATCATATTTTTTAAGCTTTGCATTTTTATTCGTAAGCAATAAATGAACTTCCCTTTATGAAAATTGCAATTTCATTAAAGGGGGGTAATTTATATGGCATTCCACAGGCCATCATTTTCAGAGCAATAAATTGGATTCTCTTTATGAAAAATTTAATTTCATTAAAGAGAGGTAATTTATACATTATATCAAAGGCTATTGTTTTAAAACATTAAATTATTTATTCTTTATGAAAATTATGATTTCATTAAAGAGGGGTAATTTATAATGATATTTTAAGACCTTTACATTTTATAGCTATTTGTGCATATTTATTTCTTTTTTATTCATCAAGCAATAATAAAAGGAATTCAATTTTCATTGGACATTTTAGAGAGAGATTTTAATATTTATTTCAATTTTCAAAGCAGGGTTTAAAGAAGATAAAACTTATTTAAAATATGCTTAACAATAAAATATAAAATCTACCTTAAATATTTCAAGATAAAATGAACTAAGGCTTTACATCATGGTCATATGAGAGCCAACCACATTTCATTTTTCTCTTTATGTTTTAATGAACAATCATTAGTATAGCATAATAAAATAAACCAACACATATTGAAAATATGAGCAAGATTTGTTGTCATTGATGTCAAGAGTCAATTTCAATGAGTAGTGCAAATGGAAGGATGTCAAGAGTCAATTTTAGTAAGCAGTGCAAGAAGAAGATTATTTATAAGCCTAAGGGAAATAATATTATAATATCTCCTATTATAATATTCAAGGTGGTAAGATAAGGTCTAAAGAAGCAATAGGAAAGCCCAAGGAAAATAATATTATAATATTTTATTATAATATTAAAGGTCTAATGGTAAGACCTAAAGTGGTTAAATTAATTATAATAATTTTATTATAAATTAATTTATAATTTAATTTAATTAACATTAAAGTTATTAAATTAATTTTAAATTAATTATAATAATTTTATTATTAATTAAATTATAATTTAATTTAATTAACCCTAAGGTTAGGGTTATAAGGGCAAAAATTAAATTTATAGCGCCAACGTCGATTATATTTTCCATCCGTCAACGTGCTAAAGGAGAAGGCACAATGGTATAAATACCATATGCCTATGGTGAAATAAATCTTATCTTCGATTGAATATAACTATGTGTGCTTGCAAAAATTTTGCGATTTGCATGATAAAGAGAAGATAAATTTTTGCTTACGTGATGACCATTGAAGGGATAAAACGAGGGAGGCTTGGAGCCTCATTGCCAAACATGGTGGTTGGGCAAGCGACAAGCGGCTATGTCTTAGGGTGTTGATGAGCGGGAGGTCCCGCGATCAAACCCCGACGACAGTTTTGCATAGTTGGTTTTTGGTTTAGGTGCCCAACACTCAATACAAAGCGCACAAGGCACTTTTGTATTCCAAGGTGAGCGCCTAGCTCACGCAACAAGTGGGTTGCAGCTAGGGTGCTGGTGGCAGTGCAACGGGAGTTTGAATCCTGTCGAGGGAAAAGAGGTATTTAATTTTTTAAATTAAATTGCTCCTAAGGTTTTAATGTGGCATGATTATTTTTGTTAGGAGGGAGGTATAAGGTTTATAAAAGTTAAATATTTTATTGTGTTTTTGATGATTTGAATTGAGATAGGAGTTATAAGGTTGGCAAAGAAAATTATATTTTATTTTGAGATAAAGCTATGATGTATTAATTATTTTGAGAGAAGACATGAAGTGCTAAAGAAGATTATTGTGGTTATTTTTCTTTTGTTGACTTATATTATGAAGTGTGGAGATTATAAGGTGTAATTGAGATTTTATGCTTTGTATGGTGAAATATTTTGAGGGATCATTTGAATGAAATTTTGAGAATATTTTGCTACCTAACCTTTGAGATTGGCAAAGAGGTTGATTGTGATTGAGACAGGTGATTGAGGTCAAATATTCTTCAAACAAAAGGTAAGGGCATATTATCCTTGTGAGTGATTTGGATGTTGTGAATGCTAAGTTGGAGTGAAAAGGTTTGTTTGATAAGCATTGTTGAGTAAGCCTTCATATGCATGATTGGTGAATGCTTGTGAGAACACTTGAGTGAGAACTTGAGAACTATCTTGAACTAGGGTTTGTGAAAGATCATGAGTATCATTGTTATGTGAGATTGTTTGATAAGCATTGTTGGAAATATTGGAGTAAGCTTTCATATGCATGATTAGGGTTTGTGAAATATCATGAGTATCATTGTTATGTGAGATTGTTTGATAAGCATTGTTGGAAATATTGGAGTAAGCTTTCATATGCATGATTAGGGTTTGTGAAAAGATCATGAGTATCATTGTTATGTGAACTTGGAATCATCTTGAGTCAAGGTTGAGTTCCATTGTGTGAGTTGATTGAAAGCATTGGGTGAAACACTTGTTTAAGGTTTATAAGCAAGTTGTGTTTCATTGAGATAATGGTTGAGTGAAATTGGATGAGCATTATTGATTGAAAGTATTGGGTGGTAGTTCAAGTTATGTGAAAAAAATTGCTCTCTATTCTGGATTGAGTTGAAAAAGAGTTTGAAAGTGATAGAGTGATTTGTGAGAGTGAAAAATATTGAGTCTCTTACCATTCTCTATATGTTTCTGTGGTTTAAACAAGATTATGAGTGAAACTTGTTAGTGTAATTGAAGAGGTTTTCTGAAAGAGATTAAGTTGAGTTTTGTGAGTGTTTTGTGAATGTGAAACATATTGAGTCTCTAATCATTCTCTATATGTTTCTATGGTAAAATAAGAGAGATTGAAAGTGATTAAGCATTATTATGAACGTGAAGCATATTGAGTCTCTAGTCATTCTCTATATGTTTCTATAAGTTAAAAAAGATTCCGAGTGAAACTTGTTTGTGTGATTGAAGATGTTTTCTATGATAGATTGAGTTGAGTTGAATAAGATTTTGTGAAAGCTAGTGGATAGATTTGAGTAAGTCCTAGAGTGGACTTCAGGACAAAGTTAAGAAATATTTTGTGAAAGCTTGTGAGTAGATTTGAAGTAAGTCCTAGAGTGGAATTAAGGACTGAGTTGAGTAAGCTTTTGTGGAAGCTTACAATGCAGATTTGAGGCAAGTATTGGTGGACTTGTTGAGAATATTGGAAAATTTCTAGAGAGAACTTGTTGAGCATATTTGAGGTAAGTCTTGGTGAAGACTTGTGGACAAAATAGTGTGAGCTTTTGTGGAATATTACAATCATATTTGGATAAGTTCTAGGGATGACTTGTGAATATATTTGAAGTAATTCTTAGGTGAAGACTTGTTGAGCAGATTGGACAAGTTCTTGAGAGGACTTGTGAATAGATTTGAGGTAAGTCTTGGTGAATACTTGTTGAGCAGAGTGGACAAGTTCTTGAGAGGACTTGTGGATATATTTGAGGTAAGTATTTGAGAAGACTTGAGAGCAAAGTTGATTGATTGATTTGTTCAAACCTTGAGTTAAGGTTTGGGGTAGATTTAACAGAGCTAATTTGTGATTGGATCAAGCTTTGTGTTAAGGCTTGAGGATATATTTGGGATAGATATTGAGAATATTTTTTCTATACTGAAGGATAGTTCTTAGTGCATATTTGAGATAGAGATTAAGCATATTTGTGCTATATCGAAGGACTGTGTTTAGTGCAGATTTGAGACAGAGATGAGAGTAAGCTTTGGAGGTAACAAAGTAGAGGATAGTAGTCTCTAGTGGATAGAGATCCATTAGCTAGGGTAATGAGGATAGATATATTTTTAGTGAGGACAAAGTATTTCATGGATAGAGATCCACAAGCCAATGCAATGGAGGTAGTAGTCTTCTAGAGGATCACTAGCCAGAGTAGAGGAGAAGGAGTTCTCCTATGGATAAAGATCCATGAACCAACTGAGGGTATTGGTGTCTCCTATGGATAGGTATCCATGGACTTGATTAGGGGATTGGTGTCTCCTTTGGATAGAGGTCCATAAATATTGTAATAGGGGAAGGTTTCCCAAGATATATGCTAAGAAAATTTTAGTGAAATATTTTCTCCGTGGAGTAGCCCACATTAGGTAAACCACGTTAAATTGTTGTCTCTATTGCGTGTGGTGATTTGTGCATTTATTTGATTATTTCTATTGATATTGCCATTAATACATTGCATAATGTTATTTAGGAAAGAAAAGTAAAAAGTGGTATTTTACTGTTCACCCCCCCTCTCAATATAAGCTTGTGTTCTTCAATTGGTATCAGAGCGGGTTCCTTCAGAAGAGTTTAAATAACTTGAAGGAAAATTTCTCAAGAACACAAATGGATTACAAGGATGGATCCTTAGGGAATTCAACACCATTGTTCAATGGGAACAATTATGCACTTTGGAGTACAAGGATGAAGTTTCATCTAATGGCACTTGGAAATGAAATATGGGAAGCAGTTGAGAATGGATACATACCACCAATAACTCCACCAAAAAATAAATATGGTAAGCTCCTACATATATACAATTCAAAGGCAATGAATGGAATTTTAAGAGGCTTGCATGAAACAAAGTTTATAAATATTATGCACTGCAAATCAGCAAAGGAAATTTGGGATAAGTTGAAAGGCATATATGAGGGAGACAAAAAGGTCAAAAGGGTAAAGTTACAAAATTACAAAAGAACATTTGAAGACCTAAAGATGAAGGATGAAGAAAAAATTACTGCATATCTACTTTGTGTGGATGAGGTTGTTAACTCCATGTAAGGACCTGGGATTAGAGTTGAAGAAACAGATGTTTGTGATAATATTTTAAGGTCACTTCCAAAAAGCTATAGTGAAAATATTTCAGCTATAGAAGAGTCAAAAGATGTTGATATTTTGACAAGGGATGAATTACATGGAATTCTCACAATTTTTAATATGAGAATAAAAGAGGAACCTATTCCCCAAAAGGAAGTAGCCTTCAAAGTTACCAATAAGACAAAGGGTAAGAAGTTAGATTCAAGCAATGAGTCATCCAGTTATGGAGAAGCAAATTATGGCAGAAGGAACAAGGACTCAAGAAAATATAAAGGTACAAAATCAGTTAGATGTTTCAATTATGGAAAATATGGTGACTATGCATCTGATTGTCTAGAAGCTGGAAATAGCAATGATAAAGAAAAATAGGATCACAAGGATAGGGAAATAGGAAAACACATATACCAAAAGAAAAGCAGGGATGGACAAGGCAAGCAAGGACATAAGTTTTTCCAAAGGCATAAGAAAAGTTTCTATGTAGACAAGGCAGGTAAGAGTTCAAGTGACAGTGATGAAAGTCCCTCAAATAATGATGAAGATGAAATTCTATTTTTGGCAGAAGAAAAAAAAGTGGTTAGAAACAGGTCACCAATAATTATCAAGTGTTTTAGATGTGGTAACTTTGGTCATATTGAAGATAGTTGTACAAGGAATGGATTCAGTTTTAGTGAAGATGAGTATGAAGATGCTAGTGAATGTCTAGCAGAAGAAAGTCTTCTTATGGCAATAAGAGAAGAAGAAGGTGCTTCTAGTGAAGACAAATAAAAAATGAATGAATATGATCCCAAAGGTAAAAAAATAGAGAAAGAATCATAGAAAGGAGAATTTGATCTTGAGGGTGAGCTTATTTTTTCCCTTGATGCATTAAGAAAGGTAAGAAAGCAAAACTCAAGCTTCAATTTCAAGAATATGATGAAGAGAAAGGAAAGCTTATAGAAGATCTAACCAACTCAATAGCCAAGACAAGAAAATTTAAAGAGAGGTTAGAGGCTAAGGTTTTAGAATATGAAAGGTTAGAGCAAGAAGTAGCTTCACTAAGGAAGGAAGTAAAAGAGTCTAAATATAAGCTACACAAGTTTGGGAGACACTCAAAAACCATAGATAAGATTATCAAGGTACATAGACAGTCTTCAAACAAAATAGGACTTAGATTTAAACAAGAACAAAGAAAACAAGGAGAGGAGTCAATATAAAGCTCTAAAGAAGAAGCTTCAGAAGAAGAGAGTGTAAGAGAAAGTGATACTTCTGAGGATGAGTCAAATAATAGAGAGTTCAACAGGAAAATAAATAATGCAAATATAAGGAACATATGGAACAAGAAGCAACACAGGGTAAAAGAGACTAAGAGATCAATGGAGTCAAGACAAGGTAGTTTCAATGGACGATGCTTATCATGCCACATGTTTGGGTACAAGGCTTCACAATATAGGACACATGAAAGAAAAGAATATGGGAATTTTAGAAATATGTATTTCTTTCAAGGGTATTGCTACTCTTGTAATCAGTTCAATCACAAGGCAGTAAATTGCAGGGTTCATGATAGGAATGGATATGGATTCAAAAGGAGAAACTTCAAAAAATTTACACCTTCAAGGAATCACAACATTAAGTGCTATAAGTGCAATAATGTTGCACATAGCTAAGTTGTGTAGAGCATAAATTCCAGCGATAAGCAGGAATAAGAATAGTCAGAGGAATCAGATGGATCAGTTGAGGAAGAAGGTGGACAAAGGTAAAGATCAGTGCATGCTGGGAGTAGAGATACTCCCATCCCAAAATTAACCACCTCAAGAGGAGGTGGGGGAGGGGCTAAGCTAAGAGTCTCATTATTAGCCCTAAGCCCCAAAGGTGGACCTTTGCCATTGATGACAAAGGGGGAGAGATTTGACTTAGGGAAAGAGCATTTAGTCAAGGGGAGCAGTTTCTCATGGGGAGAAGAAAAAAAAAATGTAAAGGAAATGGTAAAAGGTAAATGGGTTGCCAAAATTCCAGAACCATAGGTACTTTTCCAATCATGTAAAAATAGAAAGGAATCTTAATTTTTTGTTCCTCCAGATATCAAAACTATAGCAGTGCTAGTCCTTTTTCTAAAATTTCCCATTCAACAAGTATTGTTCTATCTATTGTACCTCCTGTACTAGGGAGCCCAGTTACACAAATGGCCAACCCTCCTTTAAAAAATTGGTGCATGAATAGGTATAGGCCTTTTATGTTACCCCCTATCCTGAACCCACTACCTCCTAAAGCCCATAAATATCTGCCTAAGTTCTTAGGGGACAACACCGTAACTAGGGAAGACCACATCAAGGATTTTTTGTACGCCATGGATAGTTTGGAAGTAGAAGAGGAGGATGTTGTTCTCAGGTTATTCCTACAAACCTTGGAGAAAGATGCTAGAGAGTGGTTCAATGGTCTCACCGTAGATACTATAGGCACCTTCCAAGAGTTAGAAACTACTTTCCTCAAAAAATACAGGGAAAAGAAAAATGAACAATCACTTTTAACCGAGCTGGCCATGATGAAGAAGAAGGATAACAAAAATGTGGATGAGTTTAATAGGCGGTTCACTAAGTTGAGAAATAGAATCCCCATAGCTCTAAGGCCGAACAACCACCAGTCCATTTGCTTTTATAAAAATGCATTCCCTAGGGACTTCAACTATGAACTCAGATAGGAACCCACACTTACCATTGATGCTTGTATGGAGAGAGCTATCATAATTGAAATAAATATGATAGATAGTGGTAAAATGTAGCCATCCTTAGCAGATCCCAGCCCAAGCCAAATTGAGAAGAAGCCTAAGAAAGTGGGTTTCAATATACTAAAAAAATTAGAACCCGATCCCATTGAGAAAATATCAATCCAATTGACAGAAATTTTCCGTTCGATGAATAATAGACTATCCAAAATAGAAAGGGATAAAGTAGATAATGGGTAACCTTCTTAGAACCAGAATGACAATAGACCTCCTTTTAGGAGAAACTTCAATAGAAAATGGAATAATGAGGGGGGAAGAAATGCAAATAATAATTGGAAAAGGAAAGAAGTCCAAAAATATCAAGATGTTGTCCCCAATCCCATGGCTTCAGCTAATGTGGCCTCTGATTTCCCTTTCTTCTATCCTATGTGTGATGCCCCCCATAATTTAGCCGATTGTGGGGTATACCTCAACCTGCATTCGAATGTTAACCTTGAAGAAGAATCAAACGAGGAGATAAGGGTGAATGCATGCTAGACTTGGGATGAAATAGTTAAGGGATCAAGAATCGAAGAAGAAGTGAACGAGTCTCCTAGTTTATGAGGGCAAACCCACAACCTTCACCCTTGATAGCATAAAATTTTTAAAAAGGCCATAGGATAGCCATTCTAAATGAATGAAACAAGGTAAGTTGGCACCCACAGTAGAAGAAGTGCAAGCCTTAGAAAGGGTTCATGCTACCAACCTTAGAAATAAGATAGTAGAGTTATATGCCGACCTTGAGTTGTCCAAAAAAAAAACATAACCTTTGGGGAGTTAATGATAGTGCCCAAATATAGAGAGCAGGTGTGTAAGGCCTTTGGATTAATTGAACCATGTGACAACCATGTTCTCAGTGCTTCACCTGCCAATCCTTCAAGCAGGAATCCTTCCTCAATTAGGCCTTTCTACATATCCCTTCGCTATGCATCAGGCTATGGATATAAATATGTGATTTATAATTGCATGCTCGATAGCGATGTGGCCCATAACATCATGCCTAAACAAGTAGTTGATCAATTGGGATTAATGTACAATAAATATTCCCCCCCATATCGGTTATGGATAGCATGCAAGTACCTTGTGTAGGGATAATCATAGGCCTTTTGGTTTTCCTGGATCAATATCCTAAGAAAGGCATCGTAATGGATGTGGTTGTGGTAGATGTGGATCCCTTATTTTCCCTATTATTGTCTAGGCACTAGGCAGAATAGCTAGGTGGTTCGATCCAGTTGGATTGGTCTTACGCCACTATACCCCTTTCAGCTAAAGAGCAGGCCACCCTAAGAAGGGAACCTTTTAATAAGCATTCTGTCGAGTTGAGGAGGTCTGATAATATGACAATTAATCTGGTCAACTCAGTGGAAGAAAAATAACTGGGTGTTTATTCCATATGGCACACACCTTTTCTCAAAGACATCCCCAATGCAAAAAATATGGATCCCAAAGTAAAGGTAGAAGTGGATGCAGAATCAGATAGGATTTTGACTACCAAAATGTGGACAATGACCTTTGATGGGGCTAATTCACAAACTGGGGTTGGTGCTAGGATAAACCTGATTGACATAAAAGGTAACTATTTGGGCATACCTTACCGCCTAGAGTTCCCCTGCACAAATAATATGGTCGAATACGAGGCATTATTGCTTGGGTTGAGAAAAGCTAAGGAACTTGGTATAAATTACCTCACCATTAGTGGAGATGCTGAACTCATCATACAATAAGTAAAAGGGAAATACCAGACTAAACACCCTAGGTTGAAGCAGTATAGGCAAGCAGTGCAAGATGAAATAGATAGATTCTTGGCCTTTAACCTATCTTACATCCCCAGGGAGAAAAACCATATTGCTAACCTATTGGTTATAAATGCATTCGGGGTAGACAGTCCCAAGATTGACACTGAGTATATGGATAGGTTTCCCACCATATCTATGTATCATCCCTCTATCCTAGATAATATGGTATACTTACAAGTTTTCCAGGATGACGTTGATATCAGAGATTTTATGGCTGTGCAAAATCATTTTGTTGGTATGATCTATGATGAAGAAGATGAAAAAAAACTGAAACATATCATAGGGGAACCCACATAAGTCATACAATTGAAAACCAATAAAATTTCTAAGGGGTTAGTGTCTTTAGAGACTTTGTTTGATGATTTCGATAGAGCACATAAGCTTGTATTTCAGGAATCTGAGGCCGAGGAGGTTAACATTGGAACAGTTGAAGAACCCAAATTAGTCAGAATAAATAGGGCACTCTCTGGGAAAGAAAAAAATAGTACATGGATTTTCTGAAGAAGAACATGGAAATTTTTTCTTGGAGCTATGAAGACTTGAGGACTTTCAATACTAATGTCATGACCCACATCATTCCCCTACAGGAAGGCACTAAACCTTTTAGGTAAAAATAGAGGAAATTTAATCCCACACTTCATCCTATCATGCAGAAAGAGGTACAAAAATTATTGAGTGCAAAGATAATCAAGAAAGTGAGATTCTCATCTTGGATAGCCAATTTAGTCCCTATCAGAAAGAAGAATGGAGAAATCAGGTTATGTGTTGACTTCAGGAACCTGAATAAAAATTCTCTCAAGGATAATTACCCCCTCCCTAATATGGAACAACTTCTATAGGCAGTAGTGGGGTCAGCCAAGATGTCCTTACTGGATGGTTTTTTAGGTTATAATCAAATCTTAGTCAACCCAGAGGACCGATATAAAACTACCTTTACCACACCATGGGGTACGTTCGAATATCAAAGAATACCTTTTGGGTTGATGAATGTTGGTGCCACTTTCCAGAGGGCCATGGACTTCACCTTCAAAGGGCTGATGTTCAAGATCATAGTGGTATACTTGGATGACATTACAGTCTTTTCAAAAAATCCTAGTGATCATTTCTCTCATTTATCCCAAGTTTTTGAAATATGCAAGGAGTATGGGATATCACTGAATCCAAAGAAGTGCTTATTTGGAGCCACCCATGGCAAGTTGTTAGGACACGTGGTCTCTAAAGAGGGAATAAGTATTGATCCTCAGAGGATAGAGGCCATTGCAAAAATCACACCCCCAAAGAGTATAAAGGGGGTTAGGTCCTTCTTTGGCAAGATAAACTTCGTCAAAATATTTGTTCCAAACTTTGCTGAGATTGCTAAACCTATTAATGATATGATAAAAAAGGATGCAAGCATAAGGTGGAATGAAGAGAACACGAAGGATTTCCAATGGATCAAGGATGCCATCACCACTACACCCATCTTGACATGCCCAGACCATTCAAAGGACTTTAGCATCTACTCATTTGCTTTAGAACACACCATAGCTGTAGTCTTATCACAAAAGGATGAGGAAGGAAATGAAATACCCATAGCATTCATGAGCTCAGGGATGAAAGGAGATCAATTGAGGTACAAGCTCATGGAGAAATAGGCATTCACTCTGATACAAGCCCTAGAACATTTTAAGAGTATTTTTGGTTCTAGAAAAGTAATTGCTTGCATCCCTTATATGGTTGTGAAATATGTCCTCACACAACCAGAGCCTATGGGAAGCTCAACAATATGGATGGTCAAACTATTGTAGTATGATGTCGAGTTCAAAGCAGTCAAAGTGATAAAAGGACAAGGGCTAGAAAAATACATGGCTAGTAAAGGAGGAGAAGATATGAACAATACCATCATAGCAGGGGATTTGCAACATGATAGATTAGTGGGTGATAATGAATGTGATTGGTACATAGACATCCTGTTATACCTATGAACCCTATCATTTCTACCAAGGGAAATCACAAATCCGGATAAGAAGCATCAAGCAACAAGCCCAAAAGTATTATCTCCAGGAGGACCAGCTTTATTGGAGACACCCAAGTGGGGTATTGTTATTATGTCTATCAAAGGATGAAGTCCCCAAGATCATTGAAGAGTTCCATGCAGGATTTTGTGGTGGCCACTTCGCTCCAAAGGCAAAAACTAACACTATAATGAGGGTGGGGTACTATTGGCCTTCGATGTTTAAATATGTCTACCAATTTTTCAAGGGATGTTATAGCTACCAAATTTTTATAGGTAAGAAGAATCTGCCTGCAATGCCACTGAAATCGATCATTGTTGAAGCCCCATTCACTCAGTGGGGAATAGACCTGATAGGAGAAGTCAACCCAAACTCCTCGAGAGGCCATAAATGGATAATTACAACAATGGATTACCTTACCAAGTGGGTCAAGGTAGCTCCCCTTAGGAGATCAACAACCATGATTATCATCAACTTCCTAGAGGAAAACATCTTGACCAGGTTTGGGGTGCCTAGAAAGCTTGTTATAGATAATGCCAAATATTTCACCTCCTTTGAGATGGTAGACTTTTATGCTAAGTACAGTATAGAGCTAGCTCATTCCATAAACTATTACCCCCAAGGAAATGGGTTAGCAGAATCCTCTAATAAAAATCTCATTACCCGAATCAAGAGGTCACTAGGGAAGAACAAAAGAAGTTGGGATAGTGAGTTAAAATATGCTTTATGGGTAGATAGATTATCAGTAAAAAGGGCCACAGGTAGATCACCATATGAATTGGTTTATGGGGAAAGTGCACTTTTGCCACCTCAACTGGAGTGAACAACTCTCTCTTTACTCCTTCAGGATCATGAAAAGCCTGATGCCCTACAAAGGAGGATGGATCATATTGTTAAATTGGAAGAAGATAGAAGAGAGGCAGTTACAAAGATGATTTCCAAAAAAAAAAGGATAGCTGAGTCATTCAATAAGAAAGCAAAAGGAAAGTCCTTTTTAGAGGGTGAAGTAGTACTCTACTGGGATCCAAAAAATGAAAACCAGGTGAGAAAGGTAAGTTTGAGCCAAAATGGTTAGGCCCATACCAAGTTGCTAAGGTGATTGGTCAACATACTTACAGGTTACAGGACTTGGAAGGAGAAGAAATGCCCATACCTATCAATGGCCAACATCTGAAGTTATTTGACCCTCTCCTTGAGGGTAATAGAGGCTAATTTGACTCCATTTCAAAAAAAATGTGTGTGTCTATAGTGTTTTATGTCTCTATGTACAAAGTTGTCATCAAGTCCTTTGTATTTTTTTCTTTGTTTTTGATTAGGTAGTATCTAGTCAAAATAGAGATTTTGGTGTTCTCAGGCGAATTCATGTAGTTTCGTAACATCACTCATTCTCCTGTCCCAATCAGAGCCGATGTTGGCCTTGTGAGAAACCCAATGTTTAACCATGAGTTTTAAATTTTTCTCCATTGGGTTAGCATCCCTTTTGTCTCTTGGGCACTCAAAATTCTATCGGGTGCATGAAATTTTAAGGGGCACACAAAATTGTTGAGGTCGTGCATCCCCTTGCATTTCGTGCACCCCTCCTTTGATGTTTAATGTTTAATGTTTAGATACTAGTATTTTTTTTTGAGTGCACAAAAAGGTATGGAGTATGAAAAACTCGTGCACCCTCCCTTTAAGTCATGCGCTCACTTTTAAATGGAGCGCTCACCTTGTTTAGAGTGCATGAGGGGTCTAATGTGTCGTGTGCTCAAGTCTTAAAGAGGGTGCACCTCGATTTAAAGGTCGTGTGCTTCCCTTTTGTTTCATGTGCCAATATTAAATGAGGTGCATGAAAAGGTAAAGGGCAAACGAAACTCATGCACCCTACCTCTAGAGTCATGCACCCAATTTTAAATGCAGTGCTCGCTTTGTTAGAGTGCACAAAAATGTATCGCATGCTCCAATTTTTTAAAGGGAGTGCACCATGTTCTAAATTTTGTGTGCTCCCCCCTTGTTGTGTCATGCACTTATTTCAAGTGGGGTGCACAAAAAAGCAAAGGGGTGTGTGAGCCTTGCTAAAATCATGCGCTCCCTCTCTTTGGAGTGCACCAAGGCCCAAAGGGTGCATGAAACTCATGCACCCTTCTTAAAGGTCGTGCGCCCACCCACTTAAAGCTATTAAAGGTGCATGAATTTCATGCACCTCCTCTTAAAGTTATGCATCTCAAATTTATGGCATGCAAGCATGCTGCACTTGATCTAATAAGGAAAAGATACATGGGTGGCTTGGATTTTTTAGTGCAGGAATTTGACCGAGAAGATTGAAAAGGGCTCCCTCTAATACAGATGAAAAATTGATCAACGTGCCCAACCCCCATGGCACGACAAATCAGACTCCCTCAGCCAATGAAAATCCAACATGCCACCTACTACCATTAATAGAAGCTCTTTAAAAACAAAGGTGGCAACGCTCCCCCAACATCGATGAGAGAAATTAAATAGGTACTTCCAGAAGCCATCGTAAATATCAATCATAAAATAAATTCAAGTTGGTTACAGACCAAAAAAGTTATGATAGATGGGGGTAAACATAGCCTGCGATTTCCTAATCTAATGGCTTCCTCAAGCATTGCATCAATCAGGGTTATGGATGTCAAAGCCCGCATTGAGAAAATAACAAGGGCTTGGCCGATGATAAAGAAAATAGGAAGGGCCAAAGAACCAAGTTCCTTGGTGGCTCAACTAATTTTAAATAGGGAAATTACACCGGACCAGCAGGAGGAACTAGAGAGCGTCACTATATACAGCTTTGACCCGACAGAGGAGGATAACCAATGCCACCCGACGTTGCTCAGGGGATTGTTTATGAAGGCGCAGAGAGATAAAGATGAGCCGAGCCCTGTCTGTAACAAATGGGACACAAACTTAGGAAAATTGGTTTGCCCTAGAGTCTACCACTCGTCAGATCTTCTAGCATGGTTGGCGGTGGCATATGATCCCAAAAACAGGACCATCAGAGATCATGCCAACCAGGTAGCATTTTGGCTCACGGCTGATAGAATTCGGAGGGTGTTCAGGCTTTCCACTGCATCTTTGATATTGGACTTCCAAGTGTTGACCCTCCAGTCCAACTTCATGCTCAATACCTCCTTCCCGGGCAGGCTTTTGAAGAGAAACAGGTCCATGCCCCCCAATTTTCCGATTTGCAAATCCATACTCCGCCCTTGGGCCCAGGATTATGCAGATATGATCAACCTAGTGCTGGGGACGAAGGATCTGGAACAGGTTACCAAGGAGGTTATGTTTTTGATCATTCAGTGTAACAAAAGAGATAAGATGCCCATGTACAGGTGGGAGGAAGTTATCAGTGACAATATCGATCAAGAATTGATAGAATTATAGGAAGCTATTATGGTAGACAAAGAGCAACTTCCTCCTTTCTCATATTACTCATTCTTAATTCACCTAGTCTTGGATCAAATGGAGTAGTCATTGGTCACTCAGATAGGGGGAGTGAACACCACCATAGTTTAGGACCAGTTGCTTTGCATATAGGAGGGTTGCTCTAGTTACACTACCTTATTTTAGAATGTCCTTCCAATTGTTCATGAACGACTATATGGAGAAAATCCTGATAGAATTGGGATCGGTGTAAAAAATTCCTGCATGAGGTTAATATGAGTGATTTCTTCCTAATAGAAAAATTTACATATATCAGGTTGTATGGGTCAAAGCTACCTCCAAAGGCACTGCCTTTCCACTATCCTACTTCCATAGCTATCCTGGAAATAACCAGGAAAATTGCTGAGGAAGTAAAAATCAGATCCATAAGGAAGAAGGGAGGAGTTCCTTGGCTACCCATCCCTTGCATAATGGGCCCTTACATATACATGGGCCATTTTAGTTTATTGAGGGCCATTTGGAACATGGATACATACTATTTCTCAGAGGTCACCTAGAGGTCTTATGATCCTTTTGGCTTCCATAAGAATACTGTTACAGGGAAATTGCCCCTCTTACAAGTTACACACAGGGTTGATGACTTTGAAGATGAAATGCAAAAATCCCTCAAGTAGGACCTATCACTAGAATTGGTCTAGCAAATGCAGGATAGGCCCCATAGCAAGCTAGAAGTAGTGGGAAATTATACCACCGACTTGAGGCTTCACAGGAATTTGTTAATGGAAAAAGTGGTCCCCTTGGTCCCCATTACAGTACCTAAATATTTCTAGGACCCCACCCTTCAAATCGTCAACCAAGATTCAGAATTCTTTGAGGTGACAATGAGAATTTTAGATGCCACCCATAGAGAGAAGGAAATACTCTTCATGTCTTCTAGATCATCCACTGCAACACTAAGGATAAAGGAGTTAGTAGCTCATTCCTCACATCAAGCATAAAGTTTAGCTATGGCCTCAATCCAAGTATTGATATCAACATATAGCCAAACTGACCTAGCAGTTGGCCAATCTTCTATGGTCTCCACCACCCTGGTGATCAATAAAAAGAACATCCAATTCATCCCAAGGCACTAAAGAAAATACAAGAAAAAAGGGAATTGTCAAGCATACTCTAGGATTATGAAGTCAAGATGGAGAACCCCTCATAATATCCAACTTGAAAGAAGACTAGGATTGAGTCATTCACTCCATATACAGAGAATTTCACACTGTTTAGGGTGAGAGAAGTGATTCAATTCATAGCTGATGAGGAGGATCAAATATAAGACATGGAGGAGAAGATAGCTCATAGTAAAGGAGTGAGCAGGGCCAAGAGAACAATAGAACAAAATACTTGCAATATATCCATTTCCACGGTTGCCATTCCCCTACCATCGAGCCTAAAGAAAGCCATAAATTATTTTTATAGAGGAGTGATGATAGCTACGACTGATCTTGTAGATATGATGAAATCACAAGCAACCTCTTAGGTACAAGTGAAGGAAGCTATAGAAAAGAAGGTGATAGTTTTGAAGACCAAGGCCACAGAAGTAGAACAATTACAATAGAAAGTGCAGTAGTTGCAAGCTAAGATAGATCAACTAAGACAAATGTTGACTTCTTCTCAAGGTACTACCTCATAGGTCGATGATCACCCCACTCTCATTGAAGAATTCAAGCAAGAAATGAAAGATAAAGTGCAGGAGAATATGTCCAATTTAACAATAGTATTTTATAATATCTATGCCACAAGGTACACTGCAGATGCTTTGAGGGACCTATTGCAACAAGTAAATCAAAGGATAAATCTGATATACCCTGTATTTCAGAAATTCAAAGAAAATTATGTGGAAGTCAGTGAGGGGGTGGTCACCCTAGGAGATGGATCCATCTGCTTCTTTGCAGAGGAGTACACAAAGGTCTTCATATGCTTGCAGAATAGGTCCAACTGGCTTCGATGGGATGAGGAGATAGCAAGCTCCAAAGAAGAATTAGAGAATGAACTCAATGACTATGGGTTCACATTGGAGGATTTTTTCCAAGTGCCCAACATTAAAGATTTAATATTTAATAAGATACAGGAATTTGAATTTGGTCAAAACATGAAGCTGATGAGGTAGTTCAATTCCTTGGCCGAGTTAATAGATCGCCTATGTGTATTCTTTGAGAACACCATGGAATGGTCCAAGGAATGAGTAAATAAGATTACACAAGATGTCAACATGTTAAAATTCACCTTGTCCTTCCACAATGAGGCTTGGATCTACATTGACTAGAGGCTACAAAATATCAAAAAATGAGTGGTAGGGGACCCACAAGAAGAGGTTCCCGATAACAAACAAGGTGGAGTGGGGTCCATCACAATAAAGGATGTAATTGATAAAGTTATGCTAGATCCACCTTCTCAAGGTGGTGGGGAGGTTGACATGCAAGAAGTGCAGTTATAGGAAGAATGGCATGGGCCACTTGTCCCTGTTTGTTCTTGCCATGATTTTGTACAAGACAGGAGATCAAGCCAGATGGAGGGCTGATGGGAAAGTGGTTACAACATGGTCCAATATTCTATTGATGCTATAAAAAGAGGAGCATTACAGTGAAAGAGTCTATCAAGCCTTAAAGAGCAAAATTTTTGTCCATGTATAGTTGTGTCTTGAAGTTAGTTGTATTTTCCTTTTGTGTGTGTTTTTCCTTTATCTCCTACATCGTCCTTTCTTCTGTCATTACCTAGGAATTGTCCAGGAAGCTTAGTCAATAGATATCATTTACAATGGATGCAAAAAGAGTTGGAGACTATCACATCACTGCAATCAGGATGGAGAGGAACATCTCCCTGTTACGATATTCAAACAGGGGTGTAATTGTAACTGCTACTATATAGACCCGAGCACTCTATTGGGTTCTTATATGTAATATTTTGATGAATATAAATTCCAACTCTATTCCTGGTATCTCCCATGTTAATGATTTATGTGTTGTTTGTTTGCATATTGCGGTATCCGAATGTGTGAATAGTATCCTCTCTTCACTAGTTTAATGGTTCATGTTTATTACATCATTTGAATAAATTTGAACAAACTAGTTTCTCTCTCCCGTTTCTCTCTTAGTTCATGAAGTTTATAAATCTGCTACGACTACCCAATGGACATGGCATTGGTCTGGTCTGAGTAATTTAAATGCTACATGGTTTGGTCAAAAAGAACAAAAACTAATGTAAAAACACTTAATCTAGTAAAACATGGGTTATAATATCAGAATGATAAACATCCAAGCCCATCATCCCATCATCCGAGGTTTCCTTACTTGACCTAGTTTTTCTAGAGTCTTATAGATAATATTTTCTTGGGTTAAATAGGTAGACCCACCAAAGTCTATAAATTGGTTGTGACCCATGGGATTTCTATGACGTGACACATCTTAAAAAGGGTAAGCGGAAGTTCCACACAACAGGTCCATATTTAGAGAAAAACCTAAGATATTGAAAATATAATTAGGATTCTTAGAGGAATAATTAAAAAGTATTTTGAAGGCTTTATCATCAATTCATAAATAAAGAAATATATTTCTATAAATCTCAATGTTTTCTTCTCTCTTCTTACTCACAATTTTATGAAGAATTATTTGTCTTCCTTTTGGATATAAGATCATGCAAAGGTTTTTAAATCACTAAAGGCTAAGGCTTAGGATCTCAAGAGAATGTCTAAGTTCTCAAAAAATTCAAACACTTGTGAATTCTATAATAGCAAAGGACATAATACAAGAAATCACTTGATTAAGATGCAAAACATTAAGGAGAAGTTTTAGAATATAAGGACCAATTGTCTAGATAATGAGGGAGGTTCAAATATTTTTGGTCCACTTGGAAATCCATTATGGTGGGGGATATGTTATCACATCTAATGTATCCTCTATTAAAAGTGTAATATGATTCATGGCAAAGGTTGAAAATATATGATGTAATAATATATAGACCTAAGGGCAATTATTGCACAATATACTTAATTTATTATAATATTTTATTATGTAATCCCTATGGGCCATATTTAACCTTGTTATAGTTAAAACCATCCTATAACTTGTAATTAGCCTTAACCCCTCTTGTTATGTCTATTTAGGTTAAACTCATTTATGTAATTGGAGTTTTGGTATTAGTATAAATACCCCTCAGCACTCCATCCATTGTATAAAAGATATATGATTATTATCTATGGATAATATAGTGATTATTTATGGTGCCATGGTTGCCCGATATATTTCTCTCTTCTATCTTTTTTTATATTCTCTATATAGGATTTGAGTGGGTGGAATGCTTCTATTTATTTTTGAAAATATTATGAATTCTAACATGGTATCAAAGAGGGTATGGAATGATAATGCTTGGTCACATAGGAAGACTATTGAAAGACTCAAATCCTCCCTCTAGATTTTATGATGAATTATTTCTTGAAATTTCATAAGTAGATTCTGCATAAAAAATAAAGAGGAGATCTTAATCCATAACATACTATTAAATTTTTCAAAGATCGTTAAAAATCCTCCCTCTTCATTTTTTTTTATCTAATCCTGATATAAAGTTTATAATTCTACTTTATTTTTGGTACCCTCCATTTCTACATGGTGGAAGAATAACATGTATGAACAATCTATTTGGTGCTGATATGTTTGAATTCAAATTGAATGCCACACATGTGACTTTTTCATGTGTGCACATTTGACTTGTGTGCTTGGAACATTCATAGATGCTTGGACCCTCCATCAAGGTAGATATTGGTTTGTTTCACATTGTCATGACTACACTCCATTGGCTAGGAAAAGTGGTGATAAGGCACTTGTAGTTAACCCAATAGAGAAAGATTGATTATAATGCTAGAATAATAAAAAGGAATCACTTTTATTAAGGAATCGTTGTTGTATTGTATGGGGAACCCAACAATTAATTAATAATTATATTCTTCGATGCCTCAACTATACCAATTGAAAGGCCTATTTCTACGAGTGTGAAGGTGTGATCAAAGGTCACAACCTTTGTGAAAGAGAGAGTGATTAAATAATTAACTAATAATGTGATTAGTATGGTGGTTAGGAGTAGAATCCTAACATGCCACCTTCCTTAAAAAGATCTTTGTCCTCAAAGCTCAAAGTAAGGAGATTCGTTGCTTGTTTTCCCAATTGAATTTGTGCAAGTTCTTGTACTATTTTAATGTTACTTTTTTGAAGGTAAGGATATATTGAAGGTTGAAACATTAGTGGGGGGTTGCTAGAAAGAATAGTAGAATCTTCCTTAGGAGAATTGTGATGACGGTAGGCTTCTGCTTTAGCTGATTATTCTTGTGTAGAATGAAGGGAAACTAAAGGTGCACTCACTCTTTTGCCTCCTTTTAGAATCAGGCTGCCTATACGATGAGAACTCACTATTGGTGATGAACTTGTGTGTAGTTATTTGAGAGTGTATGTCTTGCCTTCATTGTTTACTGAATGGATGTCTACCTCATATTTTCTTTGTGCATTGAGCACTTCTTCCACATCAACCTCATTTCCTTCATTGTTATGATCAGGTGCTTTGGTCATGTCGTGCACATCTCCCTCACCTTCTTCCTCTATGGAGTGACAGGGATCAACTATATTCAATAAATATAATGTTTGTGTAGCACAACAATGAAGGGGCCCAAATTTCTCATCACAAGTATAGCAGAGGTCTGTCGCTCGTCATTCCTCCATTTCTTGTAGGCTAAGGTACTTAACTGGCAAGGGTTTGTGTTTTGGAATAGCGTGTGTGAATGTCAATTTATCAATAGGTTGCTCCCCATGTTGACGTTGAACATTGAATGTATCATCGGATAACAAGGCTAATCCAATGGATTCCTGTAGGGTGCAAGGAGTGTACATCATGATCTTAACTCTAATTTCTTCTTTCAATCCATTGATGAACCCACTTATGAGGACTGATTCGTCTAACCCTATGATGCGATTGGCGATATCCTGGAACTGAATTTTATATACACTCACTGACATGATTTGACATAGGTGGGCAAGATTAAGTAGCAAAAGTAGGTTGGGGTCATGAGATATTCTTCCATCGGCCATTTGCATAGTCGTTTGGTGAAAAGGTGTCACAAAAAGTGTTGAAAGTCATCACAAAATTTTCTTGAAAAATTATCATTAAAAATTGCATAAAAGTCATCCTTCGGCCATTGCGGTTAGGTTTTGGAGATTTTATAACCTTCGTAAGTGGCAGAATTAGCAAGAATTTTCAATGCCTTGACAAATTTTAGCAAGAATTTGCAATAGTAACAAGTCTTACAGGGTTGTGATATAGTGGATCGCGTGAGTGTGGAACATCTGGCAAGATGTAGGCTTGGTTTGGTGTTTTAATTGGTTGTTCGCATATGGCTGTGAACAAAAATGGTTGTGTTTTTGTTATTTAATCGGTTGTTTTCCTTCAGTCTATGAAATTTATGGTGGGTTTTAGTTTACCTAACTACCCTATTTTTTCACCTGTGCTCATTGGTGGTTCTCTATTTGCTGTAGGGGCTCACTGTTTGCTGCAGGTGAGGTCCTAGTTAATACATGGACATCGAATAAATGTAGTGCCAACGTTTAGGATACTAAGTTTCGTCGGTGACTAAGTCTTGGTATTCTGGAGTAGGGAAAGGATACGAAGACGTTGTGATGCCGTATTTTGCTTGAAAAATTTGATATTAATTTTTGATGCCCTTTTTTAAACTTCCTTCTCTTCGTTGTCTATGACGTCGACAAACCTTTCTCGGTGATCGGAAATTTAGATAACCTTAGTCAAAACTTTGATAAAATAAAAAAAAATTCACCAGTTTCTTAGGCTCCGTCGGAAAACAATGCTCACATAGAAAAACTTCTAAACAGTGATGACAAAAGATTTAACGGTGATTGGAAACGAATTTATGATGCTAGAATTATTTAAACCTTAGGTTATTTAATTTTTCCTTTCACCTGTTTTCGAATGCGCTTGCCAGAAACATAGGGTGAGCGACTAGTTGGAATTTTTTTTTTAGCGAGTAGCAACGTTTTGTGAATCCGATTAACCATATAATAGTTCTTTTCGATTTGTGGCAGGTATTTTAGATGTTTTTAGTCAAAAATGGATGCCTGAAAATCGTTGGTTTCTTCTGCTCATCGGGCTGTCACGTATGCAGGGGATTCGTGACGCTGTGAATTGTATATTTTCCCCAAAAAATTGCAATCAAAACCACACGATAAAACGAAGAAGGGAAAAAAAAATGTTTGATTATTTCTTCCCCTTTGACGAGGCTATGATACTAGATGTAGTGAACCCAATAGAGAAAAATTGATTATAATGCTAGAATAATAAAAAGGAATTGCTTTTTATTAAGGAATCGCTGTTGTATTGTATGGGGAACCCAATGATTAATTAATAATTATATTCTTCGATTCCTCAACTATACCAATTGAAAGGCCTATTTCTACGAGTGTGAAGGTGTGATCAAAGGTCACAACCTTTGTGAAAGAGAGAGTGATTAAATAATTAACTAATAATGTGATTAGTATGGTGGTTAGGAGTAGAATCCTAACAACACTTAGGATAAAAAGTTTCAAGTTCAAGGTTCTATGCCTCTATTTTTACTACAAGTTGAAAGGAAAAAAATGTCTCTTCGTCAATCTTAATAGGAAGGCTCTCCTATTGGTTATCATGCCCCCTACTCTTCATTAAGACCAATGATATTTTTTTATAGAAGTAGTGCCCAAATGGATGTATGCGATCACTAAGGCATTGATATATAAGTAATCAAGGGATCAAGGCTAGGTGGGAATAACAAAAGTATTTTATCATTGGTCTATATAGAGAAGCTATCCTTTTGGCTATCATACCTTGTATTCTTCAAGGATACAAGGAATTTTTTGGTTGTAGGAGTAGTGCTTAGATGGTTGATTAGTCATTGCTAAGGTATTTATGGACAAGTGGTTAAGAGATTGAGGTTGGGTGGGAATATTTTTTATTCACCTTTTATTTTTTGCATGGAAATTTTGCTAATGATCACACTTTTATCTTGAAAATGCATGGTGGACACGCTAGTTAGCAAAATATTTCTAGCATGTAGGAGAACAAAGTTTTATTTCAACTATGTATTTATCAAATATAATTGATTGAACAACTTTTTGGCTAACATGACATCTAGGGATGCCACAACCCAATATTTTATACTTATATAACCATTTATCCAATCACAGTGAAACAAGTGGTAGGGTTTTAGTCATCTAGAAATGACTAGGTGGCATAAAATGAGTCGTCATCACCATTGAATGAGTAGGTTCCAAGTGGCATATTGTGATTTGCTATTACTTTTCTAAGGTTTGAGTCTTTAATTTTTGCTTTTTTGAGGGTTACTTGGGTAAAAATTTTGAAGGTCATAATTTTTGCATGCAAAAGTGTTTTGAGCATATTTTTTAATCACTTGATTTTTTAAGATCTACACATTAGTAACATCTATTTATGGATTTGTTCTAGTGTTAGGGGTCGAATTGTGTGGCATAGTACTTAATCTCTATTTCTCTATTTTTCAATGACTTTACATAGATTTTTATGAGGGGTACCAGTCCCCTCATATTGAGTAGGATTTTAACCTTGGACCTCCCAAAGAGAAGCCAAAGACATTACCACTACAATAAGCTTGAATTTTTAATCTCTATTCCCCTATTATGAAATGAAATATTTACCATATTCTAAATAATTAGAATCTTTGGTCCACTAATTTGAGAGATGTAGTTGGATTTGTGATACTTGTAGTAGATTTTGGGTCTTTTGGAGGTATGCAAGAAAAGGATTTATGATGTTTTTTAGTTAATCCCTCTTCCTCCTTTTGGAAATTGATTCAACTTGTTTATGAAAATATAATCATTCATGATCTCTTCCTTCTTCTATTTCTTGTCTAGATAATCTTGAAAGTTTATCATAACTTATTTTTTAAGCATGCTCATGCAAAGCCTCTATTGATGTTGGAAATCGAGTGGTCCAAGGGCAAGTGGAAGTCTTTAATTAATGTGGTGTATGTTGTAAAAGAAAAATCCATGCCTTTAAGTCATACCTTATGTAACTATGGAAGATTGAAGCAATTTATCTTTAGAGGTGGTGGTGATATTGAATTATATTTTTTATTTGAAGTCTTAGAGGAAGTATTTTTTGGATGTGCATAAGAGTATCTAACAGTGGTAGTGATTATTATGGTCTAGCCTAAGGAGACTCTTATGCAAGAGGAATTTTTATAGAAATAGACATCAAATGATGAGGGGGATTCAAACGAGTCTATATCAAATATAGAGGATCACTAGAGAATCTATTGTGGGGGAGATAGTATTATTACTCATGTATTATCTCCTTGGTACCTTATTTATATTATGAGGAGATGTGGAAGTTTAATCTGATTCATGGCTAAGGTAGACATCGAATGATGTAATAATGTATAGGCCTAAGGAGAATAATTTTTGTTGGACATTTTGAGTAGATGAGTTGTCATTGATGTCAAGAGTGAGTGGTCATTGATGTCAAAAGTCAATTTCAGTGATCAGTGTGAGGAGAAGCAGTTTCACAATCAGTAGAGTCCGTTTCCAGTTGGTCAGATCCGATAGTTAGATGTGGTCCAAAGTGCAAAGAAGAGGCCAAAGAAAATATTATTATAATATTTTATTATAATGTTAAAAAAGAAATTTAAATTAATTAATATAATTTTATTATAAATTAATTTATTAATTAATTTAATTAACTTTCAAAAGTTACTTAATTATAATTTAATTTTTAATTTAATTAAAAATTAATTTATATTAATTTAAATAACCCTAAAGAGGGTTATAAGGGTTAAAATGAAAATAAAATTTCATATTCGATTTAAGCACCGATGTTTATGGCACAAGAGGCATCGTGTATAAATAATGTTAAAGACCTTTACCTTACCATCCAATGCTATTGATCGAATCTCCTATGCTCCATAGAATTTGTGTGCAAAAAGGAAAAATACTTTTCACGCTTTTCAAATGGTCTTCGATGGTGAAGGAATAAATCAAAGGGAGTGCCAATACATAGCACCAAAGGTGCTGGTAGCACATTTGACAATGATGAAAGTGCTAGGGTGTGTGGCAAGGAAGGCACACAGGTTTGAATCCCTTCGGGTTTACTTTTTGCAAGGCAGAGATGACACATATTTTAAGCAAGCACTGGACAAGGGGTTAAAGAGAGGCTTGTGCCTTCCCCTCCCCATGGGAGTGCTTAGCCCACGTGGTGGGCTAGCACCTTGATAAGGCACTCGGTGGAGAGTTCTCGTGTTCAAAACCCACTAAGGACTTTTTGGTAGTGACAAAGGTATGTGCTTATGTCATTTGTGTTGGTCGCTGAATTTTGGATGTGCTAAGGTTGAAAGAAAATAAAATATTTTTATGTACCTTAGATAAAAAAATAAATTTTTTTGATGGTTTATGAGGTTTAATTTTTTCTTGAGTTAATTTGGTTATTAAGTGTTTTGAGGGAGATAAAAGGGTAGGCAAATATTATTTTGAAAGATTAATTTTTGAAGATTGATTTATTAAAATTGGAGGTTATAAGGAGCAATTTGAATGATTATTTTTATGTGTGATTTGATGATTGCTAATTTCAAGAAGGAGTAATAAGGTGTATTTGAGATTGATTATTTTTATAATTGAGAAATATTTTGAAAGAGTGTTAGTGTGAAATTTTTTTATCTAACCATTGAAATTGGCAAAGAAGAAAATTGTGATTGAGACAGGTTTTAAGGGCACTTCTACATCAAACAAAAGGTATGGGCACATCTTCCTAGTGAGTGATTGTTGAATGTTGTGAATGCTAAGTTGGAGTGCAAATGGTTTTTCTCGAATAAGAGTTGTTGATAAAACCTTGTTTGATGACATTTTTGAGTTGATTGTTGAAGGTTTTCTGAGTAAGAGTTGATGATAAAAACCTTGTTTGATAAGCATTGTTGGAAATATTGAGTGAGAAATTTGAACTAGGGTTTGTGCAAAGATCATGAGTATCATTTTTATGTGAAGTTGTCAAATATCATGAGTATCATTGTTATGTGAAGTTGTCAAAGATCATGAGTATCATTGTTATGTGATATTAGCATTATTTTTGAAGCAATTGGTTGAGTGAGGAACTTGAACTAGGCTTTGCAAAGATCATGAGTATAATTGTTATGTGAGGATTATTTGATAGGCATTGTTGTTGAAGTGATTGGTTGAGTAGAAGTAATTGAGAATAATGGTGAATGTGAAGCATATTGAGTCTCTAACAATTTTATTTATGTTTCTATGAGATTGGACAAGTTCTAGTGAGGATTTTTTGAGCAAATTTGAGGTAATTTCTAGAGAGGACTTGTGAAGAAATTTATGCGAGCTTTTGTGGAAGTTTATAATACATATTTGAGGAAAAATATTGTTGAGCAGATTGGATAAGTTCTAGATAAAACTTGTGGACAGATTAGCATGAGATTTTGTGGAAGATTACAAGGCAAATTTGAGATAAGTCTTTGAGAAGACTTGTGAGTAGAGTTGATTGACTGATTTGTTCAATCCTTGGGTTAAGGTTTAGAGTAGATGTAGAAATTCTTATTGGTGATTCAATAAAGATTTGTGTTAAGGCTTGATATAGATATTGAGGACATATTTATGCTAGAATGGAGGACTATGTTTAGTGCAGATTTGAGGATAGATTTTGGTGCAGATTTTAGGATAGGTTTGTGCTAGACCAGAGAAAAAGATTGAGCAAATTTATGCTAGACCAAAGGACTGTGTTTAGTACAGATTTAAGATAGAGCTAAGAGTAATATTTGGAGGTGATAGAGTATAGAGGATGACAATATCTAGTGGATAGAGATCCATTAGCCAAGGCAATGAAGATAGGTCTTCTGAGTGGGGACATGAGTATTCAGTGAATATAAATCCATTATCCAGTGTAGTGGAGACTAGTTCTTCTATAAGATCACCAACCAGAGCTAAGGAGAAAGAGTTCTCCCGTGGATAGAGATCCATGAACTTGATTAGGGGATTGGTGTCTCCTTTGGACAGAGGTCCATAAATATTGTAATAGGGAAATGATTCCCAAGAGATTGATTAAGAAAATTTTAGTGAAATATTTTCTTCGTGGAGTAGCCCACATTGGGTGAACCACATTAAATTAGTGTCTCTATTGTATGTGGTTATTTGTGTATTGCTTTTAAAATTATTGTTGATATTACTATCTATACATTGCATAATATTGATTGGAAAGAAAAGTAAAAAGTGGTCTTATACTGGTCACCCCCCCTCAGTATAAGCTTGTGTTCTTCAATTGGTATCAGAGTGGGCTCCTTTTGAAGAGTTTTACAGCTTGAAGGAAAAGCTTACAATAAGACAATGGATTCTAAGAATGGGTCCTCAGATAATTCAACTCCAGTATTTTATGGAAGCGATTATGTATTTTGGAGTATGAGAATGAAGATCCACTTGATGGCACTTGGCAATGAAATTTAGGAAGTAGTTGAAAATGGATACATACCACCAGCTACTACACCTAAAAATAAAGATGGTAAGCTTCTACATAATTACAATTCAAAAGCAATGAATGCAATTTTGAGAGGTTTGTATATAACAAAGTTCATAAAAATTATGCATTGCAAAGATGCAATAGGAATTTGGGACAAGTTGTAAAGCATATATGAAGGAGATAAAAGTGTCAAAAAGGCAAAGATACGAAATATCAAAGGACAATTCGAAGAATTAAGAATGAAGGATGAGGAAAACATTAGTTCTTATCTACTTCGTGTAGACAAGGTTGTTAATGCCATGAAAGGACTTGGACTTGAGATTGAAGAATCAATGTTTATGATAATATATTAAGATCTCTTCCAAAAACATTTAGTGAAAAGATTTTTGCTATAGAGGAATCAAAATATGGTGATTCTTTGACAAGAGATATGTTACCTGGTATTCATATAGCTTTTGAGATAGAACAAAAGAGGAACCTAATCTTAGGAAGGAAGAAACCTTCAAATCTACTAAGAAGACAAAGGGCAAGAAGTCAGATTCAACCAATGAGTCATCCAGTGATGAAGAAGATAATTATGGCAGAAGGAATAAGGATTCAAGAAGATTTAAAGATGCAAAATATGTTAGATATTTTAATTGTGGAAAGTATGGTCACTATGCAATTGATTTTCAAGAAGCCAAAAATAACAATGATGAAGGAAAATAGGATCATAAGAACAAGGAATAAAAAAAATACAGGTACCAAAAGAAAGTCAAGGATTGACAAGGCATGCAAGGAAAGAAGTTCTTTCGAAGACAAAAAAGGAGCTACTATGCAGACAAGGAAAGTAAGTACTCAAGTGATAGTGATGTTGGTTCTTCAAATAATGATAAAGGTGAAGTCCTATTTCTGATAGAAGAAAAAGAAGTTAAGAAAAAATCACCAATAATTCTCAAGTGTTTTAGATGTGGTAATTTTGGACATCTTGAAGATAGTTGTATAAGGAATAGTTTCAGTTTTAGTGATGATGAATATGAAGATGCATTCGAAGGATCAGAAGAGAATATTCTAATGGCATTAGAAGAAGAAGGAGGTGATCCTATAAAATATGAGTTAGAAAAGAATGAAGATGTTTTAAAAGGCAAACAAATAGAGGAAGAATCAGAGAAAGGATAAGTTGATCTTGATGGAGAGCTCATTTATGCTCTTGACACATTAAAGAAGGTAAGAAAGCAAAACTACCAACTTGAGATTCAGTTTCAGAAATATGATGAAGAGAGAGAAAATGTTATAGAGGATCTAAACAAGTCAATTTCTAAGACAAAGAAGTTCAAGTATAAGTTAGAAGCAAAGGTATTAGAATGTGAAAGGTTAGAACAAGAAGTAGCTTCACTAAGGAAGGAAGTAGAAAAGTCTAAGGATAAGCTACACAAGTTTGGAAATAAATCAAAGAATCTAGATAATATTATCAAGGTACAAAGATGGTCAACAAAAAAAACATGTCTTGGTTTTGAATAGGCTCAAAATAAACAAGAAGAAGAGTCAAATTCAAGTTCTGAAGAAGAAGAAACTTTAGAAGAAGCTAGTGTAAGAGAAAGTGAGATTTCTAAGGATGATTTGGACAACAAAAAATTCAATAAGGAAAAGAATAATATACAAAAGAGGAACAGATGGAACAGGAACCAACATAGGGTAAAAGAGACCAATGAGGTCAGGGTAAGAAAATTTCAATCGATGATGCTTCTCATGTCGTAGATTTGGGCACAAGGCTTCATAGTGGATGACACATGAAATACAAGAATATGGGAACTTTAGAAACATACAATTATTTCATGGGTATTGCTACTCATGTAATCAGTTTGGTCACAAGGTAATGAATTGCAGGGTCCATGATAGGAATAGATATGGCTTCACAAGAAGAAATCCCAAATTTTTGCACCTTCAAGGAATAACAATATTAAGTGTTACAAGTGCAATAATGATGGACATACAACACAGTGGTGTAGAGCAAACATTCCATAACCAAGCATGAACAGGAACAGAAACAAGAACAAGAACATGGGCATGAACAGGAACATGAATAAGAACAGGAACAGGAACATGAACAAGAACAAGAACAAGAACAAGAACAAGAATAGGAACAGGAACAGGAACATGAATATGGACATGAACAAGAACAAGAACATGGACATGAACAAGAACATGGACATGAATAAGAACATGAACAGTCAGAGGAATCAGAAGGATCAGATGAGAAGGAAAGTAGACAAATATGAAGATCAATGCTTGATAGGAGTAGAAATACTCCCACCCCAGAATTAACCACCTCAAGAGGAGGTGGGGGAGGGACTAAGCTAAGAGAATCATTACTAGCCTTGAGCCCCAAAGGTGACCCTTTGCCATTGATTTCAAAGGAGTAGAGATTTTATTAAGGGGAAGAGATTTGATTTAAGAAGAGAGCATTGAGTCAGAGAGAGATGTTTCCTAGGGGAGAAGGACATAAAAAGGTTAAGGAAATTTGAAAATATAATTGTGTTGCCATCAATGACAAAGGGGGATCTTGTTGGACATTTTGAGTAGATGAGTTGTCATTGATGTCAAGAGTGAGTGGTCATTGATGTCAAAAGTCAGTTTCAATGAGTAGTGTGAGGAGAAGCAATTTCACAATAAGTGCAATCAGTACAGTCCATTTCCAGTTGGTCAGATCCGATAGTTAGATGTGGTCCAAAGTGCAAAGAAGAGGCCCAAGCAAATAATATTATAATATAAAAAAGGAAATTTAAATTAATTATAAATTAATTAATATAATTTTATTATAAATTAATTTATTAATTATTTTAATTAACTTTCAAAAGTTACTTTAGTTAATTATAATTTAATTAAAAATTAATTTAAATAACTCTAAAGAGGGTTATAAGGGTTAAAATGAAAATCAAATTTCATATTCGATTTAAGTGCCAATGTTTATTGCACAAGAGGCATCATGTATAAATAATGGTAAAGACCTTTGCCTTACCACCCAATGCTACTGAACGAATCTCCTATGCTCCATCGAATTCATGTGCAAAAAGGGAAAAGACTTTCCACGCTTTTTGAAATATCTTTGATGGTGAAGGAATAAATATAAGGAGCAATCTCTTGATTAACTCCTACTTTTATATTATTAGGATTGGGAGAGATGAGGAGCGATGGAGGAAGCGAAGGAGGAGCAAAAATGACAGGCAAAAATTTTGAACCAACGGAAGGAGAAGATCCAGAGGCAGGGCAAAATGCTGTAGCTGGAAAGGAAAAGGATTCCCTGTCAGCTCAGTTTGAAAATGCTAAAGGTACAGATCCTCCAGATAAACCCTCAGATAAAGGGTCCCACTGGGATTTGGGAGCTGGCAACAAGGGCCCAACCTTTTTGGAAATGTTGAAAGGGAAAAAGAAGGAGCTAGTCAGTGAACTACCACCCCTAATACCAAACAATAACAGGTTAACTACGCCAATGGAGATTATGGAAAGACTCTTGGATATGGAGGCATCATCCTTAGTTGGCAAGTTTTTGGGAGGAAGGTCGGACATTGAGACTATTCGCTCATGGGACGTGACAAAGTGGAAAAATTTAGGAAGCTTAGAAATTGTAGCCATGTCAAGAGGTTTTTTTATGATAAGACTCAACAAAAAATATGATGCAGAGCGCATCTTGACAGGAGGACCCTAGTTTCTAGGAAGGCGTAGCCTCTTTATGAGGAAGTGGGGGGAGGATTTCAACCCTGAGAAGCAGAACATTAATATAGCACCCATTTGGGTCCGCTTACCAAACCTCCCAACCCAATTTTTTAATGAGTACTGGCTTAGTGGCATAACAAAGATGATAGGAGAGCTCATGGCAATAGACCATTCAACCCGGGCAAGGACTAGACTGACGCATGCTAGGATCTATGTAAATGCAAACTTGGATTCTGATCTACCTTCTCAGGTGGAACTAGCATATGGAGAGTTTCTAAGGATTTAGCCTATGGAGTATGAGAACAAGTCGACATTTTGTAGCGTGTGCAAAACCTAGGGCCACCTTTAAGACCAATGTCTGACAATAACTGCAAACAAGGAAGCCACGAGCAAAGGTTTTATGGGGAAAGCTAATGGGAGAGGGATCCCAAAGTTTCAAGTACTACGTATTAACTTGGAAGGATACAGACAAGGTAAGAATAACCAGGCTGACCAAGCCAACACAGAACTAACAAAAATCCAAGAGAAAGGAAAGCAACATAACGAGGGAGGCAAAAATCATAAGGTATGTAATAAATATCCCAACTTGAACATGTTTGATATCCTAGAAAATATAGAAGTTGAAAAAGAAAATAATAAGGATGATACCATCAGTGTCAAGTTTCCTGAAACCCTAGACTCCCCATCCAAATCGGGACCATCCACAGCTATGACAAAAAGCCCCAAAAGCTATGCTAAAAATGAAGAAAAATTGCCAAGTCATTTCAGTTTAAACATGGAAAAAATAGAGTCAAGAGTCGAAGTTGTGGAAACAAGAGCTAGGAATGTAGCTCCTAATCTAGTAGTGGAGCAAATTATCCCTTATTAGACGAGCCCAATGGTAAAAGGTTCCTTGAAGGAAAGCCCCCTGTTTAGGAACCAAATAGGAGAGGTGAACCAAAACAAGGCTGAGGATGAAGAGGGAATTGAAAACCCCCAAAATGAGGAAGAAGGTTCAAGCCCTAGAATATCACAGTATATGCCCCCTCATTTCAGTCCAAAATAGACTAGAAGCACTACCAAGCCTCCGCTAGATTATGGAAGTGAAACAAAGAAAGGGAGAATATCTATAGCAGAGCACTATAGAATGAGAATCAATGAAGAAATTGCAAATGGAAAGCAAAAAACATTGTTACAGCAAGCTATTCCTGGTCAGGATAATAACAAAATTGACAAACCCCCTTTGGATCAGGGAAGGGGGTGAGGAAAAAATATCAAACAGTCTAAATGAAGGTTCTCTCATGGAATGTGAGAGGCCTAAAAAACCCACCAAAACAAAGTATGGTGAATTCTATAAGGAAGGATTGGAATCCTACTATTATTTTTCTTCAAGAAACCAAAACAAATGCGGCATAATCAGCACTTATAGCTAGAAGGATTTGGAAGCAAGGGGAAGTGACCTTTCAACAGGCGAGAGGAGCATCTAGGGGCCTCATGATCTTATGGGATCCTATTAAAATAGAAGGAAGTATTATTCAGGCAAATGAAAGAGTCTTAAGCATATTATTTTATGATTTTGATACTAATAAGAATTGGATTATGTCAAATGTTTATGCCCCCACCTCTGTCCAAGGGAGGTATGAACTATGGGAGTTTTTGGGGCATTTGAGCCAAGCTTTTAAAGACATTCCTTGGGTGATTGGGGGAGATTTCAATACCCCCATTTACCCATATTATAAGAAGGGAGGATCTGGGTTACCCTCAAGGAGCATGGAGGACTTCAATGAATTCATTAACACAAATGAATTGATGGATGTAAGACTAAAAGGAGCCAAATTTACATGGAGTAACAAGAGGATAGGAAGTCGACTGATTCAAGAAAGGTTGGACAGGTTTTTTTTATCCAAGGAAGCTACAACAATGTTTGGTGATTCAACGTTACAAGCCCTTCCTAAATGTGCTTCAAAACATAATCTTATTCTATGGGAGGCATTTCAGGCTAACTCATTTAAAAAGCCATTCAGATTTTTGTCAATGTGGGTTAAACATCCGAACTTCAAGAAACGAATAGAGGAATGGTGGCAACAGCCTATCCAGGGAAGTGCTTCCTTCAAACTATCTCAAAAACTTAAGATGGTGAAAAACAACCTTAGAATATGGAATAAAGAAGTCTTTGGAAATATTTTTGAGAATAAGAGAGCAGTGGGGGAAAAAATAAGAATAATAGAAAGCAAAATCCAAAATGGAACCTATGATGAGGCGACAAGGACTGAAGAGAAGGAAACCCTTTGTGAGTTTTATAATATTTTAGCTTATGAAGAGATGTATTGGAGGTAGAAATCAAGGGCATTATGGCTAAAGGAAGGGGACTCTAATTCAAAATTTTTCCATGCTACCACATTGAGCAATAGAAGCAACAATAATATTAGAAATTTAACTAAGGTGGATGGATCCTCAACTCAAAACATTCAAGAGATCAGGGACGCGGCTGTTAATTTTTTTAGTTCATTATTGGGTGAAGAACAGGCCTGTAATGCCCAAGCAAAGGAATCTCTCCTTCAATTCATTCCACAAATCATTGATGAAACGATTAATGAGTCTCTTACAGCATCTTTTTCAGACGAAGAGGTCAAGGAGGCTTTGTTTAACATGGATCCTGACAAAGCTCCTAGGCCGGATGGGTTTTCACCACTATTTTTCCAAGTTTGTTGGGATATTGTTGGAGCAGAAGTTATTGCTACAATCAAGGAGTTCCAAAGTTCAAATAATATTCCAAGGGGTTTCAATTCAACTTTCATTGCTTTGATCCCTAAAGTCCCCAACCCCAAGACTATGGTCGAATTTAGGTCGGTTAGCCTATGTAATATATCCTATAAAATTCTGTCCAAAGTTTTAGCCAATCATTTGAAGAAAGTTCTACCGATTATCATTGATCCAAGTCAAGGAAGTTCTGTACAAGGAAGACCAATCTTAGATGGAGTTATTACTGTTCATGAGGATCTTCATACAGCCGCTCAGACCAAAAAAGCAGTCATGGTTTTAAAGTTAGACATGAAAAAAGCTTATGACAGGATAAATTGGGAATTCCTAGAGGCAATTTTATTAAAATTTGGCTTCAACATGAAATGGGTCAAGTTAATAAGAGAGTGTATTTCTAAGACTTGTTTTTTAGTTTTGGTTAATGGGTCTACTACAGGTTTTTTCAAAGCAAATGTGGTCTAAGACAAGGAGATCCCATAAGTCCTATGATGTTCATCATTGTAGCTGAGGCCTTGGGAAGAACTGTTAAGGCAGCAGCGATAGCTGGACTCATATCGGTATCAAGGCCACGTTGCTAACTACCCCGGTGACACATCAACAATTTATTGATGATACATTGCTACTGACTTTGGATTCTGTGGTTGAGGCAAGAAGGATTAAAAATATTCTCATAATGTATGAAGAAGCAGCTGGATAGAAAACAAATTTTGATAAGAGTAAACTTTATTTCATCAATACCCCCATTCCTAGGCAAAACAGCATAGCAAGGATCATGGAATGTCAGATTGCATCCCTTCCCACCTCCTATTTAGGTCTTCCCCTATTTACAAAAAAACCTGAAGGATCAATGTGGAACATAGTTCTGGAGAGGATCCAAAAAAAGCTAGTAGGTTGGAAAGGACATCTCGTTATCTCAAGCAGGCAAAGCAGTTTTAACTATGGCTTTACTTCAAAGTATACCCGTTTACTTCCTATCAGTCTTCAGAGCTCCCAACAAGGTGTATCACAAAATTGAGCAACTTCAAATTTTTTTCTCTAGTCAGGGACTGAGGATAAGAAAAGGATCCATTTAGTAGGTTGGAACAAGGTTTGCAAACCTAAAGCTGATGGGGGGTTAGGATTGAGGAGAGTTGCTCTCTGTTAGCCAAACAAGCATGGCAGTTATTGACTAAGGTCGATAATTAATGGACTGCCATAGTTAGGAGGAAATACCTCCAAGGTGTGAACTTCCTTAATGACAACTTAGCAAGCAGGGGGTCTAATTTTTGGAAGGCAATCCTCATAAGCAAGGATCTTGTCAATAAAGGTCTTCGATGGATTCTAGGAAATGGGCAAACAATAGACTTTTGGAAGGATCGATGGGTGAGAGCTGAGGAGTTATCCCAGAATCCTCGTTTGGCTAGGATTCAAGAGCATATGGAGCAGCATATTGGGAAGAAGGTTGCAAATTATATGTGGCAGGAGTATCAAAAGGTGGAAACACATCAAAGTACAGGGTTTTGAAGCAGAGTCTGAAGAGCTTTATAACATTTTAACTTAGAAAATTATTCCCTCTAGAGAGGATGAAGATCACATTGTTTGGGATGAGACTGAAAGTGGTGACTTCATAGTTAAGTCTGCCTATAATTTGCTTCTCAATGTGGAAGGTCAACAATTTCAATTGAGTTTGGTTTGGATCAAAGGCTTAATTCCTAAAATATCCTTTTTTTCATGGCTGGTGATTCAAGGAAAAATCCTCACTATGGACAATATGTTATCCAAAGGTATGGTTATTGCTAATCATTGCTACATGTGCAGGGCAGGATGCGAGACAACCCAAAACTTGTTTCTAGAGTGTCCGGTAGCAGAGTCCATCCTAGATGAACTTTTCCAAGCCTTTAGGATCTCATGGGTTAAGCTTGCTCTTATATCCGAAGTGTTCCATCAATGGCCTCAACCATTTGTTAGCCTAAAACTTAAGTACCTATGGAAAATATATTGGCATCATTTTCTTTGGCAGATTTTGCTAGCAAGGAACCATAGAGCCTTTAAGGATACCATTCACAACCCAAAAACCATCCTCAACAGGATTATTGTCTTTGCGAAAGAAAAACTTAGCACCTTAGTGGATGAGAACCACTCAATTCTTCCCAAAGAAAAACAATTAGCTTAGGCCTTAGGTATTGAGGACAAACCTTCTATTACTTTGCCCAATCCCAGAAATGGGATTTCTTGGGAGCCACCCTCCCAGGGTTGGTTTAAACTAAATTTTGATGGTGCAGCCAAGGAGAACCCGGGAAGAGCTGGAGCTGGAGGAATAATCAAGGATCATCAAGGAAATCTAGTCAAGGCCTTCGCTGAACCATTGGGAATCATAACTAATAACGAAGCAAAAGCTAGAGCCCTTTGGAGAGGGTTGCAAGTAGCCCAAGCAACTCAAGATAACTTGATGATTGAAGGTGATTCTATGAACATCATCAACCTATTAACCAATGGCAAAAAACCTCCATGGAGAATCGAGGGAGTCATCCATGAAGTGAGGATCCTTTTACAGCAAAGACAGAATAGGAGGGCTCATCACATGTACCGTGAGGCCAACAGGTCAGCTGAAAAATTAGCCAACATAGGTGTTGATGTTGGTAGTTAGGTGACATGGACACAAGGTGTGCCACGTGAAGTGGAAAACATTATTAGTCATGAAAAGAAACCTACCCATTAAGGAGAAATATGAATGGGTGTTCTTTCCCCATGGAGCTGGTAATAACTATGGGGTTTTCCTCTAAATCATACCAAATTGGAAATGAAGGTAACAGGGTGTAAGACTTGGAAGATTCCAACAGAGAATAGGAAATGGGCAAGCAACAGGTTTCACAAGTGCAAAGTTCCAAACTTCAATTCCTGTCAATGTAAGTAATGTTTACAGTTATGTTTAGGTATGGGTGTGCTTTGTTAGTAAGGTGTTGTGGGGGATTCAACACAATTTCTGGTAAGAAATTTTCAAGGATGACTAGGATCTACAATCTCAGCAGAAGGCTGGATATTGTAATAGGTTTTGGGTTAACCTGCAAAACTCGGTAATTAATGAAGACTTTTATTTACCAAAAAAAAAAAAAATCTAAGGGAGCACCAAAATAGCACCAAAAGTGATGCTAGCGCAGTTGGCAACGATGAAAGTGCTAGGGTGTGTGGCTAGCAAGGCACACAGGTTTGAATCCCTTCGGGTTTGCTTTTTATAAGGCAGAGAGGGCACATATTTTAAGCAAGCATAGAACAAGGGGTTAAATGGAGGCTTGCACCTTCCCCTCCTCATGGGAGTGCTTATCCCAAATGGTGGGCTAGCGCCTTTATAAGGCGCTCGATGGAGAGGTCTCGTGTTCGAAACCCGTCGAGGCATTTTTGGTAGTGACAAAGGTATGCACTGATGTCATTTGTGTTGGTTTCTGAATTTTGGATGTGCTAAGGTTGAAAGAAAATAAAATATTTTTATGTGCATAAGGTTAAAAAATAAAAATTTTTGATGGTTTATGAGGTTTAATTTTTGCTTGAATTAATTTGGTTATTAAGTGTTTTGAGGGAGATAAAAGGGTAGGCAAATATTATTTTGAAAGATTAATTTTTGAATATTGATTTATTAAAATTGGAGATTATAAGGAGCAATTTGAGTGATTATTTTTATGTGTGATTTGATGATTGCTAATTTCAAGGAGTAATAAGGTGTATTTGAGATTGATTATTTTTGTAATTGAGAAATATTTTGAAAGAGTGTTAGTGTGAAATTTTGTCATCTAACCATTGAAATTGGCAAAGAAGAAAATTATGATTGAGAAAGGTTTTTAAGGGCACTTCTACATCAAACAAAAGGTATGGGAACATATTCCTAGTGAGTGATTGTTGAATGTTGTAAATGCTAAGTTGGAGTGAAAAGGGTTTTTGTCGAATAAGAGTTGTTGATAAAAAATTATTTGATGAGCATTGTTGAGTTGATTGTTGAAGGTTTTCTGAGTAAGAGTTGATGATAAAAACCTTGTTTGATAAACATTGTTCGAAATATTGAGTGAGAAATTTGAATTAGGATTTGTGCAAAGATCACAAGTATCATTGTTATGTGAAGTTGTCAAAGATCATGAGTATCATTGTTATGTGAAGTTGTCAAATATCATGACTATCATTGTTATGTGAGATTAGCATTGTTGTTGAAGCAATTGGTTGAGTGAGTAACTTGAACTAGGGTTTGTAAAGATCATGAGTATCATTGTTATGTGAGGATTATTCGATAAGCATTGTTGTTGAAGTGATTGGTTGAGTAGAAGTAATTGAGCATAGTGGTGAATGTGAAGCATATTGAGTCTCTAACAATTATATTTATGTTTCTATGAGATTGGACAAGTTCTAGTGAGGAATTGTTGAGCAGATTTGAGGCAAGTCCTAGAGAGGACTTGTGGATAAATTTGTGTGAGATTTTGTGGAAGCTTACAATACAGATTTGAGGATAAATATTATTGAGTAGATTGGACAAGTTCTAGAGAGGACTTGTGAACATATTAGCGTGAGATTTTTTGGAATATTACAAGGTAAATTTGAGATAAGTCTTTGAGAAGACTTGTGAGCAGAGTTTATTGATTGATTTTTTCAAACCTTGGGTTAAGGTTTGGAGTAGATCTAGTAGAGTTGATTGGTGATTGAATCAAGCTTTGTGTTAAGGCTTGAGACAAATATTGAGGATAAATTTGTGCTAGATCGAAGGACTGTGTTTAGTGCAGATTTAAGAATAGAGTTTGGTGCAGATTTGAGGATAGGTTTGTGCCAGAACAGAGATAGAGATTGAGCAGATTTGTGCTAGACCGAAGGACTATATTTAGTACAAATTTAAGACAGATCTAAGAGTAATATTTGAAGGTGATAGAGTATAGAAGATGATAGTCTCTAGTGGATAAATATCTATTAGCCAGGGCAGTGGAGATAGCAATTCTTCTAGAAGATCACCAGCCAAAGCTAAGGAGAATGAGTTCTCTTATAGATAGATATCCATGAACTTGATTAGGGTATTGGTGTCTCCTTTGGACAAAGGTCCATAAACATTGTAATAGGGAAAGGATTCCCAAGAGATTGATTGAGAAAATTTTAGTGAAATATTTTCTCCGTGGAGTAGCCCACATTGGGTGAACCACGTTAAATTGGTGTCTCTATTGTGTGTGATGATTTATGCATTGCTTTAATTATTGCTATTGATATTACTATCTATACATTGTATAATATTGATTGGAAATAAAAGTAAAAAGTGGTCTTATACTATTCACCCCCTCTTAGTATAAGCTTGTGTTCTTCAAAATACACTTAGTTTATTGTAACATTTTATTATGTAAGCTCTATAGTATATGATTAACCTTGTTATGGTTAAAATCACCTTAATTAATCTAAAGCTCTATTATTATGTTGGATTAGGTTAAAATTATTTGTAATTGAGGATTTGGAAATGTTATAAATACCCCACCTTTCCATCCATGTATCAAAGTACCTAATATATGGTGCCCATATGTGCCTACTATTTCGTACTCTCTTTTATATTTTTGCTCTTTCTATATAAAATTTAAGTGTATGGATTGCTTCTATTCATTTTTGAAAAATATTATGAAGTCCATCATTATCTCCTTACCCCCTTAGTTTTAATTTTATGGGATGTTAAGATATGTGTAATCTAACCTTAATTGGCCAAGGTTGCCATTGTATGACATAATTATATATGCTTATGAAAAATAATTCTACATTGTAATCCATTTTAAATTGATGTATTTATACCTATGGACGTTGGTTAAACCATGGATGTGATTAACCAAACTAAACCTTCATAATATTAAGGTGTAATAGGTAAGGGTTTAGTAACTTGTAGTTCATCTTTATACCTTTATGTTAAGTCAACTTGGGTTAATATAAATTGCAATTATAATTGTTAGGGTTTAGGTATTTGGTATACATATGCCTAAACCACCCAATCCATTGTATCAATGTGATATTATCTTGATCATAGTGCTTAGTGCTCAAAGGTGCTTGTCGAATTTTGTCTAATGTTCTTTTCTTTTTGCTCCCTTTAATTTTGTATAAGATTTGAGTAAATGGATTGCTTCTATTTGTTTATAAAAACTAGTATATAATATGATAAATTGAAATCATACTTCCAATGTTTATATGCCTCACTTAATCAATAAAGGGATATCTAAAGTGAGGTCCTTCTACATACAAATTGGTGGAGTTATCCAAAGAATTTTACTTGTCAACCTTCACAACTGATTTATGGTGTTAGTTTACTTTCTTCTTCTCATTTTCAAACGAATATATTTTATATTGTATCACTAAAGGTTAAAGTATTTAGTAGAGGAATTGCATATAGATCCATGAAAAATCCTTTAGAGTTATATAAGACCTTTCTCAACAAAGAAAAGTTAAGGGACTCTCTAGACCAAATGAAAATACTTAATCTTAAAACCTTGAAATAAATGCTTGTCATCATAAGTTCATATAAACTAAAATATATAGTTGAGACAATAAGATCTATGCCTTGATGCCCATACAACTCAAGAATTATTGTTAAGATTCCCTTAAAGTCTATGATTGGTTTTCATCATCTAGTAAGGGTTAATGATCCTCCCTTGATGATCATAGTGATTTATAAGGACATGGCTATGAAAAGAGCCTTGGTAAATAAGAGAAGTGAGGCATGATTCATGTCAATTTTACTATTGGAAAGAATTCAAATAAATTTTTAATACAAAGGCTAAATATTCCATTACAATGGTTGTCGGCAAGACCCTATAGGATATATATACCCTCTATTTTGGAAGACCCTAAGATGGTGAAAACCAAGTTCATGGTATTTGATTTTTATAATAAATTATGATATGATTTTAAGAAGATGAAATATTAGAGCTATTGATTTCTCTACTTGTCAATTTATCAAGTTTGCATTTGAGGATAGGGCCTACATCATTGAAGATGACCTAGACCCTTGTCTACATTAACCACCAAAAAAAAATATGAAACATTTTTATCTCATATATAAAAATTAAGACCAATCCCCATTCATAAGCACCATTAACTTTGGTCTTTGCAAAGAAAACTATATAGAGGTATCTAAAATTTCTAGATTTCAAATCAAATGCTCTATATGTTAAAAATGACAAAAATAATACTTTCATAAACATGTGTAAAAAAATAAAACTACTATTTAAAACCTTACCTCTATTTATAATTTAAACTTATTTATTATTTTTTATTATTTTCCATATTAAAAAATATAAGTTAAATGCTTCTACGCTTTATGCCTATCTCAAACTCATCAATACATTTTTTTTTTTTTTATATATCTCTATAAAAAAAAATTAACTATTTTTACCTATTTTACAAGTAAAATATTATTTAAAAATAGTAATATTAATTATGTCAATTTATATCTTAAAAGAGTTTTATCTATAATTTTTTTTAACATAACCCTTATGCTTTTTTTATATATAATTTATTTTTGTGTCGTTGGCTAAATTTTGTCTATTTTGAAACATTAATAGGAACCTTTTTTTCCATCTAAATGCAGTATCTTTATTTTGAAAAAGGAACTTCAAATTATATTTAAACTTGAAAACTTTTGATTGATAATTATAACCATTCTTAAGACTTTTGCTTTCACTTGTGTTTATTTGAAAGCATATGTTCACCTGAGAATGAAAAATTTAAAGTGTCTAAGAAGAAGTTGCAATGTTTGTCTCTTATGCTTCCGTTTCTGTTTTCAGTGCCATTGTTTTTTTTTAAGAATTGAGGTAAATTTCATGGTGGTGTGGGATGCTTTAGAACTGCTTTATGGACCTTCTTCTTAGTTGAAGGTTCGCCACTAGATTCTGCACCTGTACTGTCTTTATCCTTGTTCTTATTGTTGTCATCATTTTGAAGACTTGCACTTATGACGACATGAACTTCATCATCCTTTCCAATTTTGTAATCATCTATAGTCTTGTTATCTTCCAACTCCACCTCTCCGAACTTCAAAAAATATTCTCCCTCACCTGAAGACATGACTGCGAACTCACGAAACATTATCTTCAGAAAACAAATTTTCCACCAACCCTGCACATGGAACGTAGTCGACGTCCTTTTTCTTTTTGGAGTTTGACTCGTCTTGCATACCCTGATAAGAAATGAATTCTCTTCGTTGAGTCCGTCGAGACCAACATTCAAATACAAGATCTCTTCCTGCTGGATATTGTAATGTTGGAGACTGTTTGTGTCTTCCAACAAAGTTTCATTTATCGGTAGCGGCTTAACAAGGCTCGAGAGAGCAGATTCAATTGGAATGTCTACATCAGTCTTCGGTGCAAGTTTCAGTTCCTGCCGATCTTGTGGAATTCCCTTCACATTGTAAATCTTGTCTTTCACAGTGGAAATCAGGTCTGAAATCTCCACCTCTATGGGTAAGCTTTGGTGGCCAACATAGTTCACGTAGATGAGCATCTTGGCCGCCAATACTCGTATTTCTCCAAGACTGCAAAAAGTAAATTCATGAGAAAGCATTATTACTTGAATTAATAAAGTTTCCAATTTGGAAAACGTCAAACAGATTTGCCCATCACATTTTCCAATCAACTAATCAACAAGGCAAAGGAATAACAAGGAAGTCAACAAATATCGAAAAAGAATAGTGCAGAAAATTTATCCATCTAATCTATAAAGAATACCAAGGCTAAATCAGGCAGGCAGAATCAGGGATATTATTGAAGATTAGAACATACCTACAAATATGGAAGGAAGGATGGAACCCACAGGGAAAATCCATGGGTTATTTATCGAACCATGAGCAGCAGTTCGTTTCAAGTCTTTTACTCTTCCTCTTCCTCTTCCTCTTCCTTGCGTGTTATTATAACGGTTGTGTTTGTTTTCCGGCTCCTCCACATATATTTATAGGTTTTTTTAAATTAAATTAATTATTATGGTACTGTTAGGCGTGGCAGCGAGGAGGTTGGCGAGTTGTCACGAAGGAGTGGAGGGCACGAATTGTTCATTTTCATCACCATCAACTATAACGTTGATGTTTCGCCATTCCTCTTCTATTACTTCAATGCCCTGCATGTTTATTGTCTATATTTCCCTTTAAGCTGAGAGTCGCGAACAGCCAATAAATAGTTTGTCTAATAAGAATATATAGTAAGAAGATTAGTTATTTTCATACATATGTTATGAATAAAAAATAGCAGATTATTGTAAGTAGCAGATTTTATGTTCCCTGGACTTGTTTGATTTTTGAATATTTTAAGTATATGAATACTAGAAAATGCAATTTTTTAATAAATTATATAAAATAAAAAATAGTTTTGTTTTTATTATATTATGATTATATTATTTATATAATATTATAATAATTTGGTAATTATGTATGTATATTTTGGTAAGGGTTGAACTTTGACCTCTTCTTTAAATTGACCAATTTAACTAATTGCATTAATTTCATTTGATTAAATGTTTTTTTTTTATTGAAAAAATTATATTACAACAAAGATTATTCACAAGTTGGGACGAGATTCCTCTTAGCCTTAGCCAATAAGAGCACCCATTTCCTCTTTTTAACTTTTCAAAAAGCTTCCATGACTTTAAATCCCAAGGTTCTAAGAACTAACCACTTTTGGTTACAACAATAAAAGGAGATATATATTGGAGTCAAACCTCCTAAACCATATGTCTGCATTGGCTATCCAAATTAGAAAAATATTGGATTTGCTCACCAATTTGTCCAATCCTCTTGTCTTTAGTAGTCATACCTACCTCCTTCTTGGTTTTCGTCTTAGCCAAGAAGTCCACCATTGTATTCATAACTCTAACCACATAAATCAAGATCACATCATCCACTTCCCTTCACAACTCCTTAATTTGGGTGGCAAGAATCATCAACCTCTATGTCTCTAAAAAAAAGTTCCTCATGCAATTTAGAGATCATACCAAGATTTAAGAATCTAGTTCTATGATTATCCTCCTATGACCTTGTCTTACCACCTAGTTAGAAATATATTTAATAGCTAAGGCTTCTGCTTCATGTTGAATTTTTAGCTAGATTTAATCATAGGTCCCAATATTTGGGATTTTAAACAAACTCAATATTAGAGTATTCAATATCTCTAATCAATATCAATGAACATAACATTCATAAAATAACAATAATAATATAACACAATGAACAAACTCACTATATTATTGATGAATCAAATATAAAATATCTCTTGTATTACAAATGTTCAATATTTCATAAATACAATACATGAAACTTTATCTCCATAATATAACCTTAGAAGATGACTCTTCAATACTTGACTATACTATTGCTCTCCTTACATATCCAAGAGATGCATCCTTTAATATTCCAACAAACCTCTCATATTTCTTGTCTTTACATATTACCACATACATGTGACTCTTTACTTGTATACTTGACATATACACATATGAATCTTGACTAACGTATATGATACATTGCACACTCTTACATATTACACACTTGCACACTTTATTACATGATACTTGCACACTCTCACACTCTACACACTTTCACACTTTACTACATGACATTTGGACTCATCCTATACATTGGCACATACTTTGAGAAAATATAAATCATACATCCTAAACTAATAACTCACACTCTAATCTAATATTTATAAATATATAATTGTACCATGGGGGTAATTTAGCATCTACAAAATAATGCAATATTTTACAACACCTCTTTGTATTACATTATTTGGTTTTTTAAGACTTTAGTCTTCAATATTTTATTCTTGTCTTTGTCCTTCAATTATGGTTTTGGTATTGCTTGAGTATTTGATGGTGATTTGTTAACCCATTTCCTACAATATTTATTAGACTTTCTTTATGACCATAAAAACATTGTAACATATCCATGATCCTATTCCAATATGATTTCTTGATCCATCCATAGTGCACTTCAATTTTCTTTTCATGATCTATCTTTGGTTTGGTCTTCTCACAAAGTCTACAATTATAGAATGATTTAGATTTCAACTTGGGCCTTTTATCTATTTCTATAGTCTTATTTTCAATTGCTTTTATTTCATTATCTGAAACATTAGTGTCATTAGGAATTTTTGGATGATCTTCATAATTATCTTGAATTTGATCTTCAACTATAATCCTTTTTGTAAGGGCTCTAATTTTAGCTTCTTCTGTCTGTTGAACCTCATGAATTTCTTGGACTAAATTGCCCTTTTAGTTTTCTTCTCTTGGTTATTTTTGTGGTTGTCCATATTGGTATTGAGGCTGATATTACCTTGGATAAATTTATTGAAAATATCTATGCATTTCATTTCCTTGTTTTAAAGAATTATATTCATAAAAAATTGTAGTATGACCTTTTTTATTGTATATGTGATGCTATCTTTATTTCCATTTAGGATGAGGCTATAATGATGCTACATTGTTTTTTTTTTGAACATGGTGGAATCGGTAGCTGCCACTAATCTGGGTAGGCTATCTAGCTTTTATGGTTTCCACAGTATTCTATGCTGTCTACCCTGGAAGCCGCCACATAGATATTTGTGTAGTACGCCCCTATAATTGCCATGCCACAATTATTTTAAACCTTTTACGCCACTGAAAGCACCAGGAAAGGGGTAAGCGTTCAGTTCAACGAGGCCTGAGATTTGAACCTTGGATATCCGCCCCCTTATGGGGTTTGGATGAACCAATTGATCTACACCTCGGACCTGATGATGCTACATTGTTACTTGGTACATTTTCCTTTGATATCAAAGCATTTGTAGTCATTTTATCTTTGAATAAATTTTCCACCTCATACTCTTCAGAAATATTTACTAATTCATCAAAGGTTTTTGTCTCATTTAGCACTTGAAGTGAAGTGACTAAATACTTGTAAGTTATTGGAAGTGCTCTTAATGTAACTTGGACAAGAAGTTTGTCTTCTATTTTTTCTCGTAGAGTTAATAAATTTGCCTTTAAATATACTATTATTTGAAGAAAGAGTTCTATACTCTCTCCCATGGTTATGCACAATGGCAAATATTCGTTAATAAGGAAATATTAACATTTTCAAAAATGCAAATTGGTGAATTTTGGGACCCTAGACGTCGGTCCATTCGCCCAAAATTTTCGGGGACAAAATATTTTTTGGGTAAAATTATAATACTTTAATTTTTAAAATTTTAAATCTCCAACCCTCCTGCCTAGACTTTGGACTGATTCGCCTTAAAATTATATATAATTTTATTAACCTAGACAAATTTGCCCCACTATATATACCAAAAAATACATGTTAAACATTCAAACAAAAAAGAGAAGCCAAAATTTAAGCCAAAAAAAGAATAGAACCAGAGAAGCCAAAAAATATTGATTGGAAAAATATGAAGGACAAAAGACAAAATATTATAGAGAAAAGACTACAGGTACATGATTTCTTTTGATACCTTATTTTACTTTTGTCATCTTTGCTTCCATGCCTACAAAATCCTTGATTTTCTCATCCTAGCTTTGATGGCTATAGGCTCTCCCAAGTCATCCCTCACATGAGGTCTACTGACTCACCCAAGTCATCCCTCACATGATGTCTATGGAATTACCTAGGTTATCCCTCGTATGAGGTCTATAGACTCAACGAGGTCATCCTCGTATGATTCCTATGGACTTGTCCCTCGCATGATCCCTACAAAATTACCTAGGTCATCCCTTGCATGAGGTCCACGAACTCACATAGAGCATCCCTCACATGAGGTCTACATAATCATGTAGGTCATCCCTTTCATGAGGTCTACCGAATCATCCAGGTCATCCATTGCATGATGCCTATGGATTCATCCCTCGCATGAGACCTATAGACTTACCCAGATCATCCCTTGCATGAGGTCTACGAACTCACACAGGTCATCCCTTACATGAGGTCTATGGACTCATGCAACTTATTCCTTGCGTGAGGTCTATAGACTCATGTAAGTCATCCCTTGTATGAGGTCTACCAACTCACACAGGTCATCCCTCATCATAACAGACTACCCTACAACCGTCTAGGAGGTATAACTTTTGATCCAAAGCTCCATTTTTATTTTTTATAAACCACATAGCTCGATGAGATCTACACTTTAAATTGATAATAAACAAATAATATAAAATATTTTTTTATCATTTTCACCTCTGCAACCGATTGATAAATTTGGACAACCCTACAACCTAAAGGTTAAAAACAACCCTGCAACCTTCTAGGAGGTATAACTTTTGATCTAAAGCTTCATTTTCATTTATTTTTAAAACCACCTAGCTCAACGAGATATACACTTAAAAATTAGTAAAATATTCAAGAAACCCTTATTTTAAGTGGTAGAAATATTTTTCAATTGATTCACCTCATTTTTATAATTTTTGCTAGAAAAAAATACAATTTGCCATATCTTCTATATGAGTTTGGATACAATTTGCCTCAATTTTGAAATCAATTTGCCTAATTTTTATAAATACATTTTGGACCCAAACCCTTATGCATAACACTTCTCTCTCCACTATTAACCTTTAAAGAATATAACCATGAATACAAATGCAATATAGTTGCTTTGCTCTTTCCTTAAAATATTGTGCATAATATTTTCCAAGTATCTTTTGAAGTCTTTGCTTCACTTATATGTGGTTGTATCTCATAAATTATCCCAAATATAATCAACATAAGATCATTTGCATAATTTTCTTCAATTTTTTGTTTTCTCTTTCTTCATTAGGCTTGTTCTTTGTTTCGTTCACTATATCCAATTTTTTTCAACAATGAGAATTGATTTTATTTTATTTTTCCATGATACAAAATTAGGTCCTTTTAGAAGTTATGATTCAGAAAGGAAAATATTACTATTTGACATAATGGAACTCATTTAAATATCAAATTTATCAACTTCTTATAACTCCCACAAAATAATCAAATTTCAATTCAAGAAATAATCAAGCAATCTTCAAAATTTTTAATCAATCAAATTTATTCTATCTTCTATCAAATTTTCAATTAATTATCAAACTTAATTAATCAACCCTTATCACTCCAAATCAAAATTTCATTCAATATTAATTTCTCTTGAAGTTAAATCAAATATTATCCATATTATATCTCCAATTAAATAAACAAGGCTTAAATAAAAAATTAAATATCCTCCTTATTACTCCTATAAACCATGCACACAATATTTGATAAATATTTAATACAAATATATGAGCTTACCTTATGCTAGGTGGTCAAATAGGTTCATAGATGCTTAAATTTTGCTAGGGCATTCACAAATCAATATCAAACATTTCATTGGCTTTGCAAATATTTTAGCTGCCTTCATTGGTCCACACACTCTTTGCTATTATTAGGCAATTTCAAATAGCATTTCAAATTTATTTAATGCTCCTTCAATGGATCTATGGAACTTTGGTACTCTAATATTTTTATCCCTTGGCTCAAGCTTTAAGGTGCTTAAGTATTCTTCACACTTGACTTAGGCTCTTTGGTGCTTTAATTCTTTAGTAGGCCTCTTCAATATTTTGGAGTACAACTCCAACTCTTCATTGATATTAATTTCCCTCAAACACTGCTCAAAAAATTTGAAATATTTTAGTTTTAACTCTAAACATTCAATTTTATTTCTTTGCTCTCTGTGTGGTAGCTTCCACCAATATTTTTGCTTCTTATTTTTATCGACTCGACTATTTTATTTCACTACTTTCAACTTTTAGAAGTCCAACTTTAATTACCAACAACCTTTACAACTTCTTTTCTTTGGTTCAATAATTGCAGTGCTTATCTTATATTCAACATGATGACTTTTTATTGTGGTGACTTCACCAACAATATTTCAAACTTAGGGTGAAATATCAACCCATTATTTTTCAACTTCTTAATACAATCTTCCTCAAGCTTTCTCAAGATTTATTAGGATGAAATCAAACCTTTCTTTTATCTTCTCCTCGATGCACTATCAACTGAATTCACACCAAAATTTCTTCTCACATAGAGAGAAGATTTGTGGCTTTGATACCACTATTAGCCTTTTAACCAAACTTAATCATAGGTCCCAATGTCTAGGATCTTAATACAAATTTAATATTAGAGCATTCAATATCTCTAATCAATATCAATGAACATAAAATTTAAGAAATAATAATAATAATATAACACAATGAAAAAAATAAAAAAGATAAGTTAGTTGATTCTTCTTATGGAGAGGATGGTTTGATGAATCAAACTAGGGTTTCAAAGGATATGGTAGAGGCTTGGAGAATATTTTATGTAAAAAATACCATCAGAAAGGATCATTCTTGCTAGAGAATATTTCAATAGTAAGGATCAAAACTAATAATGGGGGTCGTAGGTACTTTGGTACTAGATCCTCCAAAATAAGGAATCTCATACTGGGATAAGCTATATGTAATCCAAGATAGATTCAATGATTGTCAAAAACAAGCAAGGATAATCATAAAAACCATGGGAAAGTGATAAAAGAAGGATTCTTTGCTTGGAAGGGTGAACAAATGTTTACCACAAGAAAAATAAATATTAGTATTGGAAATAGTAGAGGATTGGATAGCTAAGGATATAGTTTATAAGATGAAACACAACCTAATAGGTAAATTCATGGGTTTTAGACCATTTGTGCACTTCCTCCACACGTGGATAAGGAAAAAATGGCATTTGGAAGGAGAATAAAAAATTCTAACTCTCCCAAATAGGTATTTTTCTATAAATTCCACATCAATTGTAGATCGATAAAAAGTATTTGAGGGAGGGTTGTATCATCATGAGCCAACAAGACTATTCCTACAACCATCGAAGATAATATTTGAATTGATGGTGGAACTAACTAAAATACCAATATGGGTAATATTATTTATCCTTCCCCTTGAATTTTGGAAAGAGGAGGTACTTGAGGCAATAGGCAACTTACTAGGTTATTATTAAGGTAGATCAAGAGAAATAATTTTAGGAGGATCAACAATGTTTGCTAGGATTTTTGTAGAAGTAGACCTCAGAAAACATCTTCCAATAGAGATAGACCTAAAAATAGAGAATTTTGTATGGCACCAGTAACTAAATTATGAGGTTATTCCATTCATATGTTGGGGGTGCCACGCTCAAAGACATCTAGCTAGAATGTGCCCAATAGTTAAGGATCATAAATTTGAACAAGAGGGGATAAAAGTAAATATTAACATGGTGGACCAATATCTTTAGCAAAAGGTAAATCAAAAGGAAGGAAAAGACATAAAAAAAATTGAGGACTTACAAAAAGTAATCATAAGGTTAAAAAGAGAAAATCGACAGAGTAATCAGAGACAAAGAAAAAAAGCAAGAAGAACAAACAATAGATATGAGATATTAAAACAACTAGGAAGCTTGGAAATAGAAGGATATTTTCAAATGGAAGTATTAGAGGAGGATACTCAACAAGTTACACTGGTTGATCAGGAATAATACTCCAATATAGTATTAGGAAACAAGTAAGGAGTAGAACCAAACATTACCTCTCTTATGAAAGAGGAGATTCAACCCATGAGGGAGACCATAGGAGGGGGAATAGAGTAAGGGATAGTATTAAATCAGGAAATAGAGATGAAATAAGGAAATAAGAACAAATATGAACCTACTTAAGGGATTCATCAAATGGAGAAGAATAAAAAACTAGACCAATATGTAGGGAGGAAGTCAAACAAGGGAAATATGGAGGAACAAGAAAAAAATTTGAGCTAGAATGGAAAGGTAAAATTTATGGATGATATTTTCTCTCCCAATTATCAATGATATTAATTACTTAGAATGTGAGGTGTTTAGATAACCACCCCAAACAAAAGGTAGTCAAAAAAATTATCATATATATGATTCCAGATATAATTTTATTATAAGAAACCAAAATGCAAGGAGAAGACTTACAAAATATAAACAGGAGGATATAGCAAAAAGAAGATATCCTTACTTAATCGACATAAGAGAAATAAAGGGGATTGGCCACTATGTAGAATCATCAATTGTTCCTAGAAATATGGAGGGTCTCCATGAGAGGGGTGTTTATGGTTCAGTTTAAAAATAGGGAAAATGGAAAACATTGGACTATAGTTAATTTCTATGTAGTACAAATAGTTAGATTACAGAGGGATCAATGGGTATCCATCCAGAATTTCAAATACAACTACTTGGAGGACCAATGGATTGTGGGTGGAGACTTCAATGCAAATATTAGAATAAAGGAACAACAAGAATTTAGAGCCATGTTGAAGGAAAAGTATAAGTTCTTTTCAGTAATAACATCTCAAATGAATCTAATAGATATCCCAATTGTGGATAGCTCCATGACCTAGATAAATAGAATAAAGGAAGGGGAGACTGTCAAATATTGCTTGGATCGTTTCTTCATGGGGGAGGAATTATACCTGCATACCAAGAATCAAGCGAGGGTTATGGATAGAATTTCTTTAGATTATTTTCCAGTAAGTATTACCATAGAAAAAGATAATCATAAAGTTGTAGGAAATTTTAAATTTGAGCTATGGTGGCTGAAATATGAGGAGTTGGAGGACCACATAAAGGAATGGTGGAAATTAGGGAAACCAAGATTTGGGATAGCCCAATTCAAACTCCACAAACAACTAAAATATGTAAGGACCCAACTAAAGGAGTGGAGTAAACACAAGAAGGAACTCACTAGAATATAAAACAAAGAAATAAAGGATTATAAGGAGAATATTGTTTAGGATATAAGACATATGAATGATTACAAAAGATATGTTGCAATGTGAGGCAAAAATTATTAGGAGAGAGGAAGCTTTGGAGGAACAAGAAGATATATATTGGAGGTAAATATCTAGATAAGGTGCTCCATGAATTGATAGAGGATTCAGGGACATAGATATCCCTTGAAATTGATAAGAAGTTGTAAAATAGAAGATTCGGGTTCAAGAAACTAATATAGAAGAAATTGGTTCAAGAGGTAAAACTTGAAGAATTGAGGCCTTTATAAGTGGAAAGAAAAGAGACCCTTATACAAAGAATAAAATCCATTTATAGAGAAAATAAAAAGAGACTTGAATATATAGAAGGATTAGAGGTCTTTGAAGAATAAGAGAAGAGGCCCATATATAGAATTGGATAGAGGTTCATTTAAGAGGAAAGAAAGTGGCCATTTTTAAAATAAGGAGGTATGTATAGATGCAAGAAGTGGTCCATATAGAAAGGCTCAAGAAGAATATCTTATAGAACAAAAAAAGAGGATAGAGGTCTAATAGATAGAGGTTTGCAAGTAGCCATATAGAGAAAATAAGGGCCAAGATATATTAAGAGAAAAAGAGGTCTTATAGAGAATAGAAAAAAGGTCAAATTGCATATAGAGAAGAAATATTTTAGAAGCATTATATAAAGCACCATAGTGCCATAGTGTCATTAATAACAAAATAAAACCACACACCAAGATAGCATATAAAGCAAGCACGTAGGCTAAGATAACATAGAAATCAAGAACAAAGGTTAAGATAGTGCAACAAGCAATATACATAACACAAAGGCCAAGATCCACAATGTAGCCAATTGAGTTTACAACCAAGAGCAGAAGTAATAAGTATGGAAAAAGTGTAAGTTTAAAGTTTAAAAATAATCTAGTAATGTTAATAAGTTGTCTTTTGTATCTACAATCGCACCTGCATTAAAGAAGCATACACAAAGACTACTTAAAAAAATAAAAATCCATCTACTACATAGTGACCATCACTCAATTAGAACAACATGTAAGGAAAATCATAATAGAATTTGGCTAGAAACACCATAATACATTGTGCAACAGTTGAAGCCAAGCCAAGCCACACTGAAGGCATATAAGCTATGGAGTAAACACAAGAAGTAACTCACTAGAATCTAAAAGAAAGAAATAAAGGATTATAAGGAGAAGATTGTTTAGGATATAATACAAAGGAATGATTACAAAATATTTGTTGCAATGTGAGGTAGAAATTATTAGGAGAGAGGAAGCTTTGGAGGAACAAGAAGATATCTATTGGAGGTAAATATCTAGAGAAGGTTCTCCATGAATTGATAGAGGATTCAGGGACATAGATATCCCTTGACATTGATAAGAAGTTGTAAAATAGAATATTTGGGTTTAAGAAACTAATATAGAAGAAATTGGTTCAAGAGGTAAAAATTGAAGAATTGAGGCCTTTATAAGTGGAAAGAAAAGAGACCCTTATACAAAGAATAAAATCCCTTTATAGAGAAAAGAAAAATAGACTTGAATATATAGAAGGATTAGAGGTCTTTGAAGAATACGAGAAGAGGCCCATATTTAGAATTTTATAGAGGTTCATTTAAGAGGAAATAAAGTGGCCATTGTTAAAATAAGGAGGTATGCATAGATGCAAGAAGTGGTCCATATAGAAAGGATCAAGAAGAAGATATTATAGAACAAAAAAAGAGGATCAATGTCTAATAGATAGAGGTTTGCAAGTAGCCATATAGAGAAAAGAAGGGCTAAGATATATTAAGAGAAAAAGAGGTCTTATAGAGAATAGAAAAAATGTCAAATTGCATATAGAGAATAAAGGTTTTAGAAGCATTATCTAAAGCACCATAGTGCCATAGTGTCATTAATAACAACATAAAGCCACACACCAAGATAGCATATAAAGCAAGCACGTAGGACAAGATAACATAGAAAGCAAGCACAAAGGTTAAGATAGTGCAACAAGCAAAATACATAACACAAAGGCCAAGATACACAATGTAGCTAATTGAGTTTACAACCGAGAGTAGAAGTAATAAGTATGGAAAAACTGTAAGTTTAAAGTTTAAAAATGATCTAGTAATGTTAATAAGGTGTCTTTTGTATCTACACCTGCACCTGCAGTAAAGAAACATACACAAAGACTACTTAAGAAAATAAAAAGCCATCTACTACATAGTGACCATCACTCAATTAGAACAACATGTAAAGAAAATCACAATAGGATTTAGCTAACAACACCATAATACATTGTGCAACACTGATGTTATAGTGAAGCTAAGACAAGCCACACTGAAGGTATATGAGTTTCTCACCTCCATCACAAAATCCAAGGCTCTCACCTATGTATATTGGAAGACATAATATTTCAAAGGAGAATACAATGTGATTATACCTTGTTGGAAATGATGATTACACCTTGTTCAAAGAAACAATAGTTACACCTTATTGAAGTAAACGTTGATTGCACCTATTGGAACAATGCATACTCGAGGATTCAACATGGTGATGTTGATGAAACTACTAGGCAGGAGGAACATACAAAACTAGCAGAGTTTCATAACATTTTGGCCTGTGAGAAAATCTATTGGTGGCAAAAATCAAGGGCTCTTTGGTTGAAATATGGAGATTCAAATTACAAGTTTTTTCACGTCACCATGCTTAGAAACATAAGCAATAACAAGATAATTTTTTTTTTAAAATCAGACGGTTCTATTACTCAGGACTTAACAAAAATCATAAAGGAGGCAGTAACTTATTTCAATTCTATCCTTGGTCAGGAATCGTAGTGCAATGAGGAGACCAAAGATATTCTCTTGCAATCCATTCCTAGCATAATAAATGAGGATATAAACCTTAAGCTTCTAGCTCCATTTTCTAATGAGGAAATTAAGGAAGCCTTGTTTAGCATGGAGCTAGACAAAGCCTCGAGACCCGACGACTTTCCCCTTCGTTTCTATCAATATTTTTGGGACATTGTAAGTGAGGATGTAATTTCTGCTGTCAAAGAATTCCAAGAAAGCAATCATATCCCAAAAGGTCTCAAATCTACTTTTATTTCTCTAATTCCTAAGAAACAAACCCCTAAATCTATGGCTGACTTCAGGCCAATCAGTTTGTGCAATATTTCTTACAAGATCATAACTAAAGCCATTACAAATAGAATGAGATATGTTCTGCCCCGCATCATAGATCCCTACTAGGGAAGCTCTATCCAGGGCAAGTCAATCTTTAATGGAGTTATCACAGTTCATGAAGCTCTGCATTCTACTCATAAGACTAACAGGTCTATTTTTGCCCTCAAGCTTGGTATGAATAAAGAATTTGCCAGGCTAAATTGGGACTTTCTGATTGTTGTCCTCCTTAAGTTTGGTTTTCACCACCAATGGGTTAATTTGATCAAAGAATACATTTCTAAAGCATGGTTCTCAATTTTGGTTAATGGAACAACTACTGGTTACTTTCAAAGTCATAGAGGAATTCGGTAGGGGGACCCTATCAACCCCATGTTATTCATCATTGTGGCAGAATATTTAGGAAGAACCATAAAAAATGCTTATAGTTCAAGGCTAATATCGGGAATCAAGGCAACATATCTCACTAGGGTTATTTCTCACCAACAATTCATCGATGATACCCTTCTATTGACTAAGGCATCGATGGTTGAGGCCAAAAGAATTAAATACATCCTGCAACTCTATGAGGATGCTACTGGTCATAAAGTTAATTTCAGTAAAAGCAAGTTATATTTCTTGAACACCCCCATTCAAATGCAAGGAAGGATTGCAAAAATTTTAGGGTGTGATATAGGAAACCTCCCCACTTCGTATCTTGGTCTCCCTCTTTTCATTGGTTCTTCGAGAGAGTCAATGTGGGATAGGGTTATTGAAAGAATTCAAAAAAAACTTGTTGGATGGAAAGGTCATCTTCTATATCAAGCAGGAAAGCTAAACCTCACTAAGGCCTCTCTTCAGAGCATTCCAATCAATTTTCTCTCTATTTTCAAAGCCCTTGTGAAGGTTTTCTAGAAAATTGAGAAACTCCAGAAAGAATTTTTATGGATTGGATCAAAGGAGAAAAAAAGGATACACCTTGTAGGATGGACCAAAGTGCACAGACCCAGGGAAAATGGGGGCTTAGGTCTGAGGAGAATTGCTCATATGAATTTAGCTTTACTAGCTAAGCAGGCGTGGCACCTCATTTCTAGTGAAGAAAATGAATGGACAACTATCATCAAACGAAAGTTTCTTCAAAATATGGAATTTCTAAGTGACTCAGTTCCAATCAAAGGTTCTGCTTTTTGGAAAGCAATTCTTAATTGTAAGAAAATCATCAAAAAAGGTTTAATATGGGTTTTAGGCAATGGTGAGAGGATAAATTGTTGGAATGACAGGTGGGCTAGGAATGAACCACTAATGCAATATCCTAACTTAGCCCGAATCTGAGATATTACAGAAGAACTCATTGGCAGAAAAGTCTCTGATTATATGGTTGAGGACAGAGGCAAAATGAAGTGGAAACAAATAAGGATTCAGGGATTTTAAGTAGAATAAAATGATGTTTGTAACATTATCGAGCAACATTTTATCCCCATGAGACCCAAGGAAGATCAAGTGACCTAGGATCCTACGAAAAATGGGTAGTTCATTGTTAAATCAGCTTACAAGCTTCTACTTGATGACGAGGATTTTGTCCTCCAAAAGGACTTAGTTTGGATAAAAATTTAATTCCAAAAATTGTAGTCTTTTCATGGCTGGTTATCCAAGGAAGAATTCTAACCATTGATAATATGATGCGTAAAGGTATTTGTATCACAAATCGTTGTTATCTGTGTAGGGCTAATTGGGAGACCATTTATCACATTTTCCTTGAGTGCCCTATTTCCTTGACTGTCATAAGTGGGGTTTTTCAGGCCTTCAATATTTCTTGGGTTAAACCATCCATCGTACTTGATTTTTTCGTCCAGTTGCCTTACCCATTTTCAGGCCAAAGACTTAGATACATGTGGAAAATTTGTCTCAATCACTATATTTGGAAGGTGTGGTTAGAAAGGAACCATAGAGTATTTAATGAGTCTATCCATGATCATCAAACTATCATTGCCAAGATCCTATCCTTTGCCAATGAGAATGTGAACCTTATCCATTTTGATAGCCGTAAACCTCATCTATAGGAGACCATGATTGCTCAATATTTAAGCTTAACCTTGTTAGATGAGTCTGTGCCTAGCGTAGTCAACTCCAGAGCCAATGTTAAGTGGTCCCCACCTCCTACGAGTTGGTTTAAGCTTAATTTTGATGGAGCGTCTAAGGACAATCCTGGCAGAGCAGGTGCTGGCGACATTGTATGAGATCATAATGGGAATATTATGTTTGCATTTTTTGAATATTTGGGAATAAGAACGAACAATGAAGATGAAGCTAGAGCTATGTGGAGAGGCCTTCAAATGACTCAAGACTTAGAAGGCAATTTGATCTTAGAAGGAGACTCTATGCATGTTATAAATCTCCTTAATAATTAGAAAAAAACCTCCTTGGAGGATTAAAACAATTGTTGAAGAGGCTAGGATCCCTTTCTAGGGAAGACAGGGCTTGCCCAACATGTCTTTTAGGAAGCTAACAAAATTACTAATAAGCTGGCCAATTTGGGTGTCGATGGTGACAAACTTTTCAAATGGGAACACGCTATCCCAAGTGAAGTAGAGGAGCTTATTCAACAAGAATTCCAAGAATGATCATCGAATTTACCAACAGGTAAGGCACTGTAAGTTCGAAGGCTAGGAGTATTCCCATCTATTTTTTGAAATGGACTCACAATAAAAATTATCTGAGTCATCGGTCTTCGTGGATCTTGCTTGGAAATACCACAAAGACTAATGGGGACGATCACATGTCAGATAACATGGCTCCTAGTCATATTAGTAATTTGAGATTGGTTGATAATCACAGGGCAGGAAAGAAATGATAATATAAGACTTTGAACTAGAGCCACGTGGACCACCAGATAGCCACCGCCATAAATCTAGCCAACAGGTTCACTTCTCCAAGGTTGATTGGCCAAGACAAGATGTGGTCCCAAAGCATGTCATATACAAAAGAAAGCAATTACCAAAGAATTATTAAGAGTAACTATCAATACAGAGCTTGTGGGAGTTTTTTTTAGTACTCTGCTATGTGTGTCTGAAGCTTTTTGTTTCTCCACTGTTTCAAGAAAGGGATCTGTGTTTGTTTCTTTTTTTGTAATTATGATGCAGGTGTGTTTTCTCGAGGTATACCCATAATTTTATATGGGAAGTTTATTTTTGATAACAGGCTATGTGCCTTATCGGATGTAATGGCTTTGGCGGCATGTAGATTTTACATATATAGGATCCTTAGTAAGGACATGTTCATCAACAACCCTGGGCTGATTTTTGTAAAATATTTTGGGTCAACCTGTAAAACCCGGTATTAATGCTATAGTATCTTATCTACCAAAAACTGCATACTCGAGGAGACGTTGAAGTGTTGTAACACATTATGAAACTCAAATGTTTCAAACTGGAATGAAACATTTGAGCATTATGAAAATGTTACTTTGGTTTGGTAAGAGAGCCTAACATTTGACTTGCATCTCAAAACCTAGCAATATTTAATCAAAATTATACTATCTTCAAATTTGTTTTGAGATAAAGCAATAGCAATCTGAAGATGCCATGGTAGCAATAATGAATGCAGAAGTCAGAGTGTGGATGTGACACAGAGTCAAGTGTAAATCAAAGATTTTAGAAGGTATTCTAAAGTGCTTTGATTATTATTAGACCAATTAAAGGTTTATAAATTTTATAAAAAGATATAAGGTTTATAGGGTTATTAATGTTTAATGAGTATTTTGTTTATATTTAGATATGGAGTAATAAGGATGCCTACTTATTTTTTGGTCAGGAGAATTATTAATGTCACTAGAAGTTTGGAGTGATAAGGAATTAAAATAGTATTTGATATTTTAGAAGATTAAATTTATTTTTAGTATTTGATTTTTTTTTATGAAGAATATTTAATTTTATTTTGATAAAAGCGAAATTGAATATTTGCAAATTTAACTAGTTGAGTGATAAAATGTTTTCAATGTCAAAACATTAGGAAAACATAAATTTGCAAAATTTATTTTTTAGTTTCTAAAATAAAGGAAAAATAAGGTTTACTACTTCATAGGAATTAAATTAGAAACTTTGATTTTTTTTTAATTATTTAAACTTAGGAGTTATAAGGTTGTCTACTTCAAAGGAATTAGATCATTGCATATCATGGAAGAAATTATTAAAAATGCATTCAATGTAGATAATGAAGATATAACAAATAAGTTAAAAATCTATTTTCAAAGAATGATAGATGATCTTGATAGAGAGAAGAAAACAACAAGACTATGAAATTTTCATGAGGATTCTAAATTGGATTCTAGTTGCTCATCCATAATCGACACCATTATAAAATTAGAAACTACTAAATTTATTGAAAATCTTCATCATCTACAACTTATCTATATGTAAAACAAGGAAAGAGTAGCCTTAGAAGTGCATATATGATTATATTAATTTAATAAGAAAACAAATGAACTTGAAACTCTAAGAATGCTGAATAAAGCAATAAAAATATATTCAAGATGCATTTATTGCAATAGAATTGGTCATGAAAAAGCAAATTGTTGGAGTCTTCATCCATGTAAATATTGTGGAATAAAATCTCATTCTTCTATTTTCTATTGGTACAAAGACAAGTATTGTAGAATATTTGAAAGAGCATTATTGTTCAGATTAGACTGTATTTTTCAAATACTTATTTTTGAAGCATTTTCTAATAATGGATCCAAGTGTATAGTTTCTAAAATACAGCAAGAGAAAATATTCATAAAACAAAAAGGAAAATGGATCAAATATGGTCTAAACTTGTCTTACAAAGAAGTTAGATCACATAAAGAAAAATGAAATATTATTATGCAATAATCTAATAACAATGAGAGAGTTCAAAAAGTTTGCAATCTTGAAGGTACAAAGACTGAAGAACATAAAGATGAATCAAAAGAAATTGAAGATGAATTCAAAGTAGAAGTTAAGCATGAATATGAACCTGGTGAATCTAAAGCAAAATATCAAATGCATTTCAAGGTCACTTGAATATTGAAGACAAAAATAAATATCATGATTGAATATTAAATTCTTCAATAACCAAACAATATAATACATGGGGGTGTTGGAGTATATTACATTATTTGGTACATGATAATGTACCCCCATGGTACCTCCATGGTACAATTGTAAATAATAGATTATGGTTGAGTCATAGTTTAGAGTGTGAGTTATATTTTCCTTTTATGTAAGTGTGAATGTGCAAGAAATGCACAAGTGTCATGTAAAGTTGTAATGTATAGGAAATGCACAAGTGTCATATGAGTTAGAGTGCAAGTGTAAGTTGAGTCTATGTGCACAAGTGTATTATATGTAAGAGTGAAAATATGTAATGTAAAGATGTGCACAAGTGTCTTAGATTAGAGTGTGCAATTTATGGAAGTGATTTTGAGCAATTAATATTGTAAGTTATATTGCATGCTTAGTACATGTTTGTTAAGGCTATTTACATTCATATTGCTGCTCATTATTTAATTTTATTTGATATATTATAAGCCTTATTCTACATATTAATTTTATCATAATATTCTACTCTTATCATTCTATTGACCTCATTATATTGTGGATATATTATATTTGATCTTGTGATATTTAACCTATGATATTTGTGCTAGTATTAAGTCTCAAAAATCCATGAAGAAGGTACATTAGATGGATGTGAATAGTTCCTTTATACATGGAAAGATTCAAGAGGAGAACTGCATACAATAACCATCTAGATTTGAGCTTAAGGGTCCTCCTTTGGTTTGTTGTCTAACTAGGTACTTGTATGGAGTTAAGTAGGCTTCTTATTCATGGTATGATAAGATTCATTATTTTTCATTAGTTGTGGGTTTTTGCAATGTGAAAACAAACATGAGGTTTACATCAAACATCAATATAGAAAAACTTTGATCATTATTTTGTATGTTGATAATCTTCTTATTGTTGGCATCTCTTTTGTTTTGATGTAAGATATGAAGTCACAAATTCATTCCACTTTTGAGATGATAAATTTGGGACTTTTGAATTATATTTTTGGGATTCATATTAATCAAATAGAGACATCACCATTTCATAACCCAAATATAGTTTTTATATTTTTTAACATTTTACTATGGAGGATTGAAAGTCTGCTTGGAATTATTTTTCCTCAAGACTAAACCTTAGGGCTAATTGTACAATTCCTTTTATGGATTCCATGTTCTATTGGTCTCTTATGGGTGGAATTATCTATCTAAATAATACTAAACTCAATATAGCTTTTATTATTTGTTAATATTCCAAGCATATGTAGGAACCCCAAGAGAGTCACTAGATAATGACTAAGAGAATTATTAGATACATCTAAGGGACTTATAAGATGGGTATTCACTTATGTTGGCTCCCCTATAGTTTTGATAGGATGTTTAGATGCTATTTGGTTTGGTGATTTGGATGGGCGACTGTCTACCATAGGATTTATGTTCGTGTTATGTACCTAAGATAGGAATGTAATATTATAATATTGTACTTAATATTATAATTTGATATTATATATAATTATCCCACATGTGTGGGTAAGTGATAATGGTAGGTAGTTTAGTATCATATGATGTGGGTAAAATAATCATATGGGATATGAGGAGTAGAATATGGTATGTGTTGGGATCTCAAGTTAAGATATTGTAAGGAGTGGCTTCCTTCCAATAAGGATCATTGTACGGTGTTGCCCTACATCAAGGGTTTAAATTATAAGTTGAAAATATTGAAGTAATTTATATGTCTTATTTTAATTTATGTGGATTATTAATTGTAGTTGTTTGTTTAATATTTTACAAATTATAATATTTTTTGTGGATGAGCAAGGAGGTTCATAACAAGTGGTATTAGAGCATCTTTTAGGGTCATGTTTTGTTGTAAAATATTTAGTTATATATTCACTATTTAGATTTGAATTTTGATGCTTAATTAATCATGCATTAGGTTGAAACCTCTTGCAAGATTGGGTATAAGTACTCATCACTTAAATAAGGGAAATTCTTGGGCTAATATTTTCCCTAAAACACATTTTGAGGAATACCCTAGGAACCCTAAAGTAACTAGTTTGAGTGTGTTTTCAGTGAAAAGGGTCAATGGCCTCACACCCTATTAATAGTATTTGTATCTTGAGAGCATAGAAAAAGTTATAATTTAAAGGTAAAACCATGGTTGGTTTCTCAATGATTATTTCCTAGTGGATATTGTTAGTAATCGAAGAGTAGTACTCACTTAGACAAACTCTATGGCTAGTGAGATTTGCCTTAAGCCACTAGGAAGTTAAAGTTTGTGGTCTAGTTTGTTGCTAGGATTTCCACAGAAGTGCTATACAACCATCAATAATAGCTTCAACAATAGTCTATAATAGTTATACAACTTCAAAAAAGTAGATAGTTACAAGTGAGTACCAAAAAAATAATTCATAATTGGTAGTAATTTGTCAAACAGACAATTTTTTTGTAGTTGGTAGCAGTTTGCCAAACCAAAAAAAGAAATACAGTCTGTAGTTGATAGTAGTTTGCCAAACCATTTTTCTGTAGTTGTAGTAGTTTACCAAACAAAAAAAACACTTTGTAGTTGATAAAAATTTACCAAAAAATAGAGATTCTATAGAGCAAGCCATTATCAAAGCTATTTTGAGTGTAGAAAATACCCAGTCCATAGAGCAAGTTGTTATAAAAAAATAATAGTCAACAAAGGAGGCTATATTAGTTACCAAAAGTACATAGTTTAGTATAGATTTAATTGTTTATTGAAATAAATAAGAGGATACTCGAGAAATTTTTAAAAAATATAGGTCTTGAAATTCTAGGAATTGAGGATACTAAGTTGTAAATATTTAGTGAAGAAGATGATAGTGATGCTTGGGAATGGTGGAAAATTTTTAAGTCTTCAAAATTTTCTAATATGTCATCGAGAAGATTTTTGATTCTATGTGAGGGGAAGATTTAACTTGGTATTAGATATTTAGAGGCACCCATGCTATTTTATATACAAGGAAAGAATTTGAAGTTGTATTTTTAAGCCAATGGAATTTGGAAAAAAATGAAAAAATAACTAGGCTATAGGATGAATAACATGAATTACAAAGAGAGTTAAAAAAATTAAATAAATTAGCAAAAAAATAGAAGGGGAATAATATGCATGTATAATGAAGCACATCTTTGATGTTAGATAGGTCAAGCAATGATAAAAAATAACTGTTAGAATTTAAAAATTTGCTTTGCAGGTTTATGGTTGCATCCATAAGAAAACATGTTATTATTTTTATAACCCTAGCATTAGACACAATACCATTAATATATATTTGGCTAAGAGGTTGTAGGTTTAGACAAAGATAATAAAAAACATACAACTTGAGGGTACAAATGTTAGAATTTTGACGATTTGAAGATCACCGTGGCCAAATATATTTTACATTCAATTTTTTATGCTACTGAGATGAATGATGTAAACATTGTTCTTGGTTATCCTTGGTTAAATTCTTTGGGTACTGTTAATATTAATATATAAAATAAATTCATGAAGTTTCGATATAAGAAAAAAAAATAATAGTATAAGATATTTCTTAGTGTAAGAGGTAAGGATCTAAGAAAAATCAAGAATCTCTTTTTATAATAAAAATGTTAGCTTTTGAGGCTTGTTACTTAAAATAATAAAACTTATAGAAATGAAACAAAGTACCAAACTAATATATATGATAATGAAAATATTTTGTAAGTATGAAATACTAAAATAGCTCACATAGCTACTCTTAAATAAGCCATAAAGAAAGACTCACAAAAATGGAGCTGTAGAATTGAAAGAACCAAGTAATGTTACTATAATTGTGTCTATTATATCTCCACATTACCATGAATATATAATGTAATGTGACTCTTCATATGAAGCACTCTTGGCCTTCCCACTTCTAGACTATTCAACTTCCTATTCTATGGACTCATGTACACATGGACAAATGTGCACATTTACATTATTAAATATTATGCACCTATGTGCATTTATTACAACACATAAATTAAATCCTAATATAATAAATGTACCAAATAATGTAATATACTCTAACATGCCCCCGTATTCCATTATTTGGTTATTGAAGACTTATCTTCAATATGAGTCTTCAGTCTCTTGTTAGAACTTGTGCTCTTCTTCATTTTCTTCCTTGTATGTATCTTGATCAAGCAAATGATTAGTATCATCATAAAACACAACTGATAGAGCTTTGACTTCATGCTCTTTTGTAACTTCCTCTAATTCCTGTATCTCTTGGACTAGATTACCCTTTTGACTTCCTTCTCTATATTGTAGTTGAAGAGGATTGTACTATCACTAAAATTGTGGTTGAGGTGGTCTATATTGATTTGGATATTACCTTTGTTGAGGAAACCTATTTGGTTGATTCATTTGATTCCCTTGGAATTGATTCCTTAGATTAAATCGACAATAACTTGTATGATGACCTCTTCTATTACAAATCTGACAGTATCAATCATACCATTTAGGTTTGTCCTTTGAAATAGAAGTAATGTTTCCTTTCTAATTATACTTCAATATTAATGCACTATTAGTAATTTTATCCTTAACTGAATTGATCACTTCATTTTCTTGTAGTATATTAACCAATTCATCAAATAATGTATCTTTACCTAGAATTTGTAAATATGTAACCAAGTGTTTATAACTTTCAGGAAGTGCTCTCAAAACTACTTGAACCAAGAATTTGTCTTCCACTATTTCTCCTAGGGTTAATAACTTTCCCTTTATATCTACTACTCTCCTTAGAAATAATTCTATATTTCTCCACTATTAACTTTTAGAGAATGTAGTTGAGTTTGAAGATTCAAAATAGTAGCTTTGTTCTTTCCTTCAAATATTTTGGCTAATGTGTTCCATGCATCTGTAGATGTTCCTGTTGAACTAATATATGGTTGAATTTCATCTGTAATTAAAAAATTTATTATCATTGTATATTTTGCTTCATCTTATTCATATTTCTAAATTTCTCTTGCATATTTAGTAGGTTTAGTTTATTCCCCTTTAACTATATCCTAAAATTTTTCTACTATTAATGTAGATCTTACTTTTTTTTTCCATGATGCATAATTAGGGCCTCTAAGTAACGAAGATTATGAGAGAAATAGATTATGTGATGTCATGATTAACCTTATACCTCCAAGATTTGAAATATAGAAAAATATATTTGCAATTATTATAAATTCAATTTGTTGTAGAAATCCTTATTACTCCAACTCAATTAAATTGCAAATATTCTAAAATATTTTGTAACTTTAAATATTTGAATTACAAAACTCTTATGTATATATTTCTCCAATAACTTCTACTAAAGAATTATTCCTTTAATAATTCTCCAATTTGCTATTATATCTAAGGTTTCAAATATAAACTTATTCTTCTCAAAATATCTTTCCTTTTCACCTTAGAAAATAATATCCTTATAAATTTATTTATTACTTCTATCTCAATATTATGAGTAATTTGAATGAAATAAATTACCTTAGGCTTAGAGTTGTATTCTCTAATAAAAAATATTTGACTCCTCTACAAATCTTCCACTGCATACGTCTATGAAAGATGTTTTATTCACATGTGTTGTCTTGTTCTGAATAATTGGCTTATTTGAGAAATAACTTCTCTCACTCTGGCTTCAACAAACCTGCACTCCAATATTAGCTTTACTTATGCAATTTGTAACCTCCAAAGGTTCTCTTACTGCATCCGATCAATTATCTCCTTTGCACATTTTTTCCTGCACTAATCTATCATATTTATTAATGAACTCTTCAATATTTTTGCACCTTGGAAGAAAGTTTCCTTCACTAGGTGCGAATTGAATTTTGACCTTCTGGTTTCTATTTAACGCTTGATGAAATTGATGCTAGACTCTTCAAGTTTTAGTCTAGTATGTGCCACTTGGAAATCCACCTCTTCTACCTCCCTTGCCTTCTTCAATGGATATAATTGGTAATGGGCATTACTTGTAATGATCCTTCAACGCTTCTCCAACATTAATCTACATGGTGCTTGCATGTAGACTATTCCTCCTAGGGTTTCTCATTGTTTTCAACGTAAACCTTCACTGTTCCAATGCTCATTTCACTTCATGCTTCAATACATTTGTCTCAACGTATTCTTGTGCTTTACTTTTCATAGTCATATGCTTGATTCTCAAATATGAACGCCCTTCTTTTCTTTGATGTTTTTCTAGGTGTCTTTGTCTCTTCAATGACATCCAATGGTGTATATATCATCTATGTATCTTTGATGGAGTGGATATTCTATCCATATCTCTCCAATAGTGTAGATATTAATCATTTTCTCTCCTTAGAGCAATGGTAACACTCCTTGTGAGTGGAAGCTCCTTGTGCTTTTTGAGTGGTGATTCTTCTTCTACAATGATGTTTTCAATACCTCTCGATGCTTGTGCTCATCTAAGACTCTTACACTTATTCTAGTGTATTTTGAAACTTAGAAAATTTACCAAATTTCTAACCTTTATTCGGTCTTCATTTAGCTTAGATTATTGCTTTCACTTTGCTTTAATAAATATGTAATAGCAAAGCATTCACTAACAATACTATGCACTTCTTATTTCTCCTTAGTATTTCTAGATCGTTAAGATGTAAACTCTACTAACACCTTAACTTAAAGAACTCCTTTAAGCTCTTAATTTTTTGATTCCAAAATAATGCAATATGGATCTTCAAATAATAATATGGTGCTCTTAAAACTTGATGTATAGCTTATTTCAGTACTCGTATAATAGACTTAGATTGCACCAATATTGCATACCTTTCTTTTATATGTTTTGCTTAATTTTATTGGTGATTTGATTCACCCAACTTGTTGTCTCAAACTTGCAAAATTTAAACCAAAATTCTCCTTCACTTTTCTGCTCTAACTCTTACTCAATTTGTAGCCTTGCTTGTTGCTCAACTTCTCCTTGTTTTCTCCCAAATATATTTTCACAAATTTGCTCCAAATATATAACTTTCTATCCTTATTCATTGTTATCCACAAAATATTTTTTTTGGCTTTGAATATCCTTCAATATTGCCTTCACACACTCTAAAATTAGCAACTATTAATGCTGCCCAAACTGGTGTTCATAAACCTGCAACTCTATAGTCAAATCCTTCCTTCTTTCGTTGGCTTAAATTTGCAACGTAATTCTTAAAAATGCTAAATTTTGTTGTTGTCTAAACACCTTCAATATCCTATCCATGGGCACTCCAAAATTTAACCAAAACTTCTCCAACCTATAGCTCTAGGCTACCTTCAATTTTCTCTCATGTAACTCTTCATTCTTTGCTCAAAAACCTACAATTCTCTCCTACAAATAAACCTTCAAAACTTTGTGGCTATCCTTAGATTTCTCAAAACCCTAGGCTCCTCAATATTCTCTTCTCCTAAAATATTCTTATCAAATTCTAACTTCACAACTCATCTCCAATGATGTCTCTTAAGAATATATATGTCTTGAGATCTTCTAACTTTGTCTCCAAAATTTGGAAAACTTCTTACCAAACACTTATTTCTGTTGGGCTTGTTATCGGATGGCAATAATTATCCCAAAAAGGAAACTTCTCCATGCTTGCAATCTCTTATCATGAAATTTCTTCAAATATCATCTCTACTTACACTCTCCTGCTTCTTACGTTCTGCAAGATACCTTCAATGATCGCTTCTCCAAATATTGCAACCAGGATTTCTCTAGCCTTCTTCTTCTCCTTTGGAATCTCTTGAGACCTCTCTCTTGTGTCTTCTATTTTTGCAACTCTTCAAATTATTCTTCTCAAAACTTTACTAAAACCCTTTCTTGGTTTCTTCAATCTCCCATCTATGGGAATTCTATAATGAGATCACTTTATTTGATCTCCAAATTCTACTATTCCTCAAATATGTAGAATGATCTCTTATTAGGTATTTCAATTCTCTAATATCCAAACTATGATAAGAACCTTCTGCATGGGTCTCTTCAATATCCAATTTGCAATCTTCTACCTATAGTCTTCTATCAATCTTCAAAAATTGGAATTTCTTTAAACTGACCTCTTTTGGGTCTCTTCAACTTCTTCAATTTGTAGCTTTCTTGTCTACAATCTTCTAGGGGAATTCCTTCATAAGTCTCCTCCAATATTCAATCTCTAATTTTCTACAACATAGAAATAATCCCTACACAAGGAAAGTACATAGACTTTCAGGAAACAAAGGTGAAATTCTTCTCTATCCTTTGTAGGAAGATTCTCAACTTTTGGGTGTTAAATTTTTGCATCCAAAAACTTAGGTAGTAGTACCAAATATATTAGAATTTCTAGAATTCTAAAATAAATTAACTTCACTATTTATTCTCAAAACTAGTGTAACCAATATTTTACTGAGTTCTAGTATTCACAATCTTGAGGAAAGACTCTAGCCAATCTGAAATTTGTAGTCTTCTCCAATTTACCAATTCCTTCAATAAAACCTCTTTAGTGGGTCTCTTATTCTCCTCAATCTCTGCAATATCAAGGTTTCACTTCAAGACCTGAAATCTCCTTCTATTCCAAATTTGTTCTTGGAATAGAAATTCTCCACCAATCTTCTTTGGTTTCTCCTTCTAGAGATAATCTCCTTCACACTTCAAGGAATTCCTTGTGGTGGCATTGCATGCAGCAATGCACAGTGATAGGTCCGATTTTCAAAGATGCATCAAAGTTTAGGTTGATTGTAGCAATGGTGATCCCTTGTGGATTTGATACCACTGTTATCTTTTGAGGCTTATTAATTAAAATACTCAAACTTATAGAAATGAAAAAAAATACCAAATTAATATATATGATAATGGAAATATTTTGTAAGTATGAAATACTAAAATAGCTCACATAGCTACTCCTAAACAAGCCACACATAAAGGCTCACGAAAATGGAGGTGTAGCACTGAAAGAACCAAATAATGTTATTACAATTATGTCTATTACATCTCCACATTACCATGAATATATAATGTAATGTGATTCTTCATATGAATCACTCTTGGCCTTTCCACTTCTAGACTATTCAACTTCATATTCTATGAACTCATGTACACTTGGACAAATGTGCACATTTATATTATTAATCATTATGCAACCATGTGCATTTATTACAATAAATAAAGTAAATTCTAATATAAGATATGTACCAAATAATGTAATATAATCTAACAAAAAAAATAAGAATCTATTGTAGAGAAACAAATTGAGAAAGAAGCATCATAACCTAAAAAAGAACTAAAGAAATAATTTGTAGTAGTGAAGCCCATGGAAGAAACAACAATAAAGTCCAAGAAATAGATAAAAGAACACAAGGACATATCAAATTAAGGGCACATGATAGAGAATCATGTAGAAGAATTTAAAATAGAGCAAAATGTAGAGAAGACAAAAAAGATAAAACATCAGGTTAAGGTTGTAATATATTATCATCCACACAACTAGAAGCGACAACAATCTTATAGGAATGACCTAATGCAACAATATTATGGTCCTACATATAATTAGAAGGGCACCAAGTATAGTAGTGTTTGGAAAATTTAGAGTGGTGAAACAACATCAAGGAATAAATGGACCCATCATTCAAGTTACCAGAGTAGAGCAACAAAAGCATGGAGCCAACAAAGTAGTCTTAGATACTCAAGTGGCAAAAATAAACATGGATGAAAATGAGTGATACTAATTGTCAGTAGAAAGATACCTCCAACTCATAGAAGCAAAGGATTACTTTCAAATATTCAAATAGCACCATGGATATCAACATCAATAAAGAACACCACCAATCATAGAACATCAAGGCTTAAAAATCATATTATTTAGTATTATTTTATTTTAAGGATGAACTATTTTGTAAGGTGGATGAAATGTTAGGTACCTAAGATAGGAATTTAATACTATAATATTATACTTAATATTGTAATAATATATTATATGTAATTATCATACATGTGTGGATAAGTTGTAGTGGTAGGTAGTGGAGTATTAAATAATGTAGATAAAAGACTCATATTGAATATGAAGAGTAGAATATGGATGTGTTTGGATATCAAGTTGAAATATTGTAAGTGACTTCCTTTTAATAAGGATATTTGTACGATGTTGCCCTACCTCAAGGGTTTAAATTGTAAATTGAAAACATTGGATTAATTTGCATTAATTTCATAAATTATATTGTGTGGAATTATTGTGGCTATTTATTTGATATTTTTATAAATTGTTAATTATTTCTATAAATGACAAATGAGGTTCTTAAAAATTCTATTTGTGATTTGGCCACATTTTTTGGTGTTATGGATGCCAATTAACTATATATTAGTCTTCTATTAAAGCTAAATACTAAGTTGCCAATAATGCAACTAAGCATCTTAGGTGGATGGTCATGATCTTGGAGGAGATTGTAATTCCTTAGAGTCTTCTAGTTACTCTTTAGTGTGATAACAAGAGCACCATATAGCTTATCTAAAATATGGTGTTTCATTAATGTACACAGAACATAGATATTTGGATGTACTTTGTGAGATGATTTCATGCACAAGGGATGCTTGATCTAATTTTTTGCCTTCATGAAAGTAAGCAATAAGTATTTTAACTAAGATCATGCATGAGGTCACTTTTTTAAACATGTGGGAGCTATTTGGGGTAGGAGAGTTCCCTTAAGAGGGATGACGAGTAAGGGTATCTCTTTGTGTTCCCTATTCAGCTTAAAGGGAATGTTGAAATATGTGGTGGTTAAGCTTCTCTTGAGTCCATGAGTGTGCCACCTAGTACTCCTACATGAAAGAAAATATGAAGTAGTGATAGGTGTAATGTGTATGGGATCTTTGTAATTAAAGACTTAGATAAATGGATCAAGGAATATATATATATATATATTCATTCCTTGATCCATTTATCTAAGTCTTTAATTACAAAGATCCCATACACATTACACCTATCCCTACTCCATATTTTCTTTCATGTAGGAGTACTAGGTGTCACACCCTTTTTTTTAGCTATTAGTCTCATTGGCCAGATGAGTTAGCTTAACATTTCTTTTAGTCAATCAAAAGAAATATATTAATCTCTACTCCTCACACAAGTCCCTCTATGTGAGTGCACTTAGCATGATGGGTGTTGACTATAGCTCACATCCATTAGAGATATAGTCTTAATTTTGAGCTCATATTTAATTCATGGTGGTATCTAGTAATTGAATACCCTCTAGAAAACTCCCCTAATAAAATATATTTATCTTAATAATTTTTCCTTTAAATCTACTATTCCAAGAATTTTTATTTATTCTTTAGGAATTTATATATCCCTTTTATAATAATACAATTAACTACTTATAGAAGCAAACCAACACACAACACCATTAATCATTAATTCCAGCCATAAGTTTGGTCAATAATATCCATAACTCATGGATGACTGTCACTCGAAGTCCAAATATTGGACACAATACACTTTCTTGTAAGCTAATATTTCTATTACTGTAACCCAAAAAGGATTAGCTTTTTCACAAAACTAGTGGACAAGAGTTATATTGGATATAAATATACCTCTTCATAAATACCAAAAGACTTAACCAATTAGTTCAGTGACACAAGAGATGAAAATAACTTCACTTAAATATCTATTTAAAGCATTTACAATATATATTTCACCATCTAGCTTGTCACAAGGCAAGTGACCAAATTACAATCAATTTCATTTATACCAGAATCATCAACAACACAAGACTCTATTAACAATATCTCCACTAAAGCTAGTGTGTCACTAAGAAAGCATCCATAGCTTAGGTTACATTAAGATAACAATCTGTGATGAACTCATTTATAACTTCTTATCTCGATAGATGTTCCTCCAACAAGTCCATCATCCAAAACAAGATCTTCTCTTTTATCAAACTCAGATGTGCTTCACCCGGCTTGACTATAATACTGGAAGTTCCTCTTTCAATAACTGCTCCATCGTATCTAGCCAACAAAAAGTCATATTTTCCTTCTTCGAAGCAACTTCACTAACCACCGAGTAAAGTTACCTTTTATTGGGGATCAAAGATGGCTCCATTTTCTATTTAGCAAATCATTTTTCCTGGTGGTATATTTTCAACCACCCCCTTTTCACCATATCCATTTCAATTGGAATTTTCAACATAATACAATAGCAATTTTCTTTCATTCTAATTCTAGATAACAACAAGAATAGAATATGTTTCATCAATAAATAAAATATTCTAATAAATCAACACTATAACTCAGTCATATTGTCTCTATAGAATTATTACCATAAATAGCATTCTTTCTTTTTCTAAAAATTAGTAGAATAAGATGTTTCATTAAAATGTAAACTCTTCCATTCATTCTACAATATAATTCTCAGTCATACTATCTCAATAGAATGTAACATTCAATAACATTCTTCCTATTCTCGAGAATAATATAATATAGAAATGTATCAAAATAATACACTTTTCCTATTTTAAAATCAAACCAGATTTCCTTCTCAACCGAACATCAACTCCTTTCTTTTCACAGACAATGAAAATATGAAACCAATTCCATAAAATAAAAATAATATGATTTCATAAAAATAAAGAAGATAAACTAGTAGGAAATGTCTTTTCATTTACATACGAATATCCACCACACAAACAAAACACATTTGATTATACCATAGGTTTCATTCCATTTCAATGGATGATTTACTCTTTATCTTCCCTTTAAGTTTGAGTTCTCTTCTCTTAAAAAAAAATGTTATAACAATCATTTAAAATATGCTCCAAGTTTTCCTACTCTCTTAATAGCCAGGTTTCCTAATATCCACATTCTATATGTTAAAGAGAACTCATAGACTAATCTCCACATTCTATATGTTAAAGAGAACTCATAGACATGATTTCCCTTGTTCAATCAGAGAAACGTCAAGCAACCAGCAACAAACAAATTTTACTTGAGTTCTATCTATCACCAAGCCAAGAATATATTATTTCAAACTAATTTGAGCATCACCAATCATTCTTTCTCTAGCCAGATTCTAAGTTTCTAGATAATACTTGACTACTCTATTCTAAACGTTTTTGAGAGCATCCTAGCACATATTATTATTAAAACAAAAAAATAACAGGTCAACATGACAACAACAACAAATAAGTATAAACCAACCTAGTTTCCTTGCGTAGATAACCAATCACTCCTACTCTCAAAACCGTCCTTTGCTCTCTTTCATCACTGTTCTCTTTGTCATACTCGTGAATGATCCCTCTCAATATTTTTTCCAAACTCCCTATTATCCCAACTAGTTGTGCAAAGTCTCTAGCATTCGTTCTCCACACAATAAATTTCCCACTTCATTTCTCATTAATGAGAAGTCTTATTGGTCGAAATCTATCTCATGATCAACCAATGACTACTTATCGTATTTACTCTAAAATTGTTAGATTTTGAGGTAGATTTAAATGGGATATGGAAATCACAGGATGTAGAAATATAAGAGAAAGTAAATTTACAAGATTGCAGAAATATGCTATAAATAGAAATGATAGAAATGAATACAATATTTCTATAGAGGAAATGGACACTCCATGCAAGATGCTATAGGATTACATTGTACTCCATCACTAATGAGTCATACAATAATACTACTACTACCTACTGTCTTATCAATCTCTTACAATAAGGCCCTTTTATAATGGAAGATAGATTTCTTGGCCAACAGTCTACCTAGCTGTACAAGGGATACCTTGCACATTGACACTTGTGTATTTATTACATTGCATAAATTAACTAGATAACTTCCACCTTAAGTAATATAATATCCTAAGTATGTACCTAGGAAGGTACATTTACATGATCCAAATGATGTAATAGATTCTAACTCTAAAACCCCCGTGTATTACATTATTTGGATACTGAAGACATTATTCTTCAATATAGATCTTCTTCATCTTGAACTTTATATTATTTCTCTGGATTCTTTGTAATTTGTTCACTCAAATGGTTAGTATCTCTATAAAGTGTTAAATTTGTTGATAGAGCTTTCTTATCATAATTTTTTGAGTGTTCATCTTGTTCTTCAATTTCTTCTATCCTATGAACCAGGTGTTCTTTCTGATTCCCCTTTCAGTACTCCAATTCAAGTTAATTGGTTGGTTGTTGAAATTGATTTTGATGAGCATTCCTTTGATACTATCTCGGTTGAAATTGGTTCCCATTATTTATCTGATTTCCTTGATTCTGGTTTCTGGGATTGTACCTACAATAATTGGTACTATGACCTTTCTTTCTACATATTTGACAATACCATGTTCTCCATCCTTTTGTTGATGAAGTAATATTTCCCTGGTATATTTTGATGTCAATGCAGTATTAGTCATATCATCTTTCATAGTGTGTTCCACCTCATATTCCGGAAGGATATTGACTAAGTTATCAAAATAAGTATCTTTATTTAGGATTTGTAGATATGTGACCAAATGCTTATAGTTGTTTGGAACTGTTCTCATGGTTACTTGAAGTAGTTCATCTTTAGGTTTTTTCCAAGAGTTAACAATTTTTTTCTAATATCTCCTACCTTCCTTATAAAAAGTTATATGCTTTCTCCACTGCTCATTTTCAAGGAATGTAGTTGAGTTTGTAGATGAAGAATGGTGGCTTTATTATTTCCTTCGAATATTTTTTCTAAGCTTGTCCAAGCTTCAGAAGATGTTTTTACTAAACTGATATAAGGTTGTATTTCATCAGTGATAGCAAATTTTATGATCATTAGGTATTTTGAATAATTTTCCTCAAATTTTAGAATCTCAGTATCACATGTGGTAGTTTTATCTTTTTTTTTTCCCTTGGATAATATCCCAAAGTTTTTCATATACCACGATTGCTTTTACTTTATTCTTCCAAGAGAAATAATTTGGGTCTTTGAGTATTTGGGATTCAGCTAGAAAGAATTTTTTGGATACCATTAAATTCCCTTTATCAACTCTTTAGATTTTGTGGAATTCCTTATGTATCCCTAATGATGAAAGTTTGAAAACCTAATAAGATTTTATATTATGTAGGAAGCTTACACCTATCCAATGAATTTAGAACTTGATAATTCTTTATGGATTCTAATATTACCAAGTTTTGTAGAATGCATTATGACTCCCTAGGATTTTTTGGATAGGATATATAATCAATATAGTGCTTTTGTAAATTTTCATTCAATTTTAAGTTGATTTTGTAAAATTTTGTAAACATCAATTTTTTTTTTTCTTTCTCCTTATTACTCCTATTGAACTAAGCATTATTTTCAATTATTTGAAGAGGTTTTGAAGTTGGATTTATTTTTCCTCCTTTAAGTGTTTTGAGACAACACTATTATAAAAATTCCAACCTTTGAAAATTTTAATAAACCTCTTTAAATACCCCTTTTTGATTGATTTTAATGTTTTCTAATTTCCAATTCCTAAATTTGATGTTGTATTCCTTATAACTCCCAAATTTGGAAATATTAGAAAATAATATTTGCAAGTAATTTAAATTTCAATAATAACCCTTATTTCTCCTTGATAACCTTTTGCAATATTAAAAAATCTAAAATATACTTGCTTAATAAATCTCTAATGCTGAATATTGCAATAGAAGATAAAATGTTCCCTTATAACTCCAAATACCTTATAAAAGCAAGCTAAAAATCAACCTTTACCTTAATAGTCCTTCAATGTTGTGCATCAGTATATTCATAGCTACGTGTTGTGTAGCGCTCATGGGCAGTCAAAGCCCTATTTGAATGGTGTTGATTCGTTCCTTGATTGCCGATCCCTCTTTTCTGTAACTGATGTCAAAAGATACCTTGAAATATGCTTTGTAGGGCTTCTCCGAATGCAAGCATTGTTTGTTGGTTTTATGATAGTGTCTTAAATATTTTCCTTACACCGTTGAATGGTGTATGGCTTGAAATAGTAATTTTCTTCAAGTAAGCCTCAATGCTTAACTCCATTCGACTTCTCTATTGCTTTGCTTTGTTGCATTTTACTTCACACTATTGTATTCTTCTTCTTTCTCCAAGATTGATGTCTTAAGTAAGATGGGATTCATGACAAGTATCACATAAAACAATACAAGGTAGGTGTCTTCAATAATTATTCGATAATGATGATATTGGTGGTAACGTACAAAGATTTTTAACTCCATCCAAACGAATGTAACTCCCTTTAGATGAGTGCTTGGGTCTTCATGAATGTTAGGAAGCATAGAGAATTTGTACCAAATGTAACTCAAGGCTTCTGCATGCAAGACTCCTTTATAATTCTCCAAATATGACCTTGCAACCCTAATTCTTCCTTTATCTTTGCACCCTACGTGAGCTTGCTATGTTTCTTTATATGTAAGATTCCTTTTGCACATTGGCTTGGTGAGTATGATGGATGGGTACAACTAGATTGCTTCATAGTTCTATGGAACACTTTTGAGATCTCATTTTGGTGGATGTTCACTTCAATGGATGCCTTAGGTATAGCTCTTATCTCTGCACCTATTTGCAAGTTGTGTAGCTCATTTTAATATCGATTTGTGCCCTTATTTAGTGCTGGTTATAATAGCCAATGGGTAGCCATTTTGCTTTGCATTTTACATAGATAACCTGTCACTGAATGCTACCCTTTTTTCTATGTAATCATGAGTGATAATAAATTCTTTCAATGGCTCCACTATTGTAGGTGATGCACTACTTATAGGGCTGAATTTGATGGAGGAAAATGGTGTTTTTAAACACCTCAACTCTTGGACGTGTGAGCTCTTCGATGGCTCCTTCCTATGACCACAAATTTATTGTTCATGTGAGTTCTTTAGTGGATCCTTCCTTTGGCCACAAATCTGCTACATAAAAATATCCTTCTACCTCCTTGTAAATAGTAATACTTTTGTTCTTCCAAGGAACAAAAGAGGTACCTTTTGTAATAAGTAAATCTTGCACCAAAATGAAGATTTTTTTTATAATCCTTCTTGCTTCTTCTAATTTGGATGATAGTCAATCCAAGCTAATGAAATATTATTTTGAATAAGGATTATTGCAATCTATGTTAAAAAATAAACCCTTATATTCTCCTTGAATCTTGAGACTTCCAATGTCTCGATTTGACGCTTCCTTTAAGGACTTCAATGTTGGTTTTCTACTCCACATTTTTTCTTGTAATGATGGCTTCTTCTGGCCATGAAAGTGCTACAATTTTTTTATAATTTTTGTGCTTCTTAACAACACAAACTAATTGAGAGCAACTAGTTAAAAAATCCACTAGAATGGTGCTTAATAGATGCACTCTAAATGGTAAAAATGATTTCACCTTATTGCTCCACTAATTTCTCAAAAATGCTCTTAACAATTCCACTACAACCTTTCAAGCATAATCTAGAATAAATTCTTGTGAATTTCACTACAAACACAGTTGTAGGATCTAGTCTTATTTTTAAAGATATAATATAGGTAGTTGATTGTAACTTCTAAAATCTAATCAACTCCTAACTATGCAAATGAACATTAAAATTATTTTTTCTCTTTTGCACTTTTGAATACTGTAATTCAATTTTCCTTTTTGTAACTTCTGATCTAATATAAGGCGCTTTAAAAAATCTGATAAGTAATCCAATTAATGAATTTACTTGCACCAATAGTTGCTTATATTTTAGACAACATTTATAGAGGATGTAAATCAAGCTTGTTTCTTTAGATTTCAACAACTTTTGCTAGATTTTCCAAAAATCTCCTCCTTCACCAAAAAAAGATCTCAAAATTTCTTTCACGAGCCTGGGATTTTGTGGTTTGTTCTTATCTAGTAATCTTCTCCTTTCTACTATGGATTTAGAAGAATATTTATGCCTTATTGAAAGGAAATATTTAAATCTCTTGGATTTGACAAGCTTCTTCTATCTTCAAGTATTCTTGCCAAATTTTGACTTTAAGCAGGATCTTCTTCTCAAGAATCTAAATATCTTGAGGTCTTTTGTATCTTCTTTGGCAATCCTTGCCAATTCTTATTCTCCTAATTGGGCTTGTTATTATATGGCAAGAATTGTACCAAATATTCCCTTTATCAAAAATTTTATCCTTGATGTAGAATTTCTCCAATAAGTTATTCTAGGAACTCTTTTGATTATTTTGCTTCAGCAACAAGGATCTTCAAACCTTTTTTCTTGAGACCTCTCCTAGGTCCTTTATTCTATAGCTACTTTGATCTTCCTTGAGACCTTCTTCTTCAAATTTTGGAATTGAGATCTCCTTCTTGGATCTCTTGATTCTACTACTTATGGATTTGAATAGGACTCTCCTAGTCCTTCTCATCCTTCCAAGAATGGAAGTTTCTTCAATGAGATATTCACCTGATCTCTTCACCTTCAAGTTTGCTTTAGGTTCTGGATTGATTCTAAAGAAAATACTCTTCCTAAATTTCTTGTATGAAGTTTCCCAACCCACTGAATATCCTTTCCCTGCAACAAATGATTAGTACTAAAATTTGAATCTACTTCTAAATTAGGTACTCTCTTCTAGAGTCTTTTTCAGGATCAAGGCTTTTATGGCCTTTTTTTAGATCAAGGCTTCTATGGCCTTTTCTTAGATCAAGGCTTTTGTGGCCTTTTTAGTATCAAGGCTTCTATGGAATTTTATTAGATCAAGGCTTTTATGGCCTTTTTAGGATCAAGGATTTTATGGCATTTTTTGAGATCAAGGTTTCTGTGGCCTTTTTAGGTTTAAGGCTTCTATGGAATTTTCTACTGTGAAGTTGAATTTATCGATAGAGATCTTCAATATCCAAACTTCACTACAACTCTTTATCCTAGAGTCTCTTATATAGTATTATTCTCTAGAAACAACTAATCTCTACACTATGAAGACACTCCAACCTTCGTGCAAAAAAGTTGAAATATCCTAGCTTTCTATTGTAGGAGGTGCCCCAATCAACTAAGGGTTAGTTCCCTATAATAAAAGAAAATTTAGGCAATAGTAAAATTTTTAGATTTCTTAGATGAGCATCACTAATTGATTCATCAAAATAGTGGATCAAATGATGAGTCGTTATCTTCATGAGTTTTTCTGTAACTTTATGGGAATACTCTAAGCCAAATGAATTTCATAATTTCTCTTTCTAGTTTGTTCTACCAGATAATATTAAAAAAACAAAATTCACATGAAATAGGTTCAATAGAACATCTGATTTACAAAAATCAAAGCTATGGTCATTGGCCCTATTTTAACAATAATAATTTCTTAAAGTTCTCCCTACCAGATTGATTCTTTTGAAGATTTTTGCAAGAGCATGTGCACTGTGGTGAATTAGGTTTACAAAAATTTAGGCTCAATAATAATGGTGGTTCTCCTCTCAATATACATTAGCTAGTTCTACTATGACTAGATCTACCATGGCTCTGATACCACTGTTGATGTAACTCAACCCTGAAATTTCCACAAGAACTATGCAAGGTTGCAACCAAATATCTCCTGTAGAATTAAAATTTAAGATGCACAATAACAAATAACAACAAACACAATATTTTGTTGCCTTCAATCTAATTACAACACTTCTGGAAATAATAATAAGACTGATTGGAAAGGGAAAGAGTCCAAAAATTGAAATTACAACACTTCAACACCTCTCCACACATTCAAGTTTGCATATATAAATTGACATACAATTGAAGAATTATCAAAATCAGTCTAAAAACACAAAAAAATTTGATAAAATGTTCAAAATATAGTCTAAGAACCTTCTGTGAGCACAAATATCAACTGGGTGCCTCCTAGCTTTCACCTACAATCAACCCTACAACATGCAATTTCACAATCTACCCTTATGTGCTTGTATTCTCAGCAATAAAAAAATGGTGATATTAAAGTGTATTCCTAGCCAAGAATGTCTTCTCCCAATCCAGGTCGTAGCTTTTTCTGTCTCCCTCTTTTTACCCAAAAATTACCCATAAAATCTAGCTTAATATTTTTTCCTTCCACCAATGAAATGTGGAATTTTTAAAATTCCACTACCAGGCTATACTCCACTCCTTCATGCATCTATAACAGCAAAATAAACCACTCCAAACACCAATTAAAATATTTTTTAATTCTCTTTATTCTATGTGTGGATATTTAGAAGGTGGTCAAAATCTTGAAAAAGCAGAAAAAAGCACCCTGTGATTTATTTTCGCCCTCAACCAAAATTGACCAAGAAAAAAAATACAGGTCATTAAATATTGGCCACATGAATTTAATTAATAAAAGAGGCATTGAAAACCAAAAAGTAAAATCAAACAAAGCACCAAGCCAAAAATTTAAAGCAACTAAACTTGGGAAAAGCAGGATTGCTTTATTCTCGGAGATGCTCCTACATCAAACACCCCAGGTAGAAGAATGTTTCATGAGAATGAACTCATGAACATTCAAATTGTGGTCTGAAACCATGTTTTATCAGCTCATGAGAATCCATACAAGTTGTATCTTCCATCCCTTTTCCTTTCCATCAGACCAAGTATTATTTGTACTCCTTCCCACGAGTCTTTTTCACCACCCGAGTGTCAATCAAACCATAAATTTCTTCTTTCTTTGTAGCTGGTAGTTGTTGTTCCAACGGAGTAGGAGCTTGCAAATCTGAAGATTTATCTCCTCCTACACTTTTCTCATCCTCATGGCACTTATAAAGATCAACCACATTAAATATAGATGAAATTTCAACTCCATTGGGTAGTTCAAGATCATATGCATTAGCTGAAAACTTGCTGATGATCTTGCATGGTCCTATCTTCTTGTATTTCAGTTTGTTGTAGGTTCCTTGAGAAAAAATTTCTCTTCTTAGATATGCCATGAATAAGTCTCAAACCTTAAACTCTTGCTCTCTTATTTTCAAATCTGCATATTTTTTGTATCTTTGATTGCTTGCCTCTAACTTATTATGGATTTCTTGATGCAAATCTTGTAAATAATTGGAGAAATATTCAGCTACAACACTTTTTTTTCTCATATCTGCACTATATCTCGACTCATGAATCCAATTAGGACTAAAACCATACACAATCTGAAAAGGACTCTTACCAGTGCTTAGATTGATAGAGTTTTTATAGTCAAACTCAGTATGTACCATTGTTTTGGCCTCCCATAAACTAAACACGTTAACAAGTTACCAAGGCTCCTATTCACCACCTCTGTTTGGCCATCCGTTTGTGGATGGCAAGCTGAACTAAATTTCAAAGTAGTTCCCAACCTCCTCCATAATGTCCTCCAAAAGTGGACCACAAACTTTGTGTCTCTATCTGAAACTATGCTTCTAGGAAAGCCATGTAGCCTTACTATCTCCTCGAAAAACAAGTTTGCAACATGTGTAGCATTATTTGATTTCTTACAAGGAATAAAATGTGCTATTTTGGAAAATATATCAACAAATACATAAATAGATTCATAACCTTTTTGAGTTTTGGGCAGCCCAAGAATAAAATGCATACTCACTTCTTCCCATGGTCTTTGTGGTGTAGGTAGTGGCTGATATAACCCTGTGTTTTGACTGTTACCCTTGGCATATTGACATATATGACATCTTTGAACTATTTTATGCACATCCCTACCCATGCTTGGCCAATAATAAGATTCCTTTAGATGCTCCAATGTTTTATCCACTTTAAAATGACCTCCTAGCCCACCACCATGCTTCTTCCTCATCAAATTGTCTCTCATGGATCCTCTTGGAATACACAGTTGTTGTCCTTTAAACATAGACCTTCTTGGATGAAATAATCCAACCACTTGGTCCTATATCCTTCAATGGGGAACTTAAAAATTTCCCATGTCTCCTGAAAGTCCAAATCTTCCTCATACATACTCTTCATGTTCTCAAATCCAACAACACTAAACTCTATCTTACTCAATAGAAAGCACCTCCTACGTAGAGCATCCGCCACTCTATTACTCTTTCCACTCCTATGCTTGAGGACAAATGAATAACTTTTATTAAACTCAATCTATTTCATGTGCCTTTGATTTAGCTTACCTTGGCTGTTCACATATTGAAGGACATGATGATCGGTATAAAGAACAAACTCCTTAGGTAGAAGATAATGCCTCCACTCCTTGAGAGCTTGAACAATGGCATAAAACTCTTGATCATAGACTGAGTATTTCTTCTTAGCATAATTTAAATTCTCACTAAAGTATGCTATTGGTCTTCCATATTGACTTAAAACACCTCTTATTGCTGCTCCACTTGCATCACAATCAACTTGAAATACTTTATCAAAATTGGGTAAAGCAAGAATGGGTTGTTCGGTTACCTTTGCCTTAAAAATTTTAAAACTTTTCTCTATTGCTGCTATCCACTTGAATTATTTGCATTATCCCTTCATGGTTTTAGTTATTGGGGCACATATGCTACTGAACTTTCTGATAAAATTTTAGTAGAAACTTGCTAAGCCATGGAAACTTCATGCTTCAAACATACTCTTGGCTGTAGGCCAATCAATGATTGCTTGTACCTTGGTTGGATCCATTCGTAAGCCCTCATTTGAGATCACAAATCCTAAGTAAACTAGGTCCTCCTTCATAAATTCACACTTTTTAATATTAACCAACAACTTTTCTTCCCTCAACCTTTAGAGGACAGTCCTAACATGCTCCAAATGTTCATCCTTTTCCTTGCCAAAAACCAATATGTCATCCAAGTAAATAATAAAAAACTTACCTAGGAAGGATTTGAACAATTCATTCATCAATATCATAAATGTAGTTGGGGAATTTGTGATTCCAAAGGGCATGACAAGCCATTCATATAACCCCTCATTTGTTTTGAATGCGGTTTTCCACTCAGCTCCTTCTCTAATCCTGATTTGATGGTAGCCACTATTCAAATCAATTTTTGTAAAATATTTATGTCCACTTAGAAAATCCATTAGATCATCCATTCATGGTAGAGGAAACCTATATTTGATGGTAATATTATTTATGGACTTGTAATCAGCACACATACGCCACTCCCCATCCTTATTTGGTGCCAACACTTTTGGAATAACACATGGGCTAAGGCTCTCACGAATTAACCCCTTGTCCAATAGCTCTTGTACTTGCTTATTCAACTATTAATTTTCTTTAGGAATCATCCTATATGCTACCTTGTTGGGTAAAATTGCTCCAGGTATCAAATCAATGCAATAGCTAATGTTTCTCAATGGTGGAAGACCATCCGGTAACTCCGTCATAATGTCACCATATTCTTGCAATATCTCCTTGATTTCTATGGGTAGTTCTTATTCTTCTTTCATTGTCCCCACTTGTTGAGGTTTTCCCATCAATTCATAACACAACTCTTCTTCTTTTATCTCCTTTAGAAATTGCTTTCTGGTGAGAACACACACTTGAGCATTGCTGCCCTCTTTTTCCCTTTGCTCTTTCATTGATTTCATAACAAATTTTCTGCCATATTTGGTTATAGTATAGGTATTGGCAACCCCATAATGAAGATCTCTTCTATAAAATTACCATGGCCTTCCCAACAAAAGATGACAAGCATCCATAGGCATAACATAACAAGTTACTTCATCATGATAATTGCTCTGAAAATTAACTTTGCATTGCTTAACAACTAAAAGTTGATGCCCTTTTTGTAGCCAAGTGACCTTGTAGGGGTTTGGATGATCGGTTTTCTACAATTTTAGCTTCTCTACCATTTCTTGGGACACTAAATTATCAGTTCTATCACTATCCACAATTATATTGCAACACTTTCCATTTGACTTGCATACAGTCCTAAATAGAATTCTCCTTTGTGTGTCTTCTATCAGTTATTTCTCTAGCTTGAGGAGCACTCTCTTCAACATAAGAGCTTCTCCATACTCTGCTTCCACTTCCTCTTGTCCATCATCTTCAATATTTATGGCCAAAGCTTTCCCTGTATTTGTTCTTCTTGTTTCCTGTTGAATGAGAAGACATTCATAGGCTCTATGTACTTGCTCTCTGCAATTATAACAAGTACTCGAAAATACTCTTCCCCTTCCATAATATCCTCTTCCTCTTATTGTTTCGCCTCTTCCCCTTGAGCTATCTCCTCTCCCTCTACTATTCCAATTTAAATTGTTTTGTGACCATCTTGTATCTTCATCATTTTATGGCTGCCCTCTTCCTGTAATCACAAATATTCTACCCCTAGATGGTTTACCCATTCCTCTTAGACTTGTTGCTTATATTCTTACTAATTTTTCTTCTGCCTTGAGGGTATATTGATAAACCTCTTTCACTGTATTCAACCAAATTAGAATAAGCTCATCTTGAATGGTGACTTTCAGCCCATTGATATATCTAGCCACCTTCTCCTCATCTTCATGAACACATACTGCTCTTATGGTTAATCTCTAGAATTATTCTGTGTAATAAAACACACTCATGTCCTTTTGTTTTAAGTTTTACAAGGTCTTTAACAAGTTCAAGTGATAATCTGAGGGCATGAATTTACTCTTCAACTTGATGACCATTTTATCCCAAGATTTTATCTTTTCTTTGCCTTTCCTTTGCCTCTCCATCTGCAGTTGCTCCCACCATAAGGAAGCATGTCCTTTGAGATTTGTGCAAGCATATTTAACCTTCTTTTTATCTTCTATGGATTCAAGGTCAAAGTACTTATCCATATCTGTTATCCAATCTATAAGCTCCTCTGGCTTCAAGATCCCACTAAAATTAGGGACATCCATTTTGGAATTGCTGCCCATCCTTGACAATGCCTTTAGAAATATATCTTCTGCCTCATCCTGGACTTTTGCATCTGCTTCTTCAATGACTTCATCTTCATATTCATCACTAATATCTTCAATAGGCACCCATCTTCTCTATGATGCCTCCACGACTTCCATCCTAGCCATAATTATCCTCATGTCTTCTCTCAATGCTGTCATTTATTCAACTCTGGGAGCTCTCCCTCTGCCACACCCCCTATATGCAATTATGTCAAACACTTTACCTACAACCAATAGTTTTCAAAAACAACCAAGAGCCCAACCTGGCTCTGATACCACTGTTGATGCAGCTCAACCCCAAAAGTTCCACAAGAACTATGCAATGTTGCAACCAAAGATATCCTGTAGAATTAAAATTTAAAATGCACAATAACAAATAATAGCAAACACAATATTTTATTACCTTCAATCTAATTACAACACTTTTGTAGATAACAATAAGATTGATTAGAAAGGGAAAGAGTCCAAAAATTGAAATTACAACACTTCAACACCTCTCCACACATTCAAGGTTGCATATATAAATTGAAATACATTTTAGGAATTATCAAAATTAGTCTAAATACACAAAATAAGATGATAAACTGTTCAAAATATAATATAAGAACCTCCTGTGAGCATAAATCTCAACTGGGTGCCTCCTAGATTTCACCTACAATCAACTCTATAACATGTAATTTCACAATCTGCCCTTCTGTGCTTGTATTCTCAACAATAAAAAAATGGTGATATTCAAGTGTATTACCAGCCAAGAATGTCTCCTCCCAAGCCAGGTCGTAGCTTTTTCTGTCTCCATATTTTTACCCCAAAATTACCCATAAAATCTAGCTTAATATTTTTCCCTTCCACCAATGAAACGTGGAATTTTTAAAATTCCACTACTAGGCTGTACTCCATTCCTTCATGCATCTGTAAAAGAAAAATAAACCACTCCAAAAACCAATTAAAATATTGGTTAATTCTCTTTATTCTAGGTGTGGAGATTTATAAGGTGGTCAAAATCTTGAAAAAGCAGACAAAAGCACCCTGTGCTTTATTTTCGCCCTAAAAAAAAATTAGCCAAGAAAAAATACAAGTCATTAAATATTGGCCACATGAATTTAATTAATAAAAGAGGCCTTGAAAACCAAAAAGCAAAATCAAACAAAGCACCAAGCCAAAATTTAAAGCAACTAAACTTGGGAAAATATTGATTGCTTTATTCTTGGAGATGCTCCTGCATCAACTGTTAGCTTTTGAGGTAGATTGCAATGGGAGATGACAATCACAAGATGCAAAAATATAAGAGAAAGTAAATTTATGATATTGTAAAAATATGCTATAAATAGAAATAATGGAAATGAATACAATATTGTTGAGGAAATGGACACTCCATGCAAGATGCTATAGGACTACATTGTACTCCATCACTAATGGATTCAGACAATAATACTACTACTACCTACCATCTTTTCAATATCTTACAATGAGAACCTTTTATAATGGAAGATAGATTCCTTGAACAACACTCTACCTAGCTGTACAAGGGACACCTTACACATTTACAACTTGCATGTTGATACTTATGCATTTATTACATTGCATAAAGTAACTAGATAACATTCCCCTAAAGTAATCTAATATCCTAAGTATGTACCTAGGAAGGTACATTTACATGATCCAAATGATGTAATAGGCTCTAAAGCTAAAAAAAATTATGAACGATAGTCTTCTAGCTCACAAATATGGTTCTCTAAAGTGCAAGTTCAAGCTACTTTCATCAGATTCTAGAAAATATAACTTGAGTTATGCAAAACACTCTATTAATATTTACTATATAAAAAAATAGAGCATATTCATTATTTTCATTTTAAATTAAATCATAACCTTATTTCTAATCAATCAATACAATATCAACAAGGATGAACCCTTAGTAAAATATTAAAGAACTAAGGTATTCATTTTATTTTGCAACAAGAAATAAATCAACTAATTCCTACATAGAGAAAACTAAAACTTGATATGTTTATTCTTATGCAAATTTATGATATGCATATCCATGAAAAGGGGTATTTTTCCATATTGATTCCTCAAATAATCTGACAAATAACCCATCACATAATTTCCCCAAGGTATCCCTTTTCTCAGTGGTTAGTTTCTTTCTGCCACCATAAAGGAACCTGTTCCTACAAAAGTGAAATCCATTAGCAACATATTATCCTTTCATAAAATCCCTATAGTTGTAAACCAAACATGAAATAGTCTATTATTTAATTATGGATTTGTCTATATTTTTGACAACATACATATGTCTTCATAGCAATAAACACAGTCAAATATATCATTCATAATATAACTATCCAAAACATATGCTCAAGAAAAATAAAAAGTCTACCAAGGGATGGATCATAACATCATCCCCCCTTAGAATTAACATAGTCCTCTATGTTTTAAATTATAAACATCAAATATAATCTATTCAATATTTTCAAATAGAAATAGAAAATGTTTTTGCATGTTCACTACTTTTTCCTAAGTAGCATTTCTTTCAGAGTAACTGCTGGAAATATTGAGTATATTGGTTGTCATTGATGTCAAAGGTGAAATGGTTGAAAATCATCTTTAAGGTTGAAATATTAAAATGCAAGGAAAATATCTTCCAAGGTACAATAATTGGTAAGGTAAAAGCATTCTTCATGGTTGTGTGTGCAAGAAAAGGACAAAGTGTTATTTAGTTAAAAAGGTTCTCCATGGTTATGTTTGTAAGAAAAATATAAGGTTCTCCATGGTTATGTGTGCAAGAACAAGACAAGGTTCTCTATGGTTATGTTAGCAAGAAAAAGATAAGGTAGACAAGGTTCTATTGAAAAATATTTATTTATTGCAAGGGTGAAAAAAGATTTCAAGAGCAAAAGATAAAAGATTAAAAATAAATTATAATATTTAAACCAAGGTTTAAATATTATAATAAAATTAAATTTAAATTTCAAATGGTGTCAAAATTTAAAATTCAAATGGTGGCAAGAGATTCGACATATTCCTAAGCCTCAAATTACATATATAAGGAGGAAAATAAAAATCATTTGCAAGGTTGGTGTGATTAAGACATAAGTGCCATTCATTCCATTCGTGAGGGCATTGCACAAAGTTGAAGCGATGATAGCGAGGAGTAAGGAGAGCACATAGGTTTTAAGGCAAGGTGGATAGAACATAAACCTCAAGATAGGAGGCTATTGGACATTTTGAGTCCCTAAGCTAAAATGTTGTCATTGATGTCAAAAGGTTATTTGATGTCAAAAGGATCTATGATGGTATGCACTATGTTTTGTGAAAGTGCAAGGAAGGGTTTTTATCAAAACCAAGGTAGGAAAAATAAAAGGTTTTATTTAAAACCATGGATGGCAGATTTGAAATGGGTTTTTCTTAAAACCCAAGTTGGATTTTCGTTTCATCAAAAAAGGTGCCCCGATGATGGAGAAATTTAATTTTAAAGGTTTAGTTTAAATTTTAATTTATTTAAAATTTAAAATTAAATAAAAAGTTTTCTGCCATGTCCGTCGACGTCATGAGGGTAGTTTTAAAAGCGCCAATGTTTCCAAGTGAAGGGAAAGGCATATAAATATGCCACCAAGTTTTTAAATCGATTATCCTTGCTCATTGATAATCTTGCGTGGTATATGCGAAGGAAAGAGCTTGTGTTTTGTTTTATGTGATGCAACGAACGGTTAAAAGCAGATAGCGACCACTTCCCAAATCACATTGGGCAGCATGGCCTAGTGGTAGCTTGGATTGTGCAAAGGTGTTGATAGCATGGAGGTCGTGAGTTCGATTCCCATGAGCATCATTTTAGCATTGTATTGGTTGAAGCGTTGTTCGTTGTTTAAAATATCGTGGGTGAAAAGAAGAAGCATAAGGAGCACAAGGTGGAATAGCTTCCACATGGGAAGCTTAGCCCACTTGGTGGGCGGAGGGAGTGCAAAGGCGCACTCACTGTAGGTCTTGGGTTCGAGTCACCCGAAACCCATTTTTGCATGGTTTGCTATCGCCGCATTCTTCGGAGCCGAAAAATATTTTATTTTCTAAGGTATGCCTATCACCGTAATTTTTGGAGAATGAATAATTAATGTTTTAATTTGTCAAAGCTAAGGTTTCAAGCACCATTATTGAGGGTATACTATGGTGATGTGATTTATGAGTTGTGGTTTATATTTTGCACTATTTGATGTGGGAATTTTTGCATTAAGGAGCTTAGTGAGTTGTGCATTAGTGCAAAGTGATTTTTAGGAGAAATAAGGGAATGGTAAATGGTTGTGGTGATATTCATGCTATGCTTAATTAATTGAGGAAATAATTATTTTTAATTATTTTCTAGTGGTGGATGTGATTTTTGACTAGGAGAAATAAGGTGTAAAAGGTTATGATATTTGTTTTGTAAATTCTCCTAACCCTCATGAAGTTTGGCAAGAGAATATTGTGATTGTGGCAGATTTCCAAAGAGGCTTCTTCATCTTCATAAAAGGTATGAGCACATTCTCCTATTGATTGATTTGGGTGGTTGATTTCTAAAAATATCATTGGAGTGAAAAGGATTGATTGTGGTTTCCTTTTCGAAAGTGATTGGTTTAATGCTTCAAGGTTTTCTGGTTTGAGAGTTGTTATTAAACCTTGTTTTATAAGCATTGTTGTTGAAACCCATTGGTTGTGCAAAGAACTTGAACTTGAGTTAGAGAAGAACATGAGTATCATTGTTATGTGAGATTTGTTGTTGAGCATTGTTGGAAACATTTTGAGTTGGTTGATACATGCTTGGACTAGGGTTTGTGAGAAAGGGTTGTTCATTAAGGTGATTGGTTGAGTTGAGTTGATTGAGCCTAGTCAAGTGGATGCATGTGGTTGTTCAAGTTCCATAAAACAAACTATTCTATATTCTTGATTTGAGTTGAGATTGAGATTTGAGTATAGAACATATTGAGTCTCTAACAATTCTCTTTATGCTTCTATGAGATTGATTTGAGTTGAGATTGGGATTTGAGTATAGAACATATTGAGTCTCTAACAATTCTCTTTATGCTTCTATGAAATTGAGTTGAGATATTGATTGAGCATTAAGTATAGAACATATTGAGTCTCTAACAATTCTCTTTATGATTCTATGATATTGAGTTCAAATATTGATTGAGAATTGAGCAAGTCCTAGAGAGGACTTATTGAGCAGATTTGAGCAAGTCCTAGAGAGGACTTATTGAGCAGATTTGGACAAGTCCTAGAGAGGACTTATTGAGCAGATTTGAGCAGGTTCTGTGTGGACCTGTTGAGCATATTTGAGCAGGTTCTATGTGGACCTATTGAGAATATTTGGACAAGTTCTGAGTGAGCTTGTTGAGTAGATTTGGACAAGTTCTGAGTGAGCTTATTGAGCAGATTTGAGAAGGTTCTGAGTGAACCTATTGAGACAGAGCTTTGGAGGTGATAGAGTATAGAGGACAGAGTCTTAGTGGATAGAGATCCAGTAGCTAGGATAATTGAAGATAGATCTGAGTGAGGAGTCTTCAAGTGGAGAGAGATCCACTAGTCAGTGCAGCAGAGAGACAAAGTCTTCTAGAAGATCACTAGCTAGAGCAGAAGGGGAAAGAGTTCTCCTATGGAAGAGATCCATGAACTTGAGATTAGGGGATCAACATCTCCTTTGGATAGAGGTCCATAAACATTGTACTTGGGAAGGATTCCCAAAATATTATTTGAGAAATATTTAGAAGAAATATTTTTCTATGGAGGTAGCCCACATTGGGTGAACCATGTTAAAAATGATGTCTCTCATGTGTGTGATTCTTTGTGTGATGTTCACTATTTTATTAATGTTGATGCTACTATTTGGGGAAAAGTTTTATGTTATACTGTTCACCCCCCTCTCAGTATAAGCACATGTTCTTCAATTGGTATCAAAGCCGGTCTCTCCATGAAGAGTTTAACAGCTTGGAAGAGGATCCTTTAGTAACACACATGTGCTCAGAGAGTGAAGAAAGTATAGACTTTGAGGAAGCACTCTTCAACTGTCTCCAAGATCTTGAAAGGATTCAAGAAGAGAGTGCACAACTAAAGGAACATATCTAAAATGATGAATTGGCAAGAATTGAGCTTCTACAAAGGTTAATAGAACTTGAAATAGAAGTGAAATAAATAAGAGAGATTGAACATCAGTTGAGAGACACGTTGGAAGCCAAAGAAGTAGGACTTGAGAAAGTGGTAGCATAAATTGTTATGCTAAAATGCAGAACTAAAATAAACAAGAGATTACAAGGAGTTGCACCAAGTCAGCAAGAGGTAGGAACATCAAACAAAAGGGAGGTATCTTACCATATCTCAAGGAAAGAAGACCACAAAAGGAAGAATACCAGATCAAGTCCTCATCAAAATAGGTTACAAAATTCTTTCCATGGACATTGTTTTTCTTGCAATAAATATGGTCATAGAGCTACACAATGTACTAGCAGAGACAATGATAGTAGTAGTATAGATTCTCTTGCACCACATATGGATGATGATGTTAAGTGTTACAAATGCAATAGTTTTGGGTATATAGCTAGAAGGTGCAAACTAGAAATCTCTAAGTCTAGTAGAAAGACCACAACTCAAACTACTAGAAAAGAAGAAAAAGGGAAAGGAAAATTAAAATCCTTGCTAGTTCAAATAGCATTGCATGCTCAGGATAAAGAAGAAAAATGGTTTCTGGATAGCGGATGCTCTAGACACATGACAGGAGAAAAAGACAAGTTTATAGTTTTGAAAGAAGGAAATAGAGGGTCAGTAAACTTTGGGGACAATGGTTTAGCAAATATTTGTGGAAAAGGAACTCTAAGTATAGGCAATGGGAAAGAAAAAGCTAAAAATGTTCTATATGTGGAAGGTCTAAAACATAATCTCTTGAGCATTAGTCAACTCTGTGATCAAGGCCATATGGTAATTTTTCATCAAGATAGATGTGAAGTAAGGAAATATGAATCTGGAAAACTAGTAGCTAGCGCTATAAGAGAAAGAAATCTTTATGTACTCAATGAGATCAAAAAGGAAAAATGTCTCTTATCCAAAGAAAATGAGATCCGGTTTCAACATACAAGATTGGGACCAAAGGAGAATCTTCTAATGGCTTTGGAAGATAAAGAAGATGATCCTATAGAAGACAAGCCAAAAGAAATAAATAATATGGACAAAGGTAAAAAAATAGAGGATTATTCAGTAGAGAATGGCTATGACCTCAAGGGAGAACTTATCTATGCCCTTGACACAGTAAATAAGGTTAGAAAGCAACACTCCAAGCTTGAAAGTCAGTTTCAAGAATGTGATGAAGAAAGGTTATTGCTCATAGAGGATTTAGAGAAGTCAAAGGCTAAGGCAAGCAAGTTCAAGGATAAGTTAGAAGCAAATATTTTGGAATGTGAGAAGTTAGCACAAGAAGTGGCTACTCTAAAAGAAGACTTAAAGGACTCCAAGATCAAGATGAAGAGTTTCACAAATAGCTCTAAGAACTTGGATAAGTTCATCTATGGACAACAACGAACATCATGTTCAACAGGTCTTGGCTTTGGAAAGGTTCAAAAGAAATAGGAAAAAGAATCTACTTCAAGTCTTGATGAAGAAGAAACTTCAGAAGAAGATACATCAGAAGAAGATAGTTTAAGTGAAAGTGGGACATCAGAGGATGAGTTGGACAACAAAGAGTTCAACAAAGAGAGGAACAATGCACAAAGAAGATACAGATGGAACATCAATCAGAATAGGAGACCAATGAGGTCAAGACAAGGAGGCTTCAATGGAAGATGCTTTTCATGTCACAGGTTTGGGCATATGGCTTCACAATGCAGGACACATGAAAGACAGGAATATGGGAAAGGACAACTTTTCCATGGGTATTGCTACTCATGCAATGGGTTTGGTCACAAGGCAATGAATTGCAGGATTAATGATAGAAGAGGATATGGCTTCACTAGGAGAAGTCCTAAGATAGTTGCACCTCCAAGGAATAATAACATTAAGTGTTATAAGTGCAATAATGATGGTCACATAGCAAGATGGTGTAGAGAAAATATTCTAGAAATAGGCATGAACAGGAACAAGAACATGAATAGGAACAAGAATATGAATAGAAACAAGAATATGAACAGGAATAGAGACTCAAAAAAGAATAGAGACTCAGGAACAAGGATGAGAACTGAAACAGAAAAATGGATGAACAAGAACAAGAATAGAAGTGATGACAGGAACATGGATGATGACTTGGAAAGAAATAGTGAGAGGATTCAGAAGACTCGGAGAAGAAGAGAGAAAGATAAAGACAAAGAACAGTGCTTTCATGGAGTAGAAATACTCCCACCCCGAATTAACCACCTCATGTGGAGGTGGGGGAGGGGCTAAGCTAAGAGGCTCATTCTTAGCCCCGAGCCCCAAAGGTGACCCTTTGCCATTGATGTCAAAGGGGGAGATATTTGTGTATATTGGGGAGAGTTTTGATATGGGGAGAGATTTGATATTTGAGAGAGCATTGAGCCAGGGGGAGCAAAGTCCCAAGGGGAGCAGAAAAGAAGATCAGGTTTTAGTAAAATGAATATGGGTTGCCATCAATGACAAAGGGGGAGATTGTTGGACATTTTGAGTCCCTAAGCTAAAATGTTGTCATTGATGTCAAAAGGTTATTTGATGTCAAAAGGATCTATGATGGTATGCACTATGTTTTGTGAAAGTGCAAGGAAGGGTTTTTATCAAAACCAAGGTAGGAAAAATAAAAGGTTTTATTTAAAACCATGGATGGCATATTTGAAATGGGTTTTTCTTAAAACCCAAGTTGGCTTTTCGTTTCATCGAAAAAGGTGCCCCGGTGATGGAGAAATTTAATTTTAAAGGTTTAGTTTAAATTTAAATTTTAAAATTAAATAAAAAAATTTCCGCCATGTCCGTTGACGTCATGAGGGTAGTTTTAAAAGCATCGACATTTCCAAGTGAAGGGAAAGGCATATAAATATGCCACCAAGTTTTTAAATCGATTATCCTTGCTCGTTGATAATCTTGCATGGTATATGCGAAGGAAAGAGCTTGTGTTTTGTTTTATGTGACGCAGCGAATGGTTAAAAGTAGACAACGACCACTTCCCAAATCACATTGGGCAGTGTGGCCTAGTGGTAGCTTGGATTGTGCAAAGGTGTTGATAGCATAGAGGTCATGAGTTCGATTCCCGTGAGCATCGTTTTAGCATTGTATTGGTTGAAGCATTGTTCATTGTTTAAAAGCTCGTGGGTAAAAAGAAGAAGCATAAGGAGCACAAGGTGGAATAGCTTCCACATGGGAAGCTTAGCCCACTTGGTGGGCAGAGGGAGTGCAAAGGCGCACTCACTGTAGGTCTTGGGTTCGAGTCACCCAAAACCCATTTTTGCATGGTTTGTTGTCGCCGCATTCTTCGGAGCCAGAAAAATATTTTATTTTCTAAGGTATGCCTGTCGTCGCAATTTTTGGAGAATGAATAATTAATGTTTTAATTTGTCAAAGCTAAGGTTTCAAGCACCATTATTGAGGGTATACTATGGTGATGTGATTTATGAGTTGTGGTTTATATTTTGCACTATTTGATGTGGGAATTTTTGCATTAAGGAGCTTAGTGAGTTGTGCATTAGTGCAAAGTGATTTTTAGGAGAAATAAGGGAATGGTAAATGGTTGTGGTGATATTCATGCTATGCTTAATTAATTGAGGAAATAATTATTTTTAATTATTTTCTAGTGGTGGATGTGATTTTTGACTAGGAGAAATAAGGTGTAAAAGGTTATGATATTTGTTTTGTAAATTCTCCTAACCCTCATGAAGTTTGGCAAGAGAATATTGTGATTGTGGCAGATTTCCAAAGAGGCTTCTTCATCTTCATAAAAGGTATGAGCACATTCTCCTATTGATTGATTTGGGTGGTTGATTTCTGAAAATATCATTGGAGTGAAAAGGATTGATTGTGGTTTCCTTTTCGAAAGTGATTGGTTTAATGCTTCAAGGTTTTATGGTTTGAGAGTTGTTATTAAACCTTGTTTTATAAGCATTGTTGTTGAAGCCCATTGGTTGTGCAAAGAACTTGAACTTGAGTTAGAGAAGAACATGAGTATCATTGTTATGTGAGATTTGTTGTTGAGCATTGTTGGAAATATTTTGAGTTGGTTGATACATGCTTGGACTAGGGTTTGTGAGAAAGGGTTGTTCATTAAGGTGCTTGGTTGAGTTGAGTTGATTGAGCCTAGTCAAGTGGATGCATGTGGTTGTTCAAGTTCCATAAAACAAACTATTCTATATTCTTGATTTGAGTTGAGATTGAGATTTGAGAATAGAACATATTGAGTCTCTAACAATTCTCTTTATGCTTCTATGAGATTGATTTGAGTTGAGATTGGGATTTGAGTATAGAACATATTGAGTCTCTAACAATTCTCTTTATGCTTCTATGAGATTTGAGTTGAGATATTGATTGAGCATTAAGTATAGAACATATTGAGTCTCTAACAATTCTCTTTATGATTCTATGAGATTGGACAAGTTCTGTGTGAGCTTGTTAAGCAGATTTGAGACAAGTCTTTGAGAAGGCTTGTGGACTGATGTTGAGTAAGCTTTTGTGGAAGCTTGCTATGCAGATTTGAGCAAGTCCTAGAGAGGACTTATTGAGCAGATTTGAGCAAGTCCTAGAGAGGACTTATTGAGCAGATTTGGACAAGTCCTAGAGAGGACTTATTGAGCATATTTGAGCAGGTTCTGTGTGGACTTGTTGAGCATATTTGAGCAGGTTCTGTGTGGACCTATTGAGCAGATTTGGACAAGTTCTGAGTGAGCTTGTTGAGCAGATTTGGACAAGTTTTGAGTGAGCTTGTTGAGCAGATTTGAGAAGGTTCTGAGTGAACCTATTGAGACAGAGCTTTGGAGGTGATAGAGTATAGAGGATAGAGTCTCAGTGGATAGAGATCCAACAGCTAGGACAATTGAAGATAGATATGAGTGAGGAGTCTTCAAGTGGAGAGAGATCCACCAGTCAGTGTAGCAGAGAGACAGAGTCTTCTAGAAGATCACTAGCTAGAGCAGAAGGGGAAAGAGTTCTCCTATGGAAGAGATCCATGAACTTGAGATTAGGGGATCAACATCTCCTTTGGACAGAGGTCCATAAACATTGTACTTGGGAAGGATTCCCAAAATATTATTTGAGAAATATTTAGAAGAAATATTTTTCTATGGAGGTAGCCCACATTGGGTGAACCACGTTAAAAATGATGTCTCTCATGTGTGTGATGCTTTGTGTGATGTTCACTATTTTATTAATGTTGATGCTACTATTTGGGGAAAAGTTTTATGTTATACTGTTCACCCCCCTCTCAGTATAAGCACATGTTCTTAAGAGGTATCACTTGTTTAGTTCCAACTGGATAGCTAGCTTAGGTGGCAGGCAGATCTTGAACAAGGCGTTGACATTGAGAAGGTTTCGGGTTCAAGTCACAGCGGTAGTTGATTTTTGAAACATGTTTGGGTGGAAGAAAATATTAATAAAATATTTATTGCACACTTTTGGTTCAAGTGGGTGGGCCAGCCTATCTAGCATTCTAGCTCACGCTAGAGCGTGGGCTCCGTGAGGTTTCACGTTCGACTCCCTTCGACGATAGAAGTGGTAAGGGCATTAATTTTTTTTTTAATAATTTTTTTGGTTTTGCTATTAGGGAGTCATAAGGATTGAGTCTAAAAAAATATTATTTTTGCGATTAGGGAGTCATAAGGGTTGAGTTTAAAAAAATATTATTTTTGCTATTAGGGAGTCATAAGGGGTTGAGTTTAATAAAGTTTTATTTTTGCAAATTAGGGAGTCATAAGGGTGTGAGTTAATAAATTTTTGTGTGCAAATTAGGAGTCATAAGGATATGTTATAAAAGCTTTCTATTTTGCAAATAGAAATTATAAAGGTGTTTTATAAAGTTTTATTTTGCAAAGAGCATAAAGAGAAAATTCAAAGGGGATAATTTTTGCATGTGAGAATAGGAGGTATAAGGTTTATGAAAGGGAAATTAAAATTACTCTACACTTAGGATTTTGGATGATCATAAGGTACATTATTGATATTGAAAATTATTTGGTTTTTTTACAAGTAGGAGTTATAAGGTGTTGTGGTTTAATTTTTGGTTGAAATTTTTGGTGACAAGTAAGTTTGAGGAATTTTGATAAATGTTAATGTCCTATATTTTAAGAACAAAAGGAGAATAATTGATCATCATTTTAAGATTTCATTAAGCACATATTTTTGAGAAGAAATTTAATGCTTATGGTTTGAAAGAGAAATCTACTAATCCTTTTTGAAGAGGCACTTTGAAGAGGAAATTATTTTGAGATAGGTTTTTGAGGGCACATTTTCATTAAAGTAAGTTAAGAGAGTAGAGCAAAGCAAAGTTATTTGAGGTAGATTTGAGCAAGTCTTGTCAGAAGACTTGAAGAATATTTAAGGAATATTTGAGAAAGTATTATGAGAATATTTGAAGCAGGTTTGAGGTAGACTTGTGAGAAAGTGTGAGACAGATCAGTACAAGCAGTTGAGCAGATTTGATCATATTTATGAGCAGATTTGATCATAGTTATGAGAAGATTTGATCAAAGTTGAATAGAGTTGAGAGCAGGCTTTGGAACTAACCATCATAAAGGGGATAGAGTTCTCCTACATTTTTCCTATGGATAGAGGTCCACAAACTAGAGTAGTGGGGACAAAGGTCTCCTGTGGATAGAGGTCCATGAACTTGAGCATAGGATATTGGTGTCTCCTTTGGACATAGGTCCATAAACATTGTAATAGGGATTTGGTTCCCAAGAGATTTGTTGAGAAAAATTATAAGAAATATTTTCTCCGTGGATGTAGCCCACATTGGATGAACCATGTTAAAACATTATCTCTCATGTGTGTGATGATTTATGCATTATTTACTACCTTGATATTATTGCTATTATCATTTGGATTGAAAAGTAATTTTTTTTATCTTATATTGTTCACCCCCATATCAATATAAGCTTGTGTAATTCAATTGGTGTCAGAGCGAGTTCCTTTAGAAAAATTCTAACAACTTGAAGGAAGATCCTACAAGAACACACATGACCACATAAAATGAAGAAAGAGCCATGATTGACATGAAAGAGGAACTTATTGCTGCTCTTGGAAATTTGGAAAGAGTTAGAGAGAAGAATTCAAGTTTGAAGACTCGAATTCAAAAATATGAGGAAACAAAGGCAAATCTTCTAAAATATCTCACAGACTTAAAGGTGAAGGTTGAAGAGGCAAATAAAATTGAAAAAGGTATGGTTGAACAATTAAAGGAAAAAGAGTTAGAATGTGAAAGATTGGAACTTGAAATTGTCTCTCTAAGAAAAGGAGTTGAAAATTCTAAGGATAAGTTACAACAAAATATAAGGTTAGAGAAACATAAAGAGGAGTCAAGCTCCAAAGAAACAAAGATATCAAAGAAATAAGAGCCCATGATCTATGTTGATATATTGAAAGGCAAAAGTATCGAGGAGGAAGAAAATAGAGAAACATCATCGACAAAAGTCAATTACAAAAACAACAAAGGAAGAATCATGTGACTATATCATTCAAGGCAATATAACAGGTTACAAAATTTCTTCCATGGTTATTGTTTTCATGTAACAAATATGGTCATAGAGTTGTACATTGCATGGTCCATGTGAGAAATAATATTGATAGAAATTTCAATTCATTTGCATCTCTCATGGATAACAATATCATCTGTTACAAATATAATAACTTTGGGTACAAGGCCAAATGGTGTAAAACAGTATTTCCTGAATCAAGAAAAAATAAGGAGGATCAGAAGGTTCAAAAGAATACAACCTCAAAAGTTTAGGAAAGGAAAGAGGAACAATAAAAGGAGAAGTCAATGTTGGTACAAATAGATATTCATGCACAATATAAGGTAAATCAGTGATATGTTGATAGTGGTTGTTCAAGTCATATGACAGGTGAAAAAAGTAAATTCTTTCACTTAAATAAATCAATGGAGGATCAGTAAAATTTGGTGATAATGTTTTAGTAAAAATTGTTGGAAAGGGACTTTGAGTTTAGATAATGGAAAATCAAAGACAAAAAATGTATTGTATGTTAAGGGAATGAAGCACAATTTACTAAGTATAAGTTAGCTTTGTGATCAGGGGCACATAATCACCTTTCACCCAAATAAATGTGAGATAAAAAAATCCAAGACAAGAACGCTTATTGCAGATGCCAGTAGAACTATAAACAATCTCTACATGTTGAGTGAAATTAAGGGAGAAAAATATTTCTGATCACAAGAGCATGAGAGTGGTTATGGCATAGAAGAATGGGTCATCTAAACTTTGACAACATAGTGAAAATAAGAAACAAACATGCAGTTAGATATTTACCCAGGATAAAAATATCCCAAAGCACAATTTGTGCACAATTTCAGTATGGTAAGCAAACAAGAACAAAATTCAAGGCAAAATAATTTTCTTCATATGAACCATTGAAACTAGTTCACACTGATCTATGTGGTCCTACAAGGACAAAGAGTTTACAAGGTGAAAGCTACTTCATGTTATTTATATATGATTTCTCCAGAATGACTTGGGTGGTTTTCTTAAAAGAAAATTCATAAGCCTTTGAGAAGTTCCAGACATTCAAAGTTTTAGTAGAAAATAAAATAGGTAAAAATATAAAGTGTATAATATTAGATAGAGGAGGAGAATTTACTTTAGGTGTATTCATAGAATTCTGTAAACAACATGGAATCAAAAGAGAATACTCAACAACAAGGACTCCACAAAAAAATAGAGTAGTTGAAAGAAAAAATAGAACTATTGAGAATATAGCTAGAGCTATGCTAAATGAATCTAATATTTCATATGGTTTTTGGAAAGAGGTATTTCATACAACCATCTATATCATCAATAGAGCTCAAGTAAGAGTAAATAATCACAAAACTCCATATGATTTTTGGAACGGAAGACCAACTATTGTGAAGTATTTGAAAGTTTTTTGAAGCAAATGCTACATTAGACAAGAAGAAAAATTTGGGTAATGATTCAAGGTGCGATGAGGGTATCTTCCTTGGCTATTCCACTAAGAGAAAAACCTATAAATTCTATAATAAAAGGACACATACATTTATGGAAAGTGCAAATGTGACAGTTGATGAACAAGTAAGGTCAAAAGAACCAACTCAAGAAATTGTATATCAAGAAGAAGAAATTTGCCAAAAATAAGTAGGTGAAGAATTAGAAGAAGATGAAGCACAAAGAATACCACCTAAGACTCCATACAGGTATGTACAAAAGAATCATCCAAGAGATCTAATTATTGGGAATCCAAATGAAATACAAATAAGGAGGAAGATAAAATGAACTGGTGAACATTCAAATATTTCTTTGTTATCTAAAATTAAGCCCAAGGATTTCAATGAGGCAAGAGAAGATAAATTTTAGGTCAAGGTAATGGATGAGGAGTTGGATCGAATAGAAAAGAGTGAGACTTGGGAACTTGTACCATGATCAAAAGACAAGAATATAATTGGCACAATAGATTTACAGAAATAAGTTAAATGAAGATGGTCAAATAGTAAAAAATAATGCAAGAATTGTATGCAAAGGCTATGCATAAGTTGAAGGGATTGATTTCAATGAAACATTTGCTCCTGTTGCACGACTTGAGGCTATAAGAAATTTTTTAGCATTTTCAAGTTTCAAAAACTTCAAAGTATATCAAATGGATGTAAAATCAACTTTTCTCAATTGATTCTTAGAAGAAGAGGTTTACATTAAGCAACCTGAGGGGTTCAACCTGACTGATAAGCCATATTATGTATGCAGATTAAAGAAGGTTCTTTATGGAATAAATCAAGATCTTAGGGCTTGGTATTCAAGGTTGGATAAGTATCTTCAAGAATAATATTTTAGAAAAGAAATTGTTGACAATAATCTATACATAAAAAATGAAGGAAATGACTTGTTGATTGTGGTGGTCTATGTGGATGATATCATTTTTGGGGGTAATAATGATAATATGTGTCAAATTTTTTTAAAGTGGATGCAAAAGGAATTTGAAATATCAATGCTTGGTGAGTTGTCCTTCTTCCTTGGATTACAGATTTCACAATTAGAAAAGGTATATTTCTCTCACAAACAAAGTATATAAAAGAAATTTTGAAAAAATTCAAATTGGAGGATGAAAAACCAGTGAGTACCCCCATGGTTATATGATGCAAGTTGAGTAAATATGATGAATCTCCAGAGGCAAATAAAACATTGTATAGATACATGATTGGTAGCTTACTATATGTCATAGGTAAAAGACCAGATATAATGCAGGCAATAGGACTAGTGGCAAGATTTAAAGGAACACCAAAGGAAACACATGTACATGCAGTAAAGAGAATCCTCAGGTATTTAAAAGGAACTATGGAATTTGGACTTTGGTATCCTAGAAGTAATAATTTCACTCTCATAGCATATATAGATGTAGATTGAGAATGAAATATTGATGATAGGAAGAGCACAAGTGGAGGAATTCTTTCTTGGCTATTTTTTAGTATCTTAGCTAAGCAAGAAACAAGCATCGGTGTCCTTATCTATGGTAGATACAAAGTACATTGTTGCTTGTTTTACACAAGTTTTATGGATGAAGTAAACTTTAAAATATTTTAAAATAGAGCATGATCATCCCATATCCATACTATGTGATAATACAAGTGCCATAAACATTTCAAAGAATCTAGTGATGTATTCAAGGACCAAACACATTCCAATAAAATATCATTTTTTGAGAGAGCAAGTGATGGATCAGCAAGTAAAATTGGAATATGTTACTACAAAGGAATAGATTGTGGATATATTTACTAAGCCACTTCCAAAGAAAACTTTTGAGTATATTAGAGGAAAGTTGGGAGTAATATTACTCCCATCCCAAAATTGATCACCTCAAGGAGAGGAGGTGGAGAGTGGGCTGAGCTAAGAGTCTTATTTTTTAGCCCCAAAGGATTTAGTAAGGGGGAGAAAAATCAGCAAGGGAGAGCATCTTCTTAGGGGAAGCAGATTTGGAATTCAGTGGTTGGAAAAGAAATTTTTAGAAAGGGTTGCCATCAATGATAAAGGGGGAGATTGTTGGAAATATTGAGTATATTGGTTGTCATTGATATCAAAGGTGAAATGGTTGAAAATCATCTTCAAGGTTGAAATATTAAAGTGCAAGGAAAATATCTTCCAAGGTACAATAATTGGTAAGTAAAAGCATTCTTCATGGTTGTGTGTGTAATAAAAGGACAAAGTGTTATTTAGTTAAAAATGTTCTCCATGGTTATGTTTGTAAGAAAAATATAAGGTTCTCCATGGTTATGTGTGCAAGAACAAGACAAGGTTCTCTATGGTTATGTTAGAAAGAAAAAGGTAAGGCAAACAAGGTTCTATTGAAAAAGATTGATTTATTGGAGGGGTGAAAAAGATGAAAAAATATTTCAAGAGCAAAAGACAAAAGATTAAAAATAAATTTTAATATTTAAACCAAGGTTTAAATATTATAATAAAAATAAATTTTAATTTTAAATGGAACCAAAATTTAAAATTCAAATGGTGGAAAGAGAGACGACATCTTCCTAAGCTTCAAATTGCATATATAAGGAGGAAAATAAAAATCATTTGCAAGGTTGGTGTGATTAATACATAAGTGCCATTTTTTCCATTCGTGAGGGAAACGCACAAAGTTGAAGTGAGGATAGCGAGGAGTAAGTAGAGCGTGCAGGTTTTAAGATAATGTGGATGGTGCATGAACCTTAATAAAGGAGGCAATGCCTGTTTGGTTCCAACTGGGCAACCAGCTGAGGTGGCAGGCAAATCATGTGCAAGGCATTAATGTTGAGAATGTTTCAGGTTTGAGTCACAGTGGTAGTTGACTTTTGAAACATGTTTGGGTAGAAGAAAATATTAATAAAATCTTTATTGCACACTTTTAGTTCTAGCGGGTGGGCCATCCTAGATGGCACTCTAGCTCATGCTAGAGCATGGGCTCTATGATATTTCGCGTTCGACTCCCTTCGACGTTAGAAGTGGTAAGGGCATTAATTTTTTTTAATAAAGTTTTTTCTTTGGCTATTAGGGATTCATAAGGGTTGAGTTTATTAAATTCTTATTTTTGCTATTAGGGAATAAAAAATTTGGGAGTCATAAGGGGTTGAGTTTATAAATTTTTATTTTTCAAAGAGCATAAAGAGAAAATTCAAAGGGGATAATTTTTGCATGTGAGAATAGGAGGTATAAGGTTTATGAAAGGGAAATTAAAATTATTCTGCACTTAGGGTTTTGGATGATCATAAGGTATATTATTGATATTGAAAATTATTTGTATTTTTAACAAGTAGGAGTTATAAGGTGTTGTTGTGGTTTGATTTTTTGAGAAAAGTAAGTTTGAGGGGTTTTAATAATTGTTAATGTCCTATATTTTGAGAACAAAAGGAGAATTATTGAACATCATTTTCAGATTTCATTGAGCACATATTTTTGAGAAGTTAATGTTGATGGTTTGAAAGAGAAATCTAATAATCAGTTTTGAAGTGGCACTTTGAAGAGGAAATTATTTTGAGACAGGTTTTTGAGGGAACATTTTCATCAAAGCAAGTTAAGAGAGTAGAGGAGAGTCATTTGAGGCAAATTTGAGCAAGTTTTATGAGAAGACTTGAAGCATATTTAAGGCAGATTGAGCAAGTCTTGTGAGAAGACTTGAAGTAAGCTTGAGGTAGACTTGTGAGCAGGTGTGAGACAGATCAGTACAAGTAGTTGATCATATTTGATCAAAGTTGTGACCAAATTTGATCAGAGTTATGAGAATATTTGATCAGATTTGAGTAGATTTGAGAGCAAGCTTTGGAACTAACTAGCGTAAAGGAGATAGAGTTATCCTATGGATAGAGGTCCATAAACTAGAGAAGTGGGGAAAGAGGTCTCCTATGGATAGAGGTCCAAAAACTTGAGCATAGGGGATTGGTGTTTCCTTTGTACAGAGGTCCATAAACATTGTAATAGGGATTTGGTTCCCAAGAGATTTTTTGAGAAAATTTATAAGAAATATTTTCTCTATGGACGTAGCCCACATTGGGTGAACCATATTAAAACCATGTCTCTCATGTGTGTGATGATTTGTGAATTATTTACTACCTTGATATTATTTTTGTTATCATTTGGATTGAAAAGTAAAAAGTTGTATCTTATACTATTCACCCCCCCTCTCAGTATAAGCTTGTGTTCTCTAATAACAATCCCACTGGACCTTGCACTACTTATTTTATCATTTATTTAGATCAAAAATCAAGTATTCTTACTGGTTGAACATCTATAGCCTCTAGGTTCACCATATACAAATTGGAAAAATCCCACACATGATCTAGGTTAGCAACATACTTTTTAAGCAAATAAATATGAAAGGTGTTATGAATATTGAACAAATTGGGTTGTAAGGCAATTCAATATTTCAAAGGGTCTAAAAAAGTGAGGATCTAGCCTTGTGGAATTGATCACACTCTTCCTTAGCTTCACCCTCAAAAACACTCTGTCACCCACAACAAACTCTCGTGGTGATCTCTTAAGATCGACATAACTTTTTTGTCAATTTGTAGCTTCCTTCAACCTTTCTTAGATCACCTTCAATTGTTGTCCATCTATTTGACCATATTTGGTCCAAGCACAATATGATCTTCTAGATTATCCCATGTCAATGGTGTCCTACACTTTATACCATACTAAGTTTCGAATGAAGCCATACCTATGGTCGAATGGTATCCGTTATTGTAGGTAAATTCTACCAAATACAAGTAATCCTCCCATCAAGTTTTTTATCCATACAATACATGCAATGCATATATTCTAGAATTTGTTTTACTCTTTCAGTTTGCCCATCAATCTCTGGATGGTAAGCAGAATTGATGTTTAATCAAGTTCTAGTGGCGTGATGCAAGGATTGCCAAAAATATGATATAAATTATGGGCCCCTATCTGATATAATTATCTCTAAAAAACCATGAAGTCAAAATATTTCTTTGGAAAATCTATTAGCCACAACTACGACGTCATCCTTGGTATTCCTAGGTATAAAATGTGTAAACTTGGTTAGTTTGTTGACCACTATTAGGATTGTGTCATGTTGAAACCTATTTTTGGTAGCCCTACAATGAAATCCATTGAAATCACTTGATATTTTTGCATAGGCACATCATGCAGATATAAAAATCCAGTAGGATGTTTGTGTTTTGCATTTACCTTTTGGAAATTGAGGCATTGAGTGACAAAATCAGTTATGTCTCTCTTCATTCCTAGCCAAAAGTAGATCTTTTTCATATTCTCCCTAATATTTGCTCCTCATGGATGAGAAAAATATAGAGATCTGTGTTCTTCGCTCATTATCATATTTCTAAAATTTTCTATCTCAAGGTTTACTACCCTGTTCTTAAAAATAGGAAACCATCCTTGATGTCAAAATCCTTGTTTTCATTAGGTTCCATTTCCATCCTTTCCTAAATTTAGTTGTAGTATGCATCCTGATTTGGAATATCCTTAAATTGTTCCATCAAGTCGAAATGGATATGAGATAAAATTGTTATATGTCACCTCCTACTCAATGCATCAATGATTTTATCCTCTTTTATTTTTATATAATCAATACCAAAATCATATTCTATAAAAAATTCAATCTACATTCTATGCCTAGCATTGAGTAAAGGTTGAGTGAATATATATTACAAACTCTTATGGTCTATCCTTAGCTCAAAGGGTATCCTAACCAAATAATATTGCCAAATCTAAGTCATGGATTACATAGTTAACCTCATGTCTTTTTTGTTTCCTAGATCCATAGGCTACCACTACTTATTCTTGAGAGATCACTCCTCCTAAACTTTCTAAAGATGCATTAGTACAAATAGAGAAACTTCCTTGTAGATCAGGTACCTTTAGTATAGGAGGTGTGGTAAGATTTTACTTAAACAAAATAAATGATTCCTCACATTTATCTATCCACTTAAATTATTTTCCTTTTCTCTGAAGGTTAGTTATTAGTGAGGTCATCTTGGCATAATCCCTCACATATCACCTATAGTATCCAGTTAAGCCCATGAAAATTTGAACTTATATCACATTTGTAGGTGGCAACCAATTCAAAATGGCTTCTATTTTTCTAGGATCCACTGCGATCCCTTTAGTCAAAATAATGTGTCCCAAATATTGCACTTCTGACACATAAAATTCATATTTGGATAAATTCCCATACAACTTATTTTTCCTTAATAGCTCTAGCACAACCTTGAGGTGTTCATCGTGCTCTACCTTGTTTTTGGAATATATCAAAATATCATCCAAAAATACCAAAACAAATCTATCCAAGTACTTCCTAAAGATGTTATTCATAAAATTCATAAATATCATTGGAGCATTTGTTAGACCAAAAGGCAAGACAACAAACTCATAATGTCCATAGCGAGTTTTAAAGGTTGTCTTGTGAGTATCCTCCTCTCGGATTCTCAATTGGTGATATCCTAATTTCAAATCAATCTTTGAAAAGAATACGGTATCCTTGAGTTGATTGAAGAGATATTCGATTCTTGGTAGAGGATATCTGTTCTTGATAGTTGCCTTGTTTAAAATTCTATAATCTATGCATAATCTCAAGGAACCATCATTCTTCTTTACAAATAGTACTAGTGCTCCCCAAGGTGATACACTTGGTTTGATCAATATTTTCTTCAGTAACCCTTGCAATTGTACGTTAAAATCTTGAATTTCTATGGGATTCATTCTATAAGGAGCTCTATAAATGGGTTTTGTTCCAGGTTAAAGCTCAATATAAAAGTCAAATTTCTATTTAGGGGGTAATCCAAGTAAATCCTCTAGAAAGACATCCAAAAATTCTTGAAGAATTGGTTGTTTTTCAAACACCTCTTCTTTCTTCTCTTCATAAATTTCATTTATCTTAACTATATAGACCATTCCTCCTTTCTTTATGGCCTTCTTGAGTTGCATTGCTGATAGTATTTGAGGTTGAAAAATCCCTTGTTGGTTATACACCCTTCGCACAACACCCCTATCTTCTATGTAATCAATTCATCTATTATGAAATTCAAGTACTGACTTATGCACTTGTAACCAATCCATTCCTAGGATTATTTCAAAAGAATATAGAGGCACTACATACAAGAATCCTACTAATTTTCTAATAGGTAAGGCAAATTATACCATAGGGTAACATTCATTAATGAAGTAGGTTTGTCCAAAACCATACTTGACCTTCCACCCATGAGCCAAGATTCTTAGTCTTTCTAAAATATCTTTAGCTAAACTAGTGGAAATAAAACTATTTATAGCACCATTATCAATCAGGATTTTAACACTCCTCCCAAAAAACTTACCTTTAATAATTAGTGGTGTGGCTTGATCATCAAGATTTTGGTTTCCTATAGCTGCATAAATATTGTATGCGATCTCCTTAGTTTTAATTTCCTTGAATATTGGTTCCTTTTCTTTAGAACTAATTTCTATTCTCCATGGACAATTAGTAGCATAATATGGTCCTCTACAAAGTAAACATCCTTCTTTCGACATGGGATTTTATTTTCACTTTTGTCCCTCTTCTGCTCTTTCTGTAGGTGGAGAATTAGTTTATCCCTATAATGATTTGTTGTTACCCTTGTTGTTTTGGTTATTTCCCTAGAATATTTTCCTAAACTTCTCTTACTTCCTATCATTTCTTTGGTCCTGTCAAGAGAATTTCTTGTTTGCATGTTTCTCTTCCCATTTCATAAAACCTACATTGTTCCTCCTTCTTAGTTCCTTTTTATCCCCTTCATATAATATTTCATAATGAAATTAGTGTTTGAGATATGTTTCTACTTTCCTATCCAAATCATAGGCTTTCTATAGAGTTCCAGGTTCTCGCATATCCACTTATTGTCCTATTCTAGGATTTTATCCCAATATAAACTTACGAGTCTTAATTTTCTCATTATAAGTAGGTACATATTTCATTAATTTGAAAAATCTTTGATAATATTTCTCCACTATCCTAGTTCCCTGCTAGAGTCTAAAGAATTCTTCAAAATTCTTGGAATAAAAGTGTTCAGTGAGAAATCTATCTTTGAAGGCTTTTACAAATTCCTCCCATTTTAGGTCAACTTATACCATAAGATCCAGTTCATCACTACATTCTTCCCACCAATATAAACCATCACCTTGTAGATGCAGTGTGGCATAAGATGTTTGAGTGCCTGAGAAGAAGTTCTTCATGTTTCAATATGTTTCTATCTCTTTTAACCAAGCCTTCACCTTGTCCCCATCTTCCTCTTCATTAAATTTGGAATATTTTAGAAGTTTCTTTTCCTTGCCCACTTAGCTTACAAACGGACCCTACCCTGTTGTGCCTATGTAAGAGGTTCATTTGCTTAAATCCTTCTAGAGATACTCGTCTATATTTCTCAAATCAACATGGCATATAATAACTATTTTTGGATTTCTACCTATTCCCAAAGTAGATCCATTATCTTAGTAAGATCCTCATTACTAGGATTCTCCCTTATGTCACTAGGGTTTTATGAATGCACATCTAGATTCCCATCGTTCACATTACTCCGTCATGTTTGCCTTGTCATTGGGGTAGCACTTCCTCTTCTTCTCTTTGGTGGCATTATCCCTAGACACACACAAAAGAGGTAGTAAGAATTCATTAGCAATTAGTCCTTCAAATTTCTCCTCTTACTACTAATTATCTACCCAATCATTTCAAGAAAATCAAGCAGATTTTACTTCTAATGGGTATTATATAGGCAAGTTTCAATTCCTTTATAAGCATGTTTTCTATTACATAAAAAAACTAATTTTGCGAAGTGAACCTATCCCATTACGAACCATTCTTTAATACCAAATTTCACTACCACTCAAACTTCTCAATTCCAACCCCTTTATATATATACTCTATTTATCTTAATAATTTTTCCTTAAAATCTACTATTCCAAGAATTGTCATTTATTCTTAAGGAATTTATATATCCCTTTTATAATAATATGGTTAACTAATCATAGAAGCAAACCAACACAAAACACCATTAATCATTAGTTCCAACCATAAGTTTAGTCAATAATATCCATAACTCATGTATTACTATCATTTGATGCGCAAACGCTAGCCACAATACACTTTCTTGTAAGCTAATATTTCCATTATTGTAACCCAAAAAGGATTAGCTCTTCCACAATACTAGCACACAGGAGTTCTGGTGGATATAAATATCCCTCTTCATAAACTACCAGAAGACTCAACCAATCAGTTCAATGACACAAGAGATGGAAATAACTTCACTTAAATATCTGTTTAAAGCATTTACAATATATATTTCACCATTTGGCTTGACGACATCACAAGGCAAGTGACCAAATTACAATCAATTTTATTTATACCAGAATCATCGACAACACAAGGCTCTATTAACAATATCTCCACTAAATCTAGTGTGTCACTAAGAAAGCATCCATAGCTTAGGTTACATTAAGATAACAATCCATGATGAACTCATTTCTGCCTTCTTATTTGGATAGACATTCCTCCAGTAAGTCCACCGTCCATCACAAGATCTTCTATTTTACCAAAATCAGATGTGCTTTGCACGGGTTTACTATAAGATTAGAAGTTCCTCTTTTGGTAACCGCTCCATTGTATCCAGCCAAAAAGAAGTCATATTTTCCTTCTTCGAAGTAGCTTCACTAACCACCAAGTAAAGTTGCCTTTTATTAGGGATCAACGATGGATCTATTTTCTATTTAGCAAATAATTTTTCCTGGTGATATATTTTCAACCACCTCATTTTCACCATATCCATTTCAATTGGAATTTTCAACGTAATACAATAGCAATTTTCTTTCATTCTAATTCCAGAGAACAATAAGTATAGAATATGTTTCATCAATAAAAAAAATATTCTAATCAATCAACACTATAACTCAATCATGTTGTCTCTATAGAATTATTACAATCAATAGCATTCTTTCTTTTTTCAAAAATTAGCATAATAAGAAGACGTTTCATTAAAATATAAACTCTTCCATTCATTCTACAATATAATTCTTAGTCATACTATCTCAATAGAATGTAGCATTCAGTAACATTATTTCTATTCCCAAGAATAATACAATATAGAAATATTTCAAAACAATAGACAGTTTCTATTTCAAAATTAGTCTAGATTTCCTTCTCAATCGAGCATCAACTCCTTTCTTTTCACAGACAATGAAAATATGAAACCAATTCCATAACATAAAAATAATATGATTTCATACAAATAAAGAAGATAAACCAACAATAAACATCTTTTCATTTACATATGAATATCCATTACACAACAAAACACATTCAATTATAGGTTTCATTCCATTCCAATGGATAATTTACTCTTTATATTCCCTTGAAGACCGAATTCTCTTGTCTTCAAACAAAAAGGTTATGAAAATCATTTAAGAGATGCTCCAAGTTTTCCTACTCCATTAATAGCCAAATTTTCTAATCTCCACATTCTATATGTTAAAGAGAACTCATAGACACGGTTTCCCTTGTTCAATCAGAGAAACATCAAGCAACTAACAACAAATGAATTTTACTTGAGTTCTATCTATCACCAAGCAAATAATGTATTATTTCAAACTAATTTGAGCATCACCGATAGTTCTTTCCCTAGTCAAAGTCTAAGTTTCCAAATAAGACTCGACTACTCTATTCTAAATGAGTCTGAGAGCATTCTATCACGTATTATTATTAAAACAAAAATAACACATCAACATGACAACAATAAATAAGTACAAAGAAAATTGGTTTCCTTTATCAGATAATTAAGCACTCCTACTCTTTGAACCATAATTCACTCTCTTTCATCGATGTTCTCTCTACCGTACTCACAAATAACCCACCTCAACATTTTTTCCAAACTCCCCATTATCCCAACTAGCCACGCGAAGTCTCCAGCGTTTGTTCTCAACATAATAAATTTTCCACTTCTTTTATCATTAATGAGAATTTTTATTGGTCGACCTCTATCTCATGATTGACCAATGACTACTTCTCATATTTACTCTAAAATTATGAATGATAGTCTTCTAGCTCACAACTATGGTTCTCTAAAGTGCAAGTTCAAGCTACTTTCATCGGATTCTAGAAAATATAACTTGAGTTATGCAAAGCACTCTATTAATATTTACTATATAAAACAATAGAGCATATTCATTCTTTTCATTTTAAATTAAATTATAACCTTATTTCTAATCAATCAATACAATATCAACAAGGATGAACCCTTAATAAAATATTAAAGAACTAAGGCATTCATTTTCTTTTGCAACAAGAAATAAATCAAGTAAAATTCCTACATAGAGAAAACTAAAACTTGATATATTTATTCTTATGCAAATTTATGATATGCGTCTCCATGAAAAGGGTAATTTTTTCATGTTGCCTCCTCAAATAATCCAAGAAATAACCCATCACATCATTTTCATAAGGCATCATTTTTCTCAATGGTTAGTTTCTTTCTGCCACCATAAAGGAACTTGTTCCTGCAAAAGTGAAATCCATTAGCAACATCTTATCCTTTCACAAAATCCATATAGTTATAAACCAAACATGAAATAGTCTATCATTTCATTATGGATTTGTCTACATTTTCCACAACATACATATGTCTTCATAGCAATAAACACATAGTCAAATATCTCATCCATAAGACAACTATCCAAAATATATGTCCAAGCAAAATAAAAATTTTTCCAAGGGATGGGTCATGACATTAGGCCTTCAGACCCATGTAAACCTTTGAAAATAGTATTTTTGTAATGTTTTACTATTTTTATTTCTGAAGGTTAGTCTCACAACCTTGATCTAAAAAAAACTTGTGTTTGGGTATAAATACATACAAATCATTTTGTTATCAGTTGAAGTGTAATTCTATATATTGAAAGTAAAATTATCTGGTGTCCATGAAAATTTCCATATATCATGTGTTCCTTACTTTCCATGTCTCTTTTTCAACAATACGGGGTAATGTGTTGATTCCATTTGTTTATGGAAAATGTTATAAAATATAATAGATGACAAGCCTCCTTTCCACATTGATACAAACCCTTAGCCTTAATAAAATACTTAGGATAATGATTATGATAACTTTTGGAACCTCCTCTTATACATTTGGATGATATTGAACTATTTTTAATGATGCATTTTATCTTGTAATTGAAATGAGAAGAGTTATAAGACAATTCATAAAATTTTAAAAAACTATATATAACATGATGTATGACAATGAATCATGTTAGGGAACTAAGAATTTTGGACTAATATCTTAGGCTAGAATACAAACACCTCTTAAAGGGTTGGATGCATCTATGCAAAAACTTATTAAAGTGGAAGATGAATAAGTCATAGGGTTTTCATTTTTTTTCTAGATACTAAGGGGTGTACTCGGGTCCCCCATCCTTGAAAAATTACATATATCTTCTTTAGAGCTTGAGAGTTTACAAATAGATACACTTCTCATCTCAATTGAGATGTTATAGCTAGAAACCTACATCATTTTAAATAAAATGTTTGAATTCTTGATTTTTATTTTTTGGATATTTTCAATTTTCTATATGAATACAATTAATCCATACTTTAGAATATTTTCCTATAACAACCTTTGCAATGCCAAAATTTCACCTCTACTACCTATACCTTCCATATTAGTAGAGTAAGAGTTTCAAAATATTGCGTTATCATAGTTCACTTTACCAAATCTGAATTGCTAGTTTCCTTCCTAAAACATAAGTGCAACCACAAAAATTATAATAAATTATCTAAATGAAAACACATTACTTTTACAAAATAAAGTAGATATTACCAATGGAAAATATTAAAGTAAATATTAATCATTAATTGATTCAGAAAATCAACATTCTTTTGTCAGCTTCAACTAAAATTTCTACTTCCTCTAACCATGGAAACAAAAATTTAACTTCACAATCCTCAATCAAAATCCCTCTATTAGCTAGCTTATTTGTACATTTGCTACCTTCCCTTAATATATGTGTAAACTCGATTTCTTCAAACTCTTTAGCAAGATCTTGAATTTCTACATTTATCTCTTGTATGTTCAATGGAGCCTTTACTTTCCTCAAAATTGCATTTATTACTATGAGAGAATCACCTTCCATTCATACTCTATTTCATTTCATTTGTTTACATATTTTTAACCCTTCTAAAGCTACCCAAGCTTCAGCTTCATTATTTGTCTTAAATCTGCTATTGAAAGCATAATGAGACAAAATATCTCCTCTATTATTTCTACTTATTCCTCCTCTTGCTGGTCTTGGATTTCCTTTATATGCTCCATAAAAATTCAATTTAATCCACTCCACATCTGGTGGTTTCCACTTTTTATTATTTACCTTATTTTTGCTTCTCTTATACCCGATATCATAATTCCAATTAACGACGACTCCATATATCAAGGCTCTCTACTTCCATATTAGGGATTGGGTGAGTTGATAGGGTTAGTTTAGACTCCTCTATGGCTAAAAATATCTTCTTTCATTACCTCTAAACTACTTTCCTTTCCCTTAAATATTCTTCTATTCCTTTCTAGCCATATAGTCCAAAGTATTATCTATTTTGATATATCCCATATTGTTTGTAAAGCCTCAATTTTATAAGTGCTCTGTCATTACTTTAATCAATATTCAATTATGTTATTCATCACCATGCATTCACCAAAAATATTAAGAATCCATTGCCATAGATTCCAGACTATTGAGTAATATCCTAAGAGATGGTCTATCCTCTCCTCCTTTTTACAAAAAACATATTTAGATGGACCATGAAAATCTCTTTTCATAAGGTAATCTCAGGATAAAATGCTTCTATGACCTACTAGCCAAATAAACATTTTAACTTTAGGAATGCTTGGGCTATCCCAAATATATCTCCATATTCTAGTGATATTATTATTTTGTTGGTGTTGAACATTATATCCACTTCTTGTTGTGTATTATCTTGAGCTATTCAACTCCTAAATCAATTTATCCTTGGTTTTCCTTAGAATAATCATAGTTATTATATTTCTACTCAATTGCATCCTAGCATCAATGTCTTGTATACTTGTAAAAAAATCTTCTTTCCATTTGTATATTCCTTCTCGATCCTTGTGCAAAATATTTGAAACCCTATCACCATATTTATTTTGAAGCAATCTCATACAAGGTTTCAAAATTGGATCTAAATTGAGTGGTTTTTTATCACACCAAGTATCCGTCCAAATAGAAAATTTTTCTCCAGTTCCCACCACCCATATTAAACCTTTAATCATAAGATCATTAGATTTTTTTCAACCATTCCAAAGAGCAAAACCATTTGGTAGATAGAATGCAATAAATATTAAACTTGGGTCATTGGGATAAACATACTTAGAAGAATTCTTGCCCATTGTCTTTAACTCTTTTTGTACAATATCCAAATAACTTTTTCTCTAAGAGTTAAGTTTGCATTTGTAAGAACTCTTAAACCAAGACCTTCCCTAGTTTTATCATCACACAAATTGCTCCATTTCACCAAAGGAAATTTCCTTTTATCATGTAAACCTGACCATAAAAAGGATCACATAATATAGATTAAATTTTTTTCAATTTATTTTGGCATAGAATACAATGACATATAATATGTTGGAATGGCTTGTAATATTGACTTAATTAACTACACTTTTCCTGCTAACGATAACCATATACATTTCCAAGTTGGAATTTTATTCTGAACTTTACTAATAACTAGATTCCATAAATCTATTCTCTTTCTCCCCTCAAATAAAGGTATCCCTAGATAAGTTGTTGGTAAATTTACCTCCTTCATTTGAAGCAACCTATAAATTCTTGCTTTGATATTAGCAAGAGTGTTAAGGAAGTAAATTTTGGATTTCCTCCTATTAACGTTTTGCCCTAAATCTCTTTCGTACTCTTTTAGAAAGTTATTCAAAGATCTGGCCTCATTTATGCTTACCCTTTCAAAAAGGGTTGTATCATCTACAAACTATTGATGGGTTATGTTATCAATGTTATTACTAACCTTAAGTCCATTTATAAGCCCATATTTGTAAGCCTTATTTAAGTTCCTACTCAAAACTTCTACCATAATAATGAATAAATAAGGAAATAGAGGATCTCCTTGTCTAAGGCCTCTCTTGGATTTAAAATATTATCTCAATAACCCATTGACCAACTCTAAATTAGAAACTGTAGAGACACAAGATTTAATCCATATAACCCATTTCTTCATGAAACTAAAATGATCTAAAATTGTAAAAAGAAAATCCCATTTAACCCTATTATAGCTCATATCAAGTTTTAATATCATTGCTTTCTCTTTTCTTGAAGTTGTTGAATGTATAACTTCATGATCTACTATGATCCCATCCAAAATGTGTCTCCCTTTCATCAATCCTCCTTGCTCTTCTGAAATGATTTTGTCTTCCAATGACCTTAATCTATTTACCATCATTTTGTAAATACTATTATATGTCATATTAAATAGGCTTATGGATCTAAAAGAATCAAATAATTTAACATCCTTCTTTTTTGGAATTAGGGTAAGATATGTTGCATTTATTTAATAAAGTATATATTTTTTTACCCTTGACTGTTCCACTGCTACCAATAAAGAATCCTTCACTATATCCAATTTTTTTCATAAAAGTTGTAGAGGACCCATATGGACTTGGGTATTTATCCTTATTAAAAGAGAAAAGAGCTAAATGAATTTCTTCCAAAGTAATAGGCTCCATCAGTTTCCTATTGTATTCATTCGTTATAACTGAAGGAACATCTTGAAGAAGTTTGTTATTAAGAACTTCGATCTCCTCTAAACCTAGAATATTCTGATAAAAAGACTTTACTTCTTTTCTAATTTCACTCTGATCTTCAATCCAAACCCTTCCATTAATTTAATTCTACTAATTCTGGAAGTTGATCTTTGTACTATAGCCATCCTATGAAAAAAATTGTATTTTTATCTCCTTTTAACCAAGTTTGTATTGATTTTAATCTCCAGAATTTATCTTCCTTACTCAAAATATTATGATATTCACTAAAAAATTTCCTTTCCTCTGAGCTTGGATTATTATCATCACCTTTTTGGAATTTTGAAAGTTTATCTTTTAGTTCTTCTTTTTCTAAAAAATATTTCCAAAGGTGTTCTTGTTCCATTATTTTAATCTAGATGTCAAATATTTAATTTGATTTGGAAGAGCATACAACCCACCATTACCTAAATAATTCCACGTTTGAGCTATCATATCAAAAAATTGAGGATGGTCTTCCCACATCTAATCATATTTAAAATATAATTTTTTTTAATTCACTTACCGTCATTTTAACTCTTATTGGCTAGTGATATGAACCAATCCTTTTTAAGGTATTAATTTTAGCACAAGTTCCTTCATCTATCCAATGATCTAAGAGAATGCATCTGTCTAATTTTTTTGCTATTAGGTTATGGCCTCTCCTATTTTTGGTCCAAGTATAGTTGTCTTATTCAAACTCAACTTCCCATAGATTATTGTTTTGAACAAAATTTAAGAAATCTTTCATACTTTGGGTCAATTTCCTAATTCTCCCAAATTTTTCATCTAGCTTGGTTATGGCATTAAAATATCCAATGTTCATGAATCGGGTTTCTTGATATTTACTTCTCATAAAGGCTTTAATTCCACTCCAAACTTCTAATCTATCTAACTGAGTTGTAGGTCCATAGACATTGATAAGGATGAAACATATATTTACAAAGTAGCAAGTGACTAAAGAGGCTATCCAATAGCTAGTTTTATGAATGATTACACAAGAGGTTATAGACATATTTCAACAAGTTAAATTTCTCTTGCCACTCCTTCAAAATCCATATCATCCCATTCACATCTTGCCCATATTGCTTTCGTAGTTTTTAAACTTCTTTTGTTATTTTAGTTTCTTGGATACAAAGATTATCAGGCTTACTACTTAAACATAGGTCCCTCATACACCTATGCTTTGAGGGGGCATTAGCACCCCTTATATTACATGAGATGATAATCATGTCTTTATAGGGGATTTTGGCCCCACCTGCGTATTACCAATATCATTTTGTTGTTTGATAGAGATTGTGTTCCTTTATCTATGTTTGCTCTTGCTTCCCTAGATCTTGCTTTATAATTTGATGGTTTTTCTCTTATTTCCTTGCCTATATCAGTAGTAGGTATTATTATTTTATTCATCAATATTCTTTTACAATTTTATTTTTCATCATATTTATCCTCTCTTGGCTCTATTATAGAAACTTTTGACTTGTCATGCTCATTTTCTGGTATTTCTTTATTAATGGCAAAGGTATTAACTTCTAAAACTGCATTTTATTTACCAATTTTTTCTCGTGAATGGTGCATGGTACTTCAAGAGAGTCTTAAAAATCTAATGAGACACATTCCTTAGGTTCATCGAGAATGTTCTTCCTTAAATCAAGATCATATTGAATAGACGGTTCCTTGTTAATATGTTGAAATTGTTGTACTATATCCTCTAAGTTTTGATCTACTTTTTCTTCATAGGCTAAAGCCTCAAAAGAGTTAATATTTCTTCCAATATCCTTCCTTATCGGTCTCCACCGTTTATTTTATTTTAATTTTTCTAGATCTATTTTTTAGAAATTGAAAACCATCTTCATCCATAACCATTTGTAAGTTTCTCTTGCAATTTTCATTTTCTTTGGTATCACTATATTTATTTATTTATTTTACATCTAATGCAAAAACAATATGAAGTCCTACAAAAATAATAAAAGGATTAAAGTAATATGTTATTTTAACAATTGCAAAGCTAATGCTATAGTAGTAATATGAGAAAATCCTAAGGCAAGAATTGCATCTGTGGAAATTGTGAGGGACGTTTTTTGTAGGACTGCCCAAACTACCGAACTTGTTTCAGCTATATTTCACTCATCCGACTTGGATTGAGCTGAAATTTGGAGGGTAGATGTTTGAAAAAACTTAGAATATCTCCACTAATTTTCAGATCATTTGGAGCAACATAGATCTGTTGTGGCCTCTCCACAACTAGCCCCAATTCTTAGGGACCCACCTTTTTAAATTATAAATTTGGGGATTTTGATTGTATTCAAGTGATGTTTTTTATAAGTCCCCGACCCATGGTCTTGCAATGTAGGAGCCAAGGTTCATGTTTTGTTGTGGGTCCCTATGATTTCAGTTAAGTAGTTGATGTTTTAGTTTGATCATGTGTAGTTTGAATCTTATCTAGTGTGACCGTTTTGGGTGGATATAACCCATCCATGTTTTGAAATTGATTTAATCATGTCCGAAAAGAAAAATAAATATATATTATATGAAAATAAAGTGTTTTGTGGGTTGTCCTTTTCTTCATTATTGTTTTCTTTTAATAAAAAATAAATTTTTATCTATCTATATATATTTCGTATACATATACATAGATATTTAAAAATATATCTATATAAAATAAAAATAAAAAAATAATAAAAAAAATATACAAAATGAGATTAGGTTGAATTCACCGTTTTGTCAGATTTTAGTCTTCTTTCTATTTCTTTAGAATAGGTTTTAATGTGTGTTTTATTTATTTGTGAGTTTACCTTTATTAATGTTTTATTTAGATTAGATTAAGTTCATAATTATGTTGTTTCAGAGATTTTAAAGAGTTTGACCCGAATATTTTGTTTGCGGCCAGTGGGATGATGATGAATTCTACCACTCCGAATTGGGTGCTGATTTGGCGAGGTAGACGACGAGCTAACGTGGATCCAAGAGCATCGTGATAGGTGAGGGAGGTGATTGGCTACAAGCGCTGCCAATAGGTGGATGCACACCAAGGACTTTCACACAAACACACAGACTTTAATGTTGCCAACACGGATGCAATGTGCGATGCGACATCGGGGAAATATACCAAAAACATCTAGCACGAAAGCCTCATTGGACAATGTGAGTGGATAATATAGCCACGTAGGAGCAGCAGCGAACAACGAAGACATGACAGTCACCATAGCAAGGAAGTAGCTATTTTAGGTTTCGTTTATTTTAGAAGTTTGGATAGCCGGATGGATACAGTGAATGGCGCATGGGGCAATCTGGACAAAACATAAGGATGTACACAAGACATCGGCAGCGGATTATCGAGATAGTCGAAAGGAAACTGGTCATATGACGTGGACCTAGCCACGGTGGCGTGAGGAGCGCAGGATTTATACGTAGGCAATCAAGTTACATAGTGCCACAGCAACAACATAACACTGGTGGATGCCAAGATTAATGAAAAACATCATATATCCTAAAAATTTTTTCAAGGAAACGTCGAGCAAATGAGGATGACTCGACGCTCTCCAAGGCAAGCGGGCATTTCACGCGTGGATAACAATGATAGCTCTGAGGTGGGATAGGCTGTCGAGGACGCAGGTTCGGATTAGGATAAGGTTAAAAACCCCATATTATCGCATGGTGTTCACAGTGGAATCGGGCGCTATTGGGCATCAACAGCAAATGCAAGGCCATGAACAGGGTGGAATGATACGATATTTGATATGGTTGATATTTAATAATTTAAATTGTTTATTTTACTTACTGTTTAATTGGTCTAGCAAGGTACAACGTATAAGGAAATTCATCATGAAGATAAAGATTCTTGCGGCACAAATAACGAACCAAGCTCGGACACAAACATCGACAAAATGATACGACATGGAGGCTATCACGTAGGCGACAACAGGACAAGTGGTAAGGAAGTGTCTAGGTCGTAAGTGTTTAGACCGTATGATGTAGTGCTTCACAGTCATTGCTGAGGTGGACAGCCAAATCAACATACTATTAACGACGGTGACAAACGAAGCATACGCAGTATTGCAGACATTAACGGGGCCTTGATGGAGATTGATCTCACGACACTGGCTACATGGTAGAATAGGTGGAGGAATAGTGCGACATGGTCCAGATTTAGTGGTAACGACAGTCCATTTTAGCGGTATCTGCGCTGGTAGAGCATATCAGTCCGTAAAATCCAAGTATAACTGCAACGGACAGGGAGGCCATAATAAGGGAATATACGTTCTATCGAGATGTTATTTTAAAATGCAGTCACGCAGCTTTTTATGGTTATATCTAAGCGGACATGGTAGAAACATGCTGCCAATGAGGTGGTTGGTATAACGTACAAGGGTTTCTCAAGCTCAGTGCATGAAGGATTTCGATGCCCTTACCGATGTGTCAAAGTAGGGGTGAATAAATGAAATAAATCATGCGGTATCTCCTAGCTGATGATTGGGAAGCCAATATGTCAAAGAAAAGTCTAAAATTTAAATAAATAACAAGGTTGTCTTAGTAAGGCGTTTTGATAAAAGAGAAAAGCTCGTAACGGTTGAGGCGTTAAGGAATCAATGACAGGGCCGCCACAGTTTAAAACTATGATAGAATGAGGTACGTTTAGAAATGATGGAATTTGATAGGAGGAAAAAGACAAAGTAGTGAAACGTTAAATACAGGAAGGAAAGAGAGAATCGAGGTTGGAAACCCTCAAAGCAGGACTGCAGTAGAAAAAAATACATGGACACTAGGTCTGTTCAGGAATGTTTTCCTCCACCTTTCTGGACTGAAGTTCACCATGGATGTTATTGTTCTTTTATTTTGAAGTTGTATTTTGAATGTGTATCGCTCCAAATTTTTCGCATCCTTACCTTCAGGCTATAAGATCCGTGTCCGGAGGGGGATGCGAAAAGGATGGGACAATACCTCGGACTAAGAGGCCCTTTGAAGGTCCCGCCTCTCGGGGAGGGGTATAAGGGTGAATTTTCGATGGATGGTGGGTTCACTAGGAAACTTTTGAGTGGTAGTTTCCACACCTAGGTTGAGAGTAGGTTTGATGTGTTCATTTTGTACTTTAATCATTCATATCCTAGGTTTGGCCAAGATGAATCTAAGCTATTCTATATGCCAATGCCATTTTTTATGAATACAGAAAACATGCGTAAGTGCTAAACACAGAAAATATGCTAAATGAGACAGAATATACCTGATTCCGGATGTCTGATGCAGATTCTGAGTTTTGCAGAAGTCCAAATCGTCTCAAATCATACGTAATCGTCTGAAATGTCACAGAATCGTCTCAGATCTCAGTCGGTCGTCTGAGATCAGACGAAATCGTCATCAATCTAACGAATTCGTCAGATGAATTCGTCAGAAACCTGTAGTCACAGAGACAGATACCAAAAACCAAAAATACAACTGCAAAAGCAAGGGGAAATGATAGAAATGACAGTGAATTTGCCTAAATGACAGATCTAGATAACGATTAAAGGAAAATGCGTTACTTTAATACTTTAATTTACCTTTAGCATGCATCTATACTAAATGAGGTGAACTCCAGGATGCAGGAATAAAATAAACCAAGCTAATGCGTAAGAAAATGAAGAGAAAAGATAAGAAAATGCAAACTTCGAGCTCTGATTGCCCCCAATATGGACTGCAATCGAGATCGCGTCCAATCGTACGAGATCATCGTCGATCTGCGATAGGATCGTTCAAAATTGTCTGGAATCGCTTGCGACGATCCGAGCTTGCTCCGACTGAAAAACAATAAGATTCCTGTAAGAAAACTTGAAATACCGAATACAAATGATGGTACGAGGATGTTCTAATGCGCAAGGAGCTAAATTTGCAGAGAAATCAGTCAACCAGGGGATTCAAGGGGGGTTTAGGGGGATACACTAAGAAAATCCTAGTTTATATAGGATTAGGGAGAGGTTAGGAGGTTGGAGATCATCCCACTTTGGGAGATCTCCAACGGGGGGAACTCTAACTGCGCAGACACGCTTTCTGCCCAAGTTAGAGAAGCTGTTGAAACAAAAACTAATTATGAAAATTTGGTTTTAGGATGAAATCTTCTGGACGTTCTGTTCTAGACGAATTCGTTAGATCTGGGATGATTTCGTCTGATCATTGACGATATCGTCCAATGGTCAAAACAAATCCTAAAAATGGCACGAAAAACGAGGAGAGTGGGTAACGGGCGGTTTGGGTTAAAATTCAAATTTTTATCTTTTTACTAAGGTTTAACTGTGCCAATTTTAGGGTGCTACATTTTGCCCCCTCTTTAGCAAATTTTCCAAAGAAAATGCGTTAAATACGAGTTCTTCCCATTTTACGAGAAAGCAAAATTTAACTCTAGGTTCTAGACGATGATTCTGGGTCGAATCGTATGACTGCTTACTATGGTGCCCCCTCCGTGTTTTTACCCAAATCGAACGTTTGAGGTAAAAGCGCGAAAAAGCAATTTTTTTTTTTAAATGTTGTTATTGTTTTTAAATAAAATTAAGAAAAATAGGGTAAAACCCTAATTCATTGTTACTATTCACTTTCACTGTTTTTAGAGCTCTGCGGGAAAAATGGTTGAGACAGCGCACAGATCGACAAAAGTCCAGTGCAGGCTACGGGTAAGGATCTAAAATTGATGCATTATGTTTGGATTTAATTTGTGTAATTTTTAATTTTAAATTTTTATTGTTTGGGGCATCACGGCCGTTTTTAGGCCGTCGACGATGTTGAGACGAAATCATCCCAATTTCATCAAAATCGTCCTTAGATCATCGATTTCGTCTGAGGGTGAAATAGGCGATCTAGGGGCGATCCCGTCTAACAAGGGGCGATCCCCAAGCTTGTGAAATATGAGACGATTTCGTCCTACAAAGGATGATTTTACTCAATTTAGGATGATATAATCCAATGGCGGATGATATCATCATTTTTATGAAATTAAGTTTGTTTAAAATGTATTTAATTATTTTTAATGATTGGTTTATTAATGAATTTTGTTGTTTTATTATTTGTTTTGCACAGGGGATTACTAAAGAGTCGGGAGTGGAAATACGGGGGGCTAAGAGATGACGTGGTCACGCTCGACCAGGCAGAGCGAGACTAACTGGAACAGGTCAGACTGCAGCATGTGGTAGAGATGCCACAAGTACCGATAGACATGGGGCTACTGATAGCCATAGCAGAGATGTGGTATCCGGGGTCGTCTATCTTCCAGTTACCGATAGGGGAGATGGCTCCCACACTAGAGGACGTATGGAGGATCTTAAGGATCCCCATACAGGGACGGTTGATGACTCCTATGGCCAATTAGGGCCAGGCGATGATGAGGCTGAGCGGAGACCTGAGCTTTGCCTTGGAGAAGGGCGGGGTGAACATCGAGTCGTTGAGATAGATGCCTAGGGAATCTAGGTTGACTCGAGTGTTGGCAAGGGTAGTGGGTGGCTTACTGCTGTGCCACCAGAGCGGATGCAGATTACCCTGGCTTCTTTCGGATGTGGTCTATGACATGAGAGACCACAAATATAGATTTGCATGGGGTAGCTTTGTACTATGTCGCTTGTATAGGATCCTACATGGGGTCATATACAAGGGAGGCCAATGTCTGGTTTTGACATCGTTGCTGCAGGTTTGGTGCTGGGAGCACATCACGGTGCGGAGGCCGATAGGACTCCCACTAACAGGGGTTGACCGGGAGAGACCTCGAGTTTTCTACTGGTGGTTACAGAGAGGGTCACGATGGTAGATATATCTGTTGATGTCACAGAGGTTGCTAGATGACCTCATCCCATAACAGATCACCTGGAGGCCATGGAGAGAGCATCCAATATGGGCAGAGGATGGGCAGGAGCTGGCTCGCATCAGGCGAGTCTGTTGACTAAGGATGGAGCGAGGAGAGGTAGAGCTCCACTGCTACGATCGAGTTCTATGATAGTTTGGTGTTCAGTAGGGGATCCCTTCTCTCAGGGATTATGAGTACTCTCAGATTGTTTGGGATAGTACCACGCTGAGCGGGGCTCCAGACATGCAGAGGTTTTGGATTCAAGACGTAGATGATGCCCCCATCCAGCCAGTGGATGGTGACGATGCTGGGGTTGCAGATGGATATGATGCCTGGTGCATAGGCATCTACCCTCCTTGGATGACGAGGGCACAGGTTTCGATGCACACCATGGTGCAAAAAATGGGGAGGTGATGCCAAGTTGCTATTGAGGCAGTGCGAGGTCATGGTGGGAGAGAGCAGCAATGGTTTCCATAGGAGAGACATTAGAGGATGGCACAGGATCCACAGAGACTACAACGAACAGGGAGGAGGGAGGAGGGATTCCCTTCTCAGCAGGGGGAGAGGCCACCATCACCCGATAAGGGCAAGGGTGTCGAGGTAGGGGAGATCAATGAGACAAAAACTCTCCAAGCTAAGGTTTCCCGCCTTCGGGCTCAGGTGCAAACATTACAAGATGAGGCTACACGACTCAGGGCTCAAAGTGGAGGGGCGAGCACTCAAGATCTGGTGTAGTCTATTGCTCAAATCACATTCTACTAGGGGTTGTACGATCACGTGGTTCTAGAGAACCAGAGGATACCATTACCAGCCCCCATTACAGAGTCGATCACGATGGGATCGTCGAGGACATCCTCATGATCGACGATGAGGACTCGAGACACAGCTCGAACCTCTATGGGACCACCTCCTCCACGATAGGGTGGAGGAGGAGACGAGACAGAGAGCTCAAGGGCTTCTTGAGGCTAGCCGCTCACTGCACAGAGATTGTATATACATTTATTACTTTTTGAGGGGATTGAGTATGCCAAGGTATTGATTGTGGCATACCAATCCATATGATGTACATATTTGATTGATGATATATATATAGATTGTCTTTTTGATGATATGACTTGTGTATATGTTGTATGATGCTTTAATTTTGGATTTGTTGATTGATTATTCATGTAATTATGTCATTTGGAAATAAATTATAATTTTTATGTCATGGCATAAAATTTAAAGGAATAATCTGATGTAAACAAATTGGTTGTTTTGTGGTGTGATTTGATGCAAAATAAAAAGTACTGCTAACAATAATTTCAAAGGACATTGTCGTTGTTATAGACCATTTCATGGAGTCGCCGCTCGCTAGGTTGTCAAGCTAATCCCAGTATAGAAATATTGCTAAAAGTAAAATAGTGCTTAAGAGACTGTCTTAAGAATTTTGTGTTGTAAAAGATGATGAAAATGATGATGGTGATGATTTGTTTTCAGATTTTCATAAAAATATTATGCATGAAATATAAAAGAAATATGATTTTTGCTAGGCATAAATTCCTAAGTGTGATAAAATTTTGAACAATTTCGTAGGAATTATACCATCATTGCAAAATGGAATGTTGACATAATGAAATGAAAATAGAAAAAATTTGCATTCTTTTTAAAGCACAATTGTGTAACATAATGATGTAAGCCATATGTTTTTATGAATTATAATGAATGGAAAATAAAATTAGAACAATGGTTTGCGCTAGGCATAGAACTATAGGTATAGACTTATACCATCATCGTGAAATCCAAAAGGAATTTGATATTTTAGTTTTATTGCATGATTGATTTTTGATTTTGAGATAAACAAAATATAAAATAAGGACTTGCGCTAGGCATAAAATTATAGTTTAGGTTTTGGAACTATACCATCGTTGCGAAAGTCGAAGATATAAAGAAATGTGACTTTATTGCATGTTTTTGAAAGAAATTTTGGATTTTGGAAAGAAATATGTATGTAATTGGTTTTATACTAAACAAATGTTCTTTTAAATAAGAAGATGAAATGGTTCTGAAAGAATTGCAAAGATATTTTAAACTATCTCAAAGACAAAATGTAGATTTATAAGAAATCCCATGTGCAAATGTGAGTTCATTACCGATCTTGATTTATCATAATGATACAAAATATCTCAAATACAAATGTGTGTGTGATTGTATTGTTCATTTACCAATTTTGAGCAAGAAAATTTGATACAAGTAATTTGAATTAACCAAATGAGTGTTCGTTGACCATGATTTATATGCATGTAATCGTACTAGACTACTGTGTAAGTTAGGTCATCAAGAGCTAGCTAATCCATAAGTCGACATAGGTCTGTACAAAATAAGGTCGCTAATGTGACAGACATATCACCACGTTAGGGATTACCCAAGGCCAAGCGGGTTGGGCACAAACCACCTCTTATGGGGCTTACCTCACAATTTTCGAATAATTGAGAATTCCAGGGATTCAAGCTCATTCACCCTTCTTTTATTTTTCAAGGGGTAGGGAAAGGGATTTTATTGCTTTTTGCTTTTTCTTTTCTCATTTTCTCTTTTTTTTCTCTTTTTTTTTTGTATTTTTGTTTGATACTGAGATAATGCTGAAATATTGTTGCGATGATACTTGTTAGCATATCATATTGATATCTTATTTATTTCATTATTTAGGTTTATTTAGGCGTATTGTTATTTTCTATAACAATCTCTATTTTTACCTCGGGTGGTTCCACAACCTCCGGGTTTATTTTAGAGCTGCAATGTATTATTTAAATGAGTTATTCTTAATGGAATCATGTTCGTTCCATCAACATGGCATCAGAGCCAGAAGGGTGAGAGAGAGAGGAGGTGACAATTTTTTTTAGAGCTGGTCTGAAAAAAGGCTGCGAAATCTTACCTGGAGAAAGCGGAAGTTTTTTTTTGGAGGAAGCGAAAGATTGCTAGAAGATAAAAAAGAAAAAAAAAATTAATTTTTTTTTTCTGTGCACGCACTCCTATGTGTTTTTCTGTGCACACACTCTTATGCATTATTTGTGCACGCAATTCTTGTGCATAATTTTTTTTCATGTGCTTCCCCCCTCGATGTCACAACTCCTGCGCATGATTTTTTTTCATCACGTGCCCCCCCCAACATAGTGCGGGACACGCGACTCCCACTCACCCCCCCCACGTCGTGCGTGATGTGCGATGCAGGCGGCATGCGCCACCTGCAGCCGTGGCCACCTAATACAGTCGTGACCACCTGCAGCAGCAGCTGCTGCGCGATGCCCTACCACCGCGGCCACCTGTTGCAAATGCCACCGTGGGCATCCTACCGTTGCCACCAGCCATGGAGGAAGCTGTGGCCAGGTGGCCGTGCAGGGGAAGGGGTTACGGGACCCTCCTTAAATAGGAGGGGGTCCCTGATCCTTTCGGATCAGCCCGTTAATCCACCTAGTGGTGGAGTGTGCGGTAACGCTCAGGGAGCCTGCAGGGCGGGGGTTCAAACCCCGCCGACCCCCCCTTGGAAAGAAAAAGGTTAAAAAAAAGTTCTAAAAGTTTTTTTTTTAAATTATTATTTTTTTTAGTTAAAGTAAAAAATTTAATTTTAATTTATTTTTCAATAGTTTTTAAACTACATAAATTAAAATTATTTTTTTAACTTTAAAACTATATAATAATTATAAAAAAATGCTTTGTTAAGAGATTTTTTTTTTAAGGGGGTATTTTTTTTCAAAAATTAAAGGGGGAAAGTGAGTAATTTTTTGAAAAGCAAATTTGGCATTATTGTAAAGGTGCATTTTTGGCTGCGCCCGAAACCTAGTGGGTCATTCCTCTGGGCACTTTTTATGTTGTAGGGTGCATTTTTTTCTGTTTTGCACTACTTCATTAAAAAGTTAAAAAAAATCAAATTCACTCCCTAAGTCCCCGGAATAATTAAAACCCATCCGTGCAATTTATTGCACTGCAGCATTCGGTATTTGTGATACCTCTGGCCAGCACTTACAGGTAAAGCTGTCGTGATTGCGCTATTGTATCCGTCGTCTAATATAGCTGCCAAAAAAATGTCTGAGCTTGTTCTCTATAAATCATTAGGGAGTGATAAGTTTATCATTTTGCATTTTTTTTACTGCATCCATTACCCTAATAGTTCTTGTGTTTAGGCGTAAATCATGACAAAAGTTCTAAAATCCAAAGTGTTTAGGGGAAGTTACGCCCCACGCATGAGGATTGCAGACTTTCTATGGTAGGTGCCATCAACAAGACTATTCCCTTTTAGTACTGCTTAAGTACCACGTATCGTATGATCTCTAAAAATTACCTATAGTTTCCCTCACGTAAGGGCGGGTGATTTTTTATAATCTTTCTAAATACCTATAGTTTCCCTCAAGTAAGGGCGGGTATTTTGTACGGTATAACGGACTAGCAAAAGGTATATCGAAAGGGGGACCAATTGGTGTTATAAGGAACCTTCACCATGTCTGCAAAATTAATGACTGATTCTCATCAGTTGTTGAAAGGTCCTAATTACACACCATGGAAAAACAAGATGAATGCTATCCTAGTCATGGATGACTTATGGGATGTTGTATCTGGAGCAAAAACAAGACCTTCATCTTCTGCTGGTGCTACAACTCCATCTACTGCTCAAAAAGACTTTGAAAAGCTAGACAACAAAGCAAAGGTGCTCATTTTGCTTGTTGTGGCTGATGAAGTTCAACCCCATATTGTTGACTATGAAAATAGTAAAGAGGCATGGGATGCCCTTAATACTATATATGAGGGAAAGAATGATTCCACTATTCTATTTCTTCAATCTCAATTACACAGTCTAAGCATGAAGTAGGGGGAGATAGTTGAATTTTTTCTTTGTAGAGTGTATGAATTGAAAGCAAAGTTGAATTATTTAGGAGAACCAGTTGATGAAAAGTTCCTTACCTCAATTGTATTGAGAGCTTTACCTGATTCTTATCGGGTGTTGATCACTTCCCTTTAGGTATCGCAATGAAAAGTTACTTTTATAGAATTGGTTAATATGCTTCAAGAGGAGGCATGCCAACTACAGCGAGATGATTCTTCTAACACTGCCCTCTACATCAATAGGAAAGGGCATAACCAGAAGAAGGGTAATTTTTAGAAGGGAGGGAATTCACAAAAGGATTCAAAAGGGAAACAAACTCAACAACCTCAACAAAAAAAATGATATTGCAAGATCTGTGAGAAAGAAGGTCATGATACAAACAGATGTTGGCATAAGAATAAACAATCAAAACAAAAATGCTAGAACAAACCACAAAAGAATAAATAACAAGTGAATGTTGCGGTTTAAGAATCTGACATGGATTCTGAGAGAGCCCACAAAGTTCTCATGACTACCACAATGTCCAAGCAGACGGATCCTATCTGGTATGTTGATTCTGGAGCCAGCAAGCACATAACTGGTGGTAAATCATGATTTGAGTCTTTTGAGGCCAAAGAAGGCAAACCTGTCACTATTGTTGATGATAAAACCTACAAGATTCAGGGAGAAGGTACTATTTTAATCACTCTTCCTGATGGAAAGTGTCAGATTGACAAAGTTCTCTATGTTCCAGGATTGGCAAACAATTTTTTGTTAGTCACACAAATTTTGGACAAAGATATGGTTGTGAAATTTAGTGTTGAGGGAGGCAATAAGTGTTGTTCTATTAACAAGATGGGTAAGAACATTGCCACTACTTCATATAAGCATGGCTTATTTGCCTTAGATGCTATCTCTACTCCACATGTAGCCATGATAGTCTCTACAAAGGAGGCAACTTCCCTATGGCATAAGAGATATGGACATTTGAGTTCTGGTTACTTACTTGAGTTACGTAACTATGAAATGGTAAAAGGACTTCCTTCCCTTTCTACCACTTTACCAGTTTGCTCTGACTGCTTGGCAGGAAAGTAACATAGAGTGTCTTTTGAAAGGAGCTCTACAAAAGAAAAGAAACCTCTGGAGTTGATTCACACCGATCTGTGCGGTCCCTTCACTCCCAATAGTTGTGGGGGTAAGAGGTATTTTTAGTTATTCATAGATGATTACTCATGAAATATGTGGGTATTATTTCTTCAACTGAAATCTGAAGCATTTGGCTTCTTTCAGCAATTCAAGAAATCTATTGAAAAGGAGTCAGGTACTTCTATAAAGACCCTCCACTCAAAACGAGGGGGGGAGTTCACCTATAAATAATTCTCTGAGTTATTGAAAGAAAATGGGATCACACGATAGTTAACTACTGCCTATACTCCTCAGCAAAATGGAGTTGCTGAAAGGAGGAATCGTTCCATCATGGAAATGGTTCATTGCATGCTCATAGGAGCTAGTCTTGAGAAACTATATTGGGCAGAAGCTATCACCACAATAGTATATCTGTTGAATAGTGCACCCACAAAGGCTTTACAAGGAATGAATCCACAAGAAGCATGGAGTGGTAGGAAACCCTCCATTTCTCATCTATGCATTTTTGGATGTAAAGATTTCATGCACATACCAAAAGAGAAAAGTAAGAAGCTAGATGAGAAGACATTGAAGTGTATTCTTCTTGGGTATGATGAGCACTCTAAGGGTTATCATTTGATTGATACCTTGACCAAGAATATACACATCAGTAGATATGTAGTTTTTGATGAGGCTTTCACATCAGATGTATACCTAGACCTTGTGGAAACTAAGGTTGATAAATATCCTTCATCAAAAGTTGGAGGTCCATCTTCATCTTCTTCAACACCTCTGAAGAAGAACCCAAAGTGGTATACAAATACAATAAAAAACTCTAAGCTATCCACTCCACCAAATTTGACATTGGATAGGCCTCGTACTCGTAGCATGGCTCGATAGGAGAAAGCTGCAACAGAGAATATTGGGGTTGATGATCTATGTCAATCTTTTGAGGAAATTTTTGTAGATCCAAAGAGAGATACAAAAGATATGGATATTGATAATTATAGGGTGTTTATGTATTCCATAGATGATCTTGAACCTGCATCAGTGCAAAGTGATATTGGTGAGCCTCAGTGGAAGGCCGCTATGGATGCAGAGTATAAGTCTTTGATGAAAAACAAAACTTGGAAGCTTGTCGATCTGCCATACAAAAAGAATCCCATAGGTTGCAAATGGGTGTATAAGGTTAAGTATAAGGCAGATGGGACAATATATAAGCATAAGGCCTGACTTGTTGCAAAGCGCTATGCTCAAAGAGAAGGCATTGACTACGAGGAAACTTTTCAACCTACTGCTCGGATGACAACCATTCGAGTTCTTTGTGCTATGGCAACACAATATGGGTGGTAAGTACACCAAATGGATGTCAAGAGTGCTTTTCTAAATGGTGATCTCCAAGAAGAAGTCTAAATGACTCAACCAGAAGGATTTGAAGTGGAAGGCCAACAGCAAAAAGTTTATAGATTGGTAAAATCCTTATATGGTTTGACAGAAGCCCCTTGGGCTTGGTATATAAAAATGGATCATCACCTTCTATAGCATGGTTTTAAGAGATGTCCATCAGATGCAAACCTCTATTTTAAGAAACAAGGTTATGAAATAGTGTTGCTTGTACTCTATGTTGATGATCTGCTCATTACAGGGAGTTCAGAAACAATGATTTCTACTGTCAAAAGAGACTTGTGTCAATATTTTGAGGTGTCAGATCTCAGAATTCTCCATTATTGTCTTGGTCTGAAAGTCATCCAGAAGGAGCACTACATAAAAGTGTCTCAGAAAAAATATGCCAAGACCCTATTGGAAAAATATCGCATGACTGATTGCAAACCAATGTCAACTCTGATGGAAACAGGAATTCAGTTATTGCGATATGATGATTCACATTAGGTATATGGTACTCTCTATCACCAATTGATTGGGAGTCTCATATATCTAACCAACACTAGGACAAATATCGTATTTGCTATCAACTATCTTTCGAGGTTCATGCAGGAGCCTAAGACTACACACTGGAAAGCAGCAAAGTGCGTTCTTCACTATGTCCATGGCACAATGGAATATGGCCTAGAATATAAAAGGAATAACAAATTCTTCTTACAAGGATACACATACTTCGACTATGCCGGATCATATGATGACTGTAAATCAACTTCAGGATATTTGTTTCATCTTGGATCTGTTTCTATCTCTTGGCACAACAAGAAGCAACAAGTGGTTGCTATTTCATCAACAGATGTAGAATATCATGTCGTACGTGAAGCTATGTGCGAAGTGATATGGTTGTGTCACATCCTAACAAGTATGGGTCTTCCATCAAAATCTCCAATACACTTGTTCTATGACAACATGGATGTTTTGAATCTTGTCAAGAATCTAGTACATCATGAAAGAACCAAGCACATTGACACACAATGTCACTTCATTCGAGATGAAGTTCCAAGGCACCGAATTCAGCTTCAGTACATTCCCACTAATGCTCAAGTTGCAGACATTTTCACTAAGGCACTTGCACGTGTCAAATTTGAATTGTTTCGCAGCTCTATTTGTATTACCAAATGATGTAATCCGAGGGGATATTAGTAGTTCTTCAATTACATAAATAATGTAATAAGGGGGGATGTTAGCATATCATATTGATATCTTATTTATTTCATTATTTAGGTTTATTTAGGCGTATTTTTATTTTCTATAAAATAATATTTTTCTTTTTCTCATTTGCTTTGACTTTTTCTTTTGCTTCCTGTACTAGGGATACTTGCTCGAATTGGCTGTAGAGCAAGGGATTTTTATTCTGGGCAGGGGTGAGCTTGTCCTTTTTTCAATTCTCAAAGATTCTAGACCATGTGCATGATAGGATAGCAAGGGAAACTTTTTGCTCAAGAAACTAAAGAACACAAGATTATACTGAGAGGGGGGGGTGAACAGTATAAGACCTCTTTTTACTTTTTCCTTTATACTTCAAAATAGTAAAGCAATATACCCAAAGCAATATCAAAGCAATGCACAATATCATCCACAAAGTGACACCAATTTTAACGTGGTTCACCCGAATGGCTGGGCTACGTCCACAAAACTTTTCTCTAAAAGTTATCTCAAAGTTCTTTGGGAATCCTTCCCAATTACAATGTTTATGAGCCTCGGCCCAAAGGAGATACCTTCCCCCAATCAGAATTTATGAGCCTCTTCTCAAAGGAGATACCTTCCCCCAATCAAAATTTATGAGCCTCTGCTCAAAGGAGATACCTTCCCCTCTGCTCTAGAAATGATCCCTCAGAAGATCAACTACCTCTACCTCTTGCCAACACGTGGAACTCCTTTCCACCGAAGACCTCCTGTCCTCAATGCTTAGCCTAAGAGACCTCTGCCTTCTATGATCACGTCCACAAGTAGCTCAACAACCTGTACCAAACACAGTCAGTCGGTCTAGTACAAGTCTTCCTCTGTCTGTCGGATCTGTCCAAATCTTGAACAAATCAATCCTCTCGCATACAAGCCTTCTCAAAGACTTGCCAAATTTGTCCTCATGTTCTTCTCATAGAACCAATGCACCTCTGTCCTCAAGTTCTCTAATAGAACTATCAAACTCAGCTCACAAGTCCTTTGCTAGGACCTGTCCAAATCTGCTCACAAGTCCCCACCGAAACCTATCCAAAAACTGCTCACAAGTCCCCACCGGAACCTGTCCAAAACTGCTCACAAGTCCCCACCGGAACCTGTCCAAAACTCAGCAAGCTCACCAAGAAAAACTTTCTTAGTAGGAAATCACAAAGTGAATTGTTAGAGACCCAATGTGATTTGTCAAACTCATAGAAGCATAAAGAGAATTGTTAGAGACTCAATATGTTCTATACTCAAATCCCAATCTCAAAACTCAACTCAAATCAACTCAGCTCAATCTCAATCTCAAATCTGAAAACTCAACTCAATATCTAAAATGGATAGGATAGAATGTTTTCTTTCAAGAACATGAAACCCCAACAATTTCCAACTATGCAAAGAATCACATAACAATGATACTCATGTTCTTTTCACCATCAATTAGGGTTTCAACAACAATGCTCATCAAACAAGGTTTAGTCAACCAACACCATTCAACTCAACATCAACCTTGAAGCATTCAACCAATCATCACAAGAAAAGGAAACAAGTAGAAATCCTTTTCCCTCCAAAGATATTTGAACAAAATAGCCACCAACACAATATCACCAAATGCAAAGAATAACTTGCTCAAATCAACTCAATGGAGTAAGCCCAATATCATGAATCAAGTAAAGCAATAACTTGATCAAACAACCTCTATGGAAGCAACTCAACCATCAAACTCAAAATAGCCAACCAAGGGTTCCACCAACTCAATGCAAGTAGCTAGACTCACAAATATAAACCCTAGTGCACAAAGCTTCCACTATCTCAAACCAGAAATTATGCATTCACCAAAAACTCTCCTTAAGGATAACAATGCATAAGTAGTCTTCAACAAACCAGAAAATAGGATTTACACCTAGCCAAAGGATACCTAGTAGAATACCTTTTCACTCCAACCTTATTTCAGAAAACATACACCAATCATACTCATAAGAAGAATGTGCCCATACCTTATTGGAGTAGAAGATAATTGAACCTTCAAGCTGTCACCACACACAACTCTCAAACTTCCAACCAAGTTAGGGTTAGAATAAAAAGAAATGAGCAATAATATAAACTTCCTTTATTACACCTTTTAGCTCCACTTCTTTAAACACAACCACCATAACATGCCAATAAATCAACAATCACAGACTCACACCTTATACCTCCATTTTTAATTTTAGCATAGCAAAGAATAATCTTAAAAATACATCCAAAGAAATATGCCCTTATTTCTCCTAAGCTTTTATTCAATGCTAATCACAAAAGCCAAAACTCATAAAATTTAATCACACCTTATAAATCGCTGTCCAAGAAACTTCGAATTTCATGGCATAAAGACGTTTTAATAAAAATGTGTGTTACTCTAGCAAAGCACCCCCGCGAGACTCGAAACGACGACCTCCGCCAATGCAATGCCCAACAGTAGCCTTCGCTGCCACTAGCCCACACGGGCTACGAAGTTCACAAGTGAACTTCCCTCCACTTCACCCTCGAAAAAACTCCCGAAGACTTTTCAACCGCACGTGCTTCTAAGTCTTCCTTCGATCGCAGTGAATACAGAGCACAAACACCGCAAATTGCATTCGGGGAATTTCGAATTAATTAGCCTTCCAACCTTAGGAGTTGGAGAATAAATAGTCTCTTCGAAGACACCTTGACGTCGACGAAAATAAAGACCATTTCAAAATTAATCAAAAGTCTTTTCAAAAAGGGTTTAAAAACCCTTAAATAATTTTAATAAATTAAGAATAAAAAAAGGTTTAAAAACCTTTAAGTATTTTTAATAAATTAAAAATAATTTCTCCCTTAATTAATTAAATAATTAATTAATTAAAACCTTGAAGGGTTTTAAATAATAATTAAATAAATAATAAAGAGAACCTCCATTGGTTTTAATAAAAACCATTTAACTTGGTTTTAATAAAAACCCTATCCAACTTGGTTTTAATAAAAACCGGTTTGGTTTTAATGAAAAACCCTTGCCAATGGAATCTCTCCGGATTCTCTTAAAAATATTCTCTTGGAATCTTCCACCTTTGAAGCCAACACATCCTCTTAACATTAATGCCATTTCCTTTTGACATCAATGACAACTCATAGACAAGAAGCTAGGATCTCAAACCCAAAATTGCCAACAATCTCCCCCTTTGTCATTGATGGCAAACCATGCTTCTCAACAACACAAAAACTCAACATAAACAGCTCCCCCTATCTTGAGGCTCTCCCCCTTACTCAAATCTCTCCCCCTTTGTCATCAATGGCAAAGGGTCACCTTTGGGGCTCGGGACTAAGAATGAGCCTCTTAGCTTAGTCCCTCCCCCACCTCCCGATGAGGTGATTAATTCTTGGGTGGGAGTAAAACTCCCATTAGGCACTGATCATCATCAGCATCTATAACTTCCTTTTCGGGCCTTCTCTTGAACTCTTTGTCCATATTCCTGTTCCTTTCACTGTTCTTGTTCTTGTTCTCATCCCTCGTTCTTGTCCATGCCTTGATCCTTGGACCTGATCATGCCACTGTTCCTGTTCCTATATTCTGGAATTTCAGCTCTACACTGTCTGATTGTGTGACCTTCATTGTTGCACTTGAAACACTTGACGATGTTGTTTCTCTGAGGTAAAACTGATCTTTGAATCCACCAGTTCTAACCAAACCTATTCTGGCCAAACCTGTTCTGGCCAAACCTATTTGGCCAAACTGTTCTGACCAAACTTGTTCTGACCAAACCTGTTCCTCTTATTTGCCTTGCAATAAATTGCCTTGTGCTCAAACTGTTGACAAGAGTAGCAATACCCTTGAAAGTAACTAGCACTTTCGAAACTGTCATTTACCTCCTTCACTTGAGCCATGCAATGTGAAGCCATGTGACCAAACCTGTGACAAGCAAAACATCTGCCTTGAAACTTTCCTTTAATTGACCTCTTAGGTTCTGAAAACTTCTTCTCATTCTGAATTCTGTTTTCTATTTCTGTGCATCTATCATTCAAGGACTCCTTTTCCGAAATACTTTCCTCATCAGAACTCTTTTCCTTTTGGAGTCTCTTACTAGACTCTCCAACTTGTTCCTTGTGTGGCTTAACAAAACCAAGGCCTGTTTTATCTGTTGTCTTTCTTTGACCTTTGATGAGTGACTTAACCTTTTTGGAGCTATCTTGAAACCTCGTAAAGCTTATCCTTGTACTCTTTAGTTTCCTCTTTCAAAGAAGCCATTTTCTGTTCTAACTCACTATACTCAAGAACCTTAGACTCTAACTCATCCTTGAGTTCTTGTGTCTTAGCTATAGAGAAGTCAAGACTTTCTATAAGATCATCTCTCTCCATACAACATTCATCTAACTTATCCTTGAGTCTAGCATTCTTCTTTCTTTCCTTTTTCAAAGCACTAAGAGCACTAATAAGTTCACCTTCAAGATCTACTTCACCTTCCTCTATATCTTCCTCTATTTGTTTGCTTTTTGAATCATCAAAGCCTTTTTCAGATTTCTTATCACTAGAGGTGCTACCCTTTTCAAAAACCATACATGCATCTTCCTTATAGTTTTCTGAAGCATCCTCATACATACTAGAAACCAAATCATTATTTGTGCAATCATCCTCAAGGTGACCAAAATTTCCACATCTAAGACATTTCATGATAATGAATCTATGTTTCTGCTTCTTCCTCTTTTCTCGATATGAACAACATCTCATTTTCATTATCACTTGAAGAACTTTCACTATCACTACTAGAACACTTACTTGCTTTGTCTAGGTAGAAACTCTTCTTGTGCTTGTGAGAATACCTCTTTCCTTGATTGTTGTGCTCATCTTTGTTTTTCCTGTGATGCTTGTGCTTTTCGAATCCTTGCTCTTAGAATCCTATTTATCTTCATCACTTTCATTCTTGGGAATGAGTACAATCAGTAGCATAATGACCAAACTTTCCACAATTGAAACATCTTATATTTTTCATACTTTTGTGCTTTCTAGAGAACTTGCCTTTCTGTCTGTAATATGCCTCTTCATCACTAGAAGACTCATCACTATCTTGAAGTCGTTTACCCTTGGAATTCTTGGTAGCCTTGAAAGCCGCCTCTTTCTTGACATCAACCTTCACTTGAGTTCTCAACTCAAATGTCTGCAAGTATACTATGGAGCTCATCCTTTTTCAACTTATCCAAATCTTTAGCTTCCTCAATAGCAGAAATATTTTCACTAAATCTATTAGGAAGAGATCTTAAAATCTTATCACAAACATCATTTTCAGCAAGCTCAAGACCTAAGTCTTTCATGGAGTTAACAACCTCATCCATACGAAGCATGTAGTCACTAATATTTTCATCATCATTCATCTTGAGTTGTTCAAACATACCTTTGAAGTGTCTCAACTTGGCCTTTCCGACATTTGTATCACCTGTATGAACCACCTTCAATCGTTTCCACATTTCACTAGTTGTCTTGTAGTGAATCACTTTGGTGAGATCTCGCTTCTGTAAACCTTTCGAGATTGCATTCATTGCTTTTGAATTGTTGTGATGTAGGAGCCTTTCTTCTTTAGTATTAGGACCATGTTCAGGAATAGTGTACTCATCTTCAATCACTTCCCAAACCTCATTCCCAAGTGCCATTAGATGAACCTTCATCCTTGCACTCCAAAGACCAAAATCTGACCCATCAAGAATAGGTGTTGCATTGCCACTTGAATGATCCATTGTGTTCTTTACTAGCTTTTCCTTCAAGTCGTTAAACTTTTCGAAGGCACCCACTCCGATACCAATTGAAGAACACAAGCTTATACTCGAGAGGGGGGTGAACAAGATAAGACCTCTTTTTACTTTTTCCTTTATACTTCAAAATAGTAAAGCAATATACCCAAAGCAATATCAAAGCAATGCACAATATCATCCACAAAGTGACACCAATTTTAACGTGGTTCACCCATAATGGTTGGGCTACATCCACAAAACTTTTCTCTAAAAGTTATCTCAAAGTTCTTTGGGAATCCTTCCCAATTACAATGTTTATGAGCCTCGGCCCAAAGGAGATACCTTCCCCCAATCATAATTTATGAGCCTCTGCTCAAAGGAGATACCTTCCCCCAATCAAAATTTATGAGCCTCTGCTCAAAGGAGATACCTTCCCCTCTGCTCTGGAAATGATCCCTTAGAAGATCAACTGCCTCTACCTCTTGCCAAGGACGTGGAACTCCTTTCCACCGAAGACCTCCTGTCCTCAATGCTTAGCCTAAGAGACCTTCGCCTTCTATGATCACGTCCACAAGCAGCTCAAGCAACCTGTACCAAACACAGTCAGTCGGTCTAGTACAAGTCTTCCTCTATTTATCAGATCTGTCCAACTCTTGAACAAATCAATCCTCTGCATACAAGCCTTCTCAAAGACTTGCCAAATCTGTCCTCAGGTTCTTCTCATAGAACCAATGCACCTCTGTCCTCAAGTTCTCTGATAGAACTATCAAACTCAGCTCACAAGTCCTCTACTAGGACCTATCCAAATCTTCTCACAAGTCCCCACCGAAACCTGTCCAAAAACTACTCACAAGTCCCCACCGGAACCTGTCCAAAAACTGCTCACAAGTCCCCACCGGAACCTGTCCAAAAACTCAGCAAGCTCACCAAGAAAAACTTTCTTAGTAGGAAATCACAAAGTGAATTGTTAGAGACCCAATGTGATTTGTCAAACTCATAGAAGCATAAAGAGAATTGTTAGAGACTCAATATGTTCTATACTCAAATCCCAATCTCAAAACTCAACTCAAATCAACTCAGCTCAATCTCAATCTCAAATCTGAAAACTCAACTCAATATCTGAAATGGATAGGATAGAATGTTTTCTTTCAAGAACATGAAACCCCAACAATTGCCAACTATGCAAAGAATCACATAACAATGATACTCATGTTCTTTTCACCATCAATTAGGGTTTCAACAACAATGCTCATCAAACAAGGTTTAGTCAACCAACACCATTCAACTCAACATCAACCTTGAAGCATTCAACCAATCATCACAAGAAAAGGAAACAAGTAGAAATCCTTTTCCCTCCAAAGATATTTGAACAAAATAACCACCAACACAATATCACCAAATGCAAAGAATAACTTGCTCAAATCAACTCAATGGAGTAAGCCCAATATCATGAATCAAGTAAAGCAATAACTTGATCAAACAACCTCTATGGAAGCAACTCAACCATCAAACTCAAAACAGCCAACCAAGGGTTCCACCAACTCAATGCAAGTAGCTAGACTCACAAATATAAACCCTAGTGCACAAAGCTTCCACTATCTCAAACCAAAAATTATGCATTCACCAAAAACTCTCCTTAAGGATAACAATGCATAAGTAGTCTTCAACAAACCAGAAAATAGGATTTACACCTAGCCAAAGGATACCTAGTAGAATACCTTTTCACTCCAACCTTATTTTAGAAAACATACACCAATCATACTCATAAGAAGAATGTGCCCATACCTTATTGGAGTAGAAGATAATTGAACCTTCAAGTTGTCACCACACACAACTCTCAAACTTCCAACCAAGTTAGGGTTAGAATAAAAAGAAATGAGCAATAATATAAACTTCCTTTATTACACCTTTTAGCTCCACTTCTTTAAACACAACCACCATAACATGCCAATAAATCAACAATCACAGACTCACACCTTATACCTCCATTTTTAATTTTAGCATAGCAAAGAATAATCTTAAAAATACATCCAAAGAAATATGCCCTTATTTCTCCTAAGCTTTTATTCAATGCTAATCACAAAAGCCAAAACTCATAAAATTTAATCACACCTTATAAATCGCTGTCCAAGAAACTCCGAATTTCGTGGCATAAAGACGTTTTAATAAAAACGTGTGTTACTCTAGCAAAGCACCCCCGCGAGACTCGAAACGGCGACCTCCGCCAATGCAACGCCCAACAAGCAGCCTTCGCTGCCACTAGCCCATGCGGCTACGAGTTCACAAGTGAACTTCCCTCCACTTCACCCTCGAAAAAACTCCCGAAGACTTTTCAACCGCACGTGCTTCTAAGTCTTCCTTCGATCGCAGCGAATACAGAGCACAAACACCGCAAATTGCATTCGGGGAATTTCGAATTAATTAGCCTTCCAACCTTAGGAGTTGGAGAATAAATAGTCTCTTCGAAGACACCTTGACGTCGGCGGAAATAAAGACCATTTCGAAATTAATCAAAAGTCTTTTCAAAAAGGGTTTAAAAACCCTTAAATAATTTTAATAAATTAAGAATAAAAAAAGGTTTAAAAACCTTTAAGTATTTTTAATAAATTAAAAATAATTTCTCCCTTAATTAATTAAATAATTAATTAATTAAAACCTTGAAGGGTTTTAAATAATAATTAAATAAATAATAAAGAGAACCTCCATTGGTTTTAATAAAAACCATTTAACTTGGTTTTAATAAAAACCCTATCCAACTTGGTTTTAATAAAAACCGGTTTGGTTTTAATGAAAAACCCTTGCCAATGGAATCTCTCCGGATTCTCTTAAAAATATTCTCTTGGAATCTTCCACCTTTGAAGCCAACACATCCTCTTAACATTAATGCCATTTCCTTTTGACATCAATGACAACTCATAGACAAGAAGCTAGGATCTCAAACCCAAAATTGCCAACAGAAACCATTTCTACTATGTAGCATCATATCGAATGTGCAATGAAATCATTTTAATGTGAAGATATGTACTTGGTTCAAGTAAATAACAAGATCAGTTCTCTATGCTCAAAAATTTATTTATTGTAGGGGTGAAAAAGATGAAAAAAGATTTCAAGAGCAAAAGACAAAAGATTAAAAATAAATTATAATATTTAAACCAAGGTTTAAATATTATAATAAAATTAAATTTGAATTTTAAATGGCACCAAAATTTAAAATTTAAATGGTGGCAAGAGAGACGACATCTTCCTAAGCTTTGAATTGCATATATAAGGAGGAAAATAGAAATCATTTGCAAGGTTGGCATGATTAAGACATAAGTGTCATTTTTCCATTTGTGAGGGCAACACACAAAGTTGAAGTGAGGATAGTGAGGAGTAAGTAGAGCGTGCAGGTTTTAAGACAAGGTGGATGGTGCATGTGCTTTAATATAGGAGGCAACACTCATTTGGTTCCAATTGGGCAACTAGCTGAGGTGGCAGGCAAATCCTATGCAAGGCATTAATGTTGAGAAGGTTTCAGGTTTGAGTCACAATGGTAGTTGACTTTTGAAACACGTTTGGGCAGAAGAAAATATTAATAAAATCTTTATTGCACACTTTTAGTTCTAGTGGCTGGGCCATCCTAGCTGGCAATCTAGCTCATGCTAGAGCATGGGCTCTGTGAGATTTCGCGTTTGACTCCCTTCGACGTTAGAAGTGGTAAGGGCATTAATTTTTTTTAATAAAGTTTTTTGTTTGGCTATTAGGGATTCATAAGGGTTGAGTTTATTAAATTCTTATTTTTTCTATTAGGGAATAAAAAATTAGGGAGTCATAAGGGGTTGAGTTTATAAATTTTTATTTTACAAAGAGCTTAAAGAGAAAATTCAAAGGGGATAAGTTTTGCATGTGAGAATAGGAGGTATAAGTTTTATGAAAGGGAAATTAAAATTATTCTGTACTTAGGGTTTTGGATGATCATAAGGTATATTATTGATATTGAAAATTATTTGTGTTTTTTACAAGTAGGAGTTATAAGGTGTTGTTGTGGTTTGATTTTTGGTTGAAATTTTTGGTGAAAATTAAGTTTGAGGGGTTTTGATAATTGTTAATGTCCTATATTTTGAGAACAAAAGGAGAATTATTGAACATCATTTTCAGATTTCATTGAGCACATATTTTTTAGAAGAAAGTTAATGTTGATGGTTTGAAAGAGAAATCTACTAATCAGTTTTGAAGTGGCACTTTGAAGAGGAAATTCTTTTGAGACAGGTTTTTGAGGGCACATTTTCATCAAAGCAAGTTAAGAGAGTAGAGGAGAGTCATTTGAGGCAGATTTGAGCAAGTTTTATGAGAATACTTGAAGCAGATTTAAGGTAGATTGAGCAAGTCTTGTGAGAAGACTTGAAGTAAGATTGAGGTAGACTTGTGAGTAGGTGTGAGATAGATTAGTACAGGAATTTGAGCATATTTGATCAAATTTGTGAGAAAATTTGATCAAATTTATGATAACATTTGATCACAGTTGAGTAGAGTTGAGAGCAGGCTTTGGAACTAACCAGCATAAAGGGGATAGAGTTCTCCTATGGATAGAGGTCCATAAACCAAAGCAGTGGGGAAAGAGGTCTCCTATGGATAGAGGTCCACAAACTTGAGCATAGGAGATTGGTGTCTCCTTTGGACAGAGGTCCATAAACATTGTAATAGGGATTTGGTTCCCAAGAGATTTTTTGAGAAAAATTATAAGAAATATTTTCTCTATGGACATAGCCCACATTGGGTGAACCACGTTAAAACCATGTCTCTCATGTGTGTGATGATTTGTGAATTATTTACTACCTTGATATTATTGTTTTTATCATTTGGATTGAAAAGTAAAAATTTTTATCTTATACTATTCACCCCCTCTCAGTATAAGCTTGTGTTCTTCAATAACAATCCCACTGGACCTTGCACTACTCCTTTTCTCATTGATTTAGATCAAAAATCAAGGATTCTTACCGGTTGAACATCTATAGCCTCTAAGTTCACCATCTATAAATTGGAAAAATCCCACACATGATCTGGGTTAGAAACATACTTTTTAAGAAAATAAATATGAAAGGTGTGAATCTTGAAAAAATTGGGTTGTAAGTCAATTTGATATTTCAAAGGGTCTAAAAAAGTGAGGATCTATATTTTTGGATTTGATCACACTCTTCCTTGGCTTCATCCTTAGAAACACTCTGTCACCCACAACAAACTCTCCTGGTGATCTCTTAAGATCCACATAACTTTTCTGTCAATTTGTAGCTTCCTTCAACCTTTGTCAGATCACCTTCAATTGTTGTCCATTTATTTGACCATATCTGGTCCAAGCACAATATGATCTTCTAGATTGTCCCATGTCAATTGTATCCTGCACTTTATACCATACTAAGTTCCGAATGAAGCCATACCTATGGTCGAATGGTATCCGTTATTGTAGGTAAATTCTACCAAATACAAGTAATCCTACCATCAAGTGTTTTGATCCATACAATACATGCAATGCATATCTTCCAGATTTTTTTTTACTCTTTCAGTTTCCCATCAACCTCGAGATGGTAAGTAGAATTGATGTTTAATCAAGTTCTAATGGCATGATGCAAGGATTGCCAAAACTATGATATAAATTATGGGTCCCTATCTGATATAATTATCTCTAAAAAACCATGAAGTCAAAATATTTCTTTGGAAAATCTATTAGCCACAACTACGACGTCATCCTTGGTATTCCTAGGTATAAAATGTGTAACCTTGATTAGTCTGTCGACCACTACTAGGATTGTGTCATGTTGAAACATGTTTTTGGTAGCCCTACAATGAAATCCATTGAAATCACTTGCTATTTTTGCATAGGCACATCATGCAGATATAAAAATCTAGTAGGATGTCTGTGTTTTGCATTTACCTTTTGGAAATTAAGGCATTGAGTGACAAAATCAGTTATGTCTCCCTTCATTCCTAGCCAAAAGTAGATATTTTTCATATTCTTCCTCATATTTGCTCCTCATGGATGAGAAAAATATAGAGATATGTGTTTTTCGCTCATTATCATATTTCTAAAATTTTCTATCTCAAGGATTACTACCCTATTATTAAAAAATAGGAAACCATCCTTGATGTCAAAATCCTTGTTTTCATTAGGTTCCCTTTCCATCCTTTCCTAAATTTAGTTGTAGTATGCATCCTGATTTTGAATATCCTTAAATTGTTCCATCAAGTCGAAATGGATACGAGATAAAATTGTTATATGTCACCTCCTACTCAATGCATCCGTGATTTTATTCTCTTTTCTTTTTATATAATCAATACCAAAATCATATTCTATAAAAAAATCAATCTACTTTCTATGCCTAGAATTGAGTAAAGGTTGAGTGAATATATATTGCAGACTCTTATGGTCTATCTTTAGCTCAAAGGGTATCCTAACTAGATAAAATTTTCTACTCTAAGTCATGGATTGCGTAGTTAACCTCATGTATTTTTAGTTTCCTAGATCTATAGGCTACCACTACTTCTTCCTAAGAGCACACTCCTCCTAAAACTTCTAAAGATGCATTAGTACAAATAGAGAAACTTCCTTGCAGATCAGGTACCTTTAGTATAGGAGGTGTGGTAAGATTTTACTTAAACAAAACAAATGATTTCTCACATTTATCTGTCCACTTAAATTATTTTCCTTTTCTCTAAAGGTTAGTTATTAGTGAGGTCATCTTGGCATAATCCCTCACATATCGTCTATAGTATCCAGTTAAGCCCATAAAATTTTGAACTTATATCACATTTGTAGGTGGCGACCAATTCAAAATGGCTTCTATTTTTTCAGGATCCACTGCAATCCCTTTGGTCAAAATAATGTATCCCAAATATTGTACTTTTGACACATAAAATTCATATTTGGATAAATTCCCATATAACTGATTTTTCCTTAATAGATCTAGCACAACCCTGAGGTGTTCATCGTGCTCTACCTTATTTTTGGATTATATTAAAATATCATCCAACAATACCAAAACAAATCTATCCAAGTACGTCCTAAAGATGTTATTCATAAAATTCATAAATATTGTTGGAGCATTTGTTAGACCAAAAGGCAAGACAACAAAATCATAATTTCCATAACATGTTTTAAAGGATGTCTTGTGAGTATCCTCCTCTCGGATTCTCAATTGGTGATATCCTAATTTCAAATAAATATTTGAAAATACTACGGTATCCTTGATTTGATTGAAGAAATATTCAATTATTGATAGAGGATATTTGTTCTTGATAGTTGCCTTGTTTAACATTCTATAATATATGCATAATCTTAAGAAACCATCCTTCTTTACAAATAGTACTAGTTCTCCCCAAGGTGATACACTTGGTTTGATCAATCCTTTCTTTAGTAACCCTTGTAATTGTACTTTCAACTCTTGAATTTCTATGGGATTCATTCTATAAGGAGCTCTATAAATGGGTTTTTTTCCAGGTTAAAGCTCAATAGAAAAGTCAAATTTCTGTTTAGGGGGTAATCCCGGTAAATCCTCTAGAAAGACATCCAAAAATTCTTGAAGAATTGGTTGTTTCTCAAACACATTTTCTTTCTTCTCTTCATCAATTTTATTTATCTTAACTATATAGACCATTCCTCATTTCTTTATGGCCTTCTTGAGTTGCATTGTTGATAGTATTTGAGGTTTAAAATCCCCTTGTTGGCTATACACCCTTCGCACAACACCCCTATCTTCTATGTACTCAATTCATCTATTATGAAAGTCAAGTACTGCCTTATGCGCTTGTAACCAATCCATTCCTAGGATTATGTCAAAATAATGCAGAGGCACTACATACAAGAATCCTACTATTTTTCTACTAGGTAAGGCAAATTATACCATAAGGTAACATTCATTAATAAATTAGGTTTTCCCAAAACCATACTTTACCTTCCACCCATGAGCCAAGTTTCTTGGTCTTTCTAAAATATCTTTAGCTAAACTAGTGGAAATAAAACTATTTGTAGTACCACTATCAATAAGGATTTTAACACTCCTCCCAAAAAAATTACCTTTAATCATTAATGGTGTGGCTTGATAATCAAGATTTTGGTTTCCTATAGCTGCATAAATCTTGTACGCGGTCTCCTTAGTTGTAATTTCCTTGAATATTGGTTCCTTTTCTTTAGAACTCATTTCTATTCTCCATGGACAATCAGTAGCATAATATGGTCCTCTACAAATTAAACATCCTTCTTTCGACATGGGATGTTATTTTTGCTTTTGTCCTTCATCTGCTCTTTCTGTCGATGGAGAATTAGTTTATCCTTGTAATGATCTGTTGTTACCCTTGTCGTTGTTCTAGTTATTTCCCTAAAATATTTTCCTAAACTTCTCTTACTTCCTATCATTTCTTTGGTCCTGTCGAGAGAAGTTCTTGTTTGCATGTTTCTATTCCCATTTCATAAAACCTACATTGTTCCTCCTTCTTAGTGCCTTTTTATCCTCTTCATATAATATTTCATAATGAAATTAGGGTTTGAGATATGTTTCTACTTTCCTGGCCAAATCATAGGCTTTCTATAGAGTTCCAGGTTCTCGCATATCTACTTCTTGTCCTATTATAGGATTTTCTCCAAATATAAACTTATGAGTCTTCATTTTCTCATTATAAGTAGGTACATATTTCATTAATTTGACAAATCTTTGATAATATTTATCCACTGTCCTAGTTCCCTAATGGAGTCTAAAGGATTCTTCAAACTTCTTGGAATAAAAGTGTCTAGTGAGAAATCTATCTTTGAAGGCTTTTACAAATTCCTCCTATTTTAGGTCAACTTATACCACAAGATCCAGTTCATCACTACATGCTTCCCACCAATGATAAACCATCACCTTGTAGATGCAGTGTGGCATAAGATATTTGAGTGCTTGAGGATAAGTTCTTCATGTTTCAATATGTTTTTCTCTTTTAACCAAGCCTTCACCTTGTCCCCATCTTCCTCTTCATTAAATTTGGAATATTTTAGAAGTTTCTTTTCCTTGCCCACTTAGCTTACAAAAGGATCCTAGCCTGTTGTGCCTCGGTAAGAGGTTCATTTGCCTGAATCCTTCTAGAATTACCCATATGTGTTTCTCAAATCAACATGGCATATAATAACTATTTTTGGATTTCTACCTATTCCCAAAGTAGATCCATTATCTTAGTAAGATCCTCATTACTAGGATTCTCCCTTATGTCACTAGAATTTTATGAATGCACATCTGGATTCCTATCCTCCACATTAGTTCGTCATGTTTGCCTTGTCATTGGGGTAGCACTTCCTCTTATTCTCTTTGGTGGCATTATCCCTAGACACACACAAAATAGGTAGTAAGAATTCATTAGCAATTAGTCCTTCAAATTGCTCCTCTTACTAATAATTATTTACCCAATCATCTCAAGAAAATAAGGCATATTTTACTTCTAATGGGTATTCTATCGGTAAGGTTCAATTCCTTTATAAGTATGTTTTCTATTACATAACAAAACTAATTTTGCGTAGTGAACCTATCCCATTACGAACCATGCTTTGATACCAAATGTCACTACCACTCAAACTGCTCAATTCCAACCCCTTTATATATATACTCTATTTATTTTAATAATTTTTCCTTAAAATCTACTATTCCAAGAATTGTCATTTATTCTTTAGGAATTTATATATCCCTTTTATAATAATACGATTAACTACTCATAGAAGCAAACCAACACAAAACACCATTAATCATTAGTTCCAACCATAAGTTTGGTCAATAATATCCATAACTCACGGATTACTATCATTTGCTGCCCAAACGCTATCCACAATACACTTTCTTGTAAGCTAAGATTGCCATTATCGTAACCCAAAAAGGATTAGCTCTTCTGTAAAACTATCACACAAGAGTTCTGGTATATATAGATATCCATCTTCATAACTGCCATTATACAACCAATCAGTTCAATGACACAAGATATAGAAATAACTTCACTTAAATATTAGTATAAAGCATTTACAATATATATTTATTTGGCTTGACAACATCACAAGGAAAGTGACCAAATTATAATCAATTTTATTTATATCAAAATCAATGACAACATAAGGCTATATTAACAATATCTCCACTAGAGCTAGTGTGTCACTAAGAATACATCCATAGCTTAGGTTACATTAAGATAACAATCCATGATGAACTCATTTTTGCCTTCTTATTTGGATAGACGTTCCTCCAGCAAGTCCATTGTCCACCACACGATCTTCTGTTTGCATGGGTTGACTATAAGATTAGAAGTTCCTCTTTTGGTAACCGCTCCATTGTATCCAACCAAAAAGAAGTCATATTTTCCTTCTTCTAAGTAGCTTCACTAACCACCGAGTAAAGTTGCCTTTTATTAGGGATCAAAGATGGATCTATTTTCTATTTAGCAAATTATTTTTCCCGGTGATATATTGTCAACCACCTCCTTTTCACCATATCCATTTCAATTGGAATTTTCAACATAATACAATAGCAATTTTCTTTCATTCTAATTCCAGAGAACAATAAGTATAGAATATGTTTCACCAATAAACAAAATATTCTAATCAATCAACACTATAACTCAATCATGTTGTCTCTACAGAATTATTACAATCAATAGCATTCTTTCTTTTTCCAAATATTAGCATAATAAGAAGACGTTTCATTAAAATGTAAACTCTTCCATTCATTCTACAATATATTTCTTAGTCATAATATCTCATTATAATGTAGCATTCAGTAACATTATTTCTATTCCCAAGAATAATACAATATAGAAATGTTTCAAAACAATGCACATTTTCTATTTCAAAATTAGTCTAGATTTCCTTCTCAATCGAGCATCAACTCCTTTATTTTCATAGACAATGAAAATATAAAATCAATTCCATAAAATAAAAATAATATGATTTCATACAAATAAAGAAGATAAACCAGCAGGAAACATCTTTTCATTTACATATGAATATCCATTACACAACAAAACACATTCAATTATAACATAGGTTTCGTTCCATTCCAATGGATAATTTACTCTCTATCTTCCCTTGAAGACCGAATTCTCTTCTCTTCAAACAAAAAGGTTATAACGATCATTTAAGAGATGCTCCAAGTTTTCCTACTCCATTAATAGCCAAATTTTCTAATCTCCATATTCTATATGTTAAAGAGAACTCATAGACACGGTTTCCCTTATTCAATCAAAAAAGCATCAAACAACTAACAACAAACGAATTTTACTTGAGTTCTATCTATCACCAAGCCAATAATGTATTATTTCAAACTAATTTGATCATCACTATAGTTCTTTTCCTAGTCAGAGTCTAAGTTTCCAAATAAGACTCGACTACTCTATTCTAAATGAGTCTGAGAGCATTCTATCACGTATTATTATTAAAACCAAAAATAACACATCAACATGACATCAACAAAGCAACTTGGTTAATTGAGCACTCCTACTCTCTGAACCATCATTCACTCCCTTTCATCGATGTTCTCTCTACCGTACTCGCAAATAACCCCCCTCAACATTTTTTCCAAACTCCCCATTATCCCAACTACCCACGTGAAGTCTCCAGCGTCTGTTCTCAACACAATAAAATTTTTGCTTCTTTTATCATTAACGAGAGTTCTTATTGGTCGATCTCTATCTCATGATTGATCAATGAGAATTCTTATAATTTTTGAAATTGATTTAATCATGTCCCCAAAAACATATATATATATAATATAAAAATAAAGTGTTTTGTGGGTTGTCCTTTTCTTCATTATTGTTTTCTTTTAATAAAAAATAAATTTATATATTTCGTATATAAAATGAGATTAGGTTGAATTCACGGTTTTTTTAGATTTTAGTCTTCTTTCTATTTATTTAGAATAGGTTTTAATGTGTGTTTTATTTATTTGTGAGCTTACCTTTATTAATGTTTTATTTAGATTAGATTAAGTTCATAATTAGGTTGTTTCAGAGATTTTAAAGAGTTTGACCCGAATATTTTGTTTGCAGCCAGTGGGATGATGACGAATTCTACCACTTCGAATTGGGCGCTGATTTGGTGAGGTAGACGACGAGCTAACGTGGATCCGAGAGCATCGTGATAGGTGAGGGAGGTGATTGGCTACAAGCGCTGCCAATCAGTGGATGCACACAAAGGACTTACACACAAACACGCAGACGTTAATGTTGCCAACATGGATGCATTGTGCAGTGTGACATCGGGGAAATATACCAAAAACATCTAGCACGAAAGCCTCATTGGACAATGTGAGTGGATAATATAGCCACGTAGAAGCAGCAGCGAACAACGAAGACATGACAGTCACCATAGCAAGGAAGTAGTTATTTTAGGTTTCGTTTATTTTAGAAGTTTGGATAGCCGGATGGATACGGTGAATGGCGCATGGGGCAATCTAGACAAAACATAAGGATGTACATAAGACATCGGCAGCGGATTATCGAGATAGTCGAAAGGAAACTGGTCATATGACGTGGACCTAACCACGATGGCGTGAGGAGCGCGGGATTTATACGTAGGCAATCAAGTTACATAGTGCCACAGCAACAACATGACACTGGTGGATGCCAAGATTAATGAAAAACATCATATATCATTACATTAACGGGGTCTTTATGGAGATTGATATCACGACATTGGCTACATGGTAGAATAGATGGAGGAACAGTGCGACATGGTCCAGATATAGCGGTAATGACAGTCCATTTTAGCGGTATCTGCGCTGGTAGAGCATATCAGTCCATAAAATCCAAGTATAAACTGCAACGGACAGGGAGGCCATAATAAGGGAATATACATTCTATTGAGATGTTATTTTAAAATGCAGTCACGCAGCTTCTTATGGTTATATCTAAGCGGATATGGTAGAAACGTGTTGCCAATGTGGTGGTTGGTATAATGTACAAGGGTTTCTCAAGATCAGTGCATGAAGGATTTCGATGCCCTTACCGATCTGTCACATCAAAGTAGGAGTGAATAAATGAAATATATCATGCGGTATCTCCTAGGTGATGATTGGGAAGCCAATATGTCAAAGAAAAGTCCAAAATTTAAATAAATAACAAGGTTGTCTTAGCAAGGTGTTTTGATAAAAGAGGAAAGCTCGTAACGGTTGAGGCGTGAAGGAAACAATGACAGGGCCGCGACAGTTTAAAACTATGATAGAATGAGGTACATTTAGAAATGATGGAATTTGATAGGAGGAAAAAGACAAAGCAGTGAAACATTAAATACAGGAAGGAAAGAGAGAATCGAGGTTGGAAACCCTCAGAGCGGGACTGCAGTAGAAAAAAATACATGGACATATTCAGGAATGTTTTCCTCCACTTTGCTGGACTGAAGTTCACCATGGATGCCATTGTTCTTCTATTTTGAAGTTGTGTTTTCAATGTTTCTGAAATTTATTGAAAATCCTTTTGTTCTGCAATACATTGATAAACAGTGAGTGTTATGCATAATTATGGTTCACCTATTTATTTATTTTCAATGTTTTTTAATCTTGGCCCTTAGGAAATCACACCATATTAACTGTTGGATTGTGTAAGCATGGGTCCCATTAATATTGATTTCTATTTGCAGGATGCTAACATTTATAGGGTCTGGTGAAATTTTAGAATTCCAGCATTTAAATTTGGTCGCATTTCATTTTATTTTTATCACTAACCTTGTTTTATTTTTATTTTTTATATTTTTTATAAAAAATATAAAAAATCTCAAAATAAAAATAAGCTCTAAAATTTCATTTAGAGCAGGTTTAATTTTATTATGAGATAAATGTAGAATTATAGAATTTGTTTAAAGTTCTGCATTTTAAGAAGAATTCTGTAATTTTCAGATTTGCAAGATTTCAAATTTTACATTTTTGTTTGCAAATCATCATTGGTTTCCCTTAATGAAAATCATAATTTATTAAAGGGGAACAATTTTACAAGGCATTTAAAAGTGGTTTTCTCTACTGACTTTCCTTCATGAAAATTACAGTTTCATGAAAGGGAAGTGATTTCAGAGGTCATTACACTAAAAAGTAATAAACTAACTTTTTTCATAAGAATTACTATTCATTGAAGGGGTTAAGTTATAGGATATTTCAAGAAATAAACTAACTCTCTTTATGGAAATCAGTTTCATCAAAGAGGGTTAGTTATCAGGCACATTAAAGGCTACTACAGCTACAAAGTCCATTATCCATGATTATTCCTTTTTCCATGGTTGAAGCAACATAAAAGGAATCATTTCATCCTTTAATATTTAAAGTTTAGAGGTAAATATTTATCTATCATTTTATGATTAAGGTAAGATCTAATAAGGGAGAAAATGGTTTAAAATTGTTTAAAAAAGGAAAATAAAACTTATCTAAAACCTTCCGGATAAAAATAATTTCATTCCTACATCATGGACAATCACACTTATTTCTTTTTTAAGTTTTATGAAAAATATTAGCATATTATACTAAAGCAACCCCAGAACAGGTCCCTTGTTAATAGTTATTTTGCAGAGTACTAAGGTATTCTATGCACTCATTTGAAAAGCATACATGCACACATTAGAGAAAAATGGAACCTTGGAGAAGTTCATACTTATTTGTAAGAGAGGGTTTTCTAGTAAAATCCTAACTATGAGTGTGGTTTTGCACTTGGAAAAAATTACCACTCAACATCTTGGCACTAGAAGGAGGGTCTGATTTGGTTGTTTTTGTTATAAATGCTAACTTTTTCATGTTATTTGAAGAGTGATTTGAAAAAATTTATCTTGAATAATGAGGTTTTATTGATCATATCTATTGATTTGAAAGCTCTCCAATTGATGATACATTTATGCTAACATTTTGCTAATTGGAGAAGGTCCTCTAATGTTATCTCCTGGTATGTGTTAGTCATTTCATGCTTCTTTGCAAAATATTTCTTTGACTAACAAAATTGGTTTTAAAGTCATAATATTTGAGGTTATCTAATGTCATTTCTTGCTTCTTTAAGGGTAAATTGTCCTTTAAATTTACCTAGGTTTTCACATCATATACCTATAGATATTATGTGTAAATTACCTTAGTTTAGGCATGATGGGATAAAATCAGCTGAAGAGCATATTCAAGGATATAAGAGCCTTTTGATTCATTTGTAAATCATACATGAAGATGTTGTTTGTAGGATGTTTCCATCCACATTAGATGAAATTTCTTATGATTGGTATATCGATTTACCTGCAGGATCCATCACCTCTTGGGATCAACTAGAGGTAGCATTTTGTAGGATGTTTCCATCCATATTAGATGAAATTTCTTATGATTGGTATATCGATTTACCTGCAGGATCCATCACCTCTTGGGATCAACTAGAGGTAGCATTTCTCAAACAGTTTGAAAAATTGATTGATCTGGATAGGATATTAAATCAGTTTGTTTCTATTTATAAAGAACCTAATGAGTCCATGAGACAATTTAATGATAGGTTTCATAGGTTATACACCGAGATGGAAATTCATTACATCATTTCGGAAGAAGAAGCTATCCAAGTGTACCTAGAAGCCTTAGACCCTTTTACCTCTACATTTCTAGGGAGAGTTCTTAAAGAGTCATCCTTGTCTATAGCCTATAGTGAGGCAATAATGGTAGAACAATGATGCATTTCAAAAGGTTTGGATGTGGGTCAATTATCATTGCTCAACCCTAAATCTTACAATAAAATGCTACCAAAGAATCTAGTTGAGGAACCACCTTCTCCTATGATGGATTTTTTGTCAGGAGTAATGGAGTCCAACCAATACCAACCATCAAACCTTGTAGTCTTGAATCAAACAATACCTAATGTGAGCAATCAATGGGATAAGGTTGAATGTCCACATATTACAAACCCTTTAGATATCATCAATGAGGATGGTGATGATCAATTTCATCAAAGTCTAGAGGTTGGCTTAGGGACACTTTTGACAAAGGAATATTGGGATGAATTTAGAAGTTTGAATACAATAGTAGATCCCTTGGAAGAAACCCTTAACCCATCAATATATGAACCCGAGGAAGACAAATTTTTCAAAGTTGAGGAGGATGAATCTAAGGAAGATGAATTATTTGAATTTGAAGAGGGTGAATCAATGGTTGAACCTAAATATTATATAGAATATTTGATAAAATTTGATAATTATGATGATGTTTGGAGAAAATAGGAGGAATGCATTTCTTTTGCGCATTCTGACAAAAAATTTTCTTCATCTCATATGCATGACTCTAAAGATGCCATATTGCATGAAGAGCCTACAATTTATAAACCTTTAGAGAATCATATGCCATTTGAAAACATGATAGAGTTTTATCCCATGGGTTTAGAAGATGATTATTATAATGGATGGGGAAGATATGAAGACTTGTTTGTTTCTCACTTTCCTACCGTAAACACCTAAAATGCGTCATGTTGAGGAGACTACCCATATGGACACATTCGTAGACCATATGAACCCTCTTGGATCTCCCCAAGGGAAAGAAATGGTCTTAACCACTTAAGAAGGGTATTTCTAGCCCATCTAGGCTTGGACACTCTCAAGTAGAGTGACTAGCACATCTGGTCATTGGAGACTACAATGACTAGAGCCGGCTGCGAACTTGATAGTGGCCAACATCATATATAGTCTGGCCATGAATACAGGCCCAGATCATGCAGTATTGGACTACATATTTTCATGGATAATAGGTAGATTTTGGTGAGGAAATCCCTGAGCTCCTCCTAACTACCCCTTCCATGCTAGTTTGTGACTGATGCTTCCCACCCAGAATGGTTAGTCACATGCATTTGGGACTAAAGCTTCTCTAGGAAGCCAAAGTTCCAAATCTGAGAGGGAGGTCTACATATAGACTCTCCCATGAAGAAGCAAAGGACCATAAAATTTGAGAATTAAGCAGCAAAGCCCTATCAAAATGGAGAACCAATCTTCAACCCTTTGAGGAGCATTGGAAGGCCGTTCGGCTGAGCTATGCCAGTGCAATCATTTGCCATATTCACTATTCCCAATCACCAATTTGTGTAGGAGACACACTTAGTGACCCTTGAACATCAATTTTAGTAAAGAAGGGTAGCACACAAATCCTTGAACCACAAGGAGGAGAGCTTCACATCGCGGTTGTTATCTCGAATAGTGGCCCGTAGGCATATCTTAGGGCATAAGTGTTATTCCTTCTTGCTTTTAGTTTAGTTTCATTACTACTTAATGTATGGCCTGATCATAGTTTAAATATGGTTTCATTCATGCTTTTATTTCTATAGCTTACCTTGCATTTTATTATTTCATTCATGTTCATATTTCATTATCAGTATCATGAGTATTCAGATCCGCTAACAAAGGCCTATCCTACTAAGCATACTTTGTTGTTTTTATGAGTGCAGGTACAGATCCTCAGGACTAGATTGAAGTAGTAGGAGCACAAATATCCCTTTAGGACCAGATCTGGAGAAGGGGGCATCTGTAAGCCCCCATACAGTTTCATGTGTAGGACTAGGAGGCCTGCGTAGATGCACCATTCTCTTACGGGGAACATATATGGTCGCTGCTCCGTATTGCATAATATTTGTATCAAAGTGATGGGTATCCCTCAGAGGGATGAACTTGTAATCGCGTCTTGGAAAGATTAATAAAAGGCTTTTTTATTTTATCTTATTTATTTATGGGTTACATGTGTGCTTTCATTATTTTTTGTCTTGGTGCAAATAATAATAGCGAATAAATCAAATTGGAAGTAGGGTAGCCGGGGTGTGCGCTTCCTAGGGTCACATAAATAGCGATCACGATGGGATGCCCAATAGGTTTTTGTTTTTTAGCCAATTTTCTAATGTTTTGGGTATTTTTCTCTATGTAGGTCTAGTCGCTCTAGTCAACAGTGGCCAGGATAGACCTTAGTCGCTATAGTTGTCAGAGGCCAAAATTAGCCACTCTAGTCAACAATGGCCAACAGGAAAATAGAGACAGAGGTCAGCCAGGTTATCATCAGATAATGAATTGATGTTGGTACACATTTTTTATTCTCTATGACTTTTTTTCTATATTTATTTTCTGAAAAAAATAAGCAAGAATATAGCTAAGTAGGGAAAAATGAAGAAAGTGAAAAGAAAACTGCATGATATGTTTCTTAGATTTCTTTAGTTTCCTCTAGGCACTGCTAGGAACAATGGACCTCTACTTGTAAGGTCTGCCCTAGTCTCCAGCATTCTAGGCCATTCTGTGATAAGCTTTCTTGCATGTGGCCCAATCAGTGGCCGCCCATTCACAAAGTAGGAAGTACATTGCATGGAAAATCATCTAGATTACATTAGATATGCATCTTTCTGAAAGAAAAATATTATTTTTAGGCATGTAGGGATGTAAAGCATGAATTTTGGTTGATGCATTATTTTATTTTTCAAAAGCTAAAAATAACACCACACACTTGCACATCATATCATAACATTGGTAAGGTTGGATTTCATCACCAACCCCCAATTCAGATCGATGACGTTGGAATTCATCTCCTTCCACCGGATTTCCCCCTAGCTATCCTTAGATGGAATAAAGAACTCATTTTTGGTTGGTGTTGGTCACTTGTGTTCAAATTATCTCCCACTATTCCATAGTGGAAGAGCTAGGTGAACCCCCCACTAGGATTTAAGTGGTGTACCCTAGAATATTTTGAGAAATCATGTTTGGCACTAGTTTTCCTAGCCTTTGCTTTGATTGAGTTCCCTCATTCCAAGTCCAAAGTGCAAACAAGAAGTCAAGATCAACAACGAATTCAAACACACCAGATAGTTTAGGGAACACTTTAATCCTTAAAAGAGATAAACACTTGCTTGCTTTGGTTGAGTAGTTTGAAAACTAATTAACAAGATAATGCACAATCAGGATGGTGTACACACGTAGCAACCACCCTCGGTCCAACATCAAGGGGAAACTAATGAACCTCACACTCACCATCACACAAGTGTTGAGCCACCCACTCACAATGTCATTGGACAAAGTTTAGTGAGTCTTAGGGGAAACAACTCAAATCTTGGGGGACTCCACAAGAAACCCTAGCAAGATAGCCACTTATTGGTTCTCCAAAACATAGGCATGTGAAGGCCTCATGGCCTCCATCATCACATAGAAGTTATGGGTCCTCATGGAACCTCTCATTATGCGGGCACACAGAGGCATTGTGACCTCCTTCATCATGCATATACAAGGAAGCCTCAAGGCCTTCCTCAACACACTAGCATGTGGAGGTATCACATCCTCCCTCTTCACAATGATGTGTAGAGGTATCATGACCTTCCTCATCGCATAGACCTATAGAGGCTTCAATACCTCCATCCTCATGCAAGCATGAGGAGGCATCTAGGCCCCCATCATCGCATAGGACTGTAGGGGTTGAAATACCCCAAGCATCACAAGACACACATAGTATAGATCTACCCATTGAGGGGCAAGACCATAGGGCTACACCTAGTCATAGGCCCAAAATATCTTATAGCCTCCCTGTAGATGGGAGTGTACCTTTGGACCATCAACTCATTGGCATCAATGGGACACCACGGGATCAATCATGGAGGACCCAACAACTTTATAGGTTGGATCGAGTTCCCTCGAGACCATCCCCATATGCTTCAAGAATTTTGCATAAGTGTAGCCACTAGACGCACCAGGGAGCCAAGGGGAGCATCAGATTGACCCCACAACACATACACTACTTCAGATCATGAGTGTACTCAACCCTTAACACAATACACAGAGTAAGTAACCCTAGCAAATAGCATAAGGCACACAATAGATATCTCCTCTAGAGGACGCAACATTAGAACTCCTTGTGTAGGGGTAGAAGGACATAAGCCCTTGATGGTGGGTCACTCTGATCACCTACGTAGATTGGAAGAAGAGCTACGCATTGAGTGGGAACATATGGAAGACCTTGAGAAAAAAGAGTGCAAGAAAAGGTGCCTACATTTGCAAGAAAAAATTGAAAGAGAAGAATGAGAGGAGCATGAGGATCTGGTAGAGAGGCTAGATCGAATAGATGCATGCATAGTTGGTGAAAGATATCAACATGGATGGCATGCTAATTCTCCGTAAGGGAGAGGCACCATGCAAAGATATGAGCACACCCAACAAGCTCCACAACATCACCAACACCTATATCCTAAGAAAACACAATACAATGAGGACCAGAAAAGGATGGAGGATCAGGAACAGACCCATCCTAAACTTCCCAATGTGGCCATAGGAGAGGAGAATAGACACCCGATTGAGGCTAACATCGGGTTACCTCCTTTACCATCATGAGCAAACCTTTAGGAACATGAGATTATTTCCTTGAAGGCATACCAGATGCTCACTGAGAGAGTCAAGTCTCTCGAGAAGGACACAAGCGGACAAAATCCAATAGTAGACAAGATACACAACCAACCTCTATGTCCATCAGTCCCAAGTCTCACATATCCTAGGCACTTTGAGATGCCTAGACTGGATAAATTTAAGGGAGAGGGAGATGTGCAAGAACATGTGACCAAATTCATAAATGCGTGCTTTCACCTTGAGAAAAATGATGCCCTAATGCTGAAGAACATTCATCACGACATTCTCGGGTGTAAAAATGCAATGGTTCAACCAGTTGCCCAAGCATAGCATCATCGGATTTGAGCAGCTGGAAAATGCATTCCTTGAGTGATTCTCCTTCGAAGCTAAAAATAAAGTGAACCTATCCAATATGGCCAACCTAAAATAGTACGATGATGAGCCAATACTAGATTATGGGGATAGATGGAGAAATATTATGGAAAAACTCTCATTCTCCATCCCCCTAGAGGAACTTGTCTAGATGTTCACAAAGAGCTATGCAAAGCACATCTTGATGCTATTGTAGTTGTAGAAATAAAACTCATTTGAATAAGCCTTGGATCAATAAAATCTCATAAAAGATGTTAAGGATGATGAAGGAGACCTTAAACTTTGTAAAAATAAATAATGGAGTAGCAAAAACAATAAAAAAAAAAGAACAAGCAAAAGCAGGCCAAGCCTGCTTAATTTAATCAAGTTGTAGTAGCTACACCAAAGGAGGGGAATGGAAACAACCCTAGAATTATCATGCTCACCCTCCACTAGCCAACTATGATCCAAGGAACAACTAAGGTCAGAACAAGGAAAGACAACCACCTTGTTACTACACGCCTCTAAATGAATCAATGCAATTGGTGTTTAATCAACTAAATGAGGCACAGAGGATAAGGTTTCCTGATGTAAAAATTTTGGACCCTAATCATCCCAAGCCAAGGGGATACAGGGAAGATCAATACTACCCCTATCATAGGATACAAGGACATGATATCAAAAGTTGCATCAGATTCAAGAATGTGGTACAAGACATGATTAAAAAGGGAGAGCTCAAAGTTGAAAACCCACTAGACCTCGACAATGGAGACATGGGCATATTTAGGAACCCATTACCTAATCACGAGGTCCCTAGAGATCAGGACCCCTAAGTCAACCAGGTTTGGATTGAGCCACCCATTCAAGGATGCATTGGAATGGTCGAATTGGTCAATGTGGTGACCAAGAGTTGGAGATATGGGCAACCATAGCCTCCAGTGGCTCCCATAAATATCCTCGATTGCACCTCGATAGAGATAGGTGCAGGAGAATCTTCTAGGTCCACCAACAAGACCTATGGTGACGGTTTGGAGTAGACTAGAACAAAATCTATAGATAACTTCAGCTAAGTTATCCATTTACGAGCTCATACAATAGTCCCCAAGGCACAGGGAGACCTTGATGGAGATTTTGAGGTCAATCGAGCTCCAGCCCTAGAACCTAGATGTGTTCACACATTTTGTGGGGCAAGTTCAATAGTGCCAAGAGCCCATGATTCATTTTTATGATCACGAGATTAAAGTAGTCCCTACTGCCTCAGTAGACCCACCTCTACATATCATTGCATTGATCAACAATATTCCATTCAAGTGGGTCTTGATCGATACGGGCTCATTGATCAACATCATCACCACCAAGGCTATGGGGCACTTGAAGATCCCTAAGTCCAACATTATCCCAACTTCCTACACACTTAGGGCTTTCAATGATGCACTATGCTACACTATGGGTACAATTATTCTGCAAGTGAAAGTAGGACACAAGACCATCCCTATGATGTGCCATGTGTTAGAAGGGGCAATGCAATATAACATCCTACTGGGGCATCCCTAGATTAGGGATATGCAGTGCATACCCTCAATCTTGCACCAATGCATCAAGTATGTGCATGAGGGACAAGTACACGTGGTCCCATCTGACGAAGATCCATTCAAGTATGTGCATCAAGTTGACTTATCGAGAGGTTTCAACTTATCGTCAACACACTTGTGCATCAGACCTTCATCCCCAACCATGCAACCAGGTAGAAAAATCAAGTCAGTGCAAGGTGACCCACCTACATCGACACCCCCTCCTACATCCAAAGTTGGTACTTTTGAAAAGCCTTCCATAGATAAGGCAAGGGAAAAATAGAAGCTAAAGGCACCCCTAGTGGAGGAAGGGCCCAAGGAACTTCCAACAATAGCAACTATAGGAATCCCTACTCCCATGGAGGAGGAGCATTCCCAAGAAATAGCTGAGGAGGTACCACAACCTGCCTCACCTACATCATCAACAATGTCATCTACATCGCAGGTGACAATTCACCTAGCCAACACAGAACTAGGTGAATATCTTGTGCAAAATGTGACTTTCACACCAATCATTGAATTTGCACAAGACATGGGGTAGCCAAGAGTCCTAAATCTTCCAGTAGGGATAGTGGTTCCCTTGGGGGTTCCACCCAACCAGACTAATTTCATATATTTTGGTTTGGATTATGCTCACATCGCTCCCGATATAGAAAGGTATGAGGATGAACCTTTCACCATAAATGTTCATTACTTGTTGAATCCGAAGTTTGCTCTAAAGTAATTTGAGTAGTGTCACTAGAAAGGCTATGGCCTTGACATATATGATCAGGGGAATTAGTTTCCATTCCAGCCATAGTACCAACTACCCACTAATAGGGGTGGTCTAGGCTATCAAATGTAGGGCCATGATGACTCTTTAGAGGCTTCCCTAGATAGATTAAGCATTGGGTTCAAGGAAGACATTGACTAGAACCCCTATCAACCCCCTGGTAGGAAATTTTGGGGTGATGAATGGATAGCCATGGTCAACATCATGCCACCTGAGGTATATCACCCTGAATCCTCTCTTGAAGCGCCCCCATCAGGAACCATCCTATGGGAGGAAGAGCCAATGCATGGCTATGAGTGGGAGGAGTATGAGTATGTTACAAGTGAGGACGAAGATAGGACCGGTCTGGCCTACCATGGGCCTCGATATGTGCAAAACCTCACTTGGATGGGCCACGCAGAAAGTGGTTACATATCATATGAAAGTGAATACACCTCGAATGAGGGCAGATACATGTCGAATGAGAGTGGCTACGATACAGAAGATTCAACTGAGATGGCCTTCATAAGACATGCATGCCAAATGGTAGGGCCCATAGTAAATGCAAATGGTTTCTTCATAAGTAATGATGAATATGAATATGAGACTAAGATGGCCTATCTAGGGCATCAACAATCCAACCACTAGCTCATCTTAGGACCAGAAACCAATGCTAATGGTTTCTAGATAAGCGATGATGACTTTGAAGATGAGACCAAAATGGCCTATCTTAGGCATCAACAGGAAAATTAGTGCCCAAACCTCACAGGTAGGAATGAGGGTTTTCCCATCAATAATGGTAGCTTGGGGAATGAATCCGAAAGAGCCTACCTTGAGCTTCACTTCCAACAAGTCAATATGCTTGTTGAATGAGAAGCGTTACTTCACACCATAGATCACAACCTTTGATTCCTAGGGAGACCAATAAACTTAGATGCCATCCATCGCATGGTCAACCTAGAGCCACCAAAATTTAGAGAGTAGATACTATAGCCTAATGATCCCATCATACCATCTATTCATAGATCAGATCCTGAGATCCCTATGCCCCTAGAGCCTCATCATGAGTATGGAGATATAGAGTTCCACCCGCATGGTCCTAGAGATTACATCCCATCCATCAACATGATCTCCATTGATTTGACCACTCCACTCCATAACACAACAGATCCTAGAAACCCATTGTGTCTTAATCTAGATGCTATTGATTGGGATCGCGTTGATTCACCCTTAGAGCCTAAGGATTTCTTCCCTAATGAAGAGATGTTACAACCATTCCATTTTGCATCAAGTTGTGCTCATGATGTTTATCACGCTGGTTTTGACCCCGAGTCAGTGGGAACTATAAATCCAGTAGGTGACATTCATTTAATCCCCACTCCTCACCAGTTGGAGGAGGGGTCACACATGGCAATAGAGAAGACTTTCGAGGTGGACATAAACAATGATCCATCTCAACCGAAGAAAGTCAAGTTTAGAGAAATCTTATCTCTAGAAGAATAGACCATCATAATTCCTCTACTAAAAGAGAGACCAAATATCTTTGCTTGGACCTACAAAGACATGTCGAGGTCTAGATCCGAAGTTGGTTGTTCACAACCTATTGCTAGACCCCACAAAGAAGCCGATCAAGCAAAATATTAGAAATATGCATCCAACCATCACTCTGATGGTTAAAAATGAGTTGCAAAAGTTGTTGGATGTAGTCTTTATTGTTCCCATCAACTATCCAAAGTGGGTATCAAACATGGTACCCATAGGAAAACCTGATGGAAGAGTTCGCATTTGCACGGACTTCAAGGATATCAACAAGGCAACCCCAAAGGATTCATTCCCATTTCCCAACATAGATGCTCTAGTAGATGCAACTATTGGTCATGAGATGATCTCCCTAATGGATAGTTTTTTGGTTACAATAAGATTCAGATTAAGCCCTAAGACCAGACAAAACCACGTTCACCATGCCATGGGGGACATTATGTTACAAAGTGATGTCATTTGGTCTTAAAAATGCTAGTGCCACATATTAGTAGGCTATGAAATACATTTTTCATGACTACATGCACAAGATCTTGGAATACTACATTGATGACTTGCTAGCCAAGTCATTACTATGAGAAGAGCATGCTGAGACCCTCAAAAAGGTCTTCGATCGCCTGATTGAGCATAATGTTAGGTTGAACCCCAAGAAGTGCGTCTTCGGCATAACCTCTAGAAAACTCTTGGGATTCATCATTTCTAAATGAGGCATCAAAGTAGACCCAAAAAAGGTAAAGGCTATCCTGGAAATGGTCCCACCTACAAAAATCAAAGAACTAAGAAGCTTACAGGACAAAGTAGCATCCATAAAGTGATTTATCGCCCAACTATCGGATAAATATCGACCCATGAATCGACAACTACACAAGGGGGTCCCTTTCCAATGGGATGAATAATGTCAGCAAGCCTTCGCTAAGATCAAAGAGTACCTAGAAAAATTGCTAGTTCTAGCTCCACCAAGGCCGGACGTGCCATTCCTGCTATATATCCACTACAGATTTTGCTTTGGGCACTATGTTAGCTCAAAATAATGCACAAGATAAAGAGCAGATGATATATTACATTAGTCACACCTTGGTGAGCTACGAAGTTGGATATGCATACGTAGAGAAGCTGTGCTTAGCAGTGGTATTCACAACCAAAAATTTGTGCCATTACATGTTGAGCCATACGACATATGTGATATCCAAGCAAAATCCTTTGCAGTATATGATGAGCAAGACATATCATAATACACGTACTGCAAAGTGGATCATGCTATTGATAGAATTTGATTTGGAATTCATAAGCCAAAATTCCATCAAGGGATAGGTCATAGCTGATTAGTTGGCTGAGGCGCCTCTTTAGAATAGTAGGCCCCTTACCATAGAGCTTCCTGATGATGTGGTATTTGCATTATCAGAAGCACTCGAACCCGAAGAACCAAAAAAATGAACCAGACATGACTTTGTTCTTTGATGGTTCGAAGTGTGAACAAGGAGGTAGTGTAGGGATTGTATTTTTCATGCCACAAGGTGCTCCAATGCCCTTGTCATTCAAGCTAGACCTTCCTTGCACCAATAACAACACCGAATATGAGGCCCTAATATTGGGTCTCCAAACAACCATCACCATGAAAATCAAGAGGCTAAATATCTTCGGTGACTCCCTCCTCATAGTCAACCAGGTCAAAGGACTATTTCAATGCCGAGATCCAATCCTAAAATCTTACAAGGATCTCGTTGATGCATATCTAGCCAAATTAGAATGGTACGACATTGAGGCAATCCCTCATTCATTAAATAAATTCACAGACACTATGGCATATTTGGGTCCTTGATCCCTCATAACCCCTCTGCTGATTTCACTACCATTCATATCAAAATGCTCTCACATTCAGAGATCCAATGTGAGGCTATTGATAATAAGGAATAATTAAACATGATTCATATAGAGCCAAACCATGATTGGTTCTGTAAAGCTAAAAAATTCTTAAAGAAGGCACCTTGGGGGTCCTTGATCTCCTAGGATCCTATGGGGAATGGAACCACTATTCACCACAAGGTTGTGTCTTAATCTATATTTGCGTAAGTTGAATTGTAGGAGGCACAAGTCGTCTTATCTATTGAGGTTATAGCCTATCAGGATTGGCTATCCCAATTACAAGACTTCCTTAGGCTTAGAAGTGTCCCACAGGGACTGTCGCATGCTGAAAGATGAGCATTCAAGAAAAAAATGACTAGATATGTCTTGTTTGGAGGCATATTGTATCATTGGAGCTATGATGGAATTCTCCTACGTTGCTTGGAGCCCCAGGAATCAGCTTGGGTGATTTTTCAAGCTCACGATGGTATGTATGGTGGCCACTTCAACGACATGGCCATCGTCAAACATATTCTCTAAATGGGCTATTATTGGCCCACCATGGAGAAATACTGTTGTGAGTATGTCAAGAAATGCATTAAATATCAACATCATGTAAACCTGACACACTTGCCATCTCAGGCCTTACAACCCATTTAGGTGGCTTGGCCATTTTATCAGTGGGGTTTCGATCTGATTGGAAAGATTTCTCCCTCGTCATTAGGCCGACACACGTTCATCTTAACGACCACTGAGTATTTCACCAAGTGGGTGGAAGTGGTCCCATTGACATCAACAATTGGTCCTCGGATTATGGAGTTCATACTTCACAATATCATTTGTCGTTTTGGGGTACCCTTCAAGATAATATTGGATAATGGACCATCATTCAAAAACAAAAATGTGCAAGCTATAACAACCAAATACAACATTCAACATAGTTTTGCGATACCATACTATCCATAGGCAAATAGGCAAGCAAAAGCCTCAAACAAAACAATAGTAGCCATCTTAAAGAAGATGGTGAAAGAAAACCATAGGGATTGGCATCTGCAATTACCCTTAGCATTATGGGCTTATAGGACTAGCATACATATGCCCACTGGGGCAACACCATTTTTGCTTGTATATGATGTTGAGGCCATTATGCCCTTAGAGTTGGAAATTCCAACATTGCACATTGCATTGAAAGAGTTCATCAATGACGATACTGCACAACAAGCTCGCTTGGATCAATTGACCCTTATAGATGAATAATGCGTCAATGCCCTTGAGCATCTTCACGTCTACCAGGATCTTCTAACATGATCTTACAATGCTAGAGTCCACCTAAGAGACTTTAAAGTTGGTGATCTTGTGCTCAAAGAGAACCAGCAGAACTCAAATCTGTTGTCACATCTACGAGACAAATTTATGACCAACTGGATAGGGCCCTACATCATCTATGAGAATATTGGGCTTGGGGCATATCGCCTAACAATGCTGGAAGGCATTGAGGAGCCAGAGCCTCTCAATATCATTCATTTAAAGGTATTTCACACATAAATCACAAAAACACAAAAAAATTCAAATAACTTCAAAATATTCAAAAAAAATAGAAAACATTAAAATAAAAAAGGCTTTAAAGGCATCTTCAAGCCATTTGGTCAAAACATCAAAAGGCTCCAAAGGCATCTTCAAGCCATTTGGTCAAATCATCAAAAGGCTCCAAAGGCATCTTCAAGTTGTTTGGTCAAATCATCAAAAGGCTCCAAAGGCATCTTCATGCCATTTGGTCAAATCATCAAAAGGCTCCAAAGGCATCTTCATGCCATTTGGTCAAATCATCAAAAGGCTCCAAAGGCATCTTCATGCCATTTGGTCAAGATAAAAAAATACCCCAAAGGCACCATAAGCCCTTTGGTCAACAATTCAACAATAAAAAACTCAAAAGCAATTCACAAATTAAAAATTAAAAAACAATTGAAAAATAAAAAAATTCAAAAATTAAAAATTCAAAAACAATTCAAAAATAAAAAATTCAAAAACATTCAAAACAATCAAAGTTCAATAAACAATGGAAAACATCAAAAATACAAAAATATTTGCATTCATATAGTTGCATTGCATATAGGCATTGCATCCATTGCTTCTGCATTAAAAACAATTGTGTTTGCAATATTACAAATGACACCATGTTTGTACCTCAATCATGCATCATCAAAATCCATCACCATCCATCACCCATGTGTGTAACTATGTTTTTCAACACAACCCCTCCTGTTGCTATAAAGGGATATACTAGGGTTTTTCGGTCACTCAAACATACCTAGTGGTTTTATCAAACTTTGTAGAAAGTTGTCTTAGCTTTTGATAGGTGAGGTTTAGTTTTGATAGTACCTGGTATATCTCAAAATCCTATCACTAATCAAAACACTAAAATCCTAGTTGAAACAAGGGAAATATGAATGCTACGAAGTGGTATTAGGTATCCTAAGATAAAAAAGGTTTATCTTTCTCATCCCCCTATGCGACCGGTTTGGAAATGCTGAGAATTGGCAAAAGGACAAGTTCAGCCCTACCCAAAGAAATCCCTTGCTTTAATCAAAACAAGCAAAATATTGAACAAAGAAAAAATTCAAAAACAAGTGATTATCATCACTACAAAAATCCCCAAACAAATCAAAGTTCAAAGTTCAAAATAATTCAAAAATACAAAATAAATAGTGATGATCATCACTACATAAATCCCTTGCTCAAAAAGAAAAATAAAAAGTCAAAATAAACAGTGGTTTTCATCACTAAATCATGAGCAAGTATCCCAAATAAATATGAAGAAAATAAGGGAGTATGAACTTGAATCCCTGGAATTATCAGCATAAATGAGCCTTACACATGATGATATGTCTATCACATTAGCATCTTGCTCTTGTATAGACCAATGTTTGCATGTGGAAGAGCTAGCCTTAGATGCCTGCACCGCCTAGTGGTCTAATCCAACTAAGTCCAACATAGGATCAAGATGAAAATTTGAGGATCCCAAATACAACAATGGGTTGAATGAATCCCGCCTGGCACTGGGGTATGCTTATGTTCTATCTAATATATTCATTTGCACACATAGGGATAATGAGTATCTAGGTCTTCATAACAAAAAATTTATCCTTCAGAAGCTCTACATGATCAGTATACAACTTTTGATGGAGCAACTAGGGTGTTTGAGTCTCACGAAAAACCTCAAAAATACTCTCATAGCAAAAAATCATCCCATCAGTCAAATCATACATACATATCACTTCATCTCATCTCACATCTAGATGCGTAAATCATTAATTCTTATGCTAAGAGTTATTATTTACATTCATGATTGATTTACATTTTGTGGTGTCGCCCATTAGCTTGTTAAACTCATATAACATGCATACCATATGTTTTTAAGTGATTAAAGCATACATGTTCATTTACATTAGATCACCATCATGAAAACATTGCATGCATTGCATTCCAAATAATATATCATATCATAACAACACAAATTGAATGCATACAATTAATTCAAAATTAAACATGCATTTAAATAAGCACTACATCCATATATGCATACTTCATAAGTAGCCCGCCTACATCCAAAGATCACAATATTTAAGCATACATCCATCATGGCATATCAAAAAAATTACATCACATAATAGGAATCAATGCATATAACCATAAGCATTGCATATGCATCCATCATCATCACCTAGATCATAACATCTAAAGCATCACATCACATCATATCACATCATAAAATCATAATACTGCATCACATAAACATAAAATCATAAACATAAAGATACACATGGTGAGTCTCAAAGTGTAGGCATCATATAAACATGTGTCAAATAAGTACATGTAGGTACAAAACCACCATCCAGGCTACAACTATGTAGGTCAGCTGACCTTACACTCAAAAATAGTATAAAGTATCAAGTGAGCCATAACATGTCAAGAGTGGCCTGCACCACTAGCCTCACCACCACCCTCACCACCCCCTCTGGGAGGCGGCATGGAGCTGGCACCTCCAGTACGCTCTATCTGGGACCTAGTCCTATGACTCGATCTAGTTGAGGATTGCCCAGAAGTGCTTTGTGTACTACGCTCTGAACCTCCTACTATGGGCCTCTCCTAGGGAGTAGCACCTAGAAGCCATATCTATGATTGAAGGGTAGTAATATAGGCAACATATGAGGCCATCTAAGTATCATCCTCCTCTATGATCCTCTATAATCGTTGTGCCTCAACCTCAAGATATATTCCTGTAGCTGGGGCAGCCTAACTTTGAGCAACATTTCACTCAATAGTGGTTTGATAAATCTATCTTTGAATATCTGCTATGGTAGCATCCTGTTGCTGAACCTATATCATAGAAATATGTAGCTCGGCCTCAACCTAGTGCAGCTAACTCCTACTCCTAAGTATCTGCATCATCATCTCCTATAGGATCAACTTGCTCCTCGACAACCTACTCCTCGACCACCTACTCTTGCTGCCCTGCTAGCCCCCATTCATCCGTTTGGGCCTACACTCGATGCCCATTAGGATCCTCTGCCTCAACCGCATCTAAATATCATCCTAAATAGCCACCACCATGCCATAGCCATGTACCCCACTAGAGGGTGTATGCCTTTGTCACCCCAACATTAGCCACTCCAGGATAAACTATAGGAGGGTCATCCTCCTCAAGAACTATTTTAACCTACGGTTATGGGAGGTTCTTCTTGATGGCAATCCAATGATAGAAAACTGGCTCGAGAGGAACATCCTATCGAATCCCAAACTGATGGAGCACCCTAGAATAATAGAAGAACTCCCAAATATCATCCTTGTGACCAATAAATCATCGGTCATGGTGAGTCCTCATTGTGAAGTTGGCAGGATCATCCCAAGATGGACACTCATGATAGGGCCTCCATATGATGTCATCAACTCGTAAACCTATAAAAGATACCTGATAGTGGGAAAGATCCTCTGCATAAGGCCAGATCTTGTGCTCCTCAAGCACCCTAGGTCACCTAGATCCATAGCACTGTACATCTCTATCCAGATCAACAATCTCCTCTAGAAGTCCTCCGAGGCGGTCGATCTTGATGTGCTCCCAGCCCTAGACCTAAAGAAGTAAACTATAGGTAATTTTGGCCCGTCCATGGCACTTGGATGTGGTATAGCTCATCATAGCACTACGCCAATAGTGCACTCCCCCAAGCATATATGATAGGCTGCTCACTATCCATCAGGTCATGTACCATCAATAAGAGGTTCCACGAGAACCTCAATCCAAAGCAATCAGGTACAAGGGTGTTGTATATGACCATCAACAACACGACATGTAGTCGGGTGAAGACCTCCTCATCGTACCAACAGGAAATAGAGATTCCCCCCGAGCAAGTATCCCTAGAAGCAGCATCAACATGCTCACCAAATACCCTCACAAACACTGCACATCGTGCAGGAGTGGGGGAGGAGACAATGGGAACTCTATCAAAAGGAAATCGAAGAATCCTGTAGACGTCCTCCAACGTGATGGTCATCTCACCAGTGGAAAAATGGAAGGTGTTGGTCATAGGATCCCACTGATGTGCCAGGACCATCAAATAGGCCTAATATAACATGATCACGGGCAGGCCAATAGAAAACTATAGCCCATGGGCCTTGATACAGACCCACTCTACATCAGGTATCTCCTCAAGAAGGTCACAAAGTTGCTTTGGATCCTGGGCTCGACCAGATAAGAGCTAGAAAATGCAAAGTAAAGTAAAATCAATGCACTACAACTAAGCAAAGTGTAATAAATGCACTAAATGATGCAAAGAAAATAAAACTTCTCTAAGGCTACATAAGAAACAAATAAATGCACCCTACCATGCAAAAATTTCCATAAAAGACACTCAAAATTTCAAAAAAATTAATTAATTGTCTTAAAAATAAAAAAATTAAAATTAAACCTAAAGTACCTCGACCGTTGAAGCTAGCAGTGGCCAGCTCCCAACAGTCAGAACTGTGATCGTTGGAGATTTGAACTGGCCATTGAAAGCAATAGTGGCCAACCCCATAGTGAGCTAGTCGTGAGCAGCAGTGTCCAATGAGCGGCATGCCAACGACATCCCTCTCGGGCCCAAAAACACAAAAAAAATACATAAAGAGAAAAACTAATGTAGAACCACCTGCTTAAAACCTAAATGGAGCCTAACTACTAGTGAAATTCATTACCAATAGGTTTAATGAGGTTATTTTACCAAATTACTTAGTTTGGTTCATTTTACCACAATAAACAAAAAAATAGGGTTTAGGGAAGTAACCGGCTCCTCTGCCCTTCAAAGCCTCGCCCTACTCAGCCATGATACCCAATAATAGTGTATAAGTCAGAGTGATCACTTTCACCTCAAATTTCCAAAAAGCAAAACAAAAATTGGCAACAATGATATCTCAAACCTTAATTTCATTTTTAATTGCCCATGTCATGTCGTGGTCGCTTCCAATGTCAGTGGCCTGAATGTTTTGGCCGCTAAACTTGATAGTGGCCACGAGTGACAATTGGGGGCCATTGGACCTGACAAAGGCCAAGAAATAAGGAAAATTTGAACCAAATTGGCACCACAAAGCTCTTCAAAGTGGGCCATAAAAAGCACTTATAGGTTCAAAGCATTGCAAACCTAAAGCAAATACCCAAAATATCCAAAAACATCATAAAGATCAAAATTAAAAATCAAATAACAATCAAAACCCAAATGAGCCTCGTACCCAGTCATTTTCTCTATACACTTGGCGATTGCAACAACAAGTGCTCCATGCAACTCGACAAGATGAGCAAGTAACCATAAGGCCACTTGGGGCAAAATAATTATGGTAGAGTTGAGATGTTTCACTAACCTGAAGAAGGCTATAATAGTCGGACCGCCCCATGGGAGTAGGGATGCATCTCAGTTCTCCTATAGCAAAATAATGAGTCAGCAAAAGCCAGAATAGAATTGCTATCACCTTGATTCCCTAAGAAGGCCACTATGGCCAGACCACCTCATGAGATAAAGGTGTGCAAGAACCAAGCGGAGTTGAAATCACTCCTGGATGGGAACTGCTCTATAACAATAGAGCAAGCCTCTAAAGAGGTCTAGATCTTTCATTTTGGTCAAGCAACTAGTCACTTCATTAATTGTCCTCTCCTCATCGACTCGTCGCTTAAGGGGGTAGTCAAAATTTTTCAACAATCATAGTCAAAGTCAACAAAGGATCATCTCGATCATGTCAGAGTCGCATTCGTCTTATGAATCATTACCAACAACTATCATAAGCTTACCCTTTGTTGGGGCAAAAACAAGAAAATATGATAGTTTGTAGCTCTCCTCCTTTCGGATCTATAGTAGCATTGAAGCTACCTGATCACCAATGGACGAGTACAAACTTCCATAAATTTAAGCCTTCCATTCTGTTGGAAGCAATAATTCTAGGATCCATGTCCTTTCAAATGGTTGGGGCATCCTATGTTGATCATATCAATGATCATCATGCAACCTACAATATGGCCCTAGGTGGTCTACTTTTTTACTCTGCACGATGTGTTTTGCTCATAGTGCATCCCAAAAAGGGGTATCTGTAGACACCTAAAATGCATCATGTTGAGGAGACTACCCATATGGACACATATCTAGACCATATGAACCCTCTTGGATCTCCCCAAGGGCAAGCAGTGGTCTTAACCACTCAGTTAGGGTAGTTCTAGCCCATCTAGGCTTGGCCGCTCTCAAGTAGAGCGACTAGCACATCTAGCCACTGGAGACTACAGCGGATAAATCTAGCCACTGAACCTGATAGCAGCCAAGGTCACACAAAGTATGGCCATGAATACGGGCCCAAATCATGTAGTCTGACTACACCTTTGCATGGATAACAGGCATATTTTAGCGAGGAAATCCCTGAGCTCCTCCTAAATGCCCCTTCCATTCTAGTTTGTGACTAAAACTTCCCACCCAAAATGGCTAGTCGAATGCATCTAGGACTAAAGCTTCTCTAAGAATCTAGAGTTCCAAATCTGAGAGGGAGGTCTACATATAGACTCTCCCATGAAGAGAAAAGGATCCAAAAAATTTGAGAGTTAAGCAATGAAGCCCTATCGAAATGGAGAACCGATATTCAACACTTTGAGGAGCATTGGAGCGCCATTCGGCTGAGCCATGCCAGTGCAATCAGTTGTCATATTCACTATTCCCAACCGCCAATCTATGTAGGAGACACACTTGGTGACCCTTGAACATCAATTTTGGCAAAGAGGGTAGCACACAAATCCCTAAACCACAAGGAGGAGAGCTTCACATCATGGCTATTGTCTCGGATAGTGGCCCGTAGGCATATCTTAGGGCATAAGTGTTATTCCTTCTTGCTTTTAGTTTAGCTTCATTACTGCTTAATGTATGGCCTGATCATAGTTTAAATTTGGTTTCATTCATGCTTTTATTTCTATAGCTTACCATGCATTTTATTATTTCATTCATGTTCATATTTCATTATCAATGTCATGATTCTTCAGATCCGCTAACAAAGGCCTCGTTCGAAGAGGCGACCCATCCTAATGAGTGTGCTTTGTTGTTTTCATGAGTGCATGTACAAATCCTCAAGACCAGATTGAAGCAATAGAAGCACAAAGATCCCTTCAGGACCATATCTGGAGAATGGGGCATCTGTAAGCCCCCATACAGTTTCGTGTGTGGTACCAGGAGGCCTGCGTAGATACACCATTTCCTTGTGGGGAACATATCCAATCGTTGCTCCATATTGCGTAATATTTGTATCAAAGTGATGGGTATCCCTTGGTGGGATGAACTTGTAATCGCATTCTGGAAATATTAATAAAAGAGATTCCTTATTGTGTCTTCTTTACTTTGGGTTGCACGTGTGCTTTCATTTTATTCATTTTGTTGCAAATAATAATGGATAAATCAAATTGCAAGTAGGGCAGCCTAGGTGCGCGCTTCCCGGGGTCACCCGCCTACTAGTGGTCTTGTGTCATTTGATATGCAGGATGTTGAAATTGCTATATCACAAGAAGTGTTACAAAATGAAGATGATGAAACCCATGAAGAAGAAGAGATCACAATGGATCACCAAGTATTGGTAAATGAAAATGTGCATGAGGTAGAATCTAACCTTTTGTGTCCAAACATCCAAACTTCAGGTGAAAATTTGTGTAATTATTTATTGGATTCAAATGCCATTTATGATGAAATACCACTAGAGGTGAATGAAGAGTTGGAAGGGATTTTTTCTAACACCACTAATGAGATTGCTTTTTTGAATGAGAATGAAGTAGACATGCTTAAATTGTTAAATCATGTTCATCAACAACTAACAATTGAATCTAGGATACAAGATTATAATGATTCTCATTTAGTAAATATCCTAGATAATTGTAAATTATTGCATGAGTATGATTGGTCTAAAGACATGGATGATGATGTTGCTTTAAAAATTTTAGAAATAGCCTCCTATTTGAAGGAAATCATACATGCTTGCAAAAATGAATCTAATATTGAAATTTGTATCTCATTAGAAAAGCAAAAGATTGTTGAAAATCATGTACTCACTTGCAAGTTTAATGAATCAAATGTCCAACACATAATTGTTAACAAACTTGAATCAAAGGGGTTATGTGAGAGAGGCAATATGAGAGGTGTGCAATGGCTTGATCCAATCTTGTTTTTCTAGGATTTTTGTAAAGCTTGGTATGCATTTCATGTTAGATATCTTTCAAATTGTGCTAACCGTGTTTGGGATCCAAGGAAATGATGGTCCAATTTTTTTGCATCATCTTGTATATTATTGTATATAGGTTTTGGTTTTCGTGTTTTTCCTTTGATTTTTAGTTTTGGGTTTTGTCTCTAATTTTTGGTTTAGAGAGTTCATGCCTTTTTTCTTGTCAAGTGTGTGTTAGAATAAGTTTTGGGTTTGTTTCTAAGTTTTGGGTTTGTAAGTTTGAGTTTTGGGTGTATTACCTCAATTTGTGGTTATATTTTTGGATAGCTACTAATTGGTGGCCTCCTGAAGGATGAATTGCATATCATGTGACATAGATGATTTAGTAATTTCTCTTAGATTTTGGGGACTAAGATAGTAAATTTTGGGAACCATAAACCACTTTTCTAAGGCTACACATGAACACATAATATTAAGGAGTATTCTTGGAATATTGAAAGATGAAGTTATTTGGTTTGCAAATTAAGGCGAAAATATTTTATATACTCAATATTTAACCTTACTTGATCTCTAACCTAGGTGGCAGGTGAAATTTGTGAAGCAATACAATGTAAAAATCCAGATTGATCAAAAGGCTTAGGGCATATCCACCGGGGCTATAGACGTCTGGCTGGAAGTGGAGCAATGTTTACAAAAGAGATAAATGCAAATCTAATCTAACACCTGGGTGAGTTAGGGCATCTCCACTAGGACTATAAATGCCTGATTAGCTATGGAGCAATGCAAAGGCATATCTTTAATGAGGAATCAATATAGCCTAATACAAATGAGTGATGGATTTTGAATAGTTTTTGAGAATGCTAAAATGAAAACACTTTCACACACTTAGCTGAAGCAATGGTTCAGGTATTTTTGATTGAAGTTGTCTATCCTCATCATATTGGGATGTTACCTAATAGTTTTATCTCTAATCTTCGATTGGTTGGGTGTCAGAACCATAGATTTTGGATTTGCATCCGGAATGCTCAAGAGCATTCCCCAATAGAGTCGCCATTTGTTGTGGCCTCTCCACAACTAGCCCCAATTCCTAGGGACCCACCTTTTTAAATTGTGAATTTGGGGATTTCTATTGTATTCAAGTGATGTTTTTCATAGGTCTCCGACCCATGGTCTTGCAATGTAGGAGACAAGGTTCATGTTTTGTTGTGGGTCCTGTGATTTTAGTTAAGTAGTTGATGTTTTAGTTTGCTAATGTGTAATTTGAATCTTGTCTAGTGTGACCATTTTGGGTGGATATAACCCATCCATGTTTTGAAATTGATTTAATCATGTCCGAAAAGAAAAATAATATATATATATATATATAATATAAAAATAAAGTGTTTTGTGGGTTGTCTTTTTTTCATTATTGTTTTCTTTTAATAAAATATAAATTTATATGTATAATAAAAAATAAAAAAACAATAAAAAAATATATAAAATGAGATTAGGTTGAATTCATGGTTTTTTTAGATTTTAGTCTTCTTTCTATTTTTTTAGAATAGGTTTTAATGTGTGTTTTATTTATTTGTGAGCTTATCTTTATTAATGTTTTATTTAGATTAGATTAAGTTTATAATTAGGTTGTTTAAGATATTTTAAAGTGTTTGACCCGAATGTTTTGTTTGCAACCAGTGGGATGACGATGAATTCTGCCACTCCGACTTGGGCGCTGATTTGGTGAGGTAGCCGACGAGCTAACATGGATTGAGAGCATCGTGATAGGTGAGGGAGGTGATTGGCTACAAGTGCTGGCAGTGAATCGGCGGATGCACACCAAGGACTTACACACGAACACGCAGACGTTGATGTTGCCAACACGGATGCAGTGTGTGGTGTGACAGTGGGGAAATATACCAAAAACGTATAGCATGAAAGCCTCGTTGGACAACGTGAGTGGATAAGACAGCCACACAGGAGCAGCAACGAACAGCGAAGACATGACAGTCAGCATAGCGGGGAAGTAGCTATTTTGGGTTCCATTTATTTTAGAAGTTTGGACAGCTGGATGGATACAGCGGACGACCCACGGGGCAATCTAGCCAAAACGTAAGGATGTACACAGAACATCGGTAGCGGATTGTCATGATAGTCGAAAGGAAATGGGTCATCTGACGTGGACCTAGCCATGGTGGCATGAGGAGCACGGGATTTGTACATAGGCAATCAAGTTACATAGTGCCACGGTAGCAGCATGACACCGGTGGATGCCAAGATTAATGAAAACATCATATACTCTTATAGGTTTAAAAAGTTTCAAGGAAACACCGAGCAAATGAGGATGACTCAACGCTCCCCAAGGCAAGCGGGCATTTCACGTGTGGATAATAATGATAGCTCTGAGGTGGGATAGGCTATCGAGGATGCAGGTTCGAATTGGGATAAGGTTAAAAAAACCCGTATAATTGCATGGTGTTCATAGTGGAATCGGGCGCTATTGGGCATCAATAGCAAATGTAAAGCTGTGAACATGGTGGAATGATACGATATTTGATATGGTTGATATTTAATAATTTAAATTTTTTATTTCACTTACTATTTAATTGGTATAGCAAGGTACATCGTATAAGGAAATTCATCATGAAGATAAATATTCTTGCACATAGAAAAAAAAACCAATCTCGGACACAAACATCGACAGAATGATACGCCATGGAGGCTATCACGTAGGTAGCAACGAGACAAGTGGTAAGGAAGTGTTCCGGTCGTAAGTGTTTACGTGGATGATAACATCGTCAGTGAAAAGAAGTGGACAACGAGCAGCTGGATGTAAAATATGATAGAAACTGAGGATAGTCTGTAGAGCCCACACTATCTTTCAAAATTAATACATCGTTGCAGGTGAATGTACAGGTCAGCATGGATTTGACGTGGGCTATTAAGATTAAACTGCAGCAGACAGAGAGGCCATAAGAAGGGAATATACATGTTGTCAAGATGTTATTTTAAAATACAGTTACGCAGCTTCTTATGGTTATATCCGAGCGGACATGGTAGAAACGTGCTGCCAATGAGGTGGTTGGTATAACATACAAGGGTTTCTCAAGCTCAGTGCATGAAGGATTTTGATGCCCTTGCTGATGTGTCACATCAAAGTAGGGGTGAATAAATGAAACACAACATGTGGTATCTCCTAGGTGATGATTGGGAAGCCAATATGTCAAGGAAAAGTCCAAAATTTAAATAAATAACAATGTTGTCTTAGCAAGATGTTTTTATGAAAGAGGAAAGCTCGTAACGGTTGAGGCGTTAAGGAATCAATGACAGGGTCGGGGCAGTTTAAAACTATGATAGAATGAGGTACGTTTAGAAACGATGGAATTTGATAGGAGGAAAAAGATAAAGCAGTGAAACGTTAAATACAAGAAGGAAAGAGAGAATCGAGGTTGGAAACTCTCAGAGCAGGACTGCAGTGGAAAATACTACATGGACACTGGGTCTGTTCGGGAGTATTTTCCTCCACTTTACTGGACTGAAGTTCACCATGGATGCCATTGTTTTTCTATTTTGAAGTTGTATTCTGCATGTTTCTGAAACTTATTGAAAATCATTTTGTTCTGCAATACATTGATAAACAGTGAGTGTTATGCATAATTATGGTTCACCTATTTGTTTATTTTCAATGTTTTGTAATCTTTTCCCTTAGGAGATCACACCATATTAATTGTTGGATTGCGTAAGCACGGGTCCCATTAATATTGGTTTCTATTTGCAAGATGCTAATGTTTATAGGGTCTAGTGAAATTTCAGAATTGCAGCATTTAAATTTGGTCGCATTTCATTTTATTTTTATCACTAACCTTGTATTCTTTTTTTATTTTTATTTTTTCAAAATAAAATAAAATAAAAATATATAAAAAATATAAAAATCTCAAAATAATAATAAGCTCTAAACTTCCGTTTAGAGCAGGTTTGATTCTATTATGACATAAATGTAGAATTACAGAATCTGTTTAAAGTTCTTCATCATAAGAAGAATTCTATAATTTTTAGATTTGCAATATTTTAAATTTTACATTTCTATTTGCAAATCATCATTGGTTTCCTTTAATGAAAATCATAATTTATTAAACGGGAACAATTTTACAAGGTATTTAAAAGTGGTTTTCTTTGTTGTCTTTCCTTCATGAAAATTACAGTTTCATGAGAGCGAAGTGATTTCAGAGGTCATTATATTAAAAAGTAATCAACTGAATTTTTTCATGAGAATTACTATTTCATTGAAGGGGTTAAGTTATAGGATATTTCAAGCAATCAACTAACTCTCTTTATGAAAACCAGTTTCATCAAAGAGGGTTAGTTATTAGGCATATTGAAGGCTACTGCAGCTACAAAGTCAGTTATCCATGATTATTCCTTTTTTCATGGTTGAAGCAACATAAAAGGAATCATTTCATCCTTTAATATTCAAAGTTTAGAGGCAGATCTTTATTTGTCATTTTATGATTAAGGCAAATCTAATAAGGGATCAAATGGTTTAGACTTGCTTAATAAAGGAAAAGGAAACTTATCTAAAACCTTCTAGATAAAAATAATTTCATTCCTACATCATGGACAATCACACTTATTTCTTTTTTAAGTTTCATGAACAATATTAGCATATTATACTAAAGCAACCCCAGCATAGGTCCCTTGTTAACAGTTGTTTTGCAGAGCACTAAGGTATTCCATGCACTCATTTGACAAGCATACATGCACACATTAAAGTAAAAGGGAACCTTGGAGAAGTTCATACTTCTTTGCAAGAGAGGATTTTCTAGTAAAATCCTAACTGTGAGTGTGGTTTTGCACTTGGAAAAAATTACCACTAAATAAGATCCTAGTGTATCCCTATGTGTGAACAAGATTTTTAGCAAGTGACTGTGTGAGGGTTTCATATGGGTTAAGTATAAGCAACTCCAGAGGTTGGTTTTCGACACCTTCGTGCCTTAGAAACCAATATTTTTGTGGTTTATGCTAAATATTTTATTAGGATATGTTGTAGGGGATCCAATATGGGTTAGAAATATGCCTTTCAATAGATCTTCATGATGTGAACTTGAGTGACAATGACTTCCAATTTTATGTACAAAAGAAAAGGGAAAATCATACCTTTCCATGACATCTAGGACATGGATTAAAGAGATCACAAAATAAGTTTCAAGTAGTTGATAAAAAGAAATCTCAAATCTCAAGCAAATCTTGTACTAAGGTGCACCCACAAAATAAATCTACTGTAGAAACCTTATCAAGTGTAAGAATTTTGAATAATCAGCCCCAAAAATGAATTTTAAGGATGTCCTCCATGGTGGAAAGCCTCAACCTAATGCTAATATTAATATTAGTGCTTCCCATAAACCTTTAAGAATGCCTAATATTGATCTTAGGAAAACATAGTCAGGATGTCTTAAAGTAGCTGATGGAAGTCTTATTGTTAATCTTGATATGGGCAACATTAAGAATGGCATTGAAGATCTGGAAAAATATAACTAATTTGTCATTTCGTGGGTTTTTGTTCGAGCCTATCTGCTTTCAAATTTTGGGCTACAAAAATATAGAAAACTAAAGGTAAGTTACAAATCTCTATTTATCCAAATTATTATTTTATTATTTTATTTGATAATAATGAAGATAGAGAGAAAAATTTTCAAGGGGGTTCCTAGTTCTTTGGAAGGGTAGGGCTTTTCATGAAGCCCTGGCATACTAAATTTAAAGTCGAAGAAGAGATGCCTTCTATAGGTCCCGTGTGGGTTAGACTCTTTGGCCTCCCAATTGAATTCTAAAATCTGATTATTTTTTCTTCAATTGGAAACTCTTTAGGAATATTTATGATGACTGCTAATTGTACTAAAAAAATTGAACATATTATTTATGCTCGGATTTGTATTTTAATGGATTTTGACAAACCCCTTCCTAAAAATACCACATTACAATTTTGGGTGAACACTTGGGAGCAAGTAGTGGACTATGAGAACATTCATTTTCATTGTAGAATTTACCATGAATATGGTCATTTGGCTAGTGTTTGCCCAAATAAAATTCTAGATCAAAAGAAAGAATATATAAACTCAGTAGGTTTCCAAATGCCTAAGAAGAACACTCAAAAAAATCAGTTATGAAGGATCAATCAACTATGTATTTGTCAAAGATAATTAATTGAACAAATTTTAGCTAACATGGCATCTAGGGATGTGATATAACCAAATATTTTGTACTTATATAACCATTTATCCAATCACTACTACCCCGTTTTTTTTAATGCATTTACATAGGTTTTTATGAGGGGTTCTAGTCCCATAATATTGAGTGGGATTTGAACCTTGGACCTCTCAAAGAGAGGTCAAAGCCCTTACCACTGCAATAAACTTACAATTTTAATACCTATTGCCCTATTATGAAAGGGAATATTTACCATATTCTAAATAATCAAATTCTGGTCCATTAATTTGAGATATGTAGTTGGATTTATGATAGTTGTAGTAGATTTTGAGTCTTTTGAAAGTATGCAAGAAAAGAATTTATGATGTGCTTTAATCAATCTCTCTTCCACTGCAATAAGCTTACAATTTTAATCTCTATTACCCTATTATGAAAGGGAATATTTACCATATTCTAAATAATTAAAATCTTTGGTCCACTAATTTGATATATGTAGTTGGATTTGTGATAGTTGTAGTAGATTTTGAATCTTTTAGAGGTATGCAAGAAAAGGATTTATGATGTGTTTTAGTCAATAGTTCTTCCTCCTTTGGTAAATTGATTTAAATTATTCATGAAAATATAATCATTCATGAACTCTTCCTTCTTCTATTTCTTGTCTTGGTAATCTTAAAAGTTAATCATAGCTCCTTTTTTAGCATGTTCATGCAAAGCCTCTTTTGATGTTGGAAATAAAGTGGTCCAAGAGCAAGTGGAAGTCTTCAAACAATGTGATGTATATTGTAAAAGGAAAATCCATGCCTTTAAGTCATACCTTATGCAACTATGGAAGATTGAAGCTACTTATCTTTAGAGGTGGTGGTGATATTGACTTATATTTTTAATTTGATGTCTTAGAGGAATTTTTTTTGGACGTGCATAAGAGTATCTACTAGTAGTAGTGATTATTATGGTCTAGTCTAAGGAGACTCTTATAGAAGAAGTATTTTTATAGAAATAGATATCAAATGATGAAGGAGATTCAAATTATTCTATATCAAATATAGAGACTCGAGAGATATAATTATTACTCATGTCTTCTCTTCTTGAACCCTTATTTAAATTATGAGGGGGTGTGAAAGTGTAATATGATTCATGATTAAGGCAAACATCATATGATGTAATAATATATAGGCCTAAGGGAAATAATTATAAAATACACTTAATTTATTATAATATTTTATTATGTAAGCCCTATGGGCTATGATAAACCTGTTTATGGTTTAAATCATCTTAATTAACCTTAAGCCCTCTTATTATGTTGGCTTAGGTTAAAATTATTAAGGTAATTGGGATTTTGGTATTGGCATAAATACTCCACCTTTCCAACATAATAAGATAAACCAAACTAAACCTTCAACATGCTAAGGTGTAATAGGTAAGGATTTAGTATATTGTAGTTCACCTTTATACCTTTATGTTAAGTCAACTTGGGTTAATATATATTATAATTACAATTGGTGGGGTTTAGGTATTTGGTATACATATACCTAAACCACCCAATCCATTGTATCAATGTGATATTATCTTGATCATAGTGCTTAGTGCTCAAAGGTGACTATCCAAATTTATCTAATGCTATTTTCTTTTTGCTCCCCTTACTTTGGTATAATATTTGAGTAAATAGATTGCTTCTATTTGTTTATAAAAACTAGTGTATAATATGATAAATTGAATTCTTACTTCCAATATTTATACCTCACTTAATCAACAAGAGAACATCTAAAGAGGGTCCTTCTACATACAAATTGACAGAGTTCTCCAAAGGATTCTACTAGTCAACCTTCACAACCAACTTATGATGTTAGTTTGGTTTCTTCTTCTTAAAGGATTATATTTTATATTCTATCACTAAAGTGACTATAGATTAAAGGATTTAGTAGAGGAATTGCATATAGATCCATGTAAAATTCTTTCGAGTTATATAAGATCTTTCTCTACCAAAGAAAAAAGTTAAGGGACACTTTAGACCAAATGAAAATACTTAATCTTAAAATTTTGAAAAAAATGATTGTCATCATGGTTCATATAAAGTAAAATATATAATTGAGACAATAAGATCTATGCATTGATGCTTATACAATTCAAGAATTATTGTCAATATCTCCTTAAAGTCCATGATTAGTTTTCATTATCTAGAAAGGGTTAATGATCCTCTGTTGATGATCAGAGTGATTTATAAGGACATAGCTATGAAAATAGCCTTGGTAAATAAGGGAAGTGAGGCATGGTTCATGTTAATTTTACTATTGGAAATAATTCAAATAAATCCTTAATACAAAGGCTAAATATTTCTTTACAATGGTTGTCCCCAAGACCCTATAGGATATATACCTCCTATTTTGGAAGACCCTAATATGGTAAAAACCAAGTTCATGGTATTTGATTTTTATAATAAATTATGATATGATTTTAGAAAGGTGCAAGATTAGTGTTATTGATTTCTCTACTTGTCAATTTGTAAGTTTGCATTCCAGAATAGGGCCTATATCATTGAAGGTGACCTAGACCCTTGTCTGCATTACCCACCAAAAAATGTGAAATGTTTTATCTCATATATGAAAATTCAGACCAATACCCATTCATAAGCACCATTAACTCTTGTCTATGCAAATAAAATTATATAGAGGTATCCGGAATTTGTAGATTTCAAATCAAATGCTACATGTATTTAAAATAATAAAAATAATGCTTTCACAAAGGCAAACATATATATAAAAATAAAACTACTATTTAAAACCTACCCCTATTTATAATTTAGGTTTATTTATTATTGATATTATTATTTTAAAAATAAAATTTTATTGAGAAAATATAAGTTAAATGCTTCTAAGCTTTATGTCTATCTCAAACTCATCAATACACTTTTGGGTGATGTTAAAAAATTTTATAGATAAAAGTCTTTTAAGATAGAAATTGACATAATTAATATTTCAACTTGAAAACTTTTGATTGATAATTATAACCATTCTTAAGACTTCGCTTTTACTTGTGTTTATTTGAAAGCATATGTTGAGCTGAGAATGAAAATTTGGAAGTGTCTATGAAGAAGTTGCAAGGTTCGTCTCTTATTCTTCCGTTTCTTTACATTCGTTTAAGGGAATCCCATCCAACCCGCAAAAAACCATTATAAAAATTAAGCCTTCTGTTTTCAGTACCATTGTTTTTTTTTCTCTTTTTTTAGAATTGAGGTAAATTTAATGGTGGTGTGGCGGCATGCATTAGAAGTGCTTTATGGGGCTTCTTCCTAGATTCTGCACCTTTATTGTCTTTATCCTTGTTCTTATTGTTGTCATCATTCTCAAGACTTGCACTTATTATGACGACATGAACTTCATCATCCTCTCCAATTTTGTAATCATCTACAGTCTTGTTATCTTCCAACACCACCACGTAGTCGACGTCCCTTCTCTTTTTGGAGGTGGACTCCTCTCGCATACCCTGATAAGAAATGAATTCTCTTCGTTCAGTCCGTCGAGACGAACTTTCAAATACAAAATCTCTCCCTGCTGGATATTGTAATGTTGGAGACTGTTTGTGTCTTCCAACAAAGTTTCATGCATCGGTGCAAGTTTCAGTTCCTGCCGATCTTGTGGAATTTCCTTCACATTGTAAATCTTGTCTTTCACAGTGGAAACCAGGTCTGAAATCTTCACCTCTATGGGTAAGCGTTGGTGGCCAACATAGTTCACGTAGATGAGCATCTTGGCCGCCAATACTCGTATTTCTCCAAGACTGCAAAAAGTAAATTCATGAGGGAGCATTATTACTTGAATTAATGAAGTTTCCAATTTGGAAAACGTTAAACAGATTTGCCCATCACATTTTCTAATCAACTAATCAACAAGGCAAAGGAGTAACAGGGAGGTCAACAAATAACGAAGAAGAATGATTCAGAAAATTTATCGATTTAATCTATAAAGAATACCGAGGCTAAATCAGGATGGCAGAAGCAGGGATATTATCGAAGCTTAGAACATAGCTACAAATCTTTTAAAACACACACGATTCTGCCTCCTTTCCTTTTGCAAGATTTACGTTTGCTTCGAATAAATCGGATGGATAATATTTGCAATAATGTTTATCCCTTTTTATATGCAATGTGACTTGTGCGGCATTCGCATCGATTAATTTCAAATTAATTAAACCTTTGTGCCCTCATAACCCTAACCTTTAGGGTTATTTAAATTAAATTATAAACTAATTAAATAATTAATTTAATAATTCTTAGAGTTAATCAAATTAAGTTATAAATTAATTAATAATGAAATTATTACATTTAATTTATAATATTTTTAGGTCTTGATTTTAGACCTTTAATATTATAATAAAATATTATAATATTATTTTTTTGGGTCTTTTTATTGTTTTTTAAACCTCATCTCACTACCTGGAACCAATTTTCCCTTTGCACGTCTTGTGGAAACTGATTCTTGACCTCCTTCCTCTTGCACTGCTCACTGAAACTGATGTTGCTTACTGAAACTAATCTTGACATCAATGACAACAAAACTTGCTCATATTTTCCAATAATTATATAGAATAAAAATAGTTTGATTCATATTATATTATGATTATATTATTTGTATGATAATAATTTGGCAATTATGTATGTGTTTTTTTGGTAAGGGTTGAACTTTGACCTCTTCTTTGTAAATTGATGAATTTAACTAATTGCACTAATTTCATTTGATTAATTTTTTATTTTTTATTGAAAAAATTATATTACAACAAAGATTATTCACAAGTTGGGACGATATTCCTCTTAGCACTAGCCACTAAGAGCACCTGTTTCCTCTTTTTAACTTTTCAAAAAACTTCCATGACTTTAAATCCCGAGGTTCTAAGAACTAACCACTTTTGGTTACAATGATAAAGGAGATATATATTGGAGTCAAACCTCCTAAACCATATTTTTGCATTGGCTATCCAAATTAGCAAAACGTTGGATTTTCTCACAACTTGTCTAATCCTCTTGTACTTAGTAGTCATACCACTATACCACTAAACCCCTACCTCCTTGATTTCTGTCTTAGCCAAGAAGTCCACCATTGTATTCATAACTCTACCCACATAAATCAAGATCACATCATCCACTTCCCTTCACAACTCCTTAATTTGGGTGGCAAGAATCCTCAACCTCTATGTCTCTAAAGAAAAGTTCCTCATGCAATCTAGAGCTCATACCAAGATTTAAGAATCTAGTTTTATGATTATCCTCTTATGACCTTGTCTTACCAACTAGTTAGAAATAGATTTAATAGCTAAGGCTTATGCTTCATGTTGACTTTTTAGCTATATTTATCATAGGTCCCAATATTTAGAATTTAAAAAAAACTCAATACTAGAGTATTCAATATCTCTAATCAATATCAATGAACATAACATTCATAAAATAACAATAATAATATAACACAATGAACAAACTCACTATATTATTGATGAATCAAATATAAAATATCTTTTGTATTACAAATGTTCAATATTTCTTAAATACAATACACGAAGCTTTATATCCATAATATAACCTTAGAAGATGACTCTTCAATACATGACTATTACTCTCCTTACATATCCAAGAGATGCATCCTTTCATATTCCATATATAAGACAAACTTCTCATATCTCTTGTCTTTACATATTACCACATACATGTGACTCTTTACTTGTATACTTGATGCATACACATATGAATCTTGACTAACTTATATGATACATTGTAGACTCTTACATATTACACACTAGTGCACTTTATTACATGACACTTGCATACCCTCACACTCTACACACTTTCACACTTTACTACATGACATTTGGACTCATCCTACACATTGGCACATACTTTGAGAAAATATAAATCATACATCCTAAACTAATAACTCACACTCTAATCTAATATTTACAAATATATAATTGTACCATGGGGGTACTTTAGCATCTACAAAATAATGCAATATTTTCCAACACCTCTTTGTATTACATTATTTGGTTTTTGAAAACTTTAGTCTTCAATATTTTATTCTTGTATTTGTCCTTCAATTATGGTTTTGGTATTACATGAGGTTTTTATGTTGATTTGTTAACCTATTTCCTACAGTATTGATTAGACTTTCTTTATGACCATAAAAACATTGTAACATATCCATTATCCCATTCCAATATGATTATTTGATCCATCCATAGTACACTTCAATTTTATTTTCATTATCTGTCTTTGGTTTGGTCTTCTCACAGAGTCTACAATTATAGAATAATTTGGATTTCAACTTGGACCTTTTATCTATTTCTATAGTCTTGTTTTCAATTGCTTTTATTTCATTATTTGAAACATTAGTGGCATTAGCAATTTTTGGATGATCTTCATAATAACTTGAATTTGATCTTCAACTATAATCCTTGTTGTAAGGGCTCTAATTTTAGCTTCTTCTGTCTCTTGAACCTCATGAATTTTTTGGACTAAATTGTCCTTTTGGTTTTCTTCTCTTGGTTATTGTTGTGGTTGTCCATATTGGTACTGAGGCTGATATTACCTAGGCTAAATTTTTTGAAAATGTCTATTCATTTCATTTCCTTTTTTAAAGAATTATATTCATAAAAAAATTGTAGTATGATATTTTTTATTGCATATGTGACAATATATTTATTTCCATTTAGGATGAGACTATGATGATGCTACATTGTTACTTGGTACATTTTCCTTTGATATCAAAGCATTATTAGTCATTTTATCTTTGAATAAATTTTCCACCTCATACTCTTGAAAAATATTTACTAATTCATCAAAGGTTGTTGTCTTATTTAGCACTTGAAGTGAAGTGACTAAATACTTGTAAGTTTTTGGAAGTGCTCTTAATGTAACTTGGAAAAGAAGTTTGTCTTCTATTTTTTCTTGTAGAGTTAATAACTTAGCCTTTAAATATACTATTGTTTGAAGAAAGAGTTCTATACTCACTCTCATGGTTATGCACAATGGCGAATATTCATTAATAAGGGAATATTAGCATTTTTTAAATGCAAAATGGAAAATTTTGGGACCCTGGACGTCGGTCCATTCGCCCGAAATTTTCGGGGACAAAATATTTTTTGGGTTGGTTCACCCAAAAAAAAATCGGGGACAAAATATTTTTTGAGTTATAATACTTTAGTTTTAAAAATTTTAAATCGCCAGCCCTCCCACCCAAATTTTGGACTGATTTGCCTTAAAATTATATATAATTTTATTAACCTAGACAAATTTGCCCCACTATATATACCAAAACATACATGTTAAACATTCAACCAAAAAAAGAGAAGCCAAAATTTAAGCCAAAAAAATAATAGAACTAGAGAAGCAAAAAAAGAGTGATTGGCAAAATATGAAGGACAAAAAACAAAAGATTCCAGAGAAAAGACTACAGGTACATGAATTTTTTTTATACCTTTTTTTACTTTAGTCATATTTGCTTCCATGCCTACAAACTCCTTGCTTTGCTCATCCTAGCTTTGATGGCTATAGGCTCTCTCAAGTCATCCCTCACATGAGGTCTACCAACTAACCCAAGTTATCCCTCACATGATGTCTATGGAATTATCTAGGTTATCCCTCGTATGAGGTCTATCGACTCATCTAGGTCATCCCTCATATGATACCTATGGACTTGTCCCTCACATGATGCCTACAAAATTACCTAGGGCATCCCTTGCATGAGGTCTATGAACTCACATAGAGCATCCCTCGCATGAGGTCTACATACTCATGTAGGCCATCCCTTGCATGAGGTCTACCAAATCATACAGGTCATCTCTCACATGATTCCTACGGATTCATCCCTCACATGAGACCTACAAACTTACCCAGATCATCCCTTGCATGAAGTCTACAAACTTACACAGGTCATCCCTTACATGAGGTCTATGGAATCATGAAGGTCATTCCTTGAATGATTTCTATAGACTCACATAATTCATTTCTTGTATGAGGTGTACCGACTCACACAGGTCATCCCTCATCATAACAGACTACCCTACAATCTTCTAGGAGGCATAACTTTTGATCTAGAGCTCCATTTTCATTTTTTTTAAACCACATAGCTCGATGAGATCTAAACTTTAAATTGATAATAAAAAACTAATATAAAATATTTTTTTATCATTTTCACCTCTGCAATCGATTGATAAAGTTGGACAACCCTACAGCCTATAGGCTACAAACAACCCTGCAACCTTCTAGGAGGTATAATTTTTTATCCAGAGCTTTGTTTTCAATTTTTTTTTAAACCACATAGCTCGATGAGATATACACTTAGAACTTAGTAAAATCCTCAAGAAACCCTTATTTTAAGTGGTAAAAATATTTTTCAATTGATTCACCTCATTTTTATAATTTTTTCTAGAAAAATTTACAATTTACCATCTCTTCTATATGATTTTGGATACAATTTGCCTCAATTTTGAAATCGATTTGCCTAATTTTTATAAATACATTTTGGACCCAACCTCTTATGCATAACCCTGCTCTCTCCACTATTAACCTTTAAATAATATAACCGTGACTACAAATGCAATATAGTTGCTTTGTTCTTTCCTTCAAATATTGTGCATAATTTTTTTCAAGCATCTTTTGAAGTCTTTGCTTCACTTATATATGGTTTTATTTCATCAATTATCCCAAATATAATCAACATAAGATCATTTGCATCATTTTCTTCAAAAAAAAAATTTATTTTTCTTCATTAGGATTGTTCTTTGTTTCATTCACTATATCCAAATTTTTCAACAATGAGAATTGCTTTTATTTTATTTTTCCATGATGCAAAATTAGGTCCTTTTAGAAGTTATGATTTAGAAAGTAAAATATTACTATTTGACATAAGGGAACTCATTTAAATATCAAATTTATCAATTTCTTATAACTCCCACAAAATAATCAAATTTCAATTCAATATTTAATCAAGCAATCTTCAAAAAATTTAATCAATCAAATTTATTCTATCTTCTATCAAATTTTCAATTAATTATCAAACTTAATTAATCAACCCTTATCACTCCAAATCAAATTTTTATTCAATATTAATTTCTTTTGAAGTTAAATCAAATATTATCCATCTTATATCTCCAATTAAATAAACGAGGCTTAAATCAAAAATTAAATATCCTCCTTATTACTCCTATAAAGCATGCCCAATATATTTGATAAATATTTAATCCAAATATATGAGCTTGCCTTATGATAGGTGGTCAAATAGGTTCACAGACGCTTAAATTTTGCCAGGGAATTCACAAATCAATATCAAACATTTCATTGGCTTTGAAAATATTTCAACTGCCTTCATTGCTCTACACACTTTTTGCTCTTCTTAGGCAATTTAAAATAGCTTTTCAAATTTATTTAATGCTCCTTCAATGGCTCTATGGAACTTTGGTACTCTAATATTTTCATCCCTTGGCTCAAGCTTTAAGGTACTTAATTATTCTTCACACTTGACTTAGGCTCTTTGGTGCTTTAATTATTTAGTAGGCCTATTAAATATTTTGGATTACAACTCCAACTCTTCACTGATATTAATTTCCCTCAAACACTGCTCAAAATATTTGATTTTTTTTTGTTTTAACTCTAAACATTCAATTTTATTTCTTTTCTCTCTATGTGTGGTAGGTTCCACCAATATTTTTTCTTCTTATTTTTGTCGACTCGACTATTTTATTTCACAAATTTCAAATTTTAGTAGTCCAACTTTAATGACCAACAACCTTTACAACTTCTTTTCTTTGGTTCAATAATTTGAGTGCTTATATTATATTCAACATGATGAATTTTTTTTGTGGTGACTTCACCAATAATATTTCAAACTTAGGGTGAAATATCAACCCATTCTTCTTCAACTTATTAACACAATATTCCTTAAGATTTCTAAATATTTATTAGGATGAAATCAACCCTTTCTTTTATCTTCTCCTCGATGTACTATCAACTGAATTCATACCAAAATTTCTTCTCACATAGAGAGAATATTTGTGGCTTTGATACCACTATTAGCCTATTAACCAAATTTAATCATAGGTCCCAATGTATAGGATCTTAATACAAATTTAATATTAGAGCATTCAATATGTCTAATCAATATCAATGAACATAAAATTCAAGAAATAATAATAATAATATAACACAATGAACAAAAATAAAAAAGACAAGTTAGTTGATTCTTCTTGTGGAAAGGATAGTTTGAGAAATCGAACTAGGGTTTCAAAGGCTATGGTAGAGGCTTGGAGAATATTTTATGCAAAAAACACCATCAAAGAGGATCATTCTTACTGAAGGATCTTTGAACAGTAAGGATCACAACTAAGAATGGGGGTCGTAGGTACTTTGGTACTAGATCCTCCAAAATAAGGAATCTCATAGTGGGATAAGCTATGTGGAATCAAAGATAGCTTCAATGATTGTCAAACACAAGCAAGGATAATCATAAATACCATGGGAAAGTGACAAAAGATGGATTCTTTGCTTGGAAGGGTGAACAAATTTTTACCACAAGCAAAAGAAATACCAGTATTAGAAATAGTAGAGGATTGGTTAGCTAAGGATATAGTTTATAGGATGAAACACAACCAAATAGGTAAATTCATGGGTTTTATACCATTCATACACTTACTCCACATGTGGATAAGAAAAAAATTGCATTTGAGAGGAGAATAAAAAATTCTAACTCTCCCAAATGGGTATTTTTCTATAAATTTCACATCAATTGTAGATCGATAAAAAGTATTTGAGGGAGGGTTGTATCATCATGAGCCAACGAGACTATTCCTACAACCATCAAAGATAATATTTGAATTGATGGTGGAACTAACTACAGTACCGATATGGGTAATATTATTTACCCTTCCCATTGAATTTTGGAAAGAAGAGGTACTTGAGGCAATATGCAACTTACTAGGTCATTATTAAGGTAGATCAAGAGAAATAGTTTTAGGGGGATCAACAATGTTTGCTAGGATTTTTGTAGAAATAAACCTCAAAAAACCTCTTCCAATAGAGATAGACCTAAAAATAGAGGATTTTGTATGGCACCAACAACTAAAGTATGAGGTTATTCCATTCATATGTTAGGGGTGCCACACTCATGGACATCTAGCTAGAATATGCCAAATAGTTAAGGATCATCAATTTGAATAAGAGGGGATAAATGCAAATATTAACATGGTGGAACAATATATTTAGCAAAAGGTAAATCAAAAGGAAGGAAAATCCCTAAAAAACTTTGAGGACTTACAAAAAGTAATCAGAAGGTTAAACAGAGGAAATCGACAGACTAATCAGAGACAAGGAGAAAAAGCTAGAATAACAAAAAATAGATATGAGATATTCAAACAACTAGGAAGCTTGGAAATAGAAGGAGATTTTCAAATGGAAGGATTAGAAGACGATACTCAACAAGTCACACTAGTTGATCAAGAACAATACTCCAATCTAGTATTAGGAAACAAGTAAGAAGCAGAACCAAACACAACCTCTCTTATGAAAGAGGATATTCAACCCATGAGGGAGACCATAGGAGGGGGAATAGAGTAAGGGATAGTATTAACTTAGGAAATAGATATAAAATAAGAAATTAAGAACAAATATGAATCTACTTAAGGGATTCATCAAGTGGAGAAGAAAAAAAACTAAACCAATATGTAGTAAGGAAGTCAAACAAGGGAAAGATGGAGGAACAAGAAAGAAATTTGAGCTAGAATGGAAAGGTAAAATCGATGGATGATATTTTCTCTTCCAATTCTCAATGATATTAATTACTTGGAATGTGAGGGGTTTATACAACCACCCCAAACAAAAGTTAGTCAAAAAATTATCATAGATATGAGTCCAGATATAATTTTATTATAAGAAACCAAAATTCAAGGAGAAGACTTAAAAAATATAAACAAGAGGATATAGCAAAAATAAGAGATCCTTACTTAATATACATAAGAGAAATAAAGGGGATTGGCCACTATGTAGAATCATCAATTGTTCCTAGAAATATGGAGGGTCTCCACGAGAGGGGTGTTGATGGTTCATTTACAAAATAGGAAAAATGGGAAATATTGGACTGTAGTTAATTTCTATGTAGCATAGATAGATATATTATAGAGGGATCAATGGGTATACATCCAAACTTTCAAAGACAACTACTTGGAGGACCAACGTATTGTGGATGGAGACTTCAATGCAAATCCTAGAATAAAGGAACAACAAGAACGTAGATCCATGTTGGAGGAAAAGGATAAGTTCTTTTCAGTAATAACATGTCAAATGAATCTAATAGATATCCCAACTATGGATAGTTCCATGACCTAGATAAATAGAAGAAAGGAAGGGGAGACTATTAAATCTTTCTTGGATCATTTCTTCATGGGGTAGGAATTATACCTGCATACCAAGCATCAAGCGAGGGTTATGGATAGGATTTCTTCAAATCATTTTCAGTAAGCCTTATCATAGAATAAGATAATCATAAAGTTGTAGAAACTTTTAAATTTGAGCTATGGTGTCTGAAATATGAGGAGTTGGAGGACCACATAAAGGAATGGTGGAAATTGGGGAAACCAAGATTTTAGACAGCCCAATTCAAACTCTAAAAACAACTAAAATATGTAAGGACCCAACTAAAGGAGTGGAGTAAACACAATAAGGAACTCACTAAATCTAAAAGAAAGAAATCAAGGATTATAAGGAGCAAATTGTTTAGGATATAAGACAAAGGAATGATTACAAAATATTTGTTGCAATGTGAGGCATAAATTTTTAGGAGAGAGGAAGCTTTGGAGGAACAAGAAGATATCTATTAGAGGTAAATATCTAGATAAGGTTCTCCATGAATTGATAGAGGATTCAAGGACATAGATATCCCTTGACATTGATAAGAAGTTGTAAAATAGAATATTTGGGTTCAAGAAACTAATATAGAATAAACTGGTTCAAGAGGTAAAAATTGAAGAATTGAGGCCTTTATAAGTGGAAAGAAAATAGACCCTTATACAAAGAATAAAATCCCTTTATAGAGAAAATAAAAAGAGACTTGAATATATAGAAGTCTTAGAGGTCTTTAAAGAATAAGATAAGAGGCCCATATATATAATTGGATAGAGGTTCATTTAAGAGGAATAAAGTGGCCATTGTTAAAATAAGGAGGTATGTATAGATGCAAGAAGTGGTCCATATATAAAGGCTCAATAAGAAGATATTATAGAATAAAAAAAGAGGATCTAGGTCTAATAGATAGAGGTTTGCAAGTAGCCATATAGAGAAAATAAGGGCCAAGATATATTAAGATAAAAATAGGTCTTATACAGAATATAAAAAAGGTCAAATTGCATATAGAGAAGAAATATTTTAGAAGTACTATCTAAAGCACCATAGTTCCATAGTGTCATTAAGAACAACATAAAGCCACACACCAAGATAGTATAGAAAGCAAGCACATAGTTCAAGATAACATAGAAAGCAAGCATAAAGGTTAAGATAGTGAAACAAGCAAGATACATAACACAAATTCCAAGATACACAATGTAGCCTATCGAGTTTACAACCGAGAGTAGAAGTAATAAGCATGGAAAAAGTGTAAGGTTAAAGTTTAAAAATGATCTAGTAATGTTAAGAAGGTGACTTTTGTATCTACACCTGCACCTGCAGTAAAGAAGAATACACAAAGACTACTTAAGAAAATAAAAAGCCATCTACTACATAGTGACCAACCCTCAATTAGAACAACATGTAAAGAAAATCACAATAGGATTTAGCTAGCAACACCATAATACATTGTGAAACACTAATATTATAGTGAAGCCAAGCCAAGCCACACTGAAGGTATATGAGTTGCTCACCTCCATCACAAAATCCAAGGCTCTCACCTATGTACATTGGAAGACACAATATTTCAAAGAAGAAAACAGTGTGATTATACCTTGTTGGAAATGATGATTACACCTTGTTGAAAGAAACAATAATTACACCTTATTGGAGGAAACATTGATTGCACCTATTGGAACAATTCATACTCGAGGAGATGTTGAAGTGTTGTAACACATCATGAAACTCAAATGTTTCAAACTGGAATGAAATATTTGAGCATTATGAAAATGTTACATTGGTTTGCTAAGAGAGCATAACATTTTACTTGCATATCAAAACCTAGCAATCTTTAATCAAAATGATACTATATTAAAATTAGTTTTGATATAAAGCAATAGCAATCTGAAGATGCCCTAGTAGCAACAATGAATGCAGAAGTCAAAGTGTGGATGTGGCACAGAGTCAAGTGTAAATCAAAGATTTTAGAAGGTATTCTAAAGTGCTTTGATTATTATTAGACCAATTAAAGGTTTATAAATTTTATAAAAATATATAAGGTTTATAGGGTTATTAATATTTAATGAGTATTTTGTTTATATTTAGATATGGAGTAATAAGGATGCCTACATATTTTTTTGGTTAGGAGAATTATTAATGAAACTAAGGTTTGAGTGATAAGGAATTAAAATAATATTTAAATTTTTAGAAGATTAAAGTTATTTTTAGTATTTGATTTTTTTTTTGTGAAGAATATTTAATTTTATTTTCATAAAAGAGAAATTGAATATTTGCAAATTTAACTAGTTGGGTGATAAACCATTTTCAATGTCAAAGCAGTAGGAAAACATAAATTTGAAAAAATTATTTTTTAGTTTCTAAAATAAAGGAAAAATAAGGTTTACTACTTCATATGAATTAAATTAGAAACTTTGAAATTTTTTGAATTATTTAAACTTAGGAGTTATAAGGTTGTCTAATTCAAAGGAATTAGATCATTACATATCATAACAATGAGTTCAATGTAAATAATGAATATATAATATATTGTTTAAAAATCTATTTTTAAATAATAATAGATGATATTGATAGAGAGAAGAAAACAACAAGACTAAAATTTTTTCATGAGGATTCTAAATTGGATTCTAGTTGCTCATCCATAATCGACACCATTACAAAATTAGAAACTACTAAATATATTGAAAATCTTCATCATCTAAAACTTATCTATATGGAAAACAAGGAAAGAGTAGCCTTAGAAGTGCATATATGATTATACTACTTTTTTAAGAAAACAAATGAACTTGAAAATCTAAGAATGACGAATAAAGCAATAAAAATATATTCAAGCTGCATTTATTGCAATAGAATTGGTCATGAAAAAGCAAATTGGTGGAGTCTTCATACATGTAAATATTGTGGAAGAAAATCTCATTCTTCTATTTTCTATTGGTACAAAGACAAGTATTGTAGAATATTTGAAAGAGCATTATTGTTCAGATTAGACTGTATTTTTCAAATACTTAAATTTGAAGTATTTTCTAATAATGGATCCAAGTGTATAGTTTCGAAAATACAGGAAGAGAAAATATTTAGAAAACAAGAAAAAGGAAAATGGATCAAATATGGTCTAAAATTGTCTTACAAAGAAGTTAGATCACATAAAGGCAAAGGAAATATTATTATGCAAGAATCTAATGAAAATGAGAGAGTTCAAGAAGTTTGCAATATTGAAGGTACAAGGACTAAATAACATAAAGCTGGATCAAAATAAATTGAAGATGAATTCAAAGCAAAAGTTAAGAATGAATATGAACCTGATGAATCTAAAGAAAAATATTAAATGCATTTCAAGGTCACTTAAACATTTAATACAAAAAAAAGATCATGATTGAAGATTAAAGTCTTCAATAACCAAATAATATAATACAGGGGGTGTTAGAGTATATTACATTATTTGGTACATGCTAATGTACCCCAATACCTCCATGGTACAATTGTAAATAATAGATTAGGATTGAGTCATAGTTTTGAAGAACACAAGCTTATACTGAGAGGGGGGGGTGAACAGTATAAGACCACTTTTTACTTTTCCTTTATACTTCAAAACAGTAAAGCAACATATCCAAAGCAATATCAAAACAATGCACAAGATCATCCACAAAGTGACACAACAATTTTAACGTGGTTCATCCACAAAACTTTTCTCTAAAAGTTATCTCAAAGTTCTTTGGGAAACCTTCCCAATTACAATGTTTATGAGCCTCGGCTCAAAGGAGATACCTTCCCCCAATCTGAATTTATGAGCCTCTGCTCAAAGGAGATACCTTCCCCTACCTCTGCTCTGGCTGGTGATCCTCTAGAAGACCTCTGCCTCCGTTGCCCTTAGCAAATGGAACTCTATCCACAGAAGACACCTGTCTTCCCTGCTCTGGCTGGAGACCTCTGTCCTCAACTCTATCACCTCAAAATTCGGTCCTCGAATCTGCACTAAACACAGTCCTTCGGTCTAGCACAAATGTCCTCAGGTTCTTCTCATAGAACCAATGCACCTCTGTCCTCAAGTTCTCCGATAGAACTATCAAACTCAGCTTCACAAGTCCTCTGCTAGGACCTGTCCAAATCTGCTCACAAGTCCCCAAAGGAACCTGTCCAAAACCTGCTCACAAGTCCCCAATGGAACTCGTCCAAAACCTGCTCACAAGTTCATCAAGAAAAACTTGCTTGGCATGAACCCACAAAGAGAATGGTTAGAGACCCAATGTGATTCATCAACCTCATAGAAGCATAAAGAGAATTGTTAGAGACTCAATATGTTCTATACTTAACTCCCAATCTCAATCTCAACTCAATCTCAAATCTCATAAGAATAAGATAGATGTAATATGCTTTTCTCAAGAACATGAAACACAACCCAACAATTGCCAACCATGCAATATCTCATATAACAATGATACTCATGTTCTTTCCAACAACCAATATCTTTTCTCAACCAATTAGGGCTTCAACAACAATGCTCAAAGACAAGGTTTAACCAACATCATTCAACTCAACATTAACCTTGAAGCATTCAACCAATCATCACAAGAAAAGGAAACAAGTAGAAATCCTTTTCCCTCCAAAGATATTTGAACAAAACGACCACCAACACAATATCACCAAATGCAAGGAATAACTTGCTCAAATCAACTCAATGGAGTAAGCCCAATATCATGAATCAAGTAAAGCACTAACTTGATCAAACAACCTCTATGGAAGCAACTCAACCATCAACCTCAAAACAGCCAACTAAGGGTTTCACCATCTCAATGCAAGTAGCAAGACTCACAAACATAAACCCTAGTGCACAATGCTTCCACTACCTCAAACCAGAATTATGCATTCACCAAAACTCTCATCAATGATAACAATGCATAAGTAGTCTTCAACAAACCAGAAAATAGGATTTACACCCAACCAAAGGAAACCTAGTTGAATACCTTTTCACTCCAATCTTATTTCAGGAAAACATACACCAATCATACTCATAAGAAGAAAGTGCCCATACCTTATTGAAGATGAAGAAGATCTCACAAATTTGTCATAACCATAACCACCTTTTTGCCAAACTCAAGAAGGTTAGTAGACAACATATTTCTTTAATATTTCCTCAAGAATATTCCTTGGTCCAAATATAATCAAGGTTCTATGTCTTCTTCTTTCAACCTCATTCAACAAATCAAACATAACATATTTCTTATATTCACCTTATCTACTCCATTACACTTAATAAAAACTATATAGAAAATATTAATTTTGCTAACCTTATACCTCCCAAACAAACTTTGGAAATATCATCAACATTGCATAATTAATATATTTTATTCACTGCCCTTTTGCAACCCCGACTACTTTTTCAATGCAATATTCAACCCATTAAAATAATGAACTTTAACCTTATGACTCCCATGGCAAAAATACTATGCAAAAGAATTGTGCCCTTACCACATTTGCTGCCAAGGAGTTTCGCGTGGATACCTCTTACATCCCTCAAAAAGGGATTCGACGTGATTTGACCCGCTGTCTTCTCTAGCCAAGGCGCTTGGCTAAACCGCGTGGGCTATCCACGCCCACGTGAGGAAGGGAGAGGGGCCTCCCTCTAATCTCTGAAACAGAATCTTTTCCTTGGCATGAAAACCGAAACCTGTGTCAACTCAAAACTGTCCACGGCCACCTTATCAATAAGTTTTTCACGACATGCTCAGTGATTCGACTTCAACACCCTGTCTTTGCCACGATCTCCGAATGAGTAGAATCCACCACCTTTAGACAAACCATCTCAAACTCCATGTGCGCCTCCTTGGCACCATGACCAATTTGTCACAACAAAGACTTGTCCACCACGTGCGCCTCCTTCGCTGGCGCAAACGAAGTCAAAAACGAAATGCACACCAATTGATATCGATGACTTCGCCCTCACTAAAATGAATTTATTAGCCTCATTATATATGCACTTTGATGCATTACCAAACACGTCGGCATTTCCAAACACATCATTTAATTTAATTTTAAAATATTAATTTAAATTTTAAATAAATAAAATTTAAACTAAATATTTAAAATTAAATATCTTCATCACCGGGGCACCTTTTTCAACGAAACGAAGAGCCAACTTGGGTTTTAAGAAAAACCCATTTCAAATCTATTGTCCATGGTTTTAAATAAAACCTTTTATTTTATCTGCCTTGGTTTTCACAAAAACCCTTCTTGAACTTACTTTACCTCAATCAATCTTCAATCTTGACATCAATGACAACATCAACACTTGAGCAAAGGCAATGTACCCAAGGTACCCAAAATTGCCAACAATCTCCCCCTTTGTCATTGATGGCAAACCTTTACTAAAAACACTTCTTAAGAGCCAAAATCGAAAACAGAATCTCCTTTGAAGTTTTTGCTCCCCCCGACTTGAAGCTTTCCTCTTCACTTGAAGCTCTCCCCCTTACTCATATCTCTCCCCCTTTGTCATCAATGGCAAAGGGCCACCTTTGGGGCTCGGGACTAAGAATGAGCCTCTTAGCTTAGTCCCTCCCCCACCTCCTGATGAGGTGATTAATTCTGGGGTGGGAGTAAAACTCCCATTAGGCACTGATCATCATCAGCGTCTATAACTTCCTTGCCGGGCCTTCTCTTGAACTCTTTGTCCATATTCCTTGATCCTTAGTACCTCGATCTCCATGCCTTGATCCCTTGGACCTGATCATGCCACTGTTCCTGTTCCTGTATCCTGGAATTTCAGCTCTACACTGTCTAGCTATGTGACCTTCATTGTTGCACTTATAACAAGTAACAATGTTATTTCTTTTAGGCATACCTGTTCTTTGAATCCACCAGTTCTGACCAAACCTGTTCCTGGTATTTGCCTTGCAATAAACTGCCTTGTGCCCAAACTGTTGACAAGAGTAGCAATACCCTTGAAAGAAATTACCACTTCTGAAACTGTTATTTACCTTCTTCACTTGAGCCATGCAATGTGCAGCCATGTGACCAAACCTGTGACAAGCAAAACATCTGCCTTGAAACTTTCCTTTATTTGACCTCTTGGGTCCTAAAAACTTCTCCTTCTTCTCATTCTGAATTATGTTTTCTATTTCTATGCATCTATCATTCAAGGACTCATGATCTGAAATACTTTCCTCATTAGAACTCTCTTCCTTTTGGAGTCTCTTACTAGACTCTCCAACTTGTTTCTTGTGTGGCTTAACAAAACCAAGACCTGTTTTATCTGTTGTCTTTCTTTGACCTTTGATAAGAGATTTAACCTTTTTGGAGCTTTCTTGAAACCTGTACAGCTTATCCTTGTACTCTTTATTTTCCTCTTTCAACGAAGCCATTTTCTGTTCTAATTCACTATACTCAAGCACCTTAGATTCTAACTCATTCTTGAGTTCTTGTGCCTTAGCCATAGAGACGTCAAGACTTTCTATAAGTTCATCTCTCTCCATACAACATTCATCTAACTTATCCTTGAGTCTAGCATTCTTCTTTCTTTCCTTTTTCAAAGCACTAAGAGCATTAGTAAGTTCACCTTTAAGATCTACTTCACTTTCCTCTATATGTTTGCTTTTAGAATCATCAAGGCCTTTTTCAGATTTCTTATCACTAGAGGTGCTACCCTTTTCAAAAACCATACATGCATCTTCCTTATCATTTTCTGAAGCATCCTCATACATACTAGCAACCAAATCATTATTTGTGCAATTATCCTCAAGGTGCCCAAAATTTCCACATCTAAGACATTTCATGATAATGAATCTATGTTTCGGTTCTTCCTCCTTTTCTGATATGAACAATATCTCATTTTTATAATCACCTGAAGAACTTTCACTATCACTACTAGAACACTTACTTGCTTTGTCAAGGTAGACGCTCTTCTTGTGCTTGTGAGAATGCCTCTTTTCTTGATTGTTGTGCTCATATTTGATTTTAAGAGTTGTATTGGCCTCTTCTAGTTGTTTCTTCAATGAAACAATCTCTTCTTTTTGTTTGCAGCAAACAGTCTCTTTCTCATTGATCTGAGACTTGAGAGTTTCTTCACTCTTTTTGAACTCTTCTATTTTCAGCTTCAGATTGCTAACAACTTTGTTAGATTCCTCTTCATGTTTGCTGTATATACCGACTTTATTACTCATTTCTTCTGTCTGCATTCTTAAACCGTCAATTTCTTTTTCTAGCTTGCTGCAATACTCTATTTTCCTGGATGATTGCATTTCGAGATCTTCAAAAATTTTCTTGTAATCTTCTGCTTGTACTTTCAAGTTGGTGATTATATCTTCTGCATCCTCAACCTTTTTACTCAGGTCTAAAATCAGTTTTTGTTTCCAATTTGCTTCTGCATCACTTCCTTCTTCATCACACTCTTGTTCTGAATCTGTTTCTTCACCAATTTTGAACGGATCATCTTCATCTTCACTGCTACTAAACCCATGGCAATGATGATCATTGTGATAGAGTTGACCACAAACAAAACATTCTCTTACTTGTGAGCAATCATCTACAAAGTGACCGGTCTTCCCACATCTGGTGCAAAACTTTATTAATCTGGCTTGTTCTCCACTGTTTGATTCATCTCTTGAATCTATTTCCATTCCCAAAACAGCAACATTGAGTTCATCTTCATTTTCTTTCATGACCATGTGAGATTTCTTCTTCTTGTGTCTTATGGTTTTGCTTTTGCCTTTCCTTGCCATTTGTGTTCTTGTAAGATCTTCCTTCAAGTTGTTAAACTTTTCGAAGGCACCCACTCTGATACCAATTGAAGAACACAAGCTTATACTGAGAGGGGGGGTGAACAGTATAAGACCACTTTTTACTTTTCCTTTATACTTCAAAATAGTAAAGCAACATATCCAAAGCAATATCAAAACAATGCACAAGATCATCCACAAAGTGACACAACAATTTTAACGTGGTTCATCCACAAAACTTTTCTCTAAAAGTTATCTCAAAGTTCTTTGGGAAACCTTCCCAATTACAATGTTTATGAGCCTCGGCTCAAAGGAGATACCTTCCCCCAATCTAAATTTATGAGCCTCTGCTCAAAGGAGATACCTTCCCCTACCTCTGCTCTGGTCGGTGATCCTCTAGAAGACCTCTGCCTCCGCTGCCCTTAGCAAATGGAACTCTATCCACAGAAGACACCTGTCTTCCCTGCTCTGGTTGGAGACCTCTATCCTCAACTCTATCACCTCAAAATTTGGTCCTCGAATCTGCACTAAACACAGTCCTTCGGTCTAGCACAAATGTCCTCGGGTTCTTCTCATAGAACCAATGCACCTCTGTCCTCAAGTTCTCTGATAGAACTATCAAACTCAGCTTCACAAGTCCTCTGCTAGGACCTGTCCAAATCTGCTCACAAGTCCCCAAAGGAACCTATCCAAAACCTGCTCACAAGTCCCCAATGGAACCTGTCCAAAACCTGCTCACAAGTTCATCAAGAAAAACTTGCTTGGCATGAACCCACAAAGAGAATGGTTAGAGACCCAATGTGATTCATCAACCTCATAGAAGCATAAAGAGAATTGTTAGAGACTCAATATGTTCTATACTTAACTCCCAATCTCAATCTCAACTCAATCTCAAATCTCATAAGAATAAGATAGATGTAGTATGCTTTTCTCAAGAACATGAAACACAACCCAACAATTGCCAACCAAGCAATATCTCATATAACAATGATACTCATGTTCTTTCCAACAACCAATATCTTTTCTCAACCAATTAGGGCTTCAACAACAATGCTCAAAGACAAGGTTTAACCAACATCATTCAACTCAACATTAACCTTGAAGCATTCAACCAATCATCACAAGAAAAGGAAACAAGTAGAAATCCTTTTCCCTCCAAAGATATTTGAACAAAACAGCCACCAACACAATATCACCAAATGCAAAGAATAACTTGCTCAAATCAACTCAATGGAGTAAGCCCAATATCATGAATCAAGTAAAGCACTAACTTGATCAAACAACCTCTATGGAAGCAACTCATCCATCAATATCAAAACAGCCAACTAAGGGTTTCACCATCTCAATGCAAGTAGCAAGACTCACAAACATAAACCCTAGTGCACAATGCTTCCACTACCTCAAACCAGAATTATGCATTCACCAAAACTCTCATCAATGATAACAATGCATAAGTAGTCTTCAACAAACCAGAAAATAGGATTTACACCCAACCAAAGGAAACCTTGTTGAATACCTTTTCACTCCAATCTTATTTCAGGAATAACATACACCAATCATACTCATAAGAAGAAAGTGCCCATACCTTATTGAAGATGAAGAAGATCTCACAAATTTGTCATAGCCATAACCACCTTTTTGCCAAACTCAAGAAGGTTAGTAGACAACATATTTCTTTAATATTTCCTCAAGAATATTCCTTGGTCCAAATATAATCAAGGTTCTATGTCTTCTTCTTTCAACCTCATTCAACAAATCAAACATAACATATTTCTTATATTCACCTTATCTACTCCATTACACTTAATAAAAACTATATAGAAAATATTAATTTTGCTAACCTTATACCTCCCAAACAAACTTTGGAAATATCATCAACATTGCATAATTAATATATTTTATTCATTGCCCTTTTGCAACCCCGACTACTTTTTCAATGCAATATTCAACCCATTAAAATAATGAACTTTAACCTTATGACTCCCATGGCAAAAATACTATGCAAAAGAATTGTGCCCTTACCACATTTGCTGCCAAGGAGTTTCGCGTGGATACCTCTTACATCCCTCAAAAAGGGATTCGACGCGATTTGACCCGCCGTCTTCTCTAGCCAAGGCGCTTGGCTAAACCGCGTGGGCTATCCATGCCCACGTGAGGAAGGGAGAGGGGCCTCCCTCTAATCTCTGAAGAGAATCTTTTCCTTGGCACAAAAACCGAAACCTGCGTCAACTCAAAACTGTCCGCGGCCACCTTGTCAACAGGTTTGTCACGGCGTGCTCAGTGATTCGACTTCAACACCCTGTCTCTGCCATGATCTCCACACGAGTAGAATCCACCACCTTTCGACAAACCATCTCAAACTCCATGTGCGCCTCCTCCTTGGCACCGCGACCAATTCGTCACAGCAAAGACTTGTCCACCACGTGCGCCTCCTTCGCTGGCGCAAACGAAGTCGAAAACGAAATGCACACCAATTGATATCGATGACTTAGCCCTCACTGAAATGAATTTATTAGCCTCATTATATATGCACTTCGATGCATTACCAAACACGTCGGCATTTCCAAACATGTCGAAAAATACTTTAATTTAATTTTAAAATATTAATTTAAATTTTAAATAAATAAAATTTAAACTAAATATTTAAAATTAAATATCTTCATCACCGGGGCACCTTTTTCAATGAAACGAAGAGCCAACTTGGGTTTTAAGAAAAACCCATTTCAAATCTGTTGTCCATGGTTTTAAATAAAACCTTTTATTTTGTCTGCCTTGGTTTTCACAAAAACCCTTCTTGAACTTAGATCCTTTTGACCTCAAATCAAATTGCTTCAAGAACTTCTTGACATCAATGACAACAACTACACTTGAGCAAAGGCAATGTACCCAAGGTACCCAAAATTGCCAACAAGTTTAGAGTGTGAGTTATATTTTCCTTTTATGTAAGGGTGAATGTGCAAGAAATGCACAAGTGTCATGTAAAGTTGTAATATAAAGGAAATGCAAAAGTGTCACATGAGTTAGAGTGCAAGTTTAAGTTGAGTCTATGTGCACAAGTGTATTATATGTAAGAGTGAAAATGTGTAATGTAAATATGTGCACAAGTGTCTTATATTAGAGTGTGTAAGTTATGGAAGTGTAAGAGTCATGTATAGATGTGCATACGTTATAGAGTCAAGTGTTCATCAAGTATGCAAGTGTCAAGTAGATAAGCCAAGAGTCATGAGACTTGGCCTATGGAAAGTAATACTCAAGTATCCAAAGAGTCACATTACTATTGCTATATTATGGAGATATTACTCCATAGATCAAATCATAAAATATAGAAGAAAAGTCAAATACAATAACAAGCATTATCATGTAAGAGAAAGAGAAGTAATAAATATTGCATACATTTTGAGCAATTAATATTGTAAGTTATATTGCATGCTTAGTACATGTTTGTTAATGCTATTTACATTCATATTGCTTCTTATTATTGAAATTTATTTGATATATTATAAGTCTTATTCTACATATTAATTTTCTCATATTATTCTACTCTTATCATTTTATTGACCTCATTATATTGTGGCTATATTATATTTGATCTTGTGATATTTAACCTATGATATTTGTGGTAGTATTAAGGCTTAAAAACCTATGAAGAAGGTATATTATATGGATGTGTATAGTGCCTTTATACATGGGAAGATTCAAGAGGATAACTACATACAATAACCATATAGATTTGAGTTTGAGGGTCCTCCTTTGGTTTGTTGTCTAACTAGGTACTTGTATGGAGTTAAGTAGGCTTCTTATTCATGGTATGAGAAGATTCATCATTTTTCATTAGTTGTGGGTTTTTGCAATGTGAAATAAAACATGAGGTTTACATAAACCATCAATATAAAAAAACTTTGGTCATTATTTTGTATGTTGATAATCTTCTTATTGTTGGCATCTCTTTTATTTTGATGTAAGCTATGAAGTCACAACTTCATTCCACTTTTGAGATGATAAATTTTGGACTTTTGCATTATATTTTTGGGATTCATATTAATCAGATAGATACATCACCATTTAATAACCCAAGTACATTTTTTATATTTTTTAACATTTTAAGATGGAGGATTGCAAGTTTGCTTGGAATCCTTTTTCCTCAAGACTAAACCTTAGGGCAAATTTTACAATTCCTTTGATGGATTCCATGTTGTATTGGTCTCTTATGGATGGAATTATCTATCTAAATAATACTAAACTCAATATAGCTTTTTTTATTTGTTAATATTCTAGGCATATGTAGGAACCCCAAGAGAGTCACTACATAATGACTAAGAGAATTATTAGATGCATCTGAGGGAATTATAAGATGGGTATTCACTTATGTTGGCTCCCCTATGATTTTTATAGGATGTTTAGATGCTATTTGGGTTGGTGATTTGGATGGGCGACTGTCTACCATAGGCTTTATGTTCTTGTTAGGTACCTACGATAGGAATGCAATATTATAATATTGTACTTAATATTATAATTTGATATTATATATAATTATCCCACATGTGTGGGTAAGTGATAATGGTAGGTAGTTGAGTATCATATGATGTGGGTAAAATAATCATATGGGATATGAAGAGTATAATATGGTATGTGTTTGCATCTCAAGTTAATATATTGTAAGAAGTTTCTTCCTTAAAATAAGGATCATTATACGGTGTTGCCCTACCTCAAGGGTTTAAATTATAAGTTGAAAACATTGGAGTAATTTATATGTCTTATTTTAATTTATGTGGATTATTCATTACAGTTGTTTATTTAATATTTTACAAATTATAATATTTTTTGTGGATGAGCGAGGAGGTCCATAACAAGTGGTATCAAAGCATCTTTTAGGGTCATGTTTTGTTGTAAAATCTTTAGTTATATATTCACTATTTAGATTTGAATTTTGATGCTCAATTAATGCATGCATTAGGTTGAAACCTCTTGCAAGATTGGGTATAAGTACTCATCACTTAAATAAGGGAATTTCTTGGGCTAATATTTTCTCTAAAACACATTTTGAGGAATACCCTAGGAACCCTAAAGTAACTATTTTGAGCGTGTTTTCAGTGAAAAGGGTCAATGGCCTCACACCCTATTAATAGTATTTGTATCTTGAGAGCATATACAGAGTTATCATTTAAAGGTAAAACCATGGTTGGTTTCTCAACGATTATTTTCTAGTGGATATTTTTGGTAGTCGAAGAGTAGTACTCACTTAGACAAACTCTATGGCTAGTGATATTTGCCTTAAGCTACTAGGAAGCTAAATTTTGTGGCCTATTTTGTTGCTAGGATTTCCACAGAAGTGTTATACAACCATCAATAATAGCTTAAACAATAGTCTATAATAATTATACAACTTCAACAAAGTATATAGTTACAAGTGAGTACAAAAAAAAACTAATTTATAATTGTTAGTAATTTTTCAAACAAACAAAAAAGTTTGTAGTTGGTAGTAGTTTGCAAAACCAAAAAAAGAAATATAGTTTGTAGTTGATAGTAGTTTGGCAAACCATTTTTTTTTGTAGTTGTAGCAGTTTATCAAACAAAAAAAACACTTTGTAGTTGATAAAAATTTACCAAAAAATAGAGAGTCTATAGAGAAAGCCATTATCAAAGCTAGTTTGAGTGCAGAAAATACCTAGTCCATAGAGCAAGTGTTATCAAAAATAATAGTCTACAAAGGAGGCTATTATTAGTTGCCAAAAGTACATAGTTTAGTATAGATTTAACTGTTTATTAAAATAAATAAGAGGATACTCAATAAATTTTTGAAAAATCTAGGTTTTGAAATTCTAGGAATTGAGGATACGAAGTTGTAAATATTCATTGAAGAAGATGATAGTGATGCTTGGGAATGGTGGAAAATTTTTAAGTCTTCAAACTTTTCTAATATGTCATCGATAAATAAAATTTTTGATTCTTTGTGAGGGGAAGCTTTAACTTGGTATTAGATATTTAGAGGCACCCATGATATTTTATATACAAGGAAAGAATTTGAAGTTGTATTTTTAAGCCAATGGAATTTGGAAAAAAATGAAAAGATAACTAGGATTTAGGATGAATAACATGAATTACAAAGAGAGTTAAAAAAATTAAATAAATTAGAAAAACAATAGAAGGGGAATAATATGCATGTGGAATGAAGCACATATTTGATGTTAGATAAGTCAAGCAATGATCAAAAATAATTGTTAGAATTTAAAAATTTGCTTTGCAGGTTTATGGTTGCATCCATAAGAAAAATATTATTATTTCTATAACCCTAGCATTAGACACAATACCATTAATATATCTTTGGCTAAGAGGTTGTAGGTTTAGACAAAGAAAATAAAAAACATACAACTTGAGGGTACAAATGTTCAAATTTTTGAAGATTTGAAGATCATCATGGACAAATATATTTTACATTCAATTTTTTATGCTATTGATATGGATGATGCAAACATTGTTCTTGGTTATCCTTGGTTAAATTCTTTGGGTACTGTTAATATTAATATATAAAATAAATTCACAAAGTTTCAATATAAGAAAATAAAATAATAGTATAAGATATTTCTTAGTGTAAGAGGTAAGGATCTGAGAAAAATCAAGATTCTCTTTTTATGATGAAAATGTTAGCTTTTGAGGCTTGTTACTTAAAATAATCAAACTTATAGAAATGAAACAAAGTACCAAACTAATATATATGATAATGAAAATATTTTGTAAGTATGAAATACTAAAATATCTCACATGGCTACTCCTAAATAATCCGTAAATAAAGGCTCACAAAAATGGAGTCATACCACTAAAAGAACCAAGTAATGTTACTACAATTATGTCTATTATATCTCCACATTACCATGAAAATATAATGTAATGTGACTCTTCATATGAAGCACTCTTGGCCTTCCCACTTCTAGACTGTTCAACTTCCTATTCTATTGACTCATGTACACATGGATAAATGTGCACATTTACATTATTAAATATTATGCACCTATGTGCATTTATTACAACACATAAATTAAATCCTAACATAATAAATGTACCAAATAATGTAATATACTCTAACATCCCCCCATATTACATTATTTGGTTATTGAAGACTTATCTTTAATATGAGTCTTCAGTCTCTTGTTAGAACTTATGCTCTTCTTCATTTTCTTCCTTGTATGTATCTTGATCAAGCAAATGATTAGTATCATCATAAAACACAACTAATAGAGCTTTGACTTCATGATCTTTTTTAACTTCCTCTAATTCCTATATCTCTTGGACTAGATTACCCTTTTGACTTCCTTCTCTATATTGTATCTGAAGAGGATTGTACTGTCACTGAAATTGTGGTTGTGGTGGTCTATATTAATTTGGATATTACCTTTGTTGAGGAAACCTGTTTGGTTGATTCATTTTATTCCATTGGAATTGGTTCCTTAGATTAAATCTGCAATAACTTGTATGATGACCTCTTCTCTTACAAATCTAATAGTACCAATCATACCATTTAGGTTTGTCCTTTGAAATAGAAGCAATGTTTCCTTTCTAATTATATTTCGATATTAATGCACTATTAGTAATTTTATTCTTAACTGAATTGATCACTTCATGTTCTTGTAGTATATTAACCTATTCATTAAATAATGCATCTTTACCTAGAATTTGTAACTATGTAACCAAGTGTTTATAACTTTCAGGAAGTCCTCTCAAAACTACTTGAACCAAGATTTTGTCTTCCACTATTTCTCCTAGGGTTAATAAATTTCCCTTTATATCTACTACTCTCCTTATAAAAAATTATATACTTCCTCCACTATTAACTTTTACATAATGTAGTTGAGTTTGAAGATTCATAATAGTACATTTTTTCTTTCCTTAAAATATTTTGGATAAAGTGTTCCATGCATCTGTATATGTTCCTGCTGAACTAATATATGGTTGAATTTCATCTGTAATTACAAAATTTATTATCATTATATCTTTTGCTTCAACTTCTTCATATTTCTAAATTTCTCTTGCATCTTCAGTAGGTTTAGTTAATTCCCCTTTAACTTTTTCCCAAAAATTTTCTATAATCAATGTAGATCTTACTTTGTTTTTCCATGATGCTTAATTAGGGCATCTAAGTAACCAATATTATGAGAGAAATATCTTATGTGATGTCATGATTAACCTTATACCTCCAAGCTTTGAAATATAGAAAAATATATTTGCAATTATTATAAATTTAATTTGTTGTAGAAATCCTTATTACTCCAACTCAATTAAATTGCAAATATTCTAAAATATTTTGTAACTATAAATATTTGAATTACAAAACTCTTATGTATATATTTATCCAATAACTTATACTAAATAATTATTCCTCTAATAATTCTCCAATTTACTATTATATCTAAGTTCAAATATAAACTTATTCTTCCCAAAATATCTTTTCTTTTCACCTTAGAAAATAATATCCTTATAAATTTATTTATTACTTCTAACTCAAGCTTATAAGTAATTTGAATGAAATAAATTACCTTAGGCTTAGATTTGTATTCTCTAATAAACAATATTTAACTCCTCTACAAATATTCCACTGCATACATCTATGAAAGATGTTGTATTCACATGTGTTGTCTTGGCCTAAATTATTAGCTTATTTGAGAAATAACTTCTCTCACTCTAGCTTCAACAAACCTGCACTCTAATATTAGCTTTACTTATGAAATTTGTAACCTCCAAAGGTTCTCTTACTACATTTGATCGATGATCTCCTTCACGCATTTTTTCTTGCACTAATCTATCATATTTATTAATGAACTCTTCAATATGTTGACACCTTGGGAGAATGTTTCCTTCACTAGGTGTGAATTGACTTTTGACCTTCCGATTTCTATTTAACACTTGATGAAATTGATGCTAGACTCTTCAAGTTTCAGTCTAGTATGTGCCACTTGGAACTCCACCTCTTCTACCTCCCTTGCAATACATTTTCCTTCTTCAACAGATATAATTGGTAATGGGCATTACTTGTAATGCTCCTTCAATGCTTCTCCAAAATTAATCTACATGGTTCTTGCATGTAGACTATTCCTCCTAGGGTTTCTCAATGTTTTCAACATAAAACTTAACTATTACAATGCTCATTTTACTTCATGCTTCAATGCATTTGTATCAATGTATTCTTGTGCTTTACTTTTCATAATCATATGCTTGTTTCTCACGGACAAACGTCCTTTTCTTTGATGTTTTTGTAGGTGGATTTGTCACTTCAATGGCATCCAATGGTGTAGAGTTAATCTATGTATCTTTTATGGAGTGAATCTTCTATCCACATATCTCCAATAGTATAGAGATTAATCATTTTATCTTCTTAGAGCAATGGTAACACTCCTTGTGAGTGGCAGCTCCTCGTGCTCTTTGAGTGGTGATTCTTCTTCTACAATGATTTTTTCAAAACCTCTTGATGCCTGTGCTCATATAAGACTATTACACTTATTCTAGTATCTTTTTACACTTACAAAATTTGCCAAATTTCTAAGCTTTATTCGGTATTCATTTAGCTTAGATTGTTTCTCTCACTTTGCTTTAATAAATCTGCAATAGCAAAGCATTCACTAAGAATACTATGCACTTATTTTTTATCCTTAGTATTGCTAGATCGTTAAGATGTAAACTCTACTAACACCTTAACTTAAAGTACTCCTTTAAGCAATTAATTTTTTGAATCCAAAATAATGCAATATAGATCTTCAAATATTAATATGGTGCTCTTAAAAGTTGATGTATAGCTTATAAGTACTCGTATAATAGACTTAGATTGCACCAATATTGCATACCTTTCTTTTCTCTATTTTTCTTAATTTTATTGGTGATTTGATTCACCCAACTTGTTGTCTCAGAATTGCAAACTTTACACCAAAATTCTCCTTCACATTTATGTTCTAACTCTTACTCAATTTGCAGCCTTTTTTGTTGCTCAACTTCTCCTTGTTTTCTCCTAAATATCTTTTCATAAAACTTCTCTAAATCTGTAGCTTTCTATCATTCTTCAATTTTATCTACAAAATCTATTTTTTTGGCTTTGAATCTCCTTCGATATTTTCTTCACACACTCTAAAATTAGCAACTATTAATGCTTCCCAAACTGGTGTTCATAAACCTACAACTCTATAGTCAAATCCTTCCTTCTTTCGTTGGCTTAAATTTGTAACACAATTATTTGAAATGCTAACTTTTGTTGTTGTCTAAACACCTTAAATATCCTATCCATGGGCACTCCAAAATTTACCCAAAACTTCTCCAACCTGTAGCTCTAGTCTACCTTCAATTTTCTCTCCTGTAACTCTTCAATATTTGCTCCAAAACCTATAATTATCTCCTATAAATAAACCTTCGAAACTTTATGGCTATCCTTAGATTTCTCAAAACCCTAGGTTCCTCAATATTCTCTTCTCCTACAATATTCTTGTCAAATTCTAACTTCACAACTCATCTCCAATGTTGTCTCTCAAGAATCTATATGTCTTGAGATCTTCTAACTTTATCTCCAAAATTTGGAAAAATTCTTACCAAGCACTCCTTTCTATTAGGCTTGTTGTTGGATGGCAATAATTATCCCAAATATGAAATGTCTCCTTGCTTGCAATCTCTTATCATGAACTTTATTCAAATATCCTCTCTACTTGCACTCTCCTGCTTATTACTTTCTTCAAGATACCTTCAATGATCGCTTCTCCAAATCTTGCAACCAGGATTTCTCTAGTATTCTTCTTCTCCTTTGGAATCTCTTGAGACCTCTCTCTTGGTTCTACTATTTCTGCAACTCTTAAAATTCTTCTTGAAACTCTTCAGCTTCTTCTTCTCAAAACTTTACGAAAACCTTTTCTTGGTTTCTTCAATATCCCATCCATGGGAATTCTATAATGAGATCACTTTCTTTTATCTCCAAATTCTACTAATCCTCAAATATGTAGAAGGACCTCTTCTTAGGTCTTTCAATTCTCCAATATCCAAACTATGATGAGAATATTCTGCATGGGTCTATTCAATATCTAGTCTGCAATATTCTAGCTATAGTCTTCTATCAAACTTCCAAAACTGGAATTTCTTCAAACTGATCTCTTTTGGGTCTTTTCAACTTCTTCAATTTGTAGCTTTCTTTTCTGCAATATTCTAAGAAAAATATTTCATAAGTATCCTCCAATCTTCAATCTCTAATTTTTTGCAACATAGAAATAATACCTACACAAGTAAAGTACATAGAATTTTAGGCAACAAAGGTGAAATTCTTCTCTATCATTTGTAGGAAGATTCTCAAATTTTGGGTGTTAAATTTGTGCGTCCAGAAACTTAGGTAGTAGTACCAAATATATTAGAATTTCTAGAATTATAAAATAAATTAACTTCACTAGTTATTCTCAAAACTAGTGTAACCAATCTTGTACTGAGTCCTAGTCTTCACAATCTTGTGGAAAGACTCTAGCCAGTCTGTAATTTGTAGTCTTCTCAAATTTACCAATTCCTTCAATAAAAAATCTTTAGTGGATCTCTTATTCTCCTCAATCTCTACAATATCAAGGTTTCACTTCAAGACTTGAAATCTCCTATTCCAAATTTATTCCTGGAATAGAAATTCTCCACCAAGATAGCTTCTTTGGTTTCTCCTTCTAGAGATAATATACTTCACACTTCAATTAATTCCTTGTGGTGGCATTTGCATGTAGCAATGCACAATGATAGGTCTGATTTGCAAAGATGCATCAAAGTTTAGGTTGATTGTAGCAATGGTGATCCCTTGTGGCTTTGATACCATTGTTAGATTTTGAGGCTTATTAATTAAAATACTCAAACTTATATAAATGAAATAAAGTACCAAATTAATCTATATGATAATGGAAATATTTTTTAAGTATGAAATAGTAAAATAGCTCACATAGCTACTCCTAAACAAGCCACAAAGAAATGCTCATGAAAATGGAGGTGTAGCATTGAAAGAACCAAATAGGTTTATTACAATTATGTCTATTACATCTCCACATTACCATGAATATATAATTTAATATGACTCTTCATATGAATCACTCTTTGTCTTTCCACTTCTAGACTGTTCAACTTCCTATTCTATGAACTCATGTACACATGGACAAATGTGCATGTTTATATTATTAAATATTATGCACCCATGTGCATTTATTACAATACATAAAGTAAATCCTAATCTAATATATGTACCAAATAATGTAATATACTCTAACAAAAAAAAGAAGAATCTATTGTAGAGAAACAAATTGAGAAAGAAGCATCATAACCTAAAAAAGAACCCAAGAAAGAATTTGCAGTAGTGATGTCCATGGAAGAAACAACAATAAAGTCCAAGAAATACATAAAATAACACAAGGACATATCAAATTAAGGGCACATGATAGAACATAATGTAGAAGAATTTAAAATAGAGCAAAATGCAGAGAAGACAAAAAAGATAAAACATTAGGTTAAGGTTGTAATATATTGTCATCCACACAACTAGAAGCAACAACAATCTTATAGGCATGACCTAATACAAAAATATTATGGTCCTACATGGAATTAGAAGGGCACAAAGTATGGTAGTGTTTGGAAAATTTAGAGTGGTGAAACAACATCAAGGAATAAATGGACCCATCATTCAAGTTACCAGAGTAGAGCAACAAAAGCATGGAGCCAACAAAGTAGTCTTAGATACTCAAGTGGCAAAAGCAAACATGGATGAAAAAGAGTGATACTAATTATCAGTAGAAAGATACCTCCAACTCATAGAAGCAAAGGATTACTTTAAAATATTCAAATAGCACCATGGCTATCAACATCAATAAAGAACACCACCAATCAAATAACAACAAGGTTCAAAAAATTATATTATTTAGTATTATTTTGTTTTAAGGATGAACTATTTTGTAAGGTGGATGAAATGCTAGGTACCTAAGATAGGAATTTAATACTATAATATTATAATAATATTATATTTAATTATCGTACATGTGTGGATAAGTTGTAGTGGTAGGTAGTTGAGTATTATATAATATGGATAAAAGACTCATATGGAATATGAAGAGTAGAATATGGATGTGTTTGGATATCAAGTTGAAATATTGTAAGTGATTTCCTTTTAATTAGGAGCTTTGTATGATGTTGCCCTACCTCAAGGGTTTAAATTGTAAATTGAACACTTTGGAGTAATTTGCAAAAATTTCATAAAATATATTGTGTGGAATTATTGTGGCTATTTATTTGATATTTTTGTAAATTGTTAATTATTTCTATGGATGAAAAAGGAGGTTCTTAACAATTCTATTTGGTATTTGGCCATATTTCTTGGTGTTATGGATGCCAATTAACTATATCCTAGTCTTATATTAAAGCTAAATACTGAGTTGCCAATAATGCAACCAAGCATCTTAGGTGGATGGTCATGATCTTGGAGGATATTGGAATTCATCATAGTCTTCTAGTTACTCTTTATTGTGATAACAAGAGCACCATACAGCTTATCTAAAATCTAGTGTTTCATTAATGTACAAAGCACATAGATATTTGGATTTACTTTGTAAGATGATTTCATGCACAAGGGATGCTCGATCTAGTTTTTACCTTCATGAAAGTAAGCAATAGGTATTTTAACTAAGATCATGCATGAGATCACTTTTTTAAACATGTGGGAGCTAGTTGGGGTAGGATATTTCCCTTAAGGGGGATGATGAGTAAGGGTCTCTCTTTGTGTTCCCCATTCATCTTAAGGGGAATGTTGAAATATGTAGTGGTTAAGCTTCTCTTGAGTCCATGCATATATATATATATATATATATATATATATATATATATATATTACTTAATCCATTTATCTAAGTGTTTAATTACAAGGATCCCATACACATTACACCTATCACTACTCCTTCACATTTTCTTTCATTTAGGAGTACTAGGTGTCTCACCCCTCTTTTTTTTAGCTATTAGTATCATTGGCCAGATGAGTTAGCTTAATATTTCTTTTATTCAATCAAAATAAATATAATAATCTCTACTCCTCACACAATTCCCTCTATGTTAGTGCACTTAGCATGATGGGTGTTGACTATAACTCACATTCATTAGAGATATAATATTAATTTTGAGCTCATATTTAACTCATGGTGGTATCTAGTCATTGAATACCCTCTAGAGAACTCCGCTAATACACTCTATTTATATTAATAATTTTTCTTTAAATATACTATTCCAAGAATTGTTATTTATTCTTTAGGAATTTATATATCCATTTTATAATAATACAATTAACTACTCATAGAAAAAAACCAACACACAACACCATTAATCATTAATTCCAACCATAAGTTTGGTCAATAATATCCACAACTCATAGATGACTATCACTCGATGCCCAAATTTTGGACACAATACCCTTTCTTGTAAGCTAATATTTCCATTACTATAACCCAAAAAGGATTAGATCTTCCACAAAACTAGCGCACAAGAGTTCTTATAGATATAAATATACCTATTCATAAATACCAAAAGACTCAACCAATCAGTTTAGTGACATAAGAGATGAAAATAACTTCATTTAAATATCTTTTTAAAGCATTTACAATACATATTTCACCATCTAGATTGATGACATCACAAGGCAAGTGATAAAATTATAATCAATTTCATTGATACCAGAATCATCAACAACACAAGGGTCTATTAAAAATATCTCCACTAAAGCTAGTGTGTCACTAAGAAAACATCCATAGCTTAGGTTACATTAAGATAACAATCCATGATGAACTCATTTATACCTTATTATCTGGATAGATTTTCCTCCAACAAGTACATCATCCACCACAAGATCTTCTCTTTTATCAAACTCAGATGTCCTCCACCCGAGTTGACTATAATATTAGAAGTTCCTCTTTCAATAACCACTCCATCGTATCCAGCCAACAAGAAGTCATATTTTCCTTCGTCGAAGAAGCTTCACTAACCACCGAGTAAAGATGCATTTTATTGGGGATCCAAAATGGCTTCATTTTCTATTTAGCAAATTATTTTGCTTGGTGGTATATTTTTAACCACCCCCTTTTCACCATATCCATTTCAATTGGAGTTTTCAACATAATACAATAGCAATTTTCTTTCATTCTAATTCTAGAGAACAACAAGTATAGAAGATGTTTCATCAATAAATAAAATATTCTAATAAATCAACACTATAAATCAATAATACTATCTCTATAGAATTATTACCATAAATAGCATTCTTTATTTTTCCAAAAATCAGTAGAATAAGAAGATGTTTCATTAAAATATAAACTCTTCCATTCATTCTACAATATAATTCTTAGTCATACTATCTCAATAGAATGTAACATTCAATAAAATTCTTCCTATTCTTGAGAATAATATAATATATAAATGTATCAAAATAATACATATTTCCTATTTTAAAATCAAACCATATTTCCTTCTCAACCGAGCATCAACTCCTTTATTTTCACAGACAATGAAAATATGAAACTAATTCCATAAGATAAAAATAATATGATTTCATACAAATAAATAAGATAAACTAGCAGGAAATGTCTTTTTATTTACATACGAATATCCACTACACAAATAAAACAAATTCAATTATACCATAGGTTTCATTCCATTTCAATGGATGATTTACTCTCTATCTTCCCTCTAAGTTTGAATTCTCTTCTCTTCAAAAAAAAAAGGTTATAACAATCATTTAAGAGATGCTCCAAGTTTTCCTTCTCCCTTAATAGCCAGGTTTCCTAATCTCCAAATTCTATATGTTAAAGAGAACTCATGGACATGATTTCCCTTATTCAATCAGAGAAACGTCAAGCAACCAACAACAAACAAATTTTACTTGAGTTCTATCTATCACCAAGCCAATAATATATTATTTCAAACTATTTTGAGCATCACTGATCATTCTTTATCTAGCCAAATTCTAATTTTCTAGATAAGACTTGACTATTCTATTCTAAATGTTTCTAAGAGCATCCAAGCACATATTATTATTAAAACAAAAAATAACACATCAACATGACAACAACAACAAATAAGTACAATCCAACCTAGTTTCCTTGCATAGATAACTAATCACTCCTACTCTCATAACCATCCTTTGCTCCCTCTCCTCACTATTCTCTCTGTCGAACTCACGAATGATTCCTCTCAAAAAAATTTCCAACCTCTCCACTATCCCAACTAGCTGCACGAAGTCTCTAGCGTTCGTTCTCCACACAATAAATTTTCCACTTCATTTCTCATTAATGAGAAGTCTTATTGGTCAAAGTCTATCTCATGATCAACCAATGACTACTTCTTGTCTTTACTCTAAAATTGTTATATTTTGAGGTAGATTTCAATGGGATATGGAAATCACAGGATGCTGAAATATAAGATGAAGTAAATTTACAAGATTGCGGAAATATGCTATAAATAGAAATGATAGAAATGAATACAATATTGCTATGGAGGAAATGGACACTCGATGCAAGATGCTATAGGATTACATTGTACTCCATCACTAATGAGTTACACAATAATACTACTACTACTTACTATCTTATCAATCTCTTACAATAAGGCCCTTTTATAATGGAAGATAGATTTATTGGCCAACACTCTACCTAGTTGTACAAGGGACACCTTGTACATTGACACTTGTGCATTTGTTACATTACATAAAGTAACTAGATAAATTCCCCCTAAAGTAATCTAATATTCTAATTATATACCTAGGAAGGTACATTTACATTATCCAAATGATGTAATAGACTCTAACTCTAACACCCCCGTGTATTCCATTATTTGGATACTAAAGACATTATTCTTCAATATGAATCTTCTTCTTCATCTTGAAATTTATATTTTTTCTCTAGATTTTTTGTAATTTATTCACTCAAATGGTTAGTATCTCTGTAAAGTGTTACATTTGTTGATAGAGCTTTCTTATCATAATTTTTTGAGTGTTCATCCAGTTGTTCAATTTCTTCTAGCCTCTAAACCAGGTGTCCTTTCTAATTCCCCTTTCAGTACTCCAATTAAGGATAATTGGTTGGTTGTTGAAATTGATGTTGATGAGAATTCCTTTGATACTATCTTGGTTGAAATTGGTTCCCATTATTTATTTGATTTCCTTGATTCTAGTTTCTAGGATTGTACCTACAATAACTGGTACTATGACCTTTCTTTCTACATATCTGACAATAGCATGTTCTCCATCCTTTTGTTGATGAAGTAATATTTTCTTGGTATATTTTGATGTCAATGCAATGTTAGTCATATCATATTTCATAGTGTGTTCCATCTCATATTCTTGAAGGATATTGACTAAGTCATCAAAAGAAGTATTTTTATTTAGTATTTGTAGAGATGTGACCAAATGCTTATAGTTTTTTGGAACTGCTCTCATGGTTACTTGAGTAAGTAGTTCATCTTTAGGTTCTTGTCCAAGAGTTAAAAATTTTTGTCTAATATCTCCTACCTTCCTTAGAAAAAGTTCTATGCTTTCTTCACTACTCATTTTCAAGGAATGTAGTTGAGTTTGTAGATGAAGAATGGTGGCTTTATTCTTTCCTTCAAATATTTTTTCTAAGATTTTCCAAGCTTCAAAATATGTTTTTGCTAAACTGATATAAGGTTGTATTTCATCAGTGATAGCAAATTTTATGATCATTAGGGCTTTTGAATAATTTTCCTCAAATTTTAGAATCTCAGTATCACCTATGGTAGGTTTCTCTTTTTTTCCCTTGGACAATATCCCAAAGTTTTTCATATACCAAGATTGCTTTTACTTTATTCTTCCAAGAGAAATAATTTGGGAATTTGAGTAGTTGGGATTCAGCTAGAAATAATTTACTAGATGCCATTAAATTCCCTTAATCAACTCTTTAGATTTTATGGAATTCCTTATGTCTCCCTAATGATGAAATTTTGCAAACCTAAATATTATGTAGGAAGCTTACATCTATCCAATGAATTTAGAACTTGATAATTTTTTATGGATTCTAATATTACCAAGTTTTTTAGACTGTCTTATAACTCCTTAGGATGTTTTGGATAGGATATATAATCAATATAGTGCTTTTGTAAATTGTCATTCAATTTTAAGTTGATTTTGTAAAATTTTGTAAACACCAAAAACAACTTTTCTTTCTCCTTGTTACTCCTATTGAACTAAGCACTATTTTCAATTCTTTGAAGAGGTTTTTAAGTTGGATTTATTTTTCCTCCTTAAGTGTTTTGAGACAACACTATTATAAAAATCCCAACCTTTGTAAATTTTAATAAACCTCTTTAAATACCCATTTTTGGTTGATTTTAATGTCTTCTAATTTCCAATTCCTAAATTTGATGTTGTATTCCTTATAACTCCCAAATTTGGAAATATTAGAAAATAATATTTGCAAGTAATTTAAATTTTAATAATAACCCTTATTTCTCCTTGATAACCTTTTGCAATATTAAAAAATCTAAAATATGCTTGCTTAATAAATCTCTAATGTTGAATATTGCAATAGAAGATAAAATGTTCCCTTATAACTCCAAATACCTTATATTAAAAGTAAGCTAAAAATCATATGTTACATTAATAGTCCTTCAATGTTGTGCATCAGTATATTCATAGCTACGTGTTGTGTAGTGCTCATGGGCTGTCAAAGCCCTATTTTATTGGTTTTGATTCATTCCTTTATTGGATATCCCTCTCTTCTGTAACTGATGCCAAAAGATACCTTGAAATATGCTTTGTAGGGCTTCTCCGAATGCAAGCATTGTTTGTTGGTTTTATGATAGTGTCTTAAATATTTTCCTTACACCATTGAATGGTGTAAGTCTTGAAATAGTCATTTTCTTCAAGTAAGCCTCAATGCTTAACTTCATTTGACTTCTCTCTTGCTTCACTTTGTTGCATTTTGCTTCCAACTATTGTATTCTTCTTCGTTCTCCAAGATTGGTGTCTTAAGTAATATGGACTTCATGACAAGCATCACACAAAGCATTACAAGGTAGGTGTCTTCAATGTTACTTCAATCATGATGATATTTGTGGTAACCTCCAAAGATTCTTAACTCCATCCAAATGAATGTAACTCTCTTTAGGTGACATCTTGGGTCTTCATGAATGTTAGGAAGCATAGAGAATTTGTACCAAATGGTACTCAAGACTTGTGCATGCAAGCCTCCTTTCTAATGCTCCAAATATGAGCTTGCAACCCTAATTATTCTTTTATCTTTGCACCCTACGTGAGCTTGTTATGTTTCTTTATATGTAAGCTTCATTTTGCACGTTGGCTTGGTGAGGATGATGGATGGCTACAACTAGATTGCTTCATAGTTCTATGGCACACTTTTGAGCTTTCCTTTTGGTGGACATTCACTTCAATGGATGCCTTAGGTATAGCTCTTATCTTTGCACCTATTTGTAGGTTTTGTAGCTCATTTTAATGTCGATTTGTGACCTCTTCAGTGTTGGTTATAATAGCCAATGGGTAGCCCTTTTGCTTTTTTTTACATAGATAACCTATCACTGAATGCTAACCTTTTTTCTATGTAAGCATGAGTGATAATGCATTCTTTCAATGGCTCCACTGTTGCAGGTGATGCGCTGCTTATAGGGCTGAATTTTATGGGGGAAGATGGTGTTTTTAAACACCTCAACTCTTGGATGTGTGAGCTCTTCGATGGACCCTTCCTATGACCACAAATGTTTTGTTCATATGAGCTCTTTGGTGGCTCCTTCCTTTGGACATAAACATGCTACATAAAAATATCCTTGTACCTCCTTGTAAATAGTAATACTTTTATTCTTCCAAGGAACAAAAGAGGTACCTTTTGTAATAAGTAAATATTGCACCAAAATGGAGATTTTTTTTTTTATAATCCTTCTTGCTTATTCTACTTTGGATGATAGTCAATCCAAGCTAGTGAAATATTATTTTGAATAAGGATTCTTACAATCTGTGCTAAAAAATAAACCCTTATATTCTCTTTGAATCTTGAGACTTCCAATGTATTGATTTGAGGCTTCCTTTAAGGACTTCAATGGTGGTTTTCTACTCCACATATTTTCTTGTAATGGTGGCTTCTTTTTGCCATGAAAGTGCTGCATTTTTTTATAGTTTATGTGCTTCTTAACAACACAAACTAATTGAGAGCGACTAGTTAAAAAATCAACTAGAATGGTGCTTAATAGATGCACTCTAAATGGTAACAATGATTTCACCTTATTGCTCCACTAATTTATCAAAAATTCTCTTAACAATTCCACTACAACCTTTCAAGCATAATCTAGAATACATTCTTGTGAATTTTACTACAAACACAGTTGTAGGATCTGGTCTTCTTTTTCAATATATAATATAGGTAGGTAATTGTAACTTCTAAAGTCTAATCAGCTCCTAATTGTGCAAATGAACCTTAAAAGTAATTTTTCTCTTTTGCACTTTTGAATACTGTAATTCAATTTTCCTTTTTGTAAGTTTTGATCTAATATAAGGTGCTTTAACAAATCTGATAAGTAATCCAATTAATGAATTTACTTGCACCAGTAGTTACTTATATTTTAGATAAAATTTGTAGAGGATGTAAATCAAGCTTGTTGATTTAGATTTCAACCACTTTTTCTAGCTTTTCCAAAAAGCTCCTCCTTCACCAAAAAGAGATATCAAAATTTCTTTCACGAGCTTGGGATTTGGTGGTTTGTTATTCTCTAGTAATATTCTCCTTTCTACTATGGATTTAGAATAATATTTATGCCTTATTGAAAGGAAATATTTAAATCTCTTGGATTTGACAAGCTTCTTCTATCTTCAAGTATTCTTGTCAAATTTTAACTTTAAGTGAGATCTTCTTCTCAAGAATATAAATATCTTGAGGTCTTATGTATCTTCTTTGGCACTCCTTACCAATTCTTATTCTCCTAATTGGGCTTGTTATTAGATGGCGAGAATTGTACCAAATATTTTCTTTTTTCTCCTTGATGGAGAATTTCTCCAATGATTTCTTCTAGGAAATATTTTGATTATTTTGCTTCAGCAACAAGACTCTTAAAATATTTTTCCTTGAGACCTCTCCTAGGTCCTTGATTCTATAGCTACTTTGGTCTTCCTTGAGACCTTATTCAAATTTTGGAATTGATATCTCCTTCTTGGATCTCTTGATTCTACTACTTCTGAATTGAATAGGACTCTCCTAGTCCTTCTCATCCTTCCAAGAATGGAAGTTTCTTCAATGAGATATTCACCTGATATCTTCACCTTCAAGTTTGCTTTAGGTGCTGGATTGATTCTAAAGAAAATACTCTTCCTAAATTTCTTGTAGGAAGTTTTCCAACCCACTGAATCTCCTTTACCTGCAACAAATGATTAGTACTAAAATTTGAATCTGCTTCTAAATTAGGTATTCTCTTATAGAGTCTTCTTCAGGATCAAGGCTTTTGTGGTCTTTTTCTAGATCAAGGCTTCTACGACCTTTTATTAGATCAAGGCTTTTGTGGCCTTTTTAGGATCAAGGCTTCTATGGCATTTTATTAGATCAAGGCTTTTGTGACCTTTTTAAGATCAAGGCTTTTATGGCCTTTTCTTATATCAAGACTTCTATGGACTTTTTAGGTTTAAGGATTCTATGGCATTTTCTACTGTGAAGTTGACTTTATCAATAGAGATCTTCAATATCCAGACTTCAGTACAACTCTTTCTCCTAGAGTCTCTTCTATAGTATTCTTCTCTAGAAACAACTAATCTCTACACTATGCAGGCACTCCAACCTTCGGGAAACATATTTGAAATCTCCTAGCTTTCTATTGTAGGAGGTGCCCCAATAATCTAAGGGTTAGTTCCCTACAATAAAATAAACTTTAGGCAATAGTAAAATTTTTAGATTTCTTAGATGAGCTTCACTAGTTGATTCATAAAACTAGTGGATCAAATACTAAGTCTTGATCTTCATGAGTTTTTTTGTAACTTTGTGGGAAGACTCTGAGCCAAATGAATTTCACATTTTTTCTTTCTAGTCTATTCTACCAGATAATATTAAGGTAACAAAATTCACATGCAACAGGTTCAATGGAACATCTTATTTGCAAAAATCAAAGTTATGGTGACTGACCCTATTTTAACAATAATACTTTCTTAAAGCTCTCCCTAACACCTTGATTCTTATGAATATTTTTGCAAGAGCCTATGCACTGTGGTCAATTAGGTTCACAAAAATTTAAGCTCAATAATAATGGTGGATCTCCTCTCAATCTATAGTAGCTAGTTCTATTGTGACTAGATCTACCATGGCTCTGATACCACTGTTAGATTTTGAGGTAGATTGCAATAAGAGATGACAATCACAAGATGCAAAAATATAAGAGAAAGTAAATTTATGAGATTGTAAAAATATGCTATAAATAGAAATGATAGAAATGAATACAATATTGCTAAGGAAATGGACACTCCATGCAAGATGCTATAGGACTACATTGTACTCCATCCCTAATGGAGTCAGACAATAATACTACTACTACCTATTGTCTTGTCAATCTATTACAATGAGACCCTTTTATAATGGAAGATAGATTCCTTGACCAACACTCTACCTAGTTGTACAAGGGACACCTTACACATCCTAGGTTCCCATATAAACAAACCTAAAATAAAGAACTATCAAAATTAAACCTTGGCTCTAATGATAAAAATTATAGATTTAAAGGAATAATACCAATTTTTATATATGATGGAAATTGGATAGCCCAACCTTTATTGATAATTTGTTACACTCTATAAAAAATGTCTTTTCATTAAACTTGTATTACATATTTTTTTTACTATATCTTTAATTGGTAATGTTTTTTGCTATTTTACGTCTTTTGAAGTATTCTATGAGAAATTTTAATATTTTTGTCAAAAATTTGAAGCAAAATTTTGTTAATAAAATTTATTGAACAACTTTTTGGCTAACATGGCATCTAGGGATGCCACATAACCAAATATTTTGTACTTATATAACCATTTATCCAATCACAATGAAATAAGTGGTAGGGTTTTAGTCATCTAGAAATGACTAGATGGCGTAGAATGAGTGGTTATCACCATTGAATGAGTAGGGTCCAAGTGACATACTGTGATTTGCTATTGCTTTTCTAAGGTTTGATTCTTTAATTTTTGCTTTTTTGAGGACTACTTGGGTAAATATTTTGAAGGTCATAACTTTGCATGCAAAAGTGTTTTAAGCCTATTTTTTAAACACTTGATTTTTTAACTTTTACACATTAGTAACATTCATTTATGGACCTCTTCTAGTGTTAGGAGTCGAATTATGTGGAATAGTACTTAATCTCTACTACCGCATTTTTTCAATGAGTTTACATAGGTTTTTATGAGGGATCCTAGTCCCCTCATATTGAGTGGGGTTTAAATCTTGTACCTCCCAAAGAGAGGCCAAATATTGTACCACTGTAATAAGCTTACAATTTGAATCTCTATTACCCTATTATGAAAGGGAATATTTGCCATATTCTAAATAATTAAAATCTTTGGTCCACTAATTTGAGAGATGTAGTTGGATTTGTGATAGTTGTAGTATATTTTGAGTCTTTTGGAGGTATGCAAGAAAAGTATTTATGATGTGCTTTAGTAAATATCTCTTCCTCCTTTGGTAAATTGATTCAACTTATTCATGAAAATATAATCATTCATGAACTCTTCCTTCTTCTATTTCTTGTCTTGGTAATCTTAAAAGTTTATCATAGCTCCTTTTTTAGCATGTTCATGCAAAGCCTCTTTTTATATTTGAAATAAGGTGGTCTAAGAGCAAGTGGAAGTCTTCAAACAATGTGATGTATATTATAAAAGGAAAATCCATGCCTTTAAGTCATACCTTATTCAACTATGGAAGATTGAAGCTACTTATCTTTAGAGGTGGTGGTGATATTGACTTATATTTTTCATTTGAAGTCTTAGAGGAAGTTTTTTTCTAGATGTGCATAAGAGTATCTAATAGTGGTAGTGATTATTATGGTCTAGCCTAAGGAGACTCTTATACAAGAAGTATTTTTATAGATATAGATATCAAATGATTAAGGGGATTTAGATGAGTCTATATCAAATGTAGAGGCCCACTAGAGCATCCATCATGGGGGAGATAGTATTATTACTCATGTCTTCTCTCCTTGGTCCCTTATTTAGATTATGAGGGGTATGAAAGTGTAATTTGATTCATGGCTAAAGCAAACATGATATTATATAATAATATTTAGGCCAAAGGGAAATAATTGTAAAATACACTTAGTTTATTGTAATATTTTATTATGTAAGCCCTATGGACTATGATTAACCTTGTTATGATTAAACTCACCTTAATTAACCTTAAGCCCTCTTATTATGTTGGATTAGGTTAAAATTATTAGTGTAATTGGGGTTTTGGTATTGGTATAAATACCCCACCTTTCCATCCATGTATCAAAGTGCTCTAATTATTATATACAAATAGTATAGTCATTATATATGGTGCCCATAAGTACCCACTATGTCTTGCTCTCTTTTGTTTTTTACTCTTTCTATAGAATATTTGAGTGGATTGATTGCTTCTATTCATTTTTGAAAAATATTATGAAGTCCATCATTCTCTCCTTGAGTCCCTTCGTTTAAATTATATAGGGTTTTACGATATATGTAATCCAACCCTAATTGGTCAAGGATGTCATTGTATGATGTAATTATATATGCTTATGAAAAATTATTCTACATTGTAGTCCATTATGAATTGATGTATTTATCCTTATGAACATTAGTTAAACCATGGATGTGATTAATAAAACTAAACCTTCATAATATTATGGTGTAATAGGTAAGGGTTTATGTAATGGTCCCAATATAGCCATGTCGACTAATTATTTTTATCTTGGGCTTTTGATTTAGTTAGTCAACCCTTGAGAATTCTGGTTAGTTATTATTGATTTCATTTATAAATAGGAAGAATATTTTATTAGTTTGGATCATCAAAGAATTAGAATTTAATTTGTGTATGCTACACATAAGAGACTTTACCCTCTCAAAGTGGCTATGAGACTTTGCCCTCTCTAAGTGGTTGTGGATTTATTGTGGCATTGATTTGATTGGATTTACTATTTTCTTGTTGTCTAGATTGGAATTGATAATTGCATATTATTCACGGTATTTGAATCAAAATTATTATTGTTGCATGTTGTTAATAATAATTCAATATTGAAGTGTTGCTACGAATAATCAATTAATTGTGTAAATGATATGGTATTTTTGCACCTATAATTTTATAAGCAATTATCCTTGAATATCAAGTCTAATCATAAGTTGGCTCCTTGATTTTTTAAGCCCTAAAATATGGTTTATTACATTAGCAAAGTAGCATATCAATTGGAGCTTCCACTTTTCTTGCATCCATCAAATTTTTTCATGTATCATGTCTCAAAGAGGTTATTTATCAAAAGGTATAGTCCTATATAGAGCTTCCATTACTTGATGAAGAAGGTTGAATAACTCTTCATCTTGAAGCAATATTATAGTCCAAAGTGCGTCATATTTTATCTTGATAAATTTAGGAGTTTCTCATCAAGTGGTAGGACCTTCCAAAATAAGACACTACATGGGAGCCTAAAAGTATTTTCTAGTATTTTCTAGCTTTGAGGACAAAGCTTTCTAAGGGAGGGAGCCATGTAACGGTCCCAATATATCCATGTCTGGCTAATTATTTTTATCTTAGGCCTTTGATTTAGTTAGTTGGCCCTTGAGAATTAGGGTTAGGTTATTATTGATTTCATTTATAAATAGGAAGAATATTTTATTAGTTTAGATCATCAAAGAATTAGAATTTAATTTATGTATGCTACACATAAGAGACTTCACCCTTTCAAAGTGGCTATGAGACTTTACCATCTCTGAGCAATTGTGGATTTATTGTGGCATTGATTTGATTGGATTTACTATTTTCTTATTGTTTGGATTGAAATTGATAATTGCATATTGTTCACGATATTTAAATCAGAATTATTATTGTTGCATGTTATTAATAATAATGTAATATTGAAGTGTTTTTGCGAATAATCAATTAATTGTGCAATTTTACAACATTTTAGTATCTTGTAGTTCACCTTTATACCTTTAAGTTAAATCAACTTGGGTTAATATAAATTGTAATTATAATTATTAGGGTTTAGGTATTTTGTATACATATGCCTAAACCACCCAACCCATTGTATCAATGTGATCTTATCTTGATCATAGTGCTTAGTGATCAAAGGTGCCTATCCAGTTTTATCTAATGTTATTTTCTTTTTGCTCCCCTTACTTTTGTATAAATTTTGAGTAAATGGATTGCTTCTATTTGTTTATAAAAACTAGTGTACAATATGATAAATTGAATTTCTACTTCCAATATGTATATACCTCACTTAATAAACAAGGGAACATCTAAAGAGGGTCCTTCTACATAAAAATTGATGGAGTTCTCCAAAGTATTCTACTAGTCAATCTTCACAACCAACTTATGGTGTTAGTTTGGTTTCTTCTTCCCAAAGGAGTACATTTTATATTCTATCACTAAAGTGACTAAAGGTTAAAGGATTTAGTAAAGGAATTGCATATAGATCCATGTAAAATCCTTTAGAGTTGTATAAGACCTTTCCCTACCAAAGAAAAAATTTAAGGGACTCTAGACCAAATAAAAATACTTTCTCTCAAAATTTTGAAATAAATGATTGTCATCATAGGTTCATATAAAGTAAAATATATAATTGAGACAATAAGATCTATGCATTGATGCCCATACAATTCAAGAATTATTGTCAATATTCCCTTAAATTCTATGATTGGTTTTCATCATCTAGCAAGGGTTAATTATCCTCCCTTGATGATCATAGTGATTTAAAAGGAGATGGCTATGAAAAGAGCCTTGGTAAATAAGTGAAGTGAGGCATGGTTCATGTTAATTTTACTATTGGAAATAATTTAAATAAATCCTTAATACAAAGTCTAAATATTCATTTACAATGGTTGTCCCCAAGACCCTATAGGATATATATACCCCCTATTTTGGAAGACTCTAATATGGTGAAAGCCAAGTTCATGGTATTTGATTTTTATAATAAATTATGATATGACTTTAGAAAGGTGCAAGATTAGTGCTATTGATTTCTCTACTTGCCAATTTTTCAAGTTTGCATTTGAGCTTAGGGCCTATATCATTGAAGGTGACCTAGACCCTTGTCTACATTACCCACCAAAAAATATGAAATGTTTTATCTCGTATATGAAAATTAAGACCAATACCCATTAATAAGCACCATTAACTCTGGTCTATGCAAAGAAAATTATATAGAGGTATTCAAAATCTATAGATTTAAAATCAAATGCTCCATGTATTTAAATAATAAAAATAATTCTTTCACAAAGCAAACATATGTATAAAAACAAAACTACTATTTAAAACCTATCCCTATTTATAATTTAGGCTTATTTATTATTGATATTGTTATTTTAAATGATATTGTATTGAATTTTATTGAGAAAATATAAGTTAAATGCTTCTAGGTTCTATGTCTATCTCAAACTCATCAATACACTTTTTTAGATTATATCTCTAAAAAAATTAACTAATGCTTGGTTCTAATCTCCACAAAGTGTATCTTGAAGCCTTGCAATGTGGTTCACTGGGTTCCAATATTAAAAAAGGTAATGTTAAATTTATTCCTAAGTCTGGATATCCTGAGCTCATCACCAATTGTAGGTCGATCACCCTACTTAATGTGAGCTATTATATAATATACAAAGCCCTTGTGCTTAAGATTAAATATATCTTGTCTTTGATTGTCAGACCTGAACAAAATGGCTTTTTTAGGGAAGATACATTCTTGATAATGTTCTTGTTGTTTGGGAAGGTATGGAGTGGGTAAGAAATTCTGAACAAGATGCTTTATTTATTAATATTGACTTTGAGAAAGCCTATGATAATATGGAGCGGTACTTCATCACTACCATGCTTCAAACTCTAGGTTTTGGTCCAGTGTTTGTGAGCACCATTCTTATGTTATTTTAATATGCTTCAGTTGTTCTTACTTTGAATAATAGTCAATCTCAGTCAATTTATCTTGGTCACTCTGTAAGATAGGGGTGCCTTCTTGCTCTATCTCTTTTTATTCTTTCTGCAAAGGCTTTTAGCTATTTTTTGGTCCATAAGGTGGGTCAAGGATTAATCAAGGGTATTGCTCTCCCCAATTTTGATTGTTAGTTGGTCAATGGTCATTTTGTTGATGATTCTTTCTTAACACTTTGATAAGATGAGAAATCTCTTTTCTCGGCTATTAGTTGCTTAGAGGTGTTCTATTTAGCCTCTGGTTCTTCTATTCAATGGAAAAAACCTCTTGTTTTTTGTAATCTCAATCCCAGCTGCCATGTTGGCTGCATCATTTTCAATGGACTTGGATTCATTTGGGTGAGGTGTTTAAATTTATTGGAATTCCTTTTGTGTTTCATGGTTCCTCTGCTCAATTGTGGCATTATGTTATTGATAAAGTGGACAAAAAGCTTTCTTACTGGACTAGTAAGAAACTTTCTCTGGCAGGAAAATTTCATATTTGTTCTACGATTTTAGTCACTACCCATGTCTATTATTTATCTTGTTGGGTTCCATCCAAATCTTGTTACAAAAAGCTCGATAAGATTCTAAGATATTTCTTGTGGGTCAAAGACTTTGTCAAACAAGGTTTTCATCGGGTAGCCTAGGAAATTTGTTGTTTGCCCAAGGACTATGGAGGCATGGGTTTGTTTGATTATCATTGACAAGGTTTTACCTTTTGTGCTAAATAGATCACCCGATATTTAATTGGGGATGAATCTTGGAAAGTGTTGGTCAAGCATTGCATTTCTTTTGGTTTACTTTAGGGGAAGAAAATTTGGAAAAGGTTGGGATTGCAATCCATTCTTACTGCCCCTATCCCTATTAAATTTAAAGGTTCTTTTGTCATTCAAAGTATTTGGAAAGCCTAGGAGGCCTTCAAACCCTGGTTTAGTTGGAAAGGGATTTTTTGCAAAGCAGGTGCCTCTTTGCCTTCCATGAATATTTGGTGGTCTCCTGTTATCACTTGGTAGGGCTCTCCCCTGGCTCTGGTGCAGTGGGTCAGAGTGTAGAGGTTCTATAAGCATGGTATTGCTTCTATTTTTTATTTCTTCTCCTGACATACCAAGATTTGGATACCTTATGAAATTTTTCATCAAAATCATAATTTAAATCCTAGTGACAGAGATACTTATGAGGTGGTTATTGATAGTATTCCATTTTCTATTTGGAGCAAATTGCATAAGCATTTTTAAAAACCCTAGTGGTCATATTGGTGTTGGCTTAGGGAGCTTCCTAGTTTACAATATAAAGCTCATCTTGGCTACATATGGCTCACCCCACAAGTTTCAATGGTTGATAAACTCACTCTAATTTGGGACTTAGTCTCTCTTCCCTCTTGATGGAATAAGAGATTTTGGATTGCTTAGGCTACTTATATTGAACCTAAATAGTATTTTTTGCTTTAAGCCTCTTGCACCATGGGTTACCTATAGGTAATAAGCTCAAGAATCTAGATGTTCATAATTCTATTTGCTTGATTTACAGACTGGCAAAAGATTTACTACATGTTTTTTGGTTTTGTGATCAGGCTCAGTTGGCTAAGGAGTGGCTTCTTGAAATTTTTAGACCTTTATGCAGGAGGATTTTACCTAGGTGCATGCTATTTTGGGTGACCCTATTGCTTTTTCCTTAAAATTTGATGTTGTTTGGAATATTTTTAGAATTGGTACCATGTTTTATCTATGGAAGTCCCAGAATAAAGTTATTTTTTCTCAATAAGATGTTGGGTGTATTTTCTCTATTGCTGATAAATATGATATATTCTTTGATTATTGATTACATATTCAAGTACAGGTTGAAAAAGTACATGTGGAGCTGTAGTACTTACATACCCTCATGGATCATTGTGAAATGTACCTTACGCTATGAGTCAGGTGCCTCTTTCTTCCCCTTCCAAGGGAGGTTCCAGGTCCTAGTTGTCGACTCACCGAGGGACCCGTCATTGACCGTAACCCTCTGCTACCAAACACTGGTCCCAGCCCCCTGCAACACAAATGTGGAGAATCTGGAGCTAGAGGTCCATCTTTCCTAGCCTCTGGTTGGGATGTTCAACCTCCTGAGCAAGATGATGCCCCTAGTTGGGGTGAAATTGTATCAAATGCACAGACCCATACTATTAGTGGTACTACTGCTGATGGTTAGGAGGCTACGACTTCTTCAACCATTGGATGGACTTATGACCATATGGAGAAAAACTTTAGGCCTTCCACTTGGCAGTGATTTCTTGGTTCCTTTCTTTCTGAATGAATATTTGACACTCTTTTGGTAGTTGCTAAGACTCTTGTGGATTGTTTCTAACACTCTTGTGTACTCCTAACCACGGTGGTTAGTGTGTTGGTTTATGGGATGTGTTAATCTCACCCGCATTTTTTTTGTATGATTAAACATTATTTTATTAATATAATGACCTTTTCATCTAAAAACATTTAACTAATCCGCTCATGTAGAGGAGTTGGAGAGCAAGTGGATAGTTAAAACTCTCTAGTTATGGAGAGGCCCAGGTTCAAGTCTCTCCCATCACATGTTGCGGATATGTTGTATATAAAAATTTCCTCATCAAAAAAAAAAACATTTAACTAATTTTTACTCATTTTATGAGTAAAAATTTATTTTTTAAAAAATAATATTATTTATTTCAATTTCTATCTTAAAAGACTTTTATCTATAAAAAAATTTAACATTACCCCATAATAAATATGAGATATGCTCTCTTTCTATATATATATATATATATATATATATATATATATATATATATATATATATATATATATAAATTTATTTTTGTGTCGTTGCCTTAATTTTGTCTATTTTAAAACATTAAGAGTAACCCGTTTTCCATCTAAATGCAATATCTCTATTTTAAAAAAGGAATTTCAAATTATATTTAAACTTGAAAACTTTTGATTGATAATTATAACTATTCTTAAGACTTTGGTTTATTTGAAAGCATATGTTCACCTAAGAATGAAAAATTGAAAGTGTCTATGAAGAAGTTGCAAGGATTGTCTCTTATTCTTCCGTTTCTTTACATTCGGTTGGTGGTAGCATTAAGGCAATCCCATCCAACCCCCAAAAAGAACCATTATAAAAATTAAACCTTCTGTTTTCAGTGCCATTGTTTTTTTTTTTTTAAGAATTGAGGTAAATTTCATGGTGGTGTGGCATGCTTTAGAACTGCTTTATATACTTTCTTCCTAGTTGAAGGTTTGCCACTAGATTCTGCACCTGTACTGTCTTTATCCTTGTTCTTATCGTTGTCATCATTCTCAAGACCTGCACTTATGACAACATGAACTTCATCATCCTCTCCAATTTTGTAATCATCTATAGTCTTGTTATCTTCCAACACCACCTCCCCGAACATCAAAAAATATTCTCCCTCACCTGAAGACATGACTGCGAACTCACGAAACATTATCTTCAGAAAACAAATTTTCCACCGACCCTGCACACGGAACGTATTCGACGTCCCTCCTATTTCTGGAGGTCGACTCCCCTTGCATACCCTGATAAGAAATGAATTATCTTCGTTGAGTCCGGCGTCGAGACGAACATTCAAATACAAGATCTCTTCCTGCTGGATATTGTAATGTTGGAGACTGTTTGTGTCTTCCAACAAAGTTTCATGTATCGGTAGCGGCTTAACAAAGCTCGACAGAGAAGATTCAATTGGAATTTCTACAAACGTCTGCGCATCTAGAGCAGACACATTTTCTTGCCTGACTGCAAACAGCAATCTCCCTCTTGTGTCTTCATCATTCTTCGGTGCAAGTTTCAGTTCCTGCCGATCTTGTGGAATTCCCTTCACATTGTAAATCTTGTCTTTCACAGTGGAAACCAGGTCTGAAATCTCCACCTCTATGGATAAGCGTTGGTGGCCAACATAGTTCACGTAGATGAGCATCTTGGCTTCCAATGATTCAGAAAATTTATCGATTTAATCTATAAAGAATACCGAGGCTAAATCAGGATGGCAAAATGGGATATTATTGAAGATTAGAACATACCTACAAATATGGAAGGAAGTTGGTTCCAACAGGGCGAATCCATGGGTTATTTATCAAAACATTATTATAACGGAATAGCAGTTCGTTTCCAGTCTTTTACTCTTCCTCTTCCTTGCGTGTTATTATAACGGTTGTGTTTGTTTTCCGGCTTCTCCACATATATTTATAGTTTTTTTAATTTAATTTATTATGATGTTATACATGTTTTTTAAATATAGGGGAATCAGTTATAGTTATAATTTTTTTTTATTATTAAATAAAATTTAAATGTTGAAATGGACCTTTCACCATCAAATGTTTTGCCATCCTCGTCTATTACTTCACCTTTATCCATCAGACTATAATGTCGATAGGAATAATACACATCACCTTGCCATCTTTCCATCTTTCGTCCTATCTTTATAAGATTTTGGATTCTTTCTGCATTTCGGGAGTACATTCCTATTCTCAAGATGGGGCCATTGGTGTGGTTGCTGTTGAGATGCACGTGAAGGATCTACCCAAAGGAGAAAACCCTTTTTCTAAACTTCCATAGCTTCCATATTAATATGCTGACTTTATGCTTGCATGTAGCAGATTTTATGTTCCTTTCTACTCACTTGGACTTTGGTTAATATTGAAAATTTTAAGTTTATAAAAACTATAGATTGTAATGGAAAATCAAAGTAAAATATGTAGTATTGTTAAATAAATAATAGAATTAAAATAAATTTATTTATATTAAATTATGATTATCAAGTGATATTATAATAACTTGGTAATTATGTATGTATTTTTGGGTAAGGGTTGAATCTTTATATTATTTTGACAAATTGATGAATTTAATTAATTTAATCAATTTCATTTGATTAAATGTTTTTTTTAATTGAAAAAATTATATGACAATAATGATTATTTACAAGTTAATATGACACTCCTTTTAGCCTTAGCCAATAAGAGCATATGTTTCCTCTTTTTAACTTTCCAATGGTTGTAAAGTGTAAGGTTTTAAGAACTAGCCGCTTTTGGTTACAACACTAAAAGGAGATCTATATTGGGGCTAAACCTCCTAAACCATATGTCTGTAATGGCTATCCAAATTAGCAAAACATTGGATTTTCTGACCAACTTGCCCAATCCTCTTGTCCTCAGTAGCCATGCCACTATCCCACTAAATCCCCACCTCCTTCTTGGTACTTGACTTAGCCAAGACATCCACCATTGTATTCATAGCTCTATCCACATAAATCAGGATCACATCATCCAATTTCCTCCACAGCTTCTTAATTTAGGTGACAAGAATCCTCAATCTCTATGTCCCTAAAACAAAATTTCTCATGCAATCTAGAGCTCCTACCAAGATTTAAGAATCTAATTCTATGATTATCCTCCTATTACCTTGTTTTACCACCTAGATAGAAGTAGATTTTATAGTTAAGGCTTCTATTTTATGTTGGATTTTTAGCCATATTTAAGCATAGGTCCTAATATCCAAGATTTTAAAAAACTCAATATTAGAGTATTCAATATCTCTAATCAATATCAATGAACATAACATTCAAGAAATGATAATAATGATATAACACAATGAATAAATTCACTATATATTGATGAATCAAATATATAAGATCTCTTGTATTACAAATGTTCAATATTTCTTGAATACAATACATGGAGCTTTGTCTTCATAATATAACCTTAGAATATGACTCTTCAATACTTGACTACTGCTCTTCTCATATATTAGAGAGATGCATCCTTTTATATTCCACACATAATATAAACCTCTCGTGTCTCTTATCTTTATATATTGTCACATCCATGTGACTCTTCACCTATATACTTGACACTTACACATATGAATCTTCACTAACTTATATGATATATTGCACAATCTTACATATTATACACTTGCACACTTTATTACATGACACTTGCACACTTTCACACTCTACACACTTGCACACTTTACTACATGATACTTGGATTCATCCTACACATTGACACATACTTTAGGGTGTTAGAATCAAATCCTCTACATAGATATTTATTTTATTCTATAGTTAGGAGGAGGAGTTTCATTTGGTTTTGATAAGCATCTTCTATTTTTAGCTATTGTAAGGTTGATCATTTATAGGCTTAGTGGTTAGCGGTTTATTTGGCTTTCCAAACTATATAAGTCTTGTAATTATTGTTTTTATTTAATTTCAATGTGACTACTTTCACATTTGGTATCAAAGCGAGGAGGGGTCGAGGCACTAGAGTTATCTCGAGAGTGGACAAGTGGATCGATAGGAGTCCACACAGCGAGTCTTCCTATCCATCACAGACCATGTGGTGGCCAAGTACAGACTGACCTGCAACTCAGACACGCATCTCTAGGCATGATGATGAGACATAGAAGATCATATATATAGATCGAGGATCTGTTGACAAACACGAATTTATTGACCAACACGTGGCAGACAGACCACTAGACTCACTGGACAGGCCTAAAGATCGATGCACTTGATGTGGCGGTCTACCACTGGACCTACGAACGAGGAGGACTCACTAATAGACTCAAGACTTGTATGACATAATTGACGAACACGTGACCTCACTAGACTACGCTAGTCAAGTAAAACATCGACCAGCTAGGCCCACACAGTGTGGCAGCCAGAGAGGTTGTCCACCATCGAGAAGTGTCATCCTCTCGGGTAGAGTCTTCTCGAGAGGAGACACCTCAATAGGTGCATATGTGCCTATTTAAACATCTATTTAGTTGTTCTCCCATGAATGTGGGATAATACTATTTTTTTTTAAATATGACCACTTCGACAGTCGTCAACCTAGTGTAAACTTAGCAATTTTTTGTTAACACTAGGGATGATCGATTCCAATTTTTTATGTTTGATGATCAACAGCACTACATTTTGGAACATTTGGCTGGATTACTTTCTTGATTTGGTCCTCATATTTTTTTGGATAAAACATTCTTCCTCTCCCTGACCGTCATGGCAGTTATATAACAACTATTTTTGTAGAAAAAATTTTAGAGAGATCGATGTTTTCAGCATTATTTTTAGTCCTGCATATGTCGCAGGCTTTGAGGGAGGGTTTTGCAGCTGGTGGTGAGGGTTGGCATTGACAGCAGGCTTCTTCGAAGGCATCATTGTTGCAGACGCTATTGCAGAGGAGTCATCCCCGAGTGAAGAAGCAGCAGCCAAGCTCCAAGAGGTGGTGCGGTGATCGAGCATTGGGTGAAGGAGCGGTGGTTGAGAGCTGCTTGTAAGCGCTCTCCCAGCTCAGGAAAACGATAAGGTGAGAGAGCCTCACCTTTGCTCATGGTAGGTGAACTACCACAGCTGGTTGAAGGCCAAGCGATAAGGCCCAGGGCCATAAGGTCGAGGGTTCGAAACCCTCCGACCCACCGAGAGGTAATATAAATTTTTTAAGTGGTCATTTTATTTTGCACATTTAATATTAATTTTATCATTTTTTTAATAATTTAATATTAATTTAATTAAAAAATCATTTTTAAAATTTTTAACGGTTTTTTAGTTAAAATTAAATTTTACTATTAATTAAACCTTTGATAATTTTTTTTTTTTTGCAATTAGATTATTTGTACAATTGCCTAAGAGGTAATATTTGTAGATGATTTGAACAATTTCTTGAGAGGTAATCTTTGTAACAAGCCCAAAAGGCTTTATAGGTGTTGATTTTTTGCTTTAAGAGGGGATAATTTTGCATCAAAGGGGGGTAATTTTGCAATCATTAAGTTTGTTATGATAAGATCAAACGGATGCTACTTTTCCCTTCATTCTCTTTTAGGGAGAGAAATCCCTGAAGCATTTTATGAAAGAGTGTGAGTGTATGGTTTGAATACCGTCTTTAGTCAGCTACAAAACGTTGTAATAGAAAACCAAATAGTACTTGACGCTGGTTACGACGATGATTCTGAAGACAACAATTCTTTTGATAGCCAACCTGAGGAGTCAGTATTTTTTGAAGTTGCACCACAGGAACCTGAAATCATCTGTCTTAGTGACAGTGATTCAGTTGAGCCAGTAGAGCTAGAACCTCATTAACCTAAAATCATAATTGTTAGTGAAGACAATTATTCAGTTGCTAATAATTTTGTCAATGAAGCAATAGGTGAATCTATGGAAGTAAAACAAGATATCTATGAGAGAATTGATTGAGTGAGGTTTGATTAAAATCTATAATTTACTTTTGCAAAGCATCGTGCATTGTTTGTATTGAAGAATAAAAGAAAGGTATTTCTTGTTTTTTGTTTGAACAATGGCATCAAATAATAATCTATCCATACCTGAGTTTAATGGGCTATATTATGAGTATTGGTCCATCAAAATGAGGACCTTACTCATTGGAAAAGGACTATGGTATGTAGTTGAATAAGGTTATGCAGAACCTTCAGATTGGACCACTTTGAGTGTAGCAGATAAGAAGACCAAAAAGGATACCCTAAATAACAATTCTTCTACCCTCTACCATCTCCAAGAAGCTTTGAAGAAGAGCATATTTCTAAGGATCATTTCCTGTTTATCAGCCCAAGAAGCATGGAAAGCCTTGAAAGATAGTTATCAAGGTAGTGATCAGGTGAAGCAAGTGAGGCTTCAAATTTTGAAGAGAATTTTTGAAAACTTAAAAATGCAAAATGATGAAAATGTTGGTGATTATTGCATTAGAGTGAAATACATTGTAAACAAAATGTAAACCCTTGGAGATGACATCAAAATAGTAGTAGTGGTGAAGAAAGTGTTAAGGACACTTCTTCCTAAATGGAATCATATAACTATAATTATTGAGGAGTCAAAATATCTTTCTAATCTATCTTTTGATGCTCTAATTGGTTCCTTGATGTCTCATGAAGAAATATTACAAGGTTCTTCTTCAACAAGTTATGGAGGTGATGACAAATATTTCTCATCCAATGAGGGTGTAGGAATATGTCAAGGAAGAGGACAGAGGAGAGGTAGAGGAAGAAGCATCTCAAGAGTTGGAAATCAAGCAAGAGGTGGAAATCAAGCAAGAGGTGGCAATCAAGGAAGGAGTGGAAATCAAGGAAGAGGAGGTGACAAAACAAAGAAATTTTGTTTCAATTATGGCAAGCTTGGTCACTTTGCTAAATATTGTTGGTCCAAGACTTCTCAAGGTGGAAGAGGTCAATATGGCAACTATGGTGAATAAGAAGGAACTTCAAATTTGTTTCTTACTTATGGAAAATAAAATCAAAGTATAAATGAATCTTGGATCTTGGATACTGGTTGTTCTAATCACATGAGTGGCAAAGAGGAGCTCTTTGCTACAATGGATTCCACCTACAAATCTATAATCAAGTTGGGAGATGACAAAGCTCTACAAGTTGCAGGTATTGGAGCCATGGAGGTTCCAAAAAAAGAAGGCACCAAGAAGGTAAATGACATCTATTACACCCCCAAACTCCAACATAACTTGCTTAGTGTTGGACAAATAATGGAGAAAAATTATAGGCTTGTTTTTTATGAAGGCAAATGTGTAATTTTTTATAAGAACAATTGTAATAGAGTTGTTACCCAAGTACTTATGACAAAGAATAGGTTATTTCCTCTTAAGTTTTGGGAATAAGGTGGTGCTCAACTCACTAGTATTGCTATATAAAATCCAAGTGTACTTTGGCACTTGAGATATGGTCATCTAAATTTTGTAAGCTTGAAATTGTTAACTTCTCAAGCTATGGTGTGTGGACTTCCAAAAATTGATGAACACAAGGAGGTTTGTGAAGGGTGTGCCTTGGGAAAGCACTCTAGATCCAAGTTTCCAAAATGACAAGCATGAAGAGCTAACTATCCACTCCAATTGGTGCATTCAGACATTTGTGGTCCAATGCAAATAAAAATCATTGGTAACAATTCTTACTTTCTCACTTTCATTGATGATTTCTCTAGGATATGTTGGATCTATTTTTTGAAAACTAAAGATGAAGCTTTTGATTTTTTCATATATTTTAAAAATAATATAGAGAAACAAAGTGAGGTTGTTGTAAAGAGTCTAAGTACCGATAAAGGAGGAGAGTATTCTTCAAATGCATTTCTAAAATATTGTAAATATTGTGGAATAAAAAGGCAATTCACAACTGCCTACACCCCACAACAAAATGGTGTGGCTGAAAGAAAGAACTGCACTATAGTAGAAATGGCTAGATCAATGTTGCAAACTAAGCATCTAAGCAACATGTATTGGGCTGATGTTGTAAGAACTAGTGTTTACATTTTGAATAGGAGTCCTACTTCTAGTCTATATGGGATCACTCCTTATGAAGGATGGTATGGAAAAAATCCAAATGTAAATCACTTTAAGGTTTTTGGTTGTCTTGCATATGCCCATATTCCTGATGAGCAAAGAAAGAAACTTGACCCCAAAATTCAAGCATGTATTTTTTTTGGATATTGTGAGTCTTGCAAAGAATATAGGCTCTACAATACCAAAAAACATAAAATTGTACTTTCTAGGGATGTAATTTTTTATGAAGGGGGAGAATGGGATCATCAAAAACTTTTTTTTGATGATGGATATCATGATGCAAGTTCCTATCAACTGCAGCAAGTGCTGCCCAAAAATAGAAAGGAAGTCCTCCAAGCCCAAGTATGAGTACTACTTCAAGTACACCAGATGCTACTCCAAGTCCTTCTCCACAAATATCAGTAAGTTCTTCACCAATGGATATTTATTCTCCATAAATAGGTAAAAGAACACTTCAGCACCATCCATATTTTCAAATTTTGGATAAGAATTTCCAAAAAATATGCACTAGAATTCAAGCTAGTAAAATGAATGCAGTTTTAAAAGGACCTGAAAATCTGCATATGTATGGTGATGATGACTCCCAAGAAACTAAGGGAGATGTAGTCAATTATACTTTAATGACTAATATAGAGCTAGAGTCATCTAGACATGATAAAGCATGCACTCATGATGTATGGCAGCAAGCCATGAAAGAGGAAATAACCTCTATAAAAAAGAATGATACTTGAGAGCTAGTAAAGCTTCCTAAGGGTAAAAAATGTGTTGGATGTAAATGGGTCTATAAGATCAAATTCAATGCTGATGGAAGTATTGAAAGACACAAGGCAAGACTTGTAGCAAAAGGCTTCACTCAAAAGTATGGGATTGACTATGAGGAGACCTTTGCTCCTGTTTCTAGACAGGAAACTATCAGATCAATACTTTCCTTGGCTGCCCATAAAGGATGGAAAATTTAGCACATGGATGTAAAGAGTGCCTTTCTCAATGGGTACTTGAATGAAGAGGTTTTTTTGCAACAACCTCAAGGTTTTAAATAACAAGGTAATGAGAACCTTGTCTACAAACTAAAAAAAACTATATGGCCTCAAGCAAGCACCAAGGGCACGGTACTCACGTATTGATGGCTACTTTCAAGAGTATGGATTCACTCGGAGCAAAATTGAACATACTCTCTACTATATGAAGCAAGGTAAATACATTCTCATTGTATGTTTATATTGGGATAATTTAATATTCATGGGTAGTAGTACCAGGATGAATAAGGAGTTCAAACACTCCATGATGAAAGAATTTGAAATGAAATATCTAGGCTTAATGCATTACTTCCTAGGCATGAAATTTCATCAAAAAGATAAATGGATCTTCATATGTCAACACAAATATGCTCAAGATATGATTAATAAATTTTCTATGGAGCAATGCAAGCCTGTTGCAACTCCCACGAGTCATGGGATCCAATTGAGCAAAGATTATGGAGCACCAAAAGTTGACATGACCACTTATAGGAGCATGGTTGGGAGTCTAATGTTCCTCACCAACACAAGGCCGAATATTCAATATGATGTTTCTCTTATTTCAAGGTATATGGTTGATCCATCATAACTTCATTTTCAAGAAACTAAGATAATTCTGAGATATGTAAAAGGTACATTGGATTTTTATATCCATTACCACAAATGTAATTCTGTAAAATTAGTTGGCTTTAGTAATAGTGATTGGGACAACAATATAGATGATATAAAATCCACTTCATGGAATTTTTTTAGTCTTGGATCAAGACTAATTACATGGAGTTCCAAAAAAGCAGACTATTGTAGCATTTTCATCTACTGAAGCTGAGCATATAGCAATAACACATGCTAGTACTCAAGCTCTATGGCTGATAAAAATCCTTGAAGAAATTGGAAAGTAAAAAAATGGTCCTACAAGATTGTACTGTGACAATATGAGTGTCATCAAATTGGCACATAATCCCATCCACCATAGCAGGTCAAAACATTTTGATATAAAGTGTCACTTCATTCGAGACATGGTGGAGAAATAGGTAGTTGATCTTCAACATTACAGCACTTTGGATAACATGGTGGATATCTTCACCAAAGGGGTTGCTAAAGCTCAATATATAAAGTTGAGAGACTATATTTTCAGCTCTATCAACTATAAGGGGGAGAATTTTATAATAAAATCCTCTATGTAGATATTTATTTTGTTCTATAGTTAGGAGGAGGAGTTTCATTTGGTTTTGATAAGCATCTTCTATTTTTGGCTATTGTAAGGTTGATCATTTATAAGCTTAGTGGTTAGCGGTTTATTTGGCTTTCCAAACTATATAAGCCTTGTAATTATTGTTTTATTTAATTTCAATGTGACTACTTTCACATAGGGAAAATATAAATCACACACACTAAACTAATAACCTACACTCTAATCTAATATTTATAAATATACAATTATACCATGGGGATACTTTAGCATCTACCAAATAATTTAATATTCTCAAACACCCAATTGCATTATATTATTTGATTTTTGAATACTTTAGTCTTCAATATCTGATTCTCGTCTTTGTCCTTTAGTTTTGGTTTTGGCTTTGCTTTAGGTTCTAATGTTTATTTGTTAACCTACTTCTTGTAGTATTGATTAGAATTTCTTTATGATCATAAAAATATTGTAACATATCCATGATCCTATTCCAATCCGATTTCTTGATCCATCCATAGTGCACTTCAATTTTATTTTTATTATCTATCTTTTGTTTGGTCTTCTCACAAAGTCTACAATTATAGAATGATTTAGATTTCAACGTAGACTTTTTATCTATTTCTATAGTTTTTTTTTCAACTACTTTAATTTCATTATCTAAAACATAAGTGACATTATCAATTTTTGGATGATCTTCATAATTATCTTGAATTTGGCCTTCAACTATAATCCTTACTATAAGGGCTTTAATTTTAGCTTCTTCTATCACTTGAACCTCGTTAATTTCCTAGATGAAATTTTCCTTTTGATTTTTTTCTCTTGGTTGATGTTGTTGTTGTTGTTGTCCATATTGGTATTGAGGCTAATATTGCCTTAGCTAAAATTTTTAAAAAGGTCTATTCATTTGGTTTCCTTATTTCAAAGAATTTTATGCACAAAAATTTGTAGTATGACCTTTTTTATTGCATATGTGACATTATATTTGTTTCTATTTAGGTTGAGACTATAATGATGCTATATTGCTACTTGGTATATTTTTCTTTGATATAAAGATATTACTAGTCATTTAATCCGTGACTAAAATTTCCACCTCATACTCTTGAAGTGAATTTACTAATTCATCAAAGGTGTTTGTCTCATTTAACACTTGAAGTGAAGTGACTTCACACAGTTTTTGAAAGTGCTCTTAATGTAACTTGGAAAAGAAGCTTGTCTTCTAATTTTTCTCCCATATTTAATAATTTAGACTTTAATATGTTATTCTTTGAAGAAAGAGTTATATATTCTCTCCACTATTAACCTTAACCTTTAATAAATATAATTATAATAGCAAATGCAATATAGTTGCTTTATTATTTTCTTTAAATATTGTGTATTATTCTTTTCAAGCATCTATAAAAGTCTTTGTTTCACTTATGTATGGTTGTATTCATCAATTATCCTAAATGTAATCAACATAAGGGCTTTTGCATCATTTTCTTCAAAAAAAAAATCTCTTTCTTCATCAGACTTGTTCTTTGTTCCATTCACTATATCCCAAAGTTTTTCAACAATGAGAATTGATTTCATTTTGTTTTTCCATGATGCAAAATTAGTTCCTTTTAGAAATTGTGATTCAAAAAGCAAAATATTACTATTTGACATAATGAAACTCATTTAACTATCAAATTTATCAACTTCTTATAACTCCCACAAACTAATCAAATTTCAATTCAAGCTTTAATCAAGCAATATTCAAATTTTTAATCAATCAAATTTCTTCTATCTTCTATCAATTTTTCAATCAATTATCAAATTTAATTAATCAATCCTTGTCACTCTAAATCAATTTTTCATTCAATATTAATTTTTCCTAAAGTCAAATAAAATATTATCCATCTTACATCTCCTATTAAATAAATAAGGCTTAAATAAAAATTTCAATATCCTCCTTATTACTCCTATAGAGTGTGCCCAAAATATTTTATAAATATTTCATCCAAAGTTATGATCTTACCTTATTAATAGTTGCACCCTGGTCAAACTATGTCAGGTGGTCAAACATGTTCATAGATGCTTAAATTTTTCCAAGGCATTCACGAATCAATGTCAAACATTTCACTAGCTTTATAAATGTTATAGCTACCTTCACTGGTTCACACACTTTTGCTCTTCTCATACAATTTTAAATGGTATTTAAAATTATTTTAATGCTCCTTCAATGGATCTATGACACTCTGGTGCTCTAATATTCTAAGCTCTTGGCTCAGGATTTAAGGTGCTTAAGTCTTCTTCACACTTGGCTCAGTCTCTTCTATGTTTTAATTCTTCAACAGACCTCTTCAATACTTTGGAGTACAACTCTAGCTCTTTACTCATATTAATTTATCTTGAACGTTGCTCACAAGATTTGTTATCCTCTAGTTTGAACTTCAAACTTTCAATTTGGCTTCTCTACTCTTTATGTGTGGTGGCTTCCACCAATAATTTTGCTCCTTATTTTTGTTGACTTGGCTATTTTATTTTACATCTTTCAACTTTTAGTAGTCTAACTTTAATCACCAACAAACTTTGTGGCTTATTTTCTCTAGTTCAATAATTGTAGCATTTATCTTATATTCAACATGATGAATTTTATTTTGTGGTGATTTCATAAATAATATTTTAGACTTAGGGTGAAATATAAACCCATTCTTTTTCAACTTCTTAATACAATCTTCCTCAAGCTTTCTAAATATGAAATCAACCCTTTCTTTTATCTTTTCCTCGATGTACTATTAACCAAATTCATACTTGAATTTCTTCTCACACAAAGTGAGGATTTATGGCTTTGATACCACTATTGGCTTTTTAGCTAAATTTAATTATAGGTCCCAATATCTAAGATCTTAAACAAACTCAATATTAGAGTATTCAATATCTCTAATCAATATCAATGAACATAACATTCATGAAATAACAATAATAATATAACACAATGAACAAATTTATTGTATTATTGATGAATCAAATATACAATATCTTTTGTATTATAAATGTTCAATATTTCTTAAATACAATAAATGGATCTTTATCTCCATAATATAACCTTAGAAGATGACTCTTCAATATTTTACTATTGTTGTTTTCATATATCTAGGAGATGCATCATTTCATATTCCACACATAAGACAAATCTCTCATGTATCTTGTCTTTACATCTTGCCACATATATATGACTCTTCACTTGTATACTTGACACCTACAAATATGACTCTTGACTATTTTATATAAAACATTACATAGTCTTACATATTACACACTTGCACACTTTATTACATGACACTTCCACACTCTACGCACTTGCACACTTTACTTCATAATACTTGGAATCATCCTACACATCGAATCATTCTTTAGGGAAAATATAAATGACACATCCCAAACTAATAACTCACACTCTAATATATATTTACAAATGTACAATTGTACCATGGGGGTAATTTAGCATGTACAAAATAATGTAATATTTTTTAACACTTCATTATTTTTAGTCTTGCCTAGGCCTTGTCATTCCCAATAAAGCACTATTCCAAAATGATTTCTATAGACCACTCAAATTGTAACTCTACCTAGATTACCTTTTACAGCTCCATTAATATTAATTTTAATCCAGTCTTTTGGGGGTTCCTTTCAACTAGCTTTATCCTATCCCTTATACATGTCAACTTCATTCTCCATCATCCCTATATCAACTTAATTTTCCTCTTTAGCATATACTACCATAGTTTCCTTGACTTTGCTCCAAATAACTTGCCATATGTCATCCAAGGGTGAAACGGTTTCTCTAAAAATTCTACCATTTTTTATAACCATAATTACCACCAAATAAAATTTAATTCAAGCTTCCACCTTATATGAATAGCTTTAAATTTAAATATTCCTCTCTTATATATTTCCCAAATATTAATCTAGTTTAGATCACCATTGACTCATTTTATAAGCAAAGAATCATCTCTCCTAGATTTGGCATGTGAACAAGCACTTAAACATCAGGTGGTTAAGTGTTTTCTCACTTTTATAGCATAGTACACACCAGGATGGGCCAACAATTCTCCTATGTCTAAAATTATCAAAGGTAAAAATTCCATTATGCATGAACTATCAAGTAAAGAAGTTTACTTTTTGCCAACCCTTGGATTGCCAAATATTTCTCTAATTTTCAATCCAATATGCATGAGGAAGAGTTTCTATAAGGATAATTTTAATCCATCCTTCAAAATGTAGTATCCAAGGATCCCGTAGCCCCATGCTAATTCATTCTTCTCATACCTACCTATAATACATCTTTTAACCAGGATTTTAGTCATGATGGGTGCCAATTCTAGAGGGATTAAAATTGTCCACTTGTCCAAAATGATACTTAAACATATAATCCTCCAACTGATTAGTTTTGAAATAGCTTTTAATCTAGTTCCAATCCCTACTTTTCAAGGTTGTTTTTATTGGTTGTAATTTTAGAAATTCAACAATGATAAGTGATATTTATCCCATGAGTCTATCAAAAATTTAGCCTTCTTTCATCCAAAGAAAAATGACTCACCTCATGTTAAAAATCCACTGAATAAAGAAGTTGGCTAGGAGATCCACCTTTAGTAAAGCTTTCTATTCGATGCTTTATTATTTAGCTTCAGTATTCTTAGGTCCAAGTCTTCTTTTTCCTTAGGATGGCTTACCTTCTTCTAGCCTACAAACTAATATTTCCTCTCTTATTTTACTCCTCCCTTTAAAAATATTCTAGCCATCTTGTCCAACTCTTTCCATATGGTATGTGGAGCAACACTAATAAAACAATTGTAGATTGACATGGCCTAAATAATTGACTACAAAAAAATTAATCTACGCCCAAATTTTAACCATTTATGAGGTCAAAAATTAATTCTCTCTTTGATACAATCTAAAATATTCCTCTAGATAACTATCTTCAATTTCTAAAAATGCATAGGGATCCCCAAATAGACCATTGGGAGAGAAGTCCTTATGAATCTCGAGATCTCTAGAATCATATCCTAAAGCCTTGGTCAAGATTGAAGAAGACCATTTTAAAAAAAAATTATCATTGATGACTTGATTTATGGCCCTAAGATAAACATTAAGAGTATCTATAATCATTCTTGCTTCCCTAAAGTTGACCACTTCCATCAATCTTATGTCATCCACAAACTGTAGGTAAATCAAAACATCCTCACCCACCTTGATACTTGTGAGCAAACCTTACTATCTTCTTCTCAAGATAAGTTTACCCGAGCCTTTAGCCAATGTGATAAAATATAAAGGGAACAAAGATATCCCTGACAAAAGCCTATGGTAGCTCCAAATGGTTACAAGGTAATACCATTTATTAACACTAAGTATATCATAGTAGAGACACAACTCATGACCCATATATCCAATACTGAGAGACATTGAAGGCTTTCATGATCCTTGCAAGTAGCTCCACTCCACCCTATCATAAGCCTTTGACATATCTAATTTTATGGATATTCCTCTATTGCTATAATTTTACACTATGTATATTTCTTCCTAAGATAGAATCACACCATCCAAGATCTTCCTACCCTCCATAAAACCCCTTATTTTGAGCAAAAAATGTTATCTAGGATAGATTTTTAGGCATTCAACCATCACCTTCATGATTATTTTGTATATTTTATTGCATAAAGTGACACGTATATAATTTAAAATATGCAAACCTTCCTCCCTTGTCAAAATTAAGGTAAAAAAAAAAATATTTAATGCTTTAAGCATTCTTTTACTACCCTAAACTCCTTTATGATATCTATTACATCCTCCTTTAAGTTATCCTCAAAGGTCTAAAATAACTTGATTAGGAAGCCATTTCGACCTGATATTTTTCTTGTACTCATTCCAAATACTACCTATTTTAGGTCCTCTCTATCAATGGGTTTAAGCAAATCTTGGTTTTTTTCTTTAGAGATGATAGAGGAAATGGCATCAAGAATTTCTTTGTGAGCCTCTTCATCCTCCATCAAATCTTCCTTAAACAATTTAGCAAAATAATCCATTGAATGAGAATGCATACCTAGGATTGTATCAAAGGAGATATTGTTCTCATCCTAAAGATTTTTTATCTTGTTCATATGTCTCCTAGCACAGGTTTCCTAATATAAAAATTTAGTGTTTTTATCCTCTTCTTAAAACCAAGTGGTTTTGCTCTCTATTTCTGCTAGATCTCCTCTTGGTTGCCAATGTCCTATACTACTTTGTACAACTTATCATCCTCTTCTTTGAGCTACTCAATAATTGTTCTCTCCTTGAATATTTTCTTTACCTCATTCCATATGACCTCCAAAGGAGCTCTTTGGGCTTGGAATTCTGACTTGTTAGATCACCTCCACCATTTTAGTTGATCCTTGACATAGTGAAGTTTCTTATCAAAGTTAAACATTGTTATCCCATATTTTGAGTGTCCTTCTTCCCACCATTGTAGAATTTTCATCCAAAGTATCTCCTTTTATAACCAAAAGTTTTCAAATCTAAAAAATTTTTGGTGTTACCCTATCCTGATCCTCCCTTTGATAGACTAGGGAAGTCATTTGAGACTGGACCCTTAAAAATCTTAAATTTTAGATTCCATTTCATAAATGCCTCCTTAAAACTAGAAAATGGTCTAATTTCACCTTCCTACTATGTGGCTTCCTCATCTTATTTGACTATGTATAGCTAGTTCTGTGGGCATATTCTAATTTTATTCATTTATTCTATATTCAAAAACTTGCACATATATATATAGAACGTAAGGAAGGTGAGGAAGGAGGTTGGAGAAGGAGGAATGGAATACGATAGAATAGGGAGAGGAGAGAATATCGAAAGAGGAAAAATAAAATCTTGCCGACAATTAAACCTTGCCGACAAACACCGTTGTTTTCACACTGAGCCTAGAAAAACCAGATATTTCTAAGCCTTAACCCTCTTCACACTTGCAACACTCTCCCCCTTAAAGTTGAGAGGACTGACTAGACAGTCTCTCAGCTTTATAAATTGAGCTTTAGTCATCGCTTTGGTGAAGATATCTGCAACATTCTCCAAAGTGCGGTAGAATTGAAGCTCAAAAATTTCTTGCTCCACCATATCTCGGATGAAGTGGTACTTCATATCAAAATGTTTTGTTCTACTATGGTGGATTGGATTGTATGCCAACTGAATGGCACTAATGTTGTCGTAGTAGATTCTGTTCTGACCACTTTGTTGTTCTCCAATCTCTTCCAACACTTTTCTCAACCATAACACTTGAGTACTAGCATATGTGACTGCTATATACTCAGCTTATGTAGAGGACAAAGCTACTACAATCTACTTTTTGGAACTCCATGTTATTAGTCCTGACCCTAGACTATAACAGTTCCCTGAAGTTGATTTCTAGTCATCAATGTTGCTGCCCCAATCACTATCACTAAAGCCTACAAGCTTGATAGTGTTACATTTATGGTAATGGATTCCAAAATCCCATGTACCCTTTACATATCTGAGAATTCTCTTAGCTGCTTGCAAATGCATCTTAGAAGGGCTAGCCATAAATCGAGAGACAAGAGAAACAACATACTGAATCTCAGGTCTAGTGTTGGTGAGAAACATCAAACTCCCAACCATGCTTCTGAAAGTGGTCACGTCAACTTTTGGTGCTCCATCATCTTTGCTTAATTGGATCCCATGTCCAACTAGAGTTGCAACTAGTTTGCAATGCTCCATAGCAAACTTCTTGATCATGTCCCGAGCATACTTATGTTGACAGATGAAGATCCTTGTATCTGACTGATGAACCTCCATTCCAAGAAAGTAGTGCATTAAGCCAAGATCCTTCATCTCAAACTGCTTCATCATGGAGCACTTGAACTCCATATTCATTTTTTCATTACTACCCATGAATATGAGATCATCCACATACAAGCAAACTATGAGGATGTCATTACCTTACTTTAGGTAGTAAAGGGTGGGTTCATTTCTACTTCTGGTGAGCCCAAAATCTTTGAAGTACCCATCAATGCATGAGTACCAAGCTCATGGTGCCTGCTTGAGGCCATAGAGTGCCTTTTTCAGTCTGTAAACAAGGTTCTCCTTGCATTTCTCTTCAAATCCATGTGGTTGCTCAAGATACACTTCTTCTGTCAAGTAACCATTGAGAAATGCACTCTTTACATCCATGTGTTGGACTTTCCAACCTTTGTGAGCAGCTAAAGCAAGAACTATTCTGATGGTTTCCTGTCTGGCTACAGGAGCAAATGTCTCTTCATAATCAATACCATACTTCTATGTAAATCCTTTTGCAACCAATCTTGCTTTGTGCATTTCAATGCTTCCACCAGCATTGAACTTGGTCTTGAAGACCCATTTGCATCCAACACATTTCTTTCCTTTAGGAAGCTCTACGAGCTCCCAAGTGTCATTGTTTTTATAGAGGTTATCTCCTCTTTCATAGCATCTTGCCATATTTTTTGAGTACATGCCTTCTCATAACTAGAAGGTTCAAGTTGTGCACTAGTTAACAAGGCATAGTTAACTATATCTCCCCAAGGTTCTTGGGAGTCATCATCACCATACAAATGCATATTTTCAAGTCTTTACAAGACTGAACTCATTTCACTAGCTTAACTTCTAGTATATATTCTTTGAAAGTTTTTATCCAACATCTGATAAGATGGATGATTCTAGAGTGTTCTCTTGCCTCTGGATGGAGAATCAATATCCATTGGTGAGGAATTGACCGACCTTTGAGGAGAAGGACTTGGTGAAGAAGTTGAACTCGAAGATGAACTTGGGCTTGTTGGAGGAGACTTCTTACCTTTCTACGATGATTGTTGTTGCACCTGTTTAGAAACTGCATCATTGGATTCATCATCATTGAATATTTGGGGCTTACCCCATTCTCCCCCTTCATCAAAAATCACATCCCTAGAAAGCACAATCTTTCAAGTCCTAGGATTGTAGAGTCTATAAGCTTTTGTGTTCTCACAGTACCCTACAAATATGCATGCCTGACTCTTTGGGTCAAGATTTTTTCTCAGCTCATCAGGAATATGAGAATATTCCAGTGAACCAAACACTCAAAAATGCTTGAAATTTGGTTTCTTACCATACCATGCTTGGTAAGGAGTTTTCCATTTCAAACTTGAAGTAGGGCTTCTATTCAAAATATACACACTAGTCCTGGCTGCATCTGCCCAATACATATTACTCAAATGCTTCATCTAAAGCATAGATATTGCCATCTCTATAATGGTGTGGTTCTTTCTCTCAACCACACCATTCTACTGTGGAGTGTAGGCAGCAGTGAACTGCCTCTTTATTCCATGTTTTTTACAAAAATTCAAAAATTCATTAGAGGAGTATTCTCCTCCTTTATCTGATCTCAAACACCTAACAAAATATCCACTCTCATTTTCAACTCTTGTTTTAAAATCTATGAAGCAATCAAATGCTTCATATTTATGCTTCAAAAAATATATCCAGCACATTCTTGAAAAATCATCAATAAAAAGAAGAAAGTACAATTTTTTACCAATGCTTTTAGTTTGCATTGGACCACAGATGTATGAATGCACTAGTTGGAGTGGATAACTGGCCCACCATGCTTGCCCTCATGGAAACTTGGTCCTGGCATGCTTGCCCAAAGCACAACCTTCACAGACTTCTTTATTATCCTAAACTTTAGGAAGTCCGGTCACCATCGCTTGAGAGGTTAACATCTTCAAACTAGAAGAATTTAGATGACCGTATCTCAAGTGCCACAACACACTTGGATTTAAAATAGCAACATTTTCTAATTGATCTCCCCCTGGCTGACCAAACCTTAAAGGGAATAGCCTATTCTTTGTCATTGGCACTTGTGTAATAATTCTATTACTATTATTTTTATCAAAAATGGTGCATTTACCCTCATCAAAAAGTAACTTGTAGTTCTTTTCTAACATTTGACCAACACTTAAAATATTGTGTTGGAGATGGGGTGTGTAATAGATATCACTTACTTGCTTAACACCTTCTTTAGTTGGAACCACCATGGCTCCAATGCCTTCAACTACCAATGACTTGTTGTCCCCCAACTTGATGCTATATTTGTAGGAAGAATCCAGGGTAGCAAAGAGTTCTTCTTTGCCACTCATATGATTTGAACACCCAGTGTCCAAAATCCAAGTGTCATTCATATTCTGATCTGACTAGCCATATGAGAGAAAGAGATTTGTGGTCCCTTCCTCTTCTCCAAAATTGCCATACTCGATTGCTCCGGTCGTTGTTGCTCCCTTGTGAAGGTCGCTTTGACCAACAGTCATGAGCATAGTGGCCAGGTTTGCCACAATTGTAGCAAACTTGCTTTGACTTGTCATTTCCTTTTCCTCAGCCTGGATGCTTTCCTCTATTCTATTTTTTGCCTCTATTCTGACCTCCACCTCTGTTTGAAGATCCTCCTCTGCTTGGTGTTCCACCTCATGGACTATTCTTGCCTCTTCCTCTATACTGACCTCTACCATGACCTCTACATCTTCCTTCTTGTGAAGCAAAGGCTTTATCATCTCCTCCATGGCTAGTGGAAAGAGTGTCCTGCAATATTTCTTCATGTGAAAGAAGAGAACCAATCAGTGCTTCAAAAGAAAGAGTAGTTAAATATTTTGACTCTTCAATAATGATTGCTACATGATTCCACTTCGGAATATGTGTTCACAACACTTTCTTCACCATAACCTCAGGCTTAACATCTTCACCTAGAGTGACCATTTTATCTACTATCGCTTTAACCCGCACACAGTAGTCTCCTACTTTCTCATTTTCTTGCATTCTGAGATTTTCAAAATCTCTCTTCAATGTTTGAAGTCTAACCTGTTTTACTTGATCACTACCTTGAAATCTTTCTTTCAAAACTTTACACAGGATGCTATTCTAGGAAAGATACTTTTATCTAGGGCTGCTTGTAAATAGTTCAGGGAAGAGGAATTATTTTTCTAGGCTTCTTTTCTAGTTTTTTTATCTGCAGCACTCAAAGCTGCCCATTCAGTAGTTGTGGGTTCTATATACCCTTCTATTACAATATCCCATAAACCTTTTCCTATTAACAAAGTTTTCATCTTTATTGACCAGTATTCATAATCACTACCATTGAACTCAGGGATTGGTAGACTAGTATTGGATGCCATTTTAGAAAGTAGACTTTATTTCAATTGCAAGCAAGTAGTACAAAGAAGTACAAAATAGATCACTGATTTAAATCAAATCTAGCCTTTTTAATTCTCTCACTGATTTATTGCTCCTCTTGTTGTGGATTACCCAGTATTGGATGCCCAAAATTGTCGACAATGGAATCCTCGTCGTCACTGATGACAATGATTTTAGGGGCTGGTCCTGGCTCTGGCTCTAGCTCTGGCTCTGGATCTGGCTCCAGTTCTAGATTAGGAGAGTGTGGTGTATAGCTCTCACATGATTCTATTTCAGGCACTGCAGGTGTATAACTATCACTTGATTGTCCTTCAGGTGCTTCTTCAACCATATCAAACTCTTCTATTCTTTTCCCAAAGATATTGTCCTCTGAGTCAGCCTCGTATCCATAATCAGGCTTCCTTTGGTGGGCTATGACCGCATTTTCTAATTGATTGAAAACTATATGCAAACCATATCTCCAAACTTTTTTGTCAAACCATTCGGCGTTCTCCCTTTGTAAAAGAGAACAAAGAGCATGATAGAATCTGGTTGATCTGATCATCTACTCATCAATGCAAAAAACAACTTCATTGCTCTAAGGTTAAAATTTTCACCCTTTTGCAGCCGCTGAGGCTATTACAAAACAAATATTTAACCTTGAACGGGGTTCCAAGGGGCAGCGCCCCTGGCGTGCCACCCCCGTCACGAGACGGGGAGTCCAAAAAATTTTGGAGGTGCTAAACGGGCGTTCCGGAAGACTTCCCATCACTTTTCTAGGTTCACAATATGCAAATTTTCACTTTCCACTTTTCACAATTTTTCTCCAAAAAAAAAGGTTTTCAAATTTTTTTATAAAGCCCTTTTTTTTAATTTAATAATCAATAATGCTTTTAATAAATTAAAAATAACTATATTAATAAAATAATTAAAAGCATTTATTTGAAAATTAAATTCAATTTAAAAGAAACTTTAATAATAAAAAAATTAATAAAACCTTTTTTTAAACCTTTTATTATTCCGACGGGTTTTGAACTCATGACCTCATGCAAGCTAACGAGCACCTTTGCCACTACACCACGTGACTCCTATGAAAACAAATCCGCCCGCTCTCCCTCTTAAGGCTCCTTCGTGGTGATAACCACAAAAAAAAAACTTTGATTTTCCTAACCCGATGGGATTCGACCCCGGGTCTTCTCCTTTCCTGGTGGAAGGTTTTAACCGCTAGCCCACGGTTGTCGGTTGAGACAATAGAGGCACGAAAGCCTCTATAACATCAAGTGGCGGCGATTTTTTTTTTTTTTTAATTGAACTTAATATCCCACATTCACCGTGTGTGGGGAAATTTGGGGTTGAAAAACCCCAATGAGACTATGAAAAATCGATTGCCTTCGGGAAATCGACGTCGTCTCCTTTTTCCGCTTCTTTAACCAATGACCGCCCTCCTTGCTGCCAGCTGTGTCACCACATCGATCCATGTGCCACTACCACATGTCCTTGTCAGTCTGCCTTAGCTATTTGCTTTCAGCTATCCCTGATAGCTCCTCGAAATGCATACTACATCTGTTCTCAGTTCACATGCCACACTCTCTATCTTTCACTCTGTCTCATCGAGCGTGCCTCTGACCTTGGCTCTGATACCAAATTGTGGGCGTATTCTAATTTTATTCATTTATTCTATATTCAAAAACTTACACACATATATATATATAACGTAAGGAAGGTGAGGAAGGAGGTTGGAGAAGAAGGAGGAAGGGAATACAAGAGAATAGGGAGAGGAGATAATATCGAGAGAGGAAAAATAAAATCTTGTCGACAATTAAACCTTGCCGACAAACACCGTTGTTTTCACACTGAGCCTAGAAAAACCAGATATTTCTAGGCCTTAACCCTCTTCACATTTGCAACAAGTTCTAGGGCATTTAATATCCACCAAGTGTAATACATGAGCATGGATAATCATGGGTCGATTCCCTATGTCTAAAACCAAAGTTCCCCCTTTCATGATGTTTGGATGATAGTTTAACATTAAAATTCCCAACAACAATCTATTCTATCTCCTCCCTCGAGGCTCTCATTTTATAAACCATTCTCCATTGATGAATATGTCCATTTAAGTTTTAAATCCTATAGAATTTATGGTTAAAACCTACTTAGTTGTCACATTGTTCCTAAAATAGGATGTGAGGACACCCCTCCAAGCTATATGCTCTATTATTGTCCATTCAAGAGAGTTCCAAAATGTAAATATCCCCCTAAGGCTCCTTGGGCAACCACTTCCATATGACTAGCACTCCTCCAAAGTCTATTTACTTTTTCATACATGAGATCCAATGATATTTCGATATCTTGGATAAGAAAAAAATATGTTTTACTTTTCTCTGTGTCTTCATACAAAATATTAATGGGTTCTTCTATGCAAACCCATAATATTTCATGATTGTATAATCATTGGTTACCTTGAGACTAGTAAGATTCTATTGTCCTCATCAATCCCTTAGTGACCAATTTGTCTCCTTGAGATGCTATCAATTTCTTATTTAATTTGTCTACCCACTCCTTGAGAGTTTTTATTCTTTGTTAGCTTTTGAAGCTAGATACGTAAGATTAAATAATCATAAGATCTAAAATAAAGTTTCAATATGAAATATATGATAATGGCAAAACACTAAACATATAAAACTCATAAAAAAACTTCAAAAATAACTCATATAAATACCACTAACAAATACTCACAAAAATTGTATATCAATTGAATAAAGATATCAAATACACCATACTTCTACACACTCCATCTTATCTCTATATGTTACTATATCTCTCATACACACTCATAGACACATATATAATGGAATGTGACTCTTTATATGGAGCACTCTTGGCCTTCACTCTTCTAGAGACTCTTCATCTTTCTATTCTATGGACTCATGTGCACATGGACTATTATGCACATTTACATTACCAAAATACTTTGCACACTTATACCAAATCTAATCTAGGGCTCTCTTTCCTAATCTAAATATGTACCCAAGGTGATACATTAGCATATACCAAATAATGTAATATATTCCAACACCCCTCTATATTACATTATTTGGTTATTAAAAACTTTAGTCTTCAATATGGATCTTCATCCAATAGGTACTTGTCATCTTGTTTAGGTTCATGTTCTTCTTTGATCTGTAGATGTTCCTAGAGTGCAATCTTTTGTTATCCTCTCATTTTTCTTCATCTAAATCCTGTATTCCCCCATATAATTCCATAGTAGAATGGTTCGTTACTTTCTGTAGTATTTATCTCATAAAAGACATTCGTATTATCTTGAAACGTTACAAGCTCTTGTAAAAAACCAATAAAATCCAAAGAATATATTCCATTGTTGATTGATCTAGTAGCTTATATTTCATTTAGCTTTTTCATAAAACACTTATTTTTCTATTCACATATTTGAATTCTAATGTTCTTCTACTCTTAACTATTTTAGTTATTGAAATGAGGTTTGTTGTCAATCTTGGTATATACATTACATCATGTAATATAAAATGTTAGTGAGTTGCACTAGTTATTACACATCCATTTCCATGAAGTAGATATTTCTTTCCATCTGCTAACTTTAGATCAAAATTATTCGTAACTTCTAAATAGTCAAACCAATCTATATTTCTTGTCATATGATGACTTGATCTTAAGTTAATATACCAAATATCCTTATCATATTGAACAATAGAATTATCTTTTTGTGAAATGATTTTACACTATTTATAAGGATATTGTAGAGTGCTTTGTCTTTGCATATTATGATGATATATCCCTCTTGCTAATTTATCCATAATTATTTTACTTTGAGTAATACACCTTTCAATTCTTTGGACCTTTGTAGTTGACTACCTTATGATTCCCTAGTTTAGTTTATCAAACAAATATTTGATAAAATCTCAAATATTTATTTCTTCTTAGTTTCAAATGATATACTAAAGATAATTTCCAATTTTTGACTTTATGTTGACAACCTTTTATCTCCCTAATTTCAATATAATATTTCAATTCTATGTTTTGTAGAATACCTTGTATCTCCCTAGTTTTTTAATGATAATATGATTTTTCCAACTTCTATTCTTCAAAATAACACTTTTACTTTCCCTTTGTCAATTAATAATTTGGATGCAATTTCAATCTTTCAAGTCTTCAAATTTGTTTCTTCCAATTTTGAATTAGAGACTAAGTTATCAATGCAATTTTGCTTTTTCAAAAAATTCTATGTTAAATTCCTTTTATCTCTCAAGTTTCAAGAATATAATATCAATTCTAAATTTCATAAAACTATGTTGATGTTGAATTCCTTATAACTCTGAATATAGAAATTTAGACACTCTATAAAAGAATATTTGCAAGTTTTGTATTCCTAATTTGATGTAGGTTATCAAAAGCAAAATAAATAGTGGTTATCACCACTCCCCAAATCCCTTGCTCAAAGAAAACAAAATACCAAAATAAACAGTGATTATCATCATTAGGTATGAACAAATATCCCTGAAATCAAATAAAAGAAAAGAAAAGAGTCTTGAACTTGAATTCCTAGAATTCTCAGCATTTGACAAACCATTAGGTGATCCTCATTACAGTTTTTGTGGCATCAAGACTTCCTGGCAATGGCAGTATCCTTATGCATGATGATATTTCTATCACATTAGCTTTTTGCGTGTGTGCAGACCAATATTTGCATGTGGATGAGCTAGCTTTTGGTAGCCTATACTACCTAGTAGTCTAATCCAACTAAGTACAAAACCTAGGATCATGATATTCATAGGGTGATCTTCAGTACATATGGGTTGCGTTAATATCGTTTGGTACTGGGGTAATATTATGCTTATCACAAAATGAACTCATTTGTACACACAGGGATATTGAGTATCTTGGTCATCCTAGCAGATTCATGCCTCATCAAAAAGTCTTGCATAGTTATTATATAATTTTGACCAATTGACTAGAGTGTTTGAGTCTCATAAAAACCTCAAAGACATCCTACAATATCCTATCATTCATTCTATTTTATCATATATATGTTAGTTTTCATTTTTACAAACACATTACATAGTCTCATGATAACATTCCACATGAATTGATGAATTCTATACAGTCTATGGTGCTAACATAGTATGTCATATAGTATACATATTTCATCATCTATATCAATCAATCATCCATATCAATATGCATCCATGCAAATACATTAGCTTTTTGTGTGTGTGCAGACCAATGTTTGCATGTGGATGAGCTAGCTTTTGGTAGCCTATACTACCTAGTAGTCTAATCCAACTAAGTACAAAACCTAGGATTGTGATATTCATAGGGGGATCTTCAGTACATATGGGTTGCGTTAATATTGTTTGGTACTGGGGTAATATTATGATTATCACAAAATGAACTCATTTTTACACACAGGGATATTGAGTATCTTGGTCATCCTAGCAGATTCATACCTCATCAAAAAGTTTTGCATGGTTAGTATATAATTTTGACTAGTTGACTAGAGTGTTTGAGTCTCATAAAAACCTCAAAGACATCCTACAACATCCTATCATTCACTCTATTTTATCATATATATGTTAGTTTCCATTTTTACAAACACATTACATAGTCTCATGATAACATTCCACATGAATTGATGAATTATATACAGTCTATGGTGCTAACATAGTATGTCATATAGTATACATATTTCATCATCTATATCAATCAATCATCCATATCAATATGCATCCATGCAAATACATATCATCAAATAAAATCACCACATATGCATACATGATATACATCCATCATCATATCATAAAGTAAATAAACACATTGCATACATCTCATAAAACAATAAACACATGATGATAAACCATAGAAAAGCTCATATATATATATATATATATATATATATATATATATATATATATATATATATATATATATATATATATATATGTGTGTGTGTGGGGGGGGGGGGGGTAAAAAGATACATCATACTACTCGTGGGCTACAATAAAAGTAGATCCTCATACCTCACACTGCTAAACATCCAAAAATCTAAAAAGAATCACAAGAGCCTCAATCACCATGGTCATGCAAAACTGGTGCTACGACTTACACTCCCACCTGCATTCGAAGTCTGATGCAAATTCCCATACCCACTACCACTTGTCTTGTCTGCCATCCATCTAGATCTAGGTGCCTCCATAATAGTTGAATACTACCCTATACTGCTCCACCAACTTTGGTATGATCCATTGATAGTTGAATCATCTAGTAGGTTCCCTCCAAGGTGCACCACCTCATTCTCTAGCTCATTCATGTAGGTCCATCCCCACTAGTACCACACCTAATAGGTATCCACTACATAATGGATTTATGCCACCTTCACCTATAGCCTATCCACATCCTCACTAATGGATCCCTCCTACCTAGAACTCCATGATCTCAATTGTACCTAGAGAGCTGCTATCTCTACATGAGAATTTTGCACTTGTATCCAAATGAGATCTCTCTCTTGCCAAACCTCGATCATCTCATCTTGTAGCTTAGTATCTATGTCACCCTATGCCACCTATTGTGCATGCACCCCTTAATCTCCAATGTCATAATCCCCAAAATCACCTTGATCTCCCAAGTCCAGGAGATCTACCTGCTTATTATTCATGTGATGATGCCCATGCCACTCACCTGCCTCACTCTAGTCCTCATTAGGAGTCTCCTGATGATCCTCCTCTGTTGCCCCTACTGCACCACCCCCTAGTTACCCCTCTCCTTACCACTAGCACATCACCCATCAGGAGTCATACTCCTCTGTAATCTTGACATCATCCAAATATATAATGTCCACTATAGGATCTGCATCTCCTCCAATCACCTCCACCATCGACCACCTCAGTTTCCTCTCATTCCTACAGCACTGATAAACCATTGGCTCATTGGATAACCCCTATCATAGCCCAAACTACTGCATGACCCAAGCATATGGAAATAAATCCTGCTCTGTCCCATGTTAGCCAACCATCCATCTCTCTCACCTCACCCAACGAAGTTGCACCTCCGCATCAGCCCATGTTGGGTAATTCCTGTAGGGTCTCTAAAGTACATTCGCTGCTCTGAGTCCTACAAAATATTTGGTATAATGGCCCATGTCGCCTGCCCAACATCGATATGTCCTACCTCCCAAGCCTATTTCCATAGGATCCCATAGCCAATCTCCTGATCTATCAGTTGTGCACGCATTGTCCATGGTAGTCCCTATGGCCTATCCATTGCTATATGCTACCATCCCCAAACCTATAGTAAAAAGTTGCACCCCAAGCCCTTTTGCCCATGGGAGTGGATCTCATACAGCCCATCATACATTTGTGCCAGGAGTATCGTCCCCTATGCCATCACTAGTGGCTTCTCCACAATGCACCCCACCATAGTAAACACTAGCTCTAGAAGGTTCTAGGGAAACCTGACACCCAATGATTTTGGCAGTAGCATATTAGATATCAGTGTCATCAGCATATCTTGCCTCACATCTAGTGCCTTAGTCTCATACTAATATGCCACCAGTATACCTCCACTCTAAGATTCCCCTATCACCTCCTTTATGGCCCTACCAAAGTACCTCTCCATAATTGTCTCTCTGATCACGGTGAGTAGACACAATCAATCGTCCCTCTATCGAAATGCATAATATCTGATAGAAATCCTCCAGCATCACCGTCATCTCCCCTATCGGTAGGTGGAAGGTGTTGGTGCGTGGGTCTCATATATCAATAAGAGTCATCAAGTAAACATGGTCACCCACCACGGGCTCTAATCGAATCACATGCTTGAGGCCAATGGCATAAAGCCACTCCTAGTTGACATCAGTCAATAAGTCTCTCGTGGTATCAAATAGGGTCATAAATCGACACCAAATATTCACCACCTAGCAGATACAAGTGGGTCAATAACAAGCTCCAAATAGAGTTCAAAATGCCTCAAAAACACTAAAAAAATATTTTAAAAAGGCCCTTTTTTTAGGCCAGTTTTTTGTCGTCCCACCCAGGTACTGCCCCCAAATCTATGACTTTCCCACCTAGGGATGGCCCCTAAACAGTCCAGGCTGGTCGTCCCACCTAGGGACAACCCCTAAACATCCCAGGCTGGTAGTCCCACCCAGGGACGGCCCCCAAATTGGGCAAAATTGGGCCTTCCAGGCCACAAAAAATAGTCAAAAAATAGCAAAATAAAGTAATAAAAATCCATAAAAATACAAAAATAAGCATAAAAAATTATAGGGCATCCCTAATTAGGTTTAATTATTGATAATTTAGTGTACTCTATCAAAGAGCAAAAACAAGCAATAATTCCACTTTTAATCCTAAGCATAGTGCAGTAAGAAATTCAATTCTTACTCATCTCGCACTGGCTCCGACACTGGATGAGTCTGCATGTTGGTTCATGGTAATTGTAGGATGCTTTTTATAGCACTCTTATTCTTAGAATATCTCTTCTCCTCCTCACACCTCAAGCTACAAAGTTCCAAATGCAAGAATGAGCCCAAATGAGCAATTTTTGGCTTAAATAACCCTCTCAAGGCCATGATCATCCCATGGTGGTATGAGTGCACATTTGGATGACCGTCCCACCCTGGTATAGCTATAAAACATACCACCATACCACCCTAGGATGGCCACAAAAAAATTGCATAAAAACAGCTTAAAATGCATCAAAAGGGGTCCAAAACCACCAAAAACAGCTCAAATTTGGTCAAATTTCACAAGGATCAATAGGAATCTAAATTTCTCATGGATAAAGTCTTTCCTTCACACCCTAATAAGGCCATTATGGCCTAACCACCCCACGGGGATGAATTTTTTAGCTCCTTTCTTTCATACAGCATCAACAACATCACCAACATCCTCTCAAAAATGCTCCATTTTTCAATGGGTAAAACTTAAGGAAACCTATCCAAGTCATATGTGTCAAGTGACTCGTCGCTTTGATCACTGGTCATTTCCTCATTGAATCATCACTTGAGTGGGTATTCATACTTAAATATTTCATAATCACAATCAACAACCACACACTCAATCATACAAATTGCATTCGTTCAATGAATTATTGACAAAGATAATCACGCTCCTGCTTGGGGTAACAAGCAAGCACAAATTTAAAACAAATAAATTCTTGGCATTATAAAATCATCTTCATGACTGAAAAATTTCCAAGATCAAGTAAATCGACCATGAAAGGTTGTACTTGAAGTAAGTTCCTTAGCTCGTCAGAAGCAAGGATTCAAGAATGCATGCTCTTTCCATGATTGGGGTATCAAAAGTTGGTTAGTTTATTGAATAACACTAATCATTCAGCATTTTAATCATCTATTCTTGCTCAACATTGTTCTGCACACAACTCATCTCAAAAAGGGGCATCTATAGACACTAAAATCTGGTCAATCCGATTAGGCGACCAAGACAAGGTCCAATTGACACCATATGGCCCCCTTGGGCAACCCTTAGAGGTTTTACAGTGGTCCTAACCACTCTTGGAAGGATCTATCCCACTTTTTGGAGGTTTCGATCCATATAGGTATTACTGTTCCACCCTGGGACAAGGGTAGATCACCACCATCCCACCCAAGGACGATGGCAAACTGGTCATCCCAGGGTGGGACGGCCATAAGGTTTGACTCCCAAAAAAGTCAAATTTAGACAAATGATACTTAAAAACTGCCATTTGCCTCACCTATTCAAGCATGCAAGTTAGAGGGCGTAGAATCCTTATGACATACTACATGAGGGAGGCCAAATACAGATATTCTCTTCCCCTCTAATGCATGCTACCCTGTTGGTCAAATGACACCTCTTGCCCTGCATGCCTTCTTGACTAAAGGCTTCTTTTAGCTATAAAGTGGATCCATTTTCCACATAAATTATAGAGAGAATTTTTGAGACATAGCAATAGAGTGCTTCCAAGATTTTCCCTCACCCTTTTATGCCTTTTTCCCTCAAAATCTCTACCTAGCGAAGGAGGTTTGCGAGTGATCTAGGAGGCACAATTTGATCACAAAACCGAACCAATTGAGTGAATTTCACCATAAAATTTGATGACAACACTAGTAGGAGGGTTTTTGACCAATTCATAGAGGAATTGGTGATAAAATAAGTGCAAAATTGGTGGTCATCCCACCCCAGGATGGTATCCATTCTGTGACGGTCCCCACCATCCCTGCAAGGAACGAGGATAGATCTGTGCATGATTTCTTTACTTTTTTTAGTTATATTCTAGAAGCTCATATGGAGATGCACATGAAACTGTTACTAATTTTGCAAATATGACCACATTGGTTGTCTTGAAATCTTATTTTATGCATTCTGTCCAAATTTCATGCATTTTGGATATGTTTAGGGGCATAAATTTCTCGCTTTGGGTTTTATAGGTTGGAAAAGCGCACTACGATTATGCCACGCCATCGGATGCAATTTTGGTTTTTTTTTTAGTGTAGGTCTTACAGCATAAAAGGAAGGAGTACAAGATCATTATACCAAAGAACAAAGCGGTGGCATCATAGGTTTTCCCACCTCAATTGTGGGTACGAGGAATAACATTAGAAGTGCACATGAGCTTCTTTGAAATGACTTGATCCTTTGGGCACCCCATAATTTTGTAAACAATTATATCACATTAAGAGCCCTCAAGGCGACATATATGTAACCATTTTTTTGATTTACCAAATTAAATAAAGAGAAACGCCTTTTCTTGTGCTTATTTGGCTTATATGGTTGCTTAAATTTGTCCTTTTGTAATGCTTGTTTAAACACCATATTTAGATGCATATTATTGAACACTCTTAGGTGCACCATTTTTCCTCTACTTCACATCACAATTCACATATAATTAACTATATGGGAACTTTATGGCCATTTCAAATAATTGTTCTACCCTCAAATGATTGAAACATGCAACTATTCGAGAAAAGGATGACCAACGTCCACAACCATTGAACACCCGAATGGTCAAACCAACTATTTTTTCAATAAACAATCATCATTCATCTGATCGTCCGATACTCGTATGACCATGAACCATAACTATATAATACGTAGATGATCACCAAACATCACATCCACCATACCATCACAAAAAATTAAACACGCAAGCATACACAACATTTTGAAAAACAAAATCAAATGCATACAACAACAAAAAAAACTATGAGTAATCAAACACACAATGGGTTCATTCTATTCAAATTGGGAAAGGGTAACTTATGTTAATTACCAGCCTTGCACTCCCTCTAAATCTAGTCACTTCACCTCCCACAACCATCTAGTCACCTCCACTCATAAATCGATAAGACCTTCATATCAAATTGATCCTCACACACCTTACTCTCCACTTTCTCCCTATCTTATACAACAAAAATGACTCCTTGTGTGCTCCACATTCCTATTTATACCTTTCAACTCACAAGCATCTGAGATGGTCACATTGCGACCATCCTAGATAATCATGCTTATCCACCATCTCATATGGTCATGATATTTGCAAAAAAATAAAAACCACACCACCTTCCACATTTCATCCATATAGTCCATGCTCAATCTCGATAAGGTCAATCGTGTTGTTGTCATCATCCATGTTATCTTCTACTAACTTATCGCTTGAGGAGGTAGATAATACCAATAACATTTCACCTCAAACAAGATCAATACTCAAACACCCATTTTTGGACTCAACGTTTTTCCAAGAACCTTGTCCATGACTAATCATACACCCTACTCTGTCAAGTCTAAATGCCAAATTTCTCTTGACAAATCCAAGTCACTAATATACTATACCAATATCTATAAGGGTTTGCATACCAATGCTATAATAAATATGGTGATGTTGATCGACCACTTATAATCGATTATAGCACATAAGACCACTTGCCACATGACTAGTTCGTTCACCAAAACCAAGGCACTTATCAATATATCAAAGATAAGTTTCAAAGACATTCAATGCTTCTATCACTAGGGCATCTCATATTGTTCTTAATATAGGGCAATCCAACGTTAACTCTCTTAAGCACAAAAATCATTTTCATCATCCACCCATCCACATATCAATAAGTATCATTTGTTTTTACATCGCATTGTGTTTTCACGCAACACGATACAAAAAGAGATATATGTAGACACCAAAATCAAGCACATTAAATACTAATTAATTATCAAAATTAATTAGTATATTTAATATTAATTAAATTAATTAATATTAAATTAAATATTCATTCACCTAAGTATTAATTAATTAATTAATACTTAGGCTACCCATCCACTCACCCCTCCTCATGGGAACATCCCCCCTTCCACATCATCTCTACTTCACTTTAGTTTCATCTCACATCCCCTATTTTGGCTACGCACAAGAAAGGACCACCCTTCTCTAGAAATGAACTCTAGTTCACTACACATGACACATCTCACAGTTGCACCTCCATCTGCACAAAGGATATTTTAGTGTGCACAGGTATTCTGCATTGCACACTCAGTTCCAATGTGCACACTCAATTCCAATGTGCACACTCAATTCCAATATGCACACGCATTTCCAATGTGCACACTCAGTTCCAATATGTACACTTAGTTCTAATGTGCACACTCAATTTAGATTGTACACTCAGTTCCATTGTGCACACTTAGTTCTAATGTGCACACTTGGTTCAAATTACACATTCATATCGAATGTGCACACTCAATTCTCATGTGCACACTCAGTTCAGATTGCACACTCAATTCCAATGTGCATATCCAGTTAACTACGCATACATGTTTGGTGAAAATTTTGAGTACATGTGTTTTTTTTTGCATGCATATTCTTGGTGATATCTCCAAGGTGTGCACATCTAGTGATAATTACGAGGTAAGCTTATCTTCCTTTACAATCATGCATCTTCAGTGATAATATCAATGTAAATAAAAACTTATAGTTACACCACTTAACTGGGTGAGTCACCACCTCATCCATTCCTCTCTAAAATTTCTATAAATACACCTTGTTTGTCCCTATTAAGTAGGAGGATGGTATATGCATTGAAGCATTGATGAAACTCTGAGCTAAACTTTGCATCTGAATGTTATAGTAACCACATGCAACCATCCTTGTCTTGTGCGAGATATCAATCATAGCATTTCACAAGCCCGAATCTTGCTTTTTACAGTGGCAAGATAAAATAGTGTATGATCATCCAACCTCAAATTATATTAGGTCTCTATCATCTAGACCTAGACGATCAACATCTAACCTACATACAAATTTTTTAAAGTAGCATGATGCAACACCATAGCAGCAACAATCGTAAGGAAGGTAAAATCTACTGGTATTTAATTTTCTTTCATACATCCGCACTTACTTGCTGCATTATAGTTTATATTTTTGAATTTGAACCTCACTTCGAAAGGTCCAACATATATCACTGGCAATTTATAGTGGGTTTATGTGTAAGTATACAGATCCAAAGTTCATAGATCTAGATATTGATCTAGAGTAAGCAAATTTAGATATCAATCTAGTCTTGTGCATCCAACACAGATCTTATCACTAGATTCGGTTATTAGAACCATCCTTCAATAGTAGTAGTAGGAGATTCTACCTCTTAATCATCCAACCTTAGATGGTCATAGATCTCAGTCATATTACCTCCAAACAATCAACATAATCAATCATCAACCCCTGTGAAGGTTGATATTCAAACATCATTTGTCAGTTCCAAATGACCCATATGTAGGTTTAGCGTATCCAATGGATCTAACATAGATCTAGATCTAGTGAATTGGTGGTCACAAGAAACCCGTCCATCCAATATTGTAGTAGAAGAAGGTAGTTGCATGATTTTGTTTGTAAAATGGAATCTATCCCTCAATATTTGTACAATCCACATGGGTTTATTTGTGATCAACAACAAATAAGAATCAATACATATATTTTAATTTTATTTGCAATGATGTATTTTTTTCCCATCTACAAATACCAATATCCACGTGGTTGGAATTCATATTCATGACCTTGACATTATGGTAGAGTTAAATTCTATAGAAAATAGGGCATGTGGGATATAGATCCCCTACTTTCTAAGGATAATTTAAACCATTACTCATTGAGGCCCCCATAGGGCTATTACATGAATGTCAAGCCATCCCTATTCCTGAGAGACTCTAAAAAGGAAAAATACAAAGGAAAATATAGTGAAGATCTACATACAAGGGACTAGAGTAGTCTGATGGAAATGTCATATATAAAGCTCCCTAAACTTCTAGATGAATATCCATATATGAGAATGAGGGAGTGGAACCCCTCTATAGAAAGAAACTTTATAGCCCCTTAGAGGGTTTGTGGGGAGGCTTGGTGGTTGAAGTTGGAGAAGGTGAAGGATGTATGGAATGGACCAACATGCATCATAGGCCTACATTAGTCTTGTGTAAATAATAAAATAAAAAAGGATACCTGTAAAGAATATATACATACCTTGGTGAAAGAAATCTATTTTCAATTATTCTAAGCACACTTATTTAGAGTTTTTTATCCACTTCTTGTCTTGTCTTTGAATCATAAAACAATAATCCTTGGTATGATCATTACCTTAATCGAATCAGCTTCATAGCTATTTTTGAATGGGTGTTTTTTGCATCATTAGGGGCCAATCAGGTGCAAGTCTCTAACATAGATCATATTGGGTACCCATCATTCTTCTCTATTGTCTATGGTTAGGATTTATTTATTTTTTACTCTCTTTGATTTTTTCTTATCATAGGTGAGTGCTTAATGGATTTTTTACTATAAATATAGGGTAAAAATTTAACAAGAATTTGCACAGAGTAAATACTAAATCAAACCACTAAATAACACAAGCCAAACCATAATTGTTTTATGTTTAGGTATAAAATTTCGTGTTATCATAACAATTTTCTTTTTTAACTTTAAAATATAATATAAATGTGGGCACGCCTAAAAAATCTCATTCACCATCACCATCCTTGTCAAATAGATTGAAGACCTCTTTCAACTCCACAATTTCATCCTTGGTTAACTACTCTACCATCGCACTAAAAGATCACTATATCAAATCTAATAAACTCAAAAAATATATTTTTAAAACCCTAAAAAAAAAACCCACCTCACAAATGATCATCCAAAGCTTGAAATCTAAAATACCCAAATCACCAAATTCAAATAAATTAAAAAGGAGTTGATGACCATTGAATTTCTAACAAAAATACCTCTATAAAAATAACTCAAAAATGCTCTAAAACTATGAAGTGGGGGAGCAAAATGTGTTGAGATCAAACCATTTGGTTATATCTATAGTGGGTCATCTCTATAACAAGAAGAGTGGACTTTACTCAACGTATAGAGATATCCAACAATGTGGGAGGCCATTCTTCTATTTTAATGATCTTTAAAAATATCCTAAAAGTAATATATAAGGCCTAATTAATCACTAAACCACCCAAACCTAAACCTTGAAGATAAATGTACATAACAACCCTTTGCACCATTGTTAGATCGCCCCAATTTAAAGCCCCATAAACTCATAGCTTTTCTTATAAAAATACCTCAAAAAATCATACTAACAATAGTATGATTCTAAATAAAAATATAGCACCCTAAAGAGGCCATCAAACTAAAAAAAAAAATCAACTTTAATTAAATCATAGCCCCTATAAATTAAAAAAAAGGAAATGTATTATTGGTTAAAGAAATTCAATAGCCTTTATCAAAGAAGACATCAAAGATTTAACAACCAAAAGTGAGAACACATCCAATTGATAAACAACCACCAAAACCCCAATGAAAATATAGATATTCAATTTAGATTCATCTAATAATATGTGTGACAAAGTTTGATTAGTGCATTCTAATTTTTTTGAAGTAATATTAAGTACAATGGGTGGCACAACTTGGGCCACACTCTCCAATAGCAACATGGAGCCTCCCTCCTCGTGATTTGAACTCAAGTTACCAAGATGAAACTTCAATAGCAACATGGGGCCTCCCTTATCGTGATTTGAACTCAAGTTACCCAACAAAACTTCAACAACATATTGTTGGGTGTCTCTTTAGGGACAGTGCATTTTATTTTTGATGGCCCTATATAAAATATGTATTTATAGTAAATCATTTTAAGATAAATAAAAATAATTTTTAATAGATTATTTAACGATAATAAAATGAAAAACTAATCCTTAAAGAGCCCATTAATTTGAATATGATGATCCATCATTGCTAAAACATGGCCCGAGATGAATGGGAGGTTTAGTGTTGGAACCACATCCTATGTTGTCCTTGCAAACACATAAAAAATCCTTTGTAATTTTCCTTCTAAATAGTGGTATACCCTTATGGGACTACACTATTGGATAGATAGTGGTATACCCTTATGGGACTACACTATTGGACACTTAAGAGCGACTATTAAGATTTTCTCCCTAACCAAAAGTTTTGGTCATATGGATTTCTCACACTAACCAAATCCAATAATACTAAATGGATTTCTCACACTAACCAAATCTAATAATACTAAAAATATATAAAATTTTATCATATTTGCAAGGTACTTCTTTAAATAATTTGTTAATGTATGGTTATTGATTTCCATGACATGTTTTTAACTAATTATATGCTATTAATATGACTCCCATTCATATTATTGTGTTATTGCATTATTTCAACAACCAAACATAGTAATATTATAACACATTTTGTCTCACATGACAGTGTAATGGTTTAGATTTTGGCTCTTCTTTGGAAGGTCTAAGGTTCAAACTATGACATTTAATTCCCTATTAATAAGCTCAGCTCGTTCCATATAAGAGGTCAAGATGGGATGGGGATGCCCATCCTTGTAGGGTTTTCTTTTATATATATATATATATATATATATATATATATAAACACATTTTTGCAATCATGCATATATCAACTAACAAGATATAAATAGTGTTAGGTGCCCTTTAAATGCATAAGTTCATGTGATTTAATTCTATAAACTTTATGAGAGGTCAAGATAGGATGGGGATGCCCATCCTTGAACTTAGGGGTTTTTTGCATTAACTATATATATATATATATATATATATATATATATATATATATATATATATATTTTATAATTGGCAATCATGCATATATCAACTAACAAGATATAAATAGTGTTAGGTGCCCTTTAAATGCATAGGTTCATGAGATTTAATTCTATAAACTTTTTGAATTTTATGAGCTTATTGCTTATTAATAATTGATTTGATATGGCAAAATCTTCTTTCTTTTTCTGATTTGTGTCTATATTATTTAAGATATTTGTCTCCACTCTCATACTTTTCCACATTTTTCATTGCCAAGGCATAAAAATTATTTACTTATCAAAAAAAACATTGCTTAAAATATTTATGTGCTTTTTGCATCCCATATTATAATTAGTATTATTAAATTGTTTAAATTTAAAAATATCATATAATTAATAATTATCTATAAAAAATTATTAAATAAATTATATTTTAATAAAATTTATTTTTGAGTTGGTTACATCCATGCTATTTTTAGTAACTGTCAAGTATAGGGTTCATACGGGTCGCTCGAAATTCGTACAGTCATCGTCAGTCTAGCACACTCAAAGGATTAATATTAGACTGCTACCTTTGCAACAAGCATGCCCCCAAGGTTTGAACTTAGGTTTCTTCTTGGTAAGTAACAACTAACATTCCACCTAACCCCTTGAAGGCAAAAATTAAATTTACACAATTTTTTATGAAAATTGAAAAATAGGATGAAAAAAAATAGTACATCTGGATAAAGATCCTACAAAATAAATTAGTTATTGGCATAGCAGCATGTTATTTTGATCCCAAGAATTCTAAATTCTATAAGAAACATGACCTTAATAAAGAAGATCCATACTCCTCTCTAAAAAGAGATATTTCAATATACAATAAGCTGGGGGAGATTATATTAATTGGAGATTTCAATGCAAAGCACAGCAAATAAGCAAGCTAACATTTTAGAAGGAAGTGAAGATATTGAGATGAGTCCTCTTTGGATGCCAAAAGAATAAAATCAGCAGTGGACCAGGACTTCAAAAGATGAGCATGGAGCTATCACGCAATATGGAGAAGAGTTGTTAGGCCTCTGCAGCATACACAACTTGATTATTTGCAATGGGATGAACAAATGGAAAAATTCAGGAAGGTATACATGCAAAACATATAAGGGACAAAGTGTAATAGACTATGTAATATGCTCACAAAATTACATACCAAAAATAGAGGAGCTAGAAGTGGAAGATTCTCCGATGGAACTTAAGTCAGATCACAACCCAATTGTTATGAAACTTCGAATGCAAGGAGACAAACCAAGGGAAAAACACTTGCAAAGCAATAAAAAAAATATCCTCACAAGGGAAACATTCTCTTAACGAGATGAAAATCGACGTAATTTTAGGGCAGTATTAAATAACAAGTTATAGGAAAGGGAGAAACTACCTCATAGTAGCAGGGATTATAGTACGAGCGAATGGTTAATGCACATTAGCCAAGAAGCTCTAAACAAATGCAAGAGAGATAAACCTCAAAAGAAAAAAAAGAATAGTTTCCCAACCAACCCATGGTTTGATGAAGATTGCAAAGAAACACGAAGATTACTAAAGGAACCAAACGGGTAAAACAAGAGAAAACAGAAAAGCATACGAAAAATTGGTAAGAGCAAAAAAAGAAGAATACATTAAAACAAGGAGGAAAAAACTAATTTACTTAGGGAAGCATGAACCAAAGAAATTTCATCATCTCCTCAAACTTCGTAGATGAAAGTTCGTATAAAGAGAAAAATTTAAAAAAAAAAAATCAATTTTTTTTGTTTAAAGGAGATTTTATATTTAGGCAGAAATTTTGTTTTGGAATTTTTGTTTGTTTGGGACTTTTTCACCTTAGAGCTTCATGTACGGGTCTCAGTTTCCTTTGCTTCCCTATCTTTTTGTGCATCCCTTTTCGTTAAGGGCCTATTAGGTAGATCCCTCCTCTATCCTCTTGTGCATCAGTATTCGTTATAAGGGTTTTTAAGATAGAACCCCTCTCTTAAGACTCTTTTGTACTATTTCTGTTTTCTTTTATCTTTTTATTTTCTTATCTTTTGTTTTTAAGCGGTACTTTTTGTTTACTTTTGCCTTTTATTCTTTGTTTTACAATGGTAAAATAAAAACATTCTTATTTTATAAAAATTTTAAAATCTTTTCAAATTCATTTCCAAAACTCAAAATAAAAATTATATATTATTTTTTTTTATAACATTTAAAGAGCTTTTATCATCGTCTTCAACAATGGCTATGTTTTGTTTTTCTCAATTATGGATACTCTTATGCCTTGAGGTCATATCTGATTGTTCATATTTTGAAAACCAGATCGTATTGTGGTACCTCTCAACTATTAGACACTGTTGTATATGAAAGGCCAACGTTTTGATTTTAAAATATAGCACAAAATTAGAGTCGTTGAAAGTTCAAGTCTATCGTATTGGCATATAGTCTAGCGTTTTGTTATTTATTAATAATATATCTAAGGTTTATATTTAGTATTTTATTTGAAATTGAACAAACATAAATAATTTAAGTAATTTGATATTTTTTAATTTAATAATATTATTAATTTGTTTTTAAGGAAATGAGTTGTTTTGGGTTTGTATTTTTAATAAATTATAATTTCTTGTTTTTTAAGAGATTGAGAGTTTAGACATAAAATTAATTTTGATCTTAATTGAGTTGCTATAGCTAGATATTTATTTTTTTTATAATAAGTTTGAATTTTGTATTTTTATTTTTTGGATTTTTTTTAATTTTTTTTGTAAATACAAATATTTCAAAATTGGACATTTTTTTTTTGACATTTTTTTACAATAGCCTTCACAATACCAAAACTCCACCTTTATTGTCTATTTATTGCATCTTTTTATTTTTTGAAAAAATATTTAAAACAAGATTATTTATAAGTTGGGTCAAGACTCCTCCCTTTCTTACCTAGAAAGAGCAATTGTTTCCTCCTTTTAACTTTCCAACAAACTTTCTTAACTCCAAAATCCAAGATCCTAAGAACTAACCACCTTTTTTTTTTTTAAGCGAAAAACCCCTTGAAGGGTCGCCTTGGTCTGAGAGACAACGAACAGGGGGTTCTACACCATCAAAGTCACCCGGGAGTCGCACCCGACCCTTCCCTCACCAACATTATCAATTGGATTTTGGATACCCAATTCAGCTTTTTGGTAGGGTGGAGATTTGAACCTGGGACCTCTCTTGGAGGATTTCCCTCTCCTCTCCAACTCACCTACAACACCTGGGTAAGAACTAACCACTTTTTATTACAAGTCTAAAAGGATATTTGCATTGAAGCCAAATCTTCTAAACCATATGTTTGCAATGGCTATTCAAATTAACCAAACATTGGATGTTCTCAACAATTTATCTAATCCTATCATCCTTAATAGTCATGCCACTACGCCACTGAACCCCTACCTCCTTCTAGTACCCATCTTAACCAGGAAGTTTGCCACTTTATTTAGAGCTCTACCTACATAAATTTGAATCAGATCATTCAATTCCCTCCACAACTCCTTAATTTGGGTGACAAGAATCCTCAACCTCTATGTCTCTAAAGTAAATTCTCTCATGCAATCTAGAGTCCCTACCAAGATTTGAGAATTTGATTCTATGATTATCCTCCTATAACCTTCTTTTATCGCCCAAATAGAAGCAGATTTGATAGCTAAGACTTTTTTCATTATTTGTGGCCTTGCCTAGGCCTTGTAGTTCCTAATAGAGCATTGTCCCAACATGATCCTTATAGACCACTCCAGTTTTAGCTATACCTAGATTTTCTTCTGTAGTACCATTAGTATTAATTTTAATCTATCCTTCCACAAGTATTTTTCAACTAGCTTTGTCCTTCCCCTTCTACGCTTTAGATTTCTTCTTGGTCATCCCTATGTCAGCTTGAGTTCTTTTTAGCATACCATACCACAATTTATATGACTATGTTATGATTATTTTTAGCATACCATGCCACAATTTATATGACTCTGTTCTAAAGCACCTGCAAGACGTCATCCAAGAATGAAAAGGTTTCTTTAAAAATTCTATCATTTCTCTCCAACGACACTTACCATCAAATAAATTTTAATCCAATATTTCACCCCATATGAAGAGCTTCATATTTAAATCTACCTCTCTTCCATCTTTCCCAAATATTAATGTGGTTCGAATCATCATTGGATCATATTTTTATAAGCTAAAAACCATTACTCCCAGATTTGAACGAGCACTCAAACATCAACTGGTTAGATGTTTACTCACTGCATCTTAGTAGAGTAATATTTCCAAAACTTTGCATGGTCGCTTTATTAGTGTAATCACAATAACTATAATAAATAGTTTATATGAAACACGTTAATATTTAAAAAAAAATTGCTAAGTTGAGTTTTATATACAAATTGGGTTTTTTAAGAGGATCCCAAAACCTTATAACAAAAAGGGTCATAGCACCGAGATTTTAGGCAATGCCTTAGTACATGGAAATAAACATAAACCGAAAGGGAAAGAGCCAGAAAAAACCCTTGATCTAGTAGAAAGACCAGATTCTAGTACCAACTAGTGAGACCCACTTCACCAAAACACCATCCTCCCGATGCAGTCAGTCTGGGATCCTCTCGGGGGTGGATACAACGCACCTGCCCAGACCTGAGTAGGGAGAGTGGGAAGGCAAAGAATAGCTTGAAACCAGATATCCTGCCTGAAAACCAGAAGCATTAATTTTTAAAAAACTAGAGAGGATCCTCGTCTAGGGACGACCCGGGATGCACCTTAGGGTGTAGCAGAGCAGCAAGTAATTGCGTGAGCAAAGCAACGAGCAGCAACGAGATACAGTCCAAGGCATAACAGTAGGACAACCTGGGAAATGGCATCAGGATCCTCAAAGAAAAATGACGGGAAGCAACCGCTTAATCTTGTAAAGTGGAACAACACTACTAGGGATATCTATAGGCCAAGATATCCTCGTGCACAACAAGGTGAAATACGAGGAAGTCGGAAGGATCCAGGGACAACAACAATAGGCGCAAAGAGAGGATCCCTAGAAGCCAAAACTGAAGGAGGAAGGAGGGACCATAACTGCAAACACACTAATCTCCAGCCCCAGACTAGATAAAACAAAAGACAACCCCCACCACTCTAGTAGAAAGGCCCAGGAACCACCGTCCTCGCTCACGAAGAGATCCAGGGAATTATAACTCAGATTGGGAACCACTTAAGAAGAGGAGAAGGCCCACCCCCAAGGCCAAGAACATGCTCTAAGATTCCACCAAGAAGCAAGACCAAAAGGCAGAAGCCCCCGAATAAGAACTGAAATGAAAAATCTAAGGATCCTAGGCGGGAAGTGGCAATAGGCACAAAGATGGGATCCTCGGAAGCCTAACCTGGGGGAACCAGGGTTTGCATGCACTGATCATGGGTCCCCTCCCCAAGATCAAGACATGCAGTAGAAACCCTAAGAACCCCAGAAGAAGGGACCAAGAACCCCCCATCCTTGCTCATGAACAACTTCAGGGAACTGGGACTAGGACTGGGAACAACCCAGGTAGAGGAAGAGGCCCACCCCCAAGGCCAACCAATGCCCTGGGTGTCCACCAAAACGTAGATCCAACAAGAAGAAGCCTCCAAACAAGAAACCAAAAAGGGCCCTACCCAAAGGGACGAGACCAACAGCAACCAAAGGCATCCCAAAGAGGAGTCACTGGAAAAAGAGGAAACTAGCCCCCCTAGACCAACCCCAAAGTAGTGAGGACCTCACATGATGCACCAGGAAGCAATCGAAAACCCAACCTGCCACCACCACCGATCGAGGAGGCCCTAAAAACTGAATTCAAGCAAAAAACCTACAAAAAACCCAAGGAAAATCCTGAGGGAGATCAAGGAAGGGATCTCGCAAACATGCAGGAAACCCTAGAAGAACCCTGGGATGCACCAAACCATGGGCTCAAGCAGGGAAACCCTAAAACTACTAGGAAAGGAGCAGAAAGTGGAGAAGGATCTCCCCCCAAGGAGATCATCTGCTACAAAGCATTCCCATAGTGGTATGACCCAGGATGAACCAGGGACTGGGTAAGAACCAGGGGAGGGGGAGCAGGGAGAGGGAGCAGGACCCTCCCCCTCTCCCCCTGGGATCCTCGAAGCCCGAGCAACAAGCACCATTCAATATTTTAAAATTTTAATTTAGACGGTCAGCATTTTTGTTTAGCTTTAGTTAAACTTACTACTTCCTTTAATCATGAAAAAGAGAATTTAAATTCACAATCCTCTATTAACCCCTCTACTACTATATGCATATTTGTTCCCTTCCTTTAATATATATGTAAACCTGATTTCTTCAAAGTTTGTAACAAAGCCTTATATTTTCACAATGTTCCATGGAGCCTTTACTTTTTTTCAAAATTATATTTATTATCATTAATAAATATAGCCTAAAAAATAGAATCTGACATCCTCCTTACTAAGTTGGAATCTGCATTTGGAGAAATATCATTACATAATTATTTGTGAATATATTTTCTACATTTGTCATCTTTAGCTTCCTCCCACCAGAACTACGTTTGGGACGCCCCACCTTCGTTTGACCCAGATCTGGTTCATACATGCACAACAAAGCTTATCTATTCTGGTTCATCTGCCAGTCCAATGTGAAATGAAATGAAATATTTTAATTATGTCTGCGAGACCCAAATATGGTCTATGGGACTTCAAATATGCCAGTACAACTACTCAAATCATATCATATGATTTTTAATATCTTTGAGAAGGTTGTTCCTTCTCCTGCTGATTTGGGTTAGCAATTCTCCAACCTTTTTTATTTTACTATTTATCTTCAAATAACTATGTTATAGATTCGTTTCCAAGTGTTTCTTTGTATTTACCATGAATATCTGAAAAACTTGGGCATTTATAGATGAAGTGTTCATTTGTCTCTACTGCCCCTATGTTGCATAGAGTACATATCATTTCTTCCCATTGTTCTTTGGGCGTTGTCCATCTCCCTGTTTCACATCTAAGCCTATGAGAGCTAGTCCTTATCTAAGCAATGATGATTTTTTCCTTCCACTTGATTTCAGTGTCTATATACGCTTTTTCTGTGTGGTGTGGTCATACATTGGGTTAAACTTTGCAATATAATATTGTCTTTTCCTACCTGCATGTTTCCACATTCCACTTCTAAACTTTTCATTCACATAATTTTGTATGTCTTTGTTGACATTTGGGCATTCATTTATGTTGATCTCCCAACGTTTCATCCATTTCTGATTTTGTTTCATCCATGTATTCTTCCGCCTATGCAACTCTTCGTCCCTAGCTGCCCTAGGCAATCTGTCATTTTTCATGTTTTCTATTTTTTCAACATAACAGCTTGGTCATAGCAATTGCTTCTAAAGGGAACATTCCAGTTTCAGCTAGAATAATGTCATAAGGGGTTGTGGCCTTAATTTTGAGAAAATTTGTGATTAGATATTTTTGAATCCTTTCTATTTTCCTTCATTTTGCATTTGTTGTGCCACTAGCCCACACCTCGCAACCATACAACAAAACCGGTGTAACAAGTAGGTCAAATAAGACCTTAGTGGTATTCCAGTCCCACAACTCGACATTCCTACACATGTTTTGAAGTGCATATAGTGCTCTCCAACCACTTTGAGTTCTTTTCATCCTACATGTATTCCAATTAAGTTTATCATGAAATTCTATGCCCAGGTGTTTGTATTCTACTACTACCTCAAGCGGTTCTCCTGCAAACTAAAATTCAAGCAGTTGCTTCTTTTTTGTTGAAAAAATCATAATTTTTGTTTTGCTCGAGTTCACCTGCATCCCAACTTCCTTACAAAAAAGTTCTAAAGCTTGAAGGTGATCTTCTAGATATTTGGTTGTTTTGGCCACAAGAATTAAATCATCTACATACATGAGGAGTTTTACCACATATTTGGCTAAGTGTACACCCTCTCCCCCAAATTTGTTTATCCATTCTTCTAATTTATCAATGTACAACCCAAATAAGGTCGGAGATAGAGGGCAACCTTGTTTGACACCTATGTCACTACCAAACATTAAAATAACCCTTCCTGTGTTCTAATTCTAGCCTTTACATGCTCATATAGTCTATGAACTGTTGTCCTGTAATGAATTGGAACCTCTAGCTCTTCCATTCTACTCCATAATTTTTTTCTTGACACTATATCAAATGTCTTTTTGAAATTTACAAAACAACAACAAAACAATATGGGACAAAAAAAACTTGTTTTTTTGTCCCATATTTTTCCACTATGTATGAAGGCGGTTCATTCTTCTACAATAGAGTAAGAGAAGGTCAACCATGAAATCATTATAAGACGTGGTGTGTAAGTAAGCATGTGTATACGAGTGCCCTTGTGTGTACCTATGTTTGAGTGCGCTTTTATTAAAAAAAAAACAGACGTGGAGACGAAATCAAAAGGCTCGAATCCAGCATGGTAGGTGTTGAGTAACTGACTAACTGACACGAACTAAAAGCCATCAAGGTGAGAGTACCAGGTGGGAGAACCGATTACATGCCATCGTTTGGCGTACATGACCAATGAGGCGTATGCACGTGGAGAACCATCGTTGACCACAGTGCCTACGTTTCTGTGATAACTTGACCAGTTTGGGAAAAGGAGGTGTTACTAGTCGTTGATGGGGGAGAGACGAGCCCCGGTAAGAGCACTGTTAGAGGGTCCATGTAGCCGGCACCTGGAGCAGAGGGCAGTTACTTCTATCCCAATAAATTGTAATGATTTGACTGCACCACTCATGCAATCGCCACGTTGACGGTGGAAGTCGAGACATACTCGAACACAAGCAAGCATTAATTTTCAAGTCATTCAAAAACGGTCAAGGAAATTTCAAGCGTGCGCCCAACAAATGAAGGTATTTTAAGTATTAAGGGTTTTCAAAAATAGAGGTGGAATGATAAAACAATTTAATATTTAATTTTTTATAAAGGTTGTTTATTATTATTTCTTGGGAATAATTAGAATTAATTGAAATTCTTTAGCTTGGAGTGATAAGTGGAATTAACACTTTGACTCTTATAAAAAATGGAGTAATAAATATTAGATTATTATTATTTATTTAAATTTAAAAATTAATTTAAAAATTAATTATTTTAGAGAAAAGGAAACCAATAAATTTAAGAAATTTGTAATATCTTTATTTTTTCATAGTTTTTAAACATTAGGGAGTCAAAAGGATTATATTTAATAACTTTTTTTATATTGTGATATTGTTTTTGGTTTTATATTTTTTGAGAAAGTTTAAAAGTAGAAAAATTATTAGTAAATTATTGCAAATTTAGTTATTTGGGAAATAAAAAGGTTTCAACCTCAAACCTTAAAAAATGGATAAATTTGTCAAAATCTAGGTAGTTATAAGGTTGTCAACTTTAAAAGAACATGGCAAAGAAAAAGTAAACGAAAAATAAAATAAATGATCAAAAAATAGAAACATAAATACATGAGTTGAAAACAATTGAAATAGGAAACTTATGTTTTCAAGAAGAACAAATAAACATTCAAGATGACTCATTAGAATAAACTAATGAAATGTTATAAAATTTGAAATGTTGTATTAAATACATGATACCAACAACTGAAGAACAAAAGGATACATCAATGAAGAAAAAGAAAATCCTACAATCAATCATGAGAAATACTCAAGATGAAAAAATTTCAGTACTTAATTTTAAAGGTTGAAGAATTTGTTAAAGACTCTAAAGGTGTTTTCACATTACCTAACATTATAGGAATGCTAATAAATATGGCATCTCTTTCTAATGAAGTCCTCAAAGGTAAGAATAGAAAGCAAGAGGAAATGACTACAAATTTGGAAAATATACTTTGTTGATATTATCATTGAAGTTGAGCAAGTAAAATTTCTAATGCTTCAAAAATGCATGCAATATGTTTTTAGTGATGCGATGATTATTGTGAAAATAGTGTTACTATACCTATTAGTCTATGGAGAACAATCTACAAGGGAATTATCACTCTAAATATTTCCAAGATAAGAAAACAAGGAAAGGTTGAAGAATTAGGGAATAAATCAATGATGAAAGATGCTTCATATGATACAAATATTTTATACCCATGATGATAAATTCAAGTTGTAATACTATAGAATTAAAACCATTGATGATAGATGCATGTTGTGATACTAGTGATCTTCATCAAAAGGAAAAAGATACAAATCGTGATTCTTATCAAAATTAAAGGAAATATTGTGATGCAAGCAATGATACTTGTGATTTAGAGATAGAAGAACATGCTACAAAAATATATGTTACATGTGATATAAGTGATTTGAATATAGTTCATGATTGTCCAGAAAAAGTTAATACTATCATAATTGGTGTTGACATAGATTCAAAAGGTGACAAAAATAGTGATGCTCATAGTTGTGTTAATATTGATAGATATCAGTCCAATGATATTTTTGATTATTTTGAAAAGCATTTAAACATAATCGGTTCAAAGTTGTTAAGTAAAATGGGATATAAAGATACAAGTTTGGAAAAACATGAACAAGGAATGAAAGAGCCAATTGTACTAGAAATAAGACCAAAATATGAAGGTCTTGGATATATAAGACATATGAGCAACAAGGAATCAAGTCAAATCTATGATGGGTATTGATAGAATCAGTAATAATGAAGGACATAATTTTATAACAAAAAATAGATGCAATCATTACGGTAGATATGGATATAAGATAGAGAGATGTTGGAATCTTCAAAGTTGTAAAATTTTTGGACATAATCATTCACAAATATTTTTTCTACAAAAGAAAAAGAAAGACTACAAAGTAGAAGTGGAATGTGGATGGATAAACATGAATGAATGAGATAAGATGAAAGGAATATTGTATGGTTTCTATAAAATGAAATCAAGTATAATCAAAGTTTGCATACATAGAACCTAAAAGTTACAAAAGTTAAAATATTTTCCATTGGGTATGAAAAACTAATGAAGCTAAGGAGGATTAACACTAGATTGAAGAACTACTAAAGAATAAGTTTTATATTTTTAAGAAAGAATCAAACTCAAGGAATATTTGGTCATTAAGTAATATAATAGATTGAATTTACCTATTCCAAGAAATCTATTCAGAATATAAGACAATCTATAAGATTGATTCAATTCTAGAAGATAGACCTTTATATTGAAATTGAATAAATAACCGAGGAAGAAGTCCTATTACAGTCAGAGAAAGTGTAATGACCCTCCCCAAACTGAGTTTTGATGATTTGCAATGTTTTTGGGTTTTTTGTATTTTTTGTGATTTTTTGTGTATTTTTTGAGTTTTAACAGTTTCAAAACCCCTAACTTTGCACTTGAACAACTTTTAAACAAATAGAAGAAAAATTCTATAAACTTGGAAATAACAAGATAACACCTTTATCTAAACTTCTACCAAAGGAAATGTCAAATTACGATCATACCCGGAAGATACGATTTTTTGAAGTTGACAGAAAATAACACTGGTTATCAACAACCCAAAAATTTGATTTTCATTGATATCTTCAATTACATCGCTTTCTCCACCATGAAATTGATACAAAATGATATAATGGAGTTGGGCGCCCCTGCTACACACAACAAACTAACCAAAATGCAAGAAACTGAATTATCTAAACCCACGCCAGACAAGCACAAGTATGACCAAGTGGTGGAGTTGTACGACTAGCCTGAAATACCACAATCTAAACACTAAATACCGGGAAACTCTCCTCAATGTGGTTGCTATGCATAGAAAGTGATTGTGCAAACCCTGAAATATCAAACCTTCATTGAAGATGCCACAAACTCTGAAATATAGAGGCCCAAATTGGTACGGCCTATGCTGGAGAGTGAATATAATATAATATCAACAAATAATACCACAATCACCTCCAAAAACCCATTGATTTATGAAAACAATGAAGCTCTATGCACCCTCTATGTTGAAGATGCTCAAAATCACCTTGAGAGTATCTTTCAACTTCGAAGATGATGTTCCTATCGGAGGATTTCGTCTCCAAACAAGCTCAAACCCTTGCAATTTTTCTCTCCAAGAGAAGCCAAATAAAATATATCCAAGCATATCAATATGAGAGCAAGCAATCAAATAAATAGACTCCTCATTGAGAAGTTTCCTCCTATGGACTCAATGTGGGATAAAACATAAAGTCACCTTATAAAGTCACTTTATAATTAAAACTCCTTTTTGCTCCAAAAAAACCCCTTTTTAATTAAAAATATAGATATCTGATGTGCAAGGCTCCAAAATAAAGCATCTATGATTTAAAACTTTTAATTCCCTTCCCAACGAGCTATAACACTTAGGCGCCCATTAAATTATTTAATTAAAATGGCAACCTTAGAAGAAAATAATTAAATATAGCTCATATTAACACCCAAATTACGAAAACGATCGAAAAGCATTGAAATCAAAAATCGACTACACAAGAGTGATACCGATGATGAATAATGATGAACGGACCTAACTAGGTGACTTACTATAAATAGATGCTCTCTCCAAGAATCTTGGATAACAAACTAGAAGTTGGGTACAACCTCGAAAAGTATCATCGGGGTCCTCTAGACCACCTGAGCTCAATGCCATCATCAAAAATCCCCTCTGACATGTTTGATGGACTCCAAGAGAGCCAGGGTCAACCACAGTGCTAAAGTGACCAAGAATGGGGACATTATAGTCCTCCCTTCCCAAAGATTGCTTGTCCTCAAGCAATACCAGCACAACATCAAAATCAATAGTCTGAACCAGTTTGCAACCAATTGTTATCCTAGGGTCCCATGTCCTCCTCAGAAAGAAACCACCATGCTGACATTGCGCCACTCTGGCCACAATAGGAAATCCACTGTGCTCAATTAGCTCAAGACTAAACTATAGCTCCATAATATGATCACCCTCCAATCTGAAACTGATATGCTCGTCTATGTTGGAATGAAATATCTCTTGCCAAGTCATATTAGCAAGAATATCATCAGGTATCTCACTGCTAGTCTCCACCATGGGCCAAAAGAAAGACAATCTACTCAATAGGAGAACAAAGTTCTCCACATATCTCATCATGAAGTCCCCATAGTAATGAAGAAAAGACTTGATCAAGAGGCAATCATGAGAAGCAACAACAATACCTATCCTAAAAGTGACTTTGCAATCGGGAGCTAGTATCCTCTCATTGACACTAAACCTCCTAGTGTCTATTGAGCAATCCCAAGCACACCAATCCACTATCATCATCAAAGCATCACCTGAAAGTATTATTGCCAGCAATATGGAAAATCTACAATAATCATCAATCACCCAAGTAGAGAAATAGACTATCTGCTCAATATCCCAAAGGTTTCCCACAAGCTGATGGTAAGAAATCTGTAATTGAACATCATCTAATATCACCATACTCAGCACAAAAATATTGGGGCAAAAACTAACACCCAAATCTCTGACCCCTGGCACAAAGTCCCTACCATGAGTGCTAGTAACGTCTCCATAGTTAAGTGCATGAACACCCAACCAAAAATGAAATTGAGAAACCAACCCAAACATTCTCTCAATCCATCGGGTATAACTCGGTTGATTCCAGGTACTACTTCCATCTACAATCATCAAGGTATCCTTTGGCATAATAACTACCAACATCAAGAAGAGACCACAATGATCACCAAACAACCATGTTGAGCATAAAATTAACTGCATGATTCCTGAAGAATCACTCACAACCGGCTGCCCACCAGCCAAGTATGGATAAAAAACTATTTTCTCAGAGACAAATTTCAATAAACTCATCACTAGAAAGTGAGGGCAGCAACAAAAAAACTGATAAACTGTAGTAGACCAACCATCCAACATGATCTCGAACCCCTGAAAAAGTATATTGCTCAACAAATATACTCAGTATAACTCGCCATGGTGACTCCATAATAATGTCGGTTAGCCCTTGAAAAGTGGCTGATATAGAAGAGGGCGACAATGTCAACTCTAAAAATGACCATCCTGGAAATGCTTCCGCTGCCCAAAGCTAGAAACACCCTAGTGACACTTAAACTCCAAGTGTCCAAAAAATCATCCCATGGATTCAAAAACTCCCACTCAGCAGAAATTATGAGAGTCTCATCAGGAAATATATCAATATTCAATATGAAATGACAACTAACACATACTTGGAATGCCCATAAATCCATCCAATAATGGATCATGTAAGCTGCAAATCTTGTTGACCTCATATTAGACTCAAAATTAACCCCTTCATCAAGCTGAATGGTCTGAAAATAAAGCAACATACCGCTGTCCAAGACTGAAATCATCATCACATAATATGATTTTTGATAAATCAGCATTGTATAAGGAGTACATATGCCAAAAATATGAAATATGATGGTCAAAATATAAAATCTAAACACATCCCAAGCTGAAATTACCTCCCAATAAGTCAACAAGTCTGCAAACCTCCAGTCTTGGCTCAGGATCTCTCTCCAATCCACTTGTATGAACACAAATGGAGTTGTAACATGGCTGCTCAAGGAGTATACAACAGTAAACCTCCCACTCCATTGATCAACAATCCTCCAAGGTATCCTTCTCCCATCATCCTTCATGTCTAGAAGCACATGCATATGATTCAAGGTATTTCCAAGAGTAACATCACACATCATAAAAAGTTGATCCAAAACATCATCAATGTCATGACAAGATGAGAGGACAACTATTGTTTTGTTCTCGCAAATAAAGACTCGTGCAAGGAAGACAACTCTTATTCCATGTTGCCCAAAAACTGAATGGAGCACCTGGATCCCAAATTCTTATGTGATGATATGCATGTATTCCTTCACCCTTCTTATGATGCCTCATTTGATTAAAACAATCTTGTATGGATGAAGAACAAAGCATCATACCTCTATGCAAGGGATTATAGGCCAACAAATGATCAAATTGTCTACCTTTAGTTGCTGGTCTAAAAATTGCAGCAAGCTCCATCCCAACATTATGCTCAAATGCATACTCCACATCATGTCTTCTCTCGCATGTCGTCCCCGTATGTTTCATGAAATGAAACACTCCGCTCATCAACTAAAAATTATCATCGGAATGATCCACAAGTTCATCACAAGTGCCAAGTGAAGCATCCCTCTCATGTGTATCATGAAAGTCCACCTCATAAAGTGGGTTATCAAATGTCACAACTTCACCCATATCAAAGAGTGGGTTATCAAAAATTTTGTAATCACCCCACCCAAGGTCTTCATCAAATTTAGGTGCCAACACACCCGGATCCCAAGGACTGAAGAGCTGATTACTTAATTCTGCCCCAACAAGTTCTTTTTTCCTACCATGCATGTTTGTCTCTGTATGTAGTTCACTCTCGTAAATCACCAAAGAAAATGAAGCTATTTGAAACATTTATTACATTAGGTTCAGTTGGGATACCAAACCCAAATCCACATGTGTCTTCATTACTAGAATGTGATGATGAAATAGTATCATATACTAATTGAAAATTTGTTTTATGTTCAACATGTTTAGCATCTAAAAAATCATTTGTGAACTCATAAACAGGGGCTGCCTTGAAATTTGAAACAATCCCATCATGCTCTTTTCCTGCAATACTATTAGTGCCTTCAACACTTTTGTCATCAAAACAATTACTAACCATGGAGTCTTCAATAATTTGTTCCACAACCACATCCAATGTTGTTGGTATAATGTTTTCATTAGGTGCATGCAAGTCAAATGAACCAATCTGAGACTCATTCATACATACCACATAAAAAGTGTCATTGTCTTCACACAAATTTTCTGTTTTGATCTCCTCTTCCTTTCCATATTCTTCGCTGTCCAAAAATGGCCTCAACTTCTTCTCACATCTTCTCACAACACTATCAACACCCAAATCATTTTGAGTCTCTATCCTGCTTTCCTCCTGAGATGAAGCATCTGTTATAAATTCAATTGTTCCGTTGTCCTGAACTATGTGTGGCTGCAATAAATTACTAACATTACTGGTTCCACAAACATGACCAAATGTCCAAGTCTGGTGACATGTGAGACACATGTTCTCTCTCCTCAACTGGTTCCTGCTTATACGAGGAGGTCCTCTATCCTATGAAACTTCAAAAGCCACTGTTTTACCTACCAACTTTTGTTTTCCTTTGTCATTTCTTGTTGGGACAGCAAGCTCATCTCTTTTAATTCCAACTTGTATTGGCAACTCAGTGTATAAAGGTTCAATCTTGATCGGAGGAGCACCTGTTGGTAGAGAAATTTTCATCATTGCAGCTAAATTTTTGAGGGACTGTTCTATCTCATGTTGGGTCTTATCCCACTCACGTTGTCTCTTAGTCTAGTCATTAATAGACGCCATGAATCTAAAATTAATTTGAGGCTTCCATAGGATGGCAGGAATGATCGGCTCTGATACCACTATAATGACCCTCCCCAAACTGAGTTTTGATGATTTGCACTGTTTTTGGGTTTTTTCGTATTTTTCTGATTTTTTTTGTATTTTTTGAGTTTTAACAGTTTCAAAACCCCTAACTTTGCACTTGAACAACTTTTAAACAAATAGAAGAAAAATTCTATAAACTTGGAAATAACAAGATAACACCTTTATCTAAACTTCTACCAAAGGAAATGTCAAATTACGATCATACCCGGAAGATACGATTTTTTGAAGTTGACATAAAATAACACCGGTTATCAACAACCCAAAAATTTGATTTTCATTGATATCTTCAATTACATCGCTTTCTCCACCATGAAATTGATACAAAATGATATAATGGAGTTGGGCGCCCCTGCTACACACAACAAACTAACCAAAATGCAAGAGACTGAATTATCTAAACCCACGCCAGGCAAGCACAGGTATGACCAAGTGGTGGAGTTGTACGACCAACCTGAAATACCACAATCTGAACACTAAATCCCGGGAAACTCTCCTCAATATGGTCGCTATGCATAGAAAGTGATTGTGCAAACCCTAGAATATCAAACCCTCATTGAAGATGCCACAAACTCTAAAATATAGAGGCCCAAAATGGTACGACCTATGTTGGAGAGTGAATATAATATAATATCAACAAATAATACCACAATCACCTCCAAAAACCCACTGATTTCTGAAAACAATGAAGCTCTATGCACCCTCTGTGTTGAAGATGCTCAAAATCACCCTGAGAGTATCTTTCAACTCCGAAGATGATGTTCCTGCCGGAGGATTTCGTCTCCAAACAAGCTCAAACCCTTGCAAAATGCCCTGCAAGTTTTCTCTCCAAGAGAAGCCAAATAAAATATATCCAAGCATATCAATATGAGAGCAAGCAATCAAATAAATAGACTCCTCATTGAGAAGTTTCCTCCTGTGGGCTCAATGTGGGATAAAACATAAAGTCACCTTATAAAGTCACTTTATAATTAAAACTCTTTTTTGCTCCAAAAAAACCCCTTTTTAATTAAAAATATAGATATCTGATGTGCAAGGCTCCAAAATAAAGCGTCTATGATTTAAAACTTTTAATTCCCTTCCCAACGAGCTATAACACTTAGGCGCCCATTAAATTATTTAATTAAAATGGCAACCTTAGAAGAAAATAATTAAATATAGCTCGTATTAACACCCAAATTACGGAAACGGTCGAAAAGCATCGAAATCGAAAACCGACTGCACAGGAGTGATACCGATGATGAATAATGATGAACGGACCTGACTGGGTGACTTACTATAAATAGATGCTCTCTCCAATAATATTGGAGAACAAACTAGAAGCTGGGTACAACCTCGAAAAGTATCATCGGGGTCCTCTAGACCACCTGAGCTCAATGCCATCATCAAAAATCCCCTCTGACATGTTTGACGGACTCCAAGAGAGCCAGGGTCAACCATAGTGCTAAAGTGACCAAGAATGGGGACATTATAGAAAGGAGACCTAAGAAGAGAGGTCCTATTGAAATATTGATAGAGTAAGAAAATTTGAAGGTAGCAAGAAGACTTCAAGACAACAAAAAGTCTTAAGGATATTCAGATAAGAGACCATTAATCTAAGGTTACTAATCTACAAAGATAGAAAGCATTTGTAGTGATGATCCTATAGATATGATGATCTTATAAATATTCTAGTGGATGACCCAGAAGCCGAGTTTCAAAGGTAATGACCCAGATACAATGATCTAGTGGGGGTGATCTAGAGGCGATGACCTAGTGGGGATGATCTAGAGGTAGTAATCGAGAGGCAGATCCATTGGTAGTGACCTAGAGGTAATGATCCTCAGATAGAGATCCTAAGGCAACTTAGACTCATTGATCCAAAAGCAAATACATATAATGAATATTACATACATCCAGCCATGACAAAGTCAGAGCTGAAGAATGAAGATTTAAGAAGAATTAGAGAATGAAGGCAGAAGACCTTCCTACCAAATAATGTAATACGAGGGGGGTGTTGGAGATATTACATTATTTGGCCCCTTTGTAATATTAGTTTGGTAGATGATTTATATTTGTATAATGTATGTGGCAATATGAGAGAACACAAGATGTCAAGAGAGAATGAAGAGTCACATGATATGTGGCAAGATGAGAGCTTTGTCCATATGAGGAATATGAAAGGTTGTTTTTCTTGGATGAAAGAGGAGAGCAAAAGTTACAAAACTAAAATGTCACGAAAAATGATATATTGGAGGTAAAGCTCCAAGCAATGTAATCAACCTAAATTATTCATTCAATCCTATGAAATTGTGCATATTCAAGTTGTATTTTATGAGATATTGTTGTATTCATTATTAATTATGAGATATTGTTGTTATTGTTAGTAGCATTCATTTGATTTATTCTTGATCTTGGTTAAAGCTTTCTATAAATTAATCTATTCAGAAAGCTAACATTAACATCTAACATTGTTTTTCTCTGCTACTATCCTTATCCTGAATGGATCATGGTACTTCAAGAGAGTCTTCAAAATTTGATGAGGTGCATTTCTTAGATTCAATAGAAATGTGCATTCCTAAATCAGGATTATACTGAGTAAAATTCCTTGTTAATATTTTGATCCTATTGTACCATATCCTTTAAGATTTGATCTGCTTTTTCTTCATAGGCTAAAGCCTCAAAAGAATTGGTATTTTTTCCAATATTCTTACTTAATGGTATCCAATGTAAATTTACTTTCATCTATTTAGATCTATTTTTGGAAGTTAAAAATTGTCCTCATCCATATCTATTTGTAAGTTTCTCTTGTGATTCTCTACATATGTTTCTACTAGACTCTTCTTAGGGCATGATCTCAATATGCACCACCTTATGACATCATCTACATTTGAAAGATATGTTTTCATATTCAATAGTTTGGGTCCATAACCTACCCCCATACTTAAGAATGATTGATTATGGTAAATTTTTACTGATATCAATCATGACCAATATCTAGGCATAAATATCCAAGACTCCATCTTTTGTAGCATTATTCATTTCAAATAGTTTTTAAATTGGTTTTAATCGTTTGTTTTATTTCTTATTGGAGAAAAAGGGGTTGTACTCAGGTCCCCTACCCTTGACAAATCATAACTCTCTCCTTTAGAGCTTGAGAGTTTACAAACAAATTCAATTTTCATCTCATTTGAGTTGCTATATCTAGATATCTCCATCTTTTTTCATAAAAATTTTGAAATCTTTATTTTCGTTTTCTAGATCTTTTTTATTTTTCTTTATAAATACAAATATTTTAGAATTCAACATCCTTCTTCTTGATATTTTATTGCAACAACCTTCACAATATCAAAACTCCACCTTTATTACCTAGGTGTTGTAGGTGAGTTGGAGAGGAGAGGACAATCCTCCAAGGGAGGTCCCAGGTTCGAATCTCCACCCTACCAAAAAGTTGAATTGGGTACCCAAAATCCAATTGATAATGTTGGTGCGGGCAGGGTCGGGTGTGACCCTCTGGTGACTTTGATGGTGTAGAACCCCCTGTTCGTGGTCTCTTAGACCAAGGCAGCCCCGCAAGGGGTTTTTCGCTTTAAATTAAAAAAAACTCCACCTTTATTGTCTACACAATGCATCTTAGTAAAGTAATATTTCCATAACTTCGCATTTTCATAGTTTGCTTCATCACATCTAGACTATTAGTTTCCTTCCTAAAGAATAAGTGCAACCACACGAACTGTAATAAATAATTTAGCACTCTCAAAAAGTTGAAAGTTCCAATCCATACTCTATTCTATAATCCAACGAACAACCAAAATAAGGCATCACAAACATTGATATTTGCATTGAAGACCTAATTTCAAAACCTAATGAAATGTCCAGTTTATCTATCATTTTAAATATTATGGCACTTTAATGCCCTACAACGTTTCCAACTATTGGTTGGAGGATAGCACTTATAAACTCAACAACCATGTTCCAAGAATCTAAAGCCTTTATTGCATTTAACAAGATATCCTGAGAGAACATAAATCCAAGCAATTAGGATGGCAAACCATGAGATAGCTTTACAATTATCTCGACTACTTCATCTTCATTTGAACCTCTTTGACCCAGTATCTCACTCTCATCTATAGGATCATATAAATTCCTATGACTCTTCATCTAAATGATGAGGTAAAATACATATGCCTCCTTTATTGCATTGATTTTAAAATGGATCCCTCGAAACATTTTGTCTGGAACATTAATTTGAATTTGCTCCTTTCAAATTTTTCTTGTCAGCTTAAGCTATACTTACTACTTCCTCTAACCATGAAGAAGATAATTTAACTTCACAATTCTCTATTAAAACCCCTCTATTGGATTCCCTATCTTCACATTTGTTCCCTTCCCTTAATATATATGTAAACCTAGTTTCTTCAAACTTTGTAGCAAGGTCTTGCATTTCCACAATGATCTTGTGTATGTTCCATGGAACCTTTGCTTTCTTCAAAATTGCATTTATTATTATTAGTGAATTGCCTTTCATTCTATTCCATTTCATTTGTTTGCATATTTTTAATCCTTCAAATGTCGCCCAAGCTTTAGCTTCATTATTTGTCTTAAATCCATGACTAAAAGCATAATAAGGAAAAATATTACCCCTATTATTTCTAACTATTCCTCCTCTTGCTAGTCCTAAATTTCTTTTAGATGCTCCATCAAATTCAATTTGACCAACTCTGCTTCTAGTGGTTTCCAGATTATATACTTTTCCTTTCTTTTATTTCTCCTATATCCAACATCATAATTCCAAGGCTCTATCCTTTAATATTAGAGATTGGATGAGTTGATAGGGTTGGCTTAGACTCTCCATGACTAAACAAATCTTCATTTTCATTACCTCTAAATTGTTTTGCTTTTCTTATCCTTTAAGATTAGGGATTGGGTGAGTTGATAAGGTTGGCTTAGACTACTCTATGGCTAAACAAATCTTCCTTTTCATTACCTTTAAATTGTTTTGCTTTCCTTTAAAAAATATTATGTTCCTTTCTAGCCATATTATCCAAAGTATTTTACTTTGGATCATTTTTAACAATATAAATGGAAGCCAAAATAAAAAATTAATTCTCTAAATAGATATCCATCCACTATATATGATTTTTAACAATATAAATAGGAAGCCAAAATAAAGAATTATTTCCTTAAATAGATATCCATCCACTATAAATGATCTATAGGCTGTATAATTTATCACAATATTAAACATTTAGATCCATAAAATATTTAAACTCTTAAAATATTGACCTACACAATGTCCCACTACAAACGTAATAAGTTCACTTTAACTATTATGTCAAGTCTTATAGAATGTACCAACTGCCCATGCATAAGCTCAAAGATGCCTTTTATTTTGCATTAGTGTTTGCCTCTCTTAATTTATGTCAAATTTTTAAGATTTAATAGATGTACAAGATGGTGTCATAGGCAATGTTCTCAACCAAGGAGCTAACCTTGTTATATATCATCTGAAAATATTTTATAAAAAAAAAACTTTGACATGTATGGTAAAAATTCCATGGATTGGTTCAAACACATTTTGCATATAAATTATGAATCTTTAAGTTCAATATTTAAAAAAGGCACCTTAAGTGGATTTCATATGTTTTAATAATTTATTTATGTATAAAAAGGCGATCAATAATATATTTCTTGATATGTTTATAAATCTTCTTCCATGTTTTCACATATTTCCAAGTACGGATATTTGTCAAATGTATAGATTAAAAGTTACTTTATAATTTGGATCCACACATGCTCTTATGATAATTCAAACTTTTGTATTGCAAGAAATTTTATTGTACAAATTAAATGAACTTCCTATTCTAGTTCATTTAGTACGATTCCCACTTGTAAAAGAGAGAGTATAAATCATCTCCCACTAGTAAAAGAGATAGTATAAATCATATTCAGATCGCTTTGGATTGTTTACGATTTTGCATCATTTACAAAGATATAAGGCTACCCTTTTTTAGAAAGATATAAAAAAATATTAGATTATGTTCATCATATATTCAATTTAATTTTCTAACCAAAACCATGATTTATACCAACCATTTCTAGCTCTCTTTAGGTCTTGGAAATCCACCACAACCTTCTTATTCATGGAATGTTGATTACTTTCTTAAAGCATAATTATATCTTTTTTGGTGTTCTATGTAACAAAAGTATGGATGATATCAAAGATTTGTTTGAGAATATATGATGTCACTTTAACTTAGCCTTCACTATTGTTTTTAAATGTAACTTAGATGTTTAGCTTAGTTTTGAAAAACTTTGTAAAATATTGTAGATAGGTTGTCAATTAAGGTTGGATAAATCCTTTCACCCATAAATTATTAGTCAAATCAAGGTGGTTAATTGCTTTTCACATCTATCATAATGTTAGCAATGGTCATTTAGATCTATATATTCAATATAGTTATACCAAAGATATTTGATTCTTTTAAACATTTTTCATTTGATTTTTGTTATACATCTCAATTCATTAATACCTATTAGGTTCCAATAGTTCTTGGTTGTTTTATCTCATTAAGAAAAAGAGCAATATAAGGCCTCTTCTTTTAGTCAACCATTAACTAAAATACATGCATATGTCTATAATACATTGTTGAAGAGTCCTCTTTCAGTTCTTAGAGAGACTAAAAAATTAGTTTCAAGAAGAAGAAATTGTTTTCTCATCCCAAAAACATAATTCCATATTTTTAGTTTTGAATGAAGATACTCTTCTTGCTATTTAAATATGAACTACTAGGTGCATATCAACTACCATTAAGTTAGTTATAAAGGTTCGTTCAATCAATTCAACAAACAATAATGTACCAAGCAACAATGGATCAATAATTTTCACATCTTAATGACGAAAAAATAATTAATAATCTTATATAAAATATATATACTTTTAATGGGTTATATGGAATTGAGACACACTCTACCCATATTACATCATTGACCACATAGTAATATTACAACTTGAAAATTATGCATGTATCCCTTGGTAAGAATTGAACCTTCATCTCCTCCTTGAAACTTGAGAAACTTATATCAAGACCACATAAAGGTGTTATAACAGCTTGACAATTATGCATATATCGCTTGGCAAGATTTGAACCTTGGTCTCCTTGAGAGTTGAAGATTTAACTGGTTAAGATAATGTCATTTGATACAAATGTTAAGGTTCATCATCATATTTGAGATCTTGGGATCTTGATTTACCATGTAAAAATCTTTATTCCCCACCAATTGCTCTAAACCCCATAAACCTATTTGAAATATAATTTTTCTCCAATTTTTTTTATATTATATATAAAAGAACCTTCCACGTTCTAAACATTAAGATTTTAAAATATCCACTAGACTTCATATTCTGCTGGCACCATTATTATAATTGGAAACTTTTTTGCTACACAGGTGTGATATATTAGATTCCATGCACCGCTCCTTTAAAAATAAACTTAGTATCCACTAGACTTCATATTCTGCCAATGGCACCATTGTTATGATTGGTACATTGCTTTGCTATAAAGATGTAATATACTATGTTATATTCTATAGAGATGTATTATATAAAGATGTGATATATTATATTCCATGTACCACCACCCGTTAAAAACAGACTTGTTATGTTAAATGATCTCCTAGGTCATGAAATCCATTTTCACATTTCACAGACCACCATATGCATTTTCGTTGTGAATGAATCATTTCTTCATCAAGAATACTGACAATAGAACAGGTCAGCAAAAACAAGGCAGAATTAACATAAACAACCCTAGATTTTGTTGTTTACATTGCCCTTTGGGGGGCCCAAATAAAACAAAAGACATTTGTCTCATTCCAAAACCAACATAGTACCGGAACAATCAGTACATATCTGCAAATACTTCCTGGTGCTAGCAAAAGTAGAAATTTAGGAGTTTTTAATTTCAGTGGGAAGATCAACTGGATTTCTGGGTCCATGCCAAAACCATAAAGGCTATTGCACATGTGATTGATAACACTCCTGTCCTTGATCGAATATATTCTTTCCATGTCAATGGTGCAGTAATCTGAAGTGAAACATGACGGATCTGTTCTTTTGTTCCTTCTAATGAGCCTGAGTTATCTATTACAATATCAGCTCTTTCCCTTTTTGAATCCAGTGACATCTGAGAGGATATTCGATTGAGTGCCTGTTCTTCTGAAATTCCATCCCTGGCCATAAGTCTTTGAAGTTGAGTTTCAGAATCAACCCACACCACTATTATGGGTTTTGTTAGCCAGTTCATCTTGGCCTCAAATAATAAAGGCACATCAAGGACGATTGTCTTATATCCCATTATCCAAAGCTTTACTATTTCCCAATAGATGCCAAAACCAATATATGGAGCCAATGCCCTGCATAAGCGGGCATAATATTCTGATTAAAACTCCCAGATAATGAAATTTCTAAACTTCAATAGGAAACATTTTCAATATAAAAATAAGAAAATGAAATTTACAAAAGTCTAACTGAAATCAACCTTAAGCAGACCCTGTATTAGGATACTTATATGATACATCAAAGGTACAAGGCTACTTAGTAACTTACTAATATCAAGTAGCTTTTATTTAAAATAACCTTTTGCAGCCAAAATGGATCCTAAAATTTAGCTTTGAATGTGAGGGTACAAAAAAAACTGTGGCTCTCTGTGTAGTTAGTTTGCTCACTTGTTTTACTAGAAGTGACTAAACCCTTTCAAAGTTTACAGGCATTGACTTGTTAGATTCCTTCTGCAGCCCCTAATTACAAAAAAAAAATGTATGCCACGTGAAATTTTTATGATCCTTAGGTTACATGATTTAGAAAGACACTTTGTCACAAAGACATGCTATCCCTTGAAAGGGTCCTGTTAAAGTGACAATGAAATGAAGAAACAATGACATAGAGATCAGGTCACAATATACTATAAAGCATACAACATATGGATGTTAGACTACCATAACTACAGTACTGCATGACTGTTCTCAGATTTTAAAGTAATTCAGGATTTATTATATAAAGAGAATGCAATTTCCAACAAAGGAGTTTTACAGGGGCTAATTACAATATTATGACAGATTAGGCACCACACAAACATCAATGTAGAAATTCATACTAAAACTAAATTTTAGTTAAAATTTGAAATTGTTGCATCCCTGGTTTATAATACAATGGTGTTTCTATTCTCTTGATAATGTGCTCCTCTATATGGTTCTCTTTATCATCCTTCTATGGCATTCTTACATAATTATAAACCCTGCATGCACACTGCATACTCACATGTCTCAATTTCCATCTAATCCCAATGGTCTTGAAACTTTCTTTCCATATGTGGTATTGTCATCAGCTTCTATGTAAGAATTGCCAATAAGAACTAAGAGCAAGAGTAAGGGCGATGAATTTGAGAAAATTGCCTTCAAGGACACCACGAATAGACATGCTAACAAGAACGTAGCTTGTATTCAGTATTCCCTTGCCAGCAACATAAGATGACTAAGAACTTAGAGAATTTGTCATAATGGTAGCAAATGATAAGCAATGCATATATTGCTCAACAACGGCAAGATACGTGGGTCAGATTTTGTTAGTGTAACTATTATACTCATGAGAGGACTTTTGGTGACCATGCCAATTTTGAATTAACAGTGTACAAGATAAAGGCACACTTATAGGAAAAATGTGTTCTAATTTCTACAGATTGTACTTTGGTGATTCTGCCAATTTTCTACTCTTATTTTTCCCAGTATGCCAAAATTTTAATGGTGATTGTCATCTATCAAGAATTATATTCATGAGACTTGTGATGGTCTTTGATTATCATGTTGTTTGATTGACTGCATAATAAGATCTTTGTAAGGTTGCATTAAGTCGTTGCTTTTCTTGATTAGTAATCTTTGCATTGTTAATCTTGAGGGAGTTCTCACATTGATAATATCTCAGTATAGAATTCTCTTGTGCCTAATTTCTTATATGCATAACATTGCATTGTTGCTTCTACTGAAAACATCAACATTATGTTGGTCAGTCATCATCTTTCAAGATATTTGTGGCAGTTGCTGAGTTATCATAATGCTTATGGCAATATGGTTATCCTTCATTGGATTTTACTTTAGCTGTTAAATCAACAGCATTTTCATGTTTTCTTTCTAAGGGCAGTCTTGAAACCTAAGAACTGCATTCAGCATATTAACTCATTTAAGTTAAAATTAGCAATATTTGCTCGATTCAAAAATTAATGCTGTCATGTCACAGCCAGTTATTTCTATAACAGAAAACATGCATCGCCTTTGACATGCTTATCTTCATTCCCTCACTCATTTTTGGATATGAGCTCAGTTGGATTGAATTCATTGTCTCAGCTTGAATTAGCTATTTGCCTGGCAAATATTTAATTTGAGATGCAGATATGTGGAAGAAATTAAAATCAAGATGCAGGTTATTCCAGCCAACCCTCATCCTGAGTCACAACCATCTGTGCTGCCCAAACAGGGTTTTAATAAAATTATGCATTTATTGTATACATGTATCTAAGCCCATGAATATGAACATTGTTAGCTCAAAGTACAAAAGTTCTCATAAAATAACTCCTCTTAAGATAGTTGCAAAATTGATGAGTTCGTTGATTTATTACTTGGATTCAATTAAAATTTTAACCTAAATTTTTTTTGAGTATACAAAATGGCAACCTTGCATTTATTGCACATGTATGTAGTGTTAGATACATTTAAGGGGGGAAAAAAACTATTTAGAGATTCAATTAGTTTTTATTTAAAATTTTGAAAAAAACATATAGCCTTTTTTCTGGCTTTTGTTTCCACCATCTCCAAATTAACAAGTGATTTGAGATACAGTAAATATCAGCTTGTGATTTGTGGAGTTCCTTATCCAAGTCCTGTTTGTTAGGTCTTTCATTTTAAATAAGCTTTTGTAACATTGCAATCTAAGCTTCCAAATTCTGTTTCTTACAGTTGACTTTGGAATAAGTGAGCAATTGTGTTTTTCACACACCTGGCTTCCAATCATTCATTTTGAATTAGCTTTTCCAATGTTAAAGTTTAACATTCAAAGTTCTGTTTTGCGATTGTTGAATTTCTACAGTGTATTCAAACATTGGTTCTCATCAGTTACACTTTACTCAAAATTTGACTTATGACTGTTCTGCTTCAAGTTTCAACTGGATGAGCTAAGCTTATCACTTGATCCACAACCTTGCAAAACTTTTTCCAACTATCATTTTCAGGTCCTGCATCTTCTGCAAGACTGCAATTCTTCTAGATATTTGTTGTCCAGTATTTTCTTCAAAAGCAAATATTAAGCATCAACTTCTTCACGCTTTTCTGAGAATATTAGAAAATCAATAAAAAATGGATTCTCCTAGGCTAGTTTTTGACAACTTTCCTAAGAATTATTTTTACAAATGTCAAATTAACTTAGATGGCCATGCTATAAGCAACTGCTCAAAAGATGTTCTCTACAGAGAATATTGTGAACCCACCATTCTAGTGTTCCACCACAATAGAGAAAACATCAGATAATTTTTAAAAACATATTCTAAAGGAAAAATCAAGTTTGGTTTTGGAAAAAAGGTATTGAACTTTTTTCTTAATTTCTTCCATCTCATCTATAGTCTGCAAATTTATATATTTTGTATAATGGAACCCATTTTTTTCCCCTCTGGAGTCTGCTTTAATTTTTTGTAATAGAAAGAATTCTTGAAAAGGCTGTTTTACTCCTTTTTAATAAGAGATAGTACCTAAATTGGTTAATAGTTGAAGATAACAAGAGAATTTAGGCTTCTGTGGCATGAAGGGTTGAAGAAGAGTTCTCGTAGTTCAGCACTATTTTATGAATTTCCAAACATTTCACATCCTACTTCAAGGCCCATTCCTTAGGGGTTTTGCTGAAATCAAATTATCCAAGAAGCACTAGGGCTAGGTTCCTTCACACACACACAATGCATTCTTTAAAACTGTACATCAGCTTCCCACAAAGGATTTAATTTGCAACATTCTTAACCTTGAAATTTTAATATCCACTAATAATTGCTCCTTTGTGCGAAGCCAATCAACACTTTTGAAGAATGCACTTAGGGTGGTTTTTTTCTATATAAACAGGAACCTACCCTTGGTCCTCCTTGGGTAAACAGAGCAGAAAGCCATGAGGATGGACCTGAAGTAGAACCTCAATTGTTGGGAAAATTACCAAACAGCACAGTGATACCAGAAGAACTCTCCTTTAAATAACAGGAGGTTGACTCAAATCTCAAAATCCCACTTTCCAAATTCTTGCTTAACTTCATTTATTCTTTAATGATTAAGTCATGGTTATATTGTTGACAATTTCTTTGGCTTTATATTATATAAGATATATTATAAAAATGCCAATCGTGCTTATATTTCTGTTATTTGATTTATACTTCTATAATTTAAACATTTTTATTTTCTGATGTGATTAGTGAAGACAAAGTGAGAAGTCAAATATGCCTGAAGAAGAAGAGGTATTAATGTGGAACGAAATTCCATCACAGGAATATGCCACTGAAAATAAACAGCTCATATAAACAATTGATTGCACAAGTAGTCAGGAAAGTTGAAGACATGAAAAACGATAAAATAAACAATCTAGACAAAGTAAAGACTGGGTAGACATAAATACTGATGAAGATCTGGATGCAACAGCATGAAAAGAAAATTAAAGGCAAATTAAAAGACTTACAACAAATGGAACGGGATAATATATATATTTATACATGTGTGGGGAGGAGGGGGGGTGGGGGTTGGGGTTGGGGTGTATGTGTGGCATCAACAGGGATTAAAAAAGGGAATGAAAGCAAAAATCAACAGCATATTTTCTATGAGGAAAATAGTGGCAAGTAGCACAACAGCACCATAGCCAGAAGAAATGGCCAGGGCATGCTATACATGAGAGTTGCAGCGATAGGTAAACCTCTGCCTTTAATCCCAATGAAGTCCGTCAACAATGGAAAATCGAGTAAACTATACCTGTATCCACAGAGAAGAAAACTGATGGCACTGGATGACAGTTACAGTGGAAAGAAAGGTGATCACAATATGGATAAAATTGGTGAGTTTGAGAAAGATAGAATCAGATGGAAAAATAGGAGCATACAGGATGGTCAGATATAACATCAAGAGAGACAAAAGTGGAGTAGAAGAATAAATATTAATGATGAGGTAATGTTAGACTAAATGAATATATGGTTTAGAGATGATGTACATTGAGTGAATGTGGATATGGAAGGATAGAAAGTAGACTAAAGAAACAAATTTGGCACAGACAAAATACCCAAAGACGCATCTTGAATGAGAATTTTAAAGAGAAAAGAGGCACAATGAACATCATAGGCAAATTCTAAATGATTTCATTCATTAATCAAAATCATACTTAACTGATAAATTGATAAACTTTCAAGTTGATAATTAGATGATAAAAACTACAAAGTACACTTTTGAGACAAATATATAGAATTGATCATGCTTCTTATCATATTGTCATATCTCTTCATATGGCATGTCACAATAAAGTAACTTTAACAGCATTGCCTATTAATTATTATTCTTGTTTTGTAATTACGCCGATAGGCATCCTACAATGGCAGCCAGGAAGGTCAGACACGCCGTAAACAATATTAATATTTTATTACGCCGATAGGCATCCTACAATGGCAGCCAGGAAGGTCAGCCACGCCGTAAACAATATTAATATTTTATTAAAAAAGCCGACATTAAGAAAATTATCCACCGACATTAAGGGTTACGGTGGATTTAAAATATTTAAACTATTTAAACTAAAATGGTGCCCAAACATAGATAGGCGCCTCGAGATTGATAACTCTCGGCGTTTATAGATATATATATTTTATATATCTAAGCTAGTTTTTGTGTAACAACCCACCCTATTCTGGATTGTTTCCTATCTATTTTGACTAGTAAAAAAAAACACAAATTTTTGCTCTTTTTATTCAAATATATGCTCTTCTTTTTTAAGGTATTTTATGGGATTTAAACATACATACAGTATACTGCTGAAAGAAAGCTTCACAAACTGGAACAACTTAATTGCAAGGGAAATTACAATGATGAACAGCACTGAAAATACCCGATTTTCCTCAAGTCTGAAAACAAATCGCAGCAATCCACGTTCTGGAAATAGTTTGTGAATAGTGTCATGAATAGTAATTTGCTACAGCACCGCGTGAATAGTAATTTGGTACAGTGCCGCGTGAATAGTAACTGCTACAGTGCCGCTTGAATTGTAAACTGCTACAGTACCACATGAATAGTAAACTGCTACAGTACCGTGTGAATAGTAAACTGCTACAGCCTCCAAATAAGTACCGTCTACAGGTATAAATCGTTGCTATCTCCCAACACACACAAGATATCAATGACGAACCAGAAATTGTCTTTGATCTCCAATTTGCCCTCTGAATGAAGACAATCAAAATCCAATAGAGTTAATCTTTCACAGCGGTAGTGGATGTCCTTGCCAAGAGTTTCCGTTCTCGACAAGCTCGAATCTACAAGCAAATTCTCCAGAATGCATCAAGCAATATATTCAATGTTCAAGGATGCTGGAATGAGAGCCCGACCACTTTATTTATTATTGACTCGGGCCTGGCTCTATCATAACATAACCAATGTGGGATAAAAAACCCCCTTTTTAATAAATCCTTATGTCTCCCTAAGTCACTTTATCAAATAATTAATAATTCACTTAAGTGACTTATGTGCACACATAATATAAAGTCTATTTAATTAAATATGACTTTTTAATTTAATAATTATGAGTATTAAAATAATTGCACCAGAAGACCCAAGCCAACATCTGATAGCATTTTTGGATACCCTTTTGGTCGAACTGTCCAAATATAGAAACTGTTCTGAAAAAAGCAAGGCCCTAAAAAATAGGAAACTGCTCCAACTGACTTCCAAGATCCTTAAACTGCTCCCATAGCCTACAGGATCGCGTGAATAGGCTATGCACTGTGCCAATGCTGACGAGCTCAGAAAGGGGACATGACAGTCCTCCCTCCCAAAAATTGCTTGTCCCCAAGCAATCTTAGTGTCGGATGCTGTAGAATGTCTTCATGTTCCCAGGTAGCATCATCAACAGGTAAGTTCTTCCATTTAATCAAATATTCCTTAATTACCTTCCGCCTCAACACCTTCTCCCTGTAATCAATAATAGCTTCAGGAACCAAAATGAGTTTACCCTCCTCATCCCATGGAGGCAACTCAGTAGAAGGAACAATGCGTGCACCAATCGCCTTTTTGAGGCGTGAAACATGGAAGACATTATGTATTTTGCTGTCACCAGGTAGCTCCAACTCATAAGCTACCTCACCAATCCGCTTGATTACCCGAAAGGGTCCATAAAATCTGGGCTTCAACTTCTCCTTCCCACTCTTCTTGAGAGTAGATTGTCTATAAGGCTGCAACCTAAGATAGACCAGATCATCCACCTCAAAACTGCGCTCAACTCTGTGCTGATCGGCATAAAGCTTCTGCCGATTCTGAGCCTGAAGGATATTATCCTTGAGGGACCTCAACAAGTCCTGGCTGTCCTGCAAATAATCCTTAGCTCCCGGAGCTCGACTGTCACCCAATAGAAGATCAATGAAGCTTGGAGCCTCATAACCATACAAAGCCATGAAAGGTGTCATACCAATAGTCATGTGGTGAGTTGTGTTGTAGCAGAATTCCCCAAGATGAAGCCACTTCACCCAAGCTTTCTGCTGCCCTGAAACATAATTCCTCAGGTAACCCTCTATCCACTTATTAACTATCTCTGTCTGCCCATCGGTCTGAGGGTGGTAGCTAGTGCTGGGAGTGAGCTCGGTTCCTCCTAACCTGAATAACTCCTGCCAAAAAATGCTCATGAACCGTGTCTCCCTGTCGCTCACAATAGTCTTGGGTATTCCATGCAAACGGAACACCTCTCTGAAAAATAAATCAGCCACCTGAGCAGCCGTAAAAGTAGCTGAAATAGCAAAGAAATGTGCAAACTTAGTGAGTCTATCCACCACAACATAAATGCAATCCTTGCCCTGCACTGTGGGTAACCCAGTAATGAAATCCATAGATATACCTTCCCATTTCTGGTTCGGTATTGGAAGGGGTTGCAATAAACCTGCTGGGTGTGTATGTTCATCCTTATTTTGCTGACAGATAGAACACTCACGAACATACTGAAGAACCTCATTCTTAAGCCCTTTCCAAGAAAATCTCTCCCGAATGCTCCTGTAAGTCTTAAAGAAACCTGAATGACCTGCAGTCGGATCATCATGAAAATACTGGATAACTCTCTTCCTAAACTGTGACCCAGATAGAAGAAAAACGCGACCCTTATAAAGGATCAAACCCTGTGAAATCATATAACGGTCATCCTGCACTTTGCCCTCTAGCAAACTGGATGCCCACTCATCCTCGGCATATTCTGCAATAATAACATCTCGCCATTCTGCTGAAATACCAGTCACTGAACAAATGTGAGGCCTTCGAGATAAAGCATCAGCAACCACATTCGACTTTCCCTTAACATAAACTGTGTCAAAATCATAAGCTTGTAGCTTGCTGACCCACTTCTGCTGCCTCTCATTTAGATCCTTCTGAGCCAAGAAGTATCTAAGACTGTTATGATCCGTGCTGACAGTGAATCTACCTCCAACCAGATACTGCCGGAATTTGGCGAGAGCATGCATTATCGCCAACATCTCCTTATCATAAATAGAATAACTCCTTTCTGCCCCCTGGAGCTTCCGACTCTCATAAGCCACTGGGTGTCTGTTCTGCATCAAAACTGCACCAATCCCTTCACCGGAAGCATCACACTGTAAAACGAAAGGCTGTGAAAAATCTGGCATAGCAAGCACCGGGCAAGAACACATAACCTGTTTGAAGTGTTCGAAACACTTCTGAGCTTCATCAGACCATTTGAAGGCACCCTTCTTGGTCAAATCTGTGAGTGGGGCTGCCAACTGCGAAAATCCCTTCACAAACCGTCTGTAAAAACCACAAAGTCCAAAGAATCCCTTAAGCTAAGCTGAGATAGATTTGTTGGAGCTGGCCAATCCTAGATAGCTTTGATTTTATCCGGGTCCATACGTACTCCATCTGCACTGATAATGTGCCCAAGATACAAGAGCTCTGTCAACCCAAAATCACATTTTGTTTCCTTAGCATAAAAGGATTCCTGTTCGAGGATACGGAGGACCTCCTCAAGATGCTGTAGGTGCTCCTCCCATGATCGACTGTAAACCAGAATATCATCAAAGAATATCAAAACATACCTCCTCAACTGCCTGCTAAAAATCTTGTTCATACAAGACTGGAAAGTCGCTGGGGCATTGGTCAACCCAAAAGGCATAACCAGAAACTCAAAGTGCCCACAATGACAGCGAAAAGTTGTTTTCTCTATATCCTGCTCTCTCATTCTGATCTGATGGTAACCACTGCGCAGGTCTATTTTTGAGAAGAGTTGAGCTCCATGTAGCTCATCAATCAATTCGTCGATGCGTGGAATAGGGTACCTGTTCTTAATTGTTTTCTTATTTAGCTCCCTATAGTCAACACACATACGCCAAGTCCCATCTTTTTTCTTTACCAAAACCACAGCCGAAGCAAAAGGACTCTTGCTTGGTCGGATATGTCCCATGTCAAGCAATTCCTGAATTATTTTCTCAATCTCATACTTATGTCGCCTAGGGTGCCTATAGGGTGTAGTGATAACTGTCTTAGCACTCTCCTCCAACTCAATAATGTGCTCCATTCCTCTCTCCGGAGGTCTCCCTGGAGGAATATTACTAAACACCTTGGAGTGTTTAGTCAAGATGTCCTGAATCTCTGGCTGGTAAGTGGACTTAACCTGTACATCCCCTGCTGAAGTAATGAGACACTCTGCTGCCCACTCAGTATCCCCAATATTAACCACATAAAAATCATTAGTAAGATCAAAGCCTCCTAACTTCATCTGTAATTTAGGGATCCTGCGGTTACACTGTATGGCTGTCCCATCTGCTACCATTACTCTGAATCCTGGAAATTCTTTTGTCTGCAACCCTCTCTTATCAACCAACCCAGCGTCAATAAAGTTATGAGTTGCCCCTGTATCAATCAGTGTCACCACCCGCTGCCCCTGAAGGACTCCTCAAACCTTGAAAGAAGATCCCTTTTTAAAACTATACAATTGTGCAATCTGTACCTCAGTCTCTTCTTCTGTCTCCCCTGCTCCACAATTCTCCTCATCCTCCTGTTGATCTGAATGCTCTGAACCAGATTCATCAACTTCAAAATATTCTCTAGCCTCTAGTTGCTTCACCTTAACTGAACACTTGTGGCCCAACTCCCATGGTTCTCTACATCTGAAGCATAATTTCCTTTTTCTTAATTCATTGAGCTCATTATCTGATAGTTTCTTAGTTTCAGTTTTAGGTGTGTTCTGGACAAACCCCTTCTTATCTTTGTTATTCTGAAAAGGTTTGAAGGCTGGTTTTTGTTTCGGAACAGCGAACTCCATGCTTCTCGCCTTTTTCATGGCATCCTGTAAAGTGACTGGATCAAATGCCTTTACCCAACCACGTAGCGGCTCAGACAATCCCTCATAGAAGAGTATGATTAGACGCCTCTCTGAGATATCATCCACTTTGACAGAAATGGACTGGAATTCTGTGATGTAGGCCTCCACTGAACTGTTCTGCCTCAACTGTGCCAGATCTCGAAAATACAACTCGGGATCCTTCTTATCGAATCGATCGATAAGTAGCCGTGTGAACTCCTCATAGGATGTAATCAAATTATGACCCAAAGTGATCAACCCATGAAACCACCAATCGTGTGTAGCTCCTTCAAGATGTAATGTGGCGAATTTTATAGCTTCTTCTTCCAGCATAGGTCGAAGTGAGAGGAAATTATCAAGTTTATCCACCCATGTCCTGGCTGTACATTTGCCACTACCATCAAACTGAGGTAAAGAAACCTTGTTCAGTGCTTGGTTGAATTCTTTCTGTGCTGGTCTAGCCTGATCAGTACGGTGACCACCTCCCTGTCCCATACTCCTCTGCTTCTGAGTGACGTATTGGTCAAATGACCAATGGGCCCTAAGGCCTTCCGGAAGAGCACTATACCGCTGATACCACTCCTCAAACTGATCCTCTATAGGCCCTTGAGCTGTGTGCATCTCAGGTGCTGGAACTTCAGCTCTAGATAAGAACGTAGGCTGAGTCGGTCGAGAAGTAACAACTGTATGTTGCCTCTGATCAGTCATGCCCTGGCTGCCCTTGCTCGGAATACGCCTGTTTGATGAGCTAGGCCCACCATCCTGATTAGTCCCTGTCTGTAGCCCCTGCAAAGTATTAGTCATAGCCATAATAGCATTTGCTAATGCTTCCTATCCCTGTCTCATCTGATCCTGCATATCCATCTGTGCCTTTGACAAAGCATTAAGAGCCCCAAATATACTAGGGTTCTCCCGATGCTGATCATCACCCATAATGTCTAGTAATTCAGTAGATCTCTTATGTCGCTCGTACTGAAGATGAAAATATTTTTCTTTCCCTTTATCAACTGGTTCACTCATTAATTAAACCCACAAGTCGACAGATATGACTCGCTCTGATACCACTGTAACAACCCACCCTATTCTGGATTGTTTCCTATCTATTTTGACTAGTAAAAAAAAACACAAATTTTTGCTCTTTTTATTCAAATATATGCTCTTTTTTTTTTGGTATTTTTATGGGATTTTAACATACAGTATACTATTGAAAGAAAGCTTCACAAACTGGAACAACTTAATTGCAAGGGAAATTACAATGATGAACAGCACTGAAAATACCCGATTTTCCTCAAGTCTGAAAACAAATCGCAGTAATCCACGTTCTGGAAATAGTTTGTGAATAGTGCCGTGAATAGTAATTTGCTACAGTGCCGCGTGAATAGTAATTTGCTACAGTGCCGCGTGAATAGTAACTGTTACAGTGCCGCTTGAATTGTAAACTGCTACAGTACCACGTGAATAGTAACTGCTACAGTATCGCATGAATAGTAAATTGTTACAACCTCCAAATAAGTACCGTCTACAGGTATAAATCGTTGCTATCTCCCAACACACACAAGATATCAATGACGAACCAAAAATTGTCTTTGATCTCCAATTTGCCCTCTGAATGAAGACAATCAAAATCCAATAGAGCTGATCTTTCACAGCAGTAGTGGATGTCCTTGCCAAGAGTTTCTGTTCTCAACAAGCTCGAATCTGCAAGAAAATTCTCCAAAATGCATCAAGCAATATATTCAATCTTCAAGGATCCTTGGAATGAGAGCCCGACCACTTTATTTATTATTGACTCGGGCCTGGCTGTATCATAACATAACCAATGTGGGATAAAAAACCCCCTTTTTAATAAATCCTTGTCTCCCTAAGTCACTTTATCAAATAATTAATAATTCACTTAAGTGACTTATGTGCACACATAATATAAAGTCTATTTAATTAAATAAAACTTTATAATTAAATAATTATGAGTATTAAAATAATTGCACCAGAAGACCCAAGCCAACATCTGATAGCATTTTTGGATACCCTTTTGGTCAAACTGTCCAAATATAGAAACTGTTCTGAAAAAAGCACGGCCCTAAAAAATAGGAAACTGCTCCAACTGACTTCCAAGATCCTTAAATTGCTCCCATAGCCTACAGGATCGCGTGAATAGGCTATGCACTGTGCCAATGCTGACGAGCTCAGAAAGGGGACATGACATTTTGATTACATACAGTTTAATAGTCTTAACTTGAATTAAAACTATTTACGTTTAAAATATGTATGTATAGGTCTTACACAATAAGAATAACAACGAGGTTTGAACAACTTGAAATAGACTCTTAGGTTGAATCTTGGATACCATGATTGATATCCAACTTCAACATTTTAGTTGCATCAAAGCAGAAAGTAGTATGCAAGACATTGAAGCTAAAGGGAAAGGAAAATTAATATACACAAAAGCTATCATAGTGTCATTCAACATCATTAATATATACAATACAATGAGGGCCTTATAAAGCCCATGCTTGAGTCTCTCAAGAGACAAAATATCAAGTATCATAACAGATGACCTTTCACCTTCTTGTAGGAAAAGGCTGGAAGAACAAGACAAAAGTAAAATAATCCAATTATTACTTGTAAATTATTTTTTAACATCCCCCTATATGATCCAAAGTTGTATCATTTACACCTCGAGGATGGTGTTGCATGCTCAATGCTCAATACTTTGGATAAATCAAGCTGTCTTCCACAAGAGTTAATCCAATCTCTGCATTGTGGATAATCCGTCTTCCTCTGTGTTGCAGCTGCATAATCTAAAGTAGGTGATCATCTATCTTGTCTCCAACAGAAAATCACTTGTAGTTTGGGAAAGAATAATGTGAAATCATAGTCCATGAAATTGCACAAACTAATCCAACCAAAAGTATCTCTCCCAGTGATAAACAAGCCTACCATGACTAAAGTATCTAAAACCTCATATAGCTCAGTGGACAAATCCCCGTGTCCAACCAAAACATTCATATGCATCTCTTTCCAAAACTGAATGAAACTCTAAATCATGTTGAATCCAGCTTCTATGCTTGGAACATCAAAATACAACTCTTCCTAAGAACTTCCAAAAATGTCCAATGTCATGCTCCAAAGAACCAGAGACTAGCTGCAAACTCCAACCTCCACCACAACTCAACAAAATCACCATCTCAATCTTCATACGTGTGATTTGTGGTATCTAGATACCTCATTTGGGATATCCAGAATCCATAGATTGATCATTACATCTCACAAAACTCGAATGAGTAGAACCCAGGTGCAATTTCTGCAGCAACTCCACAAATTCATCATCCAAATTTCAAGCATTGTGATGTATCCAGGTGCAACCTCGAGATTACCTCCAATAAATCTCCATGCACTAAAAATTCTAGGGGGACCTCATCCTACGTGCCCTTCTGTGTATTTTTCCATATATCAGCCACGTGGCTCAACCATCTCATCTCCAAAGTCTATCAACCAAGTGATATGAACAACTTCTACATAATATCTATGAACACAATCCATAACTCAATCTTTTGTCTTTGTGAGGTGAACAAAGTTCTCAAGGTGCAAAAACCAAATTATCTAGAAATGGTAAAGATTGTCATCGAATTAAATCAGTCCAACAATCACAGTGATCAATCTTAGGTGTAAAAATATAATTCTTCTATCAACAAACATCTGGGTCATTAATCCTTGTCTTCAAATTATTGTCTAGGTGCAATTTCCAAGCTCAACTCATCAACAACCATATGTGTTGAATCCAATTCAATAGATACACATTATCTAGCACAAAAATGCAATCTTGTATCCAATCAGCAACCAATCAATGTCAAGGATCCGATCAACAAACTTGATGTCCAATAAATATACTCAATGCAGCATCAGTACTAACAGTCTCAATAAATCTATATTAACAACCTATGAAGGCCCCAAACTATTAACAATAAACCAGTTATCTATATGTATTTAATCTCCAAGTCAAAGCATATAACCTACATCGGATAGCAAAATCTCCATCAAGGGCATCATATAACTTGTTAGTGTTGTCAATGTATACAAAGACACAATTTAAAAACTCATAACTTGATCAAGACAATGCAATGATCAAGTTCACAAAGTCAACTCAAATTTAACTTTGCTCAAACTTAAGAATCCTATCTTCCCCTCCCTTTAGTTGATGAAAGTATAGAATACATTAGAAGTCCACCATAAATCAAAACATCTAGACCTTTTCAACTTTACAAGGATCAACAAGCAAATTTATATCCCCCTACAAGTTGAAAGGGGGTAACAACATCTATCTCTTCAACATCAAAACTATGAAAAAAGAAAAGAAAAAGAGAAAAAAATATAACCCCCTTGCACCTAAAAGGGGTTACAATACATTTTCCTCAAATATATACAAAATTTATGCCAATTATGTTCTTTAAACACATTTGTGGTGTTGTGTCATTTTGCTTTATGAATATCTATCCAACTACTAGTGACTTTTATCGAATTGGCCACCCTATATTTGAATCAACACTTCCTTTTGTCATGACTCCATCCCACAAATCTCCAATGGTTGAATATCTCATCACTTTCATATGTTATGATTTGTTATGATCATATCCATGGTCTCAATTTTGAACTTATTTCTCAGTACTTGTGCTTGTTTTAAATGTTGCCTCACCAGTTACATTTAGTTTACATTTTACAAAACTTATATTTGCACATCCTTTTCTTCATCATATCCAAGGCCTTCATAATTTAGCCTCATACTCAGTTCCATAAATTTTTTAATTTGTTGCCCATATTTTCCTAAATATATTCCATAAATTCCGAATTTATTCATTATTTTGAAACCAATGTCATTTGTGTGCTTTCCAAATTTTGTCACTATACTAATCATTTTGATTATGAACAAACATTTACATTGATATCATCAACATGGCAACCATCTTCAACATCGCTACAAGGATAAATATCATATAAGGCTTGGCACACAACATCATAATAATCATTACTGCCAGGATAAACATCATCTAGGGATTGGAACCCATCATTATCGACACTACCAGAATAAACATCATATAAGGGTTGGTACACATCATCGTCTACTTCCTTTTTGGCACACATGATAGGCAATCATGTTGACCAAAGTTGTAAGCATTGATGTTGGACATGCCATGATACATTATTATGGTTTCTTATGTTGTTATGTTTGAAAAAAGAATGTAATGATGGCATGGTCTTTACATAGTTGTTATGGTTTTGGGTGGTACATTAATTTTTCTATTATGTGAAAGTAGTTGGACATGTGCAATATTTGCACTCCACAACCCTCACACCAAGACTATATGTACCTAGTCTTCTAGGTCTTGCACATCATGTTTGCCCACAACTATTCTCTCATTTTATATTGTATATTCCTTAGAGAATATAATATATATGCCTTGACATATCTCTAGTTGCATACTACATTGTGATGTAAGTGACATATCTCTATATATGCCTTGACATTAATGGATGTAGATAGGAGTTGTTGAAATTGATGAGTTAAAGTTACAATGAGCAATTCACTTCAATACAAAGAAGATGACACCAATGGGTGGACAAACTGAGATCCAAGAGAAATATGAGAAGAAAAGCAAGCAACTAAAGTGTGACTGACAAGATAGCATACACAAAAGATAGAAGATGCCAAAACATGTCAATTGATTTGCCCTTCCTTAATGAGAAGGAAGGTGCCTCCTTAGGACGAAGGAAGTGAACTACTACCTCCTCCAAGATAGTTGTTGGAGGAAATAGAGGCCATGAGACATTTTTGCCCCGTCAACAAAAGGGAAGACAAGAGCAACAACTGCAAGTCTTGCAATCTTTTTGATCTCTAAGATTAATTCTAAACAGAAGCACGTTTGGCTCCCCCTCAACAAAAGGGAAGACAAGAGCAACAACTGCAAGTCTTGCAATCTTTTTGATCTCTAAGATTAATTCTAAACAAAAGCACGTTTGACCCCTTAGGTTGAGGTAAGTCCCTTGCTAGAGATCAAGTCTCCAAACTTCAAAATCGATGAAGAATGTAGTGCAAGCTAATCCAAGGGTCACTTCTCTAAGGAATGTCTATCAATAGAATTGATTCAACTAGAGATGTTGATTCTATAAGACAAGGACCAAGACCATGAGACTAAAGAAGAGTTTCAAGAACAAACTACCAATATTGTTCAAGGAATTGCAAGTGACACAGGCTATGCATTTGATGATGTGAGAGATGAACATTCATCACGAAAGCAATTGCAAGGTGTAGTAATGCATGGGACAAGAGTTCAACACAAAAGCAACTATACAGCGGTGTGTCCAACAATATGCAAGATGAAACCTGGAGCAATTGTTGTGCATTTACAACAAGCAACACAAGCGGAAGGATCTTGTCATTGACAAACATGAGAGAAGACATGATGAAATCATAGATCATTATATATCTAGAAGCCATCAAATAAGTCTTGGGGGACTAAAAACGAAGTTTGAAGGGCAATCAATCAGCCTAACATGGAATCACACAATCAAAATGTTGGCCAGTGGTGAGGAAAAGCAAAAGTGTCCCAAGTTTCACGATGACTGGAAGGATGACCCGATGACACTCTAGAGCTTGTATTATGATTTGATAGGCAAATAGGCAAACCAATAGTGGATTGGACGAGGGTCTTGCCTAAGAAGTTTTGTCGAATTGTAATGAATTGGTACTTGGAATTGCTAGAAGACATTTACTCGACTTGGAAAGTGTTACAAGTAACCTTTGAAAAGGATTTCAAGTTCTTGAATGACCATGAGACAATCATATAAATTTACAATATGAAGCACAAAAAGACAAAGTTGGTATGGTCCAACAACAAAGGATTGAAAAAGTTGGTTAACAAGTTGAAAGTGACAAACAAACTTAAAAAAGGTGGTTCATGGAGGGACTTCTACCCAAGTATAAGAAGAAGATGAAGGCGGTCCCTCAGACATCATATATAGACGTTCTTAATTGGGCCATGAATTTAGAAACTGAGTCTAATACATAACCTATATGGTAGAGACTTTGGAACTCTAAATAGAGGTCCAAGGTTCAAATCCTATGGGGTGTAGGGTTGTACACCATGCTTCGATAACCGGAGTATGGTTGGATAATCATATATTAGATAAAGAACATCCTCCATGAGGGTTGTCTCATATGGCCTATGGCCTTGCGGATGTTAAATATTACTTTACCTTTATATATCAAAGTTGGGCAGTCAACAACTTTGATGGCGCCAATGATGGAGAGTGAAATTAATAGACATCATTCTCAAGGATATGATGTGGGTCTTTATGTGGGTCTTTAAAGTATTCAAGATACCAAGAGAGAGTACAAGGTGTGATGAATTGACTATAAAGTTAATGCATCATGTCCAAAGAAGGTGTTCTACATTATTTGCACTATTAAAGGTATACTCAACAATGTAAATGCCCCTTCAACATAAAAGATAGTCAAAACCAACAAGTTTTTGCAAAACAAATAGAAAACGCCTCCAACAATTTGATGGAAGGTGTTACTAGTGGTAGGTTTTAGAACAACTGCTCAGGAAATAGAAGAAATCTAAACTATCCAAGAAGGTGGTTGTAGTTAGATTTAGTACAATGTCGATGAGAGTTCAATCATTCAATATCACATATGCAACAAATGGATCACTTTGCAAGGGAGTAGCAAACTATGCAATGCAAAACAAAAGATTAACATGCAACTATTGAGTATCAGAAAACCATGATGATAATCATTCCCCCGCATGGGTGGCGAGAGCAACATAAACATGATTGAAGTCATACCATTGTCATTACCCATGCATAAGCAAAGTAGAAGCAACATCTTGATCTAAAGGAGAAGCAAAAATGAAGGGAAGCTCAAATGGAGACAAACCAAGTGATGATGGACACAAAACTAATCCATAAGAGAATTGTGCAAACATCAATGGAGACAAAATGATTGCATCATTGCAAGACGACCAAACTCCGATGCCTACAAATGGGGTGAACCTTTTGTCAAGTATCCTCCAACTCGCAAAAGATTTAGGGACTACCATGGCCTTTGAAAAGAATAGAGTAGCAACCTCATGAGCAACAATGTCATCCCTATTGTCTTAATGCTTAAAGGGGTTCATAAACCTGTCATAATTCATATGGAACTATTGGGACACAAGTTGACAAATACAATAGTCTACATAGGATGAAGCATGAATGTACTCATGAAGGAGATCTAGTAACAATTGCGATTACCTACATTATCGCCTCCCAAATTCAAGATGCTAGGAAAACCAATATAAAATCATGGTGAAATGTGTGTCGGTCGTGTAAAAGGTGAACAATGTCAGTTGACTTTTCATCACGGGTTTTATGGTTAACATCTTGCTCAAGGAGGCCTACAATAAAATTGGATGTTGTCAATCTCAAAATGAGGTGTCATACAAGTGACCAAGAAGAGTGCCATCCATCTATAGAGGAGTGTCATCCATCTTTCAATGAAGGGTATTGTCTAGGTGTGGGCAAGTGTTGTCCAAGTTTGTGCTTCCCGATTGAAGAATAACATCCAAGTGGACAATAAGCCATCTAAGTTGTATTAGAAAAGAAACCAAGAACACACAAACAAACCAAGAACACAATGAACTTGAAAGGAGGAGTGCTTATTTCTTTATGAAATGAGGACAGCATGTCCTTTTAAAGTCAAGGAATGACAAACCCTGAAATGACTTAAATGTACTTTAAGTCATTAATACAACACTAAAGCATTAATTAGACTAAGACAACAAGTGACTTTATTAATTTACATAAGTCTATAGTCTAGATGACCATTATGAAATAAATAACTGTAACAAGTTGGGGAGTTGCAAGTGTTATATGGATGCAATCAAGTGCCATGCTATCAAATTCCATATCATCTAAGGGATCAAAAGTCATGTCATCTAGAGGTGGTCATTGACAAGAACTACTCAAAGGTTGACAACACTACCACAAACAAAGACTAGAGCCACTTAAGGGACAACATTGCAAATTGCTAGAAGGCTGTCGAACTAGCTGAAAATATTGTGGAGGTTTTAAGCACTTCCTCCAACACATTTCAAGCTACCAAAAAGTCATTAAGTGAGTGTAGAAATGGAATACAACACACTATAATATAATTCCATTAAGTGATATCTTTAAAAAAATGACACAATAAGCGTCAACATTTTTTTTAAACCAAAGTGCTCTCAGATCTGTTCATGTGAAGAAAATGAAGGCTGGACAACTTACTTTCTAGATTCGAAGCATGCAAAAGGTGAAAGAAGTTACTTTGACAAGGAGGAATTTTTTTTGTGCATGGGAATGGTTGTTTGAAGAAGTTTTTTCAGTTGGAATCATGAAGTTCATTCAGCAAAGCTAGGGTTTGCAAAAGGAAAACATTAACTTTTGTTTTTATTTGGTATTTTTAAAATGAAAAATGAAGAGGAACGTTTGGACTTCTCAGAGGATCCCTTTGAGGGACAACACATCCTTTCAACTCCAAGGGCCAAGGGTCCCATTTCTAGACAAGACTTATTAGTTGAGGACAAGGGGTCCTTGGGTTTTTTGAGTGGCCAGAATAATACTACAAGTTATCAGACTTAGTGGACAGAGGGGAGTCTATGTCAAAAAGTTTAGATCAGGTCCGTTGTTCTATTGACTGCTCACTCTCAGGTGAACACTCTACTCAAGTGATAGGTCTAATGAATGAGCAAGCATTTCAATGCGGGGAAGAAAAACTTGAGCAAGCTACAAACAACCCAAACTCACTTTGTCTGACAGAGTTTCCTTTGTTTGGTTCTGGTTTTATTGGTAAAAGTCTTGATTTAGAGGCCCTAAGTGGAGTGGGTCCAAAATTTCAATCAACACAGACTATAACTCCGGTTACTAAAGTGTGTAAGGTACATAAAGTGGTTAAAAAGAGAAGGTCGAAGATCAATATGGTACTTGGGGAAGACCTGAGGATGGAACAAGTTTTGGAGTTTTCGGGGAAGGCCCTTATTGGGAAGTTTCATGGACGTCAAATAGCTAATAAAACACTAAATGAGTGGTTGCAGAAGGTATGGGTCCCAATTTTAGGATATGGGCCAATTTTTCACTTACTTGCCTGAGGATGGATAGGTTTCCTTTTTCGATCTGAGGAAGATGCACAAAAAATTCTGGAAGGTCGTTGGTATTGGGGGTCTTCTTTTTTGGCTTTGAAGGCTTGGATGGCTTGCTTTGACCCTGGAACTGAAGTTGCTAGGAGAATCCCAATCTGGGTCAGAAAGTTTGCCAATGGAGTTATGGTCAGAAAGAGCTCTTAAAGAGATTGGATATTCATTAGGTAAAACCTTGGATATAGATGTTTCTTTCATATCCTGTGTTTTTCGGTCTATAGCTCGGGTTTTGGTTGAGATGGATATTTGTGAAGGCTTACCGAACAGTATGGAAATAGTTGTGGGGAATATAGTTCATAATCAAATCTTGGACTATTTGAAGATTCCTTTTAGATGTGTTCGTTGTCATGTTTATGGACATATTGCTAAGTAATGTTCTCAATCTTTCACATAGAAAGTATGGAGGAGAAAACATATGACTAGTGGGGATTTCAAGTCAGCTAACAATAATCAAGAGATACCTATTTTTCAGAGCTCAATAGTGCTCCTTGATTTGGCACAAACAAGCAAAAAGAATGTTGATGAATCTAGAACCAAAACTCTAGAGGAGGAAGAAATTTTGGGCTTAGCTTTGTATCCATTTCACTGTTCACAGGTTGTTAGAGGAGACAAAGTCATAAAGAAAACTATAAAAGGATTGAAACCTGATACTATTAATGTTGTTGGTCATTCATAGAAGCTTTATGACAATTACTGTCCAATACATGTGGAGAATAATATGGACTTAGGTAATAAAGAAGTTTGCACACTTCCTCATGAATCTTCGAAGAGAAGTCCTAGGGACAAGGAATTTTCTAGGATTTTGGACAATGGACCGAAAACCTCAAACACATTGAATAAGGATTGTGATTCAAATAGTTTTGCTATTGGGGGAAGTCTTTTTGACCTATCAGGTGAATCTTCTAGGGAGGTATCTATTTCAGGGGATGGTTTGGAGACGGGCTCCTCTTGCAGATATTTGTTACATTCTAGGAAAAAGGAATCGAGTTGAGAACTTGTGCAGTTGTTGGAAGGTTAGGGTTAGGTCTAGACCTTATAAAGGACTCTTCCACTTCTTCAGCAGGTAGGAAATTTTTTTTGTTTCATGCATAGGAGAAGGCTTTGAGGAAAATTCAGCAGGGTAAACAAAAATCTATCAAAGGGGTCCTTAGAGCGGGACAAAACCCCTCTAAGATGTTTAAATGATCTTGTTATCCCTTAATATTCGAGGTCTTGGTAGTCCCTCTAAAAGACTTGTCTTAGCCAGGTTGGTGGAAATTCATAATCCGGATGTTATCCTTCTACAAGAAACCATGGGGGCAAGTACAAAAGTCATTGAAGGGTTAAGTAAATTGCTTAGGGACTAGGAGTTCTTGGCTCTAGATGCTACCGGAAATTCAGGGGGTGTTTTGACTGGCTGGAAGAACTCAATTTCCTTGATTAATTTTTCCTTTATGGTTTCAGGCTTGTGGACAGAATTCTTTTTTAAAGACTTGGGTTTGAGATTATCAGTTATTAATTGTTATGGTCCCTATGAAGATAGGCAGATATTCTGGGATATTTTTTTCTCCCAAAGGTGTTTAGGGATGAAAGAGTTATCATTGGTGGGGACTTAAATTTTACTATAAATAGAAGTGAGGTATGGGGAGAATTTGCAAGACTTGATAGACTTGCAGATTACTTTAGACATAAGATTGAAGAAGCTGGTTTAATTGATTTGGAACCAATAAAATTAATGCCTACGTGGAGAAATAACAAAGCTGGGGAAGTTGGGATCTCAAACAACTTGGACAGATTTTTGATCTCAGAGTCATTATACAACGAAATAGATAGAAAACGGTCATGGGTTGAAACTTGAGACTAGAGGTGGCTCAGATCATTCTCCCATACTTCTTCAATTAGAAAGTCAAGAGGCAAAACCTGCTAGTCCTTTTAAGCTCAATCCAATTTGGTTGGAGGAAGAAGATTTTCAACAAATGATTAAAAAAGAATGAATTGGTTATGACCAAGGTTCAAGGTTATCGGTGAATTCTTAATTTGTTGCTGCTTAAGAAAAAGTAAAAGGAGTTGTGTCATCTTGGATTGAAGTTAAAAAGGAGAGTATGGATAGAGGTCTTAAGTTGGTAGAGAAGGAAATTTCAGAAATTCATAAAAAGAATAAGGCTGGTTTTTTTAAAGAGGAGGAGAAAACAAGACTGGTTAACCTAGAAATTAAATAGAACAAATTCTTGGAGTGGAGGGAAGTTGAATGGAGAATGAAAAGTAGAGTTGTATAATAAAAAAAAGGGGATGAAAATACCAAGTTTTTGCATAATTTTGCTAATCATAGGAAGAAGGTTAACACTAACTGGGAGATGCAAAATGAAGAAGGGGTCCTCCTTAGGAGTATTTCTGAATTAGCAGATTTGGGAGTAAAACATTTTCAATCTATATATAAAGAACCTGATAGAGTTAATATTGGGGAAATTTTAAAGTTAACTACTTTCTTCCCCGGTTTTGTGATAGAGGAGGACAATCAGTTACTTAAGAAGGAGGTCACAAAGGAAGAACTGAAAGCTATCCTAACTTCTTTCAAAAAGGATAAAAGTCCAGGGCCTGATGGATGGCCTGTGGAGTTCTTCCTAGTTTTCTATGATCTTGTTGAGGAGGATCTTCTCAGAGAAATGGAGGAAGTTAGGTTGAGTGGTCAGGTTTTGGGGGCTTTTAACTCCACTTTTTAGCTTTGATTCCCAAAAAGGAGCAGCCTGAAACCTTTGATGAATTTAGACCTATTTCACTGTGTAACTATATCTATAAAATAATTGCAAAGATTTTGGCTATTAGATTGAAGAAGAATTTTTTAAAGTAATTTCCTAGGAGCAGTTTGGGTTTATAGCAAGTAGACAGATTTTTGAAGCCATAGGAGTTGCACAAGAGGGCCTTCACTCTATTAAAACTAAAAATCTTCCTGCAATGGTCCTTAAACTAGATCTATCTAAAGCTTATGATAGAACTAGCTGGTTGTATCTCAGATTGATGCTCTTACATGTGGGTTTTAGCTATCCAGTAGTAAAGTGGATTATGGGATGCATTTCTTCTGTATCTTTTGTTGTTCTTATCAATGGATCAGCTTCCAAATTCTTTAGACCCTTGAGAGGACTGAGACAGGGATGTCCTTTATCTCCTTTACTTTTTTGGTTGGTTGTTGAAGGATTGAGTAGAGTAATTTTGGAAGCAAAGAGGGCAGTTTAGCTATCCAGTAGCAAAGTGGATTATGGGATGCATTTCTTCTATATCTTTTGCTGTTCTTATCAATGGATCAGATTCCAAATTCTTTAGACCCTCGAGAGGACTGAGACAGGGATGTCCTTTATCTCCTTTACTTTTTTGGTTGGTTGTTGAAGGATTGAGTAGAGTAATTTTGGATGCAAAGAGGGCAGGATCAGTGGGGGTCCTTTATTTATCTCATTTATTATTTGTTAATGATGTATTGTTGTTCACAAATGGCAGTTTAAGGGAAGCTAGAAAGTTGAAGGAAATCTTGGACATTTACAATATTGCTACCGACATGGAGATAAATTTTCAAAAATCCTCTATTTGCTTTAATGGTCTAGAGCGGGAGACTGATCAAGGTCTGATCAGAATTTTTATTTTTAATCTCTTAGATTTCCAAGAAGGCTTAAGTATCTGGGTTTTGTATTGAAGCCAAACAGTTACAAGAAGAGAGATTGGGGATGGCTTTTAAAGAAGATAGAAGATAATATTAACCATTGGTGTAATAGATGGTTGTCTACTGGTGGGAGATTAACACTTGTAAAGTCAGTTCTTGAGGCAATTCCTGTTTTTTGGCACTCTTTGGCCTTCATTCCCAAAGGAGTTCTAGAGAAAATAAGAAAACTTTGCTTCAGATTTCTTTGGATTGGACGCAAGGAACATGAAGGCATTCCTTTAGTTAAGTGGTAGAGCATTGCTAGGCCAAAGGAGGAAGGTGGTTGGGGACTTTAAAATGTCCATATTTTTTCTTCTTCTTTGGCAACAAAAAGTTTATGAAGGATTTTGACCAAAGAAGGATTGTGGAAGAAGATTATTGAACAGAAGTATATTCGTCCAGGGACTTTTATGGATTGGATCAGAAGTCCACAAAAAAACATTAAAAATGTTTCCATTCAATGGAAGGCACTAGTACAGGTCTTTCCTATGATTGGAAAATATTTGGCTTGGAAAGTGGGCAACGGTGAACAAGTTAAAATATGGGCTGATCCTATTTTGAGTTGTGGAGAAATTATTTTGTTGCCAAAAGCTATGATAAGTTCTTTACAAGACAAGGGTTTTTACTTTCTTCGTCAAGTGGGGCAATCAGTTTCTTCTAGTCTTTGGACCCAAGGTTGGAAGCAGGCTCAGGTCTTGGGTCTTTCCAGTGAGCAGGCTGTTTTGTGGAAGGCTTACACTGATAGCCTTAATAAGAGTCATATCAAATTGAGAGCTGAACCAGATACTATTGCTTGGGCATACAACAAATCTGGGGGTCACTATACAGCTAGACTTGGCTACAAAGCAAGTTTTGACCCTCATCCTCAAGGGCCTACTTGGTGGTGGAAGCAGATTTGGAAATTATCTGCCCCAAAAAAGACAATTATTTTCATGTGGTTAGCTTTGAGAAGTAAGGCTTTGACTTGGGAAGTTTTACAGAGGAGAAGCAGGCAAGGTCCAAGTATTTGTATGTTATGTCAATTAGAGGAGGAAAATTGTAACAACCCCTCCTGATCTGCACTAATATTTTTGTCTTTTTTGCAAATATGTAATTTTTTTGTATTTTTCAGACTTAAATAAAAACTCAGAAATAACCAGACAGCCAACTTGCAATCAACAGAATTTAGAAAGTACTCAATAGAATCTAGTGAAATTCGGTATATAGATATTAGATGCAAAGAATTACAAACCCTTTTGAGGAGAAGATCAGAAATGCAAACACCACTATTTTATTCAGATCTGGAATTTACTTGTTCAGAATGTACATCAGCAATCCTTACAATTGAATGTGTCACACAGCTCAAGAAATACCAATATCTCCAGCAAGGAATTGATTGCTTTGTCACCTCCAGCCCTAGGTGCCAAGGTATGGTGCTATGGACAGCCCTGAAATGAATCGCCCAACTCTCTAACTGTCACGCCAGCAATGACTATACAGTTGTGCAGATGTACGGCCAGTTAGCAAGCAAATCACTTCGAAACCTCCTTGTGTCTCTGAAATTTGTCTCCAAATTGGACCGATAGAGATGATTGAATGGTGACAATCAAAATGGAAAAGAACCCTTGCTCAATGTGCAGACCCAAAGCCATTCACAGTGCAAATTGGTACGGCCCTATGGTAGAGATCAACAATTAAAACCAGCACTGAAATTACTTCTGAAATCTGAATAAACCCTTTGAATAATCTTCCCAATCTCTGTGAATATCTCTGCAATGAAGCTCCTTGTGCAATCTCCGTATGAAATCGCCAACAAAATCCACCAGGGGTAATCTCTCATACCCGAAGAGGATGTCCCTATTGGAGGTTTCCATCCCCAATAAGCTCGAAACCCTGCAAATTTCTCTGCAAGCCTTCTCCAAGAAATGCCAAAGCAAATATTAAACTCTGAATATTGAAAATGAGCGGCCAAATCCCTTTTTAAAGAGCTCCAAGAGGGTCGACCCCTTTTTGGAGGGAAAAGTTATTTTAAAATTGTTTCTAGAACATTATTTTTCTCCTTTCATGTATGGCGTACCCTTTTTGCATCTTTATAAAGTCACTTTGTGAAATATTTAGATAATTTGAGTGACTCATTTATAAAATAAAGTCTCAACTTATATAAAATTAAATTATTAATTTAATTTTATATAATTAACTTTGAGCATTAAAATCTTTGAGCTCTGCATAACCAAACCACCAACTGATCATAGATTTGGATACCCATTTCGCCAAAAAATCACATCGTGCCATCCACTCTAATTGAAACCCTAGGAACTGACGTACTATAAATAGTAAGTCCCCATCCTCTGCCTAAAATGTCACCAAAAACTGGCAACTGAAAGCTAGTGGCTCCTGAAGAGAAGACTACCAAAGGTTCCCACACAATCATCTTAGCCTACGGGAACCCGTGAGTAGGCTAATCTCAACTGATAAGCTAGCTAACTAGAAAGGGGACATTACAGTCCGCCCTCCCCAAAATTGCTTGCCTTCAAGCAATATGACCTGTCTGCCTGGATCCCAAATGGATCTGAAGAGTATCCCATGATGGAGACACCGCCATAAACAACCATCATCAATACTGGCATCATTGTCCCTTTTGTCACCAATACTAATGCAACTGAGCCAGACCACTCTGTTAGTCTCCAACAATAAACTGAGAAATGATCTATCACTGAGATTAAGTGTTCCAAAACATCTTCTGGAAAATATCATCACTCCTATGATGAACCGTACTGTCTGCAACAATGAAATCATAGTGCATGAACTGCACTAATATCGACTACAACTCCAAGAATTTATCTTCCTTCAGGCTAGAACTGAAACACCTTTCAGAGCTGAAATGGAATATCTCTTGCCAAGTCATCTTAGCAAGAATATCATCAGAAATCTCGCTGCTAGTCACCACCATAGGCCGAAGGAAAGACAATCTACTCAATAGGAGAGCGAAGTTGTCCACATCTCTCATCATGAAATCCCCATAGTAATGAAGAAAAGACCCAGTCAAGAGGTAATTATGAGAAGCAATAGCAGTACCCATTCCTAAAGTGCTTTTGCAATCGAGAGCCAATATCCTCTTATTGACACTAAACCTCCTAGTGTCTACTGAGCAATCCAAACACACCACCCAACTATAATTATCAAGGCATCATCATCATCTGATATCACAATGCTCAGCACAAAATTGTTGGGGCAGCAGCTAGCACAAATAAATGTTCCTGTATTCAAAAGAGACATGCGTGCAGAGAATACAAACAATCACTCCTGGAAAGCCTCTGCAAGAAGAGCATCCAAATTCTGCGAAGACCCCGGACTCACCTCATGATGCTGCTCATCAGAGTCTCTAACGCCAAGCACCAAACCCTGCACATCAATATCAATCCTATGGCCCTTCCCATGAGTGCTAGTAACATCTCCATATGTAAGTGTGTGAACACCCAACCAAAGATGATATTGAAAAACGAACCTAGACATCCTCTCAACCCCTCTGGTAACTCGGTTGTTCCCAAGTACAACTGCCAGCTAAAATCATCAAGACACTCTCCAAGAATAACTACTAACACCACGTGAAATCCATGATAATCATCATGCCACCATGTGGGATATGAAGATAACTGCACGATTCCCAAAGAATCATCCACACCCTACTGCCTATTAGCCATGAATGAATACAAATTTATCTGCTCATGTCTGGATGTCACCATACTCAACTCCAGTAGCAAACGGCAACAACTAATATGTTGGTAAGCTCCAACAATTCCACTGTCCAAAACGAAACTGAGTACCTGAGAATGCAATCTGCTCAACCATGAAGTATTATACTTAGCAAGGCTCACCACCGTGTTCCAACCAAAATGCAAGTCAACCTCTAACAAGTAACTAACAAAGTAGTGGATAGCAAGAATAGATCTGAAAATAACTATCCTAGAAATGCTCCTATTGACACTTAATCTCCAAGTGTCCATATAATCATCCCAAAAATACCAACACACCCACTCAGCAACAATCATGAAAGTACCAGCAGTAAATATATCATTTAATAATATGAAGTGGCTGCAACCACACATTTGTGTTGCCCCAAAACTCATCTACAACTGAATTGGGTTAGCTGCAACAATCATGAAAAACCAAAATCGAACCTTACCAAAGTGCTGGATTACCCGAGAATGAATTAATCTACAGCTGTCCAAGTCTAGAAATGGCAACACATAGTCTGATTTTTGAAACATCAGCGTTCTGCATAAAGAATATTTGCTGCAAATCAGATATATCACGTGGAATGCAAAATATGATCTCATTACCAGCTGAGGTGACCTCCTAGCAAGTCACCAACTCAACAAATCTCCAATTTTTGTTCGAGAGCTCTCTCCAATCCACTTGTATGAACACAAATGGATTCATAACATGGCTGCTCAATAAGTGAACATCCTTTCTTTTCCACTGATCATCAAACCTGCACGGTATGCCTCTTCTATCGTCTTGGATGACAAACAATTCATGCAAATGCTCCTGAGTGTAGTAACTTACCTCCCAAGTGGCTCTACCATGCTGGGGCTGCGCAACAAGCATAAAGATGTGACCATCATCATAAAGAAATCTGCTAACCCCCTTAGTCTCTACGCCAAGGCTCTCTACTTGTAATGTCCCCTTTTTCTAGGCAGTCAGTGTGCAAAATAGTTTAGCCTACTCACGGGTTCCCGTAGGCTAGGGCAGATTGCAGGGGAGCCTAACTGGAGTTTTGGGAGCGGATAATTGAGCGAAATGGGTATTCGAATCCACTCTCAGATGTTGAATCGGATGGACAGAGCCTTGACTTACTATTTTTAGTAAGTTATTTTTTAGGGTTCGAGCAAAACGGATAGTGCAGTGATATTCTTCACTGAAATGGGTGTCCATATCTATCCTCAGTTTGCGGATCGGATAATCAGAAGGCCAAGTTTTTAATGTGCAAAGGTTTAATTATATAAAGTAAAATTATTTACATACTTTATATAGTTTAAAACCTTATTTTATAAAAAGGGGACGTGGGACTTAAAAAAGAGTTATGTTTCATGATTTATCCCACATTGAGCGTGCAAAAGGAGTTTGTTGTGGAGGAGTCTATTTATTCGGTGGCTTGGTCTCATTTCAATATATTCTAGATTTTAGTTATTTCCTTTAGAGTTTGAGGCCAGTGGCTGAGACTTCTTCTCCGAAGGGACGAAAACCCCAACGGTATGGCTGAGGACGAAACCCCTCAGGTTTTTGGAGCTGGACGAAACCCCAGTTCTCTGTTGGTGAATTCACACAGGATTCACACTTGGAGCTTCATCAGTCTTCAGAGGTATCTTTCCATGTTTGCTGATTTAGTATATTTCAAGGGTTTGCAGACATATTGTGGAAAGATTATATTTTTAAAATATTATAATCTGAACCCTATTTTAAAAGAAATTTGAAAAATAAAATTGTTAGTTATTTCCTGTTTCCTGGAGTTGTATTTTCTGATTTTAAGAAACAGTATAGTGTCCCAAATATTAAAATATCAGAACAAGGGGGGGCATTACACCACTCCATCATCCTCTGAAACAATATAATCCTCATCTCCCTGCGACGTACCTACAATACCAATCTTCATGCCATAGTGTTCAAAATCAACATGATCTGACATAGGGAGTAAATTATCATAGAGGCTATTATCATACATCTCAAAGAGAACGTCAGAATATGCCAGCTCTACATCCAAGCTATGAAGCCTACAGCCCACATAACCAATCTCATAATCATGATAGTGTGAACAACCTATTTTAAAGAATGAATTCATATGATCTGTCATAGAAAGTGATTCATCACAAGAGTTGTCACCATGCATCCTAGTGGAGATGATAGGATGTGATATCTCTACCTCGGCACTAGGAAGAGTATTGTCAAGAGATCCATTCGCAAGCGCATGGACATGGAAACCATTTAGCTCCAAATGGAAATCTTTATGGAGCTCTTCAATACCCTCGACCAACTGTTTGATCTCTATATATTTGGCACCTGATTTTTGCTCATTGTTCTTGGCTGTCGTAGATGACTGATTTTCAGCTTGAAGCAAAGAGTAGTGAGCCATACGAAGATCCAAGCAAAGTTTGTCCACCCCAATCTCTTTCTCATGGTATGCTCTCAAGGTGTCTTCTGCAAACTTAACAACCAAACTTCTATTAGCAAACAACAGTAAATAATCTGATTTTATTACCTGGAGAGCCTCTCTGATGGTATGCAAATTGGAAAGTGTGACTCCTCCCTGACCTCCTTATTGTCGCTCTTCCTTATGAACCTCCCAGAAGAGATCATCAATGAAACTACCTATGTTATCAAGATGTGTGAGGGCTGCCACAATCTTGACTTCATTAACTCTCAACTGATTCTTCAAATCACGTAGCTCACCCGAACTGTAACCATAATCAGCCATATGCAATAAATTTTCAGATTTTCTCAAATGACTGCATTCTTCAAATTCATCGTCTTCCTTGACTTCCTCTTTACAAATTATTTGCCCTTCTGATTGTTCATCACTTGGGGTAAGAGGAATTTCATTCCCAAGTGGTTCTTCATCCGCCTTAGGTGTCAACACACCCGGATCCCAAGGCACTATGAGCTGATCACTTAATTCCGCTTTCCCATGTGCGTTATGTTCTTTATGAATAACCGATTCCATTTGCAACTCACTCCGTAAGTCTTCAAAGAAGATGTAATTTTCTGGCACTTGCATCCCAATAGGTTCCATTTGGATACCGAACCCACATTCACCTGTGTTTTCATTACTGAAATGCAAAGTGGAATTAGTACTATATGCTGATTGGAAATCTACACTATGTTCATCATGTTTAACATCAAAAAAATCATTAGTGAACTCCTGAATAGGGGCTGCTTTGAAATCTGAAACAAATCCATCATGCTCTTTTTCCTCAAAGGTGTTAGAGTACACAACAGTTTGGCCTTTATATGCATCAACTTCATTTGAATCATCGAAGCAACTGATAGATTTAGTAATTTCATTTGATAGGTTCAAATCTGAAATCAGACCAGCTGTTTGATCCTTTCCCACTTGCACAGATTCATCAACATTGGCTGCATGTATGATCAAAGAGTCATTTTGATTTTCAAATGAACATACCTCATGAGATAAAGTATTTCCTTCAACACAAACTTTTGTTTTGGGTTCTTCTAAAATTTCCTTTGATTTACCAGCAGCAATTTTAAGTTCCTCTTCTTTTATGTGCTCATTACTGACCACTAAAAGTTGCAACTCCTCCTCATACCGTTTGACCCAGTTATGAGCGGTAGTAGTATCAAACAAATCTAGCCTACTCTCCACAAATCCCAGTCCACCACTATTAATATCAATCCTTATCTTCCCCAAATACTTATCAAAAGGAAAGACTGCCTGTACGCCCTCTGGAAAGGCTGTATATTTTTGCCAAATTTTTGTCTCATTACGTTGTTTTGTCCAATACTTGAGCTGGTTCCGCCAATACTCACGCTGTGACCTAGCCCATTCACTGTATAACTCCATGAATCATGCACCAATTTTCTTCTACCCGATAGGCTGGCAGTGTTGAACCTGGCTCCGATACCATGTAACAACCCCTCCCGATCTGCACTAATATTTTTGTCTTTTTTGCAAATATGTAATTTTTTTGTATTTTTCAGACTTAAATAAAAACTCAGAAATAACCAGACAGCCAACTTGCAATCAACAGAATTTAGAAAGTACTCAATAGAATCTAGTGAAATTCGGTATATAGATATTAGATGCAAAGAATTACAAACCCTTTTGAGGAGAAGATCAGAAATGCAAACACCACTATTTTATTCAGATCTGGAATTTACTTGTTCAGAATGTACATCAGCAATCATTACAATTGAATGTGTCACACAGCTCAAGAAATACCAATATCTCCAGCAAGGAATTGATTGCTTTGTCACCTCCAGCCCTAGGTGCCAAGGTATGGTGCTATGGACAGCCCTGAAATGAATCGCCCAACTCTCTAACTGTCACGCCAGCAATGACTATACAGTTGTGCAGATGTACGGCTAGTTGGCAAGCAAATCACTTCGAAACCTCCTTGTGTCTCTGAAAATTGTCTCCAAATTGGGCCGATAGAGATGATTGAATGGTGACAATCAAAATGGAAAAGAACCCTTGCTCAATGTGCAGACCCAACGCCACTCACAGTGCAAATTGGTACGGCCCTATGGTAGAGATCAACAATTAAAACCAGCACTGAAATTACTTCTGAAATCTGAATAAACCCTTTGAATAATCTTCCCAATCTCTGTGAATATCTCTGCAATGAAGCTCCTTGTGCAATCTCCGTATGAAATCGCCAACAAAATCCACCAGGGGTAATCTCTCATACCCGAAGAGGATGTCCCTATTGGAGGTTTCCATCCCCAATAAGCTCGAAACCCTGCAAATTTCTCTGCAAGCCTTCTCCAAGAAATGCCAAAGCAAATATCAAACTCTCCCCCTTGAAAATGAGCGGCCAAATCCCTTTTTAAAGAGCTCCAAGAGGGTCGACCCCTTTTTGGAGGGAAAAGTTATTTTAAAATTGTTTCTAGAACATTATTTTTCTCCTTTCATGTATGGCGTACCCTTTTTGCATCTTTATAAAGTCACTTTGTGAAATATTAGATAATTTGAGTGACTCATTTATAAAATAAAGTCTCAACTTATATAAAATTAAATTATTAATTTAATTTTATATAATTAACTTTGAGCATTAAAATCTTTGATCTCTGCATAACCAAACCGCCAACTGATCATAGATTGGATACCCATTTCGCCGAACAATCACATCGTGCCATCCACTCTAACTGAAACCCTAGGAACTGACTTACTATAAATAGTAAGTCCCCATCCTCTGCCTGAAATGTTACCAAAAACTGGCAACTGAAAGCTAGTGGCGCCTGAAGAGAAGACTACCAAAGGTTATCACACAATCATCTTAGCCTACGGGAACCCGTGAGTAGGCTAATCTCAACTGATAAGCTAGCTAACTAGAAGGGGGACATTACAAAAACATCACACATTTGTTAATCAAATGCCCTTTTTCTCAACAAGTTTGGTTAGAAGCTGAACAAATAACTGGAGTACAAAATATTTGGGAAGGAAAATCAATGGAGGAATGCTCAAGACAGTGATGTTTGAAAACAGAGCTGAAACAGTTTCTTTCTTTACCATGTCTTATATGTTGGGATATATGGTTGGCACGGAATACAACTATTTTTGAAGGGAAGTTAATACCCCCATTTCAAGTCATATTTCAGGTGAGGACTTTGGTCTCAATCAATAAAGGGCTTGGAAAACATAAGAAACCTCGACAAATAGACAATTTGTTCATTGAAAAGTCTCAACCATGGGGCTTTTTTTATGGGGCCAATCAGAGACAATCGGCTTTTAGTAGTGCGGGAGGCATTCTATACTTCTCAAATACCCACTATATCAAATTTAAAGCAGGTCTTGGGACAGGTTCCAACAATTTTGTTGAGTTTCAAGCGTTAATATTGCTAATGAAGTGTGCTTCGGAGAGAAATGTGAAAAAAATACAATTTTTTGGAGATTCTACTCTAGTCATCAAGTGGATGAATAAATCTACTAAATTAAAAAATAATCTGCTTAGACCGATGGGAGATGAACTACTAGAAGCGATTTCCCTTTTTGAAAATATCTCTTTTACTCATGTTTATAGAGAATTAAATCAAGAAGCAGATAGGTTATCAAAAGAAGGTCAACAGGTTCCAGAAGGTTTCCTGCAAATGGAAGAGAACAAGTATGGAGTTTCTTCTTTCACCCACATATCATACCCCTAGTTTCTATGCTAGCTCTGGGTTTTTACTATGGGCCTATTGATGCAGGAGCATCTGGGGACAGTAGGGCAATCTTGCATCTTCAAATTGTTTCAGTTTCTTTTCTAAGTTCTTTACTCTTTGACCTCTTATTTCTCAGTATTGGGGAAGGTTTGTAGAGCAAGTTTGGTTTGGAAAGTTTTGTAAGGCAGAGGGAGGGGTCGCGAAATCGCGACCCCAAACGTGGCAACGCAACTTTGGTAAGTTTCGTCGCGATATCGCAAAATAACTTGAGGCAGAGAAGGGACTCTTCAAACGTCGCGATATCACGACGTCGCGATATCGCGACGGTTTTACGATGCAGAGGAGAGGGTCTTCAAACGTCGCGATATCGCGATGTCGCGATATCGCGACGGTAATACATATGAAGCAGTGAAGTTGGAGTTCGGTCGCGATATCACGACAGGTCACGATTTCGTGACCTGTCGCGATATCGCGGCCAGTAAAGGGGCGACACGTGGCTAAGGGACCGCAAGACTTAAGGAAAATAGAAGGCAAACAAGACCAAGGGTAAATGACGAACGACCGGGCAAAGCCAAGCTGGACACGTGGCGGTCGTGAAGGGCACGTGGATCAAATTTATGGCAACAGGGGGAGAAGCTTGGATGGATGAACACGCAGCCGGCCACGTGTGTACAAGCTAATTTATGGGTCACTTTAACTGTTAAGGGAGGAGTCGACCGCGCTTTTCTTCTCGACATTTCTGGCTTTGTAACATTTTACAGTTGGTAGTTTAATGGAGGAGCCGACAGTGCAAGGATGGTCAGAACGACGCGGCCAGTGCAGGAAGACCATTAATGCCGGTACCTTGGTAGATCGGGCGGATGGCCGATTAAGACTGAAATTTCGAAAATCCAGGAAGAGGGAATTTTGAATTTGAAATTATTTTGTTGGTGGAGGCATTGATTGCCTGGAGGATCGAGGCCTCGTTAAAAACTCGGAAAATTTCTTGTAAAGGGATGGTGAAGTCGGGATTGGGGAAGAGAGACTGTGAGCCTGGAAAATTATTGTATGACTGTATTAAGAAAGTTAATGAAAATTACTGTGAATTCTACTGTGAATTTGTGGTGTGAATCCCGGCTTGCCATCACCTATTAATTTGATTAGAGCTTTATGGCAGTTTTTAACTATTTCTTTTCCTTCTGCGGGTTTCTTTTTCACTGATTTCTATCCAGGTTTTGAACATAGAGGTTATTTTGATGATTAAGTATCGATATATAAGGATATTTATCCTTATTATCCCCATGCTATTTTGAATATGGGTTTACCTCTTTGATCTGCTTGACTGTAATTATATTTTGACTCCCAATAATTTGCTTTTATCTGGGTTTTTGTTTTTGCAAAGGCACCTGAGAAGTGTAATTTTTTTCTTTCTTGAAATAAAATTACGATTTTTTCTTGTAAAAAAAAAACATGTATCCTACACAACAACTATCTATAATACATAATACTTTGATGAACAATCTACCAAAAAAAAACTTTGACCAACAATACACTTTGGCCAACAACAAGTATCTTGCTTCACTCACATAGATGCATACTTATAGATATATTGGGACCAATAGGCAGTTGGCAACTAACCTCCGAACTACTCTGTTACATGAAACATTTAAAATAACCCATTATATTACATTATTACAAACACTTTGCACGTACACATTTGCACATATACATGCAGACATGTCAAATCATTTGCCTACAACAAGTAACTGGAAGGTCTTGAACATTGCCCCTTGAACCCATAAATGGGCTTTTGCCCCTTGACCTCCCCCACAAACAATCAGGGACATTGCCCCTCAACCCTACATTGAACCCTGCCACAAGAAGACAATAATCAAATGGTTGGCAAGGGGACAAATGTTGGGTAAACCAACATGCAAAGTGCTATAGAACCTGGATCACCTTGCTACCTACCACTCAGAAAAGAGAATTTGCTTGGGTTATTGGATATTTCAATATTGTAAAATCCATAACAAATGTGATAAAGCAAAAAGAGTAAGATAATTCTCTACTCCATCTAATGGTATAGTTGGTTTGTCGATAAGGATGTTGACATGTTTACAAGAGAGGGACGATATAGGCAATCAGCTTGACTGAAGATATGAGACTTGATGCCAATCGTGGCATGATATGGTGTAATGTTATATAATATTGCTTGTTTGAATGAAAGGAAGTAACAATGGTATGGTTTCTATATAGTCGTTATGGATATAGGGGTTGCACTAATTTTGTTTTACGCATGGGTAGTTGAAAGGTTGTGGCATTTTGCACTCTGTTGTCCTCCAACACAAGACTATATGTACTCAGTCATCTAGATCTTGAGCATCATGTTCAACCATAGGCTATTTGTAGAAATGGAATACAACATACTGCAACACAATTCCATTGCCACTTAAATGAACAAAATATACAATTTGGATAACTTACAATTCCAATGCATACACTGCGCATGCAACATATATCTGACTGCTTGGCACAGCAGTTCGGATGACACAATAGTTCAACTTCAGACAACCTAGCACAACAATCAAATAGCTTGCCTTAAGTCTTGATGACCTGGCAACTGCATTGTATGGCTTAGCAACTACGTTGGATGCTGTATGGCTTGGCAATTATGCTAGATGGCTTGGTAACTGCACTATACGGCTTGGCAATTATGTTGGAAGGCATGGTAACTGCCAAACGGCCCTGCACAAGTATCCCGTGAATACATGCTTGGTTATAGCCAACTTCTACTACCACGTGCAATGCCAAGGTACAACACCAACCTAGATACAAACCCTTGATATCATGTGAGTCTCTCCTTCCATGCCAACAACACGAATAACTGAGGAAAGGGTTTTATTTATACAACTAAGGATGTAGTTGCATCCTCCAAATTACTAACTACAAGACTCCTCATCATTTTCTTAAATTATATTTGGCATGCATTTAACTTATATTTAAATTTTATTTCATGACTCACTTTATGACTAATGACTTATCTGTACATAACTAATACTTCACTTAACATTACACATTGTCACATACAATATTACATCACAATTTTATAACATCAAATATATCAAAACTCTTAATGTGTGTACTTGATTTCCAACGCACTTGTTCAATTTGCCTACCTACATTTATCCCCTCCTCTATACTTTTTGGCATCCTCGACCAAACTAGCTTAACATTGAGGATAGAAGCATTGAACACCATATTAGAATCTCTTGTCGCGCTCCGTCTGCTTTCTCCTATTCTAAACATCTTCTACAACATACTTCACTTCAAATTGCTTCCAACAATACATTGTTCTACGATTGCTCAATCTACATTTTGCAATTAGTCATATCATCAACATGATAAACATGACCAACATGACGGTCAACGCTTGTTGCCACCTTTGTCGGGGTTCAAGGGATAGGATCCCCCTTGTAGGGTCAAGGCGCAGCACCCCTTGCGAGGTTGAGGGGCAACGCCCTGAAACCTCTACGGCGAAACCACTAAAACCCTCACTATGTGGTCTGAATTTTTCTCATTTTATGCATTTTGGTAGCCTTCAGTCGGCGCAATTACCTAGCTTCCCCTCAACTATTGTAGACACCTAAAATTGAATCACTTAGCCAGACCAATTTTGTCATAAATGCACAAAGTGACCAATTTAGCCATGTTACCTGCCTCAAACCCAAATTTGTAGCCAAAATCAGCAGCCGACGAATTCACCACCTAAAAACCGAATTCGCTTGTGACGAATCTACGACCTCAGCCGGTGGATTCACACTAACTCCTGTTCCTGCTCAATTTTTGACTTCTCCGCCAAATTTGACTTGCTATGGTCAAAAAGAACGAATTCGCCGGCTACGTATCCACTGGTGACAGATTCGCTTTAGGAGTTCTGCCAACGTTTCAATTCACCTGCAACTGCCTGTCCAAAGCAGTTAACTCCTTATGCCACTCCTAATCACCTCAGGCAACTGTCAACCATGGCAGTTAACTCACTATCCTACCTTCCAATCAACCCCAATGACTACCAATCAGGGCAATTAACATCCCAATCAGCTAGACTAACTCATCCTAACTTGACACCTCACCTCACCCCCCCCCCACCCCCCGATAGAGATTTCAAGGCTGCCACTTCCCATAAATTAACCCCTTGGGTTAGCTTTTGAGAACAACTCTTTCAAGTATCAAAATGCTGCTGAAATTTCTTAGGCATTGAAACTCTGCTGTGTTTTCTGTTGCCTTCAAGCTCTCAAAGTCATTCATCTTCAAGCAATTTGGCAAACTTCTAAGGGAGAGAGCAAGCAATATGGCATAGTGGTCTTGGTTGTATTACTTTCCTTTTCTCTTCGTTCTCTTTTAGCTCATGATCATAACTATTTCATTTCTCTTTAATTATTTGCTCATGCTTGCATTGTTCTTATCCATACTTGCCATTAATAGATTCTTTGCCTAGCCTCGCATTTAGTTTGTTTCGCAGGTCATTTCAAGATACCTACAGGATATAAAGTCACCAATAGGATCTTCTATGCAACCCCAACAGCAGCCTGCATCTTCCCTTTATCTGCCCTCTTTGTTTTTATCTACCTAAAGCGAATCCGCTGCCTATATCCTCTTCAGGCAACAAATTCATTCCCAGCTGTCTTAGCCCTGAAACCTTGAGCGATAGCATTTCCTTTCTGCTTAGTAATCCCCATCATCCTCTTGTCCCTGTTATTTAGGGCATGTACACCATTTTTTCAGGCCTTTGTCTTCTTGTTTCTGCTACAACAACGAGTTCGTCGCCTATACCTAGTTCAGGTGGCGGATTCTTTATTTGCAAATCTGTCCTTTGACTTCTTAAGCAATCCAGCATCCCTTTCTGCACAATCACCCCTGCATAGCTCCCTGTCACCATCCTGAACCTCTACATCTACTTTCAGGTCCTTTTGTCCCTCTGCCTCTATTGCAGGAGCAAATCTGCCAGCTAGAAAACTTTCAGGCAGTGGATTCGTCGCAGGTATTGTTGCATCCAATTTCCAGGTCAATTTTGATTTTGTGTATATGAAACAGGGGCCTGACTGTGCAAAGCAAGAAGTATGTCATTTCCCGATGCTTGGCTTGCCCCCAAATACTAATCATCCTTCTTGTCTGTCTATTTTTGCAGATTTAGCGAATTCGCCAACTGAAAGGTCTACAGGCAGCAGATTTGTCAAGTAGCGGATTTGTGTATGAGCAAGGGATTCATAACAGCCACCAGACGAGGTAAGTCTGCTTTCCATATCTCTGTTTCTGTTCCTTAGCATACTCTGTTTGCTGTCTGTCGCTTGCACATACTTTTGTTTCTGCTTTAGAACACTTCAAAGAAAGAAAAAAAAAGGAGGGGCAGGGGAGAATCTTAGCCTAGGTTTAGCATAAGTTTTTATCTTTCTTTTCTAGGCATATAAAGAAAAGAAGCAAAATAGCACCTAGTTTCATTTAGGCTAGTTTTGTATGTCACATTCTTCTTGTGCCCTTCCCTCAAAAGGAAATAAAATAATCTTTGCACTTCTTTGAACTTAGGGATAGTTTTCATTAGAGACAAAAAGCATGTAGAATAGCTCTTGTTTGTTTGCATATCTTGTTTGATGCATTTTCATTAAAAACTTTATATTTTCAAGAGTACATTTTCCTTTAGAAACATGAACACATTAAAAAAGAAAAATCAAACCTTTTAGTTTAACTTACCAGTTAGCTTCTTTACCCCTTTCGTTACTTAGGCATTTGAATCAAAATCGCATGTAATCTTGCATTACAATAAGCTCTTTGTCTGTGCATCTTCCTTGTACCTTTGTTTGAAAGAAAAGAGAAAACTAAAAGTAGTCATCTTTCAAATTCGTAAATCTTTCTTTCGACTCTTAGATATAGCACAAGAAGTCAAAATTGCGTGTAGGTTAGTATCTTGTCTTATGCATAGTAGTTTTCACATGCATTACATCGTCATCTTTGCATATTAGACACTAGGATAGAACAAACTTTAGGTTTTTGAAAATTTGAACACACCAAATTAGATTTAGGGTAATCTATAAACTCCTCACCAAAGATAAAAGCTCAAATGCACGAAACGACGAGAGTGCAGTGGGGCTCTCTCGTCTGAGTGTGAACTAGCCCTTAGGGTAACCTAGAGGCCAGCTTCCACGAGGTCCTTTTGGCACCCCCACATCTTTGGTGAACCCAACATGAAGTACCATGCAGGTCCAAAAACCCCTCTTTTGACCAATCCTTGGCCTTAATCAACATAAAATCTACCACACTTTAATAAAGACCACTTAATTTGTTTGCATAGAGTAAATCACATCAATCAAAGATAACAAGAACGTAACCAATTGTTAGTCCTACTCGCGAGAGGATAATGACTTTTTGAGTAAAACAACGTATGAGCCTTGAGGGTTATCTCTCTTGGTAAGTATATTATGGTGGGCTAACGAGAGTCATAAGGCAGGTTGTTCTCTTTGGGGATATAAGGGTTATTGAAACATCTTCTCTTTCTTCTTTTAGCAACTTTGGAAACGAAACTATAATAAAATGAATCTCCCTTCCTTTGATGATGGCTGAATCCCCTTACCTCACTTGGAATATTGCACAATAGTTAGCGCAAAATCCGAATGCTTTGCCCACCTTACTTGAGCTTCAAGAGAAGCAAAAGACGTTTGAAACTCTAACTTACGAGGAAGAAAATCCTCCCTCATGAACCCTTTCCCCTGTTCATAATGAACAAGAGAAAGTATTTTTCAAATCTATGGACCACCTAGTTGCTTTCCTATGAGAAAATAGGGAAGCCATGCAAGCCATTTTAAGGGTTGACGAAGAACCCTTAACCACTTTTGTTGCAAAGGAAACTCTCTAAGACCTTCTACAGCAACCCAGCTCCAATTCCATGAGTTCTTAGCAGGGAGATCCATCTCATGGGTCTTTATACCTAGATGTCAACCATTCTAATCTAAACCCTACGGGATCTAATCCCCCTATCATTACAACTATAGAAGGGAGGTTGTCTGGTATCCCATCTTCTGGAAATCAGAGGTCCGTGCCTCCAACATAGAACCATTCAAAATAAATCACCCTGTCTCTCAACCCGCAAGTATTCCACAAGTTCAAAATGTAGATATTTTTCCTAGCATGCCAAATACTTTAAATGTGATCTCTCATAATCCCTTCTTTAGCATGCCTTCTTCCCAAATACCAATTCCCACTAACACTCCTTCCACCAATCCCTTTTTTCCAAATAATTTTGGAGCCAACATCATGATCATCCCTTTTGGATCCACCCATCTGAACTCCCAGTATTATCCATTGGTTAGTTCGCAACCACAATTTGTAGCACCGCAAGCTCCTTATCTGGGTTCTAGGACATAAATGCTAAATTAGAACTATTGGTTACGGAAAATTCGGAATTTAAGCAACAATTGGCTTCTCTCCAAGGAGCCACAATTGGGAAAAAGTATTCCTATCATGATTACTGTAACAGTGTAACCAACCCTTAGATCCATTACTCACTAGTCGACCTTTCAATCTCTTGGCATAATTCTAATATCGAGCACACTGCACACCATAGTGTTTCGCCCTTTGCTCGACTTCTACCAACTTTGCCATCAGTTCAACCTCTCTTTTTGCAACTTTAGCTTTTGCCTCCTTCCTTGTTGTTTCAACAACTTTCTTCACTGCTTTTGCTTCTTGTCTTGCTGCAATTGCTAGCTTCTCATCCCTTTCTACTATTAGCTATCGTGGTTAGTGACTTCCATATTATTTACTTCCAACACTTGCTCCCTCATCGAACATTCATATTTCAATTGTCCAATCAACTGATCTTGTTCCTCTTGAGCTTTCGTCTTCTCTTCAACCTCCATCTTCAACTTTGCTAGTTCTACTTTGGCATCCTCCTACACCAGTCGGAGTCATGACTCCATTACCTACAATTGGTTGGCTTGCTCCATATTCATCTGTTGAAACTTTTCCAAACCAATAGCTAACCATTGGATCAAGTATGCCAAGAAATTCATTCTGGCATACGATTTTACCAGCTTAGGTGCAAGTTTAACATACTTGACACTCGCTTCTTCCATCGGGTGAGCTGCCAAAGTCCCTTTCTTCCACGTATACCCTTTTTGGGTACTGAGAGATTGCCTCAGTCCCTTTTTGCAAATTCTGCACTTGCTAATTCCTCATTTGCAAACAATCTCCAACCTACTCCTAGTGCACCTACACTTTGTGACCTCCTACGCGAATACACGAGCGTTGGCTCTAGTCGCCACACCCACACACTCTCGACAATCTCCCGTCTTTTGCACCTCTTGACAATCTCCTCCGCTCTTGTGTTGACGTTACTAGTTGTTCCACCTCATCTCCTTGTGCACTCTCCATGTTGGCACCTCCACTTGCACAAATGCTCTCCTCGGTCCAACCTTCTTTTGCTTTTTGTGCTTCAACTTGTACTTCATCTTCGGTTGTTAAGAACAATGTTTGCCACCTTTCACTGCCTTCACTAGAACTATCCTCCACTTGAGGATTCCAAACACGTTCCACTTCAGGTTCTTCAAGTTCTATTGCTCGCGACTACAGTACTTTGTTGGCAATGTTCAAATCTTCGTCTTGTCCAATACAACACTATTGGGCAATCCTCTGACTCCTCACAAGTTGGTTCTAACTTCTTCCACGACCATGTCTCCCACGTCCTCACAACAAGTAATCTGTCATTCACCTCTCCAAACTTCACGTGTGCTGGTTTGAACTTCAAGTGGCAACGGTGCCAAATGTAGCATGGTGGTGAGTACTCCAACAATTGGAGGAACAATTTGATATGACAGATTTAGGAGCCAATCAAGACTGCAGTCAATACTGATCTACACTTGCACAACATTTCCACTTGTACGGCAACTTGATCACCACCACTTGAACGACACTTTCGATTGCACCTCTCATATGGCAACTCTCGTACGACGGTTCTGGACTAAAACTCCTACTTCAGACCTGCACACAGAACTTGGAACAAAAACAACCTACCAACCTACTTGCAGCAATAGCTTCACACAAAACACATACAACACACAAAAGAAGGATGAATCATAATTGCATTACATCTGCCTGTACGACATTAGCATTACAAAACTGTTTGCACTTGGCACAAACACAAACTCTACAAATACTCCCAATGGATTGAATGATAGCCAATACCTACATAGATGCTCTTCTGGATACATGATATTGCACAATTGAATGGGAGGTCCTTTTTGTCCTTGAGGGTTGGCAGTTAACAACAACTACTGCCCTGGACACCTCACCACTAACTACCCTCCATTCGCATATGCTTAATTACCTAAGTTTGCCATACATTACAAATTCCATTTATCAAATGATGACATCATCACCCTTGATATCAAACTACAAAATTGCATTTCACTTGCATTTACATTTCATGTACATTTTTATTTCATTTACATGTGTGCACATTTGCACTTATTTCATTTATTTACACTATTTTTCTGAGACTGGTTAAAAACTAGCTCCTACAAAAACTAATTGATGCAGGAGCATCTCGGGCAACGCAGCAATCTTGCATCACCAAAAAAAAAAAAAGTTCAAAGTTGAAAAAGTTCAAAAATTGCAAAAAATGACCAAGTATAAAATTGGTCGCGATATCGCGACGCAAATATCGTCGCGATATCGCGACGTATTTCGAGCACCGTGGCCAAAGCAACTAATGGTCGCGATATCGCGACGCAAATGTCGTCGCGATATCGCGACGTATTTCGAGCACCGTGGCCAAAGCAACTAATGGTCGCGATATCGCGACGCAAATGTCGTCGCGATATCGCGACGTATTCGAAGCACCATGGCAAATGCAACTCATGGTCGAAAGTTCACAATTTGCAAAATCGACTAAGTGTAACATTGGTCGCGATATCGCGACACCAAAGTTGTCGCGATATCGCGACACTTTGGCCGCCAAAGCCAAAGCACAAAGAAGTGTCGCGATATCGCGACACCTTGACCGGAAAAGCCAAAACACAAAGAAGTGTCGCGATATCGCAACACATTGGCCGGCAAAGCCAAAACACAAAGAAGTGTCGCGATATCGCGACACCTTGGCAGCCAAAGCCAAAACGCAAAGAAAGGTCGCGATATCGCGACACCTTAGCAGACAAAGCCAAAGTGGCAGTTCCAGGTGGCGTTCCAAGTGGCAGTTCCAGGTGGCAGTTCCAAGTGGCAGTTCCGAGTGGCAGTGCCTGAGATCGTGAAGGCCGTTCCAAGCGGCAGTTTCAAAGGCCGTTAAGGCCGTTCCATATGACCGTTCCAGAAACCGTTAAGGCGGTTATGAACAGCGGTGCAGCACGAAACATAGAGGATAAAAAGGATTTCTTTGAAGGATTCGGGAGGCTGGGGAAGAAAGGAAGGCTGCGGCTGTATTTTGCATTTAAAGCACTGTGTATTTATTTTCATGGTATTTTATTGTAAAAGCTCCCTGCTTCGAAATTAATAACACTGCGTCTTTCAAATAAAATTGCGTCGTTTTATTTGTCGTTGAATTGGCTCCCAATCACTAATTTTGTTAATGCCATTCCTTTCCTAATATCAGTATTTTCTGGCTATCAAGGATATATTTTATAATTATATTTCATACTGGAATCCTGTGTTTTATGAGGGCTATATAGAGAATGTTACAAGTCTTGCTCTTCCTATATTATATTTATTGAAGAGACAAGAAAAACAAATCTATGCACTTTTGAACATGCATATGCAATTTTTGGGTTAGATCATTCCTTGAATTAAAGAGTTCTCAAATGTTCTTTTAACTCTGCATCATAAACTTCCATCCACATAACTTTGTACAAAAGCTGACCTATTACAATTTTGTTTCCTGTAATGACACAAGTCTATCGTGCTATATTTATTTGTGAAATTCAGTGCAAGCTACTATCCGTCCATGATCTATTAGGACATGTATCTAGACATTCGTAGGCCATGTGCGGTTCACATGTGCACATACCCCACGTATGTCGGCACAATTTATTTGATGTGTGCATTAGTCATATGTAAGACTAACTTGGTCAAACATGTGTAGTCACATGTACAAATCCACATTAGTTTTCTCATGTACATTTAATATGGTTCACGACCAACCACATCTCTGCTAGCTTCTAGAATATTTCAAGGTCCTCATCACTTGGAACTCACTACCTACCTGCCAAACTTTCTTTAGTGCTCTTGATCTTTACATATTGGAGGCACTGGGTAGAATGCAGGTCATTGCCATTGTCCTAATCAAGGTGGGCAAGTTCATGTTCAAAGGTTGAGAGTCATAATCTATCATCTTGTTGCTGCAGATGTAGTCTATAAATAAGTGTATCATGTACCCACTTTGAAAATCTGTGCATTGCTTCTTGTGTGGTTGATGTTTTGCATTTTATTGTCCTGGTTTTCTATACAGTTCCATAATAGATATAGTGTTTTAGGGCATAGTTTGAAACAAGACCAACCTGCCTCTCCAGATGATTGATTGTTTTTCTGTGTAATCAATGAATCTCCTGTAATAAAGCCTTGAATTTGGTTGCAATTATTTATCTATGCCAAATTATTAAAAACATCAAACTGATAAGCGGCAACAGTTGCAGTTACAGACAGCACCTTAGGAATCAGAACTTTTTCATTTCATAAGTAGACAAGGAAAAGATGTCATTTAGAAATCCATACAGCAACTGTGTTTTCCTGTGATTCTTGTGATCAAAATGGATTTTATTGGACCATATATAGGTGGCAGATAACAACTGATTGCAATTAAATATTCATCTTAATGGAATCATCAAAGACCTAATTGATAAAATCCCATAGAAAGATTCACTGACTGAATGCTTTGCATGCTTATCATTAAGATTGGGACACCTCTCAGTCTTGGAACACCAATGTTTTCAGCAGCACTTCCAAGAAATGCATACAAACACGCGCCTCTTTAATTACATCATCAAACCCACAGTCCTGCATGGATCTGAGATTTGGGGCCCAAGTCTAGGGTGTGCTGATTGGGCTCACATTGTGAGGGTCCAAACTATTTTGGTTCAGTGATTTTTCTGATGTTAAAGAACAGTTCCACATGTTGTTTAGACTGAGTTTGGGGTTCATCCTCTTCACCTTGATAACATCTGCAGAATTATTTTTCAACTTCATCACCTTAGATCCATGGGTGACAACACCCAAGGCCAAGAGAGACCCATATTTGGCATTCTGCTTCTCATAATGGATTTCCTCTAAGAACACTTCTTCACCTTGATAACATCTGCAGAATTATTTTTCAACTTCATCACCTTAGATCCATGGGTGACAACACCCAAGGCCAAGAGAGACCCATATTTGGCATTCTGCTTCTCATAATGGATTTCCTCTAAGAGCACTTTAGTCATCGTTGTGGATGGTACAAAAAAGTTATTTCTCTTCTTTGTTAGGTGGCTTCTCCATAGATCAATTAACTCTATTCAACTACCCTTTAAATGTTCCTCTCCATGCACTTCCTAATAATAAGGTAATTAATCAAGCAATAAGAGATTATTTTTATCAACAATATGTTCAGATCACTTTGGTTGCTCCATCTCAGACTCTTACTCCTATGTTAGCCTTCTACACTAAGCACATCATGAGGATTGAGAATGGCATTATTAATAATCCTAGTTATAGTTATATCCAGCGACATTGGACATGGCTTGAGGATTCCTCCTGATCACCTCAGAGTGTGCTCATATCAGTTACAAGTGGAAAAAGACCACCATATTCCTTGGAAGGATAGGGTATATTGTCTTTAATCTCTCCAGGACAGGAAGACTAAAGAACGTTTCATCTTCACCTGTCTTGCTTATTATGAGATTTGAGGGAGGCACCATTGCTTGTATAGAGACTCGGGTGGGTCGCTGGCCACATTTTTCAGCTGTCCTAGCTAGAGATGCTCGGCTGTATTCCTTTGAGAATCTATCACTCTCTCGAAGTCGGTTATTACAAGGTAGATCAACTACTACTTGACTAAACACCTCATTCTTTCTCCCAAATGTTTATGACATCTGTGCACCCTTGTCTAGATACAAGAGCCGCTACCAGGGCTTGGTGCTTCCTTTTTATATACAGTGAGACACAACTACGGTTCTCTGACTCTAGGTTTCAGCTACCCCTCACATACCTAAGAGTTGTAGACAAAAGCAGCTTATCAGTTTCCTATAATCTTCTATTGGTTCCATGGCCATGAATGCTAAAAGAGTCTTGAGGGGTTCAAATCCATGTCCTCTTGGGATTATGCAACTAGGCCCTCTTAGTCCCAACCATTCTTTTGGGAGCATCATTAGATCATGTGTTGGCCCTTTTAGGATGGTTGGTGATGACACCGACTGTGCTTCTACTTTACATCACACCACAGATTATTGTTGGCACTTGCATCCATTAGAGCTATTTTCTCTCTCTTTTTATCTTGACTGTTGACTCTCTCTTCATCATTACTTTTACAAGGTTAGAGTTTACCCATTTTGGGTCCAACCCTTAAGGCTATGATTTAATGTCATGCGGTTGTTCATCTGTGGACATTGACAGATTTATCTCATCTCCTTTAGAAAAGTAGCTTAAATGAAAAATGGGATAAAATGGCTTTCTACTTAAAAACACCTCAAAATATAAATGCAGTCTTATAGTTGAACACAAATTACAAAAGGTGGCAAACCTGTTAAGAAGTTGTCGTTTTGCAGGATCAGCAAAGACAATTTGTCCCAATAGTGCCCGGTCAACTTCCCCATTTTCTTGCAGAATATCTCGTCCAAAAGTTGCTACTACCTTTTTCCACCCACCTGTGCCTTTTTTCAAGGCAGCCTGCAAGATTATTCAATTTAAAATATCACAGAAAGAAATCTAAAACAGCATGCATAGTTTTAAAATGTTTCATGGTACAAATTATAAAGCCATAATTATTTGGCATTCAATTTAGCAATATATTCAACATATATGTAGCAAAAATAATCTATAAACTCAGTAATGATAGTTATGCTACAACAACTCGGCCTCCAAGTAATAATTAGTACTGCTTACATGCTTTTGCAATGATAAATAAAATGTGACTCTCATACAACCAAGACACTGGCATACACTTGTAGTATCCATCTCTTATCCAAAAGGGCCAGACACCAAAGCTTGCCTCACACTTACCTGAATTATGCTCTCTCTCTCTCTCTCTCTCTCTGGGTTTTTGGGGTTTCCTTCTCCAACCAGAACAGAAACCAAGGTTTTCTAGGTTTGCTTCTCCAGCGAAAACAGGGGCCATGTTTTCTAGGTTTGCTTCTCTAGTTGGAACCAAAGCCAAAGTTTTTTGGGTTTGCTTCTCTAGCTGCAACCAAAGCCAGGGTTTTTTAGGTTTGCTTCTCCAGCAGGAACCAAAGCCAAGGTTTTCTAGGTTTGCTTCTTCACTAGGAACCACAAAGGATTTTCTAGGTTTTCTTTTGCAATGCAACAGTAACCTGAGCTAGGGTTTTCTAGGTTTGTTTCTCTAACCGAAACTAGAGCCAAGGTTTTCTAGGTTTGCTTCTCTAGTGGGAACTAAGTAGGGCTGTCTAGGTTTGCTTCTCTAGTGGGAGCCAAGGTTTTCTGGGTTTGCTTCTACAAAGGAACCAAAGCCAAGGTTTTCTAGGTTTCTCTAGCACGAACCAAAGCTTGGGTTTTCTGGGTTTGCTTTTCCCACGGGAACTAGAGCCGGGGTTTTATGGGTTTACTTCTCCAACGAGAACCAAAACCAAGGGTTTTTTAGTTTGATTCTCTAGAGGAAACTTGATCCAAGGTTTTTTGGGGCTGCGTCTCCAACGAAAACTAGATCCAAGGTTTTTTGAGTTTGATTCTCTCGTGGAAAGTAGAGCCAAGGTTTCTAGGGTTTGCTTCTCTAGGAAAAACTAGAGCCAAGGTTTTTTGAGTTTGCTTCTCTAATGGAAACCATAGCTACGGTCTTTTGGGTTTGCTTCTCTAGTGGAAACCAGAGCTAGAATTTTTTGGGTTTGCTTCTCCAATAAAAGTTGGAACCAGGGTTTAACTAGAGTCAGGGTTTCTAATCTAACATGGAAACTCCACCTTCGCATGCTCTTCAAACAGTGTTAACTTCCAAACAAAAGTACAGTTGCCTCACCAAAGGGTTTGCAAAAGTCAAGCATTTTGACATTGAGCTTCAACGACAAATATCACAACTCCAAAACCAACTTTTACCATTGAGGCCCTACAATGTCAAGTCTAGGAAAAAGGTGAAAAATTTGTCAAAATGAAAAAATCTGAACAAACTCATGCATCTCCAATTAATGATCTTCACCATCTTCAAGAGATCATTCACAATATACAACATTAGCAAACAAAGATCCTTGTCCAACATGAGAATCTCAAAAATGAGACAAATGCTCATCAACAATCTCTTCCAAAACAGGTTGAAGAACATAAATCATGGGTTCAAGTGGTAACAGGGATAAGGTCTTCTCCCATTGTAAAGTTTGCAATACAAGTCAAATTTGAGGAGGAAAGGGCACGTCAAGCAAAAGAACTCAACCTTCAAGTTCAAGGTCTTCCAAAGCCTATTGATCCCTTAAAGGCAAGCCATGATTTGTTGCATAATACATTGTGTATGATGGATGTTATTCTTGATCGAGCTTAGGTAGCCCCTAATGGCACTCTTTCGATCTGATTTCATTCATATGAGGAAATTTTGAGGGCTTTAAGAGCCAAGAAGAAACATTTTGCTTTGTCCACAAAAATTTACTTGGATAAGGATCTCACACATCTTCAGATGGAGGAACTACAAAACAACACATGCGCAAGTGATAGTTTCTCAAAAGGACAAGTGGGCAGTTACTCTTGTCCTTCATAGTGGTCATGTCCTTGGCCTATAAAATGAAGGTGTTCTCGAGTCCCAGAAAGTAATAGTAGCCTCTTTGTTGCTTGTTGGAACTGTAATGGGGCAATATGGTCTTCCCTAGGTACATTCCAAGATGTTATTTCTTCACAAGATATTGTCTTTACCACAAATATCTATGACAGCCCAAAACAATCTCTTATACTAGTCAATGATTACTTTTGTGTTTTTGCTTTCAAGCATGTGATGTAGCACGGTGGTGGTATTCCACCCTTGGAGGAACAATTTATATTGACAAGATTCAATATTCAAGTGTGTAATGATGAGGCTATATGGCCTACATCATAACCTTGCCTCTGACTGCCTAGAGGTGCAGAGGACTGGAGTCAAGCACAAGGGCAACTGCAGGAAACTATGCGGAGACCCAAACTGATGCTTGTGTATTTACGAAGGTCGCAAAGCATAGATGCACAGGGGAGCAGTCGAAGATTGTTTGCCAATGTTGAGTCGTCAAGTGACAAAAGACCAACCACCCATAGCAAACATTGCTGCAATAACGGGTAAACAAAAATGTCCACAATTTCTAGGTGATGGAAAGGACCCAAAACGCCATATTGGTATGTGTGAAACAATATGGCGAGCTAATGGAGTTGATGATGAAGGATCTTGGCTAAGATTGTTTCTAGCTACATTACAGGGAATTGCAATGGGCTGGCATCTGAAGAAAGCAAACCCCTTCATGACGTGGGATGAACTAAGGACTGAATTCACTAAGGAATTCAGAATACTCCATAATAATACTAAGATTGTTGGAGCTAGTCCTGACCAACCTCAAAAAAATAGTGTAAATAAATGAAATAAGTGCAAATGTGCACACATGTAAGTAAAATGAAAATGTACATGAAATGTAAATGAAAGTGAAATGCAATTTTGTAGTTTGACATCAAAGGTGATGGTGTCATCATTTGATAAATTGAAATTGTAATGTATGGCTAATGTATGTAGTTAAGCATATATGAATGGAGGGTAGTTAGGGTGAGGTGTCCCGGGCGACAGTTTTTGTTAACTGCCATCCCTCAAGGATAAAAAGGACCCCCCATTCATTTGTTCAGGTACCGCATACCAAGAGAGCATCTATGCATGTAGAGTCTGTGTTTGTATATCCATTGTAGCATTGTATGGTGCCAGTGCAGACAGTCTATAATGATAGTGCCATAAAGGCAGATGGAATACAATGATGATTCATCCTTCATCTGTGTTGTATGTGTTTTGTGTATGTTATTGCAACAAGTAGATTGATAGATTGTGCTTGTCAAGTTCTCTGTGTAGGTTGTAACCAGGAGTTGTAGCCCAAATGTATTGTACAAGTGAATTGTCGTACACGGAGGTGTTGGCAAGGAGTGTTGTTTAATTGGACTATTGTCATACAAGTGGAGACATTCAACCTGCCGTACAAGTGGAGTATCACTTGACTTGCCATACAATTGGGATGTTGAACCAGTGTGAGATAGTGTTGATTGAAGCCTTGGTTGGCTCTTGAATCTGTCATATCAAATTGTTCCTCCAACTGTTGGAATACTCACCACCATGCTACATTTGGCAACGTTGTTGCTTAAAGTTCAAATCAGCATGCGTGAAGTTTGGAGAGGTGAATGCTAGTTTACTTGCTGCGAGGACGTGAGAGACATGGCCACGGAAGAAGTCAGAATCAACCTGTGAGGAGTCAAAGGATTGCCCAATAGCATCGTGTTGAGCAAGATGAAGATTTGAACATTTCCAATGAAGTGTTGCAATCACAAGCAATAGAACTTGAAGAACCCAAAGTGGAACGTGCTTGGAATCCTCAAGTGGAGGATAGTTCTAGTGAAGGCAATGAAAGGTGGAAAACGTTGTTCTTAACAACGGAAGATGAAGTTAAAGGTGAAGCACTCCAAGGAAACGAGGGTTGGATCGAGGAGAACGTTCGTGCAAGTGGAGGCACCAACATGGAGAGTGCACAAGGAGACAAGGTGGAACAATTGATAACACCGGCACAAAAGTGAAGGAGATTGTCGAGAGGTGTAGAGGACAGAAGCCAAGCATGAGGGCAACCACAAGAGAGTTTGTGGACGCAAAGATCAAAGCCAACTCTAGTGTATTTGTGTAGGAGGTCATGAAGTGTAGGTGCACTAGAAGCTAATCAGAGATCGCAAGTGCAAAATTGCCAATTGAAGGAAACCAGCCACCTATGGCAAATATAGCAACTGCAGTGGGCAAACGGAAGTGCCCACCATTTCAGGGTGATGGGAAGGGCCCAGAACCTCATATTAGAACATGTGTAACAATATGGCAAGCAAATGGAATCAATGATGAAGGGTCATGGTTAAGATCATAGTAGCAAAACTCAACAACTTTTTAAAAACTTGTCGAGTCCGAGTCCAAGTTCGCCTCGTCTAGTCATTAGGGCTCGACTCAACAAGTTTTTTAAATTCAGCCGAGTTTTTTCTAAACTCATCGAGTACTTGGGATTTGCAAGTAAAAAAACACTCGAGTCCTAAGAAAAACTTGGTCGACGTCACACGCGTAGAGGGAATGACATAAAAAAGTTTTTTTTCAACGAGCCTCATTTTTGTTGTTCCAAATTGCAAAGAGAGCAAAGATGTTATGATCCTGGTCCAATTCCCAGAGTGGTGTGCAAAGCGGAGCAGGTGACGAGGAGCTCTGCTGGCCCAGAGTCCGGGCTGTGCAGCGTGGTGGAATGTTATGATCTTGGTGTATTCGGACTTCACTAACGCCTCGAGGTTTTGTTGTAACAGTTAGTTACAAAAGACTACTTGATACTAGACCCATAAAAACACAAGATTGCATCCTAAAACTAGATTTGTTTCATTTTTCAACACGAAAACTCGACAAGGCTGAATCGGGACTCCCCTTCAAAAACTCCTTTCTGCACCAAAATGCAAACAAGGAGAAAAATTCAGTTCAAACAGTGAAGGTATTAATGGTTTTGTAGTTGAGGTCTTGTATCTCAATAGGGTATGCACGAAGGGCACAGCCCCTCGACCCCACAAGGGGTGCTACCCCTTGACCTTGCAAGGGGGCTCCCACCCCCTTGACCCCCAACATAGATGGCGACAGGTGTTGCCTATCATGTTGGTCATGTTGGTCATGAAGATCATGTTGATCAAGTTGATGATATGACTGATTGGAGAAAGTGGAGTGAGCAATCAGAGAACAATGTGTTGTGGGCAGTAGTTTGAAGTGATGCCAATTGTAGAAGATGTTTGGAATAGAAGAGAGCAAAGAGGAGCAACAACACGAAGAGCCTTTCTTTTCAATGGATGATTTTGAAAGTATAGTAGAGTTAGCATCAAAGGCACAGGAAGAGGCATGGGCACAGGCACAAAGACAAAGGAGTAGAGCTTTTACTAGGGCAAAGGCATTGCAAGACACTAGATAGTGGGCCTATTGAGGCATTTTGACACATTTTGTTATTTATACTTTTTTATATCATAAGCAATACAAGAATATTTGAATTTTGGAGGCATTAAAATTTCTTTAATTGAAGTGTGTTTTGTCACTTTCATGTGTAGTTTAAGGTTGTATCACTTATAGTATTAATTTTGGATTTGTATAATGTTAATTAATTGTGATATGCATGAAAAAAACATTTTTCCAATGAAAATTTGCATTTTGTCCAAGTCCAAGTCCAAGTCTCAAGCCCGCACCGAGTCCAAGTTTTGCTACTATGGTTAAGATTGTTTCCGTTGACATTGTGAGGGATCGCAATGGATTGGCATCTAAAAAGAGCAAGGACAAATCCCTTCACAACATGGGAAGAATTAACGACCAAATTCACAAAGGAATTTAGGTTACTCCGAGATGACATAGAAATCATTGGAGAGATTTATGCCACAAAGCAAAAGAAAGATGAAGATGTCAAATCATATAATAGAAGACTAAAGGAACTTATCGATAAAATGGAAGTGACACCAATGGATGGTTTACAAAGGCGATGGTTCTTGGATGGACTACTACCAAGATATAAGAAGAAGATGAAGGTAGTACCACCTACTACCTATCAGGAAGCATTTGATAGAGCAATCAATTTGGAAAGTGAAATGAAGCAAACAACGGTAGGAATAGGTCATTATAGAGATGATGATTCAGATAGTAACCAAGATGATTTGCATGTGGCAATCCAAGCCATGAGGAAGGACCTGGAGAGGATGATAAATGATGCAAAGAGCGAGAAAAAGGAGAAGGATATTTGGTGTTCGGACTGCAAGGCAGAGGGACACACAAATATCAACTGTCCGAAGAATGCTTTTTGTAATATATGTGAAGTTGCAGGACATGCGGTTGGCGATTGCCCATTCAACCTGAGAAGTTCAAGGCATCAAACTTTATTGGTACAAAAAGAAGAAAAGGAAGAGAAACCAAGCACTTCCAAGAGTGGGCAAGGAGCAACGAGTGGCAAATATAGGAACAACTGTCGAGAAGGGCGACAACCGCAACAAGGTAATCAACCACAAGGGAGACAAGGTCAATTGCAATATGATTCGGATGGTAGATCCATTATCCAATGTCGAAGATGCCAAGAGTGGGGGCACTTCACAAGGAATTGCCATAAATCCACCAGCAGGAGATAATGCCAGCAACAACAATAAAAAATTCATGTGTAGATGGCGTGGATAGGGCAATCACAAGGAGGCTAATTGCCCAAAGAAAGCAAGTTCAAGTAACACACAAAATGTCAATTTCATTGACATTGAAGAGCCTCCAATGGACCAGCAGAACAAAGACAAACATGTGCTAGCAGTAACGAGGGCTCAAGCGAGGAAAGTTGAGCAATATCCAAATCCTGCCATAGAGAAGGAGAGATGGCAAGAAGCACATGATGAAATAGAAGAGGAAATGAGATAGACCAAACAAGAACGAATCCTCCAAGAGAAGAAGCTAAAGAAGTTGATCACTCACAAGGAAGAAAAAATGTTCAACACAACAACCCGCAACACAAGTGTTGAACATAACAATGGAAGTGAAGGTGTCCAATTTACTTAGAGCTATATCGGATCTTTAAGCAACGGTAGGAGAAATGACAATAAAAGTAGTGGAGCCAAGATGCCAACAAGAAGCAACCAAGATGAGATGAAGTCTTGACGGCCCAGAAAGTAAAAATAGCTGACCAAGAGTTCATCATGGACTTTGTGGTGATTACCATGCAAAAACTAGCATATGATGGCTACGCATGGCAAAAGTCAATCACAATTGGGAGAAGGATCGCCTAACATTCAAGAAGGGACAGCACAAGTATATGATAAATCTGAAGAACCAGTCCGTAAGCGAGGATCTCGCAACATCCGACGAGTCGGGTAGTTCATCTTCAGATGATGATAATGGACACAAGCCAAATGAAGGTGTGTTGCAATTGGAGGAATGCATGGAAGATGAAGCGCATTCAGATAGCAGACTTCTCCATTGGCAAATGGAGGACTATGAGGTTTTCCTACCAAATTGCCTATGCATCTAGGCAGAGAAGGAAGAGGACCATGATGGATGGAGAAATAGTGTATGAAGTCAGCAAGAGTAGCAAGAAGGACAAATCTGCACCAAATGAGGAAGAAAAGGAGAAGTGGACATTCCCAAAGTTTTTGCAGAATATACTATTGGTGATGTTGTAATAGATGAGAAGCCAGCACACCCACTTGACATGGCAAAAGCAACAAGTGAGCCTAATACCATAAAGTATGAAGGACCAAGGATGGTTCAGGTGAACCTCAACGAAGGAGATGAAGAGAAGATAATCCATTGCGGGGATGATTGGGACCTAGTGCTGAAAGCAGCAACTTTCAAGATTTTCATGCAGTACAAAGATGTCTTTGCATGGACATATAAGGATTTGAAAGGGATTCCACTAGAGTTATGTGTGCATCAGATCCAGTTGATTTTGGGCGCACAACCAGTGAGGAGAAGGCCGTATAGGATGAATCCAAAGTATGCGGCCTTAGTTAATGCAGAAATACAAAAGATGTTGGATGCGGAATAATCTTCAAGGTTATGGTGAGTGAGTGGGTGTCACCAATTGTCATCACCTTGAAGGAGGCAAATCAAATCCGCATTTGCGTAGATTTTAGAAGTCTAAATGTTGTGACGATAAAGGATCCCTTTCCTATCCCATTTACTGATTCAATTTTGGAGGAAGTTGTCGGACATGAAATCTATTCATTTTTGGATGGATTTTCTGGCTACAATCAAATCAGCATAGCCGAGGAAGATAAATTGAAGACAACTTTTGTAGTAGAGAACGACATTTATGCATATAATCGAATGCCATTCGGTTTATGCAATGCCCCAACCACATTCCAGAGAATAATTTTGTATATTTTTGAACAAATGTCCACCGGAAAATTCAAAGTCTTCTTGGATGATTGGTCGTTGTATGGAAGGAAGGACGAGCATTTGAAGGCACTTGAAGAATGCATGAAGTTGCTTGATTGTCATTAAATCCAAAGAAGTGTAAGTTGTTGGTACCATATGGGAAGTTGTTGGGGCACGTGGTGTGTAAGGAAGGGTTGAAGACCGATCCCGACAAGATTCAAGTTGTGATGAGTATGGAGGAGCCATACGACGTGAGTTCATTGAAGTCCTTTTTAGGACATGTCGGGTACTATAGGAGGTTTATCAAAAATTTTGCCCAAGTGTCCCATCCATTGGATGTGTTAACACGCAAGAATGTTCCTTTTAGATGGATAGAGGAGCATCAAAAGGCCTTCGAGGAGTTGAAGGCGAAGCTGGTTTGCGTGCCCATTCTGGTGTTTCTAGATTGGGATAAGGAGTTTCATGTCCATGTTGACGCATCAAATTTTGCGATTGGATGCGGTTTGGCCTAGGAGGGGTAGTTTGGGCTAGATCAGCCCATCTATTTTTCTAGTCAGTTGTTGTCTAGAGCAGAGAAGAATTATAGCACAACGGAGCGAGAAGCTCTAGGGATGGTTTATGCAGTTCAAAAATTCAGGCATTATTTGCTGGCCAACCCTTTTGCCTTCTATGTGGATCATCAGGCATTGTTGTATTTGATCAATAAACCGACTATTCATGGGCAAGTTAGCAGGTGGCTTGTCACATTGCAAGAGTTCGTGTTTCGGGTGGTGGTGAGACCGAGAAAGAAACATGTTATAGCGGATCAATTGTCAAGGATTCGCTCAGGAGAGCTTGTCGAGGGAGGAGTGTCGGATGAATTTCCAGATGCTCATTTGTTTGCAATAAGTGCACTATCGTCGTGGTACAAGTTGATTGGGGAATACTTGTCGATGGGAGAGCTGCCAAGGGAGATGACGACAACAGAGAAGAAATGGATCATCATCAAATCAGCACCATTTTAGTTGATTGTTGGCTTGTTGTACAAGATTGGACTTGATGGAATATTGCGGAGATGTGTAATGGAGGAGGAAGTGAACACAACACTCAAGGAAGCTCATGAGGGATTGGCAGGAGGGCATATGGGGCCAGATGCAACGATGAGGAAAGTGCTTTTGGCAGGGCTATGGTGGCCCACCCTCTATCGCGATGCAAAGGAGTTTGTGAGGGCATGCGATACGTGCCAGAGAGTTGGGAGACCGCTGCGGAGGGACTTCATGCCATTGCACCCATCACAACCGCAAGAGTTGTTTGAGAGATGGGGTCTTGATTTTGTTGGACCATTGAAGACAAGCCAAAGAAGGAAATGTAGATATATTGTGGTAGCGACAAAATACTTGACGAAGTGGGTCGAGGCAAGAGCATTGCCCAACAATTCTGCAAGAAGTACAACACGATTCTTGTATGAACAAGTGATCACGAGATTCGGTATACCCTTGCAGTTGACAAGTGATCAAGGTGGACACTTCGTTAATGAAATAATCCAAAAGCTGACCACGGAGTTCAAGATTTTACATTCATTGTCAAGCCCATATTACCCTAGGGCAAATGGGCAAGCAGAGGCAATGAATAAGGTCTTGGTCTCTATAATCTACAAGACATGTGGAGTTGAAGGTGTTGACTAGGAGGAGCGATTGCCAGCAGTTTTGTGGGCGTACAGAACGACGTTTAAGCCAACAACCAACCATACACCTTTCAAGTTAATGTACAACCAGGAGGTAGTTGTGCCAATGGAGTTCCTAGTACCGAGTTTGAGAGTGGTGGTGCAAACCGTATGGGTGACCAAGAGAGCCTAGAGGAGAGCCTAGCGACACTAGTAAAACTGGATGAGAAGAGGGTAATGTCGTAATGGGCAACAGAGATTAACCAACGTTGGACAAAATTGTGGGACGACAAGCACCTGAGGAAGATGAAGTTGAAACCAGGTGACTTGGTCTTGAAATTTAATGGCAAAAGAGAGATCAAGCCAGGGAAGTTGAAGACCTTGTGGCTTGGACCCTTCCAGGTGGTCGAGATGATGGATAATGAGCAATCAAATTGCAAAAACTGGACGGGACATTGTGTCCCGAGACAATTAATGGCTCAAGATTAAAACCATACAAGGTGAAGGCTCAGGTGAACATGGTTGATCTTGAACTAGTGAAAGAAGAGGAGAAAGCATAGGAAGGCTGATAGCAGCACCAAATCAGTCTTCAGAACCATTCGAAGGAATATTGGTCCATGAAGGAGAGTCAAGTTGGACCAAAGTAGATGGTGCAAATCAAGAAGATAGTGACCCAAATCTAGTTTGGTTGTTTGGGAATGCAAATGGAGAACAACCCATAATAGAGCAAGAGGAATTGGAACCCCTCCCCACAGAACGAAGAAGACTACGGGTACATGTAAGATTTCCAGACACAAAAGAAGCAAACAGGCTAAGATCACCAAGGGAGCAAGAAGATACACAACAGATGGTGGCAACAGAAAATGGAGAAGAGCCACCAGATCATGAGCCTCAGAGTGACGGAAGTGAATATGAAGGCATGAGTTTGCTGGCAAGAGTTGGTCTTGCACAACAAAGAATGCGTAGAGAGACGCAACAACTACAGGAAGAGAGTGAACAACTACAAAGGAGAAACGAAGAATTGAGGGAACAAGCTGACCAAGAGATAGTAAGGTTGCGAGATGATCTTCAAGCCAGAAGGGAAAGAAGACTGGCAGTAAATGAAATCCTCTGGAGAGATATATTTGAAACACCCACATCACCAGAAGGAGAAGTGAGGAATTGGAGAACAAACTCTAGTAGTGTGTCCTTCACAAGTGTTAATAGAAACGGAGAAGATTCGAGTAGTGATGGCTCAAGCAAAGGACTCAAAAGACGAGTGAGAAGGGACACACCAAGACCACAACAAGTCCCCCAAATTGCAAACAGGAATAATGAAGGACAACAAACTAACTCCGAGGAAGTAAGGCAGATAAGGAGAAGGATTGGAGGTCTGCCATCAAATCTGAATGATTCCTTGGGGAGTCAAAGTGGTTTGCAAGGACTACTAGAAACCCCAAGATATGTATAGGGAATAGGCAACTTAGGCAGTCTAGGAGGACCGTCAGGTTCCCTAGGCTGTCTGAGTTTGCCCGGCCAAGGGGGAGGTTGGTTGGCCTCTTTCCCGGTAGTTTGAGGGGAAGATTTTTCCCTCCGCTATGCCCCTAGGTCGCGTAGTCAGCGGGATGGCCCATTAGGACTACCTTCTGACTGCATATGAAACAACCAATTTCCGCACAACCATCAGGTTGGCCTATCAGGACCATTATAAAATGTTTGTGAGCAAGGAGTGGAATGGAGAAGATGTTGCTAGATATCAATTCTCTAGTGAGGGCTAGAAGATGTACAATTATGTGTTTGAGGAGCCCTTCTGGACAACTATGAATAAGGCAATCAAGGTACAAGACTTTTATAATTATTTTTCCATTTGCAAATTTTGAATTGTAATCCAAATTTCAAATAGCTAAGTTGCTAACAATAACTAAAATATCTCATTTGACTTTAGGTGTCAGAGCCTTTGGTGAGGGTTCTCTGTCTTGTTGATGGAGAAAAATCACCGATGGGATACGTATATGAGGCCATGGATAGGGCCAAAGAGGCAATTGCCTCATTTTATAATTATTTCGAGCCCAAATACAATCCCATTTGGGAATTGATTGACCGGTGATGGACTTCTCAGCTCCATAGCCCACTACTTGCAACGGGGTACTACCTCAACCCCAAATTCTTTTATGGTGAATCATTCGAGGCTGACTATGAGGTAATGTCAGACCTTCAACAATACCTTACCCGAATGGTGCCAAATGAGAACACTCGCAATATGAGACAGGATGAGTTGCAATATTACAAGAGATGTGAGGGCTACCTTTTCACAACCCCATAGTGCATTTGAGAAAGGGCAACTTTGAGGCCAGGTAACCTTTATGGATCGAATTATTATTGATTTTGTTTTTCAATTTACAATTTTACATAAATTATTAAATTTCTTTTTCCTTCACATTTTCTAGATTTATGGTGGGCAGACTTTGGCGTGTATAAGTCCAATCTTCAATGCTTAGCCATGAAAAATTTAGGTCAAGCATGCAGCGTTTTAGTTTGCGAGTGCAATTGGAGTATGTTTGAGCACATTCACTCCAAGAAGTGCAATAGACTTGCACAACAGAAGTTGAATACGAAGCACATATGGAGCTAAGTACACAAAAACGATTTTGATTGTACATATACAGGTTTGTCATCTTGTGTCATTGTGTAGGTTGTACACTAAGTGTTTGACAAAATGATTCTTAGAATGCGTATAATTACAATGTACATGTAATTCCAATGTCATGTAATTAGAAGTGTTGGGCTAGGTAGGATTAGGTATAAGTTAGTTACAGAAATTGGCAACTACCTCCCATTTACATTTCTGAATAGAGATATAATGAGATATCATCCATTCAGCCATCTAGTTGTGTACCTGGGAGCATATCTGTGTTGTGCATGTAACTGCATGTGAACTAATGAATATATTGCTGCTGCAATTGTGTACATTGTTGTCTGTACATAATGCAAATGGCCTAACAGTTTTGTTCCATTTCAGTTCTGAATATTAGTTTCTCATACATGGTGAATAATGTTTATTGCTAATATTTCCTGTCATTTATTCCTCTATGTTCATACCACTGCTGTGCTACAGTATATGATATTACATTGTTTTTTCGTATTTTAAATTTAGCCATAACAACCATATCTATACACAATATACAAGTTGCCTTATGTATGTCCAGAAACTTTCTACTCTTGGACAGCCATTGCTTATTAGCTAAAATTACAATTTATTTATTTATTAAGTTTCAGATATTTTGATGGTTTATTTTCATGATGATTGGCAGGTGCTATTGAATATAACGCCACATTTATTCATTGCTGCAAAGTTGTCTACTCTGGATTCAATGGGAAAAACTGCAGGGAAAACATTAAAGGAACCAATGGGGAGCAGCATGCAGCTCAAATTACAAACTGCAGAGAAAGTATATTGCAACCCAAATGGGAATATTACTCAGATAACTACTCAAACCACTGGGGAAAAAAAAACATTCAAAGAACCTGCAACTGGAGCATGTACTAGCGATTGCTCAGAAATGGTTATTGGCAATTTTTTTTAGGGCACAGCTGTTCAGTTTTTAAACAGATACATGCAAACAAAGTGCGCTCATACATTGTTAGATGTTGACTCAGAGTATGTTAAAGTTAATATTCAAGAATCAAAAGCATTCTTGTCTAAATAGATAATAGGATGGATATAATCTTATTAATTGGCAAGCAAGGCAAGAGCTACTAACCACTTTTACTTAAGAATATAGCCGTTCAACACAACATTGCAATCATCCGAAGTGTTCAACCATTAACCATAGAGGCGATAAAATTTAGGGCGAGTGTAAACATATTAAGCCAATGCTTAATAGGCACTGATCCTCGTATATTGAGCCAGCATTCAGGCAGACATGCTATAAGTATCCATTTAGTTATAGCCAACATAACAAACTCCACTTCTATGTTATACAGTTGTTCACAATCAATTAAAGTTATTGGCATTAACTCTTATTCAACCAAGAATAGGTAAGTACCATTGGTATAATCCTAAATTATGTGTCCCAAAGGATCCTTGACAGTTTTGATTGAGAACAGTCCGTTTCTAGATGTGTACCATTTTCTGATATGTTTTCCCATAGGGATAGATGTATTTTCCATTCGCTATGTAAGCTTATGGGAATGATAATTGGACATATTATTTTATATACTTGTCTTAAAGTGTCCAAGTGTGCAGACTTGCCAATCTTGTATGCCATATATGTGCATACCAGGGATTATGTTAAGACATTAATGTTCTTTCCACTTCAATTTTCTTTCAATTTTCCTTGGTCATCCCCTAGAAGGTTGCATTAATATTGATCCCATCCTGATAAGGTACCATTGTTGTGACAAGGACAAGATTGAAAAACCTGTTATATAGGAATATGACAATGGAAAAAAGTCAAAGGGATTAGAATAAATGCATGCCTACTCAGTACTATGTATATGCTATATACAGGATCCTGCACAGATCATGTATTGAGGTCTTCTCCTATCAATTATGATATTAGACACAATGCCAATCTTAGCATCTCATGCCCCTGCCCTTATGGATTGCTCTCACAATTCAAATTGGAGGTGGCAAACAGTTTAGGTCCTTTGAACAACAGGAAATAATCAATCACAAGTCTACTTCAACCTTGCAACAGTAAGTTGTTAGTGCTTGGCATCATCATCACCTTTTCTCATTAGTAGATGCCTGTTACCATGGCATGTGGCAAAACTGTCAATGCACATTTGAATATGCCATCGTTGGAAAAATTACCAAGAAATCACGATATCTCGGTTTTTCTCACGCTATTTTGGCCTAGTGGTTAAATCACTCATTTTCTTAGTGACAAGAAATAAGCAATTTTTAAGCGTTAAACCACAAAATATCATCGATTTCTCGCAATTTTCTCATAGAAACTTGGACAGCTAGAAGCAGAATGCAAAAAAATAGCTATAAATTAGGGAAATGGCTCATTTTCTGCATTTGTTTTTTCTCTTTCTCCTTTCTGCAAGTTTGAATAGGGTAACCAGACATTCTCTAATGCATTTGGACAACAATTTGAAAGATTTAACACCTGTTTTTCAGGATTTTACATCTTTGAACAAAATTTCAAAGTTAGGGTTTCCGTTTAAGTACTTTTAAGGGTTCATTAGTTTTATTTTGGCTTTGTTTCCTCTCTTCTTTAAGATTTTAAGACATGGTCTCATGGCCTTAATGCCTCGAAGGCCATGTCTTAGAATTTTAAGATTTACCTTTTTTGGGAAAATAGATGGCTTCTTTGGGTAATGGCCAAGGAACGAACAACAATGAGCCAAGTCACCTGATTTGGGAACACAGCATAGAAGGGTCTTTGTTGGCTCAGGTCATTTGCAGCTATTGTAACAAATGCATGAGCGGAGTCGTTGATCATCCCAAATTCCTTGCTAGGGTTCCAACCCATAATGTAATGTTGTGCCCAGTAGTGACTGATACAGTTAGAAACAACTACAAGTCAAGGCTTGGCTGGTTGCAGAAGAGTAGAAGAGGGCATATAAGCAAGAGCAAAGAATAGTGTAAAACTACTTTACTATCAATGCATAGAATAATTGCTTTCTGCTGGAAAAATTTAAGTCTTTAGGAATCTATTCTTGATGGTTATGTGGTTTTATGATTATTTTTTGTGCTGAGCTGTTTATTTTTTGTTATTGAACAGAACAAACTCAGGTTTTGTACTCTTTTTATGAAAATCTAATAGATTTTCAACTTCCTAGATCTCTAATTTCTGTTTTAGATATATTTGTTTGTGAATTAATTTCTTCAATGTTTTTTCCCAAGTTTTTTCTGAGTTTTTTTGCCAAGTCATGATTTTTCCAAATATGGAATAGGCAGGAACCTATCTGTTTAACAGCAGCATGAAACATACACGAGGCCCAAACAACTAGGCTGGTCAACTATAACCTAACGAAATACAGGTTTATAGTATACAATGTCAAAATCAGTACACCTACATTATAACAAAGACACCTCTTACTCATAACTTCTGCCTAACATATTCGTTGTAAACAATGATAATGCCGTTATGGTGGAAAATAAGCTGATATGGATAAAATACTAGACGCTCAGCATAAATCTGTTTATATGCTATATGCATGTTAGTCATTGTATGTATGGACTTTCTAGTCCTAAAACACAGTAGACTGCTGAGAGTGGACTTTATCACTCTCCAAAATATTGAATATGAATCATCTTCTAGGTTATTTTTGCAACATTTATATTGGAATTGAATAGTTTCATGACAGAAGGTTCCAAACAAATTTCTAAGGGTGCAAATAATTGAATGCATCCTTTGATATGACTAGAACTTGTTCATGGTTTTATGAGGTCTCTTGGGGTGTAAAATCCCCTGTGTGCAGTTTAAAATCACCCCCATAGGCTCAATATCTGCTGAGCCTAACTCCTACATCAGACAATTTGATGAGGGAGGATGGAAAACACTCCTGAGAAACTCAGTTATGAAAAATGAGGAACTCTATATTGTTATCATCGATTTTTTAACTTATTTCAAGTAGGATTTCTCTGATTGGGAAGCTAAACTCTTACAGATGGAAACTTTATGCTATTAAAAGCTGATGCAGTCCACTTAAAACAACCTAGTCTAATTTCCATCTGCCTTACCTTTCAAGGACATCCTAAGGCAATCCCGAAGGAGCTAAGCTAGTCTCTGATACATGGCACAACACAGAGTGATGGGACATAGGTGCCATGGACTGAGGTGGAGGTGGACAAACAAAGCATATAACACAAATCAGCAGGAGAAGGAACAACCTTCTCAAAGATATTAAAGATCATATGATATGATTTGAGTAATTGTACTTCCATATTTGAGGTCCCATAGACCATATTTGGGTCTCGCGGATGTAATTAAAATCTTTCATTCATTCATTCATTCTCTATAAGCATCCTACTATTCGCTATAGACGTGTGAGCTATATAAACTTCAAATTTTGAGCAGAATTTAACTGCTATTGTCTTAGGGTTCCAATATACAACTCTAGCGATTGGCATAATGTTTGATTTGTCTCATTCAAGATAAAGTTGTCATGTAGAAGTTTAGCAAACAAACATTGTAAACCATCAAGAGATGAAGATACATATTTAGTTTTTCCAAGATAATCTGAGTTTATCTAGCAATATAGTTAATCTCAAGCACCTTACAAAAGCAGCAGTTTCAGCATTCATGGCTATGTTTTCTAGTGGAATAAAAAGGATGTCTAGGACACATGTTGTGTATTGTTGACTATCTATTTGGTTAGTCTTGTCAACAAAACGTTTTGTCGTGTTATTTGTATGTATAATACAATAATGATTATATACAGTATAACATTGGGTAGCTTGTTTGGGAAGATTGTGGCTCTTGTCAAGGAAGGCACTATAAACAAAACGTAAGTAATGAACAAAGTATAATAAGAATGATAGGGATGGTCCATGGTAAATGGTAAAGCCTAAGTTTCACAAAATTTGGAAACAGGAATAGTTTCTGAAACAGAAATGCCTTAGGAAATGTGACTCCCCAAACCCCTCGGAAATGTGGAAATGACAAAGGAAACAATTAATTAAAAGAATGAGAAAATGATATTTTAAAAATTAAGATGAAATTGAATTAAAGAGATTATGAGTGGATGAAAAAAACATTTATTTATTAAATGTCCTAGAATGCAATGCTTAATATCAAAGGTCAACCTTTATAGATAAGGCTATAAACATCGTGCAAAACAAAATTACATGGAATACACCATAAACCTAGTTCATAATCTTCAGAGTTTCTATATCAAAATGGATACAAAAACCAACTTTTGCAGGTTTAACAGCAGGTTCAGCCATGGAAATACCTAAATATTTTTAGGATCCACTCCCCACTCTGTTGTTTGTTGTATAAGGTTATTTTTTGCAACGTACAAGACAAACATTGGAATGTAAAAAAACTAGAAGTTCTTGTTTTTTTGGCCCAACCTGTTTTCCTTCACTGAGCGAATGTACCCACATGAGCTTCAAATTCCTCTTTTGTAAGGACATCATCAGACTCTATATTGGTCCTTTTTTGGTGAACAATGATGTCGCCACTTCTACTCCTGACTCTTTTGCAGACTAAAGTTTTGGTCTCTATCACCCACCTTGTCTTGCATTTGTTGGTGTTACTCTTCCATAAAGACCTTCCTTTTATGTGTATGTGTGTGCTAATATGTGTATGTCTATCCACAAACATCCTATTAGGTATCCTCATACCAGAAACTTCATGGAATGTGCATTATCTATATATATATATATACACATTTCTAGTACGAGACAACAAGAAATGACCAGACAGGTTTCCAGTATAATAGGTAACGGAGGTGATTTTTGAGGCACAGGAGGGGATGACTGTTGGAAAAAGAGAAATTATTTAAGTTGCACAGATTTTCTAGCGGGGGGTAGCAACAAACAGGAAGGAAGATGTGAATGGAAGGGATTGACTAGGGGGATACAATTGTATTCATATGTGCTTGTTACATTGTATATAATGACTTTTCTAAGGTTGAGCTTTTAATTTGGCTTTATTGCTTCCTAGTTTTTATTGCTGGAATTCTGTTTTGCACTTCTGAGTCTCTGACCACTTAACATATTGTATTTTTGAGTCCTCTTGACCTACTTTGGTTATTCTGCACAGAAATGTAGTTGCCTTCTTCCTTTTTTTCCTATCTTTTTGTAGTACATTAAACATTGCCTGCAATGCTTTGTATCTGGCATTCCCCGTTTCCATGTACAAATTGCATAATGAAAGCTCTATTTCATGTTTACAGGACAAGCACCTACAAACATGTTTTCAGTGCACTTAAATTTTTTTCACCATTCATTTCAAAAGCTATATAAATGAAGATAGGTGTTTTCCAATAAAAGCTGTTGCATTGTATTGCATAAACCCTTTCACTTTATAGAAATTTCAGAAACAAGTACCAATTTAAAAATTAGAAGGTTACTCCTTTGAGAAGGGATTCCCACACAGGCTATAGAATTTTCAACTCCTCACCAAGAGAGACCTCTCTCCAAGTCCAAAGTACCTTAGTGCCTTACTATGTGTACATCTCTTTGTTAGACATCTCTACCTTTGGGTTTTGCTGCATCCTATCAACTAGTAAGCACTCTAAATGCACAGCATTGCCAATAATATGAACACTAGCACATGAAAAAAGGACAGTTTTCCATGGATGAAGGAATTTCAAAGGATACATCACACCGTATAGAGAAATCATCCCAAAAATCAATCTACTCGATTTGGAAGCAGATGTTTTTATCACTGTATATTGGAAGAAGGCTAGGTAGACATGGACACCTATGCCAGTTGATATGATCAAGCTGCTCTACCCTGGGGTATCATTGTTAGACCGTCTGAAGCTTTAGTTTACACAAAAAACAGTTTAAAATATATTTCAAGACCTCATTCATGGATGCATGACCTGACTAACAAATCATCCAGCCAATTGAATTTCTTATGCTGCATTATGTGCATATATCCCCCTTCCTCTGTAGTGAACCCCTGCACACCTCAATAGGTCCCAGCCTAAATCAATTTTCCAATTAGGAGGCACACCTCTTCCTGCTCCTCATTAGTGGAGTCAGGATAGAGCCTAATGCTTGAAGTTTATTAATGATAAAACAATCCATATGCCTTGAAACATTTCATTTCATAAGCTTTGCATTTTGTGTCAAAAATTCATTTAGGTCTTTCTCTTACAATTCAATAACATAAGTTTAAATTTTTGTTCCAGGCAACACATCTGATGCATCATTTCTTAGATTCATATTTCACAATACATAATAGTGTAGTAGAAATGTAAAGACAAGTATAACCCTTACACCGTTTGACATTTATCATAGAGCAAAATGGTATAATATTTAATGGTAAGGGAAGAGAGCAAATGATATATACATGAGCTACTTTATCTGCATCAACGACAGGAATGCCATTGCCTTGAAACTCCCTTGAGACTGTGCTTTTTCCAGATGCAATGCCTCCTGTAAGCCCTACAATCCTCATGCTGCCAATCCACGTTCAACAGAAGCGTAGTTGCCTTTTCCTACAACATTTATTAAGATTGAGAGGATAGAAGTTACCTTGTGATAAATATATATATATATATATATATAATTTTATAAGCGATTACAAAATCCTGAAAAAAAAAAAAGAACACAAGCTATCAAACAATAGAGCAGTCAATAGAACTGGTGTGTGAAAGCTATGTCCTTTGATTTACATACATCAAAAATGCTTTCCTTGTTTGGATAAATTAAAGTCCCTTCATATATAAGATAATACTCGGTGTTCTTCCTACATATATTAGGCATACCTCAACTCATCCTTACACAGAAAACAATGTAGAATGGACATCATTGCATATGTTGTTAACACTATTATCTGCGTGATTAATCACACTTGAATTTGTTAGAAGGTGACCAGTCATGAGGCACCAAAAATGCACATAATTTAAAATCGGAAATGCACGTGAATAAGCAATTCATAAATAAAATAGAATAAGTAATACAGAATATATGCAGATAAAATAATAAGTTACAATAAACACCAAATTAATTATTCTTTGCAGCCATAACAAGACAGCTTAAATCATATTTAGCTTAATAATCCTCTTTCTTTGAAGCTTGAACCCTAATCTTTCTTATTTGGAGTAGACATGGGTGTTTCTCGTTTGGTTCAATATCTAATTGTAACTCAAAGTCATAAATTATTTAATTTCCAAGCCATTTTATCATCATCTTGATTGCTATTCCTAATCCCAGGAATTTTATTTTCTTCTTCTGCTGAGAGAGGTGACATGGAACAGTGCCATCGGAGATCTATGTAGAGAATGGTGGAATAAGAAAGAAGATACTCATTTTGTTGAGGAATCATTTTGGAAAGCATCAGTCCATCATATTCTTCAAGTACCTAGATTTGATAAGGAAGTAGTCACAGCAAGGTTTTACGGATACTTGATTTTGTTGTGAAAGAGCTATGACCCGGAAGCCAAACGCTCTAAGTTTGCCATAGGAAAAAGTATGTTGTGCTTTAACCTTTAACCTCGAGATTTTACGTTAGTTTTTGGGCTGCCAAGTGCTAATCATAGGAGCCAAGGAGTGAGGAAGGATGATGTAGGTCAGAAGCAATAAGGGGAAGTCTATCAATCTGTATCTGAATGCTGGCCAGAAGTGTAGAGACCTGAAAATACCAACTCCTCCAACCCCTCCCCCCGAGAGCTCGGAGAGAGATCCATCGAGGAGCGAAGGGCAAGGTAAGGGTACTGTCTACAGCCCGAGCGTGTATCTCCCAAAGTACGGACCCTGTGAAGATAGGCGATAATCAAAAATATAATCTCAAGCTAGAGAGGAGAGGCCCCAATCTGCCAAAATAATAGAACAGGGGACCGTGCCCTTGCAACGAATGAATCTTCGAAGAAAAAGTGTCTGTACGTGTTCAAAACGAGACCATTTAGTCGAGCCATTATTGGGATCCCAAACCACTAACCCATATGTAATAGTTGGCTTGAGCAAGGCGTCAAAGATTCTCATCTTTACAGGAATATCCTAGAAATGTGCTCTGAAGCAATTCCTCTCGAGCAAAGACAAAGTTGCATACCCCGTACACACTCAAACCTAGGCAGCGGGTTTCAAACCAAAGGTGGGTCCAATGAAGAGAACCCCCAAGTACACATAAGAGGCAATGATCTCAACCTCCTGCCCTTGAAGAAAGAAGTGGAGATGGAATAGAGCCCCTTTGGTAGTATTGAACACCATAACCTTAGTCTTAGAAAGGTTCGCTAACAACTGTCTCGAGTTGCAAAAAGCGGCTAAAGTATCCAGATGACGTTGAAGCCTCTCAAGAGACAAAGCTAGAAGGACAAAGTCATTAGCGAAGAGGAGGATAGAAATCAGCACATGGTGGATAAGGCAACTGTCTTCTACTTGTGCATTCTTTCGGATAAATGATTCAAGCTCATCAATAAAGATCCCAAAAAGAGTTAAATAAAGGGGGCAACCTTGTTTCACTCATATGGTGCTAAGAATGCTGGCTGAATGCAGCTAATTTCACACCAATTAGGACTCCTTGAGGGGAAGAAGAGCCTAATCCAGAGCAGCAGCAGGAGAATGCACAATATCTGCAACAAGAGGAGGAGGTTGTAAGTCATAGGGCAAAAGGAGTTTCAAATGGATCAATTGAATAAAAAGGAATGCAGGAGGAGATACAAGTCATGGAGGATCTTCACCCACATGGAGAGAATGGAGGAAGAACACCTTGAGGAGATTCCTTTGCAGCGGTATACGCACAAAGGAAAATCCATTGTCAAGGACAAAACAGAAGGTGAAGAGGAGGATTATCCTCCAAGTGAAAAACATTTTGGGCTGTCTCCACATGTAGCACCGATTGAGTTGCCAGAGTTACATAAGAAGGATGCATCCCCAGAAATATAGGAGGAAAGAATCACAGAATTCTTCACACAGGTCCGGGATCTATTAGCCAAATCCCAAAAAGACTTTGTGGAAAATTACAAGAGTGTGTGGTGACTTTGGACAAAATGATTCTTTTGGGAGATCAATAAAGTCTGTGCCTCGTTTGTGAGCAAAAGACGGCAAGATCAGCTGAATGAGATCCCTGATTTGTGGTAGTGGGATATAAGAGGAGCCAAATTGTTGAAACAAAATAACTTCCTATCGGGCATGGTGATTCCCTATAGAGAACCCCCCTATGGTGTAGTTGACAATAGAGCTGGAAAAGCAGATTGTTACACTGCAAAAAGTTAAGAGATATCAATTTGCTGACCAAATGGAAGCATCCTTACGTCAGATGAATTACCTGGCTCTAGAAATTCTGCATCTCTTGGTGTGCAATCATAACTATCGTGAGCAAATTAAAGGTATGAGGGCATTGCTCGAAACAGAGAAAACAAAGTCACAGCGCCTGGAGGAAAAATTGACATGGATACATCAGCAGGTAGAAGAAGCAGAAGCTCAATACAAAAAGAAGTTGTACCACATCCATAATATGTATTTAGAGCAAATGGAGCAGCAAATTAGCACATTGTCTATCTTGAGGAGAAGTTGAGCTGTACTGAAAAGAAGTTTACTGCTCCATTTCACCAAATAACTTGCAGATTCAGCTGGATGAAGTGGAGAGTGAATGGGTGAGATATAATGACCTTGCTTAACAGATGCAGGAAAAGTACCTTGAGGCGAGACAGGAAAACCAGCATTTAAGGCATTACTTGCTTAGCATCAAATTCAGCTACTTGATGCTCCTGTTACATAACAAGCTGCCCGCACAGAGAATACAGTAGTGCAGTCAGTGAGGACACCGACAGATCTAGAGGAAGGGCAGATGTAGGCAGTCAAACAAATCAGCAGAATTAATTGAATGTGGTGCAACCTCATGGCCACCTTAGTGAGTCAACATGTTCAATTTGTGTTATACATAAAGCAATTTTATCACGTGTGTTAATCTGTGTTCTGATCAATAGTTGTTAAGAATGTTGTTATGTGTGTTGATCAAGTAGCATTAAGAACTGCCATTTTATACACGTGATGAGTCATCAAATGTACACCCAAACATAAACACAATGTGTTGTATTGTAATTAGTTGCAATCATATGATAGATTGGTACAAGAGGGTGACGGTTGGGTTTTAACTGTCCACCCCCTTTTCATTTTTGTATATATTACATAGGAGAGCAGTGGAATGGTACCGTTAGATTCCCGTGAGATCATCATTGTGTGTTGTCGTTGAAGATGAGAGACTTCTCATAGTACGAATGTAAGTGATGTACATATCAGATTGCAAATAATGAAATGGTTCTATTCCTAAACTGTTACTGCTAATTATTTCTTGTTGCTTGCTCTGTTTGATTTGTTTGCTCTTATTATTGGGAATAAAATCTATACTACACACAAGTCCCTTCTTTTCACTCTGCCCTTGTCCCAGTGATTTCCCAAACTGAAATCTTTGGCATGTCCTTTAAGTTAAACTCTCATTTCCATGGTAGTACTTCCTAGATACTTGGGCTCCTACAACCATGATCAACATTTGCAGCAGAAGAGAAACCTTCACAGGCTCAAACAGATATACAGAGCAGAAAAGATATCAGAAAAAATTAAGAGAACCTAAAGCTGTGCACTTGGATCAGTGCATCTTCTCATGGCATTTACTTCTTGTTCATCTCTGAAACTATAAATGGTGGTTGAAAAAATATTTAAGCCAATTAGCATTTGGTTAAGACAAACTCCAATAACCCCCTTCGTTACATATTTAACCACCAAGGCATTGACATTCATTTTGAGATGTTCCAAAAAAATAAGAAGAATTTTTTTTTTTAAAAAGGCCCATGTTTTGTCAATCCAACAAAACAGCATGTAATCACAAAGTGCAATAGAAAAGACGCCAAGGATCGGTTCAATTTTCAAAGATAGCATACACTTGCATTAGAAAGAGATGTTGAAACTAAGAAAGAAGTTAACTAAGCCTATAGCTAATTGTAAATTAGAACTGAGACCACAGAGAGATGGTTGAACGGTGGTTTTGATCTGTGTTGCCAGAAATGCGCCAGCAGAGCCCATTTCACATTTTTTGCGTATGCAATGGAATGGTCCATGGTCTTTAGTGTCTATGTTTGATTGCAGATATTGACCTTATAACAGGCTTTTAACATTATTTTTTAGGGATTTTCTCATCCCCAATGGGTCTTTTGGTGTTTATGTTTGATTGCAAATGTTGACCTTATGATAGGGCTTATAATAGGGTTTTTTTTTCATCCAACCAACTGTTTTCAGATTCTACAATGCATATAATTTCTGTGCACTTCCTTTCAAAGAGTACAACTATGGATATAGGTATGGGGGATTTTTGTTAGAAAGGGTGCAAGTTCAAAGAATCAAACCTATCTGAAATTTGCCTCTTTATGCAAACCTTTTTCTTATAGGCAACCTTTGCTAGGCCACATTTCTGGTATACACAACCTTTGCTATCCTACGTTTCTCGTCACATTGCCATTGCCATCAAGTTTCTTTCTGTCAACATAGGTTTCAATTATGACCATTTTCCACTCTCCTGGGCTATGCAGATTAAATTTTAATATACATAGTAGCGAATTTTATGTCCCTACATCAGGCCTTTGGTTTACCACACCGACACACATGCAACATCTGAGACGAGTCACTTCCTACTAAAATCACAGAACAAAAAGTACACTATCTGCTAGAAACCATTCTGCTTGGAACTTGTCACATGAAAATGTGCAAAGCATGCCACAAGCCTCAGACAATCACGGTCTTAAATTGCTTTAAATATGTTTCAATAACTTAATTTCACTTTGCCATCTCTGGTATGGGCCGACTGCTTGCGGTTGAGTGACCTCAATTCAATTTTCTTAGTCCACTCACACCATACTGTTTGCCGAAGGTGAGGACGATTTATAGTGATAATATTCCGGAATCCAACCCCATCAATAGATAAGGGATTGTTACTAATTCCTCTGTTAAAAAGTTTTAAAAAACATATCGCAGCAAAATATGATGATCTTGATGAGGTTTCACAAACAAATCTGCACAGCTGATGTTTAATTACATCGCTAGAGTTCCGAAAGTTTGACTGAAGAATAGAGAGCAATATGACCCAACATAACATCCATTCAAAAGAAGCTCGCAATAGAAAAGAAGTTTCGAATATTGCAATGAGCAGAAATCACCATGAAATTAAGTATCTACAGAGATTACACACCCAACCTCTGTCTAAGTTATGATACGGTTACGTTTTTCTTTTTTAATTCTTTTGAAATGTATCTACCATTTTTTCCTTCAGCATTCTGGACTAAATGTGATGGCCTCGGCCAATACATGTGGTCATTCACATTGCACTGAAACTCCGTTATAGCTCTTACATATCATAAGTCCCAATGTTCCACTTAATGTTCGAAGGACTTAAATTTCTTTCATAGAACATCATGAAATGCAGTCTAGTATCCCACAATTTTTTTAATTATAAAAGATTTCCGTTTTTTTTTTCCTTCAAATACCTGAAAAAAAAGAAGGTGGAACCCTTGATTGTTGTCCCGGTGCCTCGTCTGGAAGGATGGTCTCCCGCGGATTCACACTGAACCTCCTCTGCTTCGCAAAATAAGAATCTTAATAATAATGTTAGTCAAATATTTCAATTTTGCTCTCAAAATGGTATCAATTTTTAATGGGTTATATTACGAAAATTATTCCATATGGTCTCATATTTAAAAAAAAACATTCTTTACTGCATGAATAAATTAAAGTTATTATAATTGATCATAGAATAATATGAGGTATTGTTTATATAAGTTGTAAATTAGGAAACGGGGTGCCTTCATCCAACTTCATCTATCATCGTAGTTTGCTATCACCATAATAACTAGGGCACATTATGGCATAAAGAGGCATGAACCCAATAATTAATTATGTTTTATTTTAGAGTAAACAATTTAATTTTTATTTTAATTGAATTGTTATAGTTAGATATTTGTATTATATTTTATAAAATGTTAATTTTTTTAGATTTTTTTAATTTTTGTGTGAATATAAATATTTTAGAATTCAACATTTTTTATCTTGACAATTTTCTGCAATAGCTTTCACAAAACCAAAACTCCACCTTTATTGTTTATGCATTGCATGTTAGTAGAGTAATATTTCCAAAACATCACACTATCAGTTGAAGTATTCAAAACAACTATATCAGCGTAGTAACTAGCAGGAGACACCCCTTACTATCATTGTCAAGAAAGAACTTTTCACAATTGAAGACATTATTCAAGGGATAAAAAAGTTAGCAACTGGTAAAGCCCGTGACATAGACAATCTTCAAGCAGAGCATATAAAATGGGGGGTAGATATCTTGGCACCGCAAATCAAAGAAATTTTCAATGAGGTCATACAAAATGGCTTCCCTACTGAGTGGGCAACTAGCTTGACCATTCCTTTGTTTAAAAGTGGAGATGAAAATAATCCCTCAAACTATCGAACTATCATGATCAACCCTCTCTTTGCAAATTTGTTTGGGAGTATGATAGAACGTAGGATCAGCATATGGGTAGAAGAAAAGGGAAAGAGAGCAAAGGGGCAAGCAGGTTTTAGGCCCAAGCACTCAACTATTGATCACTGTATCACGCTCAGACACATAGTGGAAAAAATATGGGACAAAAAAGAGGAGGCTTTTTGCTATTTTGTAGACTTCAAAAAGGCATTTGACACAGTGCCAAGGAAAAAATTATGGAGCAGAATGGAAGAGCTAGAGGTTCCAATTCACTACGAGGCGATAGTTCACAGACTATATGAGCATGTAAAGGCTAGAATCAAAACACAGGAAGGGTTATCTGAATGTTTTGGTAGTGACATAGGTGTCAAACAAGGTTGCCCTCTATCTCCGACCTTATTTGGGCTATACATTGACAAGTTAGAAGAATGGATAAACAAATTTGGGGGAGAGGGTGTGCATTTAGCCAAATATGTGGTAAAACTCCTCATGTATGTAGATGATGTAATTCTTGTGGCCAAAACAACCAAAGATCTAGAAGATCACCTTCAAGCTCTAGAACTCTTTTGTAAAGAAGTTGGGATGGAGGTGAACACGAGCAAAACAAAAATTATGATTTTTTCAGCAAAAAGAAGAAGCAACAACTCAAATTTCAGTTTGCGGGAGAACCGCTTGATGTAGTGGTAGAATACAAATACTTGGGCATAGACTTTCATGACAAACTTAATTGGAATACATGTAGGATGAAAAGAACTCAAAGTGGTTGGAGAGCACTATATGCACTTCAAAACAGGTGTAGGAATGTCGAGTTGTGGGACTGGAAGACCACCAAGGTCTTATTTGGCCTACTTGTTACACCGATTATGTTGTATGGTTGCGAGGTGTGGGCTAGTGGCACAACAAATGCAAAATGGAGGCAAATAGAAATGATTCAAAAATATCTAATCATAAACTTTCTCAAAATTAAGGCCACAACCCCTTATGAAATTATTCTAGCCGAAACTAGAATGTTCCCTTTAGAAGCAATTGCTATGACCAAGCTGTTATGTTACTTGAAAAAAACAAAAAACATGACAAATGATAGATGGCCTAGGGCAGCCAGGGACGAAGAGTTGCATAGGCGAAAGAATACGTGGATGAAACAAAATCGAGAAATGGATGAAACGTTGGGAAATCAACATAAATGAATGCCCAAATGTCAACAAAGACAAAAAATTATGTGAATGAAAAGTTCAGAAGTGGAATGTGGAAAAATGCAAGTAGGAAAAGACAATATTATATTACAAATTTTAACCCAATGTATGACCACAAGGAAAAAGCGTATATAGGCGCTAAAATCAAGTGGAAGGAAAAAATACTCATTGCTCAGATAAGGACTAGCTCTCATAGGCTTAGATGTGAAACAGGGAGATGGACAACACCCAAAGAACAATGGGAAGAAAGGATATGTACTCTATGCAAGCACAGAGGCAGTAGAGACAGAGGAACACTTCATCTATAAATGCTCGAGTTTTTCAGATATCCGTGACAAATACAAAGAAACACTTGGGAACAAGTTTATGACAAATTTATTTGAAGACAGTAAAATAAAAAAAGTTGGAGAATTGCTAACACAAATCAGCAGGAGAAGGAACAACCTTCTCAAAGATATTAAAGATCATATGATATGATTTGAGTAATTGTACTTCCATATTTGAGGTCCCATAGACCATATTTGGGTCTCGCGGACGTAATTAAAATCTTTCATTCATTCATTCATTCATAGTCTACTTTACGAGGTCTAGATTGCTAGTTTCCTTCATGAAGCATAAGTGCAACCACAAAACTTGTAATAAATAGTTTATAAATGTGTTAATGATATAAAATAAAGCAAATATTACCAATGGAAAACATTAAAGTAAATCTTAATTATTATTTGATTCGACAATCAACATTTTCTTGTCAGCTTAAGATAAACTTACTACTTCCTCTTAACATAGAAAAGAGAATTTAACTTCATGATCCTCAATTAAAACCCCTCTATTGGCTAGTCTATTTGCACATTTGTTTCCTTCCCTTTACTTATGTGTAAACTTGATTTCTTCAAACTCTATAACAAGGTCTTGTATTTCCATAATTATCTTTTATATGTTCAATAGAGCCTTTGCTTTCCTCAAAAATACATTTATTACTATTACTGAATCATCTTCCCACCTAAGCTTCAACTTCATTATTTGTCTTAAATCCACTATTGAAAGCATAATGAGATAAAATCTCTCCTCTGTTATTTCTAATTATTCTTCCTCTTGTTGATCTTGGATTTCTTTTAGATGCTCCATCAAAATTCAATTTGGCTAACTCCACATCTAGTGGTTTCCACTTTATATTCTTTGTTTTCTTTTTGTTTCTCATGCACCCAACATCATAATTCCATTTGATGACTTGAATCCATTTATCAAGGCTTCTTGGTTCTAGATTAAGGATTGAGTGAGTTGATAGGGTTGGTTTAGACTCCTTGATGGCTAAACAAATCTTCCTTTTCATTATCTCTAAACTGTTTTTCTTTCCTTTTAATATTATTCTATTCCTTTCTAACTATACAATTCAAAGTATTGTATCTTTTGATATATCTCAGATTGTTTGTAAAGCCTTATTTTTAAAAGTGTTCTGCCATTGCTTTAATCATTCTTTAATTTTTCATTCATCACCATGCATTTACCAAACATATTAAGAATACATTGTCATAGTTTCCAGACTATTGAGTAGTGTCCCAAGAGATGGTTTATACTCTCCTCCTTTTTACAAAGAACACATTGAGCGGTCATGAAAACCCCTTTTCATAAGGTTGATTTGAGATAAAATTCTTCTATGACCTACTAGTCAAACAAACATTTTGACTTTAGGAATGCTCGGACTATCCCAAAGATCTCTCCATATTCTTATGATATTCCTATTTTGTTGATGTTTTACATTATATCCACTTCTTGTTGTGTATTCTCCTGAACCATTCAACTACCAAACCAGCTTATCCTCGACTCCCCTTAGAATAATCATTGTTTTTATCTTTCTACTCAATTGCCTCCTAGCATCAATGTTTTGTATACTTGTAAAAAAATCTTCTTTCCATTTGTATCTTCCTTCATGGTCCTTGTACATAATGTTTGAAATCCTATCACCATATTTATCTTGAAGTAATCTCATCCATGGTTTCAAAATTGAATCTAGATTGAGTGGTTTTTTATTGCACCAAGTATCCATCCAAATAGAATTTTTTTCTCCAATTCCCACCACCCATCTTAGACCTTTAATAACAAAATAATTTGCTTTTTTTTAAACCATTTCATAGTGCAAAACCATTTAGTAGTGAGACTGCAATAAATATTACGCTTGGGTCATTGGCTTAATATATCTACTTAGAAGAATTTTTGCCCATTTTCTTTAACTCTCTTTGCACAATATCCAAATTACTTTTTCCCTAGAAGCTAAGTTTGCATCTGTAAGAACTCTTCAACTGAGACCTCCCCTAGTTTTATCATCACACACCTTGTTCCATTTCAGCAAAGAAATTTTTTTTTGTCATGTAATCTTGGCCACAAAAATGACCGCATAATATAGATCAAACTTTTTTCTATCGATGATGGCAAAGTATACAAGGACATATAATATGTTGGAATGGCCTATAAGATTGGTTTAATTAGATGCACTCTTCCTGCTCATGATAGCCATCTACCTTTCCATGCTAGTAGTTTATTTTGAAATTTACTTATAACTAGATTCCATAATTCTATTCTCATTCTCCCCTCAAATAAGGGCATCCCTAGATAAGTTACTAGAAATTTTTCCTCATCCATTTAAAGTAACATTCATCCCCTACTTTGATTCTAGTTAGGGTGTTTAGGAAGTAAATTTTGGATTTCGTCCTATTAACTTTCTACCCTAACACTCTTGTATTCCTTTAATAATTTATTCCAAGTTTTGGTCTTGTTTATCCTTGCCCTCTCAAAAAAGGTTGTATCATCTACAAACTATTGATCGGTGATGTTGTCAGTGTTATTACTAGCCTTAAGTCCACTTATTAGCCCATCTTGGTTAGCCTTATCCAAGTTCCTACCCAATACCTTTTCTATAATAATGAACATATATGGTGATAGAGGATCTCCTTATCTAAGACCTCTTTTAGCTTTAAAATTTTGTGTTACTAACCCATTGTCCAATACTGAATATGAAACTATAGAGACACAATATTTAATCTGTCTAACTCATTTCTTCCCAAATCCAAACAATTCTAATATTGCAAAAATAAAATCCCCATGTCAAGTTTTAATGCATAACTTCATGAGATACTATGATCTCATCCAAAATTTGTCTCCCTTTTATAAATCCTCCTTGCTCTTCTGAAATAATTGTGTCTAATAGTGGTCTTAATCAATTTGTCACCACTTTGGAGATAATCTTGTATGTCATATTACATAGGCTTATGGACCTAAATGAATAAAACAATTATGCATCCTTCTTTTTTAGAATTATGGTAAGATATGTTGCATTTATTTTATAAGAAATGTATTATTTTACCCTAGACTGTTCCATTGCCACCACTAAAGAACCTTTCACCATTTCTCAATTATGTTGATAGAATGTTGTAGAGAGCCTGTACAAACTTGGGGTTTATCAAAAGAGAAAATACCTAAATGAACTTCTTCTAGAGTAATAGGCTCCATTAGTTTCTTATTGTCTTCATCTATTATAATTGAAGGTATTTCTTGTAGTAGTTTATCATTAAGAACTTCAAACTCCTCTGATCCTAGAATATTCTGGTAAAAAAACCTCATCTCTCTGATTTCACTTTGGTCTTCAATCCAAACCCCTTCTACTAATTTAATTCTATTAATTATAGATGTTGATCTCTGTACTGTTTCCATCCTATGAAAAAAAACTTTAATTTTTATCTCCTTATCTTAACCAAGTTTATCTCAATTTTAATCTTCAAAATTTCTCTTCCTTACTCAAAATATTATGATATTCACTAAGAAACTCCCTTTCCTCCAAGCTTGGATTATTATGATCACCTTTTTAGAATTTTGAAAGTTTATCTTTTAGTTCTTTTTTCTCAAAAATATTTCCAAAAGTATTATTGTTTCATTCTTTTAATCTAGATGTCATTGATTTAATTTGATTTGGAAGAGTATACAACCCACCATTTACTAAAGAATTCCATGTTTGTGCTATCATATCAACAAATTGAATATGGTCTTCCCACATCTATTCATATTAAAAATATGATCTCCATCATTTTAACTCTTATTGGCCAATGATCTAAACCAATCCTTGTCAAGGTATTAATTTTAGTGCAATTCCCTTCGATGTTTTGAGATAATGCATCTATCTAATTTTTTGCTATTAGGTTTTGGCCTCTCATATTGTTGGTCCATATATAGTTATCTCCTTCAAACTCAACCTTCCATAGATTACTGTTTTGAATAAAAGCTAAAAAATCTCTCATACTTTGGGTTAGTTTCCTAATTGCCCCAAAAAATTCATCCAGGTTGGTAATGGAATTAAAATCTCTTATGATCATGAATCAGGTTTCTTGGTCTTTACTTCTCATAAAGGCTTTAGTCAAACTCCATACTTCTAATATGCCTGATTGAGTTGTAGGTCCATATACATTGATAAGGATGAAACAAATATCTGCAAAGTAGCATGTGACTAAATATGTTATCCAATGCCTACTTTTATGAATGGTTACATAAGAGGTTCTAATAGGATTCCAACATGTTAGAATTTCCCCTATCACTCCTTTATAATATAAAACATTCTAATCACATCTCTCCCACACTACTTTCATTGTTTTGGAAACTTCTTCCTTTGTCATTTTAGTTTCCTAGATACAAAGAATATTAGGCTTATTACTTAAATAGAGGTCCCTAATATACCTCTACTTTGAGGGGGCATTAACACTTATATTCCATGAGGTGATAATCATGTCTCATGAGGGGCTACTACCCTTGCCTGCAAATTACCAATATCATTTTGTTGTTTGGTAAAGATAAGTTCAACCAACTTAGTTTGTGTTCCTTTCTCTATGTTTGCTCTTGCTTCCCTAGATCTTGCTTGATAATTTGAAGGTTTTCCTCTTTTTTCACTTGCCTATATCAGGAGTAGTTCTTATTATTCATTCCTCAATATTCTTTCATGACTTTCTTTTTCAGTAGATTTATCCTCTCTTCACTCTACTATGGAAGCTTTTGACTTGTCTTTTTCATTTTCTAGTATGTCCTTATTAATGGTAGAGGTATTAACATATAACACTCCATATTATCTACCAATTTTCCTCCTAAATGGTGCATGGTACTTCAAGACTCTTCAAAACCTGATGAGACACATTCCTTGGGTTCATAAAAAATATTCCCTAAATTAGATCATATTGAATAGATGATTCCTCATCAATATTATGAACGTGTTGTAATATATCCTTTAAGCCTTAATCTTCTTTTTATTCTTAGGCTAAAGCCTAAACAATAATTGGTATTTCTTCCATTTTCCTTCCTTGCTGGTCTCCACTATTTATTTACTTTCATTTATCTAGATCTATTTTTTGGAAGTTGAAAACCATCCTCTTCCATGTCCATTTGTAAGTTTCTCTTGCGGTTTTCTACATATGTTTCTACTAGAATCTTCTTAGGGCATGATATCTCAATATGCCCTACATCATGACATATTCTACATCTAAAAGATATGTTTTCATAATCTATGGTTTAAATCCACAACTTAATCCTATACTTAAGAATGATTTATTTTGGTAAAGGTTTACTTATATCAATTATGACCAATAGTCGAGCATAAATAGCCAAGAATCCATCTTTTGTAGTTTCTAAAATATCAAGGAATTCCCTAGAGTGTTTTCTATTGCCTTGAAGGTATCAATTTCCTAAAATTCAATGGGTAACCTATACATCCTAACCCAAACTAGTACTAGGGATAGATTTTCATTTTTGAGTGCAAAGCCTTCATACCAACAAGTAAGGAAGAGTCCTACTCTTCCCATAAACCAAGGAACCCTTTAGGATCCTCTCTCTTTCCTCATTAAAACAAAAAAAAGGCTAAGAAGAAACCTTTGGTAAGAAAGGATAGACTCACTCCTAGAGACTTCCAACTCTTATAAATCCATTTTCTCAAGGTTGAAGCCCTTGGCCAAGACCCATTTAATATACCAAAAATTGTATCTTTGAGCAACATGAATCGCTTCTTTGTGAGGCCCTCACTAGCGTCTACTACTTAGGATAATTCTAAGGATTTAGCTATAAATATGTCCATAGGAACGAAACTATAATTCAAAATCTAATGAAATTTACCAAAATATCCTTAATGATTATAATATTTGATAAAAACCTACAATAATTTGCATGAAATTTTTCTAATATTGAGAAGGGGAAAATAAAACCTAGCTGAAAAATTCTATGCCTAGACATAATGTCTTGCCTCATTAATGCCCTAGCCTTCCATTGCTTCTCCCATCATCTAAACCCTAGCTTACAAATTTCTACAATTTTGATTTTTGTCACTTGAAAAATCATCATTGCCCTTGTTTTGGAAGGCTAATTTCATAGCATCTTATCTCCCTAAATATTGTTTGGATCCCTTCATATGCCACTCATTTTAAAGCTCTTCAAAATTTTCACAAACTAGTTCAAAAGTCATTTAAATCGAACAATCCTTCACAAAGATATAACTCCTAAAAGATGAGACATTTTAAAAAAATTGCCCTAGTTTTGACCAGTTGTCTTCACATGGTCATATATCCCTAAATATTGATTGAATTCTTTTGAATGACCACTCATTTCAAAGTTTTTAAAATCCACACAAAGTGACACAATAATCATTTAAATCAAACAACTCGAAGCAAAAATATGACTTCTAAAAGATTGTTCATTTTTTAAAAACTTTTGTCCTGACTTTGTCGATTCATAATTTCATATAAAAATTCCAACAAGAATTGTTAAGAATATTTAAGTTCGAATAGAAAAAAGAATATAATTTCATTATAATTTTAATTATATTTTACATCTAGCTTTAATATCAATTATATACTTAGTTATCAAATTCGTAGATTTTTCTATATAAAATTCGAAAATCTTCAAACTCTAACGAACAAATTCGACCAATAAACCCTAAAGTTCGCCGGCACTGGCGGTGAAAACGTGGATTTCGTGGCTGGGTTTAGCATCCGGGCGTGGCGTTTCGTGGCTGCGTTTGCGTTTTGTGGCTGCGTTTCGTGACGTTGAAGGGTCCGGGTGTGGTGTTCCAAGCCTCCGGTCTTTTACGGCCATTTTTTTTATCAAAGACGACAATTTTCAGTCGTCTTCTCCCGTAGTCATATGACAACTTCAGCTTGCTGAGGTCTCCCGCGTAAGTGGTGGCTCCTGGGATCCGATCTCCTGATGCAACGTTAGTTGTTTCTTCAGCTTTTGGTATTGAAAAATCCTTGCACTGCGGGAAATCTGCGAACCAAAATAGCAGGGGAGTATAGAACACAACAGAGATTACGAGGAGAAGTCTCCAGAAGAAAGGCCAAGAGCACAAGAACTTCTTCAAATTCCATGACCTATCGTTGGAAGCTCCATTAGCGCCCATTTCTCTCGTTAATGGATTTCTTTCTTTCTCATCCTTTCCCTTAGTTGTCAACCTTATTCCCGTGCTCTGGAGCAATTATCACCCATCTTGATCCGTTAGATACAGTTATAAAAAAATTTATATTTAAAAAAAAAAATTAAAGTATATATTTAAAAATATATATATTAAAATCAAATATTATAATTTTGTATTTTTTATTTTTAAAATTTATATAAAAATAAAAAATAAAATTATTTTTAAAATTATATGTGCAAATTTTATATCGAATTTTATTTCGATTTTTTTAACATGATGAATTTTTAACTAATATTTTATATATATATATATATATATATATATATGAAAGTGAGAGTGAGATATAATTTCATTATACTTTTAATTATATTTTACATATCACTTTAATATCAATTATATATATATATATATATATATATATATATATATATATTATATATATATATAGATGATGTGTTCTAAGAGGAAAAATTAAATAATGCAACATGTTAATGCAAATCGATTCTAACTAGTATCCCACATAAATTGAAAATATCCCATTAACATAAAATAAAATGTTGAAATTATATAAGGTCTTTTTTGGGCGCTGGCCCTTTTGCTTTCATATGGTTACCATTCTCAAGGAATATGCTTGGTGTTTTGCCTTCATTCTTATTCTCTGAGTTTGGAGTTTTGTTATTTATTTTCTTCCCTTCCAATCTTATGCAAAAATAGAGGAGGATCGTTGGTGTCTTTAAAAAAAGTTTAATAAAAATTCTCTTTTATGCCCTACTCGAGTGGTGGGGTTGGTCTTTGCTTTTGGATGGTCGCTTTAGTTTAATTTCAGTTTCTTTTGGCCTTGGAGGTTGGCATGTGCTTAATTAGCCTTATCTTTCTCTGTCTCCTCTAATGTAAAAGGTTCTAAGACCTTTCAAAACCTTGTTTTTCATCATTAATAATATATATATATATATATATATATATATATATATATATATATATAATTTAATGGTTTTAAAAAAATAAAAAATATCAAAATAATTGTTTAAAGTTGTTAATATATAAACAATATTGTTATAAATATTAATATATAAAAATTATTGTTAATGATATAATTTTATTGGTCAAGGTTTATAGTAGTGATGTAAGTCCATGGACACTCTTGATGTGAGCCTATGAGCATATGTTATGTAAGCTTATGGGTATTCTTTATACAAGCCTATAAGCTATCTCTATGTATTCATCGTGATGAATTAAAATCATCAGTGTGGTTAACCTTATAATTGTAGTTTAAGTCTTATATAGGCTTGAGTGAGCTTATGAGCATATGTTACGTAAGTTTATGGGTATTCTTTATATAAGCCTATAAGCTATCTCTGTGTATTCATCCCTAGCGTGATGAATTAAAATCATCATTTTGGTTAACCTTGTAATTGTAGTTTAAGTCAAGTTATATAGGCTTGAGTTAACAAGATATCTAATCATAATTGAGGATTACATATTTGCTATAAATACCCCTCAAATCATTGATTTGTTGTATCATTTTATGTAAAGTGATATCATGGGGTGCTTATCAACACCTGTTCCTTCTTCTTATTTTGATTATCTATATTATTTCTTTTGTTTATTTTCTCTTATTTTACTTTTTCATTCTTTTACATCTACTTTTGGTAATGCTATGTTTTAAAATATTTTTGAAAAGTATTATTAAATCCACCAATAATTTATATTTTACTATTTTATAATAATAAAATATAATTTAATATTTTAATACTTAAAAATGAATGATACATAATTATGCAAATAATACAACATTCTCAAATTTAATCACAATCTCATTTTATAAGATGAATTCCATGTATCTCTCTAAAATTGTCAAGCCCAATCTTAAAGTGGTTAGTATTTGCTTGATTTTTTATTGGTTTTAAAGGATTAGATTTGACTATAGGAAATCTCATTTACTAGATTTGCTATAGAGGATTAAATTTAATAACATGAAATCCATTCCACATGGGAATATTTTAAGATTTTGACTCAAAGTAAGAAGATTTTAAATTTATTTTAAGTAAAATTTGTGGTAAGCAATCACATTATTCTAGACTAGCCACCCTAAATGTGTTATCAAAAGGTCCTATATAATAATATTCTTGAATCTAACCACTTGCTTAGCTATTAAGCAATAATAGTGATCCTGCACATTAAATTTTAGGATGCCAAAGTAATCTATGTATGACAACAAATATTAGTTATCATACATAATATGTTATCTTTCTTATTTATGTTTCTTATTCCTTTTAATAGAAGCAAGTTTATTGAAAATTTGAAGTTGAGTTATCATTCTATCTTAAAAAAAACTAATCTTTTACTATGTTATCTTGTTGATGAATTTTCATAACTCTTCTATTTGTTTTTTTTAACAATTTAGACATAGAATCCATAACTAATAAATTAAGTAGTTACTTCTGGCATGTAGTTTATAGCAATCTCCATCAATGTATTATGAATTAATATATTATAATTTTACAGGTGGATGATTCACAAAAGTGATTATCAAGGGTGGAAATATTGAATGTGGCATAATGATCTTTTTTTTTTATAAGTAGCTATTGTATTTACAACGGGTTTTAACTAGGATCCCAAAACCTGATTACATAAGAGTTGGAAATAACATGCCGAGAATAAGTCATAACAACAAAATTCTGGGCCCAAGGCACCAATACCCTGAAAATGAAAAACAAACAAAAATTTTGCCCAATGGGAACATGTAAATTTGAACAATCCTGCCCAACAGGAAACCACCAATTTTGAAGGAAGATAAGTTTGAAGATCCCGCCCAGTGGGGAGAAGCTGAAAACCGCCATCGTGTAAATCCCGCCCAGTGGGGAGAAGCTAAAAACCTCCATCGTGTAAATCCCGTCCAATAGGAAGCAACAAAAAACCATTATAATATAAATCTTGCCTAGCAAGAAGCAATCGAAAAACCACCAAAGAGTGAATCCTGCCCAAGAAGCAGCTAAAATCCATTCCAGTGTAGATCCCGCCCAACGGGAAGCAGCTAAAATCCATCCTAGTGTAGATCCCGCCTAGCGGGAAGCAACAAAAACCTCTACCAAGTGAATCCCGCCTCTTGAGAAAACTAGCAGGAAATGAGAAAAACCCGCCCAATAGGAAACCCAGCGGTTCTGGAGAATCCTGCCCCGCGGGAAACCATCTCGCCCAATGGGAAACCATCCTACCCAAAAAAAGGGGGAATCCCACCCAGAAGGAAGTAGTTGAAAACCATCAAAGAGGAGATCTCGCCCATCGGGAAGTAGCTAGAAAGCACCACCAAGAGAATCCCGCCCCCAGGACAACTAGCAGGAAAATACAAGTTAAGGGACCAAGGATACAAGGACTAGGGATCCCAGGTAGGAAGAGGTAACAACCACAAATATGGGATCCCTGGGAGCCTAGCCTGGGGGATCCAGGGTCTGCATGCATAGATCAGATCCCCCCATGATTTGAAAAATGCAGCAGAACCCAGAGAACCCCAACAACAGGGGCCAAGAATCCCATCCTTGCACAGGAGAAACTTTAGGGAACTGGGACTGAGGCTGGGAACAACCCAGGCAGAGAAAAAGCCCCCCCCAAGGCCAAAAAAATGCCCAGGGTGTCCACCAAGGAGCAAAACTAGCATGAAGAAGCCTCCAAGCGAGAAATCAAAGAGGGCCCTCCCCACAGGGACGGGACCAACAACAACCACAGGATCCCAGAGAGGATTCACTAGCAAAAGGGGGAAAGAGGCCCCCCTAGACCACCCCAAAAGTAGTAAGGACCTCAAAGGAAACCCCGAGAAGCCTTCAAAAACCCAACCACTCACCCCCACCACCCAGAGAACCGCAGGGAACCAGATCCACGCCAAAAACCTATAGAAAACCCCAGGGGGAAGCCTGAGGGAAAAAAAAGGGAAGGGATCCCGAAAACAACAAGGAACCCTGGGAAGCACCAGGCCAAAAACTCAAACAAGGGAACCCTGATTGACTGGGAGAAGTGCAAAAAGAGAAGAAGGATCTCTCTCAAGGAGATCATTTGCAACAAACAATCCCAGGGAGGGGTGACCTGGGATGAGCCAGGGACTGGGCAGGAACCAGGGGAGGGGGAGCAGGGAAGGGATCGAGACCCTCCCCTCTCTACTTTTTTCCCTCTCCCGTTCGTGGCATAATGATCTTAAGAAGAAGAGGATTAATATATAAATTTAACAATTATTGATCAAGTTTTTTCTTGGGAGATTTGAAAGTGCATTGAAAGGAAATGGAGGCTGAATTGAAACTGTTTAATGAATTTTCCTCTAAGAGATTTTTTCTTAATATTCTCTAATTCAAAATTTAGGGACAAAGTAAGGGGTGATGACTAATGATTTATAGGGAGGGTTGACCCATATTTAAAACCATGGAGATATTTTTTCATGTAGAGACAAAAAATCTCAAAGGGGTCCTAATGTGGGTTAGATTTTTTAGACTTCAATATATCAACTTATGACAAGAAGGTATTGAAAATAATTCAAAGTATCTTAATGGAGTTAATCCAAGTGGCATCAATTTCCATGGAATAAAATCTAAATCTATGTGTGAAAATATTTATAACTGTTGATATTTAAAACCTTTTCCAAATTCTATTATCATTACACCTAAAACAAGATAAAGGGTTCAACAAGTGAACTATGAAAATATTGCATTCTAATGTCATGTATGCCAATGAAACCACACATGGTAAGAGATTGAAAATTGAAAAAGGTTGGAAATATATAAAAGGTATTTGTCACAAGACAAGCTCAGAGCTTAAGCAGGGGGATAAAGTTACAAGAGAAGATGGATTAGATCAAGGATTTGCCACTCCTAAATCAATGTTAAAAAAATAGTCTATCTTATTAGATGGCAAATACTACCATGGTTCATTTAAAGAAAACATTAAGAAAAACCAAAAATAATATACTTGATAATCAATTACAATGTATGAGTTAGAATTTAAAAGGAAACAAGCCTACCAAGTAAGATTTAGAGTCAATTTTTAAAGCAAATAATATGGAAGAGGTTGACTTTGATCCAAGTAAATCAACTCCATTTTCTTCAAATAATATAAACTTATCTTCTTAGAATGAAGATTTATGTCTTGCACTTTTGGGTTTTCAAGGCAACATAAAGAATAAAGTAGTATGAAGGCTATTGCTTACACTTTAGGTTTTCTAGGCCAACATAAAAATTAAAAAAAATATCATGGAGTATTATTCCTTGCTCTTTAGATTCTCTACGAAAGCAAAAAACTATGCACAATAAGTCAAGGCCAACATAAAAAAAAAGAAAGCATAATGGAGTATTATCCCTTACTCTTTAGATTCTCTACAAAAGCAAAACACTATGCACAATAAGTCAAACTATGAATATTTAAAAACAAATAGAGAGATGAAAGAGAATGGAGGTATTGGTTAGAATGGCAGAAAGATAAGAAATCCCTAGAATGGAGTTAAAGAGAGTAGAGTACACAAAGGGAAAATTATTTAGGAATCTAAAATAAAATATCATAAATGTCAATATATAATGGGTTTAAGCCTAAGTGGGCCTAACAGTGAAAGCTTGAATACTCTAAAGAGAAGGTCCAAGGTTTGAATATGAAGGAGGATAGGGTATGTATGTCCCATAAATAGATAACACAACACAAGTGCCTCCTCCTATGTATAGTGGACTTAGAGAGTACAAGGTGGTGTGAGATGCATAATGCTCATAATACAATGATTATTTGTGATGCTCAAGGGCACCCACAATTTTTATGTCTCACTTTCCTCTTTTGTCCTTTTATGCTTTTTGTATAAGGTTTGAGTGAATGGTTTGATTCTATTTATTTCTAGAAATAAGTGCAAATTCCAACATGGTATCAAAGAGGGTTTTTATCTACCTCACTTGGTTACACAAAAATACCATCAAAGCCTCTAATATTTCTTCCAAATCCTATGACTATTCCCTCCTCAAAGTCTCATAAGCCATTTCTCCATAAGAGGTTAAAAGAGAGTTTTTACCCTATTTTTTATTTTCTTTCTTTCCAAAAACATTAGATAAAATGTCTCATTTCTTCCAAAAGATGCTTTATAATTCCAAATCGGAGAGGTCATGGTCTCATGTTGCAAAAATTCCTCAAAGCATGGATGCCTAGATTTGAGAAAGAATCTAGATTTCAAAAATGGAAGTGCACATATAGCTAGTAAATAAGTCTATATTTTTCTATTGTTGGACAAGATATCTACACTCTTAGGTTAGGGCCCTTCATCAGAGTAATCATAACCTTATCTCACATTACCTTTAATCTTCTTGTTTTTCTCTCAAAAGCAAAAGCACCACCAAACTATAGGTCAATGACATTATCGTTCTCTAGTTTACATAGATAAAAAAGACCAACAATGTCATCGTAACCCAATGGCACTTCCACCACCTTGCACATATTTATTGTATTTTATCATTTTTACCATATTTTCTTATCTGAATAGGGGACTAATTGCTACTCAAGAAAATTTAACCTCCTTTATCAACTCGAGATAGACCCCTCTATTACGGAGTATATATATATATATATATATATATATATATATATATATATATATATATATATATATATATATATATATATTTCAATTTTGTAGGTCAAGCGATAGCATTGTCAATACATGATAGTGATGGTAGTGCTTTTGTGGATCGGGGGCGCTGTATCGATAGCAAAATAGGTCTTTTTGTCCCCAATATTTATTATTTAACCATTTAGGAGTATATTTTTGTTTGTTGTTTGTGTAAATTGGGTTTTGTTTTCTATTTATTGGCAAAATAGATAAAGGGGAAAAAAAGAACTAGTTTAGTCTTAATTATATAAGGGATCAACTTAATATTTAAGATTTGGAATCAAATTAAAATTGCATAACTACATTGTAGGATTTGTTTGTTGCATCTTCTTGCACCCTTGCCTTTTAAAAGAAAAAACATTATTTCCTTCCACATAAAAATTAAAAGAACATTTTAGTTTTAGGCCTTGATTGTTGCATATATATGTGCATTAGGGCTAGATTAAGATTAAGCTTAGACAAAGAAGTATCTTAGGAGAAATGTAGGTGTTCTTCAACTAATCCAACAAAACTAGACTTTAAGCTAACAAACTTCCCCTAGTCTCAAAGTGAGAAGAGGAGAGAGTGGAAAAATATTGTGAGGAGACCCTTCACATGCCTTCCATCTTGTCCCCTTCTCAAATTTTGGTGAACCAGATGTGAATACTATTTTGGGTTCGAAGATCCTTCTTTGTTTAAGCTAAGCCTTAATCAAACTAAAATTTATCAAAATTTAATCAAGACCATTTAATATTATTTGTTTATATTAGATCACATTAAATCTAGATAACAAGAATATAACCAATTACTAGTCCTACTAAATGTCTTCATGATCCTTCGAGTAATTGTCAAACAAGCTACTCCAATGACTTGCTAGTCGGATCTTCCTTTTGGAACAGTCTTGTGGATATTAGACATTTGTTATGTGAAGGATTTCACTGGCATATTGGAGATGGTAATCATCTAAACTTTTGGAAAGATCGTTGGTTGAAGGACATTCCCATATCAGGGTACCTAGAGGTAAATGTCTTGGAACCTGCTCTATACCTTCATCTTGGTATCAAAGTTGTTGATTATATAACAATAAAAAATAGTGAACAAATCTAGAAAGATTAATCTGCTCCAGATTTAAACCCAAACTTAGTTGGTATATTAACAATTTGAAAATATAACTTCATTTGTATCCTATATTGTCCTCCCATTATAGTGATTCAATAATTTGGAAGGAGGAAAAAATGGAAAATACTCTGTTAATTTTGGATGCCATTTGCTTGAGATAAAAGGTAGAAGCTAGTTTGTAGTGAGGAAAATCTAGATTAAAGGGCTCATCCTTAAAATAGTTTTCTTCTTATGGTTGGTGGCTCAAAATAGAATATTAACGATTGATAACTTACACAAAAGAAGCAACTCTATTGTAAATAGATGTTATTTATGTGAACAAAATTTGGAATTGGTTCATCATTTTTTCTCGAATGTTCCTTTGCTAGACAGATTTTAGAGAAGGTTTTGGAGCCCTTTGATGTTCCTTGGGTATTTCTAGCCACTATAGGAGATTTATGTGTGAAGTGGGATCCTCCTTTTAATAGTTGTAGATTGAAACCTCTATGGAGATTTTATCTCCCCCATTTTATTTGGGAAATTTGGAAGGAGAAAAATAATAGGGCTTTTGAAAATAGGAAAAGAGAGACTTCTATGGTTGCTTTTCATATCTTCGATGTTGTTGTGGAGATATATTAGACCTTAAAATTTCCTAAGGTAGTTGAAAGTAGATTCGAGGAAGCCATTATTATTCATTATAATTTAAAACCTTTAATCTTTGTGAATCTATTAAGGTATTTAAGGTTGGAAGTTAATTGGGAACCCTCTAAAGATGGGTGCATCAAATTGAATGTGGATGACACTTTGAAATGGAACCCAGGGCATGCTGGTGCAGGTGGATTTTTTAGGGATTCTAGGGGTATGGTTGAGCAAGCCTTTGTTGAACCTCTATCCATCCAATTCAACCATTTCACTAAGGCTTAAACCTTTTTTACAAGGACTAAGTTAATCAAAGAAGGTCGTTATAGAAACATTATCATGGAAGAGGACTCCATAAACCTTTTTAAAAATTTTAAAAAGAATATATGAAGTTGTTTGGAGCATTGCATATATGGTTGTGGGGATGAAAGAAATCTTGTAGTCTTATCATAACCTTTAGTTGAAGCATTTTTATTATGAGGGGAATGGAGCTATAGATTTGCTAGCAAACATAGGGGTGGAGGCCTAGGATATTATTATATAGGAAGATAACTTACCACTTCAACTTATTGAATTTATGGCTAAGAAGAAGCCAAAGTTGCCCAATGATGTTCACTTTCCAATTGGAAGAAGCTAAAATTTTGGGGATCAGCTCTTGGGGCACACTGTTATGGGTGACATAGTGTATGAGTGGTAGACTATTATGTATGTAATATCAACTACTATTTGGTTATTCTTGTTATTGATGATGTAGTTTGTGGGTTTTTTCATCAAGTGCTTTAGGTTGGTTCTTAATGATTGTTAAATAGTTCAGATGGACTTGGCACCTTATTTTATTTATATTTTATGATCTGTTTGTAAGGAATTTTATGTAAAAGGGAAAATGCCCTTCCAATCCCCTTCTTAACCTAATAATAAAAAAATGTCATACAAGCTACTAGACTATATTGGGTATGTAGTGAGCCCAAGTTGCTAGCCACTCATATAGGGTCTCATGTGTACTTACGTCTAAGAAGAAATATATTATAATGGGCTAGTAGGAGTGATAACAAGGTATACTAGTAACCCTTACATACCATCTTGGCCATGTATCCAAGCAATCACTTCCACATATCATTGGCAACCTATGTATTAGCTTTCTATCACATAACAATAGGTGTATACAGAGGAGTTAGATATATAGGAAGGCCCTTAAGATATATAGATTGAATTTAGTATATTGAGGGAAGGAAGTATAAGTTTTCTATAACATCTTCTCTTTCTTCTATAATAAACTCTATAAATTTCAAAACTTGATTAACTAAACCCTCCTTTTCTTCCAACCCATACACAAGAGTTGCTACCTAACCTATAGTATTGCTCATCAATTAGCCATCAACCCTAACCCTCTATTGGAAGGTCTTGAGGACCAACCTACCTTTGATAACCCTAACTTCAAAGAAGAAGACAGGGAATCTCCCCATATCCATGATGATCAAGGGAGAGTGGCTTTTAAATATGCTAATTATATGGATTTATTTTTGCATAAGCATAGGGATGTTATGGAATCCTTTCTTAAGGAAGCTCATGACAACCTAGGTGCTTATGCAGGGGAAGGTTCACTCTTGGATTGTCCCCAAAAACCTAGCTCCAATCCTTTGTATTTAAATCAAACGGATCTATCCTTTGGATATGTAAGCATAAATCTTAATGCATCAAATTCTAATTTCATTTATTCTTATCCCCTTATCATCACCACTTCCATGGATATTGGGATGTAAAACTTTCCATCTTACTTAGGATATCATTCATCTTTACCTTCTCTTGAAAGTTATTGCATGGCAATGTGAACTGCCCTATATGTCAACAAGAGGGAACAAGTCACATTCCTAACCCATATGTACCCTTGAGTTTCCAAGTTTTTAATATTCATAATTTTCATAATAGCACAAGTGTGAGCATGGGTTTAATTCAAAACCCTACTCCTATAATCTATCATCATTTATGTTCTAATACTTTCACTTCAAGCTTCTTGGGAGAAAGTCATATAATGTCAACCACAACATCAAATTCCCAAGAGCATCAATCTTATTCTTATATCAATTGTCAATTTTTTTTGTCTTTGAGCACAATTATTTTGTGCAATCAAATCAGGTTCCCTCTAAAATTTAAGCTTTAACCTCTCAATTAAAGTTATTGAAATAAAAAATGGGCATAATCTAAGGGTCTTCTTCTAGTTACAAATACTCTTATAAATACTTGTGCAACCAACCTCTAGATCATTTTATAGCTAGTCATCCTTTTACTCCAAACTTTGAAACTTCAAAGTTTCAAATGTATAAAAGGAAGGAAGATCCCATTACCACCTTATATTGTTTAGAACCACTTATAGTGATATTTCTTATGGTTAAACATTGCAAACCAAAATTATTTCCAAGAGCCTTAGTGGACTTACCTTGAAATGGTACAACCAAATGCCAAGTTATTCCCTTAATAACTTTAGGGATCTTGTCAATATGTTTATAAAACAATCCTCTGTCTATATTAAGGAGAATATTACGATTAATGACCTATATCAACTCAAGCAATCTAAATATGAGAACTTTTCTAACTTCTCGGCAATATGGCAAGCCCTAGTAGGGATACTCTAATACACCTCTCCACCAAGAGACCTTCTAGATGTATTTATAGGTAACCTAAATGAGCAACCGACCTTCTATTTAGAGATGGCTAACCTATCTTCTTTTGAAGATTCTATTGACATGGACAAGAGAGTAGAGATTTCCCTCCTTTAAAGAGGACAATTGAAATAAAATCTTCCAAGGAGGAATATAAGTCTTCCTCCCACCAAAGGAGCAAAACACAAACAAACATGTTATAGTGATAAAATTATATACTCACTCTAAACTAGAAACCTTAGTGCTATGACAAATCATTTGTTAGGATTAAAGCATAAAATACAAGCAATAAAATGCAAAAATAAAACATAGAATAAAATAATGTAATACACAATAGACACAGATTTACATGGTTCACCCAATGTGGGCTACGTCCATGAAGAAAATAACCAGGTCTTATATTCCATCTAGAAAAACCCTCTGTACACAATCACACACCGAACATTATATTTAAATCGCCATACAAAATCCTCTTATAAAAGTGCATTACAATTTTAGGGAAAAAACCTACCTAAAATCTACCATCCGATCTGTGACCTAATAATAAACGATCTAGATTTACATAGAGGAAAAAACATCTATTTTTGGCTTCGGGGGTGCTGCCCCCTTGGACCCCCATGGTGACAGTAGGCTAATGCCCCCCCAACACCCCCCCTATTTTACATAGTGGGTCCAAGTGTGGCTGAAACAAAGGCCTCCAAATTAATCAAGCTCCACAATCAACAATATCCCACTTGGAGATTGATCACAGTAACTCCATCGCTACTACACTTGCTGGACTATGCTTCGACTTTGGGCCTGGAAATTTTCTCACCTTTTACTATCATGCTTTAAGACCAACTGAAACTGAGCAAGAACTCAGTTTCTCCTTGGTTACTGCCTTTGTGAACATATCTACAGGATTATGGCTAGTGTGTATCTTCTCCAATTTTAACTGTCCATATTCCAATACTGAGTGTATGAAATGGTACTTGGTATTTATGTGTTTAGTCCTAGAATGGAAATTTGAATTCTTTGCAATATGAATAGCACTCTAACTATCACTATATAATGTGCTATTCTCTTTCTTCTTTCCCAAATCCTCCATAAACCTTTGTAACCAAAACATCTCCTTACTGTCTTTGTAACAACAACATACTCTGCTTCTGTTGTTGATAGTGCAACAACCTTTTGTAATTTTGAAATCCAACTTATTGCAGTTTCACCTATAGTAAAAACATACCCTGTGGTACTCCTCCTATTGTCTATATCACCTGCCATATCTGAATTGACATATCCCTATAAAGCAGTATTAGATCCTCCAAAGCATAATGCCTGAGTGACAGTACCTCTCAAATACTTGAGAATCCACTTCACTGCCTCCCAATGCTTTCTTCCTGTATTGCTCATAAACCTACTCATAACTCCCACTGCATGTGCAATATATGGCCTTGTGCACACCATCACATACATCAAATTGCTAGCTACTGATGAATAAGGAACCTTGGATATGTAGTTCATCTCCTCTTGTGTCTTAGGATACATCTCTTTGGTCAGATTGAAATGATTTCCCAAAGGTGTTCTAACAGGTTTTGCATCCTCCATACTGAATCTTTTCAACACCTTCTCAATGTACTCACTCTAAGACAATGTTAATTTACGATTTTCCCATCTCTTGTTATTATCATACCAAGAATTTTCTTTGCAGCACCCATATCCTTCATTGTAAATGATTCTACCAATTTTATTTTGAGTACAATTATATCCTACATGTTAGACCCTACAACAAGCATGTCATCTAGATACAATAATAGGATAATATAGTTACCATTATCCAATCTCTTAAAATAAACACAGTGGTCAGAATAACATCTACAATAACCTTGATTAGACATAAACCTGTCAAATTTCATATACCACTGCCTTGGATCTTGCTTCAGGCCATACATGCTCTTTTCAACCTACATACTAGTTCCTCCTTTCCATTGACCTCATACCCTTGTGGCTGCTGCATATAAATCTCTTTCTCTAAATCCCCATGGAGAAAAGCGATTTTTACATCTAACAGTTCAAGATGCAAATCCTCTACAATCACTAAGCTTAAAACAATTCTAATTGAAGTCATTTTAACAACAGGAGAAAAAAATTCATTATAATCAATACCTTTCTTCTATGCAAACCGCTTTACAACCAGTCTAGCCTTATACCTCTTTTTACCTCCATCTTCTTCTTTCACCCTGTAAACCCATTTATTCTACAATGCTCTTTTTCCTGCAGGTAACTAAACCAGATCCCAAGTTTGATTATTTATCAAGGAGTCCATCTCCTCTTTCATACCTTGCTCCAACTTCTTCTTGGTTTCTACTTGCATTGCTTCTTCATATGTTTTTGGTTCACTAGAGTCAGACAATAATACATAATATAATGAAGGAGAGTAACGTACAAGAGGTCTACTTATCCTGGTAGATTTTCTAACAACATTTGTAGGAGTTTGAGGTGCTAGTTGCTGCTGTTGTTGTTGATTTTCTAGCACCTTTGGAGTTTCAATTTCATCAAACACTGTGTATTTTATGTTTACCTTTTCCTATTTATTTTACTGCAACTGATCTTTATACATGACGTTCTCATTGAATATTACATCTCTACTCCTACTGATTTTGTGATTTGCATAATTCCAAAAGCAATAGCCAAAATCATTAACTCCATATCCAATGAAAAAACACTTCTTGGATTTTGTCTCAAGTTTAGTTCAATTTTCTTTACTAATATGCATGAAAGCTTCACAACCAAAAGTCTTTAGAAATGAGTAGTTAACAGGCTTACCTGTCCATACCTCTTTTGGAATCCCACCATCTAGGGAACTCGAAGGTTATCTGTTTATTAAATAAACTATAGTATCCACAACATCTCCCCAAAACTGTAAGGGTAATATTGCATGTAATACCTAGCACATTCCATAATAGTCATGTTCATCCTTTTTGACACATCATTTTCATGTGGAGTTCCTGGAACCGTCTTCAATCTATGAATCCCATGGTATGAACAGTAACTTTCAAACTCTTTACTGTAGTACTCACGTCCATTATTAGATCTAAGACACTTTAGCTCATTTCCTGTCTCATTCTCAACCAAAGCTTTCCATTTCTTAAAGGTATAAAAAACATCCGATTTCTTTCGAATATAGTAAAACCAAGTTTTTTTAGTTGCATCATTAATAAACGTAACATAATAATAAGAGCCACCAAGAGATGATACTTGAGCTGATCCCCATACATATGAATGTACAAGCTCTAGCTTTTCACTCTTCTTTTATTTTCAAACTCTAAGAAATTTTACTCTTTTATGTTTTCCATAAACACAGTTCTCACAGAAGTCTAAATCAACCAGCTTCAAACCTGGCAAAAAAATCCTTAAGTGGATAATTTGCATCCCCTTCGCACTCTTGTGCCCAAGCCTATGATGCCACGAAGTTGTATCCACTCTTGTAGAAGTTAAAGCAATAGAAAGATCAGTATTACCAGTACATACATATAATGTACCTTCCTTATTTCCTTTTGCTAATAATAGTGATCCTTTAGAAACCTTCCATGAATTTGTTGAGAATGTAAATGTACATCCTTCATTGTCCAACTGCCTTGTGGATATTATATTTTTTCTTAAGTCAGGAATATGTCTTACCTATTTCAACAATCATTTGTTTCTATTTGGTAAATTTATCTGTATGTTACCCTTTCCAACGATTTTACATGGTATATCATCACCCAAATAGACCTGTCCAAATCACCTTGAACATAATCTAGAAAACATTTCCTATGGGGTGTAGCATGATATGATGCACCCGAGTCTAGCACCCAATAATTATTAATATTATCTAGTGAAATAATTAAGGCATATTGCAATACATCACCTGCTATATTTGCTTCCTGATTACCCTATTTTTCTTTTCGACTCCAATAGTATCTTTTCAGGTGTCCTTTCTTTTCGTAATGACAACATTCTAGTTGCTTCCCTTTGGATTTGGATCTACCTTTCTTTAATTTTCCATGATTCCCTGGGCTTTTTCCTCTCTCCCTTTGTCTCCCCCTGTTCTCTATAATCAAAGCATTACCTAATGTTTCACCTGTGCTTTTCCATCACATTTCCTCACTAAGGATAACACCAATAACATCATAAAACTTTAAAGTATTTGAACCAGAGACAAAATTACTCACAACCATTACCAAGCCATTCCAAATTTTTGGCAATGAGCACAAAATCAAAAGAGACCTAACCTCATCATAAAAGTTTACTCGTACAAAACTTAATTGATTTTTAACCATGTTAAATTCATTTAAATGATCAGTAACAAACCCACCTTCTGACATCTGCATATTAAATAAGCGTTTCATAAGATATACCTTATTCGAAGCTGAGGGTTTTTCATATAGTTTAGCCAATGCATTCATTAAACCCTTCGTTGTATTTTCCTTCTAAATATTGAAGGCCACCAATGATGCCAAGCATAGTCATATTGTTCATAGTGCTTTTCTATCCAGAACTTCCCATTCTTCGTCTGTCGTCGATGTCAGCTTCTTTGCTACTACACCTAATGGTAGGTAAAGATATTTATGATAAAGATAATCCTCCATTTGCATATTCCATAGCTAGTGGTTTTGGCCATTAAACTTCTCAACCCTAAATCTACCTTATTTTGCCATTGCTCACACTCAAACTAGAAACCCTCCTTTCAAGTGCATTTTTCAAACCCTAAGCTCTGATACCAATAAATATTATCTTAGAAAATCCATAATAAACGAAACATAGGAAGTACTCCCAACTAGATGAAACTCCTTTAGCAATGCTAGATCAACTCCTAAAATCCAAAATGGTGGAGCTTCTAGCTACCAAGCCTTTAAAATCCAAAAGGGAAAAAGCTGCTTGGTTTTTCCATAATAAGAAATGTATCTTACATTGTGTTAAAGGTCATGGAATCAATCAATGCATGAGTCTTAGGAATCTAATACAAGACATAATTGATAAAGTTCAAGTCATTCTCAATATCTCTAACACTCAACCTTCTTCTAATTAAGACCTTGGAATTTTTAAAAATCTATTGGCCAATTATAATCAGATTTAAAATGCAATGAATAATGTTCACTATTGGAATGTACCACTTGCAAACCAAAGAATGGCTAGGGTAATCCATTATTCTTATCCTATTTTTATTATAAATAGGCACAACACAAGAATCCATCTCTTGATCAACCTTTTGGACTTGCTTTGGTCCTTCACACAAAAATAACTTCTCCCCCCCAAGGACCTCCATTAATAATTCAGTCAAAAGACAAGGATAAGGGTACTTTTTATTTGCTTCATCAATTTGAAAGTTCCCCAGCTAAAATATTTATTCATAAGCTTCTTAGGATCTCTCCAAATCATAGGGACATCTTACTTAAAATTTTGAATGAACAAGTTGTTCCTTAAGAACTCAATCCAAGTCACCTTACTTTCATGGCAAGATACATCAAGGTTAATCTTACAACTATATCATTCCATGAGTATGATATCCCTAAATTCTCTATTGTCAAAGATCTCTCATTATACAACATGGGTTATATCAGTGGCAGGTTTATCAAATGAATCCTAGTATATAATGGCTCTTGTATTAATGTTTGTAGCCTAAGATTCATCAATCATTTTTGGTCGATCAAATAAGATTTGGAAAAATATAATCTTGCTATTAAGGTGTTCAATAATAAGGAGCACATGGCTAGTGGCACTATAGGCTTACCCCTCAAATTTGGACCATGCATTCTCAACACTTTTTTTTGTCATGCTTGACTTAACCTACAACATTCTTCTTTGGAGGCCATGGATCCATGATATATAGGTAATTCCTTCAACTCTTAGTTAGTTGGAAAGACTTATTATGTTCTAGTTTATCCTAATCCCTTTACCTATTTTGAAGTGATTAATATTAACAACCCTAAAGTTTATCTTTTATATTCTCTTAGTTTATTTTTTGATCCATATTCTTCTTCTTAGATTTCAATCACTAATGCATTAAGGTCTCTCACCTTAAATAACCTGCCTAAAAATGAATCTAAAGGTCAAATCTCTAATCTAACCAACCTTAATATTAATAATAAAGATAATAATCAACCTTTTTTGGACCTATCCAAGCTTCCTTTGTCTCCTCAAACCTTAGGCCTATTTTCTATTAGTAAGGGTAAAATTATGCAAATTGGAAGTTGTTCCTGTATTTGTGTTGGCACTACCAATGATGAGAAAATACATGGTAGTGACCCTCCCTCAGCTGAATGAAAATATGCTTCATGCTTCTTGTCAAATTCATGTTCTATTATGAAACATATGCTTTCTAACATGGGATATCAAGCTAAAGGACTAGTCTTATACAAGCAAAACATAAAATATCCCTTAAAAACCAAATATTGGCTAGGATACTATGGGATAGGTTATATCCCTAATCGTAGTAAGAGCTTTTACTATTCTTCTTCATTTGATAGCAGATATGAAGTCATATTTTCTTATAGAAAGTATCATGATGAGACTGTTTTCTTAAATATATTAGATTGGGATAATGAGGATGACAATGGGTCATCACTCCTCATAGATCCTAGATTCTCCTAAATTACATTATTTACCAGTGTAAATCTCTCATAGTCGATCAATAATAATCATCCATCCCTAGATATTACAGAACTTGAAAGCTTGGGAGTGTTGCTTGCTCCCCCTCAATTGGAGGATGAATCTCATATTTTGATTGAGAAAATTATTCTCATTTATATTTGTGCTCCTAAATATCCTAATATACTTAAGGTAGGAAAATTATTTACCCTAACCAACATTTTGATAGAGTTTAGTGACATGTTTGCTTGGTCCTACATCCCTATGTTAGGTATTGATCCTTCCCTAGTTGTTCACCACCTAGTCATCACTCTTGATGCAAATTCTATAAAGTAAAAACTATAAAATATACATCCAAAAGTCACTTTGTTGGTCAAAGAGAAGCTCCAAAAACTCCTTGATGTCAAAATCATCAAAGCTATCAATTATTTTGATTGGATCTCTAATGTTGTACTTGTTGCAAAGTAAATAGGTAGCATTAGAGTTTGCACACACTTGTGGAACATCAATAAAGCATTTCCCAAGGATGAATCCCCTATGCCCAACATTGATATGATCATAAATTTTATTGTAGGATGTGGGATATTATATTTGATGAATGAATTCTTAGGCTATAATCAGATCAAAATCATTCTTGAGGACCAAGCTAAAATAATTTTCATCACCTTGTGGGGAACCTTCTACTATCAAGTCATGCCTTTCATATTAAATGTAGGAGCTACCTACCAATGATCCATGACATACATATTGTATGAATTAACCATTGATTTATTTTTTAGGTTGAAGTAACAATTACGATGATGCACAATCCTGTTATAGGCGGAAAAATAGTTATGCATTTTGATTTGCAAATATTGGATAGGCTTTCATGTTTATTGCTTTAGAATTCAACACACAAATATCTAGTTGAAAAAAATTCCCCTAATCAAGAGAATATCAATTAAACAACCATATAATAGTATAAAATCATTATTGTCAATATTTATTGATTCCTATCAATGTTGAATTTGAGGCCTCTCTACTAGGCATCCATCTCACTTTTTTCTGTTGTAAATTTATTTATTTTAAAGGTAGTTCATTATATGTAATTAATCTTCCTCCATAAAAACCATTGTAGAATTTACAGTGGTAATTTCAAATCACTTCTAATGCTTCTACCAAGTTCTAGGGGCGATTCCTTCAAAAACATGGGTTAGACTAATTTATTAGGTTGAAATGATTCCTACAAATATACGGGTTAGAATATTTTCTCTTATATTAGGGTCTATAAGCTTGATAAATTCTATGTAAATGTACACAACCCTTGTCAAGAACATAGATTACCTAAGTCATACCTTTCATCACTTTAAGTCACAAGATACTTCGTAACTTGTGCTCCAAAAGTTATATATTGTGTGTCAAGCATAATAATCAAAATCAACCTTGCTTTACCAACCATTTTAGAACTTTTGTCTTCAAAATTCCACTATGGAAAATACCTTAATATGTTTCAGTTGTCCCCAAATACCTCACATATGAGGCCAAAGTAAAAGCGTTCCATTCTGCCCACATGAATAAAATACTATAATTAATATATGGAAGTTATATCTACTTTGATAGAAAGAATATTGATATATGGATGTTAAAATATTTTCATAGCATTCAAATATCATAAGGTAAGTTCATAGCATATACAATAACTATTAATGGTTAATAACTGTGTTAGTGATTATGTAATTAGAATTTTATTAAGTCATTTTTAATTAATAGGGTTGAAACTATTAATTAATATTAATAGAAGGTTGAAGACTTTTGTCTTGTTTAATATTGATTAAATAATGTGTTTGTTTAATAATAAATATGAATTTATTAATTATAGAAAAAGTATAAGGATTATAGTTGGGTCTATTAGAAGAGTAATAAACCCATGCTATAAGAAAATTATAACAATTACTAGTGGAAATATTGTATTGGTAATAATTCTATTTTTCAGAATTGAGAAATTATTATTTACTATTGAAGGAATGATTAGTAAATTAATCCAAGGGGATAGATCTGGATTTCTATAGCAAAAGAACCATAATTAAGTAAGAGAAGTATGAGTTTCCTTTGTTTATGACTTATAAGATTTATGCCATAATAATCCTACATAGATGCGTCACCTTAAGAGATATGGGCCTTAAGGTGATAGGTGTCACTTTAAGAGATATGTAGGGTTAGGGTATTGGTGTCACATTTAAGTGATATCGGCCTTAAAGGGTAACCCCACACCATGGTCAAGTTGTCCCTTACAGGGTAGTGTAGAAAAATAGAGGGACCACTTATGGTGTCTTTGCTAATAGTGAGGTTAAAATAGTGAACCCCCACATCAAAAAATGCTTTGAAGTCTATCATGAAATTGAGATATTGAATTGTTTTTGAATGATTTTATTTACATCATGCATGCTAGGCTTCCATATTCATTCAAAGAGTTGTCCTAATCCCTATAATTATGATCAAAAGCACAATGGAGAAAAGACCTATCAAGTAGAAGACATTGAAAAAAAATATGAGACTTGGTTACTATTATGTATTGAAATGTATTATTGCTTTTAGAGATGAGAAAACTTAAAATGTGACATGTGTAGAAGTTATGCTATGTAATGATTATGATGAGGGAATGGATATCCTTCTAAATAATTTGGATGTATTGTCATGAATTTATTAATATCATTCAAAAAGTGAAAGATGATTTATTGTTTTCCTTCTATGTTAAGTTTCTATGGAAATAATTTGTAAGTAGAAAGATAGATTATTTGTATGTAATAAAAATGATGATGTATTAACATAAGAAATTAATCGATGAAATTTTGTAATGATTTCTAGATGTTATTTTATTTCCTTTCATGTAGATATGTTATGTTGATGTTAGTATTGAATTTTGGTATGATTTATTATAGAAGCTTACTTTGTGAGATAGAAAAATATGTTGAAAAGGACCTTGGCTTAAGAGGGGGTTTATTATGGGTGGGAATTGCTAAGTTCTATATTAGTTTGCCCTAGAGTTAAGTTTCACCCAACCCTAGTTGAGTTTGTGGGTAGACAAATCAACTAGGTAATTTTGATGAATGTGTTTGATAGATCCTAACGGTGAGGCTTGGGTGACCCTAGTGGTGAGGCTTGGGTGATCCTAGTGGTGGATTGGTATGGGACAACCACTGGATCATTCACACTAATCAAATTAGTATAATAGTGGTACCATGTGGGTAGGCAAGTGTGACAATGATTATTATCAAGTGAGTAGTAATGGCCTTAGTTAATTTCATGGGTAGATGAAACTAACTAATCACTAAGGCATTACACCATAATAATCCTACATAGATGCTAGTATGTAGGGTTAGGGGATATGCATCAACTTCAAGTGATATGGGCCTTAAAGGTAACCCCATATCGTGGTCAATTTATCCCATAAGGGTAGTCTAAATAATGAGGAGACCACTTATTGCATCATTTTAAAGATGAGGTTAGGAGAGTGAATCCCAAGAATTATGAGAATTTGGTCACTTCTGTCCACTTGAGTGTCGACTACAGTGACAATGAACTCAATATGGTTATGCCTTAAAAATATTGAATTTATTGGGTCTTCTTAGTGAGTTAATTAATCCTTGTAAAAAAATAACTGTCTCCCTAGGATCGAGAAAGAGGGTTGTTATAATAAGGGTTAAAACATGAATACATGGATTTATTGTTCAGTGACCATATATCTAGGCTTGAATGAAATCATATACATATCTAATTCCACCCTCATGTTCTCTATGAGTTATTAGCCTTATATTTTTTTGCCCCAAAAGTGGAAGCAAGTAATGGAGAGCAAGGATTTTCATATTTTAAGCCAAGGTGTTGGTCCCATGGGTGGGAACCTTGTAAAGTCATTTGGACACCTAAAGGTAAAGATCAAACTTATGTTAATACATGGACCTAAGGTCAAATGATAATTGTTAATAGACCTAGGATCGAGTGTAACTATATTATAAATCAAATATCACCCTCACGTTCTCTATAATATTTACTCAATGTTAACATTGAATCCAAGACATTGTAAATTAATTGTAAATACACTGCATTCATAAGCCTACAAGTCATGTTCAAATCCCCAACGATGATAAGGCAACTCACATCTCTAAATTTGTGGATAATGATAATATGGTTTATTGTAATATGTAAATAACAAGTTTTGTTGAAATATTATTATAATATGATCATGAAGCAGTACTAGTGAGATATGTTTCAACCATATATAATCAAATAAAAAATGATATTTTAATTTATCACTTAAACTTGAAGTCTTCAAGGATAAATAGTATGTAAAGTGGAATAAGGCTTTGCAACTTGTGTGATTGGAATGAGAACTTTTGATACATATTTAGGTGATGATAAATTTTAAATTATATAATTATTTGTTACATTATAATTTACATTTAAATTTTAATTTGATTTATTTATGCATATTTTGCTCCTTATTTATGAGTTTTTTATTTAAATAATTGTATATTTTATGGGGTGAAGGACAATTTTCACTTACTAATTATTGCAATCAATTATATATGTTAGTCATTTCATTCGTAACATTTTTTTCTTTCATACATGTAATAACAAATTTGGCACAACCTAGTCTTTGATCAAATAGATTTTAATTTACTAAATAGAAATAAAAAACTATTGCTAATTATATCATAAAAGTAAAGATGTAATAGTAATAACATAATTACAACAATGAATGAAAATATTGCTATTTAGATGTTATGCAAATAAACTTAAAACAATACAACTTTTAAGATAAAATGGAGAATGATTGTTTATATTTCAAATGAAAGCAATGCAGACTTTATTCTTAAAACACAAAAATAACAAGATTGTTAATTTAAATATTATGCTAATCAATAGAAAAACATAATCAATATTGAGCAATGCAGACTTTATTCTTAAAATACAAAAATAACAAGATTGTTAATTTAAATATTATGCTAATCAATAGAAAAACACAATCAATATTGAGAAAATTATATTTTGAAGCACTCCTATAACTCTTTCACTAAATAATCAAGTGTGCTAACGAAAACATGACAAAATAAGAGAAGCTACTAAGAGACCATTAAAGCATGCAAGACAACAACGTATGGCCTAATTTATTTATTTTGGGTGATACTTGTGGTTTTCACTGTGTCTCTGGACCTCCCTACAATAGATGATGTAAAAGGAGCTAGTAGAAGCATATTGCTAACACTTATATAAGTCCTTGTTATTCCATGATAAAAAAATGTAAGTGTGATAAGAAAAAATGCAAGAGCAACTTTGACATATAAAGTAGAATGAGAGATGCAACACAGTGATTACTAGATGAATGCTAGATGTGTGAAATTACAACTAGACTCATTTTAAAAATGAAGCACAAACAACAATTCCTTCCCCTAGATCAATAATGGAGAAAAAACCCTTTGGGAACTATTTCTTAGAACTATTGATCAAGATGTCAAAATCCATACTTGTTTCCAAAACTAAATAAAAGAAATCCTCTACTCAAATCTCATATAAAAAGGATGAAAGAGATAAGAATATAGTAGACACCCATAGGTACAATAAATAATCACTATAATATCCAAATAATGTTATGGTACCTAGGCATCGGTATAGGGGGATAGGATATTATATTGTATAAGGGTATTATGGATAGTTGACATGAGCCATACATGACCCAAGGTTGGTTATATTATGATATTATATTAAATTATAATAATGAGTCAGATGAAGGTTTATAATATGGGTATATAAAGAAGAGATGTTGTCATTATAATTATGTAGATCATCATTCATATTGAGTATTCTCTTGTACTCATCTATTCCCATCAAGTGGCTTGTAAGACTTTGATATCTCTAAGTGGCACTCTCAACTTGGGAGATATTATGAGTTATTCCTTCCTTAAGGAGTATTATTGGTGTTTTCCTACCCTAAGGGTATTATCTATCTTTGTCTCATTGTGTGGATTGTTATTATGGATAATTATTTGTGGATGAATAATTTGATATTTTTACATAGTGATGAATGATTTTTGTTAATGAGAATAAATGTTTCATAACAAGTGGTATCAGAGCAACAATTTCGGTAAAGTGTGGATTATGTTTTTTGTGGATTACAAAATTAAGGTAATGTCTTTTAAAAAATATCTTATCTTGTGGGAGCTATATATTTTTATTGGAAATAATATTCAAAATATTCTTACACCATCGTGTATATGATTTTTAGTACTACAAAAATTATTGGTCATATGTTAAATTTTGATCAATATTGAAGGAGTTATGGCTGTTTGAAGTTGGGCTATCGACACTAATTTGGGGTTATGCAAAATAATCAGAAAGAAAAAGAATTATCTCTCAATCTAGTGGTATGATTTAGATGATTCGTATGCTATTTTATTTAGATCTTAAAGATATTTGAAATGAGTGGTCATATAAAGGAATCCAAGAAGTATTGAGGGAGATATGACCCTATGAAGTCAGTCATTTAGAACAAGGGTAGTGTTAGAACAATTTTATCTAAACAATGTATCATTTTTGGGATTCATATCTTTGTGAAAAGTTGTTTGATTTAGGTGATTTATGTTCCATTTTGATTGGAAATTGAAGAGCTTTAAAATGAGTGGTCATATGAAGGAATTAAAGCAATATTGAGGGATATATGACCCTAAGAAGTCAATCACCCAAAACAAGGGCAATCATAATTTTTCAAATCATGTTTAAAAAAAAAAAATTGATATATCTTTCACCTATGGGTAAGCAAATCATCTATTATTGTGTTTGAAGGAGCTTGTTTTCTTTTGGAATTTTAGCTTCAAATTAGTAGGCAGACATATTTTTATGAGACCCTATTTGCATTATATTCTTTGTTGGGGTGTGAATGTATGGATCTATAAAATAATTTTGGAGAGATGATATTGATGTTAGAGACTAATGGAAATATTTTAAATCATTGCATTCTACTAATTCTTGTTGGAACATACACTTACTTGTTTTCTTGGAGGAGAATATCTCTCTTGGTTTTATAGTTTTCATAGGGCCTATAATTGTGAACCGACTTGGAAAAAATAGAGCAAGCATTCTTGAGTCAACCAGACCCATATAAAAATATAGCTAGTTGAAAGGATACACTCAAAGGCTATGTGAAAGAAATAAAAATTCTTTAGAAAGAACAAAAGGAATTAAAAGAAGAGCTAGAAATTTTTTAAGAAGTGGTAGAAGAGAAAAAAAACATCAATATGCAAATAGAAGGAACCACACCTTTGGTGGTAAATAATCTAAAAAGTGGATAAGGGGATTTGTTTGAATCTAAAAAGTATATTTTGTAGGTTCATGGTTACGTTTAGAAGAAAAAATTTATTGTTTCCATAAACCCTAGTAGTAGATATAATCTTATTAATATTGTGTTATCTAAGAGGTTGCATGTTCAAGCAACAAAACTTAACGACATACAAATTGAGAGGGAGAATGTTCAAATTTTTAAATATTTAAAGATCATCATGGATAAATATGTTTTACCTTTAGATTTTCATGCTATTTATATGGATGATGTGGATATTATTTTGGGCTATCCTTGGTTGGATTATTTGAGTACTATTAATATTTATGAAGTTTATGAAGTTATGGTACAAAAAAACAAGATAACATTGTAGGCTATTTCTTAGCTTAATGAGTATCCAAGGAGAAGTAAGAAGTAATTATGGTAGAGGAACAAGTTATGGAACCTATAGAAGAATCAAAATTCAAATCTACAATAGTAGCATAAATAGAGTCCATAGAAGAAGCAACAACAAAATTTAAGGAAGCTTTGTTAGAAGCACATAGAGATGCACCAAGAGAAGGGCAAAAGAAAGAAGATCATGAGAAAAAGTTTAAAATATAGAAATAAAATGCTAAATAATCAAAGGAAATAGAATGATAGGTTAAGGTTGTAGCATATCACCACCCACACCACCCTAAGTGACAACAATTTTGGAGGCTTAGATTAAGGTATAAATACTATTATGGATCTACAAGGAGTCAGAAAGACATCAAGTATGATAGTTTTTGGTATAAAAAGAGTAGTGATTCTATATTTCAAAAGGATGTAGCACCATTAGGGAACAATAGGATTAATCATTCAGATGTCATACTAGAGCAGCAAAAACATGGAAGCAATAGCATAGTTCTGGACATTAAAGTGGCATAATGGTAGCTTGGCATCATTGAAGACCACATTGATCAATATTTCATTTAGATAGATGGATACTCATGATCGGTACAAGTTGTTAGCATTACTTAGAGGATCATATTATTTAGTTTATTCTCATGTTTCAATGATAAAACATTTGTAAGAATGGTGTAATGCTATAGTACCTAAGTATAGGTATAGGGGGATATCATATGATATTATATAAGGATATTATGGATAGTTGGCTTGGGTTAGTATTACCTTATTATGTAAGCCCTATGCTCTACGATTAACCTTGTTATAATTAACCCAACCTATAAATTATAATTAATATGATCCCTTTTGTTATGTTAGAATATGTTAACTTAATTTATGTCATTAAGGTTTTTTTCTTGCTATACATACCTCCACCACTCCAACCATTGTATCAAATTTTAATGATGCTTATCTATTATTTATGGTACCTAATAGTGTCTACTATACTCTCTTCTCAGTCATTATTATATTTTGTATATAATATTTTAGTGGATGGATTGCTTCTATTTGTTTTAGAAAATAGGCATGGATTCTAACATATTGATTTATACTTATTAAAAATGATTCCCAAAGGTTTTTTTCTCCATTGTTGATTTAGGGGAAGGGATTGTTGTTTTTATTTAACTTTTAAAATGAGAACCTTGATGGATGACAAAAATTTAGTGACTTTGCCCATGAATGAGAAACATCAAATGGAATAACTTTAAGGTGAAAAGGTTAATTCTAAATGTGATTCCTCTTCATTCATAGATGGGCAAGAAATAGAGACCAACGAGAAATACCAGGGGTCCCTACATAAGGCACTCAATATTTGATTGATTTTGTGTGAATTATAAATGACACAATGCACAACTAGACAAAGCAAGCATGAATACATTGCTTATCAAAATCAATGTTTTATTTAGATGAAAATTTCCAAAATACAAAAGAGAAAGTGAGAGGTGATCGACCTCAAATAAGAGAGTGATGTTCATGATAAGAATTGGAGATAAAACATTACAACCACTAGCAAAGGATGCATGCCAATATTAGAAATAGAGTACTTATTATAGGACAAGGGTTTATCAACAACAACAATAGCAAAAACATTGTATATAGCACATGATAAAGACCCTCCCCATGAAGATAATAAGGAGGAATATATTTATTAGATGGTTCAAGCTTGATCCTTGTGAATAGTTGTGTGTGTCCCTATTCACAAGCATATGTTCAGTATAGCCCTAATTCCTACTAAAAATATGTTTAATGTATTAATTAGAGGCTCATGCCAAATTTATGTATGATTGGTTGTGTTTTTGGAGGTCTCTCATCCATCAAAAGATAAATATCATGTTCTCCTTTCAAATCGAAAGGTAAAGTAACTAGTCAAGAGAGGAAAAAACCTCAAAACCACCTCTAACATTATTAAAATAATTATTGCACATAAAAGATATGTTCACTTTGTGGAAAAATGGCCACACATTGAAGAAATGTTGACACAATCCTTTCTCAAATTGATCCTCTTCTCAAGCAAAACATTTACAACAAAAGAAGTCATCAACTAACAAGATAAATTCAAATTGGAAAAAGGAAAACTATACATTAACAACATGGTAATGTTTCCAAATATGACCATTTAGGAGAAGAAGAGCATGTATATGCTACTAATGAACAACCAATTCATCCTAATATTGTTTGGTATGTCAATTTTAAAGCAAGCAAACATATGACTAGTTGAAAAAGATTGGTTTTAAACTCTAGACTTTTCCAATTATACAGGACAAGTATCCCTATGTGATGATACGTCCTATGACATAAAAGGCATAGGTGATGTTAATTTATGACTTAAGTCACATAAATACAAGATAACAAAAGCCTTGTATGTTCCAAGACACTAAGAATTTTTTTGAAGTGCATGATTAGTGTTACCCAACACTCCTAAATAATGTGTAAGTGTAGAGTTCACATTGAGGGGGAGGAAATATTAAGTTTTTCCAATGCTCAATGTTCACTTAATAATTAGTTTTTTGAAGATGATATTTTATGAACACAAGTCAATTGGATATATATATTTTTTACGAGTATTAAGGACCATCCAACTACCTTGTTGAAAAAGTGAAATTTTATGGATAGTAGTGAAGGTCTAATATTCAACTTCTAACTGATCCATACTTTTAGTAGATAAATATTGTGTGTGGTAGATGCAATGTTCCAATATGAGAGAAATAAAATAATGATGCAAAAAAAATAGAGTGAACCTTGTAATCAATTATCTACTCTATTACACTTGGCAATTGCAATAATTGGCTATCTATGCAATCTAGTAGGATAAGAAGGCCACCATAAGGACACTCATGTTTGAAGCAAAGAAAGCAAGCAACTAAAAGTTTAAAGATATGTGAATCTATATGGACAAGTGAAGGCCCATGCTAATGAGGCATTAAAATAACTCATTTTATGTAGCAAAGTAACACTTTTTACCTATTTTAAAGTGTTTGTAATAGACGTTTAATGAGGGACTAGGCTATAAATTGCATTAATATTTTACTTAAACTTAGTAATAATAATGTGCATTTCTTAGTTGTTTTAAATAATTTTTATGTGAGTTTAGGGGTATATTCAAAAATACTTGGTACTAGACTAACACCACTAAAAAACTGGTTAAAACCCAACATTAAAGGAAAGGTCTTACAAGACTTATCAAAAGAAGGGCAAGGTAGACCCAAACTACTACATCCATGTAGCTAAGTTAATTTTTTTGAAATATCGATAGTGCAAAGATAATAAGATTGGGATCTAGTGGGAATTTCGATAAAATATTGACAAGACCAAACTTGCAGTATGTTATCTTTTGGAGTCTTAAACTTAAATGAAATGTGATCACAAGTATAAAAATAAGCATACAATATTATAACTATGATAAATGAAACTTAACATGCATGAAAATATGATAGAAAACTTCATACAATGCTCTAGAAATGCTCATATAAGAAAGCTCACGAAAATTACAATGCTCCTCTCATGGAGTTTGCAACTCCTCCATGATATCAAAATGGAGCTACATTGTGCCTACTAGTACTCTCACCTATGCACTCTAAAACTCTTCTCACAATCACTCACAATGAGACCTTTATACAGGAAGATAGATTCCTTATCCCTTACTCAACCTAAGACTCATGTACATGTGAACTACATGCACATTTATATCATTGCACATTATAACACTTGTGCATTTATTACATCATTTTAATAAAGTACTTAACTCTTATTCTAATTCTAATCTAAATATGTACCCATGATGGTACATTAGTGAAGGACCAAATAATGTAATATATTCCAACACATTAGGTCAAATAGATGAAGACAAAGAGTTTAGTGAGAAATATGATCAAGAACACAAGGACATGGGGGCAACTACATGGCTAAAAGTTGCGAGGAGAATAGGCAAAATTATGCCTAAAAAAACTAGAGGAGAAGAGAAAAATTTAAAAGAAGTTATCCAAATAGAAGAATTTCTACTAGGTCCTAAAGAATCTCCAACCACCCATTTTCATTAGGTACCTACCATAGTTGCAAATCCATTGCCATAAGCAGTCTCCTCAACACTAGAATAGTAGAAATAGAGGAATAAAACCCATGGCATAAGTTTGCTATCATTAAAGAGAAGAAATGAGGAAATTTCAAGGAAACGATCTTAAGTTGTTGTGCTCATAGCAACTATTTAGTTCATTACTTCCTCTTCCCTTTTTATTATAGTTGTTAGTCAATAGCATCCAATGCTTTCTATGATTTTAGCCTTGTTGGTCCAAATAAATGTTGCTACAACCATGTTGGTCGCTACTTCCTTGTAGCCTTGATGAAAACCTCTATTCATTTGGGACCTTCACTCCCAACCCTTGAGTTCCTCCCTTCGATAGCTTCCACTCCTACTAGATTGCATGTTGGACATCAACCCCTTCTAGTAGGGGATATTCACCCTTTCCTTTCACCTTGTAACCCTTGTTGACTTACCCATTCTTTTAGTCATTTTTCACAGTACAACTTGTAGGTGTGTAGACCTCCACCACTACACTAAGTATACTTTCACATTTTAAATAGATCCAAGAGAAGGCCACATAGTATACTCAAAGAAAATAAGCAAAGATGGAAGTGAGACCAGCGAAAGGGGGACTCAAAAGCCAATCTAAATTTTTAAATAAAATCCTCTACTTTTCCTACCTAATCTTGATAGTATCCAAAATAGAAGGGAAAATATAGGGGTAATATTACCAAGTGACCATGAAAACCATCAAAATTTGAAAATCCAAGGCCATAAATATGGCAGAGCTAATGGAGCATGCTAACAAGGTTGTTAGTCATGATTACCTAACCCTCAAAAGAAAGTTATCAAAGAGAGAGAAGGAGCTTGAGAAGGTGAAGAATACCCTAAAAAGTTCCTAGCTCGAGGTTAAAGGGTTTTGAAATCAAATAGATAAGCTCATGAGTGTCCATGCATCAACTTCTTGCTTGGAGGAGACAGGTAAAAATCAAAGCTTGATCGACTATCTTAGGAAAGGCATGGAGACCTTGTAGTGGAAGTTAGATGAATTGGTAAATGGAGTTAGTGTTGCATATTGAGATAGCATATCCAAGACCATACCTTTGTTATCCTAGTTTTTTGAGTTTATTAGCATAGTTACCCAACAAAGCACACAAATAGGTCAAGAGATTGAACATTTCTAATGATAATTTTTGAAAGAATAGTTGAGATAGAAAGATACCAAACATGGATTTTTGTCTCAAATAAATAAGAGCTATTGGCTATAGGAGTCCTTGATCAAGAAATAACATTGTAGAAGGTATGTAACATACTCAATAAGTTGTAGGCTGTGCAAGAATGCAAAACCCATATACATGCCTTGGACATGGTAATCACCAGTATAAGGAGTCCCATAGACTATTTTATTTAGAAAAGCCTACCCTCCCCTTGGGAAAGTGATGATAAAATACTTTCAAAGTAGCAATATAATGGTTGATGGAGGTAAATAAGTAGAAGAGATTAGATTTTAAAAAGTGATTAAAAAATCCTCACTATGAAAGATGCAATAAAGACCATAGAGCCCTTGGTAGAGCTCAAGTAGCAAGCATAAAAGACCATGCATAAAGTGATACGCTTCTTGTACAATGATCAGATAAAGCTTTAGAGATGATATCGTTAGTATTAGAGATCAAGGTTGTCTTATGAGGAAGAATAAGTAGAGGTTAGAGAATTGATGAGCAATATTCCTCCTTATTAGCTCCCTTATCCCTCTCATTATTCATTTCCATTGCTCTTTTTGTCCTCCCAACCATCTATTTTTTGCTCTTATTTTTTACTCTATGCCCATGGACAAGGCATGAGTCTTCTAAGATTCCCCATCTTTAGCAAGCCAAATAACCTCTAGGAGCTGTCATAACTCTAGAGAGGCTTCCCTACACTTCACCTCACTCAAAGACTCAACTTAGAAAAAATATGTCAACATAAGGGGAGGCTAGAGGGAACCACCACTTTTGAGAAAAAGGGTTGGTGCTAGCTTTATCATATGAAAATGAGCAAGCAATAATTAGGACCATGCAAACCGTATGATTTCTCATCTTTGGTTAGTATTATTTTTGCACTTGAAGCAAGTGGTTGAAGGTTGTTAAGGTTGTGTGTGCACTTGATCCTTTATTCAATGATCCATTCTTCTCCTCATAACAAGAAGTTAATACAAGGAGAAAGCTCCTTTGATATGTGGGATCCAAACATGTGGTGAACATAGTAGTTGCCTATGGATAGAAATGGTAACACAAGGAAGTAATTAGAAGAGCTCTACCATTAGTTGAAGGGGCCACCAAAATTAATTATAACAGATTGACTTGTTATAATTATGCATGTGCCAACTAAACTAGTCATCCACCACACAAATGTGCCTACTGTATTAACCTACACCAATCAAAAACAAAACCAAGAAGCCTTGCTAGTTGTCTAGTAGGTTTTCCCAATGATGACAAAATTTGCATGGGTCCATTACTAGCCTCTTCCTTTCACTGCAAGAAACCCCTTAGGTCAAGAAAGAGATGTTATTGTAGGTGCATTATTCTAAAAAAGTAGCTAGTGGTCAAAATATTCTGGTTCCTTAATCCTTGAACCGGACAAACTTAATTATAGGGGACCCCTCATGCACTTTCTAGGGGAAATCCCTAGTAGAGGTGGTTGACAATAGTAGCAATAGCTAACCATCTAAAGGCTCAAATGAATTTAAAATTAATGGTCATGGATCATGAGATCTCAAAGGTTTCAAGTATTGAATGTAGAAGGATCTCATGTATGAATCAAACATGATGTTTTGGATCTCCTACACAAATATTGGAGGGAGAAGCCTCTTAGTTTTATTTATAATAGTCATGTAAATTTATTGTAAGGCATGGGTAGTTACCTGTTCATGCCAAATACCTATCCTTTTATGCTCTTCCTTTCATCTCCTCCTTTGTATAATATGGACTTGAGCCTTGAGTCACATTGCTAAAGAGCATTGAACGTCTTTTGTCCTCATTCCTTTGCAATGCATTTTCTTGATATATATGGGAGTTGTGACTAGTTTTGTTGTCCTATTTTTTTTATTTGTTTGAATTCTTAGAGATGAATTGAAACAAAGTTCAATTTCTAGCTATTAATATGTGATAAATATGTTCATTTAAGTTCATTATACACAAGAGAGATTTCAGATCTTAGTGCATCACCTCCATAGCTTGGGTTTTGATTTTTTGTAAGTTTTAGTTCTATTTTTTATTTTCCTCTTTTTCTCAGCACATTATAAGTAAGATAAAAACATATTTAAGATGTGAAAATATCATATTCGATGAGGAGATAATCTAAAAAAAATCCTAGAGGTTTTCCCACATGCAATTTCACCTCTCATAGATCTTCTTGTTGTGTCGCTCAAAGTGAGGTGTGGGTGCTAGGCACATTGGGCTACTATCATGGATGGTCCAAACACTTTGAGATGACAATAGCTACCCATCATGCACTTCCTAGGGAATGGAAATAATAGCTACCCATCTAAAGGCTTGAATAACTTCAACATTAATTGTCTTAGATCCTACGAGCTCAAATTTGGCAACTATTGAATGCAAAAGGATCTCATGCATGAAATAGAGACGTCATTTTGGATCTCCTACACACATATTTGGAGGGAGAAGTCCCTTAGTTTTATCTATGAGTAGACATGTAAGTTTAATTACAAGGTATTGGGATATTATTGCTCATGCCTAATACCTAGACTTATATGTTCTTCCTTTCATCTCCTTATTTTTTTAATAAGTTGGACTTTTGACCTCATGCATTTGTAATGTAATTTATTGGTATATATGGGAGTTCTATCTAATTCTGCCCTATCCTACTTCTATTATATATTTGAATTTTTGGGTGGGAACTGAAACTATGTTAAATTTCTAGTTGTTAGTATGCGATGAATGTGTTCATTTAAGTTGATTATGCATAGGAGGGTTTTTAGATCTTAAAGCATTTCCTCCATAGCTTAGGTTTTGATTTCCCACAAGTTCCCATCCCACAATGACCTCTCATAAGGGGGAGAGTTGAGCTTATCAATAGGGAATTTAACACACAACCACACACATGTCGTGGTTTGAACCTTGGACCTCTGAAGAAGAGCCAAACCACAAACTGCTATGTTGTCCCACTCATAACTAACATATATTATATAGTTATAAATTATATGTCACTCAAGATTACCATGTATGTGGAATATTAGAATAATTAGACACATAAAAATAAAAAATCTATATTTTACTTCTCTTATGCATGTCTAAATAAGTGTAGAATGTAGGAGGTCTATAAAATACATTTTCATGTGTATAATGGTTGTGTAGAGCAATTGTTTAAAATTTGGAAGGATTGTAGTATTTCTTTGGTGTAACCTTATATAGAAAGGATTTAATTATTTTTCCATCCTAGTTAATTTAAAGAGTTTATATATATATATATATATGAATTTCTTCTTAAATTTACCTCTCTAATAATTTGCCATTGCTTCTTGTATGTGTAATATCAAATAACATATTTTTATATTTTTTGTTTTAAAACCCAACAAAGAAAAAATTTGAGATGAATCTAATGGACTAATGCATAATCTCTTAGATGCTACTTTTCTCATCCATCCCCATTGATAAGATAACTAGAGCCTTTTGGTTCTTGCCTTGAGTTTTAAGCATCATGATACATTTACAAAAAGTTTTGACAAATATAGCAAGCAATGTGTTAAAACCCTAAATACAATCAGTTATATATTTAAAGAGATATAATTACCCATTGTTTTTAATGGATTATGTATTAGTAAAATGGGTCACACATATATTACATCGTGACTATGTATCGTGATATCTCAACAAACCAAAAAGAGACATATTAATAGTCATGCATATATTGTCTGGAAAGATTTGAACCTTGAGTCTCCAAATTCAAAATATAAGTTTTTAACCACTTAACATCATGTCATTGGATAAATCATATCCTATTCTATTCTTCTTATATATTTAAAATACTTACATAATTATTGCTTGTTGATTTTTACTTAATTGGTATTATTGAATTGAAGAAAGCTCTGACTTCTTACATCCCCACAATTCCAATTTGAACAATGGTTTATGGCATCTTCGAACCTGTAGATATAGGCTAGTTCCACTGCAATCCTTACTAAATTTAAACTAATCTAATCTATTTACATTAAATTATAATGCAAAAAGTAAATGCAAAAATTAGAATGCATAAAAGTAAATTAAGAAATTTAGGATGCAAGGGATTTAAAAGTAAATAAGGTCAAAACCATATAAAGGAGAGTATGTTATCAATTAATACACGATAAATGTAAATAATAATATTTTTTCTTTTCATACAAATTGAAATGATGAGAGGGGTGACAATATGGGTAAAAGGGTTATGTCACAATCACCACGTATTCTACAATCCAAGAGGGTAGTACCAATGATGAAGAGAAAAAATATAAATTTCCCATAAATCTCATGAAGTACAATAGCATAATTTGGGTCTCACAAAATGCAGATATGAATTCATCAACTCCAAAAGGTGTTTACAATAGAGCAATGTGTTAAAAACCTAAATACAATCAATTATATATTTAAAGAGATATAATTTTCCATTGTTTTTAATGGATTATGTATTATTAAAATGGTCCACACATATATTACATCGTGACTATGTATCGTGATATCTCAACAAACCAAAAAGAGGCATATTAATAATCATGCATATATTGTTTGGCAAGATTTGAACCTTGAGTCTCCAAATTCAAAATATAAGTTTTTAACCGCTTAACATCATGTCATTGGATAAATCATATCCTACTCTATTCTTCTTATATATTTAAAATATACTTACATAATTATTGCTTGTTGATTTTTCCTTATTTTGTATTATTGAATTGAAGAAAGCTCTGACTTCTTACATGCCCACAATTCCAATTTGAACAATGGTTGGATGGAAGGGTTTATGGCCTCTTCCAACCTGTAGATATAGGCTAGTTCCACCACAATCCTTACTAAATTTAAACTAATCTAATATTTTTACATTAAATTACAATGCAAAAAATAAATGCAAAAATTAGAATGCATAAAAGTAAATTAAGAAATTTAGGTTGCAAGGGATTTAAAAGTAAATAAGGTAAAAACCATATAAAGGAGAGTATGTTATCTATTAATACATGATAAATCTTTTTTTTTGGTAATTATTTTAATATATTAACAGTGGGTTTTTATAGAGGATCCCAAAACCTTATGTACAAAATTAGCCAACTTTCTAATGATGCATCATACCTCTTGGCTGTAACAATAAATCTAAATGAAAATAAAACCATCCTAATGCTATAGACTTGAAAACAACAAAAAGGGCTTTTAGGCCTGGAGACCCAAAAACAAAAAGAAATAGGACAAACCCGAGAGAAACCCAAAAAGAGGCCGAAAACAAAAAATACAGACACCATGGACTGCTAATCACGATCCTCCTGTCCTTCCGAATTGGAGCGCTTCGGTTCTACTTCAGGATAGAAATCATGGAGTTGACGAAGTAAGAATGGAAGCAGCCCCAGGTCCAGGAGAGAATTGCCATGACTCTCCTTGTCGCTCTCCGTGTCCGACGGGATGTGCTACGGAAGGACATCCTTCTCAACCTTTCTAGCTTTTCGCAGGCGCTGGGAAGATCTGCCAGGAACGGACGATTTGCCACCAATGCTGCGTCTTGGCCGAGGACGAGCGGAGCGGCTGTAGGGAGAGGGCCTGTCAGCGCTGGGAGGGCTATTTTTGGAGGGGCTGGAGGCAGGAGAGGATGCACAGGGGACTTGGGAATTCAGCGGGTTGACGACCTGAGGAGGAGGGTGTTTGGCCAGAGCATGCCTATAAATAATTGCCATAAGGCCTTGATGGATTGGAGGGGAATTCGCTTTTTGGCTCTTATCAATGGCAAGGCCAAGGGAGTACATGAGGTAATCTGGAAAACTCACTGGTTTGCCATCGCGGAGGTGGTTATAGAAGCTAATGTGAAAGCTTCGAATAGTCTTGTCGGGATCGTCACATGTAATATATTGCATGATAGGAATCATGGCGGATCTATAAGGCTCAGGGAGGGCAGACCGGAGGAGACACGACCTATCCCATCCAAGATTTTTCCCTTTATCAGGGAGTTGCTCCAGCTCCTCAGCCCAATTGTGGTTATCTCTCCTGATGACCCGCCCAAGGGCCGATAAACCGGTGATCTCCGCCAAGAACGTAGTCAAAACGCGGATGTTAATACCTTTCACGACCACATCCCCCTGGGTCCAAGTGTCAACGAAGCTCTGCGTAATCTCCTGGTCAGGGCCTACAAATTTTTCCAGGAAGGGCAGCAACTTCTTTGCTCTCATGAACATGCGCGCCTCATCACTAAGGGAGAGGGTAGATGGCTCAATGAAGGGGCCAGCCATAATTACCCACCTACAGAAAACTCCAATGACAGAGATTAAAGCAAAAAGTCGAATATAAACAACGGGATGGGGGAGGATAAATCTGACCGTGAGCCACCTCCCACAGTCGACCCGGATCCAATGCCGCAAGCCAAGGTCACAAAAGAAAGGTGCCACGCAGATCCCGAACTTGCCTCTCCTTTGTCTAAAAAAGCCACGCGGTCTCGCCACCCTTTTAGTCGTAACATCATCAGTCTTGCATGCACAGGGTGGATTGGGAGGAGCGTGCCAAATCCAAGGCAAGGATATGACAAGATCCAAGCCCAAACATTCTCGTGAACCGCCAATAAACCACACACACGTGGGCATCGTTGGAAAGGGGTACTTTGAAAAGCCAACCGCGAACCAATGCCAGGATCGGACAAACCAGATAATCCGCCTTGGTGGAGAAAAAGGAGTAGAGAGTCTACAGGGTGCCAACTCTGGTGTGTCCTGGATACTTGAAAAACAAAATGCTTTGGGAACAGGGGTGCGCATCACAAGACACTTGCGCCCACACTCGCCCAAGGGAGTAGACAAAAATGCCATGCCACCCCAAAACACGTCGAAAGGGGCCTTCCAAAACCTGTGCAAGGAAAACATCAGGAAGGGATGTCTGCTCTGGCCAACCTTTCCACCTCGGATGGGAAGCGAGACCGCCACACAACCGGGCACGTGGTCGCGAGCCCTTTGTTGGCCATGTGGTCAGCCACGCGATTTCCTTCTCTCAAAATATGATTTGCTTTCCATCTACCGCGATAGGAGAGAAGAGATCTAGCCTCGAGGATGATGTTGTAGACTTTCCAAGATGGATTTTTGGTGCCAAGAAGGTAATTCACGATGTTGAGCGAGTCACCCTCAATGATAAGAGGTCGAGGATCCTCAGAGAGAATCCGAATACCATTCAGAGCGCCTCGGGCTTCGGCATAGTGATTCGTCTGGGAGCCCAAATCTTCACAATAGGCCATCACAATATTCCCATCATGATCACGGACAACCCCTCCGAGCGCCGGCGGGCCCGGGATTCCCCTTAGCCGCTCCATCAAAGTTTAATTTAATCCACCCCATGGGGGGTTTGGTCCACACAACATTCCTTCGACAGGGCCCTTTAACAACCTCCAAAAACGGCCGAGAGATTCATCATTTTGAGAATCGCTTCTTCGCTCGAAAGATGGGGACGGGGACTGGGAACAACAATAGAATTCTCAATGGCGTAAGATAACGCCCTTTGAGCAACGGAAGGGGGCCCTCTAGGAGCTCTGCCAAAGATTTTGGCATTCCTCTCTAACCAAATTTGCCAAATTAAATGGTGGAAGGAGGCCTCGAGGAGGAATCGGAGTTTGGGATTCTTGAAAGGATTAGGCCATTGGTGAAAAGCATCTCTAAGGGAGCGGGGAGAGCACCAAAGGATCTGGAAGGAGGATAGGACAATGCTCAGAACAGAGTGGGAAAATGGGCAATGCAAGAATAAATGATCCCTCGTCTCACAATCTGCTAGACACAAGTAACACCTGTTGGGGAAGGCAAAACCTCTCTTGTGAAGGTTGTCAATAGTTAAGGCTTTATTGTGGAAAGCAATCCATGCAAAGAAGTTGATTTTAGGGACAACTCCTTTCCTCCAAACAGTATTCCACCTATAGTCCAGAGCGAGTCTTGGTGGTGAGAAGCTCATAAGCTGATTTAACAGAGAAATGCCCATCCTCCGTACCACTCCAGATGATCCTGTCATTCCTCCTGGCAGAAGGAATTAAAACCGACTGAAGGATATTATCAAGGAAAGTAACCTCATTATTAAACCCCTCCACAACAGGAAGCTTCCACCGAGGGAAACGGGTGCTCCGGTCTATGAAACCCGCCACCCTGAGTTGGGAGTTAGGGTCGGTCAAGCTTCTCAGCCCAGCGAGGTCCGCCCTCGACCCAAGGGCTTCTTCAATCGCCCACCTGTCCTTCCAAAAGGAAATGCAGTTGCCATCACCCAAAATCCAGCGGGCTCCCGGGACTGATCAAATGTCGGGTTTGGAGCACAGATTTCCAAAAGATCGATGCCACGGAGGATGTTTCAACATCCAAGAAGGGAGTGGGGCCAAGATACTTCATTTTAACCAGCGTAACCCACTCCATCGGGTCGCTAGACATAATCCTCCAAGCGTGCTTCGCGATCAGAGCCAAATTCATAAGTCTTGATCTTCTCAACCCCAGGCCGCCTTGATCTATTCTCGAACACACCTTGTCCCAGGCTACAAGGGGAAGTCTAGATTTCTCTTCGTTACCAGACCAAAGAAAGGTCCTCTGAATCTTCTCAATTTTGGAGTGGACTGCACTCGGAAGCATGAACACCGACATGAAGTAGGTCGGGATCCCCTGAAGACAAGCTTTGGTAAGGGTGGCTTTCCCAGCTTGCGATAGGAGTTTGCCCTTCCAAGTGCCGAGTTTCCTGTGAAGGCGCTCAAGAATCGTGTTCCACATGTCCCCACTGGCCCGCCCGCTATAAGATAGAGGCAACCCCAGATAGGACGTAGGCAGGGAATCAATAGTGCATTCAAGAATTCTAGCAATCCGAATTTGTCTACGCAGAGGAGTGTTAATAAAGTAAATTTTGCTCTTGATGTAATTGACCTTTTGCCCTGCAGCTTGCTCATAACGGGACAGGATCCTCTTGAGCGACTTGGCTTGAGCAACGGATGCCCCAGTGGAGATGAGGGTGTCGTCCACAAATTGCTGATGAGTGACAGGATTAATTCTAGAAGTCGGCAAGATGCCAAAAATCTTGTTCTACCAAAGAGCCTCTTTCATGGACCAACTCAGAACCTCCGCCAGAAGAATGAACAGGATGGGAGAAAGAGGATCGCCCTGTCTGAGGCCTCTGGAGCTTTGGAAATACCCAGCTGGGGACCCGTTGACCAAGACAGAAAAAAAGGGAGTGGATATACAGCTGTAGACAAGGTCAATCCAGAGGGGATGAAAGCCGAACTTGAGGAGGACTGCACACAAAAAATTTTGGTCGACACGGTCGAAGGCTTTGTTCATGTCGAGCTTAAGAAAAAGAGCAGCATTCTTAGAGCGGTAAGCGGAGTGAAGGGTCTCATGGACGGTGATAACACCATCAAGAATGTTTACTGCCTTTAACGGTGCTTCCACGACAAGGATCAATCGGGAGGGGGAGGATTGTTTTGAGTCTATTGGCTATAGACTTGGTGAGGATCTTGTAAAAAATATTGCACAGGCTAATGGACAGATAGTCAGAGAAAATTTTGCAGGGAAGGAGACTTAGGAATGAGGGCAAGAAAGGTGGAATTGAGTTTCGGGTGGATAGATCTGGAAGCTTGGATAACCCGAATAGCATCACACACATCCGGGCCCACGACCTCCCACATGACTTGGAAGAATCGGGGGGGAAACCATCGGGCCCAGGGGCCTTATCTGGTTGCATGGAGAACAATGCTTCCTTAATCTCAGACGAGGAAAAAGGTTCCAAGAGCTTCATGCTTACCTCATGGGGAACTTTAGTCAAAAAATTGGCGAGCATAGATTTTTGGACCTGGAGGTTGCTATCCGGAGGAGTGCCAAGCAAATCTTGAAAGAAATTAACCGCTTCGCTCCTGATTTCCTCAATCTCCCTGGTAATGTGCCCATCCTTACAAGTCACTTCTCTGATCTTGTTGACCCCCCTGTGCCTCATAGTAGACGCGTGAAAAAACCTCGTGTTGGAGTCTCCATTCTTCAACCAAAGGTCACGAGATTTTTGGCGCCAAAACGTTTCCTCCCTAGCGAGAATAGAATGAAAGTCCACCAAAAGGCTCCGCTCTTCCTCCCTGAGACCCTCAGTGTAACCTTCGAGTTCCATCCTTTCCTCCACAACCTTCAGGTTCTCAGCGATGGATTTTTTGGACTCAAAAATGTTGCCGAAAACCTCTTTGTTCCAAATCTTCAGTTTTTCTTTGACCATTTTGAGCTTTAAAGCCACCCTCTTAGGAGCGCTTCCTTCCACCTTCGATTGCCACCATGCTGAAACCAATCCTTTGAAGTCTTTGTGAGAAATCCACATGGATTCGAATCTGAAAGGGGTCATAAAAATAGGCCCATCGTTCGCCTCCAAGAAAATAGGGTTATGGTCAGACCCAATCCTTGGAAGAGCCGAAAGGATAGCCCCACCAAGGATGGGAATGGCTTATGGGGAAATGAAGAATCTATCAAGTTTGACTTGAATCAAACCGCCCCCAATCCTTACGTTACTCCATGTGAAGGAAGCCCCTTTGAGTTCGATGTCAAGCAGGCCATTAGTAGAGACAAAATCTCTGAAATCTTCCAAGCTGCGGCTGGAGTGGTCAGACCCTCCTTTTTTCTCCGAAGGATGAAGGGGACAATTGAAGTCACCCCCTAAAACCCAAGGAAAGTTGCTAAAATTCTCCCTCATCAGAGAGATAGCTTTCCACATTTTTGCTCTCTCTGTGGCAGAATTTGAAGCATAAACGTTGGACAGAATCCAGGGAAAAATTGGTGGTTTTGGACTGGAACAGAACATTGATGATTCTGTTGGAAGTTGATAGCGAGCTGCCCTCAAACCTCGAAGGGTCCCACAGAACCATGAGTCCTCCCATTGTTCCCACTGCAGGGCTGAACAGACAATTTGCCTTGGCCCAAATGGCCTTCGCCACTTTGTCAGAGGAGATAGCATCAAGCTTGGTCTCTTGCAAAATAAGGATAGAAGGGTTAGTCCTCCTACGGAGATCAGCCACTAACCTTCGTTTGGCTGCACCGTTCAGTCCTCTCACATTCCATGAGAGGACTTTCATCTAGACAGTTTGAAGTTTTTCTTGCCTCCCCTTCCTTGTTGAGGGGGAGGTTTTGATGCATGTGCTTCGTTCGACTGTGCGTCACAGTCATCCAGAACCAGCAAACGTTGGGTTCCATTTGCAACGTCATTTGTAGTCTCTTTGTCTCGCCTGTCCTTGTTAGGAGGACGACCCTACTTCCTCTCACTACCAAAATCCACACTTTGCTTTCGGCTCCTCGTGTTTCGGGGGCTAATGTGACCGGACTGTTCACCCCTCCTTCCTAAGAGGTAATCTTCTAGCAACGTCTGCGGTCGACTAAAATCGGGATGACCCGTATCTTGGAGCAAAGAAGCAGCCTGAGTCATAACTTGGGAAGGGGTCCGTTCCATCTCTTCCTGCGATTCACTTTCCAAGTGGGAGTCTGCTCCTTGTTGGTTGTCAGCCTCAAGATGCTCGGGGTCCGATTGGAGAGTGGGATTCTCTTCAAGCTGAGAGAGTCCACCACAGTCTCTAGAGGGGCCTGGGGATCCATGGCCCTTCGTGCCTAGAAGATTTGGTTGCTTTGATTGACCTTCCTTGTGCTCCAGGGGGTTGCCATTTTCACGTTTCTGATTTCCCGATTTTTGAAGAGGACACTGGGACTGGAGGTGCCCTTGGGACCGACACTGGGTGCAGAAAGCTGGTCTATTTTCATAGACAATAGCTTGTTTATGAAGAATGGTACCTCCAGACCGAAGAGTGATGGAAGTTGGGAGTTTTGCCTCCAAATCTGCCAGAACGCAAAAGCGGGCACTGGACGAACCTTGTTCGAGCTCGGGTGGGAGGGTCAATGGTGACCAACTCCCCAATGGAACGCGCAATACCCCTTATGACATTTTCATGCCAGCCAAAGAGGGGAAGATTCGGGAGCCTAACCCATATTGGGGCAATGTTGATGTTCTAGGTATCAGGACTGAAATCCATGTCCCACTTCCTGAGAAATAAACTTCTGCGGCCCAGAAACCATGGCCCGCCAGCCAAAATTTTACAGTAATCCTCCTTATTGTTCAGTCTAATGGCAAAAAAACCCGGGATAGGGCCGCCAGCTCCAAATGCCGAGAAGTCCTCCATTTGCTTGCTGCCCACTTTCGGATAGTTTCCATGTCGGGACGGCCTCCAATGAATTTGCCTATTAGGGTAAATTTCTCAAACTCCATGAAGCTTGAAAGTACTTCCGTCGGGATGTCCAGCTCATCCCCAACCGGAAACAACTCTTTGGTAAAAAACCCGTTTAGGGTTTCTGAGGCCGCTGCCTGGGCATAAGACTTTTGAGCCCCACCACCCCCTTTGTCTGGTGGGTCCTTACCTCGACCAATACCGTTGTCAGCCCGGCCATCTTCAATGGGCCTAGGCGTTTCCGCTCCACCAGAATCTTGGTGCCCTCCGATTGCTCCGCTGCGTCCAAGAACCGAACCACCGCCGCTCCCGATCTCCCCTGTAGACGACTTCCCGCCCATCGACATCCTGCCCCTTTATAATATTTTTTTTCTTTTTCAATACATGATAAATCTAAATAATAATATTTTTTCCATTAATACAAATTGAAATTATGATAGGGGTGACAATATGGGTAAAAGGTTATGTCACAATCACCACATATTCTACAATACAAGAGGGTAGTGCCAATGATGAAGAGAAAAAATATAAATTTCCCATAAATCTCATGAAGTACAATAGCATAGTTTGGGTCTCACAAAATGCAGATCTAAATTCCTCAACTCCAAAAGGTTTTTACAATAGAACAATGTGTTAAAACCCTAAATATAGTCAATTATATATTTAAAGAGATATAATTACCCATTGTTTTTAATGGATTATGTATTATTAAAATGGGTTACACATATTACATCGTGACTATGTATCGTGATATCTCAACAAACCAAAAAGAGGCATATTAATAGTCATGCATATATTGTCTGGCAAGATTTGAACCTTGAGTCTCCAAATTCAAAATATAAGTTTTTAACCACTTAACGTCATGTCATTGGATAAATCACATCCTACTCTATTCTTCTTATATATTTAAAATATACTTACATAATTATTGCTTTTTTATTTTTCCTTATTTGGTATTATTGAATTGAAGAAAGTTCTGACTTCTTACATGCCCACAATTTCAATTTGAACAATGGTTGGATGGAAGGGTTTATGAACTCTTCTAACCTGTAGATATAGGCTAGTTCCACCACAATCCTTACTAAATTTAAACTAATCTAATATATTTACATTAAATTACAATGCAAAAAGTAAATGCAAAAATTAGAATGCATAAAAGTAAATTAAGAAATTTAGGATGCAAGGGATTTAAAATTAAACAAGGTCAAAACCATATAAAGGAGAGTATGTTATCAATTAATACATGATAAATCTAAATAATAATATTTTTTCCATTCATACAAATTGAAATGATGAGAGGGGTGACAATATGGGTAAAAGGGTTATGTCACAATCACCACGTATTCTACAATCCAAGAGGGTTATGCCAATGATGAAGAGAAAAAAATATAAATTTCCTATAAATCTCATGAAGTACAATAGCATAGTTTGGGTCTCTCAAAATGTAGATCTGAATTCCTCAACTCCAAAAGGTGTTTACAATAGAGCCCATGGCTCCTATTTCTAGGAAATATTTACCCCTAAACTACTTGAGGTGAGAAACTATTACTCCTAGTAATGATAATGATTTGGGAAAATTATTAAAAAATGGTGCACCTTCAAATATTAAATACCTCTTAAAGACGTAGAAACATTCAAATTAATTTATGGTGCTACTACATGCCAAAATATCACTTTTAAAAGATTTTATTCAAGATTTGTGCATGTCCTTTTACCCCCTATGATAGTCCACAAGAAATTCATTCTAGAAGGCAAGAAAATTACTCTATTCTACTGGAACTTCATTAGCATTTTATTAGTGCTTTGATATTGCAATCTAATTACTTCATCTCCACTAGTGGATCACTCCTAGAAAAATTAGTCTTCAAGGAGAATATTGATCCTTGTATTTGACCTAGAAAATTTTGAGGGGTTTCAAAAGGAATTAATTGATTGATTTCATTATTTTATAACCTTTCACAATCATGAATTTCATAATATAATGATTTTCTACTACATTATTGGTGACTTTACAAGGTGCCAAGCTCAATTGGAAAGAAATTCCAGACTTTTATCATTATCCTTGGGCATAGAGTTTTCAAAATTAAAATCCTTGCTATAAAATTGTAAAATTGTGGTTCTCTTGGTTTCACCTTATGGAAGTAGCCCAAGTAGATTTTATCAGTATTGAATTCTCTAATACCAATTATCAAGATTGAATGCTCTAATAATAAAAATGTTCTTATATGATAAATATTGTGGAAGCATACAAATTATCTCACAACTATGGAAGCATATACATTCATTCATACACAATATACAATATGTTTCATAATACAAATAATTTTCTCAATTTGGGTATAACTATATCACTCAACTATTCCATTTAATTAATAACCATTGTGGCAAATTTGATTCCATCCAACTCCATACAATATTATTCACTACATCACATAGGCTTTGCCACCATCTCATTCCACTCCATACAATCTAATCCAATTGTGGATGATACATAGGTTGGATGATCCACTTAAGGGATGGATGGAAGGATTCAACTAATATACATATAATTATTCCAACACTATTAATAACTTTTCAAATTATTCTTTTATATTTTTTGAACCTTATTTTTTAATTTTCTATTTTTCAATTATCTTTCTAAATATATATATATATATATATATATATATATATATATATTATATTATTTCCTCCAACTCTTTGCACGTGCTTTCCACATTAATCATTGTTTTTTCCCAACATTCTCCAACTTAATTCTTAATTTTCTTTTCAATTTATTGAATAGAATTTTGTCTTTAACTTGCTACTACTACATTTACACCTTACTACCTCTTTTCTTCTTCAATATAGTTGTGATACCATTACTCAATTAGAAGTGTCCTTATAGTAACCTTCTCATCCTACTAGAAAATAACTACCAAGTGTAATAGAATAGATCAATACTTATGGCATTCACCCTATTGTTCCTACACCAAATATTCATATTTCTTCTCTCATGTGTGGGACCTTGCTTCTACCACACATAAAATTCATCCAATAGTTATCACCACTCATATTTTCTTTTTTGAGGGTACTCTTTAAACTTTGGCTCTTATATCTTGCTAGAGATATGGAGCATCTAGGACCCAAATATAGGACCTCCATGCATTGACGTTGCTTTACCAATAATATTTTTGCTCCTTCTTGAACCAAATTGTTATTTAGATGTAGGATTGATTCTACTCATTACTCCAACATCTTCTCTGAGTACTTAGGGATTTTAACTTCAACACTAGCTTTGATACCAATTTTTAATATTGAATGCTATGGTACCAATTGTTAGGATCAAAATGCTATAATAAATAAATTAATTTTATATGTCAAATATTGCATAATCATACAAATTATCATACAATAATGGAATAAATACATTCATTCATACACATCATACAATATATTTTATAATACAAAATATATACTCAATTTGGGTGTAACTACACTGCTCAATTCAGTCATTGAATTAATAACTATTGTGGCAGGTTTTTTGCCATCCAACTCCATACAAAAAACTTCACTACATCACATAGGATTTATCACCATCTCACTACACTCCATATAATCCAAGTTTTCCATACCATTTGATCCAACTATGGATGATGCATAGGTTGGATGATATACTTGAAGGATAAATTTAACTAGTGGGGGATACTCCAATAAATAGAATTATGATAATGTTGATATTAACCTTTTCAAATTATTATTTCTACTTTTAGAAATTTGGTTTTTACTTTTGCATGCACTTTTTTTTTTTTTTCAATTGTCTTTCTAAATTTATTATTATTATTTTTAAATTTTCTTTAACTCTTTGCATGTGCTTTTCAATATTAAGCATTACTTTTTTCAGCATCTTTTTAATTCTTCATCTCTTGGTAGTTGGATGTTAGCAAGGTCATGTACATATTTTTCCAAGTCCTCATATGGGTTCTTTGACAACTCACCTTGCTTGTCTACCATCTCTTGTAGCTTGGCATTAAATGACTTCAATTTGTTGAATTGTTTTATCACATATCCAAATTTAATTTTATACTTTTTCTCTTAGAAAACTAGGTCAATGAAGTCATAATAAAGGAGCTTATGAGTCAAAAATACCAAGCAATCTAGTAGTGATGAGCCATAGAATTTTATTTACCATTTTATATGCTAGAATTTTAGATAGGCTATCACATCTTTGCAGGTGTGCAGGTCTATTTAAGCATCAAGGATCTTCCTCCTTGACCATGTATTTTGATCTATCCCTAAATATTGGGCTTGTGATATTGAAATTATTGCTAGAAGTTTGAGCACCTCCTAGTACCTCTCCTTCATAACTAATTGCTCTTCATCCTATTTTATGATTTTAGTCACTTGGATTAGGATGTTTTCTACATAGGCAATAAACTTGAAGTACCTCTTGGCACTTATTACCTTGGATTTGATGTTGTCCTAGAGGGACTTAACCCTTTTAACCTTGAATATGTGCCCTCGATCTACCCTTGATCCATATTTTAATGTTGCTATATCCTTTTGGAGCTAAAAAATCATATAATATCTTGCATGTTGAGCCTCTTGGAGCTATTTTACTAGGTCTTCTAATTGGGATTTTTCTTGTTTATTTTGTTTTTACAATTGGTATTTTCCTTGTGTAAGATGATGTGAGATATCCTCTAGTTGTTGCCTCTTTTTCTTAGATTTATCAAGTTGGGAGTTGAGATCTCCAACCTATTTTTTTATTTAGTCCTTTTCAATGACATCTTTCTTTAGGGTCTCATTGTATTACTAGATATTTTCCTTTTTAGCTTTTACTTTAGCCTCTAGATTTATATTATTTTTCTTTGATGTGTCATCCTTTAATAATAATTGGTCAAATTGGATGGTAATACCAATGGATATATGACTTATGATATGAATTTATAGGGCCTATATGGCCTGCTTAGATATAAATCAAATATCCTACCATTGATGTTAACAAGGGATGTGGTAGTTCTAGAAGGGTTATTCTACATTACTTCTATAATGAGAACCTTTTTTACTCTAGATGCTAGTTGTGACTATATTATGATAGAATCTCAAGAGGCTTTATATTTCAATTGTTTACTCTTTTCTAACTCTACTCACATCATCTTAGAGAAAACAAAATACATTTTGGATAAATATCTTCTCAATCACACTAATGATCTAAAACAATCCTATCTAGGCCCTATGGCTTTAGTAGCAATTTGAGCTACTTTTGCAAGTATAATTATAGAAATTGACATGGGCAACATTATTACCTATAGTAAGATTTATTTGGCTTGTAATGTGGAAGGCATGAATGATATGACATAATGGGTAGAGCAATTTGTGTGGATATGGGAATGAATGGTGATATAGATGGAGTCATCCCTAATGTAAGAAAATCCAAAGTTTCAGCTAGTTGGGATAATGGTGTAGTAAACCATGGGTTGTGAGGTGATGACTTTAATGGTGGATGATAGAAATAAAGTGATTGGAATGGTACCAAAAATTAAGGTTATGGTTAGAGGTAAGGTGACTCCAATTGAGGTAGGCAAGATAAATAAGTGGGAGTATAAGTATAAGTGGAGAAGAAAGCAAGAGTAGTGGTAATGAAAAGGGAAGTGGAGGTGAAAGTGATAGTGTCCAGTGGCCACTATATTAATCATTCCCAAATCTAGATGGATTCCTTATTAGGGGATTTCCCCTCCTTAAGCTGAGGTGCTTGTTGTTGTTGTTGTTCTTGTTGTGCTACTACCACCTTCTCAAATATAAACCCATGAAGATCAACCTTAAAGTTTTGTTTCCTCTTACTTGTTGTTTCTTGCATTATCAATATAATAAGAGCTAGTATGATCAAAACAATATATATCATAATTCTAGGTGTAGAGGCAGGAGGTGGGTTTGGGGGAACTTAATTTTTTTTTTAATGTTTTTTCTACTATTCTTACTCTCTTCACACTCCTTGGGTGCCTTCTATCCCAGATGGTAGAGAACTATTCATAAAATAAGTCATCTTATGTTGGCCTCATCATTGTATTGGATTCATATCTCATCCTCTATCAAGTAAGAATTTTACTTATGGAGTAATCCAACTTCTCCAAGGAATCCAAGGTGCAATGGTTTTTCTTTACATTTAGGTCAAAGTCATCTTTGATCTTTGCACTTGCATAGAATATGTACCACTTTGTAGGTTTGTATACCAATGTTGAATTTTATCCTCATATCCCTAGGTGATCCCTATAATAGCTAATTCTAAGTCCTTATTTAAGTTTACCTCCTTTTTCTATTTGATGCCTCTTCTTATGTGCAAATAAGGTATGCAAATCCTTGTATTTTATTTTTTTCCTAAAGTATTTCTTCAAGTCATAGGACCACAAAATCTAAAGTTTCTCTAGCCTTATATCTCTAATTGCGTCCTTTAACACCTTATAGAACCCTCACAACTTAGGTGTAATCTTAAATATTGGCTATTTAAGTGAGTAGAAAGTGGGTTTTTCCATCCCCTAAAGTATATAAACTCCATTGTAAAAGTAATCTAGTATAAACATTGAAAAATTGAAGGGAATGGTATCAAAGCAATTAATTCAAATGAAGGACCTTATCCTTCCTAAGTAGAATTTCCCATTTAGCCATTATTTTTTTTAAGAAAAAACCCCTTGCGAGGCTGCCTTGGTCTGAGAGACCACGACCAGGGGGTTCTACACCGTCAAAGTCACCCGGGAGTCACGCCCGGCCCTGCCCGCACCAACATTATCAATTGGATTTTGGGTACCCAGTTCAACTTTTTTGTAGGGTGGAGATTCTAACCTAGGATCTCCCTTGGAGGATTGCCCTCTCCTCTCCAACTCACCTACATCACTTGGGTCATTTAGCCATTCTTTTGATCTTAGCAATTGATTGGTCTATTTTGATAGCCTTAGATCCTTACCCTTTATGTTTTCTATAATGATGTTATACAATTTGTTAGAGTAGTATGATATTTTTTCCTACTTCTTGATAGGTTATGTCTATGCATTAAACCACTAAAAGTGTATGCCTATATGGTCCTTTCTAATTTATCTAGATATTTGGGAACCAATCCTTCTTTTAATGCAAATTTATCTATACCAAATAGGAGGTGTAAGTGAACTTTTGTTCCTCAAATTCTTTGAGTTGGTTTCTCATTTGGTTGTCTATATATATTATGCACTCAATCATTTGTGAATGTCAAGGATAGTTATCAATTGTATGGAGGATGGAAATATGGTCTTCATACATCCTAGCATCTTATTTCTCCATCAGTATAGCTATAGTCTCAAACAAGACCATATGGACATCAAATTTGAATGAGTATAACTCTAACAAAATGTTGAATTTGACAACCTTGTTTAGATTCTTAAGCTGAGGGATTAAGAATAACACTAGTAATATTGGTCACATCTATAATAAAATTATTTCTAGGTATTTGTATTATAATTTACCCATATTTTTGGATCATCAACAACCTTCATCATGTTAGCTTTTGAGGTAGATTACAATGGGATATGGCAATCACAAGATGTATAAATATAAAAGAAAGTAAATTCATGAGATTTCAAAAATATGCTATAAATAGAAATTACAAAAATGAATACAATATTGCTATGGAGGAAATGAACATTTCATGCAAGATGCTACAGAACCATAATTTGGCCCATCGCTAATGGAGTCACCCACTTCTTCTACTACTACCTATAGACTTGCTTGTCAAACTATTACAATAAGGCCCTCTTATAATGGAAGATATATTCCTTGGCCAACACTCTACCTAGTTGTGCAAGGGACACCTTGCACATTTACAACTTGCACATTGGCACTTGTGCATTTATTACATTGCATGAAGTAACTAGATAAATTCCCCCTAAAGTAATATAATGTCCTAAATATGTACCTAGGAAGGTACATTTACATGATCCAAATGATGTAATAGACTCTAAATATAACACCCCCCTATATTACATTATTTGGGTACTGAAGACTTTTGGTATTCAATATGGATCTTCTTCTTCATCTTAAACTTTGTATTCTTTCTCTAGATTCTTTGTAACATGTTCAAGCAAAAATGTTACATTTGCTGATAGAGCTTTCTTCTCATAAATTTTTGAGTGTTCATCCAGTTCTTCAATTTCTTCTATCCTTTGAACTAGGTGTCCTTTCTAATTTCCCTTTTTGTAATCCAATTGAGGATAATTGGTTGGTCGCTAAAATTGTTGCTAATGAAAATTTATTTGATATTATCTTGATTGAAATTGGTTTCCAATGTTTATCTGATTTTCTTGATTCTGGTTTCTAGGATTGTACCTATAATAATTGGTGCTATGACCTTTCTTTCTGCACATCTAACAATACCATGTTTTTCTTCCTTTTGTTGATGAAGCAATATTTCCCTATGGATTATATTTTGATGTCAATGCAATGTTATTCATCTCATCTTTCATAGTATGTTCCACTTCATATTCCTGAAGGATATTGACTAAATTATCAAAAGAAGTATATTTACTTAAGATTTATAGAGACGTGACCAAATGCTTATAGTTGTCTAGAAGTGCTCTCATGGTTACTTGAGAAAGAAGTTCATGATCATATTTAGGCTCCTTCCCAAGAGTTAACAATTTACCTTTAATATATGCTACCTTAGAAAAATTTCTATGCTTTCCCCATTGCTCATTTTTAAGGAATGTAGTTGAGTTTGTAGATGAAGAATGGTGGCTTTATTCTTCCCTTCAAATATTTTTTCTAATCTTGTTCAAGCTTCAGAAGATATTTTTGTTGAATTGATATAATATTGTATTTCATAAGCGATAGCAAATGTTATGATCATTAGGGCTTTTGAATCATTTTCCTCAAATTTTTGAATCTTAGTATCTCTTGTGATAGGTTTCTTTGTTTTCCCTTGGACAATATCCCAAAATTTTTCATACACTAGGATTGCTTTTACTTTATTCTTCCATGAGAAATAATTTGGCCCTTTGAGTAGTTGAGATTCAACTAGGAAGAATTTGCTAGAAGTCATTGTATTCCCTTTATCAACTCTTTAGATTTTGTGGACTTCCTTATGTCTCCCTAATGATGAGAGTTTACAAACCTAATAAGTTTTAGGTTTTATAGCAAGCTTACATCTATCCAATGAATTTAGAACTTGATAATTTTTTTTAAATTGATTCTAATATTACCAAGCTTTTTAGAATGCCTTATGACTCCTTGTGATATTTTGGATAGGATGTATTATCAATATAGTGCTTTTGTAAATTGTATTTCAATTTTAAGTTGATTCTGTAGAATTTTGTAAATACAAAAAACTTATCTATCTTATTATTACTCCTATTGAACTAAGCACTATTTTCAATTATTTGAAGAGGTTTTTGAAGTTGGTATTTATTTTTCTTTCTTTAAGTGTTTTTGAGATAATGCTATAAAAAATCAACTTTTGAAAACTTTAATAAACCTCTTTAAATATCCCTTTTGGTTGATTTAATGTTTTCTAATTTCCAATTCCTAATTTGATGTATTCCTTATAACTCCCAAGTTTGGAAAAATTAGAAAATAATATTTGAAAGTAATTAATAACAATAATAATATCCCTTATTGCTCCTTGCTAACTTTTGCAAATATTGAAAAATCTAAAGTATGCTTGTTTAATGAATATCTAATATTACAATAGATAACATAAGATCTCTTATAACTCCAAAGACCTAATGTTAAAACAAGCATAAATATTTTACCTCAATCACTCCTTATTGTTGTATGTCGATAGATCTGTAGCTACGTGCTACGTAGCACTTATGGATCATTGAGAGTCCCTCTTTGATCGATGTAAAATTATCCCTCAATTGGCAATTGTTTACTTCTACAATCTGATGGCTTTAGATATCACTTGAAGGGCTTATCCAAATGCAAGTAATGTTGGATTTATGACAACATCGTTAATGTATTCCTTACACCATTGAATGGTGCATAGATATTTCACCTTTGTGCATTAACTCGACTTGACTGGTACTTCCTTTCCTTGGTTGTATTTTGCCTCTTACACTAATGTGTGTTTCTCTCCAATATCAGTGTCTTAAGAAGGATGAGCTTTATGACAAGTGTCACACAAAGAGTTACAAGACAATTTCTTAAAATTCCTTCGATAATGATGAACGTTCCTTCGATAGTGATAAATTTTCCTTCGGTAGTGAATATTTCTTTGATGGTTATAGATGTTCCTTTGGCAATGATGATGTTGGTGGTAACCTCCAATGAATCTTAACTCCCTCCAACTGAATGTAACTCCCTTTAGGTGAGCGCTTGAAAATTAGGATTCATAGAGAGTTTGTGCCAAGTGGCTTGTGCATGCAAGCCTTCTTTCTAATGCTCCAAGCAACCCTAATTTCTCCTTTATCTTTGCACCCTATGTGAGCTTGCTATGTTTCTTGGTATGCAATTTTTATTTTGAATGTTGGCTTGGGAGGATGACATACGGCTAAATTTGGATAGCTTCATGATATTATGGAATGCCTTTGAGCTCTCCTTTTGGTGGATGCTCGCTTTAATGGATGTCTTAGGTATAACTCCTATCTCTGTACTTGTTTGTAGTCAATTTATTTCTTCCTTTGCCATTAGTTTTACCAACCATTACTTTATCTTTTATATGGATAATATATCATTAAATATTTCCCTTCTTTCTATGTAAGCATGAGTGTTAATGCCTTATTTCAATGGCTCCACTATTACAGGTGACGTTCTACTTATAGGGATGAATCTAACGAAAGGAAAATGGTGTTTTTAAACATATCAACTCCTGGAAATGTGAGCTCTATAGTAGCTCTTCTTTTGGCTGCAACTCTGCTATTCGTATGAGTTTTTGATAGCTCCTTCACCTGGCTACAAGTATGTTAGACAAGGACGTGTGAGATCTCTGGCAGCTCTTCCTTGTTAGAGTTAAAGTGCACTATGTCTTCACCAATGTTAGAATTAAAGTGCACTATGCCTTCACCTTGACACTTGTCAGTTTCACTTGACAAGTGTCATGTGTTGAATATAGGCTTATGCCTATATATTGTAACCATTTGTATCAATAAAATCAACCCCTTCAGTTTTAGTCCTAACATTTGGTATCAGAGCAGGCTTTCCCTGCCCTGTGAAACCCTTGAGGGGGGATTTCCCTCATGGAAATCCTCCCTCCCCCTTGTTTTTTTTCCTATTTTTTAAATTTTTTACCGAGGGAGTATGCTCTCCATCATTTGATGGATCAGAAACCAGATGGTAAGAATTTTAAAAATTAGTTTGAAAGGTTATTTATTTAAGTTTTTTTTTAGGGTTTGCAAAACTGTACCCGTAGATCCCTTCTCCTCTATGTCAAAGCAAAATGCTGGTTTTTTTTTTTTTGGAGAGTTACAGTTGTTGTTGAATCACTGCGACAAAGCCTGGCTTTGAGAGGCGAGAATTTATGTTGTCAGAGCTATGAATTGTCTGGTGGCATCTTTGAGTACCTGTAGCTTCCACCTTGCCCCTGATTTTGTTTCTGCGGCCGCGGTTGTTATTATGATGGCTGCCCTGCTATTTAAAATGTGGGCGGTCATGACGGCGGTGACGTGGGCGCTACGGCGGTAGGCAGAGGCGGAATTGCACTCCTCGAACTTACAGGCTATAAAGGTGATGGACGCTTCCTGCACGACCTACAATCGACAAAAATAATGAGACTTTTCGACGACCACCGTCACTGCCAGTTTGAACGACGGTAGAGCGCCGATGGGCGTCTACATGAGGAAGGACCAGGCTTCGAACCCAGGCTCGAACGCCGGTGGGAGCATGATTCGAACCCACGACCCATGCTCAAAATCATCGTCACATGATAGAGAAGAATCCCAAGGACCAGAAGTCCAGCAACCGGCACCAAACAGACTATAGTAGCAAGGACTTGAGCTTTCCCATTCACACAACCAGTATGACAACGACCATGGAGAATCAAAATGGTGCCCAGTTTAGTTTTGCTAGATACGTCTAAAATCGCTCCCTCTGCCCCGTGATGGAGTCACAGTGGTGGACAATGATGTCTGGACCTGTTGCGGACGGTGGATAGACAGAGCCAAAGCGATGAGAATTCGCTTAAAGAGAAGCCTCTTAGATGCACGCAATGGAATAATCAAATCCATATTAATGGCTATGGCTTTGATCATTGCCATGTTAACAAGTGTAAACCATTGCAGTTATGATGATGAGTTACTCCTGAATTGATTTTTCCCCTAGCGACAAGGAGATAGTCGGGCACGATGCAGCGTGAAATGAAATTTTTGTTGTCTGTTGAAATGTTTTCAGAAGCCGTTATTTCAAATTGTGATAAGGCAGAGTGGCCCATTCAGCGCCCAGATGTGTGCTATTTTTTATTTTTTATTTATGAGGAGGTTGCGTCATAGAATGTGCAATCAATGGCGTGATTATGGAGAGACACCGTTACCAAACAATGCATGTTCGATGGAGGATTTTCTGTACGTAGAGTGGAAGTAGACGAAGGATGCGGTTGGGTGTATGTAGAAGTTAATGTGCACTTCAATATAGCCTTACTGCCACAATTTTTTAATACTGCGTGGTCGTGGCGGAGATCACAAAGATTTATCGTGACAAAGAGTTGGTTAACGTATGGAGAAACATTCTGCTCACATCGTGGAGTTTGTTTACATCAATGATAGAGGGAGTAGCTGAATGCAGTCCATGAGACAGTACTTCGTTGAGGCATTTTGTCAAACAATTCGCGTGCCTTCTCTACGCTTCCACATTTTGCATACATGTCTACCAGGGCATTCACAACTACATCATCTGACAGAAATCCGCTTTTAAAGAGTCTTTGATGGATGTATAAACCCTGTTGCGAATCTCCCAGTTTGGCGCATGCTTTGAGGACGCTGGGAAAGGTGAATTGATCTGGTTGGACTGCTGCTGCTGAATTGATTTGTTGCATTTGGTGAAATAGTGTCAATGCCTCTTTGGTAAGCTGAAATTATCATATTCCATGAGAAGACGTCTCGTTCAGTCATGCAGTCGAAAACTTTGCGAGCGTCTGACAAACTTTCGCAGTTGGCATACATGTGGATAAGTCTGTCTTGTAGAAATTTGTGCTTGGAGGGGTCAAATTTATGTCCGATGCGGTTGATGAGTGAGTGAAGGAGCTTGCCCTCTGAAAGGGCATTGTTGGCGATGCAGGTCTGCAGGAGTTGAAGACATGCTGAAGAGAGTACAAAGTTATGTATATTTGTAGTAAGCAAAATGTGTATTGTGTCCTTCAACGGCCCCTCTCGACACAGTTGTGTGAGAGTATTATTCAGATTATGATTTTGGTGCACAATGGATGAGATTGTATGATTAGAAAAACGTGAGTACCAAAAGACCATCGCAACCAAAGATCATTTATTTCTAGCCCTGTTAATATTTGTGATTTCACATTTCGATTGCAAAAGTGAACGTGAGGCGAAGGAGATATCTTTCAAGTATGCCAGCAAAAGGGGTAATTTATTTATTTTTATCTTAAATAAGTAGGATTGTAAGGCCAACATGGAGAATGGAAGGCCCACATGGCCCATGTAATTCCCCTGCGAGGGAAACTGAGACTGTTTTTATGCCGCCAGAGTGTGATGCCGAGAATTTTTTATTCCTGAGGTTTATTTTACTGCCAAGAGAGGCATGCTATTATTTTTTCAGCAAGTTGAAGGCCCCTTTGATGGTGGAATATAGGGGTATTTATAGTCGTTGGAAACGTTTTTTCACGACGGACACAATGGTGGTGTCATATTGTAATTTTGAGGCTGTTTCAATTAAGTTTTTTAGCCTCAAAGTTCTTATACCTTGGAGTGCACTCTCGGTTGTACCCGACACTCCCGAGGTAATTTTATATGTGATCCTTGTACCTAGTGATCTTTTCTATACACTTGGCGAATGCAGCGGTCGGTTACCCATGCATTTCGATGGGATGACATGGTCACCATAAGGACACATACTAGGGACTACAGACATAGACACCCTAGACTCTATTCGAGGTTTTTTCCAGATCTACTTCTGAAGACTACAGACAAAGACACTTCAGAAGATTCTCTTCTTTTCTTCTTCTCTCCTCCTATTTAGATCTATGGCTCATTTTATTGTATTGAGTGCATTTTCGACAGAGACCGACACTCTTATATGGCTCGTTTTTCCTTTGTATTAGGTGCATTTTTGGCAGAGACCGACACCTTCTAGTTAAGTTCACCATAAGGAAGGATTTGATATTTATGGTGGGACTAGTCAGTGACCTACGAGAGGCAACATCCTCTGAGGATGACCTGTAGAGGCAACAGAACCAGAAGTGGCTAACTTTGAGGCACCCATGATGACCCTGAGGCACTTAGACGGATGACCTAGTGGCAACAGATCCGTGGAGGTGGCTGACCCTGAGGCAACAGACCGAGATGTATACACAGTGAATATAGCATTATTCATAGTTGGAGAGCCAAGCGCAAAGAGCACAAGCCTAGACCAAAAAGAGGATGATAGGTTACTTTTAGAGAAGTCAACATTAAGGGGGAATGTTACCTAATGTTGACTTGTTTTGTTTCTTCTTTAGTTAGGATAGTGCACTTTAAGGGGGAATGTTAGAGTTAAAGTGCACTATGCCTTCACAAATGTTAGAATTAAAGTGCACTATGCCTTCACCTTGACACTTGTTAGTTTCACTTGACAAGTGTCATGTGTTGAATATAGGCTTATGCCTATATATTGTAACCATTTGTATCAATAAAATCAACCCCTTCAGTTTCAGTCCTAACATTCCTCTTGGCCATAAATCTACTACTTATGTGAGCTTTTGATAGCTTCTTCCCTTGGCCATAAATTTGTTTAATACAAACGTCCTTCTACCCCCTGTAAATGGTAATCCCTTTGTTCTTCCAAGGAACAAAGGAGGTGCCTTTTGTAATATGTAATTCTTGCACCAAAATGAAGAATTTTTATAATCCTTCTTGATTATTTTGGATGATAGTCAATCTAAGCTAATGAAGTGAGGATTCTTGCACTTTATGCTTGAAAAAGGAAAATCCTTCTTTTCTCCTTGAATATTGAGACTTCCAAGGTGTCGATTTGAGAATTCCTTAAAGGATTTCAATGGTGGCTTTCTACTCCACATTTTTTCTTGTAATGGTGGCTTCTTTTGGCCACTAAAGTGCTATAGATTTTTTTGTTCTTCTTAACAACACAAACACATTTAGATAAGTTAGTTAAAAATTAACTAGAATAGTGCTTAATAGATGCATTATAAATGGTAACAATAAATTCACCTTATTGCTCCACTAATTTATTAAATATGATCTTAACAATTCCACTGCAACCTTTTAAATATAATCTGCAAATTTCACTACAAACATAGTTGTAGGATCCAGTCTTCTTTTTCAAGATATAAGATATGTAGTTGATAGATAGTTGTAATATTATAATCTAATAAACTCCAAATTGATGTGCAAATGAAACTTAAAAAGAATGTTCCTTTTTGCACTTATTTGAATACTTAAATGCAATCTCCCTCTTTGCATTTTTTTTATCTAACATAAGATGCTTTAACAAATCTGCTGAGTAATTTGAGTAATGAATTCACTTGCACCAATAGTTGCTTACCTTTTTGACAACTTTTTTGGATCAATCTTGTTGCTTTCTTCAACTTTTGTAAGCTTTTCCAAGTAGCTCCTCCTTCAACAAAAAGAGATATCAAACTTCCTTTCACAAGCTTGGGATTTGGTGATTTGGTCTTCTTCTTTCTACTATGGATTCAGAGGAATATTTGGGCAATCCTCAAGTATCTTGCCTTTGACAAAATCCTTTTGTATTTGTCTTTTTGTTGAATTTTAACTTCTAGCAGGAACTTTTTCTTCTCAAGACTCTGAATTTCTTGAGGTCTTCTGTATCTTCTTTGGCACTCCTTACCAATTTTTCTTCTCATGATTGGGCTTGTTGTTGGATGACAACAATTATCCCAAGTCTTTCCCTTGTGATAAAGTTTCTCCTTGATGGAAAATTATCCAATGATTTCTTCTAGAAACTCTTTTGATGATCTTGCTTCAGCACAAGGCTCTCCAAGCCTCTTTCCTTGAGACCTCTCGTAGGTCTTCGATTCTACAATTGCTTTGGTCCTCCTTGAGGCCTTCTTATTCAACTTATGGAATTGAGATGTCCTTCTTGGATATCTTGATTCTGTTGCTTCTAGATTTGAACAAGACCCTCCTAGTCCTTCTCGTTCTTCCAAGAATGGAATTTTATTAAATGAGATCTTCACCTTCAAGTTTGCTTTAGGTGCTGGAGCAAATTCTCTTCCTAACATTCTTGTAGGAATTTTCCCAACTCATTGGATCTCCTTTTTCTACAAAAAATTATTAGTACTAAAATCTGAATCTGCTTCTAAATTAGGTACTCTCTTCTAGAGTCTTTTCAGGATCAAGGCTTTTGTGGCATTTTTCATATTAAGGCTTTTGTGGCCTTTTATTTTAGATCAAGGCTACTGTGGCCTTTTTTAGATCAAGACTTGTGTGGCCTTTTATTTTAGATCAAGGCTTATGTGGCATTTTATTTTATATCAAGGCTTTTGTGGCCTTTTCTGCTATGAAGTTGACTTTATCAATGGAGATATTCAATCTCTATACTTCACTATGACTCTTTCTCTTAGAGTCTCTTCTATAGTATTATTCTTTTACAACAACTAATATCTGCACTATGAAGGCACTCTGACCTTCAGGTAATGAAGTTGAAATATCGTAGCTTTTTGTCGTATGAGGTGTCCCAATTATTGGAGAGTTAGTTCTCTATAGTAATAATAACCTTTAGGTAATAGTTACCAAGTTTAAGATATCCTAGATGATCTTCAATAAATTATTTGTCAATCTAGTGGATTGAATATTGTGTCTTGGTCTTCATGAGTTTTACTAGAACTCTATGGAGAGACTCTAGTCAAATGTAATCTTAGTATTTTCTAAAACTGATATTTCTTTCAATCCTCACTTGTGACTCTCCCTAATTTTACCACCTAAACTCTTCTGAGATGTTTTGACAACGACTGGTCCAATGGTGCATTAGGTTGACAAAAAACTCAGACTCAATCATAATGGTGGTATTTGTATTGATCTACTATGACTAGATCTACTATTGCTATGATACAATTTTTAGATTTTGAGGTAGATCATAATGGGATATGGAAATCACAAGATGCAAAAATATAAAATAAAGTAAATTCACGAGATTTCAAAAATATGCTATAAATAGAATTAACGAAAATGAATACAATATTGCTATGGAGGAAATGGACACTTCATGCAAGATACTATAGAACCATAATGTGCTCGATCACTAATGGATTCACCCACTACTACTACTACCTACAACTTGCTTGTCAAACTCTTACAATAAGGTCCTATTATAATGGAAGATATATTCCTTGGCCAACACTCTACCTAGATGTGCAAGGGACACCTTGCACATTTACAACTTGCACATTGACAATTGTACATTTATTACATTGCATGAAGTAACTAGATAAATTCCTAATAAAGTAATCTAATGCCCTAAGTATGTACCTAGGAAGGTACATTTACATGATCCAAATGATGTAATAGACTCCAACTCTAACACATCATCTTTTTATGTTTTCCTTCCTTATGTAAGATGAATTTTTAGTCCACTAGTGTAATGTGGTGCTTATCTTAGTATAGTCATACATATTTACATATGCCTCTACCAATTTTGTGTAATTTCACACTTGTGAACCGAGTTCATGGCTAGTATTAGGGTCCATAATCTACTTATACTCCAAGAATCAGTCTAGGTCAAGCCCAAGTTGATTCTCCAAAGGGCCTCTTTTATATTAGGATCCTAATCCTAACTTAGATTATTATTCATTTTATTCATTTAATTAATGGACCATCGTGTCCTTTCACCATCATGACTAATAGATAGGTTTATATATGCATTCGTAGAAGGTGTCTTTGGGCATCAAAGAACAATTATATTTATAACTCCTTGTGAGAAATTGGAAGGGTAACCTCCATTTTGAAACAACGATCAATAAAAAGTGATTTAATTTCATTCATTTGCATTCCATTTCTATTCTTCTTCACTGATTTCCAATCATTAGGAACTAGGTTCCTAACAACTGGTATCAGAGCAGAGATCCATAAGGCCATTCACACTCATTTTACAATTTTTTTTCCTAGATTCATCACTGTTCATTGTTACCCATTCCACACCCATTTTTCACTTAAAGTACACCACCATACCGTTGCATTCACCAACATTCGACCTCCACATTACACCTCAGGGATCCACCTTATACCTCCCTCACAAGCACGTTCGAATCCACCCAAAAAAGCAGAAGCAACACTCTTGAGAAGATGAAATCGATGCAGGGAGTAACAACAATTTCAAGAGACAATAACAAGGGAGAACGTGCCAAAATTCCATTGCAAATATCTTCAAGAGGGATGTCCTTAACCTCTATTACTTCCAGATCAATGGAGCTTGAATATGTATGTCAAATCATCCAAAAATATTTTTTTAGCGTATACCTGCATTTTTTGGTGACACTGAAGAATTTCAGTAAATAATTAAAGAAAATATTAAAGTTAATATAAATTTTAAATAATTTCCAGTGACCAGAATTATTTTTAGGCATAAGGAAATTTGAATTCGAGCGCGATGTCAAATTTTTCATTAGGGATAAATCCTACATCTTCCATGTTAAAGTTAACTCAAGGTTTATAATGATCGACACTCTTACATTGGAGTGCCTAGCGTGCTAGGCCTACGCGCTCATACATGAAGCATTGAGTGCTAGTTGTGGGTGCATCATGTGTTTGACTTTTTGGGAATAGTGTTTGACTCATTGACCTTAGATACTCCACCTACGATGCTCTACTTAATCCTCTCTTAGTCACTCTACTCTGCCACTTTGATGTTTGCTCTACCTAATTCCCGTCGCTCAACTGCTCTGCTCCGATTTCTGGTCATTGCCCTCGCTAGCCGTGCATGCTAAAATTTTAAAATTTAAAAGAATTTTACTCGCCAAATAGACCATTCAAAAATTCAAATTGATTGACCATTCTGTCAAGGAAAAAGGAGTTATTTCAAAAGAAAATAACAAAATTTTTACACCATATCAAGCAAAATTGATAAATTTTTCAATTTTTGACAAAATATCCCCATATATTTTTTAAAATTTTGTCAAAATTTGATTTAAAATTTTACTAATTTTTCAAGAAGAATTGAAATTAAGAAGGCTAAAACTTGCAAAACTATATCAAAATGGTCGATGACAGGAGATCACAAGACCAGATGAAGGACTTCATGGACATATTAAATAAATGGAAAGACGATCTCAAACAAAAACTCTCGATAAAAGTAGCAGAAATAGATTTAAAAATCATTGCTACTAATCACTCCATGGACATGTTACAACAAAATATGGCAGTCATCCAAGCTGGCCAACCTCTCACACCACCGAAACAACAAGCATTACTCGGAGGGCCACAAACATCAATCCTACCCCAAACCACTAAATTGGACTTTCCAAAATTTGAAGGAGGCGACCCCACAAATTGGATCTATCGAGCGGACCAATATTTCTCCCTCTATCAAATTCCTAAAACCCAAAAGGTTCGCATCGCATCCTTCCACCTAGAAAGTACCGCTATGCAATGGTACCAGTGGTACAAAAAGATAAATGGCACCCCCACATGGACAAAATTTACAAAAAATATAATGGTACGATTTGGCCCAAGCAAATTTGAGGATTTCACAAAAGCCCTCACCAAAATCCATCAAACCACTACAGTACGAGAGTACCAAGCTCAATTCGAGAAATTGGTAAACTTTACATCAAGACTAGATTCATCATTATTTTAAAGTTGCTTTATCAGTGGTTTAAAAGAAGACAATCGACTAGAAGTGCAAATGCTTAATCCTCCCGACATGCTACACACTATTGCATTAGCTCAAATGGTGGAAGAAAAAATTAATAATCAACATCGACTTGGGATTCAACCAATGAGCAAATCTCAACATTCCTCCACCACCCCAAAACTAAATAGAGTTTTACCAATCAAAAGAATTAGCCCTGAAGAGATGAAGGAAATATGAGAAAAGGGCCTTTGTTTCCATTGTGATGAGAAATTTGTTTCCAACCATAAATGCACTACCCCCAAACTCTATATTTTAAATACGCTTGACCAAGGTAATTCAAAAGAAACTATTGAAGTGGAAGAAGTGACAAAAACCCCAGAAAATAACACAAAGAATGCACCTGAAATCTCCTTTAATGCCTTTGTTGGTTTCTCCTCCCCACAAACTATGAAGGTCAAGGGGTACTTTAAGAAACAAGACCTCATTGTGCTTCTAGACTCTAGTAGCACACACAATTTTATCAATCCAAAAGTGGTAAAACAAGCTGATTGCTTCATACATCCTTGTAATAATTTTGAAGTTATGATCGACAATGGAGGATGAATTGCATGCAAAGGAAAATGCCAAAATATTAAACTCACTATGGGTGATTATAATATGAAAACTGATATGTATGCATTGCCACTAGGGGGATGTGATATCATTTTAGGAGTACAATGGTTGAGAACACTAGGCACCATCCAATGGGATTTTGAAGACCTATGGATGAAATTCACTCAAAATGGTCAAACCTATACTATCAAGGGGTTAAATTCAGGCCCTTCCCAAGTAGTAAGTTCCCATAGAATGGAGAAGCTTATTCGAAAAGGAGGTAAAGTTATGATGGCACAATTATTCTCCATTCAACCAACAAATGAGGAACAAGCAATAACACCTAAATTACAACTCCTAGCACACCATGACAAGGTATTTAATGAACCAAAAGGATTACCTCCTCAAAGAAGCCATGATCATACCATTCCACTTCTTGTGCACCAACCTCCTAATATTCGACCTTATCGATATCCATATCTACAAAAGACAAAAATAGAAAAACTAGTACAAGAACTACTAAAAGTAGGAATTATTAGACCTAGCATGAGTCCTTATTCTTCTCCTGTCATATTAGTCTGAAAAAGGATGGGTCATGGCACTTATGTGTTGATTTCTACGCCCTTAATAAACTAACTATCAAAGATAAATTCCCTATCCCCGTCATTGATGACTTATTAGATGAGGAGCAACATATTTCTCCAAATTATATTTACAATTAGGCTACCACCAAATCCGAGTTAAGAAAAGTGATATTCCAAAAACTACCTTTCATACTCATGAAGGACATTATGAATTCATGGTTATGCCATTTGGCCTTACTAACACACCCTCTACATTTCAAATTTTAATGAACAAGGTATTCCAGCCTTTCCTTCGCAAGTCATAGCCCACATTGGGTGAACCACGTTAAATATGTGTCTCTTATGTGTGTGATAATCTATGCATGATTTCATTATTGCAATTGATGATATTGAATAATACGACTTTGGAAATAAAAGTAAAAAGTTTTATCTTATATTGTTCATCCCCCTCTCAGTATAAGTTTGTGTTCTTCAATTGGTATCGGAGCAAGGTTCTTTGATGAAATCCTAATAGCTTGAAGGAAGATCTTAAGAACACACATGGCCACTAAGATGAAAGAAGATGCCCCTATGGTTGAAATCAAAGAGAGAGATCCAAAAAATAGAGAAGAAGCCATGGTTGACATGAAAGAGGAACTTATTACTACTCTTGGAAAATTGAAAAGAGTTAGAGAGGAGAAATCAAGTTTGAAAGCTCAAGTTCAAAAGGATGAGGAAACAAAGACAAAGCTCCTACAAGATCTCACAGACTTAAAAGTGAAGGTTGAAGAGGCAAAGAGAATTGAATAAGTGATGGCTGAATAGTTAAAGGCAAAAAGTCTAGAATGTGAAAAATTGGAATATGAAGTTATCTCTCTAAGAAATGGAGTTGAATCTAAGGATAAGTTACAACAAAATATAAGGTTAGGGAAACAGAAAGAGGAGTCAAACTCAAAAGGAACAAAGATATCAAAGAAAGAAGAGCCCATGACCTATGTTGATGTATTGAAAGGCAAAAACATCAAGGAGGAAGACAACAGAGAATCATCATGGACATAAGTCAATTACAAAAATAACAAAGAAAGAATCATGCAACCATATCATCCAATACAATCTAACAGGTTTCAATATTTCTTCCATGGTTATTATTTTTCATGTAACAAATATGGTCATAAAGTTGTACATTGCATGGTCCATGTGAAAAATAATGTTGGTAGAAATTTCAATTCATTTGCACCTCTCATGGATAACAATATCATCTATTACAAATGTGATAATTTTGGGCACAAAGCTAAATGGTGTAAAACAATGTTTCTTGAAATTCCTAAATCAAGCAAGAAGGAGGAAGGACAAACAACTCAAAAGGAGATACCCTCAAAAGTTTGGAAAAATAAAAAGAAACAAGAAAAAGAAAAATCCATGTTGGTACAAATAACTCTTCATGTGCAAAATAAAGGGAATCAATGGTATATTGATAGTGGTTGTTCCAACCCTATGACAAGTGACAAAAGCAAATTTATTTCTCTCAAAAAATTAAATGGAGGAACAGTAAAATTTTGTGATAATGCTTTTGCTAAAATTGTTGAAAAATGGACTTTGAGTTTGGATAATGGAAGATCAAAGACAAAATATGTTATATGTTGAAGGATTGAAGAAAAACCTACTAAGTGTAATTCAATTATGTGATCAAGGGCACACTATCTCATTTCACCCAAATGGATATCAGATCAGGAAATCCAATATAGAAAAAGCTTATTGCAGATGCTAGTAGAACTACAAACAATATCTACACGTTGAGCGAAATCAAGGGAGAAAATGCTTCTTATCACAAGAGGATGAGATATGGTTATGGCATAGAAGGATGGGACACTTAAACTTTGACAACATAGTGAAAATAAGAAATAAACAAGCAGTCAAATATTTTCCCAAGATAATAAAACCCCCAAGTACAATTTGTGCACAATGTCAGCATGGTAAGCAAACAAGATCAAGTTTCAAATCAAAGGAGTTTTCTTCATCCAAGCCATTGGAACTAGTTCACACCGACCTATGTGGTCCTACTAGGACAAATATTTTACAAGGTGAGAACTATTTCATGTTATTTATTGATGATTTCTCTAGAATGACTTGGGTAACATTCTTAAAGGAAAAATCAAAAGCATTTGAAAATTTCAAGGTATTCAAGGCATTTGTAGAAAATGAAATAGGCAAAAATATCAAGTGTCTAAGATTAGATAGAGGAGGAGAATTTACTTCAAGTGAATTTGTAGAATTTGGTGCATCAAATGGATGTAAAATAAGCATTTCTCAATGGTGACTAAGAGAAAGAGGTCTACATTGAGCAACTAGATGGTTTCATCCTGACAGATAAATCAGACTATGTATGCAAATTAAAGAAGGCTCTATATGGACTAAAGAAAGCCCCTAGGGCATGGTACTCAAGGTTGGATAAGTAACTCCAAGAATAGGGTTTCAGAAAATATATAACTGATAGCAGTCTATACATCAAAAATGAAGGAAATGACTTGTTGATTGCAATGGTCTATGTGGATGATATAATTTTTGGAGGTAGTAATGATAATATGTGTTAGAAATTTACAAAGAGTATGTAAAATGAATTTGATATGTCAATGCTTGGTGACTTGTCTTTCTTTCTTGGTTTGAAAATTTCATAATCAAATAAAGGTATGTTTTTCTCTCAGACCAAGTATGTGAAAGAAATTTTGAAAAAGTTCAGGATGGAGGATTGCAATCCTGTGAGTACTCCCATGGTACATGATGTAAATTAAGTAAAAATGATGAGTCTCCTGAAGCAAATCAAGCATTGTATGGATCCATTATTTGAAGTTTACTATATGTTAAAACTACTAGACCATATGTAATGCAGGCATTCATATTGATGGCAAGATTTCAAGATGCACCTAAAGAAACACATGTATAGGAAGTAAAGAGAATCTTTAAGTATTTAAAAGGAACTATGAGTCTTGAACTGTGGATGCAATAACTTCACATTCACTGCATATACATATGCGGATTGGGTAGGCAGTGTTGATGACAAAAAAAACACAAGTGGAGGAGCATTCTTTCTTAGAGATTATTTAGTCTCTTGGCTAAGTAAGAAACAAGCATCAATATCCTTATCCACTATAGAGGCAGAGTATGTTGCAGAAGGTGCCTACTGTACATAGGTTTTATGGATGAAGTAGACTTTGAGTGATTTCAAATTAGAATATGATCATTCTATCTCCATACTGTGTGATAACACAAGTGCCATTAATATTTAAAAGAATCCAGTAATGCATTCAAGGACCAAGCACATTTAAATAAAATATCATTTTTGAGAGAGCAAGTGATTAATTAGCAAGTCAAATTGGAATACATTGCTACAAAGAAACAAATTGCTGACATCTTCACCAAGCCACTTCCAAAGGAAACTTTTGAGTATCTCAAAGTAAATTTGGGAGTAATTTCACTCCCATATCAAAATTGATCACCTCAAGGAAAGGAGGTGGTGACGGGGCTATGCTAAAATGTCTTATTATTATCCCCAAGAAGCCCTTTTCCATTGATGTCAAAGGCAGAGAGAATTCAGTGAGGGGGAGCAGCTTCTCAGAGGGAGCGGTATTGGAATCCAATTGCAGTAAAAAAAGGTTTTTTTTAAAGGGTTGCCATCAATGACAAAGGATGATATTGTTGGAAATATTGAGTTGTCATTGATGTCAAGGTGTATGATAGTCAAGGCAAAAATATTCCCCATGAGGTTGATGAATAGCAAGTGATGGACAAAATTCAAAATTAAGGGATATCTCCAAACTATTTTTCTAAGAGAAGGATTAATAATATTTAAATGTCAAATTTAAATGTTATGAATAAGGACAAAATTTAAAAGGTTTTATTATAATTGCTTGAAAAATATTTAAAGACCACAAGAGGAGGCAAAGGTTTAAAGACAAAGAATTATTTCCAAGGGCCAAAGGTTTAAAGTTTATAATATTTAAATATTTTATATTTAAAATATTATAATCAAAAGAAGTCTTAAAAAAAGAAGCACCAAAATTTATTAGAAAGTCAAAAATAAAAAAATGAAATATGAGCGCCAACGTCATTGTGAAAGGAGGCAAATGCATATATATAATGCACTAAGCTTTGGTTTGAAAAATGTCAAGGAGCGCAGATTGGAAGAGTGTTCATTGAAGTGAGTGCGAACAACAACGAATAAGGAGAAGAGCCATAACCATTTTGATGTCATATGCCAGGGTAGCCCAAGCAGTGGTTTGACTTATGCCAAGTCATTGTGAGGAGGAAGGTGTGGGGTTCAAAACTCACCGGCACCAGTTTTAAAGCATTTTGCTATTTTGAAGAGCATGATGAAGAAGATAAATCAAAGTGTTGCATCCTTTGTTTCAACTAGGTGGCTAGCCCAGTTGGTCGTTGAGCTAGCACTAAGGCATTGGAGGCATAAAGGTCACAAGGTTGAATTTGGGTGGGTTCAGTTTTGGTGGCAGAGTTTTTGTTTTGAAGCAACAGAAAAAGAAAGGTTTAAAATTGACGACGTGCATTGTGGTTACTACTCGTTGGGGTAGAGCAACTGGTTACCAAGCCTTGACTTGGGTGCTGCATGGGCAAAAGTCATGGTTTTGATTCTCCTACACTCTTAGGGTGTGTTTATTAAGGTATGAGCACAAAAATTTTATTTAAATTTTTGAAAGGATAAAGTGCGCTGCCCTTGTATTGATTGAAATAAGGATACAATTTGCCGCCTTGTGTTGATTAAAATAAAGATAAATATTTTTGTGAAAAGGAGATAGATTTGCTAGCTGGTTATTGATTAAAAGAAGGGCAAAATATTTTGTTTTAAATTTTATTTAAAAGGGAGTCATAAGGTGTAATAAGGATTATTTGATATTGTAATGTTTGCATGAGGAAAATTGACATAAGGTGATTTGGGTATTATTTGAAAGTTGTGATCTTGCATTTTTAGAGGAGAGATAAGGTGTACTTGTGATTATTGTTATTTTTATTTTGACATATCATAGAAAGGGGATAAAAGGGTTTGTGTTATTGATGAAGCTTTATATTGTGAAGAAAATATAAGATATTATTTTCAATCCCTATTGTGCACATCTTTTGAAAGGGTTTATGTGGATTATTTGAAAAGGAGTTTTGCTAACTTGTTTTGAAGTGGCACAAGAAAGGAAAATTATTTTTGTCAAGATAGGTTTTGAAGGCACATATTCATCAAGGTAGATTTAGAGGTATGGTAATCCAATTCCTTTCTTAAGGTGGTTTTTAGTTGAAGAAAATATATTGAGTTGTCATATATTTGGAGGCATAAGGATTGATTGTTTGAGCATTACTTGGATTGAAATTGAGAAAAATCATAGATCAGATTTATGAGCAAACCTATGCATTATTTATGTTTGAAACTAAAAATAAATTGATGAAAATTATAGATAAGTTTCAAACGTGTGCATTGGTTTTAAGTGATATTGGAAATAAAAGTGCAAGAGTTATAGATCGGATTTGTGAAGCCAATTTGTGCATCATCATGATTGATTTTGGTAGATTTATGGATTGTTATATTTGATTTTTGGGTATAAATGGGTATTGTTTGTATGTAATATTTTGGATCAATTGTAAGTAGGTTTGAGCAGGTTTTATGAGAAGATTTGATCAGAGTTGAAAGCAGATTTAAGCAGGTTTTGTGAGCAAATTCGATCGGAGTTAAAAGAAGGTTTGAGTAGGTTTTGTAAGTAGTTTTGAGCAAGTTTTGTGAGAAAATTTGATCAGAGTTGTGAGTAGGTTTGAGCAGGTTTTGGATTAAATTTAAGCAAATTTGATAATAGGTTGGAGTAGAGGGGATTGAGTTCTATTGTGGATAGAGGTCCATAAACCTATTGGCAATGGAATCAGTCTAGTTATAGATTTTCTAAGTCTACAATGCCCTAGAACTGCTACCAAGCATTGAATGTTCACATGAAAAGAATGTCCTATGTGGCAATCTCTAGTAGGACTAGTTTTGAAAATAAAAATGGGGTTTTGAGATAAGGGTTAGGAATATGATGAAAGGAATGAAATGACTGAAAGGAATAGAAAAGGCTAAAAGCTAGAAATACGGGGTGATGTATAGGAAGCATGATAGACATCCTAAATACTTGAACCAACAACAATCAAAACAATAGAATTTTAACAGAAACCAACATTAAACCTTTAGAATTGCATAAACTCCAAGGGTATTCCAGGGATTCATACTTTACTGATAGCTAAATCTAGATAATATAATTAGGCTATATGACAAATAGGCTAATTTAAAATAAATAACATGATAGAATTCATACACAGAGATAGAAGATTCAAAACTTGAGCCAAAAGTCTATATTTCGAAAGCAAATTTCAAAGTACAAAGTTTCTTCTCTAGCAGAGATTGTCCATCCTTAATTATAGAGAAAAGATCAAATTTTATAGGGAATTATACCTCCTTAAACTTTAATGCCCAACCACTTCTGCAGCAGTAACAAATAGACTTGGTTCAGAACTGACTTGTAGCAGTTAATTTGGTCCTGTAGATAACTCAGCATTGAAGGTAGAAGGTTCGATGATCTGCCACGATCAGATGACTCAGCATATTTTGGGGTTGGTTTAATCAATTAATGGTAGATCTATAGCAATCTATGCTAGTTTCGATTATCTTCATGGTGATTGTGGGCAGTTTGCACTACATTTGGGGTCCACTAGGAGTTTCGCTCCATAACTAGAGAAATAGCAGTTAATTCCATGCCTTAGAAAGTTTTTCATATTTGTTTTAGGTGTCGCTCCCTGGGTGGAGCAACAGAGCCTTTTGCTCCACAAGTGGAGTGACTAAAAGATTCACTCCACTAGTGGAGCACTTGCAATTTTGACTACCTTTGACTTTCCTTTTTCACACTTAACCATATTTGCTTCTCTTTAAGTCCTTCTGACCCTTTGCTCCATTGGTGGAGTGATAGGGCCTATCACTCCACTAGTGGAGCGACATGACCTTTAACCATTTTGATCTCTTTTACTTACCTTAATGCGTCATTGCTTGGTTTTCGCTCCACTGATGGAGTGCTTGGGAGATTCGCTCCACTAGTGGAATGCTTGGTGCTTTGACCAAATTTTGACCCACTTTACAGCCTTATTGCCTTTTCATATTTGCACACTTATGGAGTGTCGCTCCACTGGTGGAGTGTCGCTCCACTGGTGGAGTGATAGTGAGTTTCACTCCATTGGTGTAGCGACTGCAACATTGACCATTTTGACCTTTTGCACTTAGCCTTTCAACCTGCTTTTTTCTTGGAGAGTTGCTCCATAGGTGGAGCAAATGGGGGATTCACTCCACTAGTGGAGCGCTTGGTCCTTTGACCCCGTTTTTTAATTCCTTTACACTTAGCTATACTTGTTTTTTTATTATTACATTTTATGGCCTTTCGCTCCACTAGTGGAGCGATTGGGAGGTTAGCTCCACTGGTGGAGCGACTGCAAATTTTAACAAAAAAAACATGTTCTAAAAATGATTAAGTGTTGGAAATCACTACCATATGCACAGTTATGAAAAGAACTTTGCAGAAAAATAGTAAAGAAGATAACATATCCATAACATCGCCCATGCTAAAACATCTACAATTTTACATGAGATACGATTGGAAAAGTATAGAAAAGGTAAAGGAGCCACAAAATGTGAAAGAATACAATATTAAGCTAAAGATACAGCTGGTGAAAACATAAAAAAATAACATATTAACCATTTCTTATGGAAAAGAGAAGTTTTTATAATGGTTGTCTCAAAACTGCACACAACATGAAATTTAAAAAAATATAGCAAAACTAGCAACATCTCTGGTGGCTCATGGGGTATTGAGCCTACCTCAATGTAAGGATCCCAGGCCTTATACTTGGGTTATAGAGTCTTATTCACTCTCAGAATCCTCAAACTACTCTTTGGACTACTCTTCACTGCTACTGGGTTTTCTTTAAGCATGTCTTTCTCTTCATCGTCTTCATCCTCCTCTGATTCTTCTCCTTGCTCTTATGTTTCTTGCACTTTGGAATCTGGCTTACTTTTCATCTCCTTTTCCTTCTCCTTCTCGCGTGGGTGGGAAAGGAACCTTTCCAAGGAGCTCTTAAATGCATGATTGTCTACTGTGGAAGCATCAATCCAGCATTCAAGGGATAAATTTAGTTGCTTTTGGAGCTCCTATATTAGGCAACGATAGGTCTCAATGCACTTAATATCAACAAAATCCAATCTTTGGTCGAACTCTTGCAAGCAAGACTCAATTTGGGTATACTTAGCCATGAACAGAATCACCTGTGCATTCGAACCTGAATCCTCCCAAGCATCAATGTTGGAAGGGCTGTCAAAAATGTTGACCATATGGGCTCTAACTCCTCGATCGATGGAATGGGTCCCTTAGGGTCTATGAACCTGAGGACATCGATTTTAATGAGGGTATTGAAGTACCATAGCAAAACATCCCTTTCTTGCTTGAGGGCATCTGAGAGCTGGTGAATTTTTTTGGCTAATTCAACCTTCACGAAGAAATATCATAGAGTCATATTTGTTATCACCTAGGACCGAGCCAAAGGGCTCATAGGAGTAAGGTGGATGGTCACGTCTTCAACATTTCAAAGTTGCATGGCCAAGTCTAGTAAATTATTAATGTTTGCTTGGGTAGACTCCAAAATAGAGTTACACATAGTAACCACCTCATGAGCCTCCCTAAAAAATGCCCAGACTATCACTCCCTATGCAACTCTTATTGGGAAATCTGCCAAGAACTATAGACACATTTCCTTGAGGTGCTCTTTAGAGAATGTGATAGGCTTCACTATTTTCTCTGCTAACTCATCCAACAATTAATGGTTTTGAATGGTGAGCACTTGAATATCTTGATTGGCCTCGATGCATGACCTCATATGGTGATCGCACAACTTGGAAATTTCCTCATTCTCTCCCTCTAGCAAAAGGATTTTCAGCTTCAGTGGTACAACTTCAGATTCCAATGCCTCGATCTGCCTCTTCATCGTTGCTAAGGCTTCCTCAAGCTTAAGGTTCTTAGACTACTCCTGAAAGAAGTGCTCCTTGTAATATTCACCATGATCATAGATAGAGCCCATGTCAACCTATATGTTGCCCATATTTTGCACCATATCCAGTTTGGTGACATCCTCCACGGTATGGTGGAAAGCATAATAAACAGAAGTCATCTCTACCAAGGGCTTTTGGACAAGCGGTATTTTTTCCATAGTGCTCTATTTTTTAGGGTAAAGGATAGACTTCAACTCATTTTTTGTCAAGGCCTGTGCTTCTCTTTTTTTGTGGTCCCTCAACCAATGCATTGAATTTTGGCATGCCTTGTGGATACTCTCTACAGTAGCAAGCTGGTGAGTCGTTTCTAACTCCAAATCAAGTGACTCCTGAACACCCACTCCAAGGATTGGCATGAAAGGAAGGAGGAGAAGATGTGACTCAAGTTTGACCAATGTGTGGAAAGTAGGAGGGGAAGCAACTGTGCTAACCCTCAAGGGCGCTTTGGTCTGGAATGCTGAAATAGTGGGTATAGATGTTGAAACATCAAGAGCAGCCGATGCCATGGTGGCAGAAGACAAGGAAATGGAGGACGAATTTACCTCTGTAGTAGCCAAAATATTTTCAAAAGGGTCCTCTAAGATAGAAAAGGGGAGGCTAATGGATGAAGAAATTTTAAAGGCATTAGAGTGACCAACGAAAACCACAAATGCTGCTAATAGCGATGTTGAGAGGATCGAGGAAAATGAAAAACTAGAACCGATGAGTGGGACAATGGGGTAGAAAAATAAGCAGACCAAGGGAATAGATACCACAAATATTTTAGTCTTTTTGGACACCGAGAAAATGATATCAACAAAGGGGGAAGAAGAAGGAGGTGAAGATGGGTGCGTACCTTTGAGCTTTGTGATCAATGGAGCTGGGGAAGATGGGCATTGCACTTGTGATTCTTCTTTCTCCTTAGTTTTTGGTGTGTCCATGTCAATGAACTCTACATTCTCAACCATCTATTTTTCTGACTACACAGCCATAGAAATTTCTAGAGAGCTCAATAGAGAGTTTTCAGACGTCGTCTGAGAGATTGCTTCGAAGGGCTTCTGAGCACTGGTGCACGATCTCTTTGTCGCGTGTTGCAAGAGAGGTGCCTCAAATTTCCTTTTCAAGGGAGAGCTCTTATTTTGATGGGACAATGACTTACTTTTTTAGCTGATAATGGGGTACCCAAGAACACCTTGCCCTTGCCTTCTACCTCATGCCTTGGATCTGCTAGGTCATCCACCTCATCGGGGCTACACCCACCTCGAGGTACAATCTTGAAAAACAAGAGAGCTCGATAATTATCTATGTTCTCATCGTATGTATTTGAGAACTTGTCATCGATCACTAGTGGGTAGTCCAAAGATGTCTTGTCATTGTGGACCCTCATGATCCACCACTATTTGATCTTATCATCTGACCAATGCTAAAGTTTGCCCTTCATTGCCACAAAAACACTCTTGGGTAGTTTGTGCTATGAGTTGATAAATGGGTCGTATTCACTCTCCATGGTATAAAAATCATGCCAAGGGGGCAAAGGCACCATCTCATCGATGTGCCACTCCAACTCGAGCCCTTTTGGATTATTCCACTATTTTTCCATGTCGAGACGAGGGCAACAGTGAAAGGACTTCACTCCAAGGTGATCCCGAATGATGTCAAGTGGATCATACCTCCAACATTGAGGAGCTTGATCAATCCATAGTAAAAAAACATCATGGTAAGCACAGTGTTCTAACCACACTGCATTACTTTGATGTCCCCAAACTCGAAAGGGGTAGGGCATATGGTATTCTTTCCCCAACCCTTCCCGTACAACTCGGTGTATTTGTGCTACTGAATGACCTCCAGGGAAAACAAATAGGGCATGGTGTAAAAGGGCAATAAAAAATATTTTTCTATAAACCTGTATAGTCTGATAACTAAGCCTTGGGTGAGCAGAAAATATATCCCATATTCTTGTCCACCACCTTATCTCTTAGCCCCATAGGGACTCACTCACAGTGGTCGTATATCAGCTCCATCGTTGGTCCCAAGAAAACCTGGTTGAAGACATAGTATAGTTCATATCTGGACAAGCTCTGCATCTAGAGGTAAATTGGTAACACTCTACCCTCCTCATCTGTATCATTATTTGTGATGTAGGGGAGCTCGTCGTGCAAGTGCCAAAAGTAGTACCATACCAAGGGGGAGCAAAGCCTGAAGTGGTCATCTCTATGGATTTGCAAATAGGACAATGATCTGTGCAAATATCGCACCAAGAACTCCATCCAATTGAAGAAAATTAGGATAGTGCCCAGATTCATCTTGGACAAAAAATAAATCTCATTCTTAAATATGGACTGCGCCATGGATACTTGCCAGTCGTAGACCACTTCATCGATGGAAAGCCCCATCACCCACACTAGAATGAAATAGATATCGTGATGGGCAAATTATATTAGGTGTTTGGGGAGTTGGGAAAAATATTCATATGATGTCGATCCTTCTAGCTGTCCTCTCATAAACTGGTGCATATCAGGCATTGGCTAATACCTGGTGCCCTACTCATCGCTATTGATTTTTCTAGGAATAAACTTAGGTGAAGGCATATTACCATAGGCAAAACCTATCGAACAACATCAGCCGTGAAGGTGAACAATGTCTCTCCCTTGGAATTTTACCCTATTCTAGTCTGGGCATCATAGAAACGCGACACCGCCTGCACAAATTATGAGTAGTGGCGTATAGGCATACACATGAAAAGAACGAGTGCGAATGATAAACAACAACCAGTGGGTTCCTAGTCGGGTCTTCTCTATGTGCCTTCTCAATGTCTTGGTGCAACTGCTCCATATATTTGAGCATCATCATGCAATATCTAAATCAAAAGAGACTATCTTTGGGAGGCATTAATTTCACCAGTTTCTTATGACGCTTTTGCAGCTTCTTCGAGCCACTCTCTCCTGTAGGCACTGCTTTCTCCTTGGGCACCTTCTATTTAGGTGCCTTCTACTTAGGCTCATTATCCCTTTTGCCCATGGTTGTTGTATAAACTGATACAACTCGAAATTGAACAGATAAATATTTGGGAAGAATATTGGGCACTAGGGCAGTAGTAAAACAAAATTACAACAGAGTGGTGGAAACTATCCTGATAACCTCTTCACCTCATAGCTCTAGTTTCAAATCTACCACCCTAATTATGCATGTAAGAAGTTAATGCAGGTGAATATTGTGGGCATAATCATGCACTCTTGATTAGCTCACGTGCGGGTAGCAAGTCTTGGAAATGATGAAAAATGGTGGTGCCGAACAAAATTCCTTGGGGCGCGTGCACTTCTTGGGAGGAGTGGTCACTCAAACTTACTAGGGGGCGTGCTTTAGATGATTTGAAGTGAAAATCTCTTTGATTGGATAGACATCAAGGGGTCCCACTTTATAGCGTAGTGCTAGGGTTCGAAAATACCCTTTTATTCTATCCTTGCTTGAAACTTGGTGGGCTTTTTTGATTGGAAAACTTTAAAAAAAGCAACTCTTTTAATAAAGGAGGGATACTTTCTCTCCACTAGTGGAGCGAAAGTAAATGTATTTACTTATGATTTTCCTTGGCACGTAGCAAGAGGGGGGGCATTCGCTCCATTAGTGGAGCGAATGGAACTTTCACTCCACTGGTGGAGCAAAAGGGGCTATCGCTCCATGCTTTCGCTCCGCTAGTGGAGCGAAATTCGCTTATTCACTTAATTTTTTTTAGAAGGTGAGGAAGCTGTCACTCCAGAAGTGGAGCGACAAAGAGCCTCCTCTACTTAATTTTTTAAGCTTTGCTCCAAAGCTGGAGTGACAAAAAAATATACATATGCATTATTGAAACATATATACTCGAGAAATACCTAGAAAATCAATGATATTCCTCTAAACTCAGTGGATGATAAGCTTTCAGGAGAAAGTTGTTCACCAAAATTAGGATATTGAAACACTCCATGTATTTTAGGATGAAAGATTTTATCTAATTAATACTAGAGACTCGAAATGGGCCTTCATAAAAGGCGTCAAACTTCTCGTGGTTCCCCGACTTGGACTTGTTTTCATTCCACTTCAAGATCAGGTCCCCGACACTAAAAGTTTTGTTGAAAGTCTTTTTTTCGAACCAACTCTTGGTGGATTTGGCATGCTTCATGAAAGCTTCATAAGCTCTCTCTCTTTCCTCCTCCAACTGTAGCAACTAGGCTAACCTCGCATCCATCGGGTCAAATTCACCTCCTTCGATGTTGAGCCACTGGAGTAACTGCAATGCGGGCAGTTCAATGTGCATAGGTAAGACTACATATTTCTTGTACACCAGTGAATAGGGCGATGTCTTGATCGAGCGCTTAATAGAAATGTGGTCGGCCCATAGCAACTGGTCCAAGAGTAGATTCTAGCTTTGCTTATTTTTTTGTAGTGACCTCTTCAAGATCGCTAGCAGGTTCTTGTTTGTTGACTTTGCCAATCCATTGCCCTGCGAGTAACAATTAGACAAGGTCTTCAAGTAAATTCTATACCTGACTATGAATTCGTAGATCCTCACACCTATGAAAGGAGAACCATTATTAGACATGATGGCTTTAGGCATGTCGAAGCGAGTGATCAACCCTTCGAGGAAAGATATAACCACATCTTGGTTAGCCTATTTGGTCAGAATCGCTTCCAACCACCTAGTGAAGTAGTCCATGGCGGTAAAAATATATTTATGTTAGGCGAAGGAGTTGGATTGATGATCTTGATGACGTCGAGACCTCATTGTTGGAACGGAGCTTCTACCTGGATGGAGTGGAGAGGAAGTGGTACGTTCTGAATTCTGCCTGAGTAGTGTTGGCAACTATCACAGTGTTGGTTGGCCTTGCAAGCATCAGTGAAAAGGAAGGGCTAGTAATAGCCTGCTTTAATGATATTTAGAGCCATTGAATTGCCTCCAAAATGACCTCCAAAATTTTTGGAGTCAAACTCCTCCATGATTTTTGTCTTCTTCGACTCTCTGATACATCTCAAGATAACTCCATCGATGTTATGATAAAATAGGTCATTAGACATCGAAACATACCTGCTAGCTTGCAAGTGAAATCTCCTTCTTTGCGAAGCATTAAAATGAGAAGGATATCTGCCAGTGTTGAAATATCTGACAAGGTAATCTGTCCAATCTAGACTATCAATCGATAGGTTGGTAAGGTTGCTTTCGGGCACAGGATCGTTTGAGTCAAAGTTAGCAGCTTTAGCTGTGGCATTTTTAGCCATCTCTTGACAGAGTGCTCTGCCTCGAACTAACTTGGTAGGGCATACTTTGATGTCGAATTCCTAGATCTTAGTGATCCATCCAAATCTCCTATTTCCAAGTTCCCCTTGGATGATGAAATTTTGAACTTTAGGGTGTATCACATACACTATTGTCTTACCCTGAGAGACAAAATGTCAAAAATTTTGGAGTGACTTCATTATCGCATGCACTTGTCGTTTGATAAAATTTAACTTATTCGTACGACTAGATGATTTGGCTGAGGAACGCTATCAGGCGCTCATCTCCATATTCCCCCTTCTATGTCAGAATAGTTGTGTAACTTTTTGGCTCTCCGATTACATATAAGATAAAATATTTTGAATAGTCGATATTGATGAGGACTAGAGCTTGAGTGATCCACTCCTTGATTTCTTCGAAAGCCTGCCTCCTTTCATCGATCCACTTGAATTTAGCATCCTTCTTCAGGACCTCGGTCATTGGCTTCACTACTTGGGTAAAGTCGATGATGAAATTCCTAATGAAGTTTATTTTCTCGAAAAAGGATTGTAGGGCTTTTTTATTTGCTGGCAGTGGAAGGTGGAGAAGCTCTTCAGCTCGAGTGGGATCAATGATTAATCCCTTTTTAGAGATACTATGTCCGAGCATCTTCCCTTCCTTCACTACAAAGATTGATTTCTTGGGGTTGATAGAGACCCCAAACTCTTGGTATTTTTTAAAAACTTGCTGCAAATGTAGGTCATGTTCTTCCATATTATGGGAGAAGACTATCATGTCATCCAAGTAGATCATGATGACATGATTTAACAGTTCACCAAAGGCAAGGTCCATCACCCTTTGAAAATTTGCTCTGATATTTGATAGGCTGAAGGGCATATGTTTGTAGGCAAAGGTTCCCCACTTGGTGGTGAATAAAGTCTTGTGCTGATCCTCATATTTGACCCATATCTTATTATACCTAGAGAATACGTCGATCAAGGAGACCCAAATCTATGCTCCTACCACTATGTGAAGGATTTGGTCGATCTAAGGTAGCGGGTAGTGGTCCTTGAGAAACACTTGGTTGATATTTAGGAAATCGATACATAAGAAAATTTCATCGTTCTTCTTTTGTATTGGAACAAGGTTGGCCATCCAGGAGGAATGCTTGATCGGATAAATGATCCTTGCTTCAAGCATTTTTAGAAGCTTTTCCCATATTAGCATTTTGATCTTCAGGTTTAAGGGTCATTGCTTCTACCTAAAGGGTTTGATCCCTTCTTCCATCTTTAAGGTATGCTGGATGATATTCTTGTCGTATCCCCTTAAATCTTGGTAACACCAAGCGATGATGTTGAAATACTCCTTGCATAGGGTGCGAATCTACTGAAGCTCTTCGGTTGTGCAGTCGACCCTTACCTTGATAACTTTTCTTGGCTCTAAATCTAGGTCCATGAACTCTTTCTGGTCCACTTTGATCTTGTGGTCAATAGACTTATCGTTCTAATTGAAGAGACTCTCCAGCGTTATCAAACACTTTAGGATGTGGTTATTTTTTAGCTGAATCAATCCCTCATGGTCTTCTTCATTTAGAGTCTGCTCTTCAATGGAGGATGCTTCATTAACCAAAAAATTGATAAGATGCTCATAATTTTCAAACACCTACCAATGGAGCTTTTTATCAGGTATAGAAGACCTATAAATCACCCTCACTATCTTAGACTTATGCATCATATCATTTGCTGGTGAAAACCAGGTGTCGATGGAAGCTAAGATGTTTGCAACATTGTTTCACTCTCATGAAATTGACTTGATATTCAATGTGGTGAAGGAATCGAAAAAATCCCACATCTTGTTGTGGTACACCTTCAAATAGTGCTACTTGGAGATGCACTTACTGGTAACCTGGTTGTAGATTAATTCAGAATCCTCGAATATCTACGATTGCTTAATGTTGAGCTTTTCAGCTTTCTTGAGTCCAAGGCACAAAGCCTCATACTCTATTGCATTATTCGTAAAGCTCCACCTGAGCCTATACAAATAAGTTTTCTATTTTCTTGATGGGGAGATGAAAGTGATGCCAGCTCCTGCATCATTCTTACATCGGGTGTCATCAAAGTACAACTTCCATAGCTGATCAGATATTAGGGGTTCTTCTACGGACGCTTTCATTTTGGCATTTTTAGGATTGGTGAATGAGTAGCACCTCAAATCAGTCCTAATAATAGCATTGAAATATATCATGGAGAATTCATCCTCAAGTCGGAGCTTACTATGAGTTTCCTCAATCAGGTCTACTTGTATTTCTTCTGCCATCAGGATGACAAGTACTGAGCACTTCTCATCATCTTCAATTTTCTCAACATGAAAATCGGTAGGCTTATCATTGAAGAGTTTAAATTTGTGCCCTTTCAAAGGGATCTCCAAGTGTGAATATTCGAGTGAGAGATAGCCTCCCAACTTAGCTGTAAATTTTGTGAGAGGCACATACTAAAGTATGGCTCTAAGTCGACCACCACAATCTCTTGGATGACTATGAACTATGACATTTTATGGAGTTGGATTGAATCATATTTAATAACTCTTATTGTCTTCACTGGAGTCCCATCTAACTGTAGCACTCTAAGGCTGCTCTAGGTATACTCCATGACCATGATTTCGCACACTACTTTGGACATGATGTTTGTCGCACGCTTGAGTTGATCATGTAGTTATTCACGATACATCCTTCCATTTGAAGGAAAAGGTAGAATGACAAAAACTAATTCTTACCTATGATCAAATTTGTTATCGGTGATGCAAACATCGTTTGTGGTGGCTTACTCTCCTTATTTTGAGCAGACTTGAGATATTCTTACAAAAGGTCAACTTGACCAAAAGTTGGAGAGCATCGTAAAGGCTTACCTTGGCCAGGGCTTTTTTCTTTCTTCAACTATGATTTATGTTGAAGTGCTTGGTTCTCCTACTCCCTTTGAATACTCATACATTTTTTGGTACTATTGTGGGGCATCTACCCATTGGCGCTTGGTTAACGAGGGGTATAAGAGCTTCTCCTTGGCCTGGTCTCGCGTCTCGACTTACGATTGAGAAGTTGAAGCTTTGGGTTGGAGAACCCTTTCTCTAGCATGAGGCGACAGGTAGTCCTTCAACAAGTTGAACTACTCTGAGGTTGTTGTTGGTTTGGAAGCTTTTACTGATGACTAGGCCTTTTGATTGCATGGATTGGATGCAGCAGGCACCTTCAAAGGATCTATCTGGGCTAGATCTACCTCGATGGGCTTCTTCCCAACCTTGGTGATGATAGAGACTTTCTCGATGGTAGGCATCATAAAATTATGACCAACTTCCCTGATCATAGTGACTTGCTCGTAAGCACCATCGAACAATTTTTGAACATAATTAAGGTGCACCATGCAGGTTTCTTCACTGTGTGGATCATTGCATGTGGTACACCAATACATTTTATCCGAGGTTCTAGCCTCTTTACTGCTCATCACAGCTAAATTTCTTTTGGGAGTCCTATGAGCACTGGAAGATGCTTGCTCTTTAGTAATCGAGGGAAGATAGAATCTCCTTTACTGGAAGCTTTGGTGATCTTGTCTCTTTGTCATGACGCTCATATTATTTGCCATTATTTTCATATATTCTTGTATTTCTTGTAACTCTTTTTCCTGGAGTGCAATTATGGTTGTCTGATTAGCGACAACCTGATTCACAGGTAATGGCAATGGAGCTAATGACGTAGGTAACACTTGATATTAGATCGGGTTTGGAAGTTGAGGAACGATGGGAATTTGATACTACGATGTAGATGTCACCTGATACTGAGGGGTTGGATTCCATGGTTGGTCGAGATACATTTGGGATTGTAATGACCCCTTCTCTATGGTAGATGAAGCAAAGACATGTTAGCCTAGTCACAGGGGTCCCTTAGGCTAAACAATTTGGTTAGGGACTCAGTTCGACAAGAATCCCATCATTCATAAGGTTCAATTCTTCCATTTGCAAGTGTTGACCAAAGGGAAGGTCGCTAGGCTTGAAAAGTGTTTATGTTTTAATGTTGAGTTATAATATGATATTATAACTTAAAAATATAAAGTAACTCAACTTTAAGTTATAACTTAAAGTCATTCGCCTAGGACAAGGGGGTCCACTTTAATATCATAAAGTGATGTTAATGAATAATTAAAAGAATTATATGTGCAACCTCAAAGTGGGTGCCTAAAACAAAAAGACAACTTTATTCTATTTAATGGTAATTTGGAGCTCATTTGGAGTAAGAGAATTTGGAATTTTTATTGAGCTTTTCACAAGAATTTTTGACAGAAGATCAAAGGATTTTTTGGGAGTGATTTCTCAATAGGATTGGACCAGTTTTAGGTGTGAGAAATCATCTCTAGCTAAAGGATTGAATTTCTCAATTGTAGAGGAATTATCAGATCATAACATTGGTAGAACATGTTTTGCCTATGACTGAAATCAACTAGATTGAAGATCAGAGCATATGGGTTTCATTATTTCAATGATAATTTAAATGGGTCTCAATCCATTTTGAAGTTTCTAAAGTTTGGGGGAAAAAAATAGGCCAGTCGTACTATTTTTTGTTCATATTCTATGGATTTGGTGAGGGTTTCATTGTGGGTATTTACAATTAAATCTACCTTTTCCAAGCGCCCCTTTTTGAGCATTCCTACATTGATTTTGAATAAATATTCAATTTCTAAGGGTTGTTGTACAGATTTGCATGCCGTACAGTTCATAGGGTTAGCAGATTTAATTAGCAGTAGTCTTTTAAAAGTAGTTTTGGTTGGGTTCAAACTTGCATGTGGAGCAACCAACCTTAGTTTAAAATCTACACTCATTGAAGGGCCATTGGGAGGAATGAAGAAGGAAAATCGTAGCAAATTAGACATTTACAGAATTGCTTTTTGTATCAGATTTACTATTGTTCATAATCAAGTTAGGAAAATATGCAAATTTGTATCTATTTTTAGTTATCATAAATTGAAATAAAATTTATTCTTGTTTCCAACTATTGCTTGTTATCAATTTACAATTACTTTCAAATCAACACATAAAATCACAAAAAAATAGACCACAAACAATACGTGCAAAATAACAGAGAGGTGTAGTAGAGGGATGGGGTGTTCATTATAGTGGTATCAGAGCCACTTATTCCTGCCATCTTGTGAGAAAAAACATGTCATGAATGAAAGGGAAAAACGTGCTTTGGAAATAAAGAAGAAAAAAAAAGAGCAATATTATTTAGATTGATAGCATAGGCAAAATTAGTGGCCTAAACCACCTCTAGGATAAGAAATTATTGAAGTATTGGGTTATCCACAAGTACATCTTCATCAGTGGCTATAGGTGATAGAACTAATTAGGATGAAATATAAAGGAAGATGGTAGAGGATATTAGACAGACGCAACATAACATGCAACACAGTTTGGAACAATTAGTCGGATTGATGACATAGCAGGTGCATGGGATTAATATTTTGGTTAATGCATAAGGCCCATAAAATGAACAAAATAATATAGGACAAGGATCGAGTAATGAGAAGTCAGTATCTAACAGAGGAGGTACGACTACCAGGATAGAGAGGGCTACTGGGATAAAGAGGGGTAGCAGCTCTAGACCATTCATGCTTAAATTCCTACCATGTTTAGAGCCAATTGTTCCTAAACCAGTTAAGGAAGAGCTAGAACCTACAGTGGTATATTAGTATAGGCAGTATAGGTAGGAGTGGGATGAGCTTGGTCTTAAATTTCATGACCTTATGTCATTCTAGGATTATGTGGACACTTGTAATAGGTAAAATCCTAGGAATAGGGGAAGGCCTACTCATCATGGCCAACAGGGTCAAGGAGAGCATGCACATCAGATACCACAAGATCACTAGGAGATATAGAAAAATATTGGCAAAATACACATTCCTTTCTTTGATGTGTCTGGCAAGATGACAACCAAGGCTTGGGTCTAGAATATGGACACATATCTACAGCTGAACCAGATGACTAAATATGATGTCATAAAAGTTTATACCTTACATTTGGAGGGTGTTGCCCATTATTGGTGGCACCACGACATGCACACCTTGGGACATGATAGGGTGGATACATACACGAAGTTTACAGAGAGACTCCAACATAGATTTAATAAGAAATAACAAGATTTGGAATTCAAAGAGTTGACTCATTTGAAACAATGGGGCTTAGTTGACTCTTACATTTTTGAATTCCAAAGGTTATCTGTCATGGCTACAAATATGTCCAAAAGACGGTTGGTGGTTTTGTTTATGAATGGTCTAATGGAACCTTTGAGAGGTTGGGTCAAAGATGTTAACCCAACTACCCTGCATGATGCCATTAGGCAAGCTCGAGACATGGAAGTCACCTCCGCTAAGTCAAAGAGTCAATACAAAGGAAAAGACTTCAATCAATTCAAAGGAAAGGATATCAAAAAGGAGAAAAATAAAAAACTTTTCAAAAAAGACAATGATCAACAAATGGGGACATTCAAAAAATTGGACCCCAACACCCTTCAGGAGCTCTAGGAAAAAAGGACTATGTTGCACTTGCCAAAAACCTTGGACACCTGCACATAAATGTAAATTTAAGGAAAAATTGCAGTTGATTGAGTATTATACAGATGATAAAATTAGTTATGAAATTTTTGATCAACAATTAGAAAGTGGGGACATCGATGGTGAACAAGTTGTAGGAGAACCATAAGAGAGGCAAAATCAAGAGGAAAAAAGTAGTAATACTCTAGCCCACCTTCACAGTGTACATGGAGCTCAGTATTTGAGGATACAAGGTGTTTTATAGGGCAGCGTGTGGTCACATTAATAGAAATGGGAGCCACACACAATTTTATCGATGAGGGACTGGTAGCACGCAAAAAATTGGAGACAGTGGAAGTAGATGAATTCAAAGTCCTAATTGCAGATGGTTTCTCCATTTCTTGCACCAGAAAGGTGCCACATATGAAATTTACTTTGAGAAATTATGAGGCATGTGCAAATTTCTTTATGGTCAGCACAAAGAACTTGGATGCAGTATTGGGTATTCAGTGGCTAAAAACTCTAGGTGAGATAACTTTCAACTTCTAAAAAATGGAGTTGAAATTTTAGGCAAATAGACAATGAGTTGTGTTGAGAGGAATGTCATCAGGTGAAGCTCATGTTGTCTCATTTAAAAGGATAGAGAAACTTATGATACATGACCAGGTTGAGTGGGCAGTCCACTATGTTATTCTACCTGCACCCACCGAGGAAAAAGAAAGAAGTTATCATCCAAACATTTAGACTTTGCTCACCAAACATAGCAAAGTCTTTAGTAACATACCACCAAGAGTACCACTGGATAAAGGGACTGAACATATCATAGAACTAGAGGGGGGTACTACCCCTATCATGATTTCTTCCTATCGTCATTTGAAGTGATATAAGGATGAGATAGATAAGGCCATCCAAGAATTGATTGATATGGGACATATCAGACCAAGCAAGAGTCCATTTGCTTCATCTATGGTATTAATTAAGAAAAAGGATGGTATAATGTGTGTGTATCGACTATCACGTATTGAATAAAAAAATAATTAAAAATAGATACACAATACCACGCATTGATGAGCTATTGGATGAGTTGCACGGTGTAGTTTACTTCACCAAGATAGATTTGAGATCAGGGTATCACCAGATCAGGATGAGGGAATCAGATATGGAGAAGACTAATTTCCGATGCCATTATGGGTATTTTGAGTTCTTGGTTATGCCATTTGGGCTAACCAACACACCTGCCACTTTTCAGTATTTGATGAACAGGGTGTTTCAGATGTAGTTGAGGAAGTTTGTGTTGGTATTTTTCGACGATATCCTTATATATAGCCGCACATGGGAGGAGCACCTGAGGCATCTGGATGAGGTGCTAAGTATTTTGGAGGTAGATTCTATTTTTTATAAAGAGACTAAGTGGGAGTTTAGAATGACCAAGTTATTATAATTAGGTCATATCATCAGTGCTCAGGGAGTCAGGATGGACCCTGAGAAGGTATAGGTGATACTATATTGGCCACCTCCGACTACCCTTACACAACTAAAGGGATTTTTTGATTTGTGTGGTTTTTACTATAGATTTGTTAAAGGATTTTTGCAATTGGTAGTATCTTTGACAGACTTGACAAATAAGGGCGTATTTCAGTGGTCAGATAAGGTGCAATAGATATTTGATAAATTTAAGGAGGTTATGAGCAGTTGTCCTATCTTGGCTATACCATACTTCACCAAACCCTTTTAGGTGGAGTGTGATGCGTCAGGAGAAGGTATTGGGGTAGTTTTTATGCAGAGTAAACATATTATAGCCTTTGAGAGCCAAAAAATGAGGGGTGAAGAGACCAGTTATTCGATGTATGATCGTGAGATGCTAGCCATCATGCATGCACTGGCTAAATTTAGACAGTACTTGGTAGGCCAAAGATTTATTGTTAGAATTGACCACAATAGCCTTAGATACTTTTTGAAACAAAAGGATCTCAATGACAGGCAGATGAAGTGGATCAGTAAGATACATGCCTATGACTTTGACATAAAAATTTTCAAAGGAAAGAAGAATGTCGTGGCTAATGCACTATCCAGACGACCCCACTTGTGTTCATTAACATATATTCTGAGGATTGGAGGCCCAAGCTCATAGAATATTATGCTAAATATGAGTTTGCTCGTAAGATTTTAGATGGTACACAAGACGATAATAGGTATATTATCAGGGATGAGGTGATTTATTATAAGGACATAATTTGGATCACACCAGATTCCAAATTCAAGAGACAGATATTCAAACTTCTTTATGATACACCTATAGCAGGACACCTTGGCTACTACAAGACCTACAGGCAGATTAGGGAGAGGTTTGCATGGAGAGGGCTTAAGGATGATATCTTGCAATACACCTAAGAGTGTTCTATGTGCCAACAGAATAAATATGAGCATACATTCCTTGTCGGTTTACTCCAGCCACTCCCCATTCCTTCACAAAAGTGGAAGAGCATATCCATGGAATTTATTATTGGACTTCCCAAGGCGCAGGGGGAGGATTGTTTGTATGTGGTGGTAGACAGACTCACGAAGTATACCCATTTCTTTGCCACCACCATAGGGTTCATAGTAGCTCAGGTGGCTGAGCTATTTTTTAGGGAGATATTCAGACTATATGGCTTGCCTAAGACCATTGTCAGTGATCAAGATAGTAAATTCATGAATCTCTTTTAGCATGAGCTATTTAGATTGTGTGGGACAGAGTTGACACCGAGTATGAGTTATCATCCTCATACTGACGGACAGACAAAGATTGTCAATAAATGGATTGAGGGATATTTGAGGAATTATGAGTTAGGATAGTAGAAGGCATGGGTTAGATGGTTGCATATGGGGGAATATTGTTATAATTAATCCTATCACATGTCGATTAAGATTTCACCATTTATGGCATTGTACGGGTATGAAGCACCTAGCTTCATGGATTTGGTTTTAAGTGACAGTCAGTCCCCAAGACCAAGGATTTTCTACATGAGGCATAGGATATCATGCGTTCATTGCAATAGAACATCAGATAGGCACAAAAGCAATAAAAGAAACATGCTGATCAAAAGAGGATTGAACACTCATTTGAGATAGATGACATGGTTTATCTAAGATTGCAGCCATTCAGGAAGTCATCACTGAAGAGGAGTGGAGTTGAGAAGCTCAAGCCTTGATTTTATGGCCCATTTAGAGTCTTATGATGTGTGGGTAAGGTAGCCTATGAGATGGAGCTACCTGAGAGCATTAGAGTGCATAATGTGTTCCATGTTTTCTGCCTCAAGAAGGCATTGGGACACAATGTCACACCCTCGATAGTTGGTGGTAATTCCAAAGGCAATAATTGGGCAGAGAGAGTGTACCCTCGAGCGAAGGACTATAAAATAATATTTGATAAAATGGAGGAACTTACTTGAGGAAGATGCCACTTGGGAGAGCGAAGCAATATTGCAGACTCCAGGATTCTAATTGCTTAAGGATAAGCAATTTCAAGGAGGGGAGACTGTAATGACCCCTTATCTACGATAGACAAAGCAGAGACCTGTTAGCCTAGTCACAAGGGTCCCCTAGGCTAAACAATTTGGTTAGGGACTCAGTTCGACGAGAATCCCATCATTCAGAAGCTTCAATTCTTCCATTTGTAGGTGTTGACCAAAGGGAAGGTCGCTAGGCTTGAAAAGTGTTTATGTTTTAATGTTGAGTTATAATATGATATTATAACTTAAAAATATAAAGTAACTCAACTTTAAGTTATGAAAATATAAAGTAACTCAACTTTAAGTTATAACTTAAAGTCATTCGCCTAGGACAAGGGGGTCCACTTTAATGTCATAAAGTGACATTAATGAATAATTAAAAGAATTATATGTGCAACCTCAAAGTGGTGCCTAAACCAAAAAGGCAACTTTATTCTATTTAATGGCAATTTGGAGCTCATTTGGAGTTGGTTAATTTGGAATTTTAATTGAGATTTTCACAGGGATTTTCAACAAAAAATCAAAGGGTTTGTTGGGAGTGATTTCTCAGCAGGATTGGACCAGTTTTAGGTGTGAGAAATCATCTCTAGTTGAAGGATTGAATTTCTCAATTGTAGAGGAATTATCAGAGCATAACAATGGTAGATTAGGTTTCGCCTATGACTGAATTCAATTGGATTGAAGATCAAATTTTATGGGTTTCATTATTTCAATGGTAATTTAAATGGGTCTCAGTCCATTTTGAAGTTTCTAAAGTTTGGGGGAAAAAAGCAGGCTAGTCGTACCATTTTTTGTTCATATTCTATGGATTTGGTAAGGGTTTTATTGTGGGTATTTACAGTTAAATCTGCCTTTGCTAAACATCCCTTTTTGAGCATTCCTACATTGATTTTGAAGAAATATTGAATTTCTAAGGGTTGTCGTACATATTTGCAAGTCGTAAAGTTCAAAAGGTTAGCAGATTTAATTAGCAGCAATCTTTTGAAAGTAGTTTTGGTTGGGTTCAGACTTGCATGTGGAGTAGCCAACCTTAGTTTGAAATTTGCACTCATTGAAGGGCCATTGGGAGGACTGAAGAAGGAAAATCATAGCAAATTAGACATTTTTAGACTTGCTTCTTGTATCAGATTTACTGTTGTTCGTAATCAAGTTAGGAAAATATGCAAATTTGTATCTATTTGCAATTACTTTCAAATCAACCACACAAACTCACAAAAAAATCAGACCACAAACAATACATGCAAAATAAAAAAGAGGTGTAGTAGAGGTACAGGGTGTTCATTATAGAGATGTAGGCGAAGCAGATGCGCTCAGGTACATATTTTGGGAGAAATATGGGTAAATCAAAGTTGTCACCTTAGGAGGTAATTTTTTGATGTCTATCAGGTTGGTTTTTGCCTTTTGTGCTTGTTGGTACAATTCTGAGAATGTATTGGTATTAGCATGCCAGATGCTCATGTTAATATTTGAATGAAACTCTCTTAGGTAATAGAACACGATCGCTCCGATGTGAGTCAAAGGCCATCGGTGACTCTTTGCCAAGTTCGGGAAAACCTGACATTAAATTCAACTATCTCCTCTTGAGGATACCTCTAAATAGTGGTGAATTGGTGCAATAGAGAAAAGGGGTATGCTTGTTCATTGAAACCCCTTATTAATTTTTTGGGTAGTTGATCCCATGAATTGATGGTGCTGATCAGGAGCGACCGGTACCAGTAGAGGAGCTTACCTCTTAGAGAGAGAACCAACTTCACAATGATGTCTTCTTCGATGATTTTGTGAATTATTGGTAGTCCTAAGATGTATTGAATATGCTCATGCGTTGTCTTTTCCATATCATCGTAAGTGGATAGATATTTCAAAGCTACGAGCAGTATTGTGTGTTGAGCCTACAGGGCAAGGGGTCCTGTATGATTATAGGCTGGGAATTGCCTGGGTAGGGCTTGCTACACGATTTGTGCATGTGGAGTGGTTGGTTGAATCAGAGGATTTTACTGTGATGGTGATGACAACAGTTGGTTTGAAGGAACCAGAGTTGGTAATACTTGCTGAATCAAAATAGTCAAAACACTCAAAGCACTTGGGTGAACGTTCGATGGAACTGGAGTATTATGATGATCCAAAGAATTTGATAGATTTAGGGGTAAGCTCGTTGTTGTGTTGTCTAGAATTGAAGTCCGCACAACAACTTCCTGCGAAGATGTCCCTTCTAGCGAGATATTCAACCTGACCACCCTAGGATGTTCTCCTAGAGCATCAATGTCAATCTTGAAGAACTCGACTTCTTCTTTTGTATTTCTAACTCTCCACCTTGTGTGCATGAAGGCGTGAGTTTTTACACTAATCTACAATATTTGAAGGTGTGTCGAGTTCAGCTGAGTCGCTAGATGTTCAGATTTGACAACAATAAGATGAACATCACTTCTTAATACTACTTTTGCAGTGGAACGTCTGCATCCCACCGGGCGTGCCAAAAACTGTTGGTAATATAATCGGCCTAGTTATAGATTTTCTAAGTCTACAATGCCCTAGACCCGTTGCCAAGCATTGAATGTCCGAAGAAAAGGAATGTCCTCCATGACAATCTCTAGTAGGGCTGGTTTTGAAAATAAAAATGGGGTTTTGAGATAAGGGTTAGGAAGATACTGAAAGGAATGAAATGACTGAAAGGAATGGAAAAAGGTTAAAAGCCAAAAATACGGGGTGATGGATAGGAAGCATGATAGACAACCTAAATACTTGAACCAACAACAATCAAAATAATAGACTTTTAACATAAACCAACATTAAACCTTCACAACTACATAAAATCCAGGGGTATTCGAGGGGTTCATCCTTTACTGATAGCTAAATCTAGATAAAAGAATTTGGCTATATGGTAAAGAGGTTAATTTAAAAAAATAACATGATAATATTCATACACAAAGATAGAAGATTCCAAACCGAAGCCAGAAGTCTATATTTCAGAAGCAGATTTCAAAGTACAAAGCTGCTTCTCTAGCAGAGATTGTTCATCCTTAATTATAGATAAATGATTAGCTTTTATAGGGAATTCTTCCTCCTTAAAATTTAATGCCCAACCACTTTTGCAATGGTGACAATCAGACTTGGTTCAGAACTGACTTGCAATAGTAAATTCGGCCCTGCAGATAACTTAGCATTGAAGGTAAAGGTTTCAACGATCTGCCATGATCAGACGGATCAGAGTGTATCTTGAGATTGGTTTAATCAGTTAATGGTGGATCTACAACAACCTCTAACAGTTGTGGATATCTTCATGGCGATTCTAGGAATTTTGCACTATGTTTGGGGCTCGCTAGGAGTTTCGCTCCATACCTGGAGTGACAAAAGTTCATTCCATTCCTTAGAAACTTTTTCATCTCCATTTTGGATGTCACTCCCTGGGTGGAGCGACAAAGCCTTTCGCTCCACAAGTGGAGTGATTGAAAGATTCGCTCCACTAGTAGAGCTCTTGCAAGTTTGATCGCATTTGACTTTCCTTTTGCACACTTAGCCATATTCGCTTCTCTCTAAGCCCTTTTGGCCCTTCGCTCCATTGGTGGAGCGACAAGGCCTATCACTCCACTAGTGGAGCGATAGGGCCTTTGATTGTTTTGACCTCTTTTACTTACCTTAATGTGTCATCGCTTGGTTTTCACTCCACTGATGGAGCGCTTGGGAGATTTGCTCCACTAGTGGAGCGCTTGGTGCTTTGACCAAATTTTGATCCACTTTGCAACCTTAGTATTTTCATCTTTACACACTTTTGGATTAACCATTTTTACCTTTTGCACTTAGCCTTTCAACCTGCTTTTTGCTTGGAGAGTCGCTCCATAGGTGGAGCAAATGGGGGATTCACTCCACTAGTGGAGTGCTTGGCCCTTTGAACCTATTTTGACTTCCTTTGCACTTAGCTTATACTTGTTTTTTTATTATTATCTTTTCTAGCCTTTCGCTCCACTAGTGGAGCGACTGGGAGGTTCGCTCCACTGGTGGAGTGACTGCATATTTTAACATAAAACATGTTCTAAAAACGCTTAAGTGTTGGAAATCACTACCATATGCACAGATATGAAAATAACTTTGTAGAAAAATAGTAAAGAAGAGAACATATCCATAACATCGCCCATGCTAAAACATCTACAATTCTGCATGCGATACGACTGGAAAAGTACAGAAAAGATAAAGGAACCACAAAATGTGAAAGAATACAGTCTTAAGCTAAAGAGACAACTGGTGAAAACACAAAAAAAATAACATCTTAACCATTTCTTATGGAAAAAGAGAAGTTTTTACAATGATTGTCTCAAAACTGCACCCAACACGAAATTTGACAAAATGTGGCAAAACTGGCAATAAAACCAGAGTAGATGGTATTGGTGTCTCATATGGATAGAGGGCCAAAAACTTGAGCATAGGGGATTGAGGTCTCCTTTGGGTTGGTGCCCATAAATATTACAATAGGGAATTGGTCCTTGATCCTTCATCCAATGACCAACACTTCTCATAACAAGAAGTCAACATAAGGAGAAAGCCCTATTGACAGGCGAGATCTATAAATATGGAAAATGTGGTAGTTGCCTACGAATGGAAATGGCAACACAGGGAAGTAGTTAAAAGAGAGCTCCTCCATTTTTTGAAGGGGTTGTCAAAGTTAAAATAGGTGGATCAACCTATTATAGTTATGCACATGGCAACTAAACTGATCGTCCACCATACGTATGTGCCTACACATTGACCTACACCAATCTGGGGTAGATCCAAGAAGCTTTGCTAGTCATTCAAATGAAGGAGATTATTTCGGTGATGACAACATCCGCATGGGTCCATTACCAGCCTCTACCTTTCACTACAAGAAACCCCCTAGGTCAAGCAAGTGGTTTTATTGTAGGTGAGTCATTCTATAAAAGCAAGAGATGGCCAAAAGAATTATGGTTCCTTAAGCCTCGAACCAAGCAAAATTAATTATAGGGGATCCCTCATGCACTTCCTGGGGGAACCCTAGAAGAGGTGATTGACAATGGTAGCAATGACTACCCATATGAAGACTCGAAGACATTTACCATTAATGGTCCTAGATCCTGAGACATCAAAGTCACCAACTATTAAATGTAGAAGGATCTCACACATGAATTAGAGATGGCATTTTGGATATCCTATGCAAATATTTGTAGGGAGAAGCCCCTTAGTTTTATCTATAGATAGTTATGTAAAGTTCATTGTAAGTCATTGGGAGTTGTCTACTTGTGCCTAATACCTAGCCTTGTAATGTCTTCCTTTCATCCCTTTATTTTTTGTATAAGTTGAACTCAAGCCTTAAGTTGCATTCCTAAAGAGCATTGAACCTCTTTCACCCTCAAGTGTTTGTAATGTATTTTCTTGACATATATGGGAGTTGTGACCAATTTTGTTTTTTTTATTGTTATATGTTTGGATGCTTAGGTATGAATTGAAACTGTGTTCAATTTATCACAATTAATATGCAATAAATGTGTTCATTTAAATTCATTATATAAAAAAGGGCTTTCATATCTTAGCACATACTTAGGTTTTGAATTTTTGTATATTTTAGTTTAGTTTTTTATTTTCCTCTTTTTCTTGGCACATCATAGGCAAGACAATGAGACTTAAGAAGGTGTGCAAAAATAACATTCCAAGAGGAACTGACCTCAACAAAAATCTTGGAGGTTGTCCCATGTGCACTTTCACCTCTCATAGAGCTTCCCACTATGTCGCTTAAAGTGAGGCATAGGTGCCTAACCACATTGGGCTACTACCACAGATGATCTAAACACTCTAAGATGATAACGATTCAATTTAGCACCCTCGATGGGATGAGCTTAACATGTTTTCTCCACCAAACTAAATGAAATATTTTTTTACTAATATTTTAATGAAGGTCCTAGTCAATTGGCTTGTTGAAGAATAAAGACCCTAGAGAAGCCATCTGATAAGAGATAAGATTGACATTTTGGTGGGGATCTCTATCTCTTGGGTTATTAGAGCAATCTAAACTCTCACATGGTGACTCCATCCCTAAGAGAACCCAAAAATATATGAGGAGGAGACTTGTCACAAGGTCCTTTGCTAGATCCAATTTGCAAGTGTTGGTGTCGCCTTTGAACCAGAGAATAAAGAACTATTAGTGTAACATGACAACCCAACGAAACCAATCTCCCAAAAGATTTGTGGCATGGAACAATGGATGCCTCTTGATTCTGCCTACTCCACCTATCACATGGGACCCAATCCTCACCTCAACACTCAAATCCTTGCCCTATTTCAAGGGAGAAGATGTCGCTACAACAAAATATTTGCACCATATGGTGAGCTTGTGCATAGTGCATGACATCAAGGAGCAGAACATGACTTTAAGGTTGTTGGCCACCACGTACACATTATTTTTCTTCATCTTAAATGAGCAAGGACTTTTTATTTTAAATCCAAAATTTTTGTTAAATTTCACCTACTAAGAGAGGGGTTGAGGGTTCCTCAGGGTGGAGAATGTTGTGACCCCATTCTTCACTAGGATTTGTACACTCAAAGTGAAGATAGATTATTTTTAGGAGTAGTAAGGACCATCCAACTACCTAGTTGAACAAGTGAAATTTTATGGATAGTAGTGAAGGTCTAAGATTCAAGTCGTAATTGATCCATACTTTTAGTAGATAAAGATTATGTGTGGTAGACGCAACATCCCATATATGAAAGAAATGAAATATTGATGCAAAAATAATAGAGCGAACCTTGTAATCAGTTATATACTCTATTACACTTAGCAGTTGCAATAATTGGTTATCTATGCAATCTCGTAGGATAAGAAGGCCATCATAAGGACACTCGTGGTTGAAGCAAAGAAAGCAAGCAACTGAAAGTTTAAAGATATGTGAATCTATATGGACAAGTGAAGGCCCATGCTAATGAGACCTTAAAATAACTCATTTTATGTAGCAAAGTAACACTTTTTACCTCTTTTAATGTGATTGTAATAGATGTTTAATGATGGACTATGTTGTAAATTTGCATTAATATTTTGCTTAAACTTAGTAAGAAGAGTATGCATTTCTTAGTTGTTTTAGATAATTTTTATGTGAGTTTAGAGGTATATTTAAAAATACTTGGTACTAGACAAACACAACTAAAAAACTGGTTAGGAAGTTCATTATTTGTAAGTTTTTGAAGGGTATTTTAGTGCAATTGGTCACTTGGAAATAGACAAAGCATTGATGTGTCAAAAATGAATGGAGCTAGTGTGCTAGAAATGGATTAAACAAAGCATTGGTGTTTTGGGATGGATAAAGTGTGTTGGTTGGTGTAGTAAATGAGTAGGAAGTTGGTTGGGACATATAGTTTCTATAGGAATCACTCTTATCAAAATAAGAAAATGTTATATTTGTTATATTAGATCAATTAAACTATATGTTCTTCAAAGTAAAATAGTCAAAGAGCTAATTAAAACGAGCCAAAGACAATATTTTGTATTAATTGAAAGATGATGTTAATGTGTTAGGAATATTCACTTTTTTGAATTTAAGAAAATACACGTTAAAGAAGAATTTTAAAACTAATGTGCACTTTACCAATGTTGCGTGTTATAACACTCGTCATGTCATAATATCATATAGACTCTATGTCTATATATTTGTAATCATTTTATGTAAAGGATGTATTGTACAAAAGCTATATGGCTTTTTTTTTTATATATAAGTGGATAGAAAAGCCTATATAAAAAACAGACATATTATTGGTATGGTTTGTCCTTAAAGACGCCACTTGCATTATCCATAATGTGATCAAGGTTCAATCCGCCAAATCGCCACGATAGATATATATAAGAAATATTTACTCAATACAAAAATCCATAAATCAAGAACTGGGTACTCAGCGAGCTTGACAACACAGAACAGAAGATGGTTCAATGCTGTTGGTCTGTCTCCACATTGGATCTGGGTTTATATGCGGTGAAAAAGAGCTAAATACGAAAGTGCTGGGCTTAACCTCGTGCTCGATGGGCTTAAGGCCTTCATACTACTACTACCAAAGCAAACAAGAACATGGTCTAAAAGGGCAATCTGCCTTTTCTAAACTGCAATTCGCACTTGGAACATGAAAATGCATGTCTTTAACTCAAAGTTGTGATTCACCATTTTCTAAATGCACTAAAATTTCCCTAAGCATAAAAGTGTGATTCACTATTTCGAAAAGGTGCTGTTCGCCAATTTCCTTTTCACAAAGGGGAAATTTCCCTAAGTGAGAAAAGTGTGATTCACAATTTTGGTAAAAGGCTATTCACCCTAGAAAGTAGAAAGTTTGGTTTTATAAACTTTGCTAACAAAGGGGTAACTTTTACAAAGTAAGCAAAGTGCAATACATCCTGTGATTCACCTTTTTTCAAGTTTTGCAAGTTAAACTTATTCCACTTATTCCTACGAGTGTAGTTTACGCATGGACCCACTTACATTATCAGTGATGTGACTTAGATTCAATCCCATTGTGAATATGTTTAAGAAGTATTTATTAAAAAGAAGCAAACAAAAACAGAATAGGACTACTCAGTGAGTGTGGCTCTCATAAATATATTTATGAAGGGAATTTCAGCAGCCAAAAAGACTATATAAAGCTAATGAATATTTGATTGCAGCGGGATTATAACACACAACATTGCCAGCAACGACAATATATAATTTTGTTTTTTTTTTTTAAGTTTTTCCTACGCAATCCCAGAAGAGATTATGCGGGCCCTTTGACAATCTGCCAAAGCTCACCAGATGTATTGTAAAGAGATGCAGAAGTAGACGCAGCAAAAATTGTAACTCAGTTTTCCCCACAACTCCGCTCGTCTTTTTCTTTTTGACAATCTGGTGGACGCGTTTGAACAAATGTGACAGACTTGCGTCCTTCGAGCGCTGTGTATATTCACTGAGATTCGCTGAGATTCGCACTGACCGCGGACAAACAAGGAGAAAATTAGCGTATTAACCATGCCTCTGTGCCGTTGTACGTGATCTGTTACATCATAGACCACCTATTTTACTGGCTTAATTTTTTGCCAGACTGTTAGACTGAAGCTCTGCCGCCGCCCCGGCCGACTGACGAATGTCATGATTTCTGATGGAACCGCCTGTGATGCTCGGTTGCATTCATGCCAGCTGTCCCCGCATTCAATGCCCTAATCGGACCGTCGCGAGCCAATCTGCGAGCTGTTACCGAGGCATGCCCTAATCGGACCGTCGTTAAAGATAGTTTGCCTGAGTGGCTAGTCCTTCTGATATGGGTGAGACCGTTAAAGATACTTTGCATGAGTGGCTAGTCCTTCTGATATGGGTGAGAACATTCTATTTTTCGCACTCTGGCTGGTAAAAAATAACGTTTCTATTTATCAGCAAGTTAAAGTTTATACAGGCTTACGGCTGACACAGCCATACAAGACATGGTTTCAACCTGACCTCACCAAAACCCGCAAGACATGGTTTCAAAGTGACCTGCTGGATACAGATCTTTTCAATGGTTAGTTACAATAAGAACAACCTGACCTTAAGACATGGTTTCAACCTGATCTCACCAAAACCCGCTGGACACAGGCTTACTCACACTAGTTCACTTATACATGATTTTAATTTTGAATCTCTTCAATGATTTTACTTATATATGATTTCAATTTTAAATTAAAAAAAAAAATTCTCTTGGGACACCCATGTGGTTAGGATTTTGGGCTTTTTTTCGTGAGACCCAGTTTCAAACCATCGTGAAGTGTTTCGCAAAAGCCAAGTTCAAACCACGTGAGGTGTGTGTATGTTAATGAACTTGTGTAACAAAAAAAAAATCTTTTAAAAAAAAATTAAAATAATCTTAAACTATTTCAATAAAAATTAAAGCTTACAACAAACCTCTTGAAAAAGAAAAGTAACATTGGACAGTTACAATAAGAACCTAAACCCACCCAAGTATTTTTCAATGAGTTCACATAGATTTGAATCTTAAATCTCTTTAAAAAACCAAAACCAAGTCCATCCTAATATTTTAAAAAACCAAAATCAAGTCCATCCTAATATTTTTCAATGAATTCACAGGTTTTATCATGAGATTTAAACCTCAAACCTCTTAAAAATCCAAAACCAAAACCAAAATCAAGTCCATCCTAATATTTTTACTGCAGTTGTTACTTCCCCCACCCCCACCCTCAAGCTGCAGTTGTTACTGTAACAACTACAGCTGCAGTTGTTACTTCCCGCACCCCCGCTCTCAAATGAGTGCTACAGTTGTTACTTCCCGCACCCCCACCCTCAAATGAGTGCTACAGTTGTTACTTCCCCAACCCCCACCCTCAAATGAGGGTGCTACAGTTGTTACTGTAACAACTGCAGCTGCAGTTGTTACTTTCCCCACCCCAACACTCAAATGAGGGTGCTGCAATTGTTACAGTAACAACTGCAGCTACAGTTTTTACTTCCCCCACCCCACCCTCAAGTTGCAGTTGTTACTGTAACAACTACAGCTGCAGTTGTTACTTCCCCTTTATAGTAACAACTACAGCTGCAGTTGTTACTTCCCCCACCCCCACACAAAAGCTGCAGTTGGGGGAAGTAACAACTACAGCTGCAGTTATTACTTCCCCCACCCCCACCCTCAAATGAGTGCTCGCAGCTTGTTACTTCCCCCCCCCCCACCCTCAAATGAGTGCTACAGTTGTTACTTCCCCCACCCCACCCTCAAATGAGGGTGCTACGATTAGTCATCGTAACAACCTGCACCATAGCTGGTACTTCCCCCACCCTTAAATGAGGGTAGCAGTCGTTACTATAACAATTTGAGGGTGGGGGTGGTGGAAGTAACAACTGCAGCTTAACAACTGCAACTGTTACTTCCCCCACCTCTACAGTTATTCATCGTAACAACTACAACTGTAGTTGTTACTTCCCCCACCCCTACCCTCACCCTCAAACCCTCATTTGAGGGTGGGGGTGGGGGGAGTAACAACTGTAGCTGCAGTTGTTACTTGCCCCACCCCACCCTCAGCTGCAGTTGTTGCTTCCCCCACCCCACCCTCAACTGCAGTTGTTATTGTAACAACTGCAGCTGCAATTGTTACTTCCCCCACCCTCAGCTACAGTTGTTACTTCCCCCACCCCACCCTCAACTGCAGTTGTTACTGTAACATCTACAACTACAGTTGTTACTTCCCCCACCCCCACCCTCAAACTACAATTGTTACAGTAACAACTACAGCTGCAGTTGTTACTTTCGGTGTCCCACCCACACCGAAAGTAACAACTGCAGCTACATTTGTTACTTCCCTCCACCCTCAAACTGTAGTTGTTACAGTAACAATTGCAACACCCTCAGCTGCAGTTGTTACTTCCCCCACCCTCAAACTGTAGTTGTTACAGTAACAACTGTAGCACCCTCATTTGAGGGTGGTGGTGGGGGAAGTAACAATTGTAGTTGTAGTTTTTACTGTAACAACTACAACTGCAGTTTTTACTTCCCCCACCCCCACCCTCAAATGAGGGTGTTGCAATTGTTACTTCCCCCACCCCACCCTCATTTGTAACAACTACAACTGCAGTTGTTACTTCCCCCACCCCCCAACTCGTAACAACTACAAGCTGCAGCTTGTTACTTCCCCCACCCCCACCCTCAAATGAGGGTGCCGTAGTTGTTACTTCCCCCACCCCCACCCTCACCCTCATTTGTAACAACTACAATTGCAATTGTTACTTCCCCACCCCCACCCTCAAATGAGGGTGCTGCAGTTGTTACTTCCCACACCCCCACCCTCATTTGACCACCCCCACCCTCATTTGAGGGTGGCAATTGTTACTGTAACAATTTATGGGTAGGGGTGGGGGAAGTAACAACAGCAACTGTAGTTGTTACTCCCCCCACCCCCACCCGCTATAGTTGTTACTTCCTCGACACCCACCCTCTGTTACTGTAACAACTACAGCTATAGTTGTTACTTCCCACACCCCCAACCTCATGTTACTTCCCCCACCACCACCCTCAAACCCTCATTTGAGGGTGGGGGTGGAGGAAGTAACAACTACAGTTGTAGTTGTTACTTCCCCCATCCCCACCCTCAAGGTGCAATTGTTTCTTCACCCACCTCCACCCTCAAGGTGCAGTTGTTACTTCCTCCACCCCCACCCTCAAGGTGCAGTTGTTACTTCCCCCACCCCATCGCAATTGTTACTTCCTCCACCCCCACCCTCTAGGTGCAGTTGTTACTTCCCCCAACCCCACCCTTAAGCTACAGTTGTTACTTGCCCCACCCCCCACCCTCAAGCTCGCAGCTTGTTACTTCCCCCCACCCCACCCTCGAGGGTGGGGGGTGGGGGGAAGTAACAACTACGGCTTGAGGGTGGGGTTGGGGGAAGTAACAACCGCACCTTGAGGGTGGGGGGTGGGGGTGGGGGAAGTAACAACTACGGCTTGAGGGGTGGGGTTGGGGGAAGTAACAACCTGCAGGGTGGGGGTCGGGGAAGTAACAATCGCACCTCAAGGGTGGGGGTGGGGGAAGTAACAATCGCCCACCCTCGTTTGAGGGTGGGGGTGGGGGAAGTAACAACTACGACTTCAGTGGTGGGGTTGGAGGAAGTAACAACCTGCGAGGGTGGAGGTCGGGAAGTAACAATCGCACCTCGAGGGCGAGGGTGGGGGAAGTAACAACTACAACTGCAGCTGTTACTTCCCCCACCCCCACCCTCTGTAGTTGTTACTTCCCCCACCCTAGTTGCGGTTGTTACTTCCCCCACCCCCACCCTCCGTAGTTGTTACTTCCCCCACCCCCACCCAACCGTAGTTTTTACTTCCCCCCACCCCCACCCTCAAGCTGCAGTTGTTACTTCCCCCACCCCCACCCCGCAGTTGTTACTTCCCCCACCCCCACCATCAAGCTACGGTTGTTACTTCCCCCACCCCCACCCTCAAGGTGCAGTTGTTACTTCCCCCCACCCCCACCCCCACCCCCTGCAGCTTGTTATATCCCCCACCCCCACCCCCGCAGCTTGTTACTTCCCCCCACCCCCACCCTCATGTTACTTCCCCCACCCCCACCCTCAAAAGGGTGGGGGTGGGGGAAGTAACAACTATAGGGAGGTGGGGGATGTAACAATCACAGGGAGTAACAATCGCACACCCTCATTTGAGGGTGGGTGTGGGGGAAGTAACTATCGCAGGGAGTAACAACCGCAATAAATTGAGTCGCAGCTTGTTACTCCCCCCATCCCCACTCTCAAGCCGTTGCGCTTGTAGTCGTAGTTGTTACTTCCACCACCCCCACCCTCATATGAGTCGTAGTTGTTACTTCCCCCACCCCCACCCTTAAATGAGGGAGCCGTAGTTGTTACTCCCCCGCCCCCACCCTCAAATGAGGGTGGGGTGGGGGGAGTAACAACCGCAATTGTAGTTGTTGCGGTTGTTACTCCCCCCACCCCCACCTTCCACTCGTTGCGATTGTTACTTCCCCCACCCGCCGCAGCTTGTTACTTCCCCCAACCCCACCCTCATTACTACGATTGCGGTTGTTACTTCCTCCACCCCCATCGCACCCCCACCCTCATTATCGCAATTGTAGTTGTTACTTTCCCCACCCCCACCCGCTCGTAGTTGTTACTTCCCCCACCCCCACCCTCAACGCTGCAGCTTGTTACTTCCCCCACCCCCACCCTCAATAACAGCTGCAGTTGTAGTTGTTACTTCCCCCACCCCCACCCGCCGTAGTTGTTACTTCCCCCACCCCCACCCTCATTACTGCAGCCTACGGTTGTTACTTCCCCCACCCCCACCCAGCTGCAGTTGCTACTTCCCCCACACCCACCCGCTATAGTTGTTACTTCCCCCACCCCAACCTCATTACTGTAGCTACAGTTGTTACTTCCCTCACCCCCACCCTCATTACTGTAACTGTAGTTGTTACTTCCCCCACCCGAACCATTGCGGTTGTTACTTCCTCCACCCCCACCCTCATTATTGCAGCTGCAGCTTGTTACTTCCCCCACCCCCATCCTTGAGAAGTAACAACTGCAGCTTGTTACCACCCTCATTTGATGCAGTTGTTACTTCCCAAGGGTTACTTCCCCCACACTGCAGTTGTTACTTCCCAAGGGTTACTTCCCCCACCCCACCCTCATTTGAGGGTGGTAACAACTGTAGTGTGGGGAAAGTAACCCTCGGGAAGTAACAACTGCAGCTGCAGTTGTTACTACCCTCAAATGAGGGTGGGGGTAGGGGAAGTAACAACTATAGGATGGGGGTGAGGGAAGTAACAACTACAGCGGGTGGGGGTGGGGAAAGTAACAACTGCAGCGGGTGGGGGTGGGGAAAGCAACTACGAGTGGGGGTGGGGAAAGTAACAACCTGCAGTTGTTACTTCCCCTGCAGTTGTTACTTCCCCCACCCCCCACCCTCGAGGTGTAGTTGTTACTTCCTCGACCCCCACCCCTGCAGCTTGTTACTTCCCCCAACCCCACCCCTCAAGTCGTAGTTATTACTCCCCCCACCCACACCCTCAAACAAGGGTTGGCAGTTGTTACTTCCCCCACCCCAACCCTCGAGGTGTAGTTGTTACTTCCCCCCACCCCCACCCTCAAAGTGCGCTTGTTACTTCCTCCACCCCCACCCTCAAGGTGCGATTGTTACTTCCCCTACCCCCATCGCAGCTTGTTACTTCCTCCATACCCACACTCAAGGTGCGATTGTTACTTCCCCCCACCCCCACCCTCAAGGTGCGGTTAGTTACTTCCCCAACCCCACCCTCAAGCTGCAGCTTGTTACTTCCCCCACCCAGTTGTTACTTCCCCCACCCCCACCCTCAAACTATAGTTGTTACTTCCCCCACCCCACCCCCGTAGTTGTTACTTCCCCCACCCCCACCATCAAGGCTGCAGCTTGTTACTTCCCCCACCCCCATCCAACTGTAGTTGTTACTTTCCCCACCCCCACCCTACAATTGTTACTTCCCCCCACCCCCATCCTCAAGTCGTAGTTGTTACTTCCCCCACCCCCACCCCCACCCCTCGCAGCTTCTTACTTCCACCACCCCCACCCTCAAGCCGCAGCTTGTTACTTCCCCCACCCCCACTCTCAAATGAGGGTGGGCGGTTGTTACTTCTCCCACCCCCACCCTCGAGGTGCGGTTGTTACTTCCCCGACCCCCACCTCGCAGGTTGTTACTTCCCCCAACCCCACCCTCAAGCTGCAGCTTGTTACTTCCCCCCAACCCCACCCTCAACTTGGGGGAGTAACAACCGAGCTCAAGCCGTTGCAGGCTTGTTACTCCTCGTAGTTGTTACTTCCCCCACCCCCACCCTCAAATGAGTGTGTGTAGTTGTTACTCCTCGCAGCCTTGAGGGTGGGGTTAGGGGAAGTAAAAACTACAGGGTGGGGGTCGTGGAAGTAACAACCGCACATCGAGGGGTGGGGTTGGGAGAAGTAACAACCGCCCACTCTCGTTTGAGGGTGGGGGGGGGGGAAGTAACAACTGCAGCTTGAGGGTGGGGGTGGGGGAAGTAACAACTCGCAGCCTTGAGGGTGGAGGTCAAGGAAGTAACAACCGCATCTCGAGGGTGGGGGTGGGGGAAGTAACTAATCGCATCTCGAGGGTGGGGGTGGGGGAAGTAACAACCGCATCTCGAGGGTGGGGGTGGGGGAAGTAACAACTACAACTTGAGGGTGAGGGTGGGGGAAGTAACAATCGTAGCTGCAGCTTGTTACTTCCCCCACCCCCACCATCGAGGTGCAATTGTTACTTCCACCACCCCCACCCCCATCCCCTACCTACGGTTATTTACTTCCCCCACCCCCACCCTCAAGCTCGTAGTTGTTATTTGGGGGGTGCCTGGTGGGGGGAGTAACAACCGGAGGGAGTAACAACAAAGAAGGGTGGGGGTGGGGGAAGTAACAACTGCAGAGGGAGGTGGGGGAAGTAACAACTGTAGGGAGTAACAACTACACACCCTCATTTGAGGGTGGGGGTGGGAGAGGTAACAACTGCAGAGAGTAACAAATGCAACAACTTGAGCTGCAGTTGTTACTTCCCCCACCCCCACCCTCATTTATGAGGGTGGGGGAAGTAACAACTGCGTGGGGGTCGGGGAAGTAAAAACTGTAGGGAGTAACAACTACACACCCTCATTTGAGGGTGGGGGTGGGGGAAGTAACAACTGTAGGGAGTAACAACTGCAACAACTTGAGCTATAGTTGTTACTCCCTCGCAGCTTGTTACTTCCCCCACCCCCACCCTCATTTGATGGTGGGGGTGGGGGAAGTAACAACCGCAGGGAGTAACAACTATAGCTCAAGTTGTTGCGCTTGTTACTCCCTACAGCTTGTTACTTCCCCCACCCCCACCCTCATTTGGGGTGGGGGAAGTAACAACTCGCAGGGAGTAACAATCGCAATGAGTAACAACCGCAATAGCTCACTCATGTGCGGTTGTTACTCCCCCCCACCCCCCACCCTTAAGCCGCTACGGTTGTAGCCGTAGTTGTTACTTCCCCCATCCCCACCCTCAAATGAGGGTGTGCGATTGTTACTCCCCGTAGTTGTTACTTCCCCCACCCCCACCCTTATTTGTTGTTACTCCCTCCAGCTTGTTACTCCCCCCACCCCCACCCCCAAATTAGCTCGTAGTTGTTTCTCCCCACACCCCCACCCTCGTAACAACCGCAACTACGGTTGTTACTCCCCCCACCCCACCCTCGTAACAACCGCAACTACATTTGTTACTCCCCCCACCCCCACCCTCAAATTTGAGGGTGGGGGATGGGGGAAGTAACATGAGGGTGGGGGTGGGGGAAGTAACATGAGGGTGGGGGTGGGGGAAGTAGTAACAACTACGGGGAGTAACAACAAATAAGGGTGGGGGTGGGGGAAGTAACAAGTGCAGGGAGGTGGGGGAAGTAACAACTGCAGGGAGTAACAACCGCAATAGCTTGAGTCGTAGTTGTTACTCCCCCCACCCCCACCCTTAAGTTGCTATAGTTGTAGCTACAGCTTGTTACTTCCCCCACCCCCACCCTCATATGAGTTGCAATTGTTACTTACCCCACCCCCACCCTCAAATGAGGGAGCTGTAGTTTTTACTCGCCCACCCCCACCCTCAAATTAGGGTGGGGTTGGGGGAGTAACAACGCAAGGAGTAACAACCACAACCGTAGTTGTTGCGATTGTTACTCCCCCCACCCCCACCCTCCACCCGTTGTAGTTGTTACTTCCCCACCCCCACGCGCTGCAGCTTGTTACTTCCCCCACCCCACCCTCATTACTCGCAGCTCGTAGTTGTTACTTCCCCCACCCCCACCCTACCCCCACCCTCTTTCTCTGCAGTTCGTAGTTGTTACTTCCCCCAACCCCACCCAACTGCAGCTTGTTACTTCCCCCACCCCAGTTGCAGCTTGTTACTTCACCCCCCACCCTCATGTCGTAGTTGTTACTTCCCCCACCCCCACCCTCAAGCTATAATTGTTACTTCCCCCACCCCACCCTCGTAGTTGTTACTTCCCCCCACCCCCACCCTCAAGCCGCAGCTTGTTACTTCCCACACCCCCACCCACCTTGCAGCTTGTTACTTCCCCCACCCCCACCCCGTAGTTGTTACTTCCCCCACCCCCAAATCAGCTGCATTTGTTTCTCCCACCACCCCCACCCTCGTAACAACCGCAACTACGAGTTGTTACTACCCCCACCCCACCCTCGGAACAATCCGTAGCTAGAGTTGTTACTTCCCCCACCCCCCACCCTCAAATTTGAGGGTGGGGAGTAACAACTACATCAGCTGGTTACTTCCCCCACCCCCACCCTCAAAATTGAGGGTAGGGGTGGGGGAAGTAACAACCGCACTCGTAGTTGTTACTTCCCCCACCCTAAAATTTGAGGGTGGGGGTGGGGGAAGTAACAACTGCAGCTGTAGTTGTTACTCCCACCCTCAAATTTGAGGGTGGGGGTGGGGGAAGTAACAACTGCAACAACTGCAGCTTGAGGGTGGCCCCCACCCCCACCCTCATGTTACTTCCCCTACCCCCACCCTCAAATTTGAGAGCTGCAGTTGTTACTCCCCCCACCCCCACCCTCACCCTCAAATTTGAGAGCTGCAGTTGTTACTTCCCCCACCACCACCTGTAGTTGTTACTTCCCCCACAACAACCCTCAAGCTGCAATTGTTACTTCACCCACCCCCACCGTCAAATTTGAGAGTTGTAGTTGTTAATCCCCCACCCCCACCCTCATGTTACTTCCCCCACCCCCACCCTCAAGCTGCAGCTTGTTACTCCCCCCACCCCCCACCCTCATGTTACTTCCCCCACCCCCACCGCAGCTTGTAATAGACTCTGACGGGGGATACCATGCACTCGACTTGAATGGGCCCACCTTTCTGCTAGAAACAAACGGAGGAGAGTAGGCGCACCGACCACCCATTATTTCTTTCTCTTGCTCGGAGTAACTCAATCCTAAGGCTTCTTGACTAGCACGAGTACAACCTCATTTCTGTCCTCGGTATGGTTCTTCTAAAATGGTTCAATGTCGATTTAATTTCAAAATAGAGGAACCTCCCCGGTTCTCTTCTTCCCATTAAAGATTTCTCACATTAGAATGGGCTCTTGATCTATAACGGCCAGGCGATCGAGCTAAGCACTTACTCAAGGTACCTTCATCACTATCCATTCCATCTTGAGAGCCCGGGCTTTCTCTTATAGGGCATTTTTAAGGCTCTCTATTTTAAAAGGGCACTCGAACTCCAATGAATGATTGGGCCGACCCCCAATTTATTTAAAATCCTGGTCTTTACTAAAGGAGATCAACATCTTAAAGATCCCCGCCCCCCTCTCTATTTTAAAAGGCAGGCTTGGTTGGAAATCGTACATCTAAAAGAGATCTTATCAATAAATATTACGAAGCCTGGACCTTAGCCTTTTAAAACAGAGGGGCTTTGCTTTTAGAACAGAGCAGTAAAACAATCAAAACATTGTGAATGTTTAAAAGAACAAGATTCAGGTGTCCAAAGTCCCTGACCAGCGGGATATCCCAAATGCATTCACTAATGCCACTTGTCGGGATCCCAGGATTTCCGAAAAGTTTGGCTCTTGCACGCATGTTGGTTGTCGAGAGAGATAGCACTCGATCTTTAGTAAGCATGAAGCCCCTTTATTTACATTAATTCCTTTCCCGCTTGCGGTGCAAGTACGAAGAAATAGATGACAAATATCCCTTTTGAAATAGAGCCCCCGGGTCTGAGGACAAGGATTTGAAATCATGGACAACAACTTTGTTTCATAATCTACAAGGACTTGATGATGCCGAAAAGTAACAGCGACATGCCTTTCAAATTTATTCTTTAAAATTGAAAGACATGATGAGCATGCCTATTGCAATCAATTGAAGTTTGAAAGAGCAGTAAAGCAGAGGATGTTGGAGTATCTCTGTATGCATGGAAATAAAGCCTAAAGGATCTTATCGGTTTCCCTATCAAAGTGTCTAGACTAGGTTTCAAGCATGCACCATCAATAGATAAGAGACCTAGGGGTTTATTCAGATTTGTAGGTAACCAACCTAGGGTTTGATACTAAAACAGGGAGAGAGCGAGAAATAGATGTAGACTAATGTAAGAGACTAGCAACTAGGGTTTTGATTGATCAGAATAGCCAGGAACGGATAAGTTACCACTAGATCTAGCTAGCTATGAGGTAGGACAAGAACCTTCCATTTCAGGTTTTTTTTAGGGGTGTCAGAACTGCAGATGGGTGGGGGTGGAGGAAGTAACAACTACTGCTGCAGTTGTTACTTCCCCCACCCTAGTTGTTGCTTCCCCCACCCCCCACCCTCATGTTACTTCCCCCACCCCCACCGCAGCTTGTTACTTCCCCCACCCACTCGCAGCTTGTTACTTCCCCCACCCCCACCCTCATGTTACTTCCCCCACCCCCACCGCAGTTGTTACTTCCCTTTTATGAGGGTGGGGGTGGAGGAAGTAACAATTACTGCTGCAGTTGTTACTTCCCCCACCGTTGCAGTTGTTACTTCCCCCACCCTCACCCTCATGTTACTTCCCCCACCCCCACTGCAGTTGTTACTTCCATTTTATGAGGGTGGGGGTGGAGGAAGTAACAACTACTTGCTGCAGTTGTTACTCCCCCCACCCCCACCCTCATAAAAGGGAAGTAACAACTGCGGTGGGGGTGGGGGAAGTAACATGAGGGTGGGGGTGGAGGAAGTAACAACTCTGCGTCGCAGCTTGTTACTTCCCCCACCGCTCGCAGCTTGTTACTTCCCCCACCCTCACCCTCATGTTACGTCCCCCACCCCCACTGCAGTTGTTACTTCCCTTTTATGAGGGTGGGGGTGGAGGAAGTAACAACTACTGTTGCAGTTGTTACTTCCCCCACCCCCACTGTAGTTGTAACTTCCCCCACCCCCCACCGCAGTTGTTACTTCCCCCACCCCCACCCTCATGTTACTTCCCCCCACCCCCACTCGCAGTTAGTTACTTCCCCCACCCCCACCCTCATGTTACTTCCCCCACCCCCACTACAGTTGTTACTTCCCCCACCCCCACCCTCAAATTTGAGGGTGGGTTGAGGGTGGGGGTGGGGGGCTGTAGTTGTTACAGTAGTAGCAACTGCAAGGAGTAACAACAAATAAGGGTGGGGGTGGGGGGAGTAACAAGTGCGAGGAGGTGGGGGAAGTAACAACTGCAGGGAGTAACAACTACACACTCTCATTTGAGGGTGGGGGTGGGGGAAGTAACAACTACAGGGAGTAACAACCTGCAATGGTTGTTACTCCCACACCCCCACCCTCACCCTCAAATGAGGGAGCTACAGTTGTTACTCGCACACCCCCACACTCAAATTAGGGTGGGGTGGGGCGAGTAACACTTGTAGGGAGTAACAACTACAATTGTAGTTGTTGCAGTTGTTACTCCCCCCATCCCACCCCCACCCTTAAGCTTCTATAGTTGTAGTCGTAGTCGTTACTCCCCCCACCCCCACCCTCAAATGAGCTGCAGCTTGTTACTTCCCCCCACCTCCACCCTCAAATGAGAGAGCTGCAGTTGTTACTCGCCCACCCCCATCCTCAAATTAGGGTGGGGTGGGGGGAGTAACAACTACAGGGAGTAACAACTGCAACTATAGTTGTTGCGCTTGTTACTCCCCCCACCCCACCCCCCCACCTCGCTATAGTTGTTACTTCCCCCACCCCCACCCGTTGCGAGTTGTTACTTCTCCCACCCCCACCCATTGCGGTTGTTACTTCCCCCACCCCACCCTAATTACTGCAGTCGTAGTTGTTACTTCCCCCACCCGCACCCTACCCCCACCCTAATTCATCGCAATTGTAGTTGTTACTTCCCCCACCCCCACACCCCCACCCTCATTACTGCAATTGTAGTTGTTACTTCCCCCACCCCCACCCTCAAATGCCGTAGTTGTTACTTCCCCCACCCCCACCCTCAAAGTTGCGCTTGTTACTTCTCCACCCCCACCCTCAAAGCTAAAGTCAGTAGTTGTTAATTCCTCCACCCCCACCCGCTACAGTTGTTACTTCCCCCACGCCCACCCTCGAGGTGCAGTTGTTACTTACCCGACCCCCACCCTCAGTAGTTGCTACTTCCCCCACACCCACCCTCAAGGTGTAGTTGTTACTTCCCCCACCCCCACCCTTAAGGTGCAGTTGTTACTTCCCCTACCCCCATCGCAGCTTGTTACTTCCTCCATCCCCACCCTCAAGGTGCGGTTATTTACTTCCCCCACCCCCACCCTCAAGGTGCGGTTATTGCTTCCCCACCCCCACCCTCGAGGGTGGGGTGGGGGGAAGTAACAACTACACCTTGAGGGTGGGGGTGGGGGAAGTAACAACTGTAGGGTGGGGGTCGAGGAAGTAACAACTACACCTCGAGGGTGGGGGTGGAAGAAGTGACAACTGCCCACTCTCGTTTGAGGGTGGGGGTGGGGGAAGTAACAACTGCAGCTTGAGGGTGGGGTTGGGGGAAGTAACAATTGTAGGGTGGGGGTCGAGGAAGTGAACAACCGCACCTCGAGGGTGGGGGTGGGGGAAGTAACAACCGTAGCCTGGGTGGGGATGGGGGAAGTAACAACTCGCAGCCTTGAGGGTGAGGGTTGGAGGGTGGGGTGGGGGAAGTAACAACCGCACCTTGAGGGTGGGGGTGGGGGAAGTAACAACCGTAGGGTGGGGATCGGGGAAATAACAACTGCACCTCGAGGGTGGGGGTGGAAGAAGTGACAACCGCCCACTCTCGTTTGAGGGTGGGGGTGGGGGAAGTAACAACTGCAGCTTGAGGGTGGGGTTGGGGGAAGTAACAACTGCAGCTTGAGGGTGGGGGTGGAGGAAGTAACAACTACACCTCGAGGGTGGGGGTGGGGGAAGTAACAACTACACTGGGTGGGGATGGGGGAAGTAACAACTGCAACTTGACGGTGAGGGTGGGGGAAGTAACAACTACAATTGTGGGGGTGGGGGGAAGTAACAACCGTAGGCCGTGGGGGTGGGGGAAGTAACAACGCAGCTAGCCGGGGATGGGAGAAGTAACAATTGCGGCTTGAAGGTGAGGGTGGGGGAAGTAACAACTACATGGTGGGGTGGGGGAAGTAACAACCGCACCGTAGTTGTTACTTCCCCCACCCCCCACCCTCGAGGTGTAGTTGTTACTTCCCCGACCCCCACCCCCCACCCCCCACCTGCAGCTTGTTACTTCCCCCACCCCCACCCTCAAGGTGTAGTTGTTACTTCCCCGACCTCCACCCCCACCCCCAGCCTACGGTTGTTACTTCCCCCACCCCCACCCTCGAGGTGCAATCGTTACTTCCCCGACCCCCACCCCCACCCCCCATCTCCACCCTACAGCTGTTAGTTCCCCCACCCCTACCCTCAAGCCTGCCGTAGTTGTTACTTCCCCACCCCCACCCTCGAGGTGCGATTAGTTACTTCATCGACCCCCACCCCCACCCTCAAGTTGTAGTTGTTATTTGGGTGTGCGGGTGGGGGGAGTAACTAACCGGAGGGAGTAACAACAAATAAGGGTGGGGGTGGGGGAAGTAACAACCGCAGGGAGGTGGGGGAAGTAACAACCGTAGGGGAGTAACAACTACACACCATCATTTGAGGGTGGGGGTGGGGGAAGTAACAACGAGCAGGAGTAACAACTACAACAACTTGAGCCTGCAGTTGTTACTCCCCGTAGTTGTTACTTCCCCCACCCCCACCCTCATTTGTGGGGGTGGGTTGAGGGTGGGGGTGGGGGAAGTAACAACTGCAGGGAGGTGGGGGAAGTAACAACTACAGGGCGTAACAACTACACACCCTCATTTGAGGGTGGAGGGTGGGGGAAGTAACAACTACAGGGAGTAACAACTACAACAACTTGAGCTGTAGTTGTTACTCCCTGTAGTTGTTACTTCCCCCACCCAAATGAGGGTGGGGCTGGGGGAAGTAACAACTACAGGGAGTAACAACTGCATCTCAAGTTGTTGCAGTTGTTACTCCCTGTAGTTGTTACTTCCCCCACCCAAATGAGGGTGGGGGTGGGGGAAGTAACAACTACAGGGAGTAACAACTACAGCTCAAGTTGGGTGGGGCTGGGGGAAGTAACAACTGCAGGGAGTAACAACTGCATCTCAAGTTGTTGCAGTTGTTACTCCCTACAGTTGTTACTTCCCCCACCCTGAGGGTGGGGGTGGGGAAGTAACAACTACGGGAGTAACAACTACAACTCAAGTTGTTGCAGCTTGTTACTCCCTGCAGCTTGTTACTTCCCCTGCCCCCATGGGGGAAGTAACAACCGCAGGAGTAACAACTACAAAAACTTGAGCTCGTAGTTGTTACTCCCCGTAGTTGTTACTTCCCCCGACTCCCACCCTCATTTGGGTGGGGGAAGTAACAATCGTAGGGAGTAACAACTGCAACAACTTGAGCTGCAGTTGTTACTCCCTGTAGTTGTTACTTCCCTGCACCTCCCTGCAATTGTTACTTCTCCCACCCCCATCCTTATTTGTTGTTACTCCCTCTAGTTGTTACTCCCCCGACCCCCACCCCCAAATCAGCTGCAGTTGTTTCTCCCCACACCCACACCCTCGTAACAACTGCAACTACAGTTGTTACTCCCCCCACCCCACCCTCGTAACAACTGTAGCTACAGTTGTTACGAGGGTGACACTATCGTAACAACTGCAGCTGCGCTTGTTACTTCCCCGACCCCCACCCTCATGTTACTTCCCCCACCCAGCCTACGCTTGTTACGAGGGTGACACTACCGTAACAACCGCAGCTGTAGTTGTTACTTCCCCGACCCCCACCCTCATATTTGTTACTTCCCCCACCCCCACCCTCAAATTTGAGCAGCTTGTTACTTCCCCGACCCCCCACCCTCATGTTACTTCCCCCCCCCCCACCCTCAAATTTGAGGGTGGGGGGTGGGGGGAGTAACAAGTGCAGGAGGTGGGGGAAGTAACAACTACAAGGAGAAACAACTCGCAAACGGCTTGAGCCGTAGTTGTTACTCCTCCCACCCCCACCCTTAAGCCGCCGTAGTTGTAGTTGCGCTTGTTACTTCCCCCACCCCACCCTCAAATGAGTTGTAGTTGTTACTTCCCCCACCCCCACCCTCAAATGAGGGAGCCGCAGCTTGTTACTCGCCCACCCCCATCGTCAAATTAGGGTGGGGTGGGGGGAGTAACAACCGCAGGGAGTAACAACCGCAACTGTAGTTGTTGCGCTTGTTACTCCCCCCCACCCCCACCCTCCACCCGCTGTAGTTGTTACTTCCCCCATCCCCACCCGCTACAGTTGTTACTTCCCCCACCCCACCCTCATTATCGTAGCCGTAGTTGTTACTTCCCCCACCCCCAACCTACCCCCACCATCATTATCGTAGATGTAGTTGTTACTTCCCCCACCCCATCCTCAAGTCGTAGTTGTTACTTCCCCCACCCCCAACCAACCGTAGTTTTTACTTCCCCCACCCCAATTGTAGTTGTTACTTCCCCCACCCTCATGCTACGCTTGTTACTTCCCCCACCCCACCCAACTATAGTTGTTACTTCCCCCCACCCCCACCCACCCCCGCAATTGTTACTTCCCCCACCCCCACCCACCCTACGGCTTGTTACTTCCCCCACCCCCACCCCCCAAGGTGCGATTGTTACTTCCCCACCCCCACCCCACGCTTGTTACTTCCCCCACCCTCACCCCCACCCTCGTAATAACCGCAACTACAGCTGTTACTACCACCACCCCACCCTCGTAACAACCGTAGCTAGAGTTGTTAGGGGGAGTAACTAACCGCAACTGCAGCTTGTTACTCCCCCCACCCCCACCCCCCACCCTCCCTATAGTTGTTACTTCCCCCACCCCCACCCCCCACCCCCGCAGCTTGTTACTTCCCCCACACCCACCCCGTAGTTGTTACTTCCCCCACCCCCAAATCAGTCGTAGTTGTTTCTCCCCCCACCCCCACCCTCGTAATAACCGCAATTACGGTTGTTACTACCACCACCCCACCCTCGTAACAACCGTAGCTAGAGTTGTTAGGGGGGAGTAACAATCGTAGCGTAACAACCGCAGCCTGCAGTTGTTACTCCCCCACCCCCACCCCCCACCCTCCCTATAGTTGTTACTTCCCCCCACCCCACCCCCACCCCCGCAGCTTGTTACTTCCCCCACCCCCACCCTGCAGCTTGTTACTTCCCCCACCCCCAAATCAGCTGTAGTTGTTTCTCCCCCCACCCCCACCCCCACCCTCGTAATAATCGCAACTACAGCTTGTTACTACCACCACCCCACCCTCGTAATAACCGTAGCTAGAGTTGTTATTCCACCCACCCAGTCGTAGTTGTTACTCCCCCCACCCCCACCCCTCAAATTTGAGGGTGGGGGTGGGGTGGAGTAACAACTACAAGGGTGGGGGGAGTAACATCGCAGCCCACCCTCAAATTTGAGGGTGGGGGTGGGGGGAGTAACAACAACAATGGGGGGAGTAACAACCGCATCCACCCTCAAATTTGAGGGTGGGGGGTGGGGGGAGTAACAACTCGCGACGTAACAACCCTCAAATTTGAGGGTGGGGGGTGGGGTGAGTAACTAACCGCAAGGGTGGGGGGAGTAATAATCGCAACCACCCTCAAATTTGAGGGTGGGGGTGGGGGGAGTAACAACTGCAAGGGTGGGTGGAGTAATAATCGGCAGCCACCCTCAAATTTGAGGGTGGGGGTGGGGGAGTAACAATCGCACCAGCAGCTAACTTTGAGGGTGGGGGGTGGGGGGAGTAACAACTCGCAGTCAGTTAACTTTGAGGGTGGGGGTGGGGGAGTAATAATCGCAGCCACCCTCAAATTTGAGAGTGGGGGTGGGGGGAGTAACACTCAGCACGCAATAACCGCAGCCTACGCTTGTTACTCCCCCCACCCCCCACCCTCAAATTTGTTGGGGGTGGGGGGAGTAACAACCGCAATCGCAGCTTGTTACGTCGTAGTTGTTACTCCCCCACCCCCAAGCCAGCTGCAGCTTGTTACTCCCCCACCCCCACCCCTCAAGCCGCAGCTTGTTACTCCCACCACCCCCACTCTCAAATTTGAGGGTGGGGGTGACCCGCAGCTGTTACTCCCCCCCACCCCCACCCTCAAGTGCCGTAGTTGTTACTCCCCCCACCCCCACTCTCAAATTTGAGGGTGGGGGTGACCTGCGCTTGTTACTCCCCCCACCCCACCCTCAAGCTATAGTTGTTACTCCTCCCACCCCCACCCTCAAATTTGAGTTGCAGTTGTTACTCCCCCCACCCCCACCCTCAAGCCGCAGCTTGTTACTCCCCCGACCCCCACCCTCAAAGGGGAGTAACAACCGCAGATTTGAGGGTGGGTGTGGGGGAGTAACAATCGCAGCCAGAATCGCAGCCTACGGCTTGTTACTCCCCCCACCCCCACCCTCAAAGGGGAGTAACAACCGCAGCATAACCGCAGCTACGCTTGTTACTCCCCCCACCCCCACCCTCAAATTGCAGCTTGTTACTCCCCCCACCCCCACCCTCGCGAATAACCGCAGCAGAATCGGCAGCTGCAGCTTGTTACTCCCCCCACCCCCACCCTCAAAACGCCGCAGCTTGTTACTCCCCCCACCCCCACCCTCAAACTTCAGCCAGAATCGTAGCCTGCAGCTTGTTACTCCCCCCACTCCCCACCCTCGTAATAACTCGCAGCTGCAGCTTGTTACTCCCCCCACCCCCACCCTCAAAACGCTGCAGCTTGTTACTCCCCCCACCCCCACCCTCAAACTTCAGCAGAATCGCAGTGCAGCTTGTTACTCCCCCCACCTCCACCCTCAAATTCAGTTGTTACTCCCCCCACCCCCACCCTCAAATTTGAGGGTGGGGGTGGGGGGAGTAAATCGCAGCTGGCAAGGTGGGGGGCGTAACTAATCGCAACAGAATCGCAGCTGCAGTTGTTACTACCCCCACCCCCACCCTCAAATTTAGTTGTTACTCCCCCCACACCCACCCTCAAAGTTATGCTGCAGTTGTTATGCCCCCCACCCCGATTTGAAGGTGGGGGTGGGGGGAGTAACAACTGCAGCGGCAGTTACGCTGCAGTTGTTATGCTGCAATTGCGCTTGTTACTTCCCCCACCCCCACCATCATGTTACTTCCCCCACCCGCACCCTCAAATTGGGTGTGGGGGCAATTGCAGTTGTTACTTCCCCCACCCCCACCGTCATGTTACTTCCCCCACCCGCACCCTCAAATTGGGGTGGGGGTGGGGGAAGTAACATGAGGGTGGGGGTGGGGGGAGTAATAACTCGCAAGAACCGGGGTGGGGGTGGGGGAAGTAACATGAGGGTGGGGGTGGGGGAGTAACAACCGCAGCTCGTAGTTGTTACTCCCCCCCCACCCCTCGTAGTTGTTACTCCCCCCACCCCCCACCCTCATGAGCTGCAGCTGTTACTCCCCCCACCCGCTGTAGTTGTTACTCCCCCCACCCCCACCCTCATGTTAAGTCGCAGCTTGTTACTCCCCCCACCCGCTCGTAGTTGTTACTTCCCCCACCCCCACCCTCATGTTACTTCCCCCACCCCCACCCTCATGTTACTTCCCCCACCCGCACCCTCAAATTGGGTGTGGGGAGTAACAATAAATAAGGGTGGGGGTGGGGGGAGTAGCAAGTGCGAGGAGGTAGGGGAAGTAACAACTGCAGGGAGTAACAACTACACACTCTCATTTGAGGGTGGGCGTGGGGGAAGTAACAACTGCAACAACTTGAGCTGCAGTTGTTACTCCCCCCACCCCCACCATCAAATGAGCCACATTTGTTACTTCCCCCACCCTCACCCTCAAATGAGGCAAACTGTAGTTGTTACTCACCCACCCCCACCCGAGCTGCGAGTTAGTTACTCCCTATAGTTGTTACTCCCCCAACTCCACCCTAATTTGAGGGTGGGGGTGGGGGAAGTAACAACTGCAACAGCTTGAGCTGTAGTTGTTACTGGGGTGGGGGAAGTAACAACTGCAACAGCTTGAGCTGCAGTTGTTACTCCCCTCGCCTCCACCCTTAAGCTTTTGCAGTTGTAGCTGCAGTTGTTACTCCCCCCACCCCCACCCTCAAATTTGCCGTAGTTGTTACTTCCCCACCCCCACATTACTGCAGCTACAGTTGTTACTTCCCCCACTCCCACCCCACCCCCACTCTCACCCCCACCTACTGTAGTTGTTACTTTCCCCACCCCCACCCTCTTTACTCGTAGCTGTAGTTGTTACTTCTCCCACCCCCACCCTAATTATCGTAGGCTGCAGCTTGTTACTTCCCCCACCCCCACCCTCATTATCGTAGTTGCAGCTTGTTACTTCCACCACCCCCACCCTCAAATGAGGCAGTTGTAGTTGTTATCGCTGTAGTTGTTACTTCCCCTACCCCCACCCCCATTACAAAGACTACGGCTGTTACTTCCCTTACCCCCACCCGCTGCAGTTGTTACTTCCCCCACTCCCACCCTCATTACTACAGCTGCAATTGTTACTCCCCCCACCCACACCCTCAAATGAGGTAGCTGTAGTTGTTGCTTCCCCCACCCCCACCCTCATTACTACAGCTACAGTTGTTACTTTCTCCACCCCCACATTACTGCAGCTGCAGTTGTTACTTCCCCAACCTCCACCCTCACCCTCATTACTGCAGCTGCAGTTGTTACTTCCGAAGTAGCTGCAGTTGTTACCAACCTCAAATGAGGGTGGGGTGGGGGAAGTAACAACTACAGGGTGGGGGTTACTGTAACAGCTGTTACCACCCTCAAATGAGGGTGGGGGAAGTAACAACTACAGGGTGGGGGTGGGGGAAGTAACAACTGCAGCTCCTCAAATGAGGGTGGGGTGGGGGAAGGCTGCAACAACTGCAGCTGCGGTTGTTACTTCCCCCAACCCCACCATCATTTGAGAACTGTAGTTGTTACTGTAACAACTGCAGCTGGGTGGGGGAAGTAACAACTGCAACTGCTACAACAACCGTAACAACTACAGCTGCGGTTGTTACTTCCCCCAACCCCACCATCATTTGAGAACTGCAGTTGTTACTGTAACAACTGCAGCTGGGTGGGGGAAGTAACAACTGCAACTGCTGCAACAACTACAGCTGCGGTTGTTACTTCCCCCAACCCCACCATCATTTGAGAGCTGCAGTTGTTACTTCCCCCCACCCCCACCCTCAAATGAGCTATAGTTGTTACTTCCCCCACCCCCACCCTCAAATGAGGGAGCTGCAGTTGTTACTCGCCCATCCCCACCATCAAATTAGGGTGGGGTGGGGGGAGTAACAACTACAGGGAGTAACAACAACAACTGTAGTTGTTGCAATTGTTACTTCCCCCACCCCCACCCTCCACCCGCTACAGCTGTTACTTCCCCCACCCCCACCCACTACAGTTGTTACTTCCCCCACCCCACCCTCATTACTGCAACTGTAGTTGTTACTTCCCCCACCCCCAACCTACCCCCACCCTCATTACTCGCAGATGTAGTTGTTACTTCCCCCACCCCATCCTCAAGTCTGTAGTTGTTACTTCCCCCACCCCCAACCAACTATAGTTTTTACTTCCCCCACCCAGCTGTAGTTGTTACTTCCCCCATCCCCACCCTCATGTTCAGCTTGTTACTTCCCCCACACCACCCATAAACTATAGTTGTTACTTCCTCTACCCCCACCCACCCCCGCAGCTTGTTACTTCCCCCACGCCCACCCACCCTACGACTTGTTACTTCCCCCACCCCCACCTTGCAGCTTGTTACTTCCCCTGCCCCCAAATCGGTGTAGTTGTTTCTCCCCCCCACCCCCCACCCTTGTAACAACCGCAACTACGGTTGTTACTACCACCACCCCACCCTCGTAACAACCGTAGCTAGAGTTGTTAGGGGGAGTAACAACCGCACGGCTAGCTTGTTACTCCCCCACCCCCACCCTCCCTATAGTTGTTACTTCCCCCCACCCACATCCGCAGCTTGTTACTCCCCCACCCCCACCCTCGCTACAGTTGTTACTTCCCCCACCCCCACCCTCAAGGTGCAGTTGTTACTTCCCCAACCCCCACATCGCAGCTTGTTACTTCCCCTACCCCCACCCTGCAGCTTGTTACTTCCCCCACCCCCAAATCATCTATAGTTGTTACTTCCCCCACCCTCACCCCCACCCCCACCCTCATAACAACTACAACTACGGCTTGTTACCACCACCACCCCACCCTCGTAACAACCGTAGCTAGAGTTGTTACTCCCCCCACCCCCCACCCTCAAATTTGAGGTGCGAGCTTGTTACTCCCCCCCACCCCCCACCCTCAAGTCTGCAGCTTGTTACTCCCCCCACCCCCACTCTCAAATTTGAGGGTGGGGGTGACTTGCGCTGTTACTCCCCCCACCCCCCACCCTCAAGTCGCAGCTTGTTACTCCCCCCACCCCCACCCTCAAATTTGAGGTGCAGTTAGTTACTCCCCCCACCCCCCACCCCTCAAAGGGGAGTAATTTGAGGGTGGGGGTGGGGGGAGTAACTAACCGCAGCGTAATACGACATGCGCAGTTGTTACTCCCACCACCCCCACCCTCAAAGGGGAGTAACAACCGCAGCCTTGTTACTCCCACCACCCCCCACCCTCAAAGGGGAGTAACAAGCGCAGCTGCAGCTTGTTACTCCCCCCACCTCCGCCCTCAAATTTGAGGGTGGGGGTGTAACAACTGCACTGCAGTAGCTATGCCGCAGTTGTTACTGAGGGTGGGGGTGGGGGAGTAACAACTACAACGTAATTTGAGGGTGGGGGTGGGGGGAATAACAACTGCAGCTGCAGTTACGTTGCAAATGTAGTTACGCTGCAGTTGTTACCGAGGGTGGGGGTGGGGGGAGTAACAACTACAGCTGCAGGAGTAACAACCTGCACTGCAGCTACGCTGCGATTATTCATCGAGGGTGGGGGTGGGGGAGTAACAACCGCAGCTGCAGCTACGCTCGTAGTTGTTACTCCCACCACCCCCCCACCCTCAAATTCGGCTTGTTACTCCCCCCACCCCCAACCCCGCAGTTGTTACTACCTCCACCCCCACCCTCATATATGAGGGTGGGGGTAGGGGGAGTAACAACTACAGGCGTTGGGGGTGGGGGGGAGTAACAATCGAATTGGGGTGGGGGGAGTAACAACTACAGCGTTGGGGGTGGGGGGAGTAACAACCGCAGCATTGCAGCTACGCCCGTAGTTGTTACTCCCCCCCACCCCCACCCTCAAATTCGGCTGTTACTCCCCCCACCCCCAACGCCGCAGCTTTGTTACTCCCTCCACCCCCACCCTCAAATTGCAATTTGAAGGTGGGGGTGGGGGAGTAACAACTACAGCCAGAATCGTAGCTGCAATTGTTACTCCCCCCACCCCCACCACTCGGTTAGTTACTCCCCCCACCCCCACCCTCAAATTTTGAGGGTGGGGGGTGGGGGGAGTAATTGAGGGTGGGGGTGGGGGGAGTAACAACTCACAGCCAGTAATCGCAACTTGCAGCTTGTTACTCTCCCCACCCCCACGGGGAGTAATTTGAGGGTGGCTATGGGGGGAGTAACAACTGCGTCAGAATCTGCAGCTTACGGCTTGTTACTCCCCCCCACCCCCACCGCCGCAGCTTGTTACTTCCCCCACCCCCACCCTCAAATTACTCCCCCCACCCCCACCCTCATTACTTTGAGGGTGGGGGTTGGGGAGTAACAACTACTAACAGTAACTACAAGTGCAGTTGTTACTCCCCCCATCCCCACCGCTGCAGCTTGTTACTCCCCCCACCCCGACCTGTAGTTGTTACTCCCCCCACCCCCCACCGCTGCAGCTTGTTACTCCCGTGCGTTGTTACTCCCCCCACCCCCACCGCCGCAGCTTGTTACTCCCCCACCCCCACCGTTGCAGGTTGTTACTCCCGCAGTTGTTATTCCCCCCACCCCGACTCGTAGTTGTTACTCCCCCCCACCCCCACCGCCCGTAGTTGTTACTCCCCCCCACCCCCGCTAGCCGGTGGGGGTGGGGGAGTAACAAGCGCAGGAGTAACAACTACAGGCTAGGGGGGAGTAACAGCGCAACCGGGGTGGGGGGAGTAACTAACCGCACTAGCTGTTACTCCCCCCACCCCGACCGCGAGCTTGTTACTCCCCACCGCCGCAGCTTGTTACTCCCCCCACCCCCACCGCTGCGCTTGTTACTCCCCCCCCACCCCCACCGCCGTAGTTGTTACTCCCGCAGCTTGTTACTCCCCCCATCGCCGCAGCTTGTTACTCCCCCCACCCCGACCGCAGCTTGTTACTCCCCACCGCCGCAGCTTGTTACTCCCCCCACCCCCACCGTTGCGGTTGTTACTCCCCCCACCCCCACCGCTGTAGTTGTTACTCCTGCAGTTGTTACTCCCCCCACCCCCACCGCTGTAGTTGTTACTCCCGCAGCTTGTTACACCCCCCACCCCTACCGCCGCAGCTCAGTTACTCCCCCCACCCCACTCGTAGTTGTCCGGGGGTGGGGGGGAGTAACAATCGCACCGGGGTGGGGGGAGTAACTAACCGCCGGAGTAACAACTACGAAAGTGGGTGTGGGGGGAGTAACAACTACGGCTGGGGTGGGGGTGGGGGGAGTAACAACTGCAGCAGAACAATCTGCAGCCTGTAGCTACGCTACGCTACGCCGCAGATGTTACTCCCCCCACCCATTTGAGGGTGGGGGTGGGGGCTGCAGCTTGTTACTCCCCCCACCCCCCCACCAATTTGAGGGTGGGGGTGGGGGGCTGCAGTTGTTACTCCCCTGGCCCCCCACCCCCTTTGAGGGTTGGGGTGGGGGGCTGCATGTTACTTCCCCCGCCCCCCCCACCAATTTGAGGGTGGGGGGTGGGGGCTGCAGCTTGTTACTCCCCCAAGCCCCCCACCCCCACCCTCAAATTTGAGGGTGGGGGTGGGGGCTGCAGAGTTGTTACTCCCCCATCCCATGAGGGTGGGGGTGGGGGTGCGGCATGTTACTCCCCCCTCCCCCCACCCTAAAATTTGAGGGGGTGGGGGTGGGGGGAGTAACAACGCAACGTAGCCGCGAATGCTTGGCAGCTTGTTACGCCGTAGTTGTTACTCCCCCCACCCCCACCCTCAAATGGGTGGGGGGAGTAACAACTGCAGCGTAGCTCGCAGCTCAGCGATTGTTACGCCGCAGCTTGTTACTCCCCCCACCCCCACCCTCGGCAGGCTGCACCTGTAGTTGTTACGTCGCAGCTTGTTACTCCCCCCACCCCCACCCTCGTACAGTGCTGCAGCTGCAGCTGTTACTCCCCCCACCCCCCACCCTCAAATGGGTGGGGGGGAGTAACAATCGCAGCTGCAACCCCACCCTCAATTTTGAGGGTGGAGGTGGGGAAAGTAACAATCTGCACAGTAATAACCTGCAACTGCAGCCTGCAGCTGCAGCTGTTACTCCCCCCACCCCAACCGCAGCTGTAACTACAACGCAAGCTATTTACTCCCCCCACCCCCACCCCAATCGTACAGACAGTAGCCGCAGCTGTTACTCCCCCCACCCCCACCCTCAAATTGGGTGTGGGGAGTAACAACTCGCAGTGAGCAGCATACGCCGCAATTGTTACTCCCCCACCCAATTTGAGGGTGGGGGTAGGGGGAGTAACAAATCGCACTGCGAGGTGAGGGTGGGGGTGGGGGTGGGGGGAGTAAATAAACCGCGCAGCTGCAGTACCTGCAGCTAGTTACTCCCCACCCCCACCCTCAAATTTGAGGGTGGGGGTGGGGGGAGTAACAACTGCAAGTGAGGGTGGGGGTGGGGGGAGTAACAACCGGAATCGCATTGAGGGTGGGGGGTGGGGGAGTAACAATCTGCAATTGCGAGTTGAGGGTGGGGGTGGGGGGAGTAACAGCTACGGTGCAGATTCTGGCTGCAGTTGTTACTCCCCCACCCCCACCCCTCAAATTTGAGGGTAATTTGAGGGGTGGGGGTGGGGGGAGTAACAATCGGCAACTCGAGCTTGAGGGTGGGGGTGGGGGGAGTAACAATCGCTGGCGTAACTCCGCAGCTTGTTACTCCCCCCACCCCCACCCTCAAATGGGGGTGGGGGAGTAGCAACGCAACGTAACTCGGCAGCTTGTTACTCCCCCCACCCCCACCCCTCAAATGGGGGTGGGGGGGAGTAACAACCGCGGGTTTGAGGGTGGGGGTGGGGAAATAACCGCAGCTAACCTAGCATTGTTACTTCCCCCACCCCCATTTGAGGGTGGGGGTGGGGGAGTAACAAGCCGCGGTTACGCCGCAGCTTGTTACTCCCCCACCCCCCACCCTCAAATGGGGGTGGGGAGGAATAACCTGCTAGCCGCAACTCGCAGCTTGTTACTCCCCCCACCCCCCACCCTCAAATGGGGGTGGGGGAGTAACAACTCGGCATAGAACTGCAGCTTGTTACTCCCCATCCCACCCTCAAATTTGAGGGTGGGGGTGGGGAGTAACAAGCTGCACATGAACTGCAGCTTGTTACTCCCCCCACCCCCACCCTCAATGTTACTCCCCCCACCCCCGTAACCTCGCAGCTTGTTACTCCCCCCCCACCCCCACCCTCAATGTTACTCCCCCCACCCCCACCCTCAAATTTGAGGGTGGTGAGGGTGGGGGTGGGGGAGTAACATCTGCAGCATGTCGCGTCGCGGCTTGTTACTCCCCCTACCCCCACCCTCACCACCCTTAAATTTGAGGGTGGGGGTGGGGGGAGTAACAACTCGCAGGTTACGCAACAACTGCGGATGTTACTCCCCCCTACCCCCCACCTCCACCCCCACCCTCATGTTACTTCCCCCACCCAGCTGCAGCTTGTCACGCCTGCAGTTGTTACTGCTGCAGTTGTTACTTCCCCCACCCCCACCCTCATGTTACTTCCCCCACCCACCGCAGCTTGTCACGCTGCAGCTTGTTACTCCCCCCACCCCCACCCTCATGTTACTTCCCCCACCCAAACTGCAGTTGTCACGTTGCGGTTGTTACTTCCCCCACCCCCCACCCTCATGTTACTTCCCCCACCCCCACCCTCATGTTACTTCCCCCACCCGCACCCTCAAATTGGGTGTGGGGGCAGTCGCAGTTGTTACTTCCATACCCCCACCCTCAAATTGGGTGTGGGAGCAAGCTACGCAGCTGCAGTTGTTACTTCCCCCAACCCCACCCTCATGTTACTTCCCCCACCCCCAATTTGAGGGTGGGGCGGGGGGAAGTAACATGAGGGTAGGGGTGGGGGAAGTAACAATTGCAGCTGCAGTTGTTACAATGTAACATGAGGTTGGGGGTGGGGGGCTGCAGTTATTACAATAGTAACAACTACAGGGAGTAACAATAAATAAGGGTGGGGGTGGGGGGAGTAATAAGTGCAGGGAGGTGGGGGAAGTAACAACTGCAGGGAGTAACAACTACACACTCTCATTTGAGGGTGGGCATGGGGGAAGTAACAACTGCAACAGCTTGAGCTGTAGTTGTTACTCCCCCCACCCCCACCCTCAAATGAGCCGTAGTTGTTACTTCCTCCACCCCCACCCTCAAATGAGGCAGCTGTAGTTGTTACTCGCCCACCCCCACCCAGTTGCAGTTGTTACTCCCTGCAGTTGTTACTCCCCCCACTCCACCCTAATTTGAGGGTGGGGAGGTGGGGGAAGTAACAACTGTAACGACCTTGAGCTCGGCAGTTATTGCTGGGGTGGGGGAAGTAACAACTGCAACAACTTGAGCTGCAGTTGTTACTCCCCCCACCCCCACCCTTAACCCCCACCCTTAAGCTTCTCAGCTTGTAGCTGCAGCTTGTTACTCCCCCCACCACCACCCTCAAATGAGCCGTAGTTGAGCTGCAGCTTGTTACTTCCCTCACCCCCACCCTTAACCCCCCACCCTTAAGCTTCTACGAGCTGTAGGCTGCAGTTGTTACTCCCCCCACCCCCCACCCTCAAATGAGCCGCAGCTTGTTACTTCCCCACCCCCCACATTACCGCAGCTTGCAGCTTGTTACTTCCCCCCACTCCCACCCCCACCCCCACCTGCCGCAGCTTGTTACTTTCCCCACCCCCACCCCCATTACCGTAGCATAGCTTGTTACTTCCCCCACCCCCACCCGCTCGCTACTTCCCCCACCCCCACCCTCATTACTACGGTTGCAATTGTTACTCCCCCCACCCCCCACCCTCACCCTCAAATGAGGCAAATTGTAGTTGTTACTTTCCCCACCCCCACCCTCATTACTACAGCTGCAGTTGTTACTTTCTCCACCTCCACATTACTACAGCTGCAGTTGTTACTCCCCCCACCCCCACCCTCACCCTCATTACTGCAGCTGCAGTTGTTACTTCCGAAGTAGCTGCAGTTGTTACCAACCTCAAATGAGGGTGGGGTGGGGGAAGTAACAACTACAGGGTGGGGGTTACTCGTAACATTTGTTACCACCCTCAAATGAGGGTGGGGGAAGTAACAACTGCAGGGTGGGGGTGGGGGAAGGCTGCAACAACTACAGCTGCGGTTGTTACTTCCCCCAACCCCACCATCATTTGAGAACTGTAGTTGTTACTGTAACAACTGCAGGGTGGGGGTGGGGAAGTAACAACTGCAGGGTGGGGGTTACTGTAACAGCTGTTACCACCCTCAAATGAGGGTGGGGGAAGTAACAACTATAGGGTGGGGGTGGGGGAAGCGCCGCAACAAGCTGGCATTGCGGTTGTTACTTCCCCCAACCCCACCATCATTTGAGAACCGCAGCTGTGTTACTCGTAACAACTACGGGGTGGGGGTGGGGAAGTAACAACTCGCAGGGTGGGGGTCTACTGTAATCAGTTGTTACCACCCTCAAATGAGGGTGGGGAAGTAACTAACTCGTAGGGTGGGGGTGGGGGAAGTAACAACTGTAGGGTGGGGGTGGGGGAAGGCTGCAACAACTGCAGCTGCGGTTGTTGCAGCCCCCAACCCCACCATCATTTGAGAGCTGCTGTTGTTACTTCCCACTGCAGTTGTTACTTCGCCCACCCCATCCTCATTTGAGGGTGGTAACAACTGCACCTACTTCCCACAGCTGCAGTTGTTACAACACCCTCACCCGCTGCGGGGAAGTAACAACTACAAGGTGGGGGTTACTGTAATAGCTGTTACCACCCTCAAATGAGGGTGGGGGAAGTAACAACTATAGGGTGGGGGTAGGGGAAGTAACAACTGCAACTCCTCAAATGAGGGTGGGGTGGGGGAAGGCTGTAACAACTGCAGCCGCGGTTGTTACTTCCCCTAACCCCACCATCATTTGAGAGCTGCAGTTGTTACTTCCCACTGCAGTTGTTACTTCGCCCACCCCATCCTCATTTGAGGGTGGTAACAACTGCACCTACTTCCCCACCATATGCAGTTATTCAAAGACCCTCACCCGATGCATTGTTACTTCCCCCAACCCCACCATCATTTGAGAGCTGCAGTTGTTACTTCCCACTGCAGTTGTTACTTCGCCCACCCCATCCTCATTTGAGGGTGGTAACAACTGCACCTACTTCCCCCAGCTGCAGTTGTTACAGCACCCTCACCCGATGCAGCTGTTACTTCCCCCAACCCCACCATCATTTGAGAACTGCAGTTGTTACTTCCCACTGCAGTTGTTACTTCGCCCACCCCATCCTCATTTGAGGGTGGTAACAACTGCACCTACTTCCCCCATAAGAGTTATTCCAAGCACCTCACCCGCGGGTGAGGGTCGTAATAACCGTGCAACTGGGGGAAGTAGGTGCAGTTGTTACCACCCTCAAATGAGGATGGGGTGGGCGAAGTAACAACCGCAGCTGGGAAGTAAATAACCGCAGCTGCAGCTTGTTACTTCCCCCACCTCGCAGACGGGTGAGGGGGTCGTAACAGCCGCCAGGGGGAAGTAGGTGCGCTGTTACCACCCTCAAATGAGGATGGGGTGGGCGAGCGTAACAATGCGTTGGGAGTAACAACCGCAGCTGCGATTGCGTTGTTACTTCCCCCACCCAATGTGCAGTTAGTTACAGTAACAACTGCAGCTCCTCAAATGAGGGTGGGGTGGGGGAAGGCTGCAACAACTGCAGCTGCGGTTGTTACTTCCCCCAACCCCACCATCATTTGAGAGCCGCAGGTTATTCTGTAACAACTGCACTGAGTGGGGGAAGTAACAACCGGCAATCGCAGCTTGTTACTTCCCACTGCAGTTGTTACTTCGCCCACCCCATCCTCATTTGAGGGTGGTAACAACTGCACCTACTTCCCCCAGCTGCAGTTGTTACAACACCCTCACCCGCCACAGTTGTTACAACCCCAACCCCACCCGCTGCAATTGTTACAGCCCCCACCCCCACCCCCACCCTCACCCTCACCCTCACCCTCACCCCCACTGCAGTTGTTACTTCGCCCACCCCATCCTCATTTGAGGGTGGTAACAACTGCACCTACTTCCCCCAGCTGCAGTTGTTACAGCCCCCAACCCCCCCCGCTGCAATTGTTACAGCCCCACCCCCACCCTCACCCTCACCCTCACCCCCACTGCAGTTGTTACTTCGCCCACCCCATCCTCATTTGAGGGTGGTAACAACTGCACCAACCCCACCCGCTGCAGTTGTTACAGCCCCCACCCTACCCCCACCCGCTGCCCGCTGCAGTTGTTACAGCCCTCACCCCCACCCGCTGCAGTTGTTATTTCTTCCACCCTCACCCTCACCTCCACCTCCAAATGAGGGTCAGGGGAAGAAGGAAGCCGGGAAAAAATTCAGGGGGCGGGCCTAGTTAACCTGTACGCGGATTCCTTCCCTTTATCCTCTTCACCTCTCACAATTGACGCACAAAGCCAGTTTCCCTACAGCTATAACGCACAGATGCCTGTTTCCCTATAGCTATAACCATTGATCAAACCTGACCACCGGTCACTCAGCTCCGTGCGAGAGTAAATCCGCGTTATCATGACAAATAGAGTAACACAACTAACCCCAAGCGTTGTGAATGAATCTGAACCCCAAAGTGGTCATTCGCAAACTTACATTGGCCATTCTGAATTTGATGGCCATTCCTTCCCTTTACCTCTCCCCAATGACGCACAAAGCCAGTTTCCCTACAGCTATAACGCACAGATGCCATTTCGTACAGCTATAACCGTTGATCAACCCTGACCACCGCTGAATCAGCTCCGTGCAAGAGTAAATCCGCGTTAAGATGACAAATAGAATAACACAACTAATCCCAAACAGCGTCTGTGAATGAATCGTCATTCTCAACCCCAAAGTGGTCATTCGCAGTCTTACATTCGCCATTCTGAATTTGAAGGCCATTCCTTCCCTTTATCCTCTTCGCCTCACAAAGCCAGTTTCCCTACAACCTCTCACAAATGACGCACAAAGCTCCGTGCGAGAGTAAATCCGCGTTAACATTGATGATAGAATAACACAACCTTTTGCCGGAAACATGTCACTCGTGGCTACATTAAAATAAAATGAAATATTTTAATTACGTTTTTTAATTACTTTAAAAGATCTATAAATTATTATAAGATTTTAAATATGGAAATACAATTATTCATGATTTTTAATATCAATTATTTAACGACCTAGTGTTATGTGTAACAACAAGTTGCCAATGTCCAGAAGAGAGGCTCTGAATGCTATCAAAACGTTGTTGAAGTATATGCTATGTGCACTAGCATTCTGTTTTCGGGGTTATACTTAATTGCTCTTGAAATCATAGGGAGTTTCCCAGAAAGATTTATTTATATAGATTTTTGGCATATGTTAGAAATCATAAGGTATTTCCCAAAAAGAATGGTTATTTATTTCATTTTTTTTTTTTTTTTTTTCATAGGCAGATCCTTGAAAGCCTTTTTAAATTTATTTGTTATTTATTAATTTGTTGTATTCTTTTAAATTAATATCGTAGGAGCCTAATTGTGCTACTCGTTTAATTTATTGCATTTTTTTTAAAATTACGTTGCCCTCTATCGGAACCTTTTTTGTGCTACTCATTTAGTTTATTACATTCTTTTAGAATTATAAGGTGCCCTTCGTTAAAGTCCTTATTTATATGTTGGTTAAATTAATTGCATTCTTTCAAAGTCATAAGATGTCTAATAGGACAGTTTTTTTTTTTTTTTAAATGATTTAAAAAGTAGGTTTTAAAAGTTGTTTTATTTTTCTTTTCACAATATATTATATTAGATTATATGTAGTTTATTAGGCAAGTTATATTTTTTAATATATCAATTTTGAACCAATTTTTTTAATATTTAAATAAGTTATATGTAGTTTTTTTTTAGGTTAGGTTATTGTGAGAAATCTCTATGACCGATGGTTGAGCAGTCTCCTCCCAACCATGACCCCTCATAGAGTCGAGAGCTATACTTATTAATAGAGAATTTAACACAAAGTCATCACACACCCAACCCCTCACACACTCACCCACACCACTGTTTGAACCTTGGACCTCCCGAAGAAGAGCCAAAGCCCCAACTGTTGCGCTGCACCCTTAGGTGCAAGTTATATGTAGTTTTTATTGGAGGTCATTTTTATCAAAACACGCAAATATTATATTTGTTATACCATATATTTTTATCATTTTTTATTTCTTTTTCTCTTAAATATATTTTACAACTTCTTGGAAGTGTTATGTTTCCACAATTAGCTCCTTGATATCATTTTGATTTAAGAGATAAAATCTCACTTGGCTAGTTGCCTTCTAAAATTTGAATTTCACCAGGATGAAGATCAACATCACAATTGGCTAAATTATTTGCTACTCGATTTCCTTCTCTATAAATATGCTCACACTTCCAAGAGATTGCCTCTAGTAATAGATGATGAACATCAACAATAATATTATTTTTATCAATCTCCACATCCATTTTTATTAATAACATTGATGATAATTTGTGAATCCCCCTCAATTGAAATATATTTCCATCCATTTTCTATTGCAATTTTAATCCCTGTAAGAAGTGCCCTAGCCTCTACATAGTTGTTAGTTGAAGTTCCATATGATTCTAAGTAAGTGAGGAGAATTTTGCCTTCACTATTTCTAAAAACACCACCTCCACTAACTTTTCCTAGATTTCCTTTAGAAGCACCATCAAAATTAATTTTGATAAACCCAATTTCTGGACATTTCCATTTTACCGTAGATCAAAGTAGATCCTTTGTTTTAATTCCATTATCACATATGACTCTTCCATGTATGTTCAAATCTTGTAGCCAAGTTATTAGCACCTCTTTTTCTACAATTGAGACTTCCCATGATGAGCACCATATTTGTAGACATTTTGCAAGAGAGGCAATAATACGGTTCCAAACTTGGGCATGATTTTGAGATTTATTTTTAAAAATTTTATTATTCCTTTCAAGCCATAAATTCCAACAAATAATGGTAGGGCCAATCCTCCAAAGAATACATAATGCTTTAGCTTTGAAATAATTAATCCAACATTTCATCAACTCTTTCAATGTTGATGGAGCTACCCAATATAATTTTATATTTTTAAAAAGTAACCCCAAATGGTGTGAGCAAAGGGACAATGAAGAAGTAAATAGTCTAATGTTTCTAAATCCTTCTCACACAAGGCACATCTAAAAGGTCCATAATATCCTCTTCTTTGTAGACTCTCTCCTATAAGAATCTTACTTTGAACTACTAACCAAAGGAATGTTGATGCCTTAGGGAGAGCCTCTAATGACCAAACATTCTTCCAAGGAAAATCTTTGGGAGAAGGAAATTTTGATTGTTCTAAATCCTCATATCCCAACTTGATTGAGTATCCACCATCCTTTGATAGATTCCAAACCAACTCATCCTTTCATGTAAAAATTGACAAATAAAACTCTTGAAGCATATTTTGAAGTTCATCTACAATTTGTTTGAGTTCCTCTCCTTCAACTAGATTACTAAAAGAAATCCATGATCTAGAGTTGTTGCTCATATTAATATAGTCTTTGACCTTTGGACCTTTACATGCTAGGCATGCTTGAGCCAATGGTTACCATTTTGAATCAAAGATAAGAGGATAAGGCTTCAACCAAGCATCAAACCAAAAATTTGCATAACTCCCCTCATTGATAGACCATCTAATATGTTTCTTTATCAATTGCAAACTCTCTGATATGAAATTCCATGTTGACGATCCTTTGGGTAGGGTTATTTTCCTAAATAATTTCATTGCATCAAGAGAACCTATATATTTTTGAAGTAATATTTTTACCCAATTCTTTCCTTGATCTTTGAATAATCTCCACCCAATCTTTGATCCTAATGCCAAATTCATAAGTCTACAATTTTGCAAGTCTGCTCCTCTAATATTCTTTCCTTTGCAAACCCTATCCCACTTACAAAGAGGAAACCTAAGTTTTTCCTCACAAAATTTCCATAGAAAGTCTCTTTGAATTTTATCAAATTTTTATGTTATACCTGCAATAATCTTAAAAATGACATCATAAAAATAGGGACAGATTGCAAAGTACTCTTTATGAGTTGTAGCCTTCTTGCCATGGTTAAGAACTTGCATTTCCAACGTACCAAGCAAGCTTTCATTTTATCCAAAAAAGGGATCCAAAGCTCCTTTTTATTTCCTTTATCAAACAAAGGAATAGCCCAACAGGTTGATGGAAAAATTTCAATTTAAAACCCTAAAATATTCATAATAATTTTTTGTAAATCTAGGGCAATATAAATGAAAAAAGCCTAGATTTTGTAGAATTTACCAACTATCTATTAGCCTTCTCATAAAATTATAATATTTATTTAAACTCCATGGTCTCAGTAACTGAGGGATGACCCAATAGAAAATTATCATGAACAAATTGGAAATGAGATTCAAAGAGACCATTTTACAACTTGAATACCATTGTTTTCCTTTGTAAAGGATCTCCCTAATGATTCCACAAAAATAATGAATAAATAAGGAGAAAGTGGATCACCTTGATAAAGTCCACAAGATGGCTTGAAGTAACCAACAGGAGAACCATTGATCAAATAGAAAATTTTACAGTGCTATAACAACATTTAATCCACTCACACCAACTATAAAAAAAACCAAACATAATGAGAATAACATGCAGAAAATTACAAGAAACCCTATCATATTCTTTGTCCATATCTAATTTCAAAAGCATATTTGGTTTGAACCAAGATCTCTTTGACAAAATATTATTTATTTATTTATTAATTCCTTTGAAAGTAAAAATGATCTTTCTTAAAAGCTTTAGATTACTTGGTTAATTGTTTAATTTTCCTTGCAACTTTTATTTAATAAATAAGGAGAGAAGAGAAGACTTAATTTTTTAGTGGTTTTAGAATTGGAATTAAAATATTTACCCCTTGCTTTGTTAATTGCCTCTCATTATTAATTGGAAAGAAACACTCATTGCTATATTTGATTAAATGAGAACATCACATTATACAATGGGTTTTATACTTACATATTTGATCTACATTTTGTTCTTAGGTTAAAGAAGAGACCTTAGGCACTTTAAACATAAGATTTTGCTCAACAAACCTATGAATGAAAAGACTTTTCCTTGCACATAATCACTATGTATTATTTAATTGTGAATATGTTAATATTGCTTATTGTTGTTATTGTTAATATGGATTAAAAATCAATATTTATACTTTGCATATAGCCATATTTTATTATGAATATGTTAATATTGCTTATTGTTGTTACTATTAATATGAATTCACAAATAATATTTACACTTTGTATTTAGCCATATTTTGAGTAGAACAAAATATCACCACATGATTGATTCTTTTATTATGTTTAAAAATAAACTTCTATTATTGAATTTCACAAAGTTTTCCCTTTCATGTGATTTATATTTCTATATTTTTTGCTTTGTTGAATGTGGGACCAGTAAGTTTGATCATGGGATCTTAGTTTCCAAAACCTAGGTATTTTCTAATAGATCCATAAAACATAGTAACCTTAGCCTTATACATGCTAAGGTAAGGTTGGTGTTTTGTCAACCTTACATTTTGATGAACCCAATGTGCACCTCTGTAGGTCTCCAAGATCCTCTTTAACCTTGTCTTAACCTTAATAAAGGATAAACTTAATTGAAGATCACCTAAAGTTATCTGCTTAGATTAGCTCATATTACTAAAGATAACAAGAATCTAACCAAAGGTAAGTCCTATTGGGGAAAGAATAATGACCCCTTGATTAAACTATAGTACAAACCTTGGAGTTATCCCCTTAGATGAATATAAAACAATGAGTCAATATGAGTCATAAGGAGGGACTTTATTGCCTCTCATGTACCAATCTTGAGTCACATATCTAGGTGTGGCCATCCTTAGTATCATTCTCTTTCAATACCTAAATGTCTACCCTCACATACAACCACATATATAAAGGGATCGAGCCTCTTCCACATATTGACGGGTATATGAGGAGGTTAGGTATATTTATTGATTCACATATTTTGGGGACCCCCCTAAGCTATATAGATTATATTAGGTATTTAGAAAGAGGTGATATAATATGATTATAAATAATATTCTTCTTCTTCTTTAATCAATGCTTAAAACAAAACTCTAATAAAATTTTAATTTTCAAACCTAATTCCATGGTCAAACATCAATATAATACTTGTAGTAGAGGGAATCAAACCACCTCCTACATGCCTTCTTTGGGAATTGATTTAAAAGAAAAAAACCCTTTGAAAACCCTAACTTTGAGGGGGATGAGGAGCATACCCTCCCTAAACCAAAAATCTTTGAAAGATTTTATTTCAATTCATTAGATCATCTAAGGGATTTCATATGACAAAATACAATGTCCTCATGGACATCATTCTAAATAATAATACTCAATATCCTTCCACTCAACAACCTAGTTATGATCCCATTCCTTATAATACATTATATAAGAGTAGTCAAACATGTAATTCAATCAAATAGAGATGTTAGAACCTATAAAGTCCACTTTGTAGATTCCACCACTCTCCTTGTTGTTTTTGTTATAGGTGGTAGAACTCAAGAGATCCCAATTGTTGTCAAATACCAATTTCCCAAAACCCACATAGACATTTGATACCTTGATGAAAGTCATACCATGAATCAACCAATATATACAAATGCACCACCACTAATATTTTCCTTAACATCTCCTCTACCTAAAATCATATCCCCATAACATTAAGTTTTTCCTCTACCAACTCATTGTTTACAAGTATCCTAGGGGTGAGTAATATCCCACTACCTTTGAGCCACCCTACCTCTATACCCTCATTTGAGGAACCATTAAGGGTCAATGTTAGTTTCTCCACAACTCAACAACCAAACATAAGTTATCCTCTTAATCTAGAGCTGTCCCATAACCCCTTAACTTAAAATTATTTTTATTAATATTCCTTCTTCCAACTTCATTAATGTAAATAGCTTTTTTCCTCAAAATACCATACCAACAGTTCCTAATCAAGCTCCAGTTATTCTAAATAATTTAGGAATGGGTCATATGATTCCCATATCGGTATCATATGTATCACAACATCCTTTTTATACCAACTATCAAATTCCTTCATTTCACCCAATACTTCCCATGTGCAACCTGATCCTGAGGTTCAAAAACTTGACCACCATGGTAAAATAGCTAATTCAACAATTGGACACCATCCAAACCCCTAATTATGAGTAATCTTAAAAATACATGTGTAACCAACCTTTAGATCCCCTAGTAGCTAGTTTTTCTTATCCTTCAAATTTTGTACCATCAAACTTTTAAATTTATCAGGGCATGGAAGACCCTACTAAACACATTAAACTCTTTTGAATCGCTTGGAACAACATCCATTATGATGATATGTTATTATTGAATATATATTTTTTAAAATCCGTAGTGTTCCTACTCTTGAATGGTATTATGAGCTACCATGTCATTCCATTAGAATATTTGAAGAGCTAGCAAAATACAACATTTCTTAGTCTATATTGAGGTGAGGGTCACTCTTGGCAATTTATACCAACTCAAGCAATCCAAGGATGAGAGATTCACCAATTTATTAGTGAAATGGTGAAGGCTAGTTGGAAAACTCTAATTTATTCCCCCTCTAAAGGGTATCTTGGAGATATTTATTTGTAGCCTACATGATCAACTATCCTATGTATTGTGGATCAAGTTGAACTACTCTGTAGTTTATTGAAGCATAAATAAATAGGTAATAACAATGCAAAAAATACATGATATGCAATACAAACTAATTTCCCAAATCAAGTGTATAATGTGCTTTGTTTGGAAGTAGCTAACTTAATCTAACACATATCTTGCTAGAACTAACTACTAACTAAATCTAGCTAGTAGTCAAAATTGGCCATCTAGAATTCCATGTGAGCATAGTGGCTCATGTGCTTATTAACAAAGAAAAATAATTCTAATCGTAGGAAATAGAAACCTAATACTAACAAACTAATCCTAGGAAAAGTAATACCCTCATTATACCTCCCCACTCAAGAAGCATTGGACTCCAATACTTTTTCAATAGGATTAGGAGGGTGAGTCATAAAACGTTGAATACATATCTTGAGAAGCCATGTTATTGTCGAGCATAATAAGGTTGATGATGCCTCGATATGTCAATGTAGAAAAATAATGTTTGACACTACTCCACCACCAATTTGTGAATAAAATCAACAAGGAGCAATTGCTTGTTGCAGAGGCTACAAAGTATGTTGAACAACGAGAACCTATTAAGTTGACAAGGAAGAAGGCCACTCAAATGCAGGAGGTGGAAAAATAAGAGCATGAGGGATAGTAGGAGGAGGTACATATGAAGGAGGAATGACCTTATTATAAGTAGGTGGAGATGTGAAATAAAGTGTGTCCTTGGGCCAAAAGACTAATCTTTTGTGGTTGTTATGAAGAAAGCATAAATTTGGATTGTGGAAGGTTATGAATAAGAAATATCTTATTCTTATGATGCATTGTGTAGGTTTGATGATATGCATCATATTAAACCCATTTATCTCATTGATAAGGCTAACAAAAAATGAGTCCACAATAGTCCATGGGAATCACATCACAAGTGACTTTAACCACATAGTGAGGGCCAAAGTAAAGGATACAATACAACATTCTGTGATTGAAGAGGTAGACTCCATATCCTTCCATTAAAGTGAATATCGATGAGGATGGGATTCTATAGGAAAATTGAGCTGATCAAAAGTAAAATTGGTAATCAAATTGGCTTGCAATTTGTTGTTGAGAATATATTTTACAAAATAGTTGTGTGAGGTAAGCTTTCATGATGAAAAACTATCATGGCCACCTTTGTGATGCATGAGGGTTACATTTTTTAAATGACCCTTTAGTTCATCATATGCTCTTCCTTCACCTACAACCTCAAGAGGACCATTTTGTGGGGCCTCTTATTAAGGTTTTATAATGAGGTTCTTTTATTTTTAAAGCATTCAGATTTTTTATTTTCTCTTCTTTTACAATGATGATAGAATTTTTTACCATTATAAGGATGAGAAGGATAGGAAGAAGTAGTAGAAGAAGATGATGAAGAAGAAGAAATAGTAGGGATCTTCGTCTTAACTGACTTATTGTGGAGGTCGAGAAGCTCCCTTGAATTATGTTGTAGGATTCTCTTTTGCCAACAATGCATGATTAAATGCTTCATCCAAGGTTTTCAAGGAAGTATATTTTAACTCTTGATATAAAGGTTCAAGAAGACCACTCATGAATTTAATGATGAGGGCTTTTGTTGGATCCTTTACTCAAAGCAATATTTGTAATTGATTGAATAAAGACATAATCCTAAACAATCATATTATAGGTTTGTCTCAACCTATACCATTTTACCATGAGATCATGTTCATAATCCTAAGAATAAAAGGTATCCTTCAATTCTTAAACCAAACAATCTCAAGTGGTGATGGGGTTTTGGCCCTCTTGTCTTTCCATTATGACAAGTTTAGCTAAAGTTATCAATTTAAGCTTTGCAAAGGGAACCTTTTATATATTTTAAACTTTAGTATAGGAAAACCACATCTTCATGTCCATGATCTAACTATTAAGGACATCTGGATCCCGAGATCCATAAAATATTTTCACTTCACATTTGGTTTTAGTTATAAGATCATTATGATACATTTTAACATCAAATAACCTTGGATAGTTATATCTTGGACTTTAGTGGCTAATTGTTCCACTATTTGAGCTAAATTAGTTACTTGTTTGACGAGATCAGATGCCATTTTAGAAACATATATAAGCTAGGAGGGCTACCAAATCATTCCAAAATTTTATAATAATTTACCTTGTGAGGAAATTACAATGGTGCTAATATTTCAAGCACTTAAAAATGAGTCAAAAGGCTTCACATTTTTTAAATTTATTAGTACATTACAATACCTTTGTGAAGCTTAGACAAGCAATAGTCTTTACAAAATACAATACAAGGAAAATGACTATGTGTTTAGCCAAAATAACCTAAATGCATTTTTGTTAATGTAATGATTTTTTTTATTTGATTAAGTAAATCAAAAATAAAAATTTAAATGAAGTGGAGCAATCAAGGGCCCAAGTTTCCCTGTTAGTGAAGGAAATAGATGTCCTTATAGTGAAATATATAATCAACTATAGAACTATAAAATCAATAAAGTTGATACATGACCATTACGTAGACAACCAAACTACCATGTACGAGGTCACCTGACCACCATTGGTGGTCAACTCATTTTCAGAGGAAAGTTTCCTTTAAACCACAAATTTCTTCCTTGCATCCCTAATGTGGGACAATTAGAGCAGACAAAATTTTTGTGGCATCTCTTCAAACAATCATCGAGTCTCTTCAAACATATCCATCGATATGTGATGTCTCTGATGAATCTTAAGCTTCAATATGAGATCAACCAAAGATTTTGTGCATCATGGAACTAATTTCTCTATTGAAGAATCATTGTATTCTTCTAGATGAAGACAACTAGAATGTTGAGGATGTTCTAATATTATCCATTGAAAAAAATGACGTAGGTTTCCAAGGTGGATAATATCTAATGATCTTCCTTTAGTTGATGGAAAATTAATGCAAGTGTGATATCACTGATAAGGTTAGTGGTTTAGGATTAAATGATTTGATGAAACCCTTGAGGATGCTGAGGCCATATCACCCTTCCAAAACTAGCCTTGATCATCTATTTGTTTGATCATCTACAATAAATGGATTACCATAAAAAATAGATCAATCATCGGTTGTAATATAGGTTTGTCGTGTCCCACATAAATTATTGATGTGTTGTAAATGAATGTGTATATGCTTGAGCTCATAAACCACCACATATCACATAGAAATAGATTTTTATCACCTCCAAAATATCAATATTATTGGATGCATGTAATTGATAAACATTAGCTTACTCAGATAGGTGATAGGGATTCAAGTCATGTAGCTCTAGGAGAAATTGATAATGATGCATAACTATGATATTTGATTAGCATGCCTGAATATAATGGATGTTGGAGAAAATAGAAAAAGTGTGAGCACAAATTAGACAACACAAAGGAAATTCCAATCACAATCAAACCTCATTTTGTATCCATACAACATGTTAAAGCTGACTCTAGGTAGTTTGTTTGTGCACGCGATGAAGTTTTGACTTCCATGGTATAAAACCTATAAATTTTAGTTCCTATTTATTTTTGAAATACTCCAATATTTGATGGAAAGCAATTCAATGTGGGTATAGCATGGTGTTCAAATAAATCACCTTGAGTGCCAAATATGTTATGTGCCATGTTCACTATATGAGTGCTAGATTTCCTTTGTAAATAATAAGGGACACAAGAAGCTCTGACTTCCTTGTTTGGGCCACCTAATATTCTAAGGAGGTAAGCCAACACCTACGATGATCAACAATACAATGAATCAATTGCCCAAGGATAGATTTTAAAGTCTTTGTCTACCTCTCATTGGACAAGAATTTTTCAATTGTATAAGTTTTTATCTGCTCTGATACACGATGCTATTGGCCTCTACATTTGTAGATGCAATGATTCTATGGCATTGCTCTAATACAAGATACCTTGAAAACACTGCTAAGTATCATCAACCCATCTCCAACAAGTTTAGAGAATTCAAACACATCCAAAATCACAAGGGGTAGGAGTGGTCCAAAGTTAGATACCTGCTACAACTATCATAAACTATTATAGTATGTTTTAGACCCAAAATCATACATCATGCAACATATATGGTCAAGTGTCCCCTTCATTTTTAACACCATCGTTCAACTCACTCAACAGTGTACCTAAACTGAAGCTTCAATAAATATAGTGCATGAATTAAACAACAATGCAGTAGGGCTAAAATAACCTAAAACTACATGGATCAGGAGCATAAATGCTCTGATACCAATATTATGGATCAAGATAAACTATTCTAAAGTTTATTGAAGCATAAATAAATATGCACTAATAGTGTAAAAAATAAATGATATGCAATATAAACTAATCTCCCAAATCAAGTGTATAATATGTTTTGTTGGGAAGTAGCTAATTTAAGCTAACAAATATCTTGCTAGAACTAACTACTAGTTAAAGCTATCTAGTATCCAAAATTGGCTATCTAGAAGTCCACATTATTATAGTGGATCATGTGCTTATTAACAAAGAAAAGCAAATATAATCCTAGGAAATAGAAACCTAATACTAACAAACTAATCCTATGGCAAGTGATTCCCTCATCCACCATCATATCATATTTTGAGCAAGCAGTTGAGTTGGCTAAGTGTTTAGAAGTCACCCTCTTAAGGAGAGGGCAATTGAAAATCAAGAAAGAGGAGGATAAGTCCTCTAACCATAAAGGCCAATATATGAACAAACATCTAGTTGGTGATGGTGTCATTGAATCTCATCAAAGTAATAATGTGTATGCCATAGGTAACCTTCAACAATTAGTTTTAACCAAATAGTAAAATCCTAAGAGACAATTCACTAGGTTAGACCTACCTCTTTCCTTTATCCTTAAACAAATTCTCAATGATTGAGCTTCTGCATATCATACCTATGGATACTACTACTGAATGGTATAATACTAATAAGTATTAGGACTTCCATCATGTTAATGGCCGCACTACTATTAAATACAAGTGTCTTAGGCACCTTGCCCAAGGCTTGTTAGATGATGGACATGTAGTTGTTGACATCTCTAAACATCAATCTTCATCAAACCAAGACCTAGAAGTCTTCCAAAATCCATGACATAATCAATGCTCAAAAGGTAAGAAATACCATTTCATATACTAGTGGCCCACCTTCAAACCAAAATACAATGGGCATGATATTTTATTTTGACCACCCTTATTCCATTTGTGTTGTCATTAGGCAACAAAAAAAGAATAAACCTTCTCAAGCATCCCTTACTCACACATCTTAAAATATACTATGCTTAAATCTACATTGTTTTTTCTTATGCATCTTGTCTGATTGCATGGTTTCTTGATCTACATGACTGTGTGATTTCATATTTTCTCAAATGCACATGTAGTCATATTTTTCAATATCTTATTAATTGCATAGGCTTAGTATGCTTATTGCATATAGCATCAGGATATCTCTGAGATGCATTTATGATCCTAGTCAAGGTTAAATTACACTTACATTGTACTTTCACTAGGTGACTAAGGTAGTGGATCTCCTTATATTAGTCCTCAATATATATTTTCCTAATATTATGATCACTTATTTATTTTTATTTCCATTACTAAATCGTAAAACCCATAATGATGCTATAATGATAGTAAATAATTTTCACTCGATTTTATCTCTCCTCTGCTTCACACCTCTTGTTATATCTCACTACCCCTAACATGATGAACATAAATTTATGACACATAGCAACTCAACTACATTCACAAAATTAGACATTATGGAAAGTTATGGATCTCTATCCCTTTATCCTACCTTCTAAACATCTACCATGATGCGATGAAGATCCTAGCTAGGAATACATCACTTGTATTGTATGTCAACTAGGAAACTAACACTAACGGATGTATCCAATCCATATTAATATAATATTTCATCATGTAGCACCTCTACAAACCACTTCTCATCATTTAGCACCTTCACAAGCCATTGCTCATCATTTAGAACCTTCACAAGCCTTTGCTTATCATTAGCATCCTCACATGCCACTATTCACTATTTTGTGCCTTTATAGGCCACTTGTATACATTATTTTTAAGATACAAACTTGGATATGGTCACTCTATATTTCAATGTTGAGACCTAACAATGGTCACTTACACATAATTTTTAATGTCTAGACCTTGTGATGGTAACTTATATATATTCTCTTTTTTAGTGCCCAAACTTAACGATGACCACTCTATATTTTTTAGTGCTCAGACCTAGAAATGATCACTATCTTTCTTAGTGTCCATACTTGGTGATGGTCACTATATTTTGTAGTGCCTAGACCTAGTGATGGTCACTCTATTTTTTTGAGCGCCTAGATCTAACAATGGTCACCCTATATTTTTAGTGCCCAAACCTAACAATGGTCACTTTATTTTTTTGGTGTTTAGGCCTAGCAATAGTCACTCTAACTTTTTTAGTGTCCAAATCAGGCAATGGTCACTTGTATATATTATTTTTTGGTGCCTAGACCCAACGATGGTCACTTTATATTTTTTAGCTTCTAGACCTGGTGACGGGCACTCTATATTTTTTAGTGCTCAGACCTAGTGATAGTCACTTGTACATATTCTTTTTCAGCACCCAAACTTGGTAATAATCACTTGTACTTATTCATTTTTGATACCTAGACCTAGTTATGGTTACTTGTACATATTTATTTTTAATTTCCAAACCTAGTGATGGTCACTATACATACATTTTATATTTTATAATCTTATATTAGTTAGGGGTATTGAATTTAAAACACCATAAAACTATCCAAACAATTATTATTACTATTGATAAATCATTATGTGCTTGTTTCAAATCATCATTCTCTTAATATTAACCAACTTACTCCTTTCAACCTATCTAAAAAAACCTATTTCCATTATCCCCATGTGGATCAAATTTTCTTGACTCAACTTGGTTTCCCCTACAAGGCTTGGGGGCGTACATGGGGTAGGGTAGCATTTCATGCTATTAGAAATTTTGAGTATATTGTTGTCATTGATGTCAAAGGATTAATGGCATAAGTTAATGACATTGGTTGTCATTTATGTCAAGGAAAATAAAGGAAGAGGTTTTATGGTGGCAAAGACTTTTATCCAAAGAAAAGGTCCAAGAGGAGAAAAAGAGATTATAATATTTAAATCTATGAAGATTTAAATAATTATAATAATTAAAATTAAAAGGGCCCAAAGGTTAAAATATATATTATAATATTTAAATCTACCTTAGATTTAAATTATTATAATAATTTTTAAAAGGTTTAGATGGGCACCAAAGTTACAATTTTTAATTACTCCTCCAAGCGCCGACATCGAAGACTCAAAGGGCAAGTGCATATATAATATAAATTTTTATTTGCAAAGTGTGGTTGAAAGTTCGAATGCGATTGATATGTAAAGATTTTATATAATTCTAATGCAACATTCATTGTAAATTGGGTGTGCTTTGTTTGTGGTCACGTGGTAGAAAGAATACAAGGGCATCGCATTATCGAAGATCGAGTTCAGGATAAAGCAGAGAGACAGGGAAAATAGATCCCATCTGGTCAGCTAGCCCAGACAATAGTTTTCTTGGCACCTAAGTCGTAGCAGTAGGGAGGTCTTGGGTTTGAGATGTGGTAGAGGCAGAAGGGTTAAGATTTTTGTTTGAAAAGTGTTTTGCACCGAAGACAAAAATAAAAGAGACTACGTGCGGTTTTGGTTTTGTGTGGGTGCCTAGCCCATGTGGTGGCCTAGTCGATGCTAGGGTGCGGGCCAGCAAGTGACGTCGATTCGAATTGCGATGGTGATAACAATGGGCAGTAAATTTTTGGAGTATTATTCACTAAAGGCTAAGGTATGCTTGCTTAGAGAGTCATAAGGTGATTATATTATTATTTTTTATTTTTGAATTAAAAAGGGTAGTGTGGAGTAGTTGAGGTTGGTTGAATTAAAAAGGGAATTTTGCCTAGTGTCATGTGTGGTGTGTTAAGTAAATGATGTTATGGTCTTGTTGAAGAATTGAGGTGCATTGAAATATTTTATTTCAAGTAGGAGGTATAAGGTGTATAAGGAATTTATGTGTGTAATTTATGGGTTTGATTGGTTGAATTTTATTTTGCAAGATTAGGAGTAATAAGGTGTGATAAGTTGTTTAAAATTTTATTATAACACTTGCATGGTGAAAGGAAGATATGAAAGGTTGTGTTGAGTATTAATGCTTTATTTTTGAAAACCAAAGAAGAGTGATTGAACATCAATTTCAGATTTCATTGAGCATATCTTTTTGAAGGTGAAAATTCATGTGGATGTTTTGAGAGAGTATCTTGCAATCTAACCCTTGAAGTGGCACTAGAAAAATCAGTTATCTGTGAGACAGGTTTTTGAAGACATATCTCTATAAGATAAAATTAAGAGGTGTGGGCACATCATCCCTTGTTTAAAATATTTTGTTGAAGTGAATGTTTTGGAACATAAGGTGGAGATAAAAGGATTGTTTGGTAAGTATTTTTGGAAATATTTGAGTTACGATTGTGCTTCATTGTTAAATAATTTTAGAAACATATGAGGTATATTTTGAGAACAATATTGTGCTTCCATTATTGAAAGATATTGAGACACTTATGCTAGAGATTGTGAACTACTTATGCTAGATTTGAAAGCAAGTTTTTGCATCATTGTGAAACCTTTTGAACATTGGTTTGAGAGATATTGATAGCAATTGTAAAAGTGTTTGAGATCAATTTTGTAAGGGAAAGTGTGCATTAGTGTGATTAATTGTTTATATAACACTTGCAAGAAATATAGACCAATTTTGTAAAACAAGTTATACATTGTTTATTTGAAAATAATTTTGCAAGAGAAAGAGTTTGGTTAATTGAGTACAAGATTTGTGAGTGTAGAAAATATTGAGTTTGTGATAGAGAATATCATTCTCTATATTTTCTAGAGGTTAAAAAAATTCTAAGTAGAATTTATTTGTGTGAAGAAAGCTTTTCTGAAAGAGATTTAAGTTGTGTTTGTATGCAATATTTGGAAATATTTGAGCAAGTTTTGTGAGCAGCATTGAGGATATATTTGAGCAAGATTTTGAGAAGGCTTGAAGGTAGATTTGAGCAAGTATTTGAGAAGGTTTGAAGGTAGATTTGAGAAGGCTTGAGAGCATATTTGAGAAAGTCTTTTGAGAAGTCTTGAAGGTAGATTTGAGCAAGTATTTGAGAAGGATTGAAGGTAGATTTGAGAAAGTATTTGAGAAGGCTTGAGAGCATATTTGAGCAAGTCTTTTGAGAAGTCTTGAAGGTAGATTTGAGCAAGTCTTGAGAGAATACTTGGGTCAGTTTTTGGTGCAGATTTATGAGCAGAGATAGAACAAATTTATGCTAGACTTGGAATAGAGTTTAATGCAAATATAAGACAGAGTTGAGAGTAGACTTTAGAGCTGACAAAGCAGAGAGGACAAAGGTCTCTAGTGGATAGAGGTCCATTAGTAAATGTAGTAGGGACAAAGGTATCTTGTGGAGAGAGGTCCACAAGCTAGAGTAGTGGGGACATAAGTCTTCTAAAATTTCACTAGTTGGAGTAGAGGGGATAGAGTTCTCCTATGGATAGAGATACACGAACCAGAGCAAAGGGGAAAAGTTCTCATGTGGAGAAAGATTTGTGAACAAGTTGGGAAGATAGAGTTATTATGTGGAGAGATATCCATGAACCAGTTAAGGAGATAGAGTTCTCCTGGATCAAGTTCCACAAATCAAATCTAGGGGATAGAGTTCTACTATGGAGAGAGATCCACAAACCAAAGCAAGGGAATAGATTTCTCCTATGGAGAGAGATCCACAAATAAGAGCATAGGGGATTGGTGTCTCTTTTGAATAGATATCCATAAACATTGTAATAGGGAATTGATTCCAAAGAGATTTGTTGAGAAAATTTAGAAGAAATATTTTCTCTATGGATTAGCCCACATTGGGTGAACCACATTAAATTTGTATCTCTCTTATGTGTGATGATTTATGAATTGCTTTGATTATTGATATTGATATTGCCATTATTAATATTGGATAATATTGTTTGGGAAATAAAAGTAAAAGTTGATCTTATACTATTCACCCCCCTCTCAGTATAAGTCTATGTTCTTCACATCCTATCTTAAGCATGATCATTTAATCAAGCAACCTCCCTACCCCCCCAAAAAACCAACTCAAAAATGAGGGTATCTGCACAATTTTTGATGTGTTCATTATACAATGAATTCATCATATGAGGGAAAATGTAGACACCCATAATTGATGATCCTTATCCCTCTATAATCCTCAACCACTAGGCTTCTAAGCAATCAATTGAAATCAACTTACTTTGTATGTGTTTTGATTAATTAATAATTAAAACTACTAAAAACTTAAAATGAAGTAAAAATTAAAGCTAAACCTTGTTGGAGATATCACATTTTTTGGTAATATGTGGTAGTTTGTAAATATTAGATTAGGGAATGTGAGTTATATTTCTCTAAAGTATGTGTTAATGTGTGAAAAGAGTTCAAGTGTCATGTAATAAAGTGTGCAAGTGTGTAAAGTGTGAGAGAGTGCAAAGTGTCATGTAAGTAATTCAAGAGTCATAGAGTTAGGTGTCAAATATACAAGTGAAGAGTCACATGATATATGACAAGATGTAAAGTGAAGAAACATGACAATTTTTCAAAATGTGAGGAATAGGAAAGCATCATATCTTAGATGTTTGAGGAGAGAAATAGTCAAGTATTAAAGACTCATATTGTAATGTTATACTATGGAGTTAAGGCTCCATGCATTGTAACAGATCGAAGTTGATTGAGAATAATCATATGAATAATATTATGATTATTATTGAGAAATATTATGTTATTCTATGAATGTGATTTATTGATATTAGATAAATAGTTAAATGCTTTTATACGATTAAAATTTAACCCTTTATAAAAGACATGTGAGATAATCTAGATAAACTCCCAATAATGGTATAGAAGTTACTCTTTGGATATTTGAATTTCAAAAGTTTGAAGGATAGGACTAAGATCACCAAAATTTGGAAATGATTGATCTTTAGTGAGGAAGAAGTGAGAAGAATAGGTTGATTGCACCCTAAGGAAGGTTGAGAGAAGAGGAGAAATAATATTGAAAGAATGGTTAATATTTCATCAAGAAGGAGAAGAAGAAAAACGATTGATATTTCATCGAGGAGAAGAATGAGAAGAATGGTTGGCATTGCACCAAGAAGAAGATATTAGAGAGGAGAGTTGGGTTTATTTCACCTTGTAAATTGCTGGAGTAGAAGCATTAATAAGAAATTAATACTACCAAAATATCATAGATTAAATATCACATGATAAAATATAGTATAGCCACAATATAATAAGGTCAAGATAATGATAACAGTAGAATAATATGAGTAAATTAATATGTAATAGAAGGCTTATAATATATCAAATAGCATTCAATAATATGTAGCAATATGAATGTAAATAGCCTTAATCAACATGTACTAAGCATGTAATACAACTTACAATATTAATTGCTCAAAATGTATGCAATATTTATTACTCCTCTTTCTCTTACAAATATGATAGTGATTTTCTATTTTTTATATTGTGATTGTTATTCCTTTATGGAGTATTTTTTCCATAATATAGCCATAGTAGTGTGACTCTTTGGATACTTGACTATTCCTTTCCATATGCCAAGTCTCATGACTCTTGGCTTATCTACTTGAAACTTGCATACTTGATGAACACTTGAATCTATATTGTATGCACACCTATACATGACTCTTGCACTTCTATAACTTGCACACTCTAACCTAAGACACTTGTGCACATATTTACATTACCATACATACAAGACACTTATGTACATAGAATCAACTTACACTTGCACTCTAACTCACATGACACTTGTGCATTTCCTACACACCCACACTTACATAAATGGGAAATATAACTCACACTCTAAACTATGACTCAGTCCTAATCTATTATTTACATAAGTACCATGGAGATCCGTTAGCATGTACTAAATAATGTAATATACTCCAACACCCCCTTGTATTACATTATTTGGTTATTTAAAACTTTAGTCTTCAATCATGGTCCTCATCTTCATCTTCATTCTTCAAATGACCTTGCAATACATGTGATATTATGCTTGAGCTCCATCAGGTTCATCTTCAATTTATTTAGATTCAGCTTCATGTTCTTTAGTATTTGTAGCTTCAAGATTACAATATTCTTGAAATCTCTCATTTTCATTATATTATTGCATAAGAATGTTTCCTTTGCATTTATCCTTAGATTGAATATGATATCTACCTTATTTTTAAGACAAGTTTGGACCATATTTGATCCATTTTTTCCATTTTTTTTTTAATGTTTTCTCTTCTTGTATTTTAGAAAGTGTGTACTTGGATCCATTATTTGAAGATGCTTAAAAAATAAGTATATTGAAAAGGCAGTCTAATATAAACAATAATGCTCTTTCAAATATTCTACAATACTTGTCCTTGTACCAAAAAAAATAGAATAATAGAATTTTCTTCCACAATATTTACATGGATGAAGACTACAACAATTTGCTTTTTCATGACCAATTCTATTACAATAAATGCATATTGAACATATTTTTATTGCTTTATTCATCCTTCTTAGAGTTTCAAGTTCATCTATCTTCTTGGTAAAATAACATAACCATTTATGTACTTCCAAAGCTACTATTTCTTTATTTTCCATGTAGATAAGTTGAAGATGATGATAACCTTTAATGGTTTTTGTAGTTTTTGATTTTGTAGTAACAAGAATTAATTTTGGATCCTCAAAAATATTTAATGATTCTTATTTTTTATCAAGATCATATATCATATTTTGAAAATAAAACTTTAACTTGCTCATTATTTCTTCACTATCCTTAATGAATGCATTTTTAATAATTTCTTCCATGATAAGCAAACTTTTTATTTTGAAGTAGACAACCTTATATCTCCTAAGTTCAAAAATAATTCAAAGTTTCAAATTTAATTCCTTTGAAGTAGTAAACCTTATGTTTCCCTAGTTTTATAAACTAATATGAAATCAAATTTTTGTTTTCCTAAATTTTTGTGTTGAAAACTTTTTATCTCCCAAATATATAAATTTGCAAATATCTAAAAAATTTTCAATTTTTAATTTTCTCAAAGATAAAAAAAAAAATTAAATATTCTTCAAAACTTCAAAATTAAAAACTTTTAACAATCAAATAAAGTAGTTGAAGTCCTTATCACTCCAACCTAATAAAGTACTTTTAAAACTTTAAAGAAACTTAATTAACCCTAATTATCATTCCAAATAACAACTATAAAAAACTTTAAAACTTCAAATAAAAACTTCTCTTACTTTTCAAATTTAAACTTTAAATTAACATTATCTCTCATACTTTTCAAAATAAAACTTCAAATTAGCCTTATCTCTCCTACTTTCCAAAATTAAACTTCAAATATAATAAAACCCTAAATTATTCCAACCAACCTTCTTGTTTCTATTGTGCACGTATAAACTAGTCGCTTCACTTTGAGTGTCTTTTGTGCTTTCTTCAAACTTGTTCTCACCTCCTTTCAAGCTTATCGAACGTTGTTCATGAACTTACACTTGTAAGTAAGCATGAAAATGAAGGTCTTCCTCAGATGTGTAACCTATACTCAAATGGAGTTATCTAAAATTTGCTTTTCTTCCATGTTACTTCTTAGATTCTAAAATGCAACATTAAGGCTTAGGTGTTATATCAACTTTGTTGTTCAAAATTTGCTTGCCTACCATATAGCAACATTTGTAACACTATGCCTATAGCCTTCCAACATAGCACTCCAATGTTATGACTTCTATTCAATACTTTGGTTTCTCTTTACATCAATATTTTGATTTTGGCTCTTTAGTGCTTCAACTTCTCTGTGTATCAATATTTTAGCTTTGGCTCTTCAGTGCTTTAGCTTCACTTTGCATCAACTTTGGCTCTTCATTTTGAGCTTTGTAACAACATTCTTGCTTTGGTTCTTCAATGCTTTGACTTTGATTCTTCTAGTGAATGCATTTGATTGATGTTTCACTATTCTATTATAGGTCTCAAAGATATTCAGTGTTCGACAACTCTATAGAAATTATTCTCTTTGCCTAGCTTAACATCTTATTGCTTTACTTGTAACATTGTTGCTTTTCTCTAATACTTTATCTCTTAATCCTTACTTTTCTCTAAAACTTTATCTCTTACTCCTTGGCTTTGCTCTAAGAATCATGAGCATATATTCTATATTAAGCTTTCCTTTCAATCAATATATGTTACCTTATTATTTCAACATGACCCTTAAAAGATCTTATATCTCCGACCTCTTAACTTAGCTTCATATGCAGGTCATTTCTATTCTTTACCATAAGTTTGTGTCTCAGCATCTACGTGCTCTATTCTTTGAATATATCTAAGGCCTCTTATTTTCTCTGAATATGTCTTGGGATATCCTTTATCCTAAATATATCTTAGGACTCTTTTATCTTATTCTCTAAACATATCTTGGGTCTTTCTTTTTACTATATGACTGCTTGTAGGCCTCTCTATTAGACCTCGAGACTCTTATTTTCTTCTCTATATTCAAGCCTCTTTTTTGCTCTATAAAGGGCTTATATTTTTTTGTATAAGGACCTCTTATTATTTCCACATATAAGGGTCTCAATTATCTATATGGACCTCTTTATTTGAAGGGTCTCTATTCTAAAATTTTTTGCTTCTATATCAAATATTTGAATCTTCTTAAAATATTGTAATTCTTATCCACTATATATACTAATCCAATTCTTGAAGAAATATAACGTAAGCAAAGTGCTTCTTTATATTTCTTCATAATGACATCCTCAATATAATACTTAAAGCAATATAAAGTAATCTAGGTGCTTCTTTATCCTTCTTCAAGAATGATATTCTTGACTTCTAATATCTTTTGTTCTACTCTCTTTATATTAGGAAGCTTTGAATGCTTCTAAATCTATTGCAACTATATTTTTTTAGTAAGACCTAAATTCTTCTTAATCCATTGCTATATTATCATAGAAAGCTCTAGATGCTTCTATATCCATTGCTACTATCTTTTCTATATTAGCTTCTTGGGCCAATGTCAAGGTCAATATCTTTGTGACCTAAATCTTCTTTCTATCGCTTAATATCTTAATATCAAAACTTTAATAATGTCAAGGTGACTTTGAATGTACCTATATCTTCTATAAATTTCAAGTTGAAGTTGAATGTCCCTGTATCTTCTATCAATATCAAGGGTTGGATATGGCCCTAAATAATAAACTATATCAAAGTTGATTTGGAAATTAATATAGCTGAGTCCTAGTCTTCATTGGTTATTCTTCAACCATGAAAAGACTAGATTTTCTACTCAATATGACCTTATAATAGAGTCCGAGTCTCATTTTATTCAAAGTGGACAAACTCTTAATCAAATTTATCAAATTGGATAAAATTGATTTTATAGAAGTGACTTAAATTAACTCTTGTAAATATGGCTAGAGTTTGGTGGTAGATCTAATACCACTGATAGTTTTTTAAGCCTTAATACTAACACAAATATCATAGGTTAAATATCACAGGATTGAATATAATATAGCCATAATATAATAAAGTCAAGATAATGATAAGAGTAGAATAATGTGACCAAATTAATATGTAATAAAAGTCTTATAATATATAAAATAGCATTCAATAATATGTAGCAATATGAATGTAAATAACCTTAATCAACATGTGCTAAGTGTAGTATAGGGAGGAGTATTCCCAAAAGGGAGGTGATTTAGGAGGTTTGGAGATGGATTCCAGTATTTTACAACAATCTTTGCCCAAAGCGTATATGTGTATAATTTGCCCTTGAACGATTTGTGACTTTCACAAATCTGCTTGTACGATCTCCAAATAATATAGTTGTATGATCCAAATTGTACAACAGGTTGACATGTATGATTTACCACTTGTTAAATTTGTTGAAAGTCATTTTGTAATCCAAATCGATCAGTTTTGTAATTGTTCTCTTCCAAACCTTTATTTTCATTAATTGGCATGTTCCAACTATGTAATTGCGCTACCAAATTGGGTAAATGATCTGGATGTACGATTTCACCAAACCCTTGCTAAAATATTCATTTATAGATTTACCAATTTATGCATAGACTCTTCTCTAGGAAATATTTGGGTTACATTTCTAGTGTAATTGTCAACATAGTTCCATAACATGCAAACCCTAATTTGCTATATTAGAATTAATATCATCAATAATGTTTCCAAAAATCATACAATAGCAAAATGACATATTGGTATAGTAATAATAATGCATAGAGTTAATTCCATAACATTCTATAGGGTTATGGATTCAATAACAATGCAATTCCATTATGATAACATCCATATTCCACACTATTATGGTCATACTTGCATAGAACACACAATTTGGAATCACCATCCACAAGCACAAGAAAATTCATAATAACTTACAATTGCAATTTTGCTTTCATTATTATGGCTGAATATGTTTATACAATTATTAGAACAATTACAATGAACAACAACTATGATCAATAACATGATTGAACTATCAATAAACCATCGATGAACAACAATCACTGAACTACAAAGAACAACCATAAAATTGAATGGGGGATCCTTATAATGCTTGACCAAGCTGTTCCAAAGTGGTTCCTGAGACAACCACCATTTACAACTACCATCCTCGTAAACAACCAAATTGCATTAAGGTCTTCCTAAGTCTAATTTTATAATTATCAAATTTACCTTAAATACACATTTCATATAATTTCACTTAATTTCTAAAAAGCACGAGATTCCGAAAAACAAAAAGGGAAAACTCCAAACACGATGCAAGAACGAAACTAAACTTGATGCTACAAATTAGAAATGCGTAAAATGGAGAAAGCATAGACAAATTGGAACCAAAATGGAACGAAACAACCCTCTTCTTTTATTGATGTATTTCAAATTTGGTTACAATTAGCTTCCTCCCTTTTTAGGGGAAAGGAGCATCAAACTTGTCTCTTGGTCACATCAATGGAAAGTCATCTCTCTTCCGCGTGCCCACATGCAAAATGGGCGGGCCAAAGTGTTGCCGCCGCTTGTGTGAATGAATCCTTGATCCTTGCTGCTCCTCCTGCATTCAAAGAAACAACAAAATTGTTAGTAGCACCTGCTGCAAATATGAAACATTTGTTCTCTAAAAACAATGAAGGATGTATGCATAAAACTGAATAAAATGATGAATGAACCGATTCTAAACAACTTGCAAATTTGACAGGAACCAGGGAACATTACCAGAGGGCCACTGCCATCAAAACAGTCAGACAAAACATCATCGATTCGAATTCGACTGTAATTCATCCCTGGGCAGGACGAATTCTACTGTAATTCGTCCCCGGGTAGGACGAATTCGCCTACGACAAAGCGCCGAAGTGATGCTGCCCAAATGTCACGTCTCGGGATCTCCAAAAGACCTACAAACATAGGGGTTAGCTAATTGGGGGCATTTTGGGATGACCCAGATGGTCGGATTTCCCCAATTTGACCTCCATCAATGGGAATTTGACGTCGCTACCTGCAAGTTAGTGAGGACAACAAAAGCGACAAAACATGATAAGATTTGATCAAAACATTATGAAATTGAAATTACAAACTATCTAAACAACATAAAATGGAATGGAAGATAAACAAGTGACAAAAGAACAATATTCCATGAATCCCCAATATTCTAAAAAGAAGATTAGGCTCGCATCAATGCGGGCGCCCGAGCGGGCCGCCCACCGTTGGAACCTGATTTCGGCACCAATCCACTTGGGATGGGCCCAAAATCTCTTGTAATGGGTTGTCGGCGAATTGGTAGATCAATGTGGTCAAATGTCGGGTTTTGGGTCCGGATTCACACTTCCAATAACCACCCAATGACCTCTCTTGCGAAAGAGATCAAGGATGTGGAAGAGGTGAATCAAAAGGGTAAAATGTGGTATTCAATTTGGCAGCACTTCGTTGCTTGAAAATGCCTCCAACTTGTCCTCTTTTGGGTGAGAAAGTTCACCATTTTATAGACCCAGGGGGTCTCTTTGGAGGGGCATGCATAAGCGCCATGTGGCAGTCATGCCTTCCCATGAGGGAGGAAAGTCCTCCATGACTTGGGCTTCCATGATTGCCCTTGTGACAGTCCTCTAACGTCCAATCTGCCCACCTACACGCGCATGCAAGGCAGGAGGCATTAATTGACTGTCCTCGGCTGCCACTTGGCACCATTTTTCTTTTTGCCCGTTGAACCTGGAATTCGTCCCGACCCAGAGCGAATTCAGAATTCGTCCCCGGGTGAGACGGATCCCAATTTGAATTCGTCCCAGGGTGGGACGGATACTGAGCAAAGTGCCAAAATGTGCCAAATTGCCTTCCGACCTTCCAAAATTGCTACAAAAGTGGTTAGGACCACTGTTTAACCTCTGAGGGCTGCCCTGGGGGCTGTGTGTGTCAAAGCGATCAGTGTTTGCAGTCACATAATCGGATTGGTGCTGTTTTGGTGTCTACAGATGCCCCTTTTTGGGATGCGCTGTGCATGGCGCAACGTCGAGCAAAAATAGATAACCAAAGCACTAATGATTAGGGTTTCTTGGTAACCTAACCAACTTTTGATGCCCCAAGTATGGAAAGGGCATGCATTCTTGAATCCTTGCTTCTGACGAGCGAAGGCACTCAATTCAAGTGTTAACCTTTTTCGGTGAGGTGTTACTTGACCTTGGACATTGATCAGTCATGAATAGGCAAAGGGCGCAACCTTTTGTCTGTGAGAACCTTGAGTTCATGATTCACGAAATGCCAAGTGATTTGATCAGATTGTGATTATTGCTTGTTTACTACCCCAAGCAGGAGCGTAATTGTCTTTGTCAATGATTCTTTGAATGCATGTCATTTTCCTTAATTGGGTGTGTGTTTGTTGATTGGTGACTAAGTGTGACTACCCCCTCAAGCGACGAATCGATGAGGGAATGACCTTCGTGAGAAAAGCGACGAGTCACTTGACCCAAGATGACTTGTGCAAGGGTGCCCTTAGATGGTTTAGCATTAAGCATGTGCAATTTTTTTGACATTTAGACCTATTTTTGGTGGGTGGTAACCCTTTTTGCGACGCTTTTTGGAGCTAAAATTGGCAAAAATCCGTCTTCCCGTGGAGCGGTCCGGCTATGGTAGCCTTCTTAGGGAGTAGGATAGTGACAATTTGTGACCCCAACGTCTGTTTTGTATGCCCGGGATGTCAAGTGCAACAACACTCTCATCGGGCAAGTTTATTATCTGTTTTAGTGCATTTTTGTTCAATTTTTGATGTTTTTTGAAATTTTTGCCTTGAATTCGTCCCAGGGTGGGACGAATACCAGCTTAGAATTCGTCCCAGGGTGGTACGAGTGCTAACCAGAGTGCTCGTCCTAGGGGAAGATGAATTTAAGCTCAAAAGGCCTATTTAAAGGCCAAAACTAGGGTTTGGGCTCATTTGCATCTGATTTTTCTTGCGATTTGGAGCTCTGGGGAGGAGGAGGTTAATTCTGCGAAGCGAAGCGCTGCCGGATTTTCCCTGCCATCATGAGTGCACAAACCGGATCGAGCGATGGAGCCGAAGCGAGACCAGTAAGTGCTCCCTAGAGTTATTACTTTTGTTTAAAATTGCAATTGTTTTGTTTAATTTTTTTTGTGATGATGTTTTTCAAAATTTTAAAACTTAAACCCTGAAACTGAGCTGAAGACAACTAAGACTTAGTTGTACAACTAAATGTAGCGCAAAACCTAGGTAAAGAATTGTTATTTAGCTTTTAACTAAACCCTAGGATAAACGGAACGTAAAACCCTAAGACTTAATTTTTGTTGTTTTTTGAATTTTTGTTTTGTTTTTAAATTAATCAGTTAGGATTAGAAACCCTAGGACTGAAAAATTAATTTTTGAATTTTGTTTTGTTTTATTTTTGGAATTTATCAGTTAGGATTAGAAACCCTAGAACTGAAAAATTAATTTTGTTTGAATTTTGAATTTTTGTTTTTAAATTAATCAGTTAGGATTAGAAACCCTAGAACTGAAAAATTAATTTTTGTTTGAATTTTTAATGTTTGTTTTTTTTGTACATTGGTAGGCAATGTTGTATATTCATGTTATTGTTGTACAGTTCTTTTCCATGATTTTAATGTTTTTGAATTGTTTTCTTTTGCAGGTTGTTAGGAGCCGGTACCGTGTACCCACTGCTTTTACTGAAGCACGGGGGGCGCTGACTGTAGCTGACTGGGAGTGGCTTGATGCCCTTGGGCTCAAGCAGGTGGCTCGACTGGAGCCTGTGGTCACGGATCAGGCCTATTTGATGGCCCTGATCAATCTTTGGGATCCATGGACCAACACCTTCCATCTCCCAATAGGGGAGATGATCGTGACCTTGGAGGATATCTATCGGCTTCTACGGATTTTGATAGATGGACTGCCGATCAGGACATCGTCGCGTGATCAGTGGACAACTATGTTGACGAGATGCTTCGGGCATGGGGAGGAGCTAGGTGTGGAGGATCCACTGGAGAGGGCAGAGGGCGATCGCTAGATTAGTGGGATTTTGGTCCGATGGTGGCTCGGAGAGGGGGTGTTGGGCGTGAGGCACGCATTCCTTATGGGCCTCATGTCCAACATGTTGTTACCTGACTCATCAAGCGCAAGGTTCCCATGGAACCTGTTGGATTTGGTTTGGAAGTTGGTAGAGTGCTCGACAGAGGCACCGCTTATTATGAGATGGGGACAGATGTTGTTGGCACAGCTCTATGGGGAGTTGTATGAGGTCCACTACCGACAGCGAAAGGGGATTAGTTGTAGCTACTTATTGTAGTGCTGGGCTTGGCAGCACATAGCAGTGGAGAGGCTAGTCGGGTTACCATGGATGACTCGGGCGGAGATGGAGGATAGGGAGATAGGTTATGCAGTTCTGTGGTGACGGTCCAGGGAGCAGGGGCAGAGTCGATGGTGGGCAGGTGCCGTAGGGCACTATGCCGATACCTTCTCTCGGCTTACTCTAGGGGAGGTGGTTTGGCACCCTTATCGGGACTGTCCAGCCTGGCGAAGGCTGGAGAGTGGCTCCGACGGGTACGTAGAGAGCGGTGGCTGATTGGGCGACATGGGACCGAGCATGAGTTCTTCTCGTATAGCCGGGTGACATGATAGTTTGGGGTGCGCCAGGGGTTTCCTGGTGAGCCCGTGGTCTATCGACGTCGGGGGATGAGAGGACTCTAGACCGATCGATCATCGCGCCACTGGGTGAGGATTCAGATGCGGTGATCGACGTCTCGAACGTGGATGACGTCGGGACTACCGTAGAGTATGACTAGTGGTGGGTACTACGGCGATGGTGGGGAGAGGGGCCACTGGGAGGCACGGAGGCGGCAGCGGTGGGGGGAGGGTGCTGAGGCACCAGGGGATGATTGGGGAGCTCCTTTGGAGGATGCGGACATGGTGGAGGTGGAGGGTGAGGATGTGGATTTGGGGGCTCCGGATCAGTCGGAGATGTAGGACATTGCGGAGTAGTGGGAGCCAGAGTAGGCTGCTGTTCCAGAGAGTCCCATGCCTCAGGCGGATGCGGAGGAGATGGAGTCTAGGGTACGTGCTGAGAATGCACGTTTGGCGGAGCTGTTGAAGGCGAGATGAGGAGCTGGGGGATGCATTATGGGAGAGGGATCTCCTGCAGGCTCAGCTAGCAGAGCGAGAGCAGGTGGAGGGGAAATCATGGAGAGAGGATCTCCTATGGAAGGGAAGGGATAGGTTCGATGATGATAGCTTACTATCCTGAGGGAGGTAGAGTGGTTCCGACATGGATGGATTTGGAGGGGGAGATCATCCACCTCGGTGGGCGGCTACCTGAGCCGTCGGGAGGTGGATCTTCACGCCGGATGAGGGATAGTGGTACTGAGCAGTCAGCATCATCTCATCGTAGGCGATTGGATGAGGGAGGTGGTAGCAGGCATGATGTGGGGGCTAGCAGTAGCCGCCCTGAGGGGTCCCATAGGACCCACACCATGGGGGTAGTTCCCGTCGCACCGATCCTGCATGATCATGGTGGCCGACGCCTTAGGCTGGGTGGTTTTGTTAGATGATTGCGGGGTCAGAGGACCAGTTTTGTAGCCTACGAGCATTTTTTTGATGATATATATATATATATAAAAAAACGACTTTATTTTGTTTATGCACATGTGATGATTTGATCTTATGCATGATGGTTGATGAATATGGATGTATGCATGTTAATTTATTTTGATGGATGCATATGTTATGATGAATGCAAATGTTTTTGATTTATATGTGATATGCAAAATGTAATGGATGAAATGAATTTGTGTTGTTTGGTTAGGGCACCATAGACTGTTTAGGACTTTGTTATTTTGTTTTTAGGCGATTGTTGTGGTAAATGACTTTGTATGTATACATGTGGTTTTTTTGTATTTTTGATGGTATTGTAAGGATGAAAAGTAGCGCAGTTGGTTTAGAAATGTAGCTAAGGTTTTCTGAGACTCAGACGGTTTTAACTCACTAGCCATGACTGTACTTTATCTTACAAGACTTTTGAACAAGGTATGAATCGGACTTGTTTTTGACCAAGCTATTTCACATCCCTGTGTGTGCAATTGAGTTCATTTATGTGGTATTTGTCAGGATACCGCCAATGCTAGATAGGCTCTCAACCAAACCTGTATTGAGGATCACCTAATTAGCTCCACTAACTCCTTTATTGTATTTAGTCAAATTAATCTATGGTGCTATCTAGGATACCATAAGCTAGCTCATCCACATGCAAACATTGATCTGTACACAAGTTAATGTGACAGATATATCGTCATGCGAGAAGTTTACCGCTAGTGACCGATAGGCTATCAACCAAACCGGTACTGAGGCTTGCCTCATGACCTATCGAAATGTTGAGAGTTCCAGGGATTCAAGTTCGACTCCCTTCTTTTCTTCAATTGTATTGGGATACTTGCTCCTTTGTAGTGATAAAAATCACTGTTTATTTTTGTTTTATTTGTTTTTCTTTTGAGCAAGGGATTTGGATATGGAGTGATAAGAATCACTATTGTTTGTGCTTTTTGATGTGTGCACTTTGGGATATCAAATTTTGGAGTTTTGACTTTTGCAAATTTTTGATGTTTTGCAACTATTGAGAACTTTGGGATTCTTGGGGAATTGGGTAGGGAGGATGCTTGTCCTTTTGCCAACTCTCAGCATTCTTTGGGTCATTTGCACAGGGGGATGAGCAAGATAACCGTTTCGCTTATGGTGACCTGGATTACTTTGCAGGTTTCATCTTTCGTTCACACAACTTAGGAATTTTTATGTGTTTTAATTTGTGTTGGGATGCTACGTAACAAGGTGTGATCCAAGTAGAACTCTACCTTCGTAAAATCTGTCTGACTTGGTACAGTATATGGCTAGAAAGCAAAATTATGACTGAAAGATGAAAACTCTTGATACATTATAAGACCACTGACTCTAGTGTGGTAAAAAGCAGTGAATGGCGTATTTTTGTTGTTTTTTTATAAAATGGAAAAATGTGGAACAAGATGGACTAGCAGAGTAATTACAGCCTATGGTGCCTTTGACCTGTACGACCACAAATATGCAATGTATGGATGCGATGCTTAATGCAGCTATATATTTTTGTATTTTTGATGGATTGATTTTTGTGAATATGAAGATGAGATGTGAGAAGAGCTTTTTATTGATGAATTTGAGCATGCCTAGAAATGAGATGCAAATTTTTGTTGTTTTTGATGATTTTTGGATTTTGAATTTTCTTATTTTTGACCAAGCGATTGTGGGAATCCTTGGAGCATTTTGGGATTGACCAAGCGATTATAGGAATCCTTGGAGCATTTTGGGATTGACCAAGCGATTATAGGAATCCTTGGAGCATTTTGGGATTGACCAAGCGATTATATGGAATCCTTGGAGCATTTTGGGATTGACCAAGCGATTATATGAATCCTTGGAGCATTTTGGGATTGACCAAGCGATTATATGGAATCCTTGGAGCATTTTGGGATTGACCAAGCGATTATAGGAATCCTTGGAGCATTTTGGGATTGACCAAGTGATTATAGGAATCCTTGGAGCATTTTGGGATATGGCTCTCTTAGATATGGAATGGTCACAAATGACTGATATTCAAGGGTTCTGTTTCCTTGATTCCATCAAGAGAGGCTAGCCGGTATGTCTCGGGTCCTATTTTGCTATCAATGACATATGGACCTAACCAATTTGCCGTGAACTTGTCCCTTAGGTGGGATGGCAAACTAGAGTTCTGTTGGTTTTCCTTCAAAACCAAATCACCAACCCGAAAGTCCCTCAGGTGAACTTTCATGTTGTAAGCTTTCTTAAGTCGCTCTTGATAGATACGTAAATGCTCGAGAGCATTAACGCATCGTTCTTCAAGCAACGTAAGCTGGTCTAACCGGGCCTGCCATGCAGCGTCATCATCGATGAACTCTTGCATTGATATGCGTAGGGAAGGAATTTCCAACTCGAGAGGCATGACTGCCTCGGAGCCATACACGAGCAAAAATGGAGTGGCCCTAGTGGGCGTCCGAATGCTAGTGCGATAAGCCCATAGGGCAAGTGGGATTTGGATGTGCCAATCCTTATGACTGTCTATGACCGTATTTTTAAGGATGGCAACTAGCATTTTGTTTGACGCCTCTGCTTGCCCATTCGCCTACGGATAATAGGGTGTCAAAAAACTATGCTAAATTTTGTACTTTGTGGTCAAAGCACGCACGTCTTTGTTCTTGAATGGTATCCCATTATCCGAGACTATTTTGGATGGAATACCAAAATGACATATGATGTTATGCAAAATGAACTCCACAATGCGGGGTCCTGTCGTAGAGGTAAGCGAAACTGCTTCCACCCACTTGGTAAAATACTCTGTGGCCATTATGATAAACGTGTGATGGCCTCGACGATGCAGGGGAGATCTTTCCAATTAGATCGAAGCCCCACTACGAAAATGGCCAAGCGGATCGGACTGTCTCGCAAGGCCCGGGAAGGTACATGCATCAAATTGGCATGGTGCCGACACTTCACGCACTTCCTGACATATGCGCAACAATCTCGCTCTAAAGATGGCCAATAATAGCCCATGCGAAGAATGCGCTTTGCGATGGCCATACCACTGAAGTGGCCACCACATGTACCATCGTGCGCTTGGGCGACTGCCCAAGTGGACTCTTGTTGGTCCAAGCAACGAAGGAGGATTCCTTCATAGCTACGACGATACAAAATGTCTCCTATCAAGACATACTTAGCCGCTTTCTGCTTGAATGCTCATTTTGTGGCATGCGTCAATCCAAGCGGGAGATTACCTAACTTGAGGTAGTCTCTAATGGGTAAATACCAGTCCTGTTGATCGAAAACCTCGATGGTATGAACAGCCAATCCCTCTTGAAGTTCATCCCTAGCAAACGTTGAGTGGGATAGAACTTGTAAGAATAGCATTGTGTTGCTATTAATGGGAGTAGGGGAGAACAAGGACCCCCAGTTGGCATGTTTCAGATGATCGTGGATTCGAGAGAACTTATCCGAGGATGGTTCAATCTGGATCATGTGGATTCCTGGCATCAAGTCAGAGCTTGCATGCTCCATCATGGATTGCGATAGGGTTTTGACTTGAATGGTTGTCATATCACCAGAAAGGTCTTGCGGGATTAGTGACCCCAAGGAGGCCATTGTGTCCGCAAAATGATTCGATGACCGAGGGAGTGCCTCGATGTCATACCACTCAAGTTTTGCCAGGAATTTGTCCACAAGGGCTTTATAAGCCTGCAGAACTGGGCATTTGCATTGGAATACCCCTTTGACTTGATTGACAATTAACAACGAATCACCAAAGATGTTCAGTCATTTGATGTTCATGGTGATTGTTGTCTGAAGACCTATGAGCAAGGCTTCATACTCGCATTATTGTTGGTGCATGGGAAATTTAATTTAAATGATAGGGGCATTGGAGCGCCCTACGGTGTGAAGAATACTATTCCTGTGCCACCACCTTGCTCACATTTAGAACCATCAAAAAATAGGGTTATGTCAGCCTGTGACTCAAGCTCATCGGAATCTGGCGATTCCGAGACATGGAAGACCCCATCATCGGGTAGTTCTATGACTAGAGGCTGATCGTCTTCGAGAGGAGCCTCTGCTAGTTGATCGGCTATGACCTGTCCTTTGATAGATTTCTGTCCGATAAACTCTATGTCAAATTCCGTCAACAACATGATCCATTTCGCCGTGCGACTACTATGATAAGTACGACTCATCATGTATCGCAATGGATTCTCCTTAGACACAACATACGTAGTGTTGCTCAAGCATGTAGTGGCATAGCTTTTTGGTAGCAAACACCACTGCCAAGCAGAGTTTCTCGACGTATGCATAGTTAAGTTCATAACTGACCAGGGTGCGGCTAAGATAGTAAGTAGCCTATTCTTTGTGAAGTTCATTCTTCTGGGCCAGCATGGCACCCAGTGCCACCTCAGTAGCTGAGATGTATAAGTAGAATGACACTCCTGGTCTAGGTGGTGCCAATACTGGCGACGAAGCCAAGTATTGTTTGATGTCATCAAAGGCTGACTGGCACTCGTCATCCCAGTGAAATGCTAACCCCTTGTGCAATAATTTGTTCATGGGTCGGCACTTGTCAGATAGCTGCGCTATGAAGCGCTTGATTGACGTGACCTTTCCCTGCAGACTTTTGAGCTGCTTAATGGTAGTTGGGGGAACCATTTCAAGGATTGCCTTGACTTTCTTTGGGTCCACCTCGATGCCTCGCTTTGAGACTATGAAACCCAAGAGTTTTCCAGATGTGATGCCAAATACGCACTTCTTGGGATTCAGTCTGACTTTATGCTCCATGAGGCGATCGAGGATCTTGCTTAAGTCATCGAGATGATCTCGGGCGCAAAAGAGACTTGGCCAACAAATCATCCATGTAATCTTCCAAAGTTTTATGCATGTAATCATGGAAGATGTACGTCATGGCACGTTGGTAGGTGGCGCCAACATTTTTAAGGCCAAAAGGCATGACCTTATAACAAAATGTCCCCCAAGGCATTGTGAACGCCATTTTTAGTTGGTCCTCGGGATTGATACGAATCTGATTGTATCCCGAGAAACCATCCATGAGGGATAGCATTTCGTGACCTCATTGTAGCGTCTACCAACGCGTCGATGCTTGGCAAGGGGAAATCATCCTTAGGACTCGCTTTGTTTAGATCTCAAAAATCAGTGCATATGCGAATCCTCCCGTCGAGATTTTTGATGGGCACCATGTTGGACAGCCATGGCGGATAATCCATGCAGATGACAAACTGTGCATCCAACAGCTTTTGCAATTCATCTTTGACCATCAAGGCCACTGTTGGGTGCATCTTACGTAGTTTTTGCTTAATCGGCTTGATTGTCGGATCAAGCATTAGATTATGCGTGACTAGCTACGGATCTAGCCCCGACATGTCTCTGTATGACCATGCAAAAACCTCCTTCTTCTCTTTGAGAAGGGCAATGTAGTCGGCTTGCTCTTCAGAGGATAAGCTTACCCCCAGCTTGATAATCTATGGATTCATTGGATCTAAGCCGATGTCTACGTCAGTCGTCTCCTCGACCGACATGTGGGATCCGTCCTCCAACTGATGTGGAGTCGGGATCAAATGGATATCATTAGCTGAGTTTAAATCTACGTTGGGAACCTCGGGTTCCTCTTCAGCCTGAAAGATATCCCGAGTTGTCCCTGGGGTAAAATGAGGCATTTTACCGAAAGGCCAGTACTCTGATGGGGAGAGAGGTGAATTGACGTGATCCCAGTCGATGGCATCTATGTCTAGATGCAATGACCATGCTGGATCGGCCGGATTGCGGATGGGTGCGGTCAAGTCAATGGAGATCATGTGGATGAAATGAATTTGGTCTCCATTACCGTGGGTGTGATGACTCAAACATTCTGGATGTTCTCTGTGTTCTGGATCTGGTTCTATAGGTACTGGCATGAATGGATCGGCCCTATGTGCTAATAGGAAGACAGGGTCTTCCCTCGACACTGATGTCATTATAGGGTCTCGGGGTGGACGTTGCTTATCGTAAACTTGGAGCAATGGATCCAACACTTGATCCCACCCTACTGGGTCTACGTACCACTCATGCCCTGGCACTATGCCCATCTGTGCAAATATGTCATTAATCTCCAAGGGGTGTCGTTGTTGCATTTGTTGCCTTTGTTGCATTTGTCGCATGTGGTTGAGATAGGCCATCTCAGTTTCATCTTTCGAATCACTGTCGGAGATCCAAAAATGTTCATTGGCTCCAACAATTGCTTGCGACATATTAGGCTCATCTTGTTCTAGCAAATTAATCTGGTCCCATTGCGGTTGTTCCACACTCCGTGGGGGGACCTGATTCTCTTGACACGACACTGGCTCGATTGGAGCCTCTAGAGGGAACAGATTCAAAAATATCTCTTGCCAGTTATTCATGGGAATCTCTCGTGAGTGATCACTATCGGATTCGAAGGGAACATATGACACTGGTTCATGTTCTGATTCATCCTCCGAAGATCCTTCTGGACACTGTTTATGCTCTCCTTGAAAGTGAGTTCCCGAACTTTCACCTCTCTCTAGCAAAGGAGAAGGGTTATTGATGTTACCAAGGGTGGTTGTTGACCATGGGAGGTAATCTCCCAATGTATATGTTGTGTTTGGGTTGGCATAAGGATCTGATGCCAATCCACCCTTGTTGCCTATTCCTAGGCCTTGCATGTTTTCCACCAAGATGTCTAAGGGCAGGGGGTGGTTGAACCCTACTCCCGACTTGTCATAAGGCATTTGGTATCTTGGCTGGCAAAGGACACGCACTCCTTGCTCATACCTGCCTAGCCCGTATCCATGCCAATTGCATTGGCCAAGATATCTCAGAGCGAAGTCCGGGTTAGACAGATAGTTGACATCTTCTGCAAAAGGCTCTTCATCCTCGTCCTTTTGCATGCATGGCTCAACACCATGGTCAAGGCCCCCATACACAAAATTGGTCTGGTTCGGTGGGTAGCCTAAAGGAACAACTGTCCCGATGGGGAGGCGAGGTCTCCCCATGTCTTGCACTGACTCTAGCGTGGGCGTTGCTACAACATTCCGCACTAGATACTCCCCTAGGCCCGTACTGGCCATTTCAATAGTAATTGTTGGCGATTGAGAGGGAGGGAACGAAAGCCCTTCTGGAGTCCATTCCATGTTGGGTGGACTAGGAGCCTCAGCTTCCATTGTGCTAGGTATCTCTTCGGTTGAGATGGTTGATATTGTTGGCAGCGCCTCTTCTAGGGGTTGAGCCTCTTCCAGGATTTGTTTCCCTTTGTCCTTCTATTTAGCCATGATAGGTGGCATTGGTAGTGAAGGAGCGGACGATGAAGATGCACCTGGCTGGGGTTTTGATGGATTAGTCACCAGTGGTGCTCGCGGCATCGGACCCTGTCTAGATGGATTTAACTAAAAATCCAAGTGCATCGATGGGAGGGTCGATTGCGGCATCAACTGCACCGCATTGCAATATTTGAAGGGTTCTAAGTCCGCCGGGACTACATGTACTTCTCCTTCAAATGCATACTTCAAACACTGGTGAGCTATCGAAGGGACACACTTCATGTCCCTGATCCATGGCCGCCCTAGCAATATGTTGTATGCCATCTCGCCTTCCAAAATATGGCACAATGTAGGTATCGTCTTTTGTCCTACCTGAATGGGTAGAACAATTGTGCCAACTATCGAGCATATCGCATCATTGAATGCTCGCAGTGTGTAAGTGGAAGCGATGATGTGAGAGGCTGGCAACTTTAGATGTTTCAATGCTTCTGTAGTAATGATGTTACTAGACGAGCCAGTGTCTACCAACACCCTCTTATACGGGATCCCGTTGACCCACGCGATAACGTGTAGGGGTGGATCTGCCATGTCATCAGATACTGATTTAACTTCATCTTCTCGAAAGGTAATGATTGGCTCCGTGCATCGTTTTACATGTCCCACGAAGTTATTGAAGGAATTCGCTTCGTGGGGCTGCAACTCGATGGCTTTCAAAATCTCCATGAGAGCCTCCCGATGGGGCGCTGATTGTTGTATAAGCTCATATATGGAGAGCCTAGCCGACGTGGTCCACAAACTCTGCGTGAGTTTGGTCCGTATCGTGACCTCGGGTCTAGGCGGAGGTAACTGCACAGGGTGTTGTTGAGGTTGCGACGTTGTTGGAACTTCTCTTGTGGCTGCCTCGGGGGCAACTCCTGGGTATTTCTTGTTCCTGGTCACTATGCTTATCATTCCCACATACCCTTGCATGGGGAAATTCTGTCGCACCTCATTGACCTGAAGGGGTTTTGCCTGTGCCTCATGGGTAGGCAAGGGATCCTTGAAGACCCCCATCTGCTGGTTATTTGGTGCTATGGGGTTGTCCACTGCCAATTTTTTATTATCAATCAAGTCTTGTATCAATCCTTTGAATTTCTAGCATGCGTTCAGGTCATGTCCCCTTCGCCTGTGGAACCTACAATACAAATCCTCTCTGTATCCCTTAGGCTTGGGAGCGTTAGGATCTATGGTTTGGATCTCTGGAAGGGTGATTAAATTTGCCACTGACAAGCGGTCAAATAGGGAGTCCCTAGACTCCGTATAAGGGGTGTATTGTCGCTTAGGGCGACGCTACTGATTTTGCTCCTATTTTTTATTTTCTCTTTCATAATTATTAGGAGGCACTCGCTTGATAATTAGCCTTTTGAGGCTGTATTTCTTGTGCAGGCTTAGGGACATTTATCGCAACTTGATTAACCGCAGCGGGTTTTGGTTGCGTAGTCCCTGTCTTTGTATTTTTGTTCCACTCTTTCTTTTTAGGTTTGGCAATTTTGCCATCCTGTATTTTGATCTCTTCGATAACTCTGCTTGCGCCGGAGCTTCTTCTAAGGTGGCGTATTGTCGCAGCTGCAATAGCCTAGAGATCGATCTCAGACAACTTCGTGAAAACATTTGTGTGAGGTCGGACATAGGGGGAAGGTAGGGTAGCTTAGAAAGCAGAGCCCTCCATCGATTCCCGTAGGCCACCATTGTCTCCTCCTCATATTGCCTGAGGCTGGCCAGGTCACTCAGTGATGCCTTCTTCTTGGTGTTGAAGGCGAAGCATTCAAGGAACGCATCCACTAATTGATCCAAGTTATTTATGTTGTGCTTCGACAACTGGGTGAACCAATCCGAGGCAGGGCCTACGAATGTGGTTATGAATGTCCTTAGCAACAATGCATCATTATCCTGAATGCCAAAGCATTGGCTCAGGAATCTTGTCACATGCTCTTGAGCATCCTCTTCACCCTTAAAGACTGCCAATTGAGGCAACTTGAAATGTTCGGGGTAAGGAGGTGCGGGCACTAACGGATGCACCGGATGACTATGGAGTTGGCATAACGTGGGCTTTTGGGGCCCAGAAGCTTTGGTTTCCATAGACTCCAAATGCTCTAACAACGCTTTGTATGCATCGAAAGATTTAATCTCTTCCTCTTTTGTTTGCTCCCGTTGTGAGTTGTGGGAGACTGGAGGCCTATGGAGGGGTGGCCGGATAGTAGCCCCTCTGCCTTGATAGGGCATTTTGGCCCACTCTACTTCTTGTTCATACTCCTCGTAAACTTCTTGAGGAGTCTCTAGGCGAGACCTATGACCCTGAGTGGGTCCCCATGGAGGGTACCCATCATTGTTTCGGGGAGTGGCCTCCCTCTCAGGTCTATGGGGTCTCGAAGGCAAAACTTGACGAGGTCGCGGAGACCTATCCTGCACCAAGGGATTATGCCTCTCATATGGTTCCGCTTTTTGGGTGCGAGGGGTTGGAACCCTCTCAGGTAAGTTATAAAGTAGCTCATCTGCTTGGCGTTGAATGCGCTCTTTGTTAAGGCGGTATAAGCGCTCTAACTATTGCTGATCTTGCTCAAGCCGCGTGATCTGGGCTTGGCGGGCGGCATGTCTGGTGACTGCCAGGTCAATTTGGTCCACCATCTTGGGCTTAGGAGGCCTGAATGTTTCTCCTATGTATTTGCCTCGGTCGTGATGATCCGAGATTTCAATGGGTCGCTTCCCTCTGTCGAGGTTGGCGGCATTTACCTGAGGCTCTGGCCTCAATGTGTGACCATGGTATCTAGCAGGTGCGGAAGCGCAAGGCTCCCACATTGTATATTGCTCTCGAGGAATGTGATGGTCTTCCTCATACTCCCTTTCATGGGTGTGAAAGGGGCGGGCGGAGTTAGCTCGCCCTATTTGGGGAGCCCTGCACTCTGGGTTTTGTCTGTCGGTTCTAACAATGATGCGAGGCAAAGGAGAGATGCCATAGTCACGTTGCCTCTCCTCATGGACACTATGCCTCTCTAGCGCTTCATCATGCGGTGGCCACTCATATCTAGATTCTAAGCGAGGTCTTCTATCTACGTTGAGTGCCACATGTAAAGCTTCTTCCCGAAAGGGGCTGTGCTGAATGGGCGTGTCCCCCAGGGGGGTGTCCCTATAATTCCACCTTGACATGGAATGATGTGGACTCTCTTGTAGTCCAGACCACCAAGGCGGTATGGCCAAGTCCTTAGGGCTAAAGCGAAGGCGACTTGTGCCCGCTCCTTGTACACTTTTCATAGCTTTTGCCCTTGATTGGGCTTGGCTACGGGTGTACACCACCATGGTGGTGCTCTTCTACAATCTAAGCAAATTTTTATCTCTTTTATGATTTATTTTTTTATTTTTTTTTGTTACACTAAGCAGAAATGAACACACACATACACAAACGGTGATTATCTCTTTTAAAGATTAATGGTGTGTCCTAGACTGGTTTTAGTGTGTTTTGATGATTTTGTTTTGTTTTTGAAAGTTTTGAAGAACGTTTAAATGCAGAATGAAGGCTCATATGACTCCCATAAATGGTCGCCCCTTCAATATACCATTGCTCGGCCGATATACCAACCTCTCTATATACCCGCCCTTACGAGAGGGAAACTATAGGTACGTGAGAGCAGATGGTACATGGTACATAGGCGGTACAGAAGGGGGATTGTCCTGTTAATGACACCTACCATAGAAGACTTATCCTCATGCGCTGGGAATCACCCCAATGACACTCAGTCAGCTTTCATCAGGATTTACATCGAGCAACAGTGACAATCGGGGTAAATGGATGCAAAAATCAAGCCAAGGTGGTGATGAACCCACCGTTGGTCTTGATCAAGGGCTGGGGTCTTACGACCAGCTCCTTGGTTTAAAAATGCCATGTGATGTGTGTGTGGTTCTTTTTATTAAAAATTAAAACAGGCAGAAGCAACTACTTTCCTTAAGAAGGCAAAATTGATAGAAAATAGAAACAAAAAAGCAAAAAATGACAGGAACAGTTTTTTCTTTTTCCCTTTCTCTTCTTCTTTTTTTTTTTTTTTCCCCCCCCCCCCAAAAATACCCACGCCTCTCTTTCCCCCTGGGGGAGAAGAAAAAAAAAAAATTTTTTTTTTGGTGGGTGAAAAAAATTTTTTTTTCGGGGGGGGCGAATTAAATATATTTTTTCCCCCCGGGAAAAAAAAAAAAAAAATAGAGTTTGAAAAAATGGTACTTGTGAGCACAAAAACACAAATTTTGATCAGTTTCTTGATCTCAAAAATAGGGGACAATGTCCCACCGTGATCGCCACTGAAAGCACGATATTCCAAAAAACAAAAAGGGAAAACTCCAAACACGATGCAAGAACGAAACTTAAACTTAATGCTACAAATTAGAAATGCGTAAAATGGAGAAAGCATAGACAAATTGGAACCAAAATGGAATGAAACAACCCTCTTCTTTTATTGATGTATTTCAAATTCGGTTACAATTAGCTTCCTCCCTTTTTAGGGGAAAGGAGCATCAAAATTGTCTCTTGGTCACATCAATGGAAAGTCATCTCTCTTCCGCGTGCCCACATGCAAAATGGGCGGGCCAAAGTGTTGCCGCCGCTTGTGTGAATGAATCCTTGATCCTTGCTGCTCCTCCTGCATTCAAAGAAACAACAAAATTGTTAGTAGCACCTGTTGCAAATATGAAATATTTGTTCTCTAAAAAATGATGAAGGATGTATGCATAAAATTGAATAAAATGATGAATGAACTGATTCTAGACAACTTGCAAATTTGACAGGAACCAGGGAACATTACCAGAGGGCCACTGCCATCAAAATAGTCAAAAAAAATGCCGCCGATTCGAATTCGACTGTAATTCATCCCTGGGCAGGACGAATTCTACTGTAATTCGTCCCCGGGTAGGACGAATTCGCCTACGATAAAGTGCCAAAGTGATTGTGCCCAAATGTCGCGTCTCGGGATCTCCAAAAGACCTGCAAACATAGGGTTAGCTAATTGGGGGCATTTTGGGATGACCCAGATGGTCGGATTTCCCCAATTTGACCTCCATCAATGGGAATTTGACGTCGCTACCTGCAAGTTAGTGAGGACAACAAAAGCGACAAAACATGATAAGATTTGATCAAAACATTCTAAAATCGAAATTATAAACTATCTAAATAGCATAAAATGGAATGGAAGATAAACAAGTGACAAAAGGAACAATCTAATGAATAATGAAACTAAGAAGATTAGGTGAAATGCGGGCGCCCGGTGGGCCGCCCACCGTTAGAACCTGATTTCGGCACCAATCCACTTGGGATGGGCCCAAAATCTCTTGTAATGGGTTGTCGGTGAATTGGTAGATCAATGTGGTCAAATGTCGGGTTTTGGGTCCGGATTCACACTTCCAATAACCACCCAATGACCTCCCTTGTGAAAGAGATCAAGGATGTGGAAGAGGTGAATCAAAAGGGTAAAATGTGGTATTCAATTTGGCAGCACTTCGTTGCTTGAAAATGCCTCCAACTTCTCTTCTTTTGGGTGAGAAAGTTCACCATTTTATAGACCCAGGGGGTCTCTTTGGAGGGGCATGCATAAGCGCCATGTGGCAGTCATGCCTTCCCATGAGGGAGGAAAGTCCTCCATGACTTGGGCTTCCATGGCTGCCCTTGTGATAGTCCTCTAACATCCAATCTGCCCACCTACATGCGCATGCAAGGCAGGAGGCATTAATTGATTGTCCTCGGCTGCCACTTGGCACCATTTTTCTTTTTGCCCGTTGAACCTGGAATTCGTCCTGACCCAGAGCGAATTCAGAATTCGTCCCTGGGTGAGACGGATCCCAATTTGAATTCGTCCCAGGGTGGGACGGATACTGAGCAAAGTGCTTGAATGTGCCAAATTGCCTTTTGACCTTCCAAAATTGCTACAAAAGTGGTTAGGACCACTGTTTAACCTCTGAGGGCTGCCCTCGGGGATGTGTGTGTCAAAGCGATCAGTGTTTGCAGTCACATAATCGGATTGGTGTTGTTTTGGTGTCTACAATTTCTAATTGCACATTTACAACTTTGTATAATTACACCCAATTATACATTTTCTAATTCTAATTTGTACAATTAGAAAAGATTCTACGTGTTTACATTTTGATAAATTGTACATCTAGCAAAATTAACAAAACTAAAAAAATTGTGCAAATACATTTTTTACTTCTTCTTATGGGAGGTTGATTTATTGCCTACATCTACCCTCCCATTTACATTAGTTAGCGTCCTCACCGACTTAGTTTTCATTATCTTGGTCGATGGGTCTTATCAAAGATCATCAAGCTAAATACGAAGAACTGCATGCTTGTTCTATAACATGGCCACATAATGTCTAAGTTCCATAGCCTTGAACCCGTACATATTGGCCTTCTATTTTGTAGTAGCTAGGAGTTGAACTAACTCCTTTTCTCACTCTGATGTACCTTTGTGGATCTCTTCATTCAATGTTACCTCCATCCTAGTGGCACCGACAAATGTTTCATCCTTCTCCATGATGAGTCTCAAATACTGTTACAAGTCTACTTCATATGCCCAGATACACTCTTTCTTTGCACGCAATTAGACCTTATGATCCATGATCAAATCATTGTATTGCTTGGAATTGTTTATCATCTCCTCAATATTGTAGTCCTTTAGCTACAATTATTCCTCAACTATATTAAATTGGTCCTCATGTTTATCCAATTGTTCTTTTTGAAATGTCAGCTATTCTTCTTGGTGCTTGAGTTGTGTTACATACTACTGCAATAGTGCTTTCTATTATTCCAACCACTTCTTATATTCTTCTGCTTGTTGGATCACAAGATGCTATTACTATTATTATAAATGAAGCTTATCCTCATGAGTAAGCTTAATGTCATTTATTTCAACTTCTATCTTCTTCAACCTCTCCTCGATCTCAATTTTTCTACGTTCAAGTTCTTCTCAATCGTAACCATATCTTTTCGAGTAGCATCAACTTCATCAAACAGATTCAACGACACCTAAATTCCCCTGAGGAGTCCAAATTTGTAAATTTAGATGCCTTGGTTGAGTGACCTGAGGCACCCAAATTCACTTTAGTAGTCCGAATTCGTTGCATCTGATTACATGATGAAATTTTGAACAATTTTTTTTACATAAATTTAAAAAATCTAAAAACAAAAACTAGGCAAATTAAGGAGAAAAAGTGAGCTTTTCACTTACCCAGATCGTGACACATGCTGTGTTATTACTTGCTCGCATTACGTCCACCTGGTGAGGTGGTAGCACCATTTGTTTCTCTAGAGAAATTTTATAAAAATCAATTAGGATAAAAAGTAATTAGGATTTTACCCTAAATATTTATATTCTACCCCCCTTTACCCCACCTTTTTTATTTTCGTAAAAATTCAAGTTTCATGATGAATTTTGAATTACCCATGAAACTTGAAGGGGCATCCTACGTAAAAATATAAAATAATAATAAAATAAAGTGTTGCAGTGCAATTTTTGTTTTTAGTAGCCATGTTTTTATTTGATACATTTATTGTTCATAAATGCGCCAAAGAGGGGGTAAAATGTAACCATGGAATTTTGACTCACCTCAAAATTCCTAGCATCCCCCAGAAATGTAACCCTATCCCCTCAACCACCTTCCTCATTTTCTACAATGGTTTTAAACCACCTAATCTTCTTTTAACTCCCTTTTGTTGTTTTCCTATTTTTAGAGGAATCAGGTGGTTGCGGTAGGCCATCGAATTCGCTAAAAATAACACGATAGCCCAAAAATTTAGGAACCGTTTGGATTCAAATCTAATTTGGGAAAATCCAAAATTTTCGTGAATTCAGTGATTTGTCACAGCCACCCGAATTCGCCTAAAATAGGAAATTTTTTAATTTCTTCTAACTTCCCTATCCCGCTTCATGTTTTCTTTGCCTTGCCTGGTTTTTCCCTCACCTTTAAATTTAATACCCCATCCCCTAAGTGGGGTTAATGGTGGTTTTGTAGGAGAATTGAATTGGAGGACTTCTTATACATGGTTTTGTTTAGGTTTTATTGAGAGCTTGCTGCCATATCATCATTTTAGTGATTACAAGAGACTGAAACGATATAATCTATCTGTGCATACATCTTATTATCAATTTCATTGGATCAGTTTGCATTGATTAATATTATTTTTTCATTTATCTGTAACAAATTCAGGAGGCTTTCATAGGCACTTAAATTTACCTTAGGGGCCCAAATTTTCACAAAAATATACAGGGAGTAAATCGATATTTCTAGATCACTTATACCACTTTATATTTTGAATCCTAACTCCTTTGATTATAGATATAGTATTTTATTAGTTAGATTACAAGTTTTAAATGAATTTGGAAGGCTTCCACAACCACCCGAATTCGTTCTATAGGATTGTCAAACTTGACTGTTGCAGTTTTTAACAAATTCAGGAGACTTTCGTAGCCACTCGAATTGCCAGGATAGTTTTCGAACTTGCTCTGCTTCAATCATCCATGTTAGGTAAGTACTTGATCTAATTTATCTCAGTTTCATTCATATGTTACATGTTAATGTGATGCTTTCTCTACTCCTTGATCATTTAGAAACATAAAATATAAAAAATATATTAATAAAATAAAATAAAGAGTCAAAAATCAAATAGATGCATATGAGATATTATTGCACTTAGACTAGCTATCTTGTTTGTTATTATTTTCAAGGAAACCAAATTGCATATTGTAACATGCGAAAAGTAGAACACCAATTTCAAAACTAATGGAAATATGCAAAGTGTCCTTTTGCTATTGATTTCAAAAGAGTGTTACAACATATTCTCTCTTGAGACATATTTTCATTTCTATTTCAATATAAATACAAGTTAACTTGCTGATGCTTTTCGATGCCCTCAACACAGGTGAGCTTCTTTGTATGTGTACCATCGGTTGGATGCTTGGGAGTGTTGTATAGACTTGTGTAAACCTGTAAAATTATGTTAATCCATTTGGGGACCTGTCATGGATCAGATCCCGTGTTTATACAAAAAAATGAGATGAAAATGCGATAAAACTTAATAAAAAATGGAGAGAATTCTATAAAAACCATAAGTAAAGTATACCTACTTGATTTGGAATTGCAAATTTGTTGTAGGTCTGGTTCGCATGGTGGGGTACGAACTTGGGATCAAGCTTACATGACAAGGTGTGAATTGTATTTCTATTCACTGGTTATTGTAACTTTCTATCCAGATATAATCTAGATATTTTTTGTTGACTTTTGTTGGATGTAAAAACAATAGAAGGTATTCTAAGGCAATTTCAACAACATTTTGGTATGTTAGCTAAAAGAGAGAGAGAGAGAATAATGAAGGAAATGGCCCTCTATTTATAGAGTGGGTCAAGGTTAGGGGGAAGTTAGGTATCCTAGACTCTGGGGTCAAGTCCTACCATGGTGAAGTTAGGGTTATGAGGTGGAGTGTTGAGTCATTCCCTCATGTGCCCTGAAGGAAATATCCTAGGTGCACACATGTGTGAGCTAGGATTAGGGTTAACCTTGATTAGCTAATCCTTAGGTTAGATGGAGGTTAGGTTAGGTATTTTGGGAAATATTCTAAGTGGATGCACACGTGTGAGGGTAAGATTAGGGCTAATTTGGATTTTAATCCTAATTAAACATATTTAAGTGATAAAGTGCACTTAAGTGAAAAGTAACTTTCAAATTAGAATTGTAATTAGCATAATTAGAATTTTTGGAGGGAATGGTCCCATGGGGGCCCTAATTAGGTGTAGAAAAGGGCTTAGGTAGCCTAAATGGGCTTGTAGGTGGCCCTTATGTGAATAGGAAGTGTTTTGGGTATATTTTGTGTAGTTTTTGTAGGTTTTGAGACTACAAATGACTATGATGGCCTATGATGACCTACAATGGTTTACAATGGTCTACGATGGCCTATAAGTGCATGTGCAAGCCTAAAAGTGTCTATGAAATCCTACGAATGATTATGAGCGATCATGTGTGACTTTTGGGTATCTACATTTGCCCCTTTTTGTATTATGTTGTGTAGGACACAATTTAGTACAAAAATATGATAGAAGAAAGTGATGAGGTGATTGGAAAGATGAAAAATGCATGGGTGAATGAATGTGGATGATTACAAATGAAACATGATGATGGAAAAAGTGATTTGTCAATGTAGTACAATATTTTATAATATAGTACTGGTTGTTTGTGAGGGAAACTTGAGACTGCTTTGTTCTTGTGATCAATACAAGATGATCCAATTACGAATAGAACACGTATTTTTAGATTTTTTCTTCTGATTGATTTATGAGCACATGATGATATTTGTCAAATCATTTAAGTTGAATGGTAAGGATAGATTAGATGTAACATTTAATATGTCATCAAGGCCGATATATAGAATGAAATCAATATGTGTCCAAACATATTAGGTTCCATATTCAGAGTGTGGTTAGGGCCACTATCATGAATAACATCAATATGTGTCTGATTTTATGTGTGGCTCTCATGATATAGCAAATGTATGATTGAGATTTTTTATTGAGATAATATTTAGTAATTTTTTTTGTAGATAAATGTGATATCTGTGATTTGGATATTTAATTGTTTGATCACATGCAAAGTGGATTTGTGTATGAATACCCCCTCAAGTGAGGATTCAACAATGAAATAGATGAAATATGGTGATGGGTTGATTGATATAGGACAAAGGTGACAAAAGATTAAAAAATAGGACAAACAGGAAGGGAATAAGAAGAGAAATCTACAATAGTGAAGAAAAGGTAAAGATGTGTTTAGGGTTGGTTCGTATGGTGGGTGCAAACCAGGTTTACATGGTAGGGTGTGAACTAGGGTTTGCATGGCAGGGTGTGAACCTAGATATTTGGAAGTATAAGACCCATTTTCGAGCATGTAAGGTTTATTTGTGCTATGAAAATTTGGGAGGAAAGGAGTGAGGAAGAGTTGGTGAAGCAAAGTGCTATAAAAATTGTGAGCCAGCATTGATATGGAAAGAGGACGTGCAAGCACGAGTGGTCGACATGGTACACCACCAGTAAGTGCATGAGACTCAAAATTTTTTGGTTTTTGAATTACGTAAATTAATGAAAAGTACGTAAATGTATGTTGGAGTGTAAATGAATGTGTGCATGTTGTGTTTGGTTGAAATGTGTGTACAAAGTGTAAAAGTGGCCAAATGGGTATCCAAAAATGTTGATTATTTTTCGTTTTGATCATTGAATTGAAACGTTTGACTATGTGGCATGTGGTATTTGTATAAAAGTTAACTTTGTTTTTATAGCATGAACGGTGTATTGTTTTTAAAATCTATTTGAATTTTCATTGTGAAAGGTCAAAATGGGTATCCAAAAATGTGATTTGTTTGATGTTTTGTAGTGTTTTGGCAAGTCATGTGGATGCATGCCATGAGATGTATGCTTATGAGGTTGACTTTGTTATGTGGCGTGAAGGGTGTACTATTTTTAGAATATATTTGAACTTTCACCGTGAAAGGTCAAAATGGGTATCCAAAAATGTGATTTATTTGATGTTTTGTAGTGATTTGGCAAGTCATATGGATATGTGCCATGAGATGTATGATTATGAGGTTGAATTTGTTATGTGGCATGAAGGGTGTACTATTTTTAGAATCTGTTTGAACTTTTATTGTAAAAGACTAAAATGGGTATCCAAAAATCTGACTTGTTTGACGTTTTGTGATGTGGTGGTGTGTTTTGTAAATGTATACCTCAAAATGTGTGTCTATGGAGTTATACTATGTTTTATATGCAATAAATGTGTTGTTTTTGCATGTTAAGAGAAAATTTTCCATGAAATATCCTAACGGGTGTCCAAAATGGCCTCCTTGTAGGGTTTGCATGGAGGTGTTCAAACCAGGTTCGTATGTCTGGGTACGAACCAATTTTTTTTTGAAATGTGTGATGCATGAGATATACTGCATAATGTGTTTATGTGAGGAGTAATTGTATGTGATAATAAGGATGAATTGATATACATGTGAAATTGATGAACAATTTATGTGATTTTTTTGAATGAAAACATGTGAGGAATATTGAGTCACAACATCATGTGTGCACGTTGAAAAATACCCTGGGTGGTAAATGGACAAAGGAGGATGGGGAGTGGATGGGCAGGGTTTGGATTAAGGGTGTGTGGGAGGTAGACATTATTCATGCCAACAGGGTGCATATATCGACATTGTGTGAGAGGTGGGATCCAGAAAGGAATATATTTCATCTTCCCATGGGAGTGATGATGATTACATTGGAGGATATCTATAGGATATACAAGTTACCTATCGAGGGCATAAAAGTGAGGGTGGTACCAGATGGTACACAGGAGGATGTGTTGCAATAAAAATTTAATGTGAGGTGGGGAGAGGTGGTGTATGAAAAGGACATATATTATGAACACTATTGGTAGAAAATATGTTGTCTAATCGCCTGTGTATGATGATGCTTATGATATCGATGTATGCTCTACCAAATAGTTCAGGAGTAAAGTTATTCTGGAATATGATGGGTATGGTATACGATATGGTGGAGCATGAGGTGGTGTTTGCATGGGTACTATTAGTCAAAAAGTGACTAACTACAAAAAAACATCTGATGCTCCTTTTTGCATATTTTCCAAGAGGACCGAAGTGGCCCATATGCTAAATATCAAAGAAAATGCAAAACACCGCAAGGAGGAAAAAAGTGTCGCGATATCGCGACATGTTGCATTTTCGCGGTTCAAAGCAAAAAGAAAAGCAAAAGGGAAAAAGTGTCACGATATCGCGACATGTTGCTTTGTCGCGGCCAAAAGGGAAAAAGTGTCGCGATATCGTGACATGTTGCATTTTCGCGGTTAAGAGAGAGAGAAAGAGCAATGGTGGAAAAAGTGTCGCGATATCGCGACATGTTGCTTTGTCGCGGCCAAAAGAGAAAAAGTGTCGCGATATCGCGACATGTTGCTTTGTCACGGCCAAAAGAGAAAAAGTGTCGCGATATCGCGACATGTCTCAGTTTCGTGGTTCATAGTGAGGAGAAAGAGCAAAGGGAAAAAGTGTCACGATATCGCGACATGTTGCATTTTTGCGGCTAAAGAGCAAGAGAAAGAGCCAAGAGGGAAAAGTGTCATGATATCGCGACATGTTGCTTTTTCGCGGTCCAAAGCAAAGAGAAAGAATGTCACGATTTCGTGACATGTCTCATTTTCATGGTGGAAGCGGCAGAAGAGCAAAGCAAGGAAAGAATGTCACGATTTCGTGACATGTCTCATTTTCACAACGGGAGGCAGCAAAGGAGCAAAGGAAGAGACGAATGTCATGATTTCGTGACATGTCTCATTTTTGTGGCTGGAAGCGGTAGAAGAGCCAAGCAAGGAAAGAATGTCACGATTTCGTGACATGTCTCATTTTCACGGTGGAAGCAGCAAAAGAGCAAAGCAAGAGACGAATGTCATGATTTCGTGACATGTCTCATTTTCATGGTTGGAAGCGGCAGAAGAGCAAAGCAAGGAAAGAATGTCACGATTTCGTGACATGTCTCATTTTCGTGACGGGAGGCAAAAGGAGCAAAGGAAGAGATGAATGTCATGATTTCATGACATGTCTCATTTTCATGACTGGAAGCGACAGAAGAGCAAAGCAAGGAAAGAATGTCACGATTTCATGACATGTCTCATTTTTGCGGCTGGAAGCAGCAGAAGACCAAAGCAAGGAAAGAATGTCACGATTTCGCGACACGCCAGCTGTAAAGGAATAAAGTATATTTTTGGCAACTGGAGACGAGCACTGACATCAGGTGCCAATTTTTGAAGAATGGTCTGTTGATTATAACCTGGCAGGTCCGCTGGATGATTGCCAATCTATCCAATCTACGGGAAATCCGTTGTGTATTGTTAGAAACTACAGATGATTGCTTGTAAAATAAGTAAGATGTACTTAGGAAAAGATACTCTTTTAGGGTATATATAGGGGTGAGCGACTCCAAAAAAGGGTCGGCTCTTGGACGTTTACAAGACTGTGTGTACGTACTTCGAATACAAGCAATAAAATCACATCTCCCATTGGCTTCGGGTTCATATCGTGCAAGTGTATGTATTAATGTTCTTTATTTCTGCTCACAATATTGAATTGTAGATTGAGTCTGTTCTTGTATCTGAACTTTCGCAATACATAAATCATATTGCTGGAATAAGAATCTAATATATACGCATGCTAAACGAAACATCAGAAATCATATCTGGAATTATATAATTTTTGCTTTGGAATGTGTTTTTAAATGCTTTGGATAGAAGTAAGTAAATCTGTCTTTGATGTTGTCTAACCTGCACCATATAAAAGTTCTAGCTTAGGCTATATTTCCCTTATCTCTTGTTTCCCCTTTTCTCTAAAAAACTTCAAAGGAACCAGCCTTCTCTGGAGACTAGACAGATGATCTCAAGCAAGATCTGTCTATTCAATGTTGGCAAAGTCTAAGGCGCATCACTATTAACCGAAGGCAGATTTTGTTCCAACAATTTTTGGCACACCCGGTGGGACCAAAAATCCCACAGTATTGTATAAGTTTTGGTGTTTTACCTTCAGAGCCTTTTGTTTGCAAAATCTCAAGAAAAAATCACCTGGCGACTCCGTTGCATTTAGACCATAAAAGAAAGACCTTGTCTAGAAAGCCTTCTGGTTATATAGCCATATGATAACCAGATCCCGAGCTAGAAACTCTGAAGAACCTATCGAGTTTTTTGAACTACATCTCGAAAGCCTAAAAGCACACCCTGTGCTAGCCGCAAGATCAAATCCGCCCGACACCATTAGCACCTCTTTACCACCCGCTGTAGGAGCATCTAGATTTCTTAATCCCATAGCAGTTGTAACTCCTTTAGCAATCATGGAAGCCGCCCCTACCCCAGAACATCTTGTATGGAATCAAACTGGCCCTTTGAACTTGGGAACACACCACCAAATTCCACAAGCTGCATTAAAAGCCTTATCGACCTTTGATGGAATAGGCAAAATAACAGATGAGCACTGTTTAGATGTTTCAGCACTAGCATCTATTTATAACATCACTCAGGAAGATGTAATGGTCAGATTGTTGATTATATCTTTGAAAGGAAAGATGCTCTATTGGTACAGAGCGCTTCCCGCTGGATCCATTACTTCTTGGGCAGTACTAGCCGACCGTCTGGTCGATGAATTCAATATACATGCGGATCCTTTCACATTGCTGAATCAATTCACTGTCATTGAGAGGCATCCACAAGAAGAAATCCAAGATTTCAACATCAGGTTTACCAGAACTCGTGATAGAGTACCGCAAGGCCTAAAGCCCACGGAAGAACAAGCTATATGCTATTATCTAAGGGCTTTTGATTCAGAGCTCAGTATGATAATAAGGCAATCCCGTGTAACCACTTTTCCTGGGATCTATGTAGAGGCAAAGAAAGGGCGAAGCTGATCTCATCGCTACAAAAAGATATCCATCAAAAACTCTATTGCCAATTTTACCAGAGTTTTCCCAAGCGTCAATCTCTAAACTGCTTGTACTCCCATCAACGCAGGCCCTCCCAGCTATAGCTGCACCTCCTGCATTCCGTGCATTACCAGCCACACCCCTTGCATCAGCTCCCCCCAGTGATCAATACACGACCATAATTAATACAATGAAGGCATTGTCAAATGAAATGGCATCCATGAAAAAGAGAGAGGCTGAAAGGAGTTTTCCGCCAAGAAGGTTCCCTTAGGTAATAGGAGATGCAACACAATCAAGCAATAGGGGACATGTAAGACCGAGCACGGTATATACAAATGAGACAGTGGAGGCCGATGAGCCTCCCACTGATTCTAACTCTTGGTGTACTACATGTAACGATCCACATGGGGAAAGTTCGTGTATAATACACCAACATTATGTACAAAGTATAGCAGTTGAAAAGAGTAAAGAAAAAATGAAAAGCCATGTAAATATAATTAGAGAGGAGGACCACAACTTCATGATGCCTACAGTAGAACAGGTTTCAGTTTTGACAAGATCAGGTAAGAAACCACTGCAAGCAGACCCTAAAGAGCTTCAGCCATTGGATGTTTCCCCTGCTCCCAAGGAAGTTCCCAAAGAAAATCCTAAAGGAAGTCTCCCTCAGGAAAGAGAATATCAGTTTCCAGCCAAAATTCAAGGGCAAGAAACACACAAAGAATTTTTTCCTCAGGGGGAAAATGAAACCCAAGAACAGGCTAGGGAAAGGTTGAGTTTCCCCTCGCTGACAAAAAGGCAAAGAACTGAAGCTACCCAGGGATACAAAAATAAATGTGAAACTTTTGCCAAAGAAAGAGAAAGGATAGTTGATTCACCTATATTCAATATAGTGGAGGAAATGAAAAAGACTCCTTCTAAGGCAAGTATGTATGATGCTTTTCAAATCCCAGGTCAAATCAATCTCCTACAGGAATCCCTAAGGACAATGAAAAATGGAGGTGGGACTGCATCATCTTCGAAAATGGTTCTAACGAACTTGACATCTGCCACTGGTAAGAACAGCCCCCCCTTTTATTTATCCCTTCAAATGAAAGGATGGGTTGTCCACAACTGCATGATAGATTCAGGCGCTGCTACCACTGTGATACCCAAAGCAGTATGTGATATTATGGGAATGGAGTACACTAGGAGCAGCGCAGGCGTCCTACAGTTAGATGGTACTCCAATAAAAATTGTAGGAGTGATAAAGGATATTCCCATACGGCTGCATAATTTGCCTCAGATGACAATCATACAAGAGGTAGTAGTCGTAGACTTGGAGCCCTATTTTGGTATGTGTCTATCCAGAGAGTTCACAACAAATATAGGAGGATACTTATCCTTAGATTATTCTCATTTGGAGATACCTTTCAAAGGTAGAAGGGTCAAGATTTTTAATGAGAAACCATCGACGTTTCATGTAGAAAGGATTGGTGAAACTGATCGTGTAAATATGATGACTGAAGAAACAATAGAAGAAGACCTGATGGAAGAAACATTAGAAGAGCTCCAAGCTGAGGACGAGTTTTCTCTACAGAAATTTAATGCCATGATAGAAACAGAAATAGGAAACTATTCTATTGAGAAACCAAAAAGAAAATTGGTACCCTCCCTAGAAGAGGATGGTTCTGTGAATCATTTGTGGAAGCTTTTCTTTGATGGGGCTAGGTGCAAGAATGGAGCTGGTGCCGAAATAGTTTTGATTTCTCCCACTGGAGAGGAAAAGGTTTTCTCTTACAGGTTGACTTGGAGTTGCTCCAACAACGCAACAGAATATGAGGCCCTGTGCTTAGGGTTAAGAAAGGCTGAGAAATTGAGAATCAAACAGTTACTCATCTATGGAGATTCAGAACTTATTGTGAATCAAGTCACCAAAAAAGGTATAAGTAAACAGGATTATTTGAAGGCTTACAGGAACAAAGTGTGGGATCTCTTAGAGGCCTTTGAGGCCCTAAATATAAAGTTTATCCCTAGAGAACAGAATACCCACGCAGATTTGTTAGCTTCAGTGGGAGCTAATTTTTGTCCTGTAAGTAATGTTATTCAGAAGTCTAAAACTGTTAGACTTATATACAGGCCTTCAGTACCTGATAAAAATATTTTTCGGCAAGTTTTTGAAAATGATGAATAGGTACTGGATTTCTTAATCCCTGAAATGAATTGCTCAGCCAGCCGGGATCTGCAGGATGAAGAGGAAGGGAACCAGATCAGAGAAGTGCGTAAAAAAGGAGCTAAGCCTTTTAGGCAAAAGCAAAAAAGGAATTATATGTACAGTATAATATAAGCATATTCAGACAATATTTGTAAATATTACCATTTTTTCGGCCTTAACACAAAAAAAAAGATTTTCAGTCGCAGCCAATCAGAAGTCGACATTTTTTTTTGAATAGAGATACTAAGGTATAAAGGGAGTTTTGGCGAGGTAATGTTCACGTTTGATCTAAGTGCATTTTCCTGTGTTCTTTGTCTTTCTCTGAAAGATTCTTTTTACAACTGCGTTGTTGACTCCGATACCCAATGGATAAAGGCCTGGTTCAAAATTTTTGCAAGCAAAAAATCCCCCGAAAGGCGCCAAGAATGTTAGTCAAAAAGTGACTAACTACAGAAAAACATCTGATGCTCCTTTTTGCATATTTTCCAAGAGGACCGAAGTGGCCCATATGCTAAATATCAAAGAAAATGCAAAACACCGCAAAGAGGAAAAAGTGTCGCGATATCGCGACATGTTGCATTTTCGCGGTTCAAAGCAAAAAGAAAAGCAAAAGGGAAAAAGTGTCACGATATCGTGACATGTTGCTTTGTCACGGCCAAAAGGGAAAAAGTGTCGCGATATCGCGACATGTTGCATTTTCGCAGAAAAAAGGGGAAAAAGTGTCGCGATATCGTGACATGTTGCTTTGTCGCGGCCAAAAGAGAAAAAGTGTCGCGATATCGCGACATGTTGCTTTGTCATGGCCAAAAGAGAAAAAGTGTCGCGATATCGCGACATGTCTCAGTTTCGCGGTTCATAGTGAGGAGAAAGAGCAAAGGGCAAAAAGTGTCGCGATATCGTGACATGTTGCATTTTCGTGGCTAAAGAGCAAGAGAAAGAGCCAAGAGGGAAAAGTGTCACGATATCGCGACATGTTGCTTTTTCGCGGTCCAAAGCAAAGAGAAAGAGAAAAGTGTCGCGATATCGTGACATGTCTCATTTTCATGGCTGGAAGCGGTAGAAGAGCAAAGCAAGAAAGAATGTCATGATTTCGTGACATGTCTCATTTTCATGACTGGAAGTGGTAGAAGAGCAAAGCAAGAAAGAATGTCACGATTTCGTGACATGTCTCATTTTTGCAGGAAGCGGCAGAAGAGCCAAGCAAGGAAAGAATGTCGCGATTTCGTGACATGTCTCATTTTCATGGTTGGAAGCAGAAAAGAGCAAAGGAAGAGACGAATGTCACGATTTCGCGACATGTCCCATTTTCACGGCTGGAAGCGGCAGAAGAGCAAAGCAAGGAAAGAATGTCGCGATTTCGCGACATGTCTCATTTTCACGGTGGGAGGCAGCAAAGGAGCAAAGGAAGAGACGAATGTCACGATTTCGTGACATGTCCCATTTTCATGGCTGGAAGCAAAGAAGAGCCAAGCAAGGAAAGAATGTCGCGATTTCGTGACATGTCTCATTTTTGCGGCTGGAAGCAGTAGAAGACCAAAGCAAGGAAAGAATGTCAGTTTCTGATAAAGGAATAAAGTATATTTTTGGCAACTGGAGACGAGCACTGACATCAGGTGCCGATTTTTGAAGAATGGTCTGTTGATTATAACCTGGCAGGTCCGCTGGATGATTGCCAATCTATCCAATCTACGGGAAATCCGTTGTGTATTGTTAGAAACTGCAGATGATTGCTTGTAAAATAAGTAAGATGTACTTAGGAAGATACTCTTTTAGGGTATATATAGGGGTGAGCGACTCCAAAAAAAGGGTCGGCTCTTGGACGTTTACAAGACTGTGTACGTACTTCGAATACAAGCAATAAAATCACATCTCCCATTGGCTTCTGGTTCATATCGTGCAAGTGTATGTATTAATGTTCTTTATTTCTGCTCACAATATTGAATTGTAGATTGAGTCTGTTCTTGTATCTGAACTTTCGCAATACATAAATCATATTGCTGGAATAAGAATCTAATATATACGCATGCTAAATGAAATATCAAAAATCATATCTGGAATTATATAATTTCTGCTTTGGAATGTGTTTTTAAATGCTTTGGATAGAAGTAAGTAAATCTGTCTTTGATGTTGTCTAACCCGCACCATGATAAAAGTTCTAGCTTAGGCTATATTTCCCTTATCTCTTGTTTCCCCTTTTCTCTAAAAAACTTCAAAGGAACCAGCCTTCTCTGGAGACTAGACAGATGATCTCAAGCAAGATCTGTCTATTCAATGTTGGCAAAGTCTAAGGCGCATCACTATTAACCGAAGGCAGATTTTGTTCCAACAGGTACCCACGTTGTTAGCATAGGTCTATAGGATGTTGTACAAGGTGGTGCGAGTAGGGTAATCATGCTTGAGTTTTAGCCCATTGTTGCAGGTATGGGCATAGGAGCATATCATGGTGGAGCAACCATAATTATTGCCTTATGATGTGCATGCTCTAATGGGATACTTCTTACCCTACGAATTGAAATAGCGTATGGATATGGAGAAGGATATGAAGAGGAAACATGAGGATGATGGCTTATTTTAGAGGAGGCTGCTAGGCGATTTGAAGTCGAAGCATATATAGTGGAGGTCCTAGAAGGGTGGAGTTGTGTGGAAGAAGGATGATGAGTAGTTGGGGAAGATCCATCGAGGATAATGGGTGGTAGGGCAGTATGAGGAGTATATAGAGTTATTCCCATTCAGTAGGGTCATGTGGTAGTTCAAACTATGACATGGATGACTAGATCCACCTATTGTGATATAGATAAGGTATGGTGAGCTAGGAGGATGACTTGTAGTACCTCCCTTGGATGTGATAAGGGATCCATCGATGGTGATTCTAGATGTGGATGATGTAGGTATGAATCGTGAGTATGATGTCTAGTGGGCTAAATAGAGGTAGAAACCAGGATTCAAGGTGATATATGACTAGGTGCAACCAGTGGTAGGTTTACCTACAGTGGGTGGGTTGGTACATAAAGGTTCTATACCTGTATCAGATGTATATTTCAAGGAGGATATAGGAGAGCCTCTTTGATGATAAAGGTTATGCCAAGATGATGGGGAGAGAGTTCCTATCGTGGGGTCACCAAAGTGACAAGATAATGATGGAGGCCAACCATTAGGTGAGGCCATGTTGATGGGGATGGAAGGTGGTGGCAAAGTGATAGATGAGACAATAGGATCTTTGTAGGATGAGTCACTAGGGTAGGATGAGGGTTGTGAGAGTCATCCTATGGATGGTATGGTGATGATGGAGGATAATGATGGAGATATTCTAGATGCACCATTCGATATCCAAGATATGATGGATGTGCATGATGAGTTGGCAATACTACGAGAGAGAGTGTGGGATATAGAGGAGAGACTTAGTGATATCGAGATAGATTGGGGTCTATATTGGGGGAGATAATTAGAGGAGCGATGGGAGTTAGAAAGGATATTGGCAATAACTATGAGGAAGATGATGAAGTGGACCACAAAGAGAGATGGGATGAGGGCTCAATTGGTAGTCAAGAAGACGAGACATGCAAAGTGTGTGGGAGATCTATGATACTAGGTAGAGGAGACCGTTGTCGTAGAAGTGAGAGTGAGAGCTAAGATTGCAATGTTGTAGGAGAGTGTGAAGTGATCATAGGAATATATTAATGTGATGTAGGTGGTGCATGAGATAGAGGTGGTATGATTACATGAGAAGATTGAGAGACAAAAATAGGTAAGGGAGGAAGCCGATAATTCTAGGGTAGCGATTAAGTAGGCCACAATTGAGATGGCCAGTTTGATGGTGGAGGTGGATAATTTATGGTGAGCAAAAAAGAATTTATCTAATATGTATACATAGGAGACCTCAAAGAAGGTACAATGTGAGGTACGATTATGGGCATAGGATCTCAGATTATGTAGAGGTATAATTGAGGTCACGATCATGATCACACATACACACTCACAATAGAGTCAGTGTAGTACTCCATATGTAATACTTGGGGAGCCTAGGATGGTGGCACTAGCAGTATCACAGGTGGTGGGAGTTGCCCTAGAGTTGGGTATAATGACATTGCTTGTAGCGATGTAGTCAATGGAGGCTACACAAGAGTCGAGTGGGGCAGTTGAGGAGCGTAGGGTAGAGATATTATCAATGACATAGGAGGAGGAGAGTGGAGAGACTCCTATCGAGTAGCAGGGGTGAGGTGGTGGTTAGAGGGGTCGAACATAGATGTATGATCATGTATACATGATTTTGTAGCCTGAGGGTATTTTGATCATTATATATATACATATGGGTTGTTGGTTGTAGCTTTTATTAACACGTGTTATGATTTATGTGTATAAATGAATAGCATAGGATGATGTGTATGTATGATGTATATCATATGATTAATGTAAATGTATGTGATGTGTAAGAAAATATAGTAGTAAATATGAATGTTTATAGGAAATGAAGTTACTGTAGATGTATAAATTTTATCGAGCGTAATATAGAGCTTGCATGGGAAATCAAATGATATTATTAGTATGCAATATTGTATAGCATAGATGTAATGCATGTATATGTAGGATGAAATATGCATAGGAAGCACGTGTATCATAGCAAAACTAGTGGCAATGTGATCCATTACATTATCTCAAGGATGTAGGATGGCATAAGATTCATGTAGTAAAGTTAACTATCATAGTTATAGCACTCAAACCTCATAAGAAACTAAGCAAGGTTCAACCACAACTCATAACTAACCTATCTAGAGCAAAGTCTATCATGGACTAGTGTGTGCGATAAGAGATGTTAATTTATCCATTTTGAGAGAGGTAGCCAAAATAGCTAGCTCATCCACAAGCGCGTAGTGTTAGTACAAAAGAAGGTCACTAATTTGATAGATGTGTCACCACTTGTAAGACTATCCCACTAGCATACAGGCTATTGGAGCCTATTGCTGGTGATGGAAATTGTCCTATGATGTTATGTTACACTAACGGACCAAAGACGATCAAGCATATCGATAGTGCTATTGGAGGCTTTTCCTTTTATCCCTTTTTATTTTGATTCTCTTTTTGTGGTGCTTTTTGTTTTTGGAATGTGGGCCTTGTCTTTTGTTTTCTACCCTTTCTCTGATTTTGCTGATGCTTATCCCTTTATTTATCCTTAGGTTGTATTTTTATCATGCAAATGATAGGATGACCAGGGGAAACTGTTCACTAGATGGTAATGTCTACACAAGGTGTTGTCATCCCTAGACTCAATTTTTGCTTAAAATATAACATGTATGAATGGTCCTTGAAAGAAATTGAATCAACCAAAGAAAGCTATGAGAAGCATAAGAACTTGTCAATTAGAGGTGATGTTTGATTGACTTAACTTGTGAGTGGTCAAAATCATGCAAAACACTATGTAATCCATAATCCTAAAAAGAGGAGTGGACATCCGAGTGGTGATGCTAACAAGTGCATGTTTTAATCCGTCATGAGTGCATTTCTATATGGGGCATGTACACACATTAATATATATGTAAAAGAGAAGTGATGCATATATGCTATGGATGTAGTATGAAAGACATAACATGCAGGAAAATATCTACAAGAGGAATTTATGAAACTCAATGAGATGAGATTAGAAAATATCAAGAAATAAGTGAGTAGATGAAAAGAATATGAGAATAATGAATAATAGATGTGGTTTTCCAAACATGTGAGGGGTGCAAAAATCCCGAGAGATGAATGCAAGAGGGAAAATACATGTGATTGCTAATAATGAGAAGAGTGAGAGGCTAAAAATAGATGGTGAAGAAAGCGATAATGAAGAAAATCAATGAAGAGGGGTGAAGGAAACAAAGAAGGGAGGAAGAAAAAAAGAGAAGAAGAGAAGAGAGAATTAGCATAGGTATGTAGCCGCTCGAAGCATGACCATACAACAATGTCAAATAGAAAGAAGAGGAAGAGAAGGAGAAGGGAAATCTAGCATAGGTATGTAGCCACTTGAAGTGTGACCATACAATAATGCTGGATAAAAAGAAGAAGAAGAGAAAGAGGAGAAATAAAGAAATAGGAAGATAACCTGAGAACGTTATCTTCCAATTTCTACAATCAGGTGAATGAGACTGGGGTGAAGCATCATGGTCGAAATGTGATGAGAAGGATGATTGGTAAACATGAACAGGGACAGGTGGCTGTGCATGATCTATTGAGGTAATTGGTGCTGGCAGGAGCATCGAGAGATCTTGCATGATGGAGTGATGGTATGTCTGAGACGTAGATATAGTGTAATGTGTCTCTGTAAAGGTGTCACAACTGGAAATAGTGAACTTGCAAGAAAAAGAAACTAACAAAATAAAAATGACATATAAAGTAAAGATGCTTCTATTGTGTAATAGAAAGTGCAAAGTGTGTGTGAGGTGCAACATGGATTATGAATGTGTTAGTGAGGTGATATATACAACATAATGATGATAGTATGTGCAACCACTGGGGATGTGTACCTAGGCTAGCTAGGCATTGAATGTGCATAGATGGATAATGTTAATGGGTTTAGGTTCTACGAGTCCTTTGAGGTTGGCCAGTTGATAGGCCCTAGAACTAAATTTGTGTGTGATAATGTAAGGACCTAACCAATTTGGGGTGAATTTGTCTCATTGTTGGTGGGGTTGACTAGTGATCTGTTGGTTCTCTTTGAGAACCAAGTCATCGATCTGGAATTCATGTTGGTGTACCTTACTATTGTAGGCACGATGAAGATGGTCTTGATAAACATGTGTGTGTTCTATGGCATGGATGTGATGCTCATCTAAGAGCATTAGTTGGTCCAGCCTGGCTTGGTGAGCAGTGTCATCATCGATGAAGTCTTGCATGGAGATGCGTAGAGAGGGTATCTCAAGTTCTAGGGGCATAATGGCTTCAACTCCATAGACCAAAGAAAAGGGTGTTGCCCTAGTGGGAGTATGGATACTTGTGTGGTAGGCCCACAAGGCCAATGGCATTTGATTATGCCAATCACGATGAGATTCTATGATAGTTTTATGAAGGATAGCATAGATGGTTTTGTTAGTAGCTTCGACTGCATTACCCTATGGGTAGTATGGGGTAGAGAAGCTATGATGAATGTTAAATTTGGTGCATAAGGCATGAATAATTTTGTTTTTGAATGGGGTGCCATTTTCAGAGATGATTTGTGAGGGAATTCCAAAGTGATAGATGATATGATCAGTGATGAATACCACGATTTTGGCTCTCATGGTCTGAACAAGTGGGATAGCTTCGACCCACTTTGTAAAATATTCAGTGGTAGTGATAATAAACTTATGGTTGCTAGAGGAAGTAGGTAAGATTTTCCCAATAAGATCTAGGCCCCATTGTGAGAAGGGCCACATGGATTGGATGGGTTGGAGTGCTTGTGAAGGTAAGTGTGTGAGGTTAGCATGTTGTTGACACTTGATGCATCATTTGACATACTCACAACAATCATGTTCCATTTTGGGCCAATAGTAGCCCATGCATAAAATGCACTTAGTGATGGCCATGCCACTGAAGTGGCCACCACAAGTTCCATCATGGGTTTCTTGGACCACTCATTGAGCTTCTTGTGGCTTGAGGTAATGTAGAAGGATGCCATCATGACTATGGTGGTAGAGGATGTCCCCCAATAGTATATAATGAATCACCCTTTGTTTGAATGCTCGACGATGAGCATGTGGTAAGTCACAAGGAAGAAAGCCTAATTTGATGTAATCCTTAATCTAAGAAAACCAAGGATCATGTGGCTCAGTGTGGATGACATGGATGCCATCATCATCGATGAGGGATGAAGGTGAAATAGTAGATTGTGTTAAAGTATGGATGGACACATGTGTCATGTCAGAGAGGGGGTTTTGTGGTATTAAAGAGCCCAGGGAAGCCATTGTGTCGGTGAAATGATTTGATGAGCGAGGAGCGGCCTCGATATCATACCACTCAAGTTGGGTGAGTAGTTGTTGAGCAATTTGTTTATATTGTTGGAGTATCGGGTAGTGACATTACCAAATTTCCTTGACTTGATTGACGATGAGAAGAGAATCACCAATGATTTGAAGGCATCTAATGTGCATAGAGAGTACCTATTTTAATCTGATAATGAGAGCTTCATATTCGACATTGTTAATCGTGTAAGGAAAACCTAATTTAAAGGAGAAGGGGAGAGGTTCCCCATTAGGTGTGAAAAATATAATTCTAGCACCCCCAACATGAGTGCAATGAGAGCCATCAAAGAAGAGTGTTAGGTTATCTGGTGCTTCGGGTTCCACATATTCTTTCACTTCTATGATGTGGAAGATGGAATCATCGGGAAGCTGAATAAGGAGTGGTTGGTTGTCAGGCAATGGAGCCTCAACTAGTTGGTTGGTGATGACCTATCCCTTGATGGACTTCTGAGAAATGAATTCAAGGTCAAATTTAGTAAGAAGCATAATCCATTTAGTGGTGTGAGAGTTATGATAACTCTTGTTCATCATGTAGCGTAATGGATTATCATGAGTGATGACAAATATGGTGTGGTTAAGCATGTAGTGGTATAGCTTTTGTGTGGCAAAGACTACAACCAGGCATAGCTTCTCCATGTAGGCGTATCGGGTTTCGTAGCTGACTAGAGTATGACTGATATAGTATATGGCTTGCTCATGGTTGAGCACATTATTTTGAGCCAATAACGTTCCAATTGCAAAATCTATAGTAGAAATGTATAAGAAGAATGGCAATTGTTGATGTGGTGGAGATAGAACTGGTGGTGATGTAAGATAAGCTTTGATTGAGTCAAAGGCTTGTTGGTAGTTGGTATCCCATTTGAAGGTAACCCCTTTTTGTAATAGGTGGTTAAATGGTTTACACTTGTCAGATAATTGGGTAATAAAGTGATGAATGGATTGGATTTTTCCCTATAGACTACGTAGTTGCTTGAGATTTGTGGGAGGAGGCATCTCGACGATGGCTTTGACTTTGTTAGGGTCAACTTCAATGCCTCATTGAGAAATAATGAACCCCAATATTTTACTTGAAGTGACACCAAAGACACACTTCTTTGGGTTTAGGCACATGTTATGTTCGAGAAGGTGATCAAAGATCTTACGAAGATCTGCAAGATGTTGAGAGCGTTCTTTCAATTTGGCTATGAGGTCATCAATGTAGTCTTCCATGATTTTGTGCATGTAGTCATGGAAGATGTAATTCATGGCATGCTGGTAAGTTGCCCCAATATTCTTAAGGCCAAAGGGCATGACCTTGTAATAGAAGGTCCCCTAGGGGGTTGTGAAAGATATCTTGTGTTGATCGACAGGATTGATCTTGATCTGATTGTAACTAAAAAAGCCATCCATGAGGGATATCATTTCATGGCCTATGATGGAATCAACTAGTGAGTCAATGTTGGGGAGGGGAAATTTGTCCTTGGGATAAGCTTTGTTCAAATCCTTGAAATCAGTGTAGATGTGAACTTCATCGAAAGGGTTTTGGTATCGGGACCATGTTGGATACCCATTTTGGGTAATCAATGGGTTGTATGAACCCCACATCAAGGAGATTTTGGAGCTCAAATTTTACCATTAAAGTGATTATGGGATGCATGCATCACAATTTTTGCTTGATGGGCTTGGCATCCCCATCAAGTGTGAGGTTGTGTACGACTAATGATGGGTCGATCCCAAGCATGTCCATGTAGGACCAAGCAAAAATGTTGATGTACTCTTTGAGGAAAGTGGTGAACAAGGTGTGTTCCTCTAAGGAGAGGTTGGTAATGAGTTTAACGATGTGGGGATTGGTGGGGTCATCACCAATGTCAATGTCGATAGTATCCTCCACAAGCATGTGGGGACCATCTTGGAGTTGAGCTAGGATTGGAATGAGATGGAGGTCATCGATAGCCTTAGGTAAATTGAATTCATCATCTAAGTATACATATGTATGATTGACCCATGGAATGTGAGGTGGAGTAGATGGTGAAGGAGCATTTATAGTGTGTAGGATGGGTGTGATAGCAAGAAGTCTTATGATGAAGGTGTAGGGGAAATGTGGGTGAAGTTGATGAAGTTTGGATTGGGTGCATTGTTGTGATCTGGAGGAGATGTGTATTGAAGTGGTGAGAATAAATCAATATCGACCATGTTAATAGAGGTGGTGGAGATAGTGAGAGATGATGAGTCTGAATATGAAGACTCAAAAGTATGTGAATGATGTGGTAGATTCAATGGAGGATGTAGAATCATGGGTGGAGAACGAGGTTGAGTTGGAGAGTGGTAGAACTATCGTCGATGAGGCAATGGTATGAATGAATGTATAGGTAATGGAGGGGAAGGTGAAGGAGTGTGCTCTAAGTGAGGAGATGTGAGAGAAAGGGTAGCAAATCTATCAACCAGCTCATCAATGTAGTAGGTGGTTGTAGTGTTAGAAAGTGGTGTTTCTTGGAAGAAGGTGCATGGAATATTGATGGTTGAATGGGGGGATGGACACTCATCTAGGATGTCAGTGTCAAATTCCTCTTCTAATGAGTGTGTAGGAATCATTGGAGGATGTAGGGAGAGATCTTGAAGCTCATCTTTGAGCGTATGGATGGTTGTAGGGTGATAGCCTAGCCTAGATTTATCTATGGGTAATTGAATGTAAGGGTTGATGGGTATTCATAAGCCTTGTTCATAATGTCCTAGTCCAAAGCCATGCTAATGGAAATGTTAAAGGTAGTGTAAGGTGAAGTGTGGGTTGGACATGTGGTCTAAGGTACCACAGAAACTAGATTATGGTGGTGGGGGTACAGTTTATAGGAGCGATGAGTCTAGACCTTACATAGATGAAGTTGGTATGATTGTTTGGTGGACCAAGTGGTATGATAGTACCAATGGTTAGTACTAAGGTAGAAGGGTGACCAAAATCATGGGTAGATTGGATCATCGAAGGATGAACATGAGCATCATGAATATTATATTCACCTGGACCAGAGTTGGTCATGAAGATGGAAACTTGTGGTGATGTATGTGATGGTGAATGAGGTGGTGAGTTTGAGTCAAAGAAGAGGATGAAAGTTGGGAATCATGAATAGTAGTAGTAGAGGAATGGAATAGTTGGGCATCTAGGTGAGAGGTGCATTGTTCCCAATCATGACATTCAGCTATAGTGGAAGGGATGGGATGACCCGCATGTGGAAACTATGAGGTGGGGTGAGTAGGCGTAGGTGTCAGGCTATGAGAAGAGGTGAAAGATCGAGGTCAAGGATGGAAGGGAAGTGGGGGTGTTTGAGGAGTAGGGAGGAGAGGAGGCTCTGTAGAGGAAGATGGATGAGATGAAGTAGGAGGCCACAAAGATGGTGGTGAAAAAGGCACAGATATGGGAGGTGGATCCATGGAAGAAGATGGTTGAGAAGGAGGAGGAGGCCATGAGGAAGGTGGTAAAAAAGGTACGGATGTAATATGGGGATCCATAGAAGAGGATGGAGGTATGTTAGAAGTAGATGTAGGGGAATGTGTGTGTGTCCCTAGTGAGTGATGTGAGGATGAGGTAGGTGAGGGAGAGGATGTAGAAGTCTTTTCCTGATGATGTGAAGGAAGAGGAGGGATCTATGTAGAGGATGATGAAGGTCTTGGTGGGAGGTCTATGATGTTGTAAAATTTGAATGGGTCACCATCGATGGGAACACAATGGATGAGTCCATCATACACATATTTGAGGTAATGATGCAAGGTTGATGGAACACATTGCATGTCATGGATCCATGGATGTCCAAGAAAAATATTGTATTGCATTTCACCTTGAATGATGTGGAATAATATGGATATGGTCCTTACACCTACATGGATAGGGAGGATAATGGAACCTACTATGGGGTGCATAGAACCATCAAAAGTGTGAAGGTCGAGTGATGGTGTAGTGAAGTGAGTAGGTGGAATGTGTAGATGATGAAGGGCAGTAGTAGAGATGATACTGATGGAAGAACCAGTATCAATGAGGACATGCTTGTAGGTGATGTCATTGATGGTTGCTTGAATATGGAGGGGAGGATCGGCTCCCTCACCCATAAGTTTGGTAATCTCATGGTCATGGAAGCTGATAGAGGGTTGCATGCAGTAGGGGATGTTCCCAATAAAATTCACAAATGCATTTGTGTCATGGGTTTCAAGGTCGATTGAGCAAAGAATGTCATTTAATGCCTCATGATGAGGTTGAGATTGTTGTAACAAATAAAAAATGGATAGTCTAGCTGGGGTATTGTGCAACTGATGAGTTAGGCTACCATGAATAGTGATGATATTGTATGGTAGGGGTGGTGAAACATTCGATGCTATAGGTGAGTGAGGAGAAGTGAATGGTGTAGGGGGTGAAGCGATGGGTGCATCCTAGTGCAAAGGATAGTGCTGTGTACGAGTGGTAAGATTAATCATGCCAACCACTCTACATGAGGGAGGATCATGGTGGACACTATTAACTTGCCTAGATTGGCCTTGTGGATTAGATTGGGCTCCTTGGGGATTGGTCCCCCTATGTTCTGGTAGTGGGTTCTGATAGATACCCAAGTTTTGGTTTTGTGGTGCAAGGGGGTTTGAAACTTGAATGGTACCTTAATCGATGAGGTCCTAGACTAGGCCATGGAAGGAGTGACAAGACCCTACATCATGGTCATGCTATCGATGGTAAGCATAGAAGACCTACTCATTGAACCCATGAGGCTTGGGTTGATTTGGATCAATAGGTCAAATGTTGGGTAAGGTGATATGACCCGCATCATACAATCTCTAAAATAGAGCTGGCAAGGGCTCAGAGAGTGGAGTCAAATTTTTTTGTGGAGGTTGAGGATGAAGACTATGAGCTTGTTGTGGTTTAGATGGAGGAGGTACATTAGTCTAAAATAATTGTTGTTATGGAGGAGGAGGTCATGAGATCGATGAAGAAGTTAGAGAAGCTGCTACCACTTGGTTGGTTTATGGTGGTTTTGAGAAGGGTTGATTCGATGCATTTTGATTGAAGCAAAAATTGGAGTTGTAATATGGTTTCTACCTGAGCTTGATTTTACTAGATTAGACTTTGATATCCTCAATGACCTTTTCTTGAGCAATGGCTTCATCAAATGTGTGACTTTGATGAAGTTGCAGAGGTGTAGAGATGTGTTTGTGATAGCTTTTGGCAAATAGTGTGACAAGTTCGATGGATGGGAGGCTATGAGCTAGGTCATGGATGATCGATCTCCATCGAGAAATAAAATTTATGATAGGTTCATCATCAGCTTTTGTAAGGCATAGACATCAAAAAAGTTTATCTTCTTTTTGATATTGATGGAGAAATATTCTAGAAATGAATTAGCCAACTATTCGAATGTGAACAGGTTATGGCATGGGAGCATGTTGTACCAATCGAGAGCTTGTCCCCCAAGTGAGAGAGCAAAGGTACGCAACATGAGGGGATCACTACTATGAAGCTGATAACATGCAAAGTGATAGTTATTGACGTGTTCTTGAGGGTCCTCTTTACCTTTGTATTTGTCAAATTTTGGGATCTCAAAATGGTATGGGTAAGGAGGAATGGGAACTGATGGATGAATGGGTTCATTGCACAACTCATTGTATGTGGGTTTCTAGGGCCCATAACTAGTTGTGCGAAGATCCAACATCTTAACTTGTTCTTGTAAGAGTTGGAGTTTGGGTGATGGAGGTGGAATGAACTATGCTAAGGTAGTAGAAGATTGAGAATGGGGAGGATACTAGAGTTGTTGTTCTTCCCATTGTGAAATAGGAATGTACTAAAGTTGTTCCTATGGATTTGGTTGTTGAATAGTGTAAGATGTTAAGGTTGATGGGATATTCTATTGTGGAGTAGACATCTATTAGGAATAGTAATATTATGGTTGTGGGGTCTGTGTCTATTACACAGGGATCTATTGTAATGGTTGCATAGTGGGAGAGGATGACTAAGAAGGAGGTGTCATGAAGAATGTAGGTGTGATAGAGTGTGGTGGAGGAAGTGGTGTTTGGATAGAGGATGAAGGTGGTTGGTGAGATGATGTGCCAAAGGATGGTAACTGTGTCGGACTAGATGAGTGATGAATGGAGAATTTAGGTTGGGTAGAATAGCATGGGGGATTGGTGAGATAGGATGGATAGAGTGGATTGTAGGAAGAAAGGGGGATGGAAGGGGGAGCCTAAAATGGATGAGGTGGAGGAAGTTGAAAGGTGGAAGTAGATGAAGGTGGAGGTGGAGTGGAAGATGGCATACCATATATCCTAAAAGAGGGGAATGTAGGTGGAGGAAGTGATGAGGAAGGAGTGTAGGTATCAAAGGTAGAAGCTTGAGAAGAGGGTGTGGTGAACGTGTCCACAAAGGTTTGTGAAGATAGGATTTGTTGATGTTGTTGAGGAATGAATTGTTGTGATTGAGAGGGTGGTTGTGATGTGGTATCAAAAGATGGAAAATATGATTATTGGGAAGGTGGTTGTTGTGATGCTTGAGAAGCGTATTGGTGTGATGATGTGGGTGGAGTATACTATTGTTGTAAGGGTGATTGTGATAAAGGCACTTGAGTGCTCGAGGTGGAGGATGAGGGATCTGAAATCATCCCTATGGTTGGGGTAGATGATGTAGCCTCGAGGTGAGGATGATTGAGTAAAGAAGGGTCATCCTCGAGAAGGGAATGAGATGGATCTTGAAGGAAAGGATGAGTAAAAGTAGGTGAGGTAGGTGGAGTTTCCTCATCAATGGTGAAGAAGGGATATGGGTCTCCTAGAGTGGTATAGATGACATGGTCATAAAATGGATGGTGGATTAGGTGGGGGTGAATGAGGAAGAAGAGGATGATCTTCTCTAGAAGATGTGGTGAGCATATTACTAGAGATAGAGGTCTCACCATGGGATATGGTGTGTATGCGAGATGGTGTAGAACTAGTAAGTAGATCAGGTGTGAATGTGGATGCTTCCCTTGTGAAGGGAGGGGAGGAATAGACTGACTGGAGGTGGCATGAGAAGCCTCCTCCTCAAGATGCACTTGCTCATGTGCTCGACTATGAGTAACAATAGGCATGGTGTTGTGTACTATGATTTAGTGCTCAAAACTATCTAAAAATGTAAATCTAAACCTGTGGGTGTGCTCTGTGCAATATTTTAGATAAATCTATGAAATTTGGTATGTTTTTGTGTACTAGAATAGAGTTTGCATGTCGTTATGTGAACCTATACTATAAAAATTTGGTTCACATAGTGCTATGCAAACTAGGTCTAGATAGTGAATTTGATAGAAAACTGAAAGTGATAAGTTATGGATAGCCAACAGGTGGGTTACTAATAGGTGAATGTGTTGAAACTAGTTTTGTGAGCATGCAATACAAGGCATAACTGGAATCAGTGCTAAATAAATAAAAATAAATGTTTGTTTGTTTTGTGTGTTTTGATGATGATATATGCTCTAGAAAATACCATGGGAAGTGGGGTGAAACTCTAGAAATAATAGGAGTGTCATCGGTATGGAACCTCCTACAACACCCAAGGGTGCACATAATAGAACAATGTCTCAACAGGTAAGTGGTGACCTAAATGTAAAGGTGTAGTAAAATGATATCCAAAGGGGAGGAACTCAAAATGCGCTAATGAGTCTAAAATCCTCTCACGAGAAGAGGTGGCACTGTCTAAGACCTGCTACTAGCCCAGTTAGGCGGTCGCTTCACTCTCGGGTGAGCTTAGTCAAGAATGATAGTTACCTATTCATGAATTATATGAGCCTTGTGAACAAAGGCATCTAATCCTATCCCACTCTGAAGGTCCCTTTCGGTGATGAAATCTGAAAAACTAGTCTCAAGAGTAGGGGATCTTCTGATGATGAAGTCTGAAAAACCACTCCTAGGGGCTACTATGGTGTCTAGGGGGTGAGTTGGTGGAAGGAGATGAATTCCAACATCACTAGTCTCGAGTGGGGATTGGTGATGAAGTCCAATATTACCACTGTGTATGAAATGTGAGTGTGTGGTAGTGTGTTTGCTACCAATGATATGAAAGCAAAAACAACTAGCTAAATACCTTTTCAAAAGGAAACTAAACCTAGATGCCTTTTTGAAATGAAACTAAATTTGTATGCTTTTTGAAATGAAACTAAACCTAGATGCCTTTTTGGAAAAATAAATCTACTCTATGAAGCATGAAAGCAAACAAATATGAGGTGCATGAAAAAGGAATTTGAAATTTATCTATGTGCGTTAGAAAGGAATTGAAATCCTAATTTAATGACATAAAAAGAAAATGCAAGTTACCCGAGGGATTTGTGAAAGAAATGGGAAATTTCTAATCTAAATGATGTAAATAAATTTGAAACCCTAATCTAAATGTGATTTTGAAAGAGATTAAAATCCTATTCTAAATTATTTGGAAAGAGATTGAAAAATATGATCTAAGTGATGTAAAGAGATTTGAAATCCTATTCTAAATGATTTGAAAAGAGATGAAAATAAATGAAAGAGATTTGAAATCCTATTCTAAATGATTTGAAAAAATTGAAAATTGATTTAAGTGATATGAAAGAGATTTAAAATCCTATTCTAAATGATTTTGAAAAGAAATTGAAAATTTTGATCTAAATGATATGAAAGAGATTTGAAATCCTATTCTAAATGATTTGGAAAAAGATTGAAAATTTAGATGACATGAAAGAGATTTAAAATCCTATTCTAAATGATTTTGAAAAGAAATTGAAAAATATGATCTAAATGATTTGAAAGAGATTTAAAATCCTATTCTAAATGATTTTGAAAAGAAATTGAAAAATCTGATCTAAATGCAAGTTTGAAAGAGATTTAAAATCCTATCTAGTGCTTTAAAAGAAAATTTGAAAGTGATTTGAAATTTGGAAAGAAATGAAAATGTACTCTAATAACTTGGAAAGAGAGTGAAATTTTAATCTAAAGACATGAAAGAGATTTGAAATGATTTAACCTAAATGATTTTGAAAGGAATGAAAACCCTAACTGATGTGCTTTGGGAAGGAAATTTGCAAAATGACTTGATGCTTTTGAAAGAGAAATTTCTTTACAAAAGAGTGATGAAAAAGTGTGGTTCTGAGAAGAATACCTGACTCCTATGGTGTCATATGGGCTTCTTTCTTTCTCTATTGTAAACCCTTACAATTTTAGGTTGTTTTGGAGTTGTTTGGTAGGGTTCACATGGCGGTGTGCGAACCTGTATGGTGGTTCGCACGATGGTGTGCAAACTAGGTTTAGAAGCCTAAAACTTTTGATCTAAAAGCTTGAGGTGTATTTCAGGGCTCTGCTAGGCTCTATCCTATGTTTATAGTACCTAAAACATCAAAATGAAGTCGTATATTGAGTTAGATTAGCAAGAAAACTATTCTAAAATAATTTTGTGGGGGTCCCATCGGGCATGCTAGAATGTAACATGCGAAAAGTAGAACATCAATTCCAAAACTAATGGAAATATGCAAAGTGTCCTTTATTATTGATTTCAAAAGAGTGTTACAACATAGTCTCTCTTGAGATAGATTTTCCTTTCTCTTTCAATGTAAATGTAGGTGAACTTGTTGATGCTTTTTGATGCCCTCAATGTAGGTGGGCTTCTTTGTATGTGTGCCATCGGTTGGATGCTTGGGAGTGTTGTATGGACCTGTATAAACCTACAAAATTGTGTTAGTGCATTTGGGGACCTATCATGGATCAGACCCCATGTTTATGAAGACAAAATGACATGAAAATGAGATAAAACTTGATAAAAATAGAGAGAATGTTGTAAAAACCATAAGCAAAGTATACCTACCTGATTTGGAGTTGTAGAGTTGTTGTAGGTCTGGTTCGCATGGTGGGATGCAAACTTGAGCTTGGGTTCACATGATGGGGTGCAAACCTAGTTGTTGTTAGCTGGTTGTTGTAACTTTCTATTCAGATATGATCTAGGTGATGTTTGTTGATGTTTGTCGGATGCAAAAATAGTAGAAGGTATTCTAAGGCAATTTCAGCAGAGTTTTGGTATGTTAGCCAAAAGAGTGAGAGAGAGAATAATGAAGGAAATGGCCCTCTATTTATAGAGTGGGCCAAGGTTAGGGGGAGTTAGGTGTCCTAGACTCTAGGGTCAAGTCCTACCATGGTGAAGTTAGGGTTATGAAGTGGAATGCTTAGTCATCCCTTCATGTGCCTTGAAGGAAATATCCTAGGTGCACACATGTGTGAGCTAGGATTAGGGTTAACCTTGATTAGCTAATCCCTAGGTTAGATGGAGGTTAGGTTAGGTATCTTGGAAAATATCCTAACTAAGTGGGTGCACACATGTGTGAGGGTAGGATTAGGGCTAATTTGGATTTTAACCCTAATTAAACCTATTTAGGTGATAAAGTGCACTTAAGTGAAAAGTGACTTTCAAATTAGAATTGTAATTAGCATAATTAGGGTTTTTGGAGGGAATGGTCCCATGGGGGCCCTAATTAGGTGTAGAAAAGGGCTTAGGTGGCCTAAAGGGGCTTGTAGGTGGCCCTTTCATGAATAGGAAGTGTTTTGGGTGTATTTTGTGTAGTTTTTGTAGGTTTTGCGACTACGAATGACTATGATGGCCTATGATGGCCTACGATGGCCTATGATGGCCTATGATGGCCTACGATGGCCTATGATGGCCTACGATGGCCTAAAACAGCCTACGATGGCCTATGATGGCCTAGAAGTGCTTATGCAAGCCTACAAGTATCTATGCAAGCCTACAAGTGACTACGGGTGATCATGTGTGACTTTTGGGTGTCTACACATATAGATCATATCTCATTTTATTTTTATCCAAAATAATAGGTGTATTTCAATTAAAATAACAAACCAAAATTTCATACCACATAGACATGAAAACCACCATAAAGTGTTTCCTGGTGAACTCACCACAATTCGTTGACAACCATCAAAGAGGGCACAACACAAGTGCATCTTGTTTGAGGTGTAGATCCCATATTTTCCCATGCCCCTTCTAGGCATGGATTCATTAGCCTTAAGGGAAGGGGTGGAAATTTTTGAGTCTACACTTTGAACCAAATCTTAGCTAATGGTAGCCATCTAAAGCCATCCACTTCAAGGAGATAATAACCTTATTTGACTAAGTATGTTCCTTCCTTTTGGCTCATCCAAATAAGAGAATATGAAGATCTAGTATTGTTCAAGAAATAAACCTGTAGAAGTCTATTTAGCTTCCTCAGATTTTGTTTATTTCTGTCATCAAGATTACCCACCTATAAAAGTTTCCATTTCTTATAATTTTCCTTAGTGATTATATAATATTTGACTAGGTCCCCATAAACAACCTCAATAGAAGATTTTAGCCCTGCAAAATCTGGATCCTCATTGAGAGGGATACTTTTAATCCATTTATTATTCCATAAATGTACTTGGGATCCATCCCCAATCTGCCAATATTTACCTTGTTGTAAAAGTGGCTTGGTTGTTTGAAGAATATTCTATAGGTATGACCCTTTTTACATATTATCTACCTCTACGAAATTTGATATAGGTCTCAAATTTTTACCTTGAGGATGTGAACCCAATTTAGATTTACATTAGTTGCTAGTTTCCATCATAAATTATCCATTAGGACCAACTTTATTTTCATCAACTTTCTAAAACCCAGTCAACCCACTTCCTTTCTGGAACACACCTTATCCCAAGCCACTAACACAAAAAAATAAATTTACCCTAGTAACTACATGAAACTATCCTAAAAAACTAATTCAATAAAATAATATATAAAGGTATTAATTAAAATAATAATTAAAATAATATACAAAAGGTATTAAAATAAATAAAATAAGAATTTATTAATTATTCTATGGACATATCTACAAAGACAACACTTTCTAATATAAAAGTACTAATTAAAATAGTACATCAAGACATTAAAATAAATAAAATAATAATTCATTAATTATTCTGTGGAAATATCTATAAAAATAACACTTTTTATTTTGTTAATGGAGTGGGCCCTTACTCCTTAGCCCAATGGAAAGTAATTTTTAAATAAAAATAAAAATAAAATATACACAGTTGAGAAAAGGATAAAAACATATTTTACTAAGAAAAAGACTAATTACCACTTTACAAAATGAATCTTCACTTTGTATGCATCTTATACTCCTATTTTTTTCATCCTCCTCTTCTTTTCTAAGTATTATATATATATATATATACATACATATATATATATATATATATATATATATATATATATATATATACATACATATATATATATATATATATATATATATACATACATATATATATATATATATATATATATACATACATATATATATATATATATATATATATATATATATATATATATATATATATATATATATATATATATATATATATATATATCTCCTTTTTTGCATTCACTTGGTTGCCTTATTCATCTAGAAACTATATTATGTAAATTGTTGGAAATTGAATTACAAGAAATTGCTTAATAGCCATTTGGAAATTGAATTACAAGAAATTGCTTAATGCAGTTTCTTGAGAAAATAGAATTTATTATTAATTTACAAAAATAAAATATGTAGAATATACTATTTAAAAACAACATTTGTTGTTATTTATAGAAAATTGAATTTGTTCTTTATTCTTGAGTTGTTTGCTATTTATTTTATTTGTTTTATTTGTCATTCTAGGAGTGTTTTGTTTATTTATTGGGCTATTATGCCATGTATTGTACCGATCTACCACATATTCTATTGTTCTACCATATATTGTTAAGTTTTGATGTCTGTATGATAGATTTCAATGCTTGACTAATAGGTTTTGACACCTAATTAATAGGTTCCAATGCCCTAGCATTCCAAATATTATTTGGTACCATCACCACTTTTGGTGCTTTTGAAAACTTTCAATGTCCTATCTAGTTGCTTTAGAACATCTTCTTCAAGCTTGCATGGCATCACCTTTCTATCTAGATCTATTAATCTAATGTTTATAAATCAAACAATCACAACTAGATGTAAAATTAAGCCTGAAATCATATAAAACCTATCCAAAACACCTTAGTAATGCATTTATCTGTTTATCATGTCTAGTCAAAATATTAGTGAAACTTATAGCCCAGTCCATAGTTAAACATTCTTTACCAACACATCAAGAGAGTTATAAAGTGTTACTTTGCTACACAAAATGAGGCATTTTAGGGCCTCATAAGTTAACCTTAACTAAACTTTATTAAAGGTTTAGTAACTTGAATTAACCTTGATACTTATATTTTCCAATATTAATATAATTGTAATTGTAATTTAAGATTAGGTATCTACTATAAATACATCCCAACCACTAATCCACTATATCAATTTATCAGTGAGTGATACAATATCATGGGGGTGCCTATAGGAACCCATCTCTTTTTCCTATTTTATACACACACACATATATATTATTCTCTTTGAATTATTTGTTATTTATATTTTGCTTCTCTAGTCTCTTTCATATGACTTGTGGTGAATGGTTTGCTTCATTTGATTTCTAGATAGTATTATAAATCCAACATGGTATTCGAGAAAGAATGGAGTAGCTTCACTCAATTATGTGGAGAGATTTTTTTCTGAACAATTTTGAGAAAGATCTTATTTGATAGTCTTTTGGGTTTTTATTAAAAAATAAAAACCTAATGGGAACTTGTATCATGAGGATCTCTCATGTGATGATGGTTGATTGGGTGAAGATAAATATTCATTGACTGGTTTATCATGTTCTCCCTTTGATATTCAAATTGTTTGATTGATTAATTATTTATATGAATGATTCCAATGATGCCATGAAGAAGTAGTTTCTATTTAATATGGTGGATTTAATTCTTAGTGGTTATCTTAAAATCCTATTTGTGTTTTATGAATTTTTATAAAAAAATCCATTACATTTTCTACTTCATTTTTTTCTTTTGCCTTTGGTGCACCATAAATGAGAGGGTAGTCCACATGGTTTCCAAAGTTGAGAAGAAGAGTTTGAACATTTTAAAAATCATCCCCACTTGCCAAATGAGTCTCAGGTAGGCTTTAATGCATGGAAAAGACCTTGGAGCCACTTGATAGATTGTTAGAATGGTCCAACAACCTTTTATGTTTATTTGAAGGAAGAAGATATGTTCTAGAAAAGGGATGTACAAGGAAAACAATGGTATATATGAAGAAAGTATCAATTTTTTGAATATATGAAGAAACTTTGAATGATTTTATTGTTTTCAAACTTATTTTAACATTTAACATTTTTCCTCCAAATTTTAAATTTGAATTTAAAATAAAATATTCTATCGAATATTTCTTCTTTTTGGTGGTATAGATAGAACAAGTCATCAATGCACATGAAGTGAACATGCATGGTGAATCGACTAGGAGGAAGATTATTTTGAGAGTGGGGGATTTTGTTTTCTCACTAATATTATATGGTGCACTGACATTAGCATTTTGCATGATGTTGGCACATTTTATGAGATGTGTTTTTGGGGCACACAAATATTAAAAATATAATCTGATTCACGACCAAGTCTAATATTGTGCGATGTATTAGATAGGTCTAAGAGAATTTATTTATACAATGTATTGATTACTTTTAATATTTTATTATGTAAGACCTATAGGCCATGATTAACCTTGTTATGGTCAAACCTTTTTATAACTTATAATTAACCTAAATCTCTCTTATTATGTCAGGTTAGGATAAACTTTATGATGTAATTGGGATCTTGGTATTTCTATAAATACCCCCTTTCACTCATATTTTATTATAGTGTTGTGTAATATTATCTAAGGATAAAGTGATTATTTATGGTGCCTATGGGTTCCCACCAAATCTCTCTATATTTTATCCTTTTGATTTTTGTATAAAATTTAAGTGAATGTTTTACTTCCATTCATTTCTAAAAACTATTGTAAATTTCAACATGGTATTGAAACAAGCATAAAGCGACATTGCTTGGTCATACAAAAAAATAGTTTGGTGCCTCTATTTTTCATTTCAAATATTAGGATATTTTTATTTAAATATATTCATTGAGTTTCTATCTCCAAATTTCTCTACTCAAGAAAGTGTTAAAAAAATCTTGATTTTGCTTCTAAAAATACCCTTTGAAGAGTTGATTTGCTTGCTACCATTGAACTAAGGATTTTATGATAGAATTCAAGTTTTAAAAAACTATGTTTTCCACCATGCCTAGTCTTGGTACCCAAAATATATAGAGCATGTAGTGCTCTTCTTCATAGAGAAGGGGCATACCTTGAATCAGCCTATGACCATTACAACTAGAGGGAAGAGGCTAAAAATACTTTGCTATCATTGCCCCACATTCAATTTATAGTGTGGGTATTTTTAATTCAACCATGGTAGTGCTTGGAAAATAGGTCATTCATTTGGAGGTTTCTACCATCATCCAAACTCTAGCATGACATGGAGGTTCAAGTTATATATTGGAAGGGTGAGGACATTAGATCAAATTGTGCCCCTTCTCTACGTAGTCGACCAGGTAGTTGGTTATCTATGTGAGTCCAAGGCCTCTAAGTGTCATTATACATTATGGAAATATGGCTAATAGAATATTTTTAACAAAGCAGGGTTACCAGTTCAAATCATAGTTGAAGCTTATTGTTCACTATGAATGCGAGAGATGAAGGATTATCAGTTGTAATTGCATTTCCTTATCAAATATAGTGGTAAAGCCTTAGAGTTATTGAAATTATAATCTAATTCATGGCCAAGGTTGACATTGTGTAATGTATTCGACAAGCCAAAGAGCATTTTATTATGCAAAACATTAATTATTTATAATCATTTATTTTGTAATCCCTATGGGCCACAATTAACTTTGTTATGGCTAAACCCTCTTTATAGCTTGTAATTAACCTAAATCACTCTTGTTATGTCAGTTTAGGTTAAAATTTATAATGTAACTAGGGTTTGGTATTATTATAAATACCTCCCTTTAAATCCTTATTTTATGAGTGGATTGTTGTGTATTATTATCTATGGATATAGTGATTATTTATGGTGCGTATGAGTGCCCATAAAATCTCTCTCTCTCTCTCTCTCATCCTTCTAATATTTGAGTGAATATTTTGCTTTTGTTTATTTCTAGAAAATATTATGAATTCCAACAATAGATCCTTTAATTCCTATATCCATCCTTTGTTTAATAGAGGATTTATACTTTAGCAATAAATAGTGTCAAGGTCTTGCTAGACACTTAGGGATCCTAGGTTCAAATTGTGATGTTTCTTTTGCAAAGAATATTGGGAGTTTTTATTTTAGGTGTATTTATATAATTGCATTCAAGACACATCATGGATTAATGGTGAAGCTACTAGCCTTTTTGGACAAAGGTCAAAGGATCCAATCATGACAATGTTTGACATCCAAAACCTAGACATTAATTTTTGATAGATGGTGATTTTTTTCTAACTGATATGGAAGTAGATGCATGATACTTCAAATCACAATAGTAAAGTTTTTTATGCAAGTAACACACCTATGATATTCCTCTTTTATTATGTGAGGGTTTTTGTGTAGTACAAGCACTATGTAAAGAAGTGTGGATGCATGCATCCCTACATATAGGCATCAAATATTTTTTAGGTATGTTATTGATAAATGATAAGGTATGTAATGTGAGTTTTTTTACATCATTTGCTATATAGAAAACCTAGTGTAGGTTAAGAATCAATGCCTAGGAGGTTGAACATCATGAAATATAATGAAAGGGTCACTTATAATGCATGTGTCTACTAAGCACATAGAGATAATAGTTTGGTACCCTATGCACTTTGATGAATTGGATGTCATAAGAGGTTTTGAGTCTCACTCTATAAGATGGATTAATAGTATTTTTTATTTATGTTGAGAGTTAGTTAACTTTTTGAAAATCACACATTCAAGACCCAATCCCTTGCAATATAGTGGGATTTTTTGTTTATTTTTACAATGTCAAGAAATATTGATTAAAACTATTTTAAATTGCTTTTAGTGATAAAAAAATGTGTGTGAGATTGAGGTTACTAGCTTGAATCATATCAAGGCTAGTTTGAATTTTAGAACTCAATGGAGAGAAAAAATGTTGAATAAAAGGTTTTGTATTGCTAAGTTTGTGGAGGAATGTAGAGTGCATGTGCTCCCCTTAAACCTATCACTGTAAAACAAATATTTGTCATTTTCCTTGAGATAAGAAAGTGATAAATTTTTGTTACTAGCAATGATAACATACTATTTTAAAGTATTGTTTGCTTAGAGGTACATGGAAGGATAGTCTTCTAAAAGGATGAACCATGTTGAACCCAATAATGGAGAAAGATGTAGGATTTAGGAATGAATAACAATAAATAAAATGATGGAGTAGTGGTATTTAGTTAAGGATTTCTTCACTTAGCAAAGGAGTCTTGGAATTTGCTAATATATCTTTTATGCCCAATAAGTCTATTACTTTAATAAATATTATGGCCTATTAAGGTGTTGTTTTTGATAGGTGAATGGAGTGTTTTGCGAATGAAACATGATTTTTTCTATAGAATATATGATATTTTGGTCTCAAGAAAGGTTTGACTCTTGCACAAGTAAATATTTGTTGTAGTAGTGCTTAGCTAAAAGAGAAAGACAAATATGGTGGATTATGCACCATGAAATTGCAAGTCAGTGCATATTTGACTCAATTGCTATGTTTTTTTTTTTTATTATTCATTAAAGTCCTTAATACTACAAATTAGAATGGATTATCCTTATAATAAATGATAGTTCATTTGACATAGTATCTAAGGAATGAGGTAATTTCATCAAAGATTCTATCTTCAAATCCTAAGGGAGATTTTATTTTTGTTGAGGATGATATTATTGAGGATGGGTGGATGTATTTGCAAGAGATGAAATGACCACCTTGCATTCATTTTCATACACGGAACAAATATAAATGTGTAGAGTCATTTTTCTTTGCTAAGATAGTATTCACTAGGAATGGGTGGATGCATATCCATTGTTTGATACAAAGAATGATAGGAGGGGTAGGTTTTGAGATCCAATATCTATTAGGAATTTATTACATCATTAGCATATGTATAGTTTAATAATGTGAAGCATTCTACCTAACTACATTTTAAGTCACCTCCACTATACTTAGTCTTGATAATAACAGGTTATTTGTTACACCTATATAGTTGAGTTGGTTGTCGTTAGTTATATGAACCATATCCATATTTTTGTATAAATAACATCATTTATGATTAATAAAAATTGTGTAGCACCTTGTTGATCAAACATATGGTATGCAATATCTCATCATTTCTAGAGCATGAGAAAGAAAATATCTAGTTTATGAGGTGCTACTTCGAGAAAGATCAGGTTGAGGCATAGAAATTCCATTAAGGTTGAAAACATTAAATAAAGGAAAAATATTACAAAGAATTCTAGTTGAGAGGAGTTATGGGGTTATAATATTGATAAAAGTTACAAAGAGTGTTGCAACATGTGGAGAAGAGAAGAACACATTTATTTGGAATGCATTGTGCTTGAGAGAGGCAAACATCCTCTTTGTATATTATTGTACTTTTTCATGTCAAATATGCATAAGAGTGGAATGAGATTAATTATACATGATTAATATCATCTAAATATTATGCCATCACAAAGTAGGACCATCTAAAAAAAGTATTATAATCTAGATTTTTCATATAGAGAAGAGTTCTCATTTAAAGAAAAAATATCATTTGGAGAAGAGCTATTGCCTGGAGAAGAGTTATTATCCAAAGTTACCATCTAGAGAAGAGCTATCTATAGAAACCTAAAAGTTGCACATGCTCACTTGCAGACACTTACAGACCTACATAGACAATTGTAGTCTTGCATAGGTATTTCTAGGTATTCACAGGCCATCGTAAGCCATCATAGGCACTCATAGGCCATCATAAGCCATAATAGTCCATAATATACTATTATAGGTAATCATAGAACATATGAGGCCATCGTAGGCCATCATGGACACTCATAGTCCATTGTAGACCATCGTAGGCCATTATAGTCATTCGTAGGTGCAAAACCTACAAAACTATACAAACCACATCCAAAATGCTTCCTATTCATAAGAGGACCACCTAAAAGCCCCTTAAGGTCACCTAAGCCCTTTCCTACACCTAATTAAGACCCCGTGGGACCATTCCCTACAAAAACCCTAATTATGCTAATTAGGATTCTAATTTGCAAGTGACTTTCCACTTTAAGTGCTCTTTATCACTTAATAAGGTTTAATTAGGGTTAAGAGTCAAATTAGCCCTAATTATGCCCTCACACATGTGTGCATCCCAAATTAATTAGGATATTTTCTAGGATACCTAAATCAACCCTCACCTAACCTAAGGATCAACTAACTAGGGTTAACCCTAATCCTAGATCACACATGTGTGCACCTAGGATATTTCCCTTAGGGCACATGAAAGGGTGACTAGGCATACCACTTCACAAACCCTAACTTGACCATGATAGGATATGAACCTAGAGTCTAGTACACCTAAATCCCCTTGACCTTGGTTCCCTCTATATATAGAAGACCATTTCCTTCATTAATCCCTCTCTCTCCCTTTTAGTCAACATACCCAAACTTTATCAAAATTGTATAAAAATATCTTTTGATAATTTTACACCCTACAGACAACAACAAACATTATTTGGAACACATCCAGATAGCAAATTCTCACCAACAGTTGAAATCAGTCTAGTTCACACCCTACTATGCAAACTCAAAATCCTGTTTGTACCCCACCATGCGAACTAACTCTACACCATTAATGTAGCTTCAAATTAGGTATACATTAGTTCTAGATAGTTTCTATAATATTTTTATCAATTTTTATCATGTTTTTCTTTAGTTTAATGTTAATTTATCTTCATAAATATGGGGTCTAATCCAAGATAGGTTCCCAAATGCACTAAATCCTTTTTGCAGGTCCAAATAAGGTATAAAGGACATATTCAAGTAGATTACTGGTTGCACACAGACACAAAATACCACCTACATTGAGGGTATTGAAAATACTCTGCAAGTTTACCCATACTTGCATTGAAAGAGAAAGAAAGAACTATCTCTAAGGAGACTATGTTATAACACTCTTTTTAATTTCAATAGTAAAAGCATATTTTGCACATATTCTATTAGTCTTAGAATTTGTGACTTTTCATATGTTACACTATCATCGAGAGCTACTATCCAAAGAAGAGCTACCATCTAAATATATAATTGTTTTAAGAAACTAGTCATATGAATACATTGGTGTTGTCATATAACTTGTCATCTAGAAGAGTTGCCTAGAGTTGCCATCATAAGATATTATCATCTAAAGTGAAATTTAACCCTATCATTTATTGGTTAGGTTGTGTAGCAATGAGGTTGTTTGAATATGCATGGAGGTTGTCTATTATGAATTTGTTGTCTAATCAATGCATGAGTTGTCTGAAAGTTAACTTCTTTTAAAGTTTTATTGATTGAAGTCTTGTGTCATACATTAAAAATAAAAAAATGCTTGTTACCTATAGTTCACCAGGAATAAATTATTGTTTATGAGTTATTACTTACAAAGAACACATTGTTTAGAAATGGAAAGAAGACACTAACATATTTAAAAAAAAATAATTAAAAAAATCTCACATGTTTTGTGGGAAGGCTCTTTGAAACCTTCACAAAGTAATTTTGTTTTTATTGTTATTAAATATCGGTGACAAGACCATGATTTGGTATATTTCCAAACAAATTAAATGTAAACTAAAATTAATTACATCGAATATAAATCCTATTCAAGCTAAAAATTAAATTAAAGAATGACTAAAGATATATAAACTTAGCAGTTTGTGCAACAATGTTGAACCCTTTGGAGGAGAAGTTTGGTAATGGATTAATGCAAAGTTGTAATGGACAAGCACAATTTTTTTAATGTCAAATATTTTGCATTTAAATTGTTTTGCCAATGAAAGTAAGGATTAGAGGAGTTAAAAAAAATGAAAAACTCTAGTTTTTTTCAAAACCCTTGCTGCTTTTGGAACTTTTTTGAGCTGAGATCATGGAGTTACCAATTTTCACTAGAAAGGATGACACTGATGCTCGAGAATGGTGGATGAATTTTATATCTCTATTAACTAGTAAATTTTTGGAAATGCCAACTTTTCAAAAATTTGAGGAAGCTTATGATTGGTGAGCAATTCTTGCTAAGAAAAGGAATTTCATTTGGGATGAAATGGAGCATGTATTATTGAGTTAATAGAACCCATATAAAAGGATAGCAAGTTTGAAGGTCACCATCATAGGATATGAAGAAGAAATAAAAATGCTTCAAAGAGAACTAAAAGAAATGAATAAAGAAAATATAATAGAAGAAAAAATATATGACAATGTGCAAGTTCATGGTTGCATTTAGAAGGAAAATCTTAAGAAGCAAGGATATAAGGAGAAGCACGAAGAAACTATGGAAAGGGAACAAGTTGAAAAACCATTAGAAAGCTCAAAAGCTGAATTAACAATAGCATTAACAATAGAGTCCATGGAAGAAGCAATAACAAAGTCCAAGGAAGCCTTGTCATAAGTGCAAAAGGATACACCAAAAGAAAGGTATAAGAGAGAAAATTATGAAGAAGAATTTAAAATTAGAAAACATATTGTTGAATAATCAAAGGAAACAAAATATCAGGTTTAGGTTGTATCATATTGACACCCACACCACCATGAGCAACAACAATCTTGGAGGTATGGCTTAAGGCATACATATTTTAGATCTACATAGAGTCAAAAAGGCAACAAGTATGCCAATATTTGGCAGAAAAAACATAATTTTTTTGGATTTCAAAGGGGTGCAATAGCATCAAGAAACAATAGGATCAACTATTTGAAGTATCATAGTAGATCAGTAGAAGCATGAAGCCAATAGAGCAACTATGGATATTCAAGTGGTACAATGTAGCTTGGCATCATTAAAGACCATCACTAATGAAGATTTCACTTGGATAGATGAATGAACAAGATTGGAAATTTTCAAGAAAAAGGATGATAAATATTTGTATTTACAATTTTTTTTTGAAGATCCAAAAAATGAATATAAAAATTCAATTATTTTTGTGAAAAAATGTAGGTATCTAGTTATAGCATCTCAACTGAGATGAGAATTGAAATTTTTTGTAAAATTTCAAGCTTTACAGAAGAGAGTTGTGATTTTTCAAGGGTGGAGGACCCCAGCACAACCACTATTCCTCAATAAAAAATAGATATAAAATTACTATAAATTATAAGTTAATTAAAATTAAAACTATAAATTAAATCAATTTAATCAAAATGATCAAACCAATTAATTAAAACCACAAATAAAGCCAAAAATATATAAAAAAGAATAAATAAAAAAATTAAGACAATAAATCATAAAAGCTTAATAATAAATTAAATCTAAGATGTAATGGTATGTCTTTGGGTTCTCATCCATAAGACCCAAGTTCAAACCATGTGATGGGTGTGTGTTACAACAAAAAAGAAATAGAAAAAAATAGGTTTGTAGAGGAGCACCAAACCTAGCACAAGCTAAAAAATGGTAACTGCATAGAGCATATTAGTGGACACAAGTATCAAATTCACATACCTTAAGTCATGGTGGAAGAGCAACAACTTCATATAGAGTGCATCAATGCTTTAAACCCTTACCACGAATGCCTCAAACATTATTTAAAAAAAATCATAGAAATTAAGGAACATCATGAGAAAGAATAGAAAATAGCAAGTGCGAGCCAAGAACGAGTGTGATGCAAGAGGAAGTGTAAGTCAGGAGTGAGTGTGATCCAGGAGGGAGTTGAAGCCAAGAGTGAGCCTCATTAACTAGTATGCAAGGAAATTCATATTTGAAAGCCCTAATGGGAAGTTAGGATACCCTAGGTGGAAACCAAGATTCCCTAGTTGGAAGTATGACACCCAAGTTGGAGATAATCGAAAGATCGAATATATGACGTGTTCAATCTAGGTAGTATATGTTACACCAGAAGTGATTATCAAGGATGAGATGATTGAAAATGATATAATTATTCTTAAAAGTAGAGGGTTAATATGTAAGTTCCATATATCCTAGTAAGGATTTTTGGAGATTCAAAATTGGATCAAGTGGAAGTGGATATTGAGTTCAATTTACTCTCTAAATTTTCTTCCTTTCTCATATTTTCTAGTTTGGAAATCAGGGATAAAATAATGGGTGGTGGCCCATGTTTAGGGGGAGAGATGCCCTTTATTTAAGACCATGGAATAAATTTTTTCTATTGAAATAGAAACTATTAAATTTTTTTTGGTGTGGATTAGGATTTTTGGACTTCCATATCAACTTATCAATAAGGATGTTTTAAAGAATATTGGAAATACCCTAGGGGGTTCTTCAAAAAAATACTAACTATTAAGGAGTGAAAGCATGCTATATATACCTAAGTATGTATTGTTATGGATATTTTAAAACCTTTGCTATAATCCATTAAGATTAAATATGAATCAAGAGAATGGGATCAACAAGTGGATTATGAAAATATCGTATTTTGATACCATAATTGTTATGAGATTGGTCACATGGTAATAGTTTACAAAGTGAAAACTATGAAGAAAAAGACACTTTTTTTGGTCATGAGATAAAGTTCAATATGAAGCAAGAAAATCATTTAGTAATAGAGTCTAGATTAGATCAAGGATATTCCACTCCAAAAGAAGAGGTAAAGAAATCCTATCTACAACATCATTTGGTATAGGCCACCATAGATCACTTGGATCAACTGTTAGAAGAAACAAAGAAGGATATAAGGGATGAGAAAGTACAATGTGTAAGTTCAAGTTCAAAAATAATTAAAGGTGCAAAGAAAGATGTGGAGGAAAATATTAAAATAAATATGGTAGAAGAGGTCAAGTTTATTCCACGTAAATAATATTTATTTGCCTCAAGATTTATAAAATCGTCTCTTGGTAATAAAAATGAAAGTGGTGTAGAGATTCGTTGCACTTTAGGGTTTCAAGAGTAGCTTAATAAAAAAATGAGGATGAAGGTAATATTCAAGAATTTAGGGGTTTTAGAGCATAATAAGAAAGTAATAGCCATGGAAGAGAGTCTTTGCACTTTATGGTTTCTAGGACAACAAAAAGAAAAATGTGTTTTTGAGGTTATTCCTTGCTCTTTAAATCCTTCAAAGCAAGACAAACCTAAAGATGATAAATCTTACTATGAGCAATGTGAGAAGATTGACAAGATTGATAAAGATGATAGTATTGGTGGGAATGAAAAAATGAGAGGAAGACCCAAGAAGTAAAAACAAATACAAAATGAAATCTAGAGGGATATTGATATGGGAGACAAACAAATATTGTAAATGTTAACAAGAAGTGGGAAAAAACCCTCAAATAAAAACAATGAAAATATTGGAATATTAAGGCTGAGAGGCCTTGCGAAGGCTTCTCATAGGTGGCCATGGTCATTGGTCAACCAAGCTTCCCCAACCAAACCTTACCACCAATCACTCATCACCCTGCGAGAGTAAATCCGCATTAACACGCTCTAATAAATCTCACCCATATGACCAATAGAATAACACAACTGTTTGTCCAGGAATATGTCATTATTGGGTTGCAAATGTCTTTATAAATAACTCTATGGAGTCCAAAAGAAAGGCTCTGAGTGCTATCAAAACATTGTTGAAGTATATTCTTTGTGCATTAGCAATCTACTTTTTAGGTTAAACTTAATAGCTCTTGACTATCATAGTTCCTGGCCTCTAAAAATTGCAATGCATATTTGAGTTATGTTGTAGTGCCTCCCCCAAAATATTTCTTCTCTCCGTTTACATTTGGTTGGGAATTCCATTAAATTATCTCACATATCCCTTATCCAGAATCTAATATTAATTGCATATAATTTATTAAATTAGGATCAAATAACAACCACACAATGATCATAAAATATTATTAATTAAGGTTTACTTTAACATGCAAGAAGTTATGTTAGCTTTTTCCAATGATTTGTTACCAATATATAAGTGCAAGTGCAGGTCACTTTTCACATGCATGTTTTTTTGACCTTCTCTCCTACATAACCCTTCACTTACACTTTGTACTCTCACAACTTACACCTCACATTTTGCACAATTACATACATAACACATGAACAATATTCACATATTCACACATGCCTTAGACAAATATTCAACATAATCCCTAATTTAATATTCACACCCTAAACTATTACTTAACCAAATAATGTAATATATTCAACATCCTCTTTTTAGTATCAATCTATTTTTTTTTGTTCTTTGGCTCTGGTTAAAGCACTCCTTCAACCTCTAGTTCTGGTGTGAAGACTTTTAATATCAACCTGTATTTTTTCTTTAGTTCTCATTAGAAAACTCCTTCAACCTTTGGTTTATGTTATTCCTTATGCATATCATGAAATATTCATGTAATGAATTGAACTTTTGATAAACCTTATTACTCCCAAATAAATTTTTTTCTTTAAAGCTTCAAATTCCCACCATTTTTATTCTTCCACTATATCTTTCTTCAATTCGAATAATTTTCTTCCTTATAAAATTATCACTTAAAATTTCCTCTTATATATCGTTAAAACATATTTTTTTTTCATTTCTATATTTTTCTAAAATTCTTTATATCTCCCACTACTATTTTCATTGGGATTGAAGTAGATGTAATGTCTTTGAAGGCGTCTCTGAGACAGTGAAATTTAATGTTCTATCTCTCAAGAAACAACTATATTATCTTAGACAGCAACCAAATCTCCTCCAAATGCTTCTCTCATCCTCTACACACTAGGGTACCTTCAACATGAATGTCCTCCTCCAAATGCTTTTCTCATCCTGTACTCAGCTCTTGTTTGCATCCTCAGGCTCAAGCCTATAAGCAATGTTCTTAAGCATTCACTTATGATTAATCCCATTCCATATCTCTTCGATCCGTCTTGTCACTAGATTTTCTCACATTATGGTTATGAAAAGGGAAGAACCAGTGCCTTTCTCTATTGGAGTCGAAACAAAGTTCAGTTCAATCAAGGTAGAATAGCGCCGATTGAATGTGTGGGGGGTGTGACTAGGGGGCAGGCAGCACTCTCTTGCTCCGTTCGAACGTACCCCTCTATTCTAAAAGGGTGCTAGCTGAAGCCTCTCCTCTCCTCCCCCCTCGGCTTTTAAAGGCAAAGTAAAGGGATTTGTGTTTTTTATTTCTAATAAGTATCGAAGTGCGGAAGGCAGGCGGCCTGCGTTACTACCTATAGCTGCTATAGATAGAGCTTGATAGAGTGAACTAACCTGCCTATATTTTAAAGGGCCCCATTCCTTTTAAAAATCCAAACAACCCTCTATTCAAGTGAGCTCTTTAATATAATAGTTGTGACATGCGAAGCCCTCCTTAAAGTTTGATAGCCCATCTTAAGAGCTGGAAATATATTTCCTTAGTAGAGCGCTTAACTGAGGTGGAGCTTGGGCTAGGGTGGCAGCTTGACCTCTTTAAAAATAGAGAGGAGGGAACTTCCCAATAATATCGACTGGGAATAGGAATGAATCAATCGAGTTCACATCCCTTAGGACCAAAAAAAGCTTGCCATGGAGCGGGAACTGACGGGAAACTTGTCACTATCGATATTTAGTCAAAAAAGTTCATTCTTTCAGGGCAAAATAACAACATGAGTTTAGTTCCCCACCCATACCATCATTACTTCATTCCTACCATGGTTCAGTGAGGTCTCAAGACCTCTCTAGTTATAGAATAGAATTCGCATTTAAAGATAGAGGGACCTCGAACTCTCTAGGAAAAAGGGGTAGGGGTAAGAGAATTGACTACATATATTTTATCCTAATAATGAGCTTTGAAAGATTTTAAATAAATTGGTTTGCAGAAAACCAGGGATGGATTTCTATACGATCAAAAGCCAAAGAAAGATATTTCAAGAAAGATATTTCTGGTTTTGGGCTGAAATAGAATAGAGTACGCCTTACAACAGAGGGAGTACCACACAGAAGAGAGAGAGCACTCCATAGAAGAGAGAGCACTCCTTCAAGAAACTATAGAATAGAGAGAGCACTCCTTCAAGAAACTATAGAAGAGAGAAAGAGCGTAACAAAAGAGAGAGAGCACGCAATAGAAGAGAGAGAGCACTCCCTAGAAGAGAGAGAGCACTCCTTCAATAAACTACAGAATAGAGAGAGCACGCTACATAATAGAGAGAGGACGCATAAAGGCTTATTCGACTGGTTGAATTATAGAAAGTTTCTGATTCTTGTGAGTCCAAGGAGACGTTTATGTCTTTCCTCTCTCTGCTCTAAAATAGGAATTTGCCCCCGCTATGAGATCTATGAAAGGGGATAAGCAAGGGACACCAAATAATAGATGACCCAAGTCCTAACGAGGTGGTAAGCGACTAAGGCATTTTGCATGAAATTATCTATTTAAAATAGCCCTCAACAGACCTAGGAGAGCTGTAGGTGCAATTGGAGCAGCTGGATTAGGAGTAATAATAGGGTTAGCCACCTTTAGTGTAGTGTTGACGCGCTCGACCTCTTAAAAGATTGAGGCCGCCTCTCTATTTAAAAAGGGGAGAGCACTCAACCGACCTTAAAGAAGAAGAGAGTCATCCGAGGACGAGATCAGAATTCCTCTAGTTTTAGAAGCTTTTGATAGACGGGCGGAGAGGACAACCTATTGATTGAGGACGGGACCTTTCAATAAAAACTCTTAAGCTCTCCCCGGCTCTCTATTAATCGGGGGAGAGCGGGGCACCGCTTTTAAAAATATGATGGGCGAGTTTTAAAATAGAGAGGGGAAAAGCTTAAGAGGGCGCTCTCTATCTATAATGGTCCCCTCGATCCTTATTCAAGCCTTAAAATGGCAAAGCTTTTAAACCTTAAGCTATTTGAGGTAGGGCCGGGTCCGAAGGGGATTACTTCTTTAGAGCCCCGGACAACAAGCATAACCTCTCTAAAAGGTCTCAAACTCACTTAAGGAGAGGTCACTCCCCTCAAATAGGGATGTTACCTGTGGTTGTATCGTATCATCTTGTTGAGTGGTGTTTTCACCCAGTTGTGAAAGCACACTCTCCGGTAGGATCTGAGTCCCAAAATCCTCTGCTTGCAAAGAAATTACAACAGATAATTTCTCCAAGGTTCCTGTTATGCTAGCTCTTTGTATACCAATGATGCTGTTCAATTTAAATGCTGGGAATACCTTAGTGTTGCAAGTGAATGTTAACAAGGGGCACTATGGTTTATTTTAATTTGAAATTGCAATGGACTCAAAGTGAATAAATCTAAGAGATGAATATATTTCGATTTCGAACTTTGATGGATTTTCAGTTATTTATTTAAATGACGGTAAAAAAATAAAATAAAGGATTGAAAATAAAAGAAATGCAAATGAAAATGAAACTAAACTACGTCCGGAGTGCTACCATCTTGATTTGACAAAACCGAAGATAATGAGGTTTTCTGCATGCAACCTAACCTATTGAATCTGCAAATTCGCACAATCCAGATAAGCTAGGTGCGGGTTTCGGGGTTTTTACTGTAATTTCAGATTTAGACATTCGCATGAAGCAACCAAGAACACTTGCATTAAACTTCACCTAGAAGCCTAGAAATCTGAAAGGGAAAGGTAAAACATTAAATCTTGCATGCAAAAATGACTCCTTCTTTCTTATCAATGAGATGCCAACTCTCTGTATTTCTGCATTAAAATAATATATCAGTTACAATGACAGAATGTTCCAGGTTTAACAAATCCAGAACAAGTGAAGGAAATTGCTCCAATAGCAAGCCCAGAATGGCTTGTCGCCCTTGGCTCTGCAACTCGCTAGCAAGCAACTTCCAACCCCCGTATCAATCTGCTCTTCTGATTTTATACCATCTGATACGGCTCTTCGTTTCGCCCTGCGTCGCTTCGTTTCACCTCCCAGAATGCATCGCTTCGTATTCCCGCCTTTTCGTTGCTTTTGAATTTATGTTCGAGGCCGAAACGTTCGATATTTTCTGTTGACATGTAACGCTTCTATAACCCTGACACCTGTATGCCACGTGTTTCGCGCTTCCTATGCACGTTCTGTAATGGCCCCATGTAAATCGTGACGTTTTTATGCATGCAGCTTTGCTCCTTTGCTTTCATCGTGAAAACGCGACATGTCGCGATATCGCGACATTTTCTTGCCAGCAGCCTTGCCAATGCAACCTGTCGCGAAATCGTGACGTTTTTCTGTTTCGAGCTGTGAGGGCGCAACTTGTCGTGAAATCGTGACGTTTTTCATCTCCGTACGCCTTGGCTGCTTCCTATCGTGAAATCGTGATGTTTTTTCACTTGGGGCTATCTTGCGGCTTTCTGTCGCGAAATCGTGACGCTTTTTCACTTCGTACGCTTTGCTAGCTTTTCGTTGCGAAATCGCGACGTTTTTCTATTTTGGGCCCCTTTGTTGCTTTTTGTCACGATATCGCTATGCTTTTTCGCTTCGTGCCCCTTTGTTGCTTTTTGTCGCGAAATCGCTACGCTTTTAGTGCCTTGCCCTGTTTGACTGTTTTGACCATGATTTTGTGACATGTCGTGATTTCGCGACAATTTTCCATTCTGTCTTTCTCTCTCCTCTCTGGATGTCGTTTCCTTTTCTGCTCGCTTTCATTTCGCGACGGAGCAACATGTCGCGATTTCGTGACACTTTTTCATTTTCGGTCGCGATGGAGCAACATGTCACGATTTCGCGACACTTTTTCATTTTCGGCCGCGACGGAGCAACATGTCGCGATTTCGTGACACTTTTTCATTTTCGGCCGCGACGGAGCAACATGTCGCGATTTCGTGACACTTTTCCATCCTTGTGCAATTTTGCCTTTTTCTTGATTTTTAGCATCTGGGTCACTGAGATCTTCTTTGAAAGCATGCAAAAAAGGTGGGTCCCCAATTTTGGGGTGTGTTGTGGATCAGCCACAACAAATGGCGACTCTGCTGTCAAATGCTCTTGAGCATTTTAGTGAGAACCCTACCTGAAAGTATACAAACACGAAAACATGTGTTAGCACATAAGAAATATAAACAAATGCCCAAAGATCAGAAGTACATGAATCATCAGAATCATCAAGTATTAGCTCGGTGTGTGCAATGTATTTCATTCCCTATCGTTTGAAATTGATCAACATTCCATTGTCAGTTTTACATGAGTGCATATGTGAGATTGTGAATGATTTGTGTAACCTGATAACTATGCTTAGAGATTTTGCTCTTGTAAAGGCCTAAACTTTCTAGTATCATGCACAAACATTCAAGATTACCAAACCCTCTTAGGATCCACTAATGAATTGCTTTATTATATCCCAAAGTTGGTTATGAGTCCCTACTATCTTGAACCCATGTGCAAGTGAACGTGAAATCAGAACTTTGGGGAATCGGACTCCCAACCTAACCGAGATGGGAGTTTAACCCTATCCTTACTATTCTGATTTGGAATTCATTACCTCACTTTGAGCAAAATAATTTAACCAATTATGGAAGAAATGGTCATGCTAGTCTACCCTTTGGACAATCGGTGGTCTTGTTTTTAGACAAGACATGTTGCCATGCATGGGCATACCTAACCCCATAATCCAAGACTTACCTTCATTTCTTTGGACCTTGGGGATGACTACCCATCCTTGCTAGAGGACAAGTAGTACGATCCTTCCAATCCAATATAAATATGAGATGGGAAAAATTAATTTTTTACTTCTTGGACCTTGGGGATGACTACCCATCCTTGCTAGGGACATGTAGTACGATCCTTCCAATCCAAGCTTTGGATAAAAATGGAAAATATTAATTTTATTGCTTAGACCTTGGGGATGACTACCCATCCTTTGCGAGAGGACAAGTAGTACGATCCTTCCAATCCAAGATTTATCATGAAATGAGACATAAGAGCTTTGGGGAATCAGATTCTCAACCTAAGCGAGATGAGAATTTATGCCCTATCCTTACTACTCCATGTAGGTCAAATCAAAGCTTTGGGGAGTTGGATCCTCAACCTAAGTTCGATGAGGATTTAGCCCTATCCTTACTACTCCGATTTTAGGCTTTAAGTTTTATGGAAGTGGTCAAAACCACTTGTTTTAAGGATCATGTTGCATAATAGGATAGACATGAAATACTTCTTTCGCCTGACCTTTTCTTCCAAGTTAGGTTTTGATCATTTTGCTCAAGATCCTTTTTAATGTGTATAAGATGTGCTTAGTTCTAGATATCATGAGGCTCAGTTTCCAACCTTAGGATTTTTTCACATTTATGTTATAGCACAACCCTAAGAGGATTTGACACACTTTAATGATTTGTACCTAAGATGCATATGCAACTAAGATGGAATGTATATGTAAAGTGAGATGTAACATGAATGCATTATCTCTTGAATTGCAGATGAAATATTTGCCATACAAAACTGACTACTTCATGCATCACAAGTTTCAAACGATATAACTTAAAATGTTTGTGTTACTTGTGGAGCTTTTACAAGACAATTCCAATATTTCATATTCTCCTAGTCTTAAGCATAAGTTGACATCTCAATTTTATTTTTTATTTTTTTTTTTTTTTTTTTTTTATAAAAACAAACAAAGCATGTCAATTGAAATCACACCCACAACCTAAATCCTAACTAGACTAACAATCCTAAACAATGAAAACAAAATATGAAAAACCCCACCAAAACCGAAAAGAATAACATCAATCTCTTACGACCTAAGGACTAAAATAATGCTCTAAAACACGCCCATTAACCGGTAACATCAAATCCTTCCCTTCTAAAGTTTTTAGCCTGAAGGTATTTTTCTCGAGAATTTCTGAAATCTGATAAGGGCCTAACCAAAGACAATCAAACTTTTGATGATTCCCTTTTTCCTCATGTCTTTTGTCCCATAGTAATACCAAATCTGAAATTCTGAAGGACTTAATTTTAGCCCTTCTGTCAAACCATCTCTTGATAACTTCCTGGTGTTTATTCATGTGATTCATGGCTTCTTCCCTCTTTTCATCAAGGTGCAGCAAATGACTTAACCTGGCTTCAACTTGATCATCTGTCCCCAAGTACTCTTGTATGAAATGCAAGGTTTGCAACTTCAAATTTGCAGGAAATATCGGGTCTTGCCCATAGACCAAATGATAGGGAGTATTCCCTATGGATTCTTTTACTCTGGTCCTATCTGCCCAAAGGGCAAACTTTAACTGGCTGTGCCAATCCCGAGGGTTCTTTTCCAACAATTTCTTAATGATATTCAACAAATTTTTATTTGAAGATTCGGCCAAACCATTTCCTTGAGGGTAATAATTAGATGCAAATTTTAAGCTCACTTTGTTGTCATATGCCCAATCTGCAAATTGCATAGAAATAAAAGCTTTACCATTGTCATCGACAATAGAATCGGGCATTCCGAATCTTGTTATAATGTGGTCCTCAAGGAATCTTATTACAACGTCCGTGGTGGCATGTTTTGTAGGAATTGCTTCTGTCCACCTTGTACAATAATCTGTAGCTGTTAGTATGAATTTATGGGAATCAAAAGAATTTGGGTTAATAACCCCAATGAAATCTAGTCCCCATTGTGCAAATGGTCTCATTTCAACTACAGGTTGTAATGGCATGGCTGCATTTCTTTCTCTATTGGCGGCCACTTGACAAATGTGACATGATCGTACATGGGCATGTGCATCTTTGAAAATGTGGGGCCAGTAGTATCCTGCTCTCAGGATTTGATGCGCTGTAGCATTTTTCGCACCATGACCAGTTCCATATTTCCCATGAAATTCTTGCAACACCTTGGCAGATTCTTCTTTGTTCAGGCATCTCAAGTAGATCCCTTCATGATTTTTCCTGTAAAGAACACCAGATTTCATCAGATAATTGACAGACTTAAGCCTTAAAGCTCTTCTTTGAGTTGAATTCAGATTAGAAGGACACTTACCATTCAATAAAAATTGCACAATGTCAACATACCAGTCATCCTTAGAAATGTATTCTGTATTCGAATATTGGCATGTCATTTGCGGATTATTCTTCAGCGATCGCCTTCACCAGTCCCTGTCCTCGAACTAGTTTCATAGGTTGGATTTCGAGATCAAATTCTTGGATGGTGGAAATCCATTTCCCTCTTTTCTCACCTAGTTCATTCCGTAAAAACATGGTCTTAACAGCAGGGTCGGGCACGATGGCAATAACTCTGCTGTGCACAATGTAATGTCTAAATTTTTTTACCGTTTTAAAAAGTGCGTACATCTGCTTATCAAGGATGGAATACCTTAATTGAGCATCTTTTAAAGGGGCACTTAAAAATGCTATGGGGTTTTCTGCACTATCCTCACCTTTCTGGGTCAAGACACTCGCAAAAGAGTGTTCTGATGCGAAAGCATAAATATAGAAAGGCTTAGAATAGTCTGGACTTATGAGGACAGGGGCTCTGGAAATGGCATCTTTGATGTTCTGAAAGGCCACCCTACTTTCCTCGTTCCATTTGACATCTACATCCTTCTTGAGCATCTTGTTCAGAGGTTTGGCTATCTCAGCAAAGCTTGAGATAAACTTCCTCACAAAATTAACCTGCCCAAAGAAAGATCTCAATTCTTTTTTACTACCCGGGAGAGGCAAGTTTTGGATAGCTTGTATCCTTTCTGGGTCAATGGATATGCCCTCTTTTGAAATGATGTGACCAAGCAATTTTCCTTCTGTTACTCCGAAAATGCACTTTTTGGGATTTAAGGAAATTCCATGTTCTCTGCATCTTTGAAGCACTTTCTTCAAATCTTTGACATGGTCTTCTCTTTTCTTTGAGAATACTGGAATATCATCCACATACACAATGATACATTTGCCTATAAGCCCTTTGAATGCATAGTCCATGGCGCGTTGAAATGTTGCACCAGCATTTAACAGTCCAAACGACATTCTCTTATATGCAAATGTCCCCCACTTGGTGGTGAAGGCTGTTTTCATCCTGTCATTTGGATGTATAAGAATTTGGTTGTATCCAGAATACCCATCAAGAAAAGACATCATTTCAGATCCATTTACCGTTTGTAGAATTTCATCAATGGATGGCAATGGATAATTATCCTTTTGAGAGGCTTTATTAAGATTTCGAAAATCTATACACAGCCTAATCTCTCCACTCTTTTTTCTTACTTGGAACGAGGTTAGCAACCCGGGTTGAGTGCCTAACAGGAAAAATGATCTTCGCTTCCAATAATATTTTGACCTCCTTTTCTATTAAGGGCTCCAATAGCGGGTTAACAACTCGTTGTCTTTGCCTAAAAGGCTTGGAGTCCGGCTTTAGAGGGATGGTATGTGTGATGATGTCTTGGTTGTATGTTTTCAGCTCATTGTAATTCCAAGCAATGCAATCCATGTAATGCTTCAATGCCTGTATTATGTTGCTCCTTTCTTCAGTTGTACATGCCTTTGCAATGTACACTTCCTTTGGATTGTCTGCACTCCCTAGATTAATTGAATCACATGCATCTTTGGGGAGTGGGACCCTTTTTCCTTTCTTGGTCTTGTATCCCATGTCGAACATTTTCTCCAATGAAACCACGTCTTTAGGTATTTTGTTGGATTGACATGCGGTTTCACTCTCGTTTTCTGTTTCATCTTGCCACCTTTGCTCCTCATCAATCACCTGATTTTCAAAAATACCCGAGTTCGTGACAAATTTGAAGATGTGTCTGTCATTTTCAAAAACCTGGAAATTCTTGACATTATCGGGTATTGATGGACAAGGAACTAATTCAATGGAGAACTTTTTACACCTTTTTATGTCCACTGGATTTAACATGCCCATGGCGACTGCAAGAGAGTCTGCTATTCGGTTTCCTTTTCTAGAAATAAGGGCTATATTGAATGCGTCGAATTCCTCAATGAGGTCCATAACCCTAGTTCTATAAAGGCTCAGTCTCCTGTCACGGCATGTATACTATCCTTTAATCTTCTTGACAACTAGTTCAGAATCTCCCAATACTTTCAAGCATTTAACTTGTTTGCTCAATGCTAGACGTAAACCAAAGATCAGTGCTTCGTATTCTGCCACATTGTTCGTGCAAGGAAATTGCAATCTATAGGCAGCCAATAATGGTTTACCTCCTGGACCAATGAGCTCGACTCCAGCTCCTGCTCCCTGTCTAGATTTGGATCCATCAAACCCTGAGCAACCATGTGAAATCATTTTCCTCAAAAGAGCCACCATGACATGTTTCCTTTTTAGGCTCTTCAGTAGCTTCCTCAACATCAAGTGCATAGACCCCCAGCTTTGGCTCAGAAAACTGAACTTCATTCGGCTTGTTAAATTTTGTTATGATTTCTTTAAGCCTCGGTTCATTTTCCACTCTGATTTGATTTGCAATTCCTTTCCAGGGTAGCCACATATGTGAGCAGTCTGTTGAAAAATAGCCATTCAGAGTTTTCATCCAATCCCTTGCAAGTAGCATTCCATATCTACTTGGGATATTAACAACCAGAATGTCGACAACCTGTTGGACCCTGGGTTCAGAATTTAATTGAATTTTGACATCATATAGGGTCCCTACCACATTTACCTCTGATCGGTCCAATTGCAAGACCTTGCATTTGGATGAAACAGGTTGTAGACCTAGCATTTGACATATCTCCGAAGGCATGAGGTTGCTCGTGGCACCCGTGTCCACCAAAAAATTATGCAAATTCTTACCCGCAATTCTCAGAGTCAATAAGAATGGCGGGACATCCCGTCTCTCCTTTCGTAAAATCAGATGGGACTCAACTCCTTTTCCCTTCCACATTTGATCAGGTGAGTTCGGAGCCTTTATCAACGCCTCCTTTTGGCCGGGCAATCTAGCCGCGTCTAAGAACGAAAGGCTAGATTTGGACTTCTTTAGATCCTCCACTATGTCATAGTTTGGTTTTTCGAATTTGACTGTCTTCCGCACGTCATTAGACATTTCTCTTCTAAGTGGAGGAGGAGGATTATTATCTGCCTTAGTATCCGGAGGAAGAATAGAGTTGTTTGGTGGTGTTGATGAGGTTTTAGGGGCTTTAGATTTACTTCTCAAATGGTATCCGTGATTCCCCTTTCTAAAATCTCGAAAAGCTTGCACCTCCTGTTCCAAAATTTCGTCTTCTTCTTCCTCACTCTCACCTTCTTGATGATACAAAGTTTCCACCACCATAATGTTATCATCCTGATGTTGCGATGGACCCTCATTTGACACCAGTTCCAAATCATCAACTTGGGCCTGGAGACAATGAGTGTATCTAGCAATTTCAGGACAATTCCTCTCATTGTGCTCTTTTGTGTTGTGCAACCTACACCCCTTTTCCCATGCCAAATCGAAAAGATTCAAAAGGGAGCTGGATTGACTAGGTCCTGCAGAAGTATCTAGTTGATTGGCAATGGGGGCGGGTACTCCCCCATTGTTTGGCTTTGTGTTCCAATGTCTCCCTCTATTGTTAAAATTTTGATTTGAATGAGGGGCATGGGATTCATACTTCTATTTTTGAACCATGTCATTGCTCAGTTTATGAACTATCTTCTTGAGCTCTTCGACCTCCGAATAAATCTCCTTCGGTGGCCCTACATTGTTGTTAACTCCCGTTGGGTTTGCATAATTGGTGGGGTCTTGATTCAACATTTGGGTCGGGTTTTGAGGAATTTGATTCACGTATGGATTGACACTTTGAATCGGAGTTGGATTTGGGAAAGGAACTATAGCTTGAGAATTAACTTGGTTGGTTCCTTGCATAGTCGATTGACTATTTTGCAAAAATGCGGGAACAGGTGGAATGGATGTGATTGGTTGGATTGGAATGGGTGCATAGGCAGGTGCTGGTGGATACGGTTGTTGATATGGGAAGGCATTCATGCTTGGCATTTGCGGTGCCATGATCTGATTTGCCAAGGGAGCTTGACCATATGGAGCATATTGTCCCATCATAGGCATCTAGGGAAATCCATAGCCCTGTGGTGTCATTTGTTGCTCGATGGTCATGGCTTCATTGTAGGCTAACGCGAGCGTGGTGACTTGAGGATTTCATCTTGCAAACATGGCTGTCATGGGATCCAATGCCCCAAAATATATTTGCAAGGCCACTACGGGATCTATGGCAAAATGCCGAACTGCTCTATTATAGCACTTTTGGAATTTCTGATTAAATGTTCTGATTGGTTCACCCTGGCCCCTTTTGCATGTAATGAATTGATTGTAAATGGTTGCGGGATCCAAAGGTGACCTAAATCGATTGACAAAGGCGTTCTCCATTTGCGCCCATGAAGTGATTGAACCGGTTGGTAAGCATATATACCATTCATATGCTATTGGATCTAAGCTCATGGGGAAAAGTCTGCAAGCCACATCCTCATGTTGGACTTGCAGCCTTATTAAAACATCCCTATAGGCTTGGATATGTTCTTCTGCAGTTCTTGGGCCATCTGGTTTGTATTTGGGCAAAAATATTTCTATGTTCTTAGGGATTTCATGGATATCCCCTGCAATGTTCAAAGGAATATTATTAGCTCCATACCAAGGAGCTGCTGGAGGTTGAGCCATTTGACTCAAAATCGATGAGGACAACCCTACAAGAGCGAGTGGAAATATTACTGACAATAGGTACACTAGTGGCAATTGATATCACTGGTGTAGGTCCACTCGATGTTCCCGGAGCAAAAAGATCTTTTGTGACCGGTAAGCTTACAACTTGCTTGGTTTTATTCTTGGGAGTACCAGTGAGTGTAAGGTCATGGAATATGGTTTCCCCGGTTGTTTGGGACCTAGTCGCAATACGACGCGGTGGGTCCAGCCTTCCTGATGAAACTCTCGATTATCTCCAAGAAAACCTGCAACAGAAAAACAAATGCTGCAGTTTAGCCGTTTGTGAGATTTAAGAGATAATTTCAAAATCGAATCAAAAAGATATTACTTATGTATGAAAATCAAAATAAAGTAAACCAATCAGGCCCTCCTTCTAGCGCCAATCTGTTGAGTGGTGTTTTCACCCGATTGTGAAAGCACACTCTCCGATAGGATCCGAGTCCCAAAATCCTCTGCTTGCAAAGAAATTACAACAGATAATTTCTCCAAGGTTCTTGTTATGCTAGCTCTTTGTATACCAATGATGCTTGTTCAATTTAAATGCTGGGAATACCTTAGTGTTGCAAGTGAATGTTAACAAGGGGCACTATGGTTTATTTTAATTTGAAATTGCAATGGACTCAAAGTGAATAAATCTAAGAGATGAATATATTTCGATTTCGAACTTTGATGGATTTTCAGTTATTTATTTAAATGACGATAAAAAAATAAAATAAAGGATTGAAAATAAAAGAAATGCAAATGAAAATGAAACTAAACTACGTCCAGAGTGCTACCATCTTGATTTGACAAAACCGAAGATAATGAGGTTTTCTGCATGCAACCTAACCTATTGAATCTGCAAATTCGCACAATCCAGATAAGCTAGGTGCGGGTTTCTGGGGTTTTTACTGTAATTTCAGATTTAGACATTCGCATGAAGCAACCAAGAACACTTGCATTAAACTTCACCTAGAAGCCTAGAAATCTAAAAGGGAAAGGTAAAACATTAAATCTTGCATGCAAAAATGACTCCTTCTTTCTTATCAATGAGATGCCAACTCTCTGTATTTTTGCATTAAAATAATATATCAGTTACAATGACAGAATGTTCCAGGTTTAACAAATCCAGAACAAGTGAAGGAAATTGCTCCAATAGCAGGCCCAGAATGGCTTGTCGCCTTTGGCTCTGCAACTCTGCTAGCAGCAATTTCCAACCCCTGTATCAATCTGCTCTTCTGATTTTATACCATCTGATACGACTCTCTGTTTCGCCCTGCGTCGCTTCGTTTCACCTCCCAGAATGCATCGCTTCGTATTCTCGCCTTTTCGTTGCTTTTGAATTTATGTTCGATGCCGAAACGTTCGATATTTTTTGTTGACATGTAACGCTTCTGTAACCCTGACACCTGTATGCCACGTGTTTCATGCTTCCTATGCACGTTCTGTAATGGCCCCATGTAAATCGTGACGTTTTTATGCATGCAGCTTTGCTCCTTTGCTTTCATCGTGAAAACATGACATGTCGCGATATCGCGACATTTTCTTGCTAGCCTTGCCAATGCAACCTGTCGTGAAATCGTGACGTTTTTCTGTTTCGAGCTGTGAGGGTGCAACCTGTCATGAAATCATGACGTTTTTCATCTCCGTACGCCTTGGCTGCTTCCTATCGTGAAATCGTGACGTTTTTCACTTGGAGCTATCTTGCGGCTTTCTGTCGCGAAATCGCGACGCTTTTTCACTTGGTACCACTTTGCCAGCTTTTCGTCGCGAAATCGCGACGCCTTTCTATTTTGGGCCCCTTTGCTGCTTTTTGTCATGATATCGCTACGTTTTTCTGCTTCGTGCCCCTTTGCTGCTTTTTGTCGCGATATCGCTACGCTTTTCTGCTTCGTGCCCCGTTTGTTGCTTTGACCGTGATTTTGCGACATGTCACGATTTCGCGACAATTTTCCATTCTGTCTTTCTCTCTCCTCTTTTGACTTGGCTTTACATGTCGCGATTTCGTGCCTTTTCATTTTACGGAGCAACATGTCGCGATTTCGCGACACTTTTTCATTTTGGCGCGACGGAGCAACATGTCGCGATTTCGTGACACTTTTTCATTTTCGGCCGCGACGGAGCAACATGTCACGATTTCGTGACACTTTTTCATTTGCGCGAGGAATGCAACATGTCGCGATTTCGCGACACTTTTCCATCCTTGTGCAATTTTGCCTTTTTCTTGATTTTTAGCATCTGGGTCACTGAGATCTTCTTTGAAAGCATGCAAAAAAGGTGGGTCCCCAATTTTGGGGTGTGTTGTGGATCAGCCACAACACATCTATTATTGGGGATTCAAGCCCCTATCAATTTAGTGGGGTAGTTAGTAATAGCAGGGGCTAGATCGTATCAAAAGGGGCCTGAATAGGATAGACCCATTGAGTTGAGCGCTTGTCGCAATAGTGGGGTGGTTAATAAGCAAGTTAATGTAGGGCCCTGACTAGAACCAAAGTCTTGAAGAGATCTCTAAAGCTTCCCCTACTGCTATCTTTGCTTCTGGAACCAACTGGATCGACAAGTTTAACAACTAAAACTGGCTATGGCTCTCAAATTGGAAGGTATGCTGTGGGCCCAGGAACTAGATATGCATCCATAATTGGCTATAGATATCGAAATGAAGCACCTCTAAAAGCTTGATCATTTCGTTCCGCTATCACACCTATGTGACCCAATCTGCCTGCCAAGAGTGCACCTAAAGCTGACCAGGAAACCTCTCGTCGTGAGGAAGAAAACATGGGTGGTAATGGGACTGGAAGCACCAGGCATGGGCCATGGAATAATGAACACTACATCATACTCCAATGATCGAGAGGTGTGATGCTACCAAACTTTTGTGAGGTGCAACGTGTACTGGGCAATCAATCGAAAGCACTCTGCTGGGCCGTGATAGGAATGAGAGTAGCAATATTCGACGGATGACCTTGAAAACACATGACGTCCCATACCATCCATCTGTGTTGATAAGGGTTATATGTATAAGGGCTAGGTTCTATTTGTTTTAACGGCTAGTGCTCATAGGAGCTCTGGTTTATCTGTAGTTCCGTATGCCCTGGCTGGGGTGAAGTCATAGGCAGGTGCAACTGGAGGCTCCCCTATAAGAAGCTTTCAAGCCTCCCCTATGAGGATCGAGGAGATTAAGCACAATATTCCTAATATAACCCCTCTCCCTTGGCAGCGATCGAGTAGTGACACTGGCCATCTCTGTGGTGATTAGCCATATCTTATAGAACTAATAGTTTGGTACCATTAGCTTTGGTATTAGTGTATATTGGTATTAGTTGGTACTGGTATTAGCAATGGGGTAGGTAGTGAATGGATAAGTAGGAGATAAGGGTAGTTTTTAAAGGGGTATGTTTCTATCCAATAGGGTAGGTTTCTAAAAGGGTGGGTAAACGATAAATCTAATCTTTCCCTTGGGTAGGTTGGAGGCGTATTATTCAAATATCGATAATGAGAATGAATTCTACCTAATCATTATCAATGGGGAAGAGGAATGTTTGGGTTGGTTTGAAAGCTCCAACCTCGTATTCTGAGATATCACCTGAATTCCCTTTGTAAGCAGGTTCCAAAAGTGAGAGTTTGGCTCCAACCCCATATTTTTGAACGTCGATCAAATTTCCCTTTGAAGCATGTTTCAAAAGTTGCCAAATTGCTCCAACCCCAGTGAATCGAGCCATCACCAAATTTTCCTTAGAAAGTCTCGAAATAATTCTCATTTTTGCTCCAACCTCGGTAAATCGAGTCGTGGATGCGGGTCGCAGCTAGAACGAATCCTTTCTCCCCCCTATTATTCAGCTTCAACCCTGGTTACCAAAGAAGCTATCCCTTTCCAAGGAGAAAGAGGAGGGAGAAGTAGTATGAATTGGCAGCTGCTTGAACAAGGAGAAATAAGAGGGTGGGGTGCCATAACTAGGTGGAATAGAAAAAACTACCCCTACTTATATGTGGGTGGAATATCTAGAATGCGCTTCTCATCCTTATCTCTAACCAACCTAGGATTGAGGGGATCTGGCCCAACCAACCCCAATCCGAACTCATCCGCGATGCGTTAAGCAGGCAGTGCAGTTATGACACTACTAATCATTAAGTGCAGCTGTATCTTCAAAAAGAGCTTTCCTAACCGGTTCATTCCAATTTGATTTTCTTTGGTTGGCAGTATTAATCAAAAAAGAGGGAGCGAGACCTCTCCTAATCTAATTCTATGCTTTTGGGCTTGACATCACATCAATTTAACTCGCTATCCCCTCAAATTTGGACATTGCTCCTCTACTTGGGCGTTAGCTATACCATTTCCTGCTAGGAGATTCGTCAGGCAAAACTGGTGAACTGGGGGATAGGCGGGCTCCCCAGCTCAGAGGGAATGAGAGTTAGTGGGGTTTCCATTCAATGGCTACTTTTTGAACTTGCTATAGAGCGAGAAAAGGTTGACAACTCAAAATACGGGGTTTTTGCCATTGATTTATAGATTGATAGATAGATAGGAAGGATTATTCTCATCTTGCTCCTCCACATATTTTTGGCTAGGCTTGATAAAGGGGTTTATAATCCCAGTAATGAGCAGATTGATAAAACCTTTTTTGCATTCGTATCCAAATAGCTTTCATCAGAATAGACTCCCCATTCTCCCTCCTTTCAAGATGAGGTGCTTCAATCCCCTGCTTCTTCCCCCATCTAATAAATCCTACTACAACTAAAGAGGGGTGGGAATCGAGTCTATTATATACGTATTAACAACCCAATATAGACTGATTGATTTGTGGATCCCCATATCTCACTTTCTTTGGGGCGAGTATTGGGGGAGTCTATTACGTATTAACAACTCGATTCATCTCCCGTGTACAATAATAGTACTCTCCTTATATACTACTGGTCAATTCCTTCATCCCTGGAGAAATGCCAAAATGGATCGGGTGTGGAATATAGGGGGAGAGGAACACACATATCGCCCCAGGTGCCTATCGGCAGAATGGTTTCAGTGGAATTTTGGCTTAAAAATTTCATGCAGGATTATTTCTCCCTACGAAGTTAAGTCTAGCTCCGATGATTTGGTTTGTGCCAGTCTCTTGCGCTTTTTTTCTCTTGAGCTCACTAAAGATCTTCTTATCTTGGAAGCGTGGGTTCCCCTCACCGGATCACTAGACTTCAAGCCCACTTGGGAGAATTTCAGTTGTCTCTATTCTAGAGATGGATCGATCTTCTAAAATAAGCGACGGGTAAATATCATTGTCAGGTTTTCGTGTATATAGTATACTCAATATTTCAAGCTCGGCCCCCAAGTATGTCTATTAAAGGGAGATGACTAAAATATGGGTCACAATCCCCTCTCTATTTTCAAAAGGGGGCCATCTATCTTTGTATACGAACGGGAAACTACATGGTACGGAATGGCCTCTCCTATTAAGGGTACGAGGGTCATGCTTCAATTTGATAGCTCTCTATTTTAAGTAGCGATCGAGAACTTTTCGCTCTTTTTTGGTGAAATGCATACCTAAAGAAAGCAATAATATTCCACCTCTTCTGCCATAAACGATTCATAACCGTCGATCCAGTCGCTGGACTCTTAAGCTAGTTTCCAAGCTCGACCTTAAAGAAATGACATGAATGAATTCTTTCCTCGATTATGGATGCGGGTTAACCCTCGGGGGAGAGCTACACTTGATCGATGCGATCTCTACAATGATGGAATAGACTCGATTCATACAGCCGCTACGCGGCATAAAACAATGAACCTTTCTTGTTTGCTCTCCTCTCCTTTTTAGAATAGAGAGGGCCGCAACCTCTCCCCTCGGCCATCAGATGGGTTAGATGGGCCCTCGATGAGTGTGGTTTTGTGATAGGGGCAGAAACGCCTTGATGGTTTGATAGGGGTGAAAATGCATGGTTCGGTATGGGAAGAAACATTTTTTCCGATATCAGTGGAGTGAATCGCTCGTGTTGGACCTTTTGCTAATGGAGTCAAAAGGGGAGATACTATTTTTTCTGTCTTGCCCCTCTGAATCTGTGGGTATGAATTTGAAAAGGGGGAGATATGTCTCCAGGCTCCCACTCTAAATCAAAGGATATGGTCATCACCCCACCATTTAAAAGGGCAAAAACAATATTTTATTTTAGGAGATTGCATGAACTTATTTATAATATTTTCAATGATAATAATCTAGTTTCGCTCTATCTAAACAGAGTCGCATAAGATTGAGAGCGTACCCGCACCTCGATGGAGGAGGTATCTCCATGCCCACTCCACCTCGATCCATACCTTAGATAGATTCCCATTCTTCCCCTTTCCCCCCAAGGCCAGAGCACTTTTAAAATGGAGAGGTTGGACTCTTTCGATATGGGGAACTATGCTTACTAAGCGGCCCGACTTCATTGATCCTTGTGAATGGATTTTTGGGATAGATCAACCTTGTTCATATACATATTAAATGTCCAGGTGGATTTTAGGAAGAGGATCGAGTTGAAGCTTAAAAGGCCACACCCACCTATGAACGGTGAAGAGAAAGCGAACGAATTATTTTTTTATTATTTTAGGCCTCTCCTCTCCTATCTATTTTAAGTGATGTGAGGTTGCCCCGTTCCTGCTTATGTCCCACGCTATCCAATTAATAAATCCTATCATACCCAGTCAGACATTATGACATGGATTTCCACTCTGGGAGGAATCCTAGGAAAAAAGTAAGAGATCAGGATAGGAATTCATTTACACGACCCAACTATCTTCAAGAATGACATAGAATCTAGTTAAACGCGCTTCAGATTGGCTTCTCCCGTGCGTGTGGTTCCCGAGGGCCCCAAGCTTATCGATCCAAGGTGGGAGGGAAAAGCGGGTTAGCGGGGGGGAATAGAGAATGCAACTCCAAACAAAGGTCTAACGAGATAGAATATATGGACTCAACATAGAGAGGGGAAGGATGCGATAGTGAACCAACCGTGGGGAGGAAGAAAAGAGGATGCCTCAAGCTAAGCTTTTTAAAGAGAAGAGCTCGGGGCCCCCATGTTTTGAAAAGGCAAGGGCCCTACAAAGGGAAAACCAAAAGCAGACAAAGTAATAAGAAATTGATGCATTATTCCTCTCTTTTAAAGCTCTCTATCATAATATTAAGCTAGTTGGGGAATATAAAAAGAAAGTAGAGTAAGGAAGAGATAGAAGGGTCAGCCGCCCTCTGTCTATTTAAAAGGCAAACAAATTTTTATAAATCCTCTATATATAAGGGCATGACCTGAAGTGGGAAGTGTGATGGAATGACCAACAGCATGGATTGGGAGTGGGCATGACCTGAAGTGGGCTCTTTATATGCATAGAAACTTTTTTGGGGGTTGGAAAGAACAACCAAATGAATGCCCCCGAGAGGAATGAAGTGGGATAAAATGCTCTCTCTTAAAAGGGAAAGAACTGAAAACGAATGCCCTTTATATAAACGAATGCCCTTTATATAGAGAGGGAAGCATCACTGGCGGGACCTTTTTTTCCATGACTAGCATGCGAGAATACAAGCATCACCGGGATACGAGCAGCGCTAGCGGGATACAAGCATGCACACCCTTCACTAGTGGTTAAGCACTACTGGAATCAATCAAGCTTCTTCACATCCATCACATACGGAATAGAAATATGAGCTGGAGCTCTAAAAGCTCTGATAATAGCTTCTCCACCACAAATAAAGCTTTCACGAATCAAGCTTCTTCACATCCATCACATACGGAATAACAAAATAGCTTCTCCATACGGAAAGAGACCCCCTTAACAAGCATCACTAGCATACGGGCATCACTAGCGAGAATAATCACTAGCAAGAACAACCAGCACGAGAGCATCACTAGCGTACAAGAATGCAAGCCCCTGCATGCCTTTAACCGACATATGACACCTTGGTTTTTTAGGTCCATCCCAAGTTTCACTCTAACCTAGATATCGAACCCTATCTCATCCATTTTATGTTGTACCCGCAAAGCAGGGGAAGTGCCAAACATTGGGAACTACCCGGGAATAGGTTAGGGACAAGAACGGTAAAGAGCAAAAACCACTTGGGTAAAAAAATTGATTGTATCTCGCCCTTCGTTCTCCGTAGCAACTGGGGATCGAAAGGCACCAAATTTGATAACTTATGGAGGGAAAGACGGAGTAGGAGCATGCTATTGGAGACGTAGTAACACATGTTGAAGAGGCCTCCGTCGATCGTGTACGAACGGAATACGGGTCCAAAGGCGGGGTCGGATGGGGTTTAGCTGATGGAGATATTGACTCTTCCGGGAACCAATAACGCGTAAACCGTGTCGAACTAGGACCAATCAATATCCGAACGGAACGAATTCTAGCTTCTCCCGGAGGAGTTTTCAATGCAAAATTCATCTGATACGGGAAGATTCATACGAGATTCTGTCGCTCCAATCCCAGGAATGCGCGTACGTGACCAACCCCTTTGATCCCAGATCTTCAGCCCACTTTGATCCCATTATACCCGCTTTGATCCTTACACCTTTGATCCCATTATACCCGCCCCCCCATTGAGACCATAGTAGCATCATTGAAGACATGAGCATCAGACAGAGGCACTGGGACTTGGGATTGATAAGGAAGGTAGAAGAACGTGTTGATTGGGGATGTGGACAACAAGGAGCAGGACCTTTAAATAATAGAGGTGGGGGTGTTCGGGTGGATGGGGATGTTAATGGCAAATAATAGGGCTCGAAAAAATGGTTAGAATAGGGGAAAAAAGAGATTGATAGCCTTTAAATTGGAAGTAAAGAGGATGTTGACAACATATTTCAAAACAAGACTAGAGATGGTCAATTCCACTTGATAAGCTTTCATAGAGTGCATGTGATTGATTATGCCAGCCAGGATTCAGAGTTTGCTTTTTTGATATTGAATCAACTTTGTATTCCATCTTGAGCATGATCCTGGGAATTCAAGTTTTAAAGAGGTTCCCCATGTTTAAAGGGGCTTTTAAAATAGAGAGGGAGAGGAAAATGTTTAAAAAAGGGGTCTGTCGCTGAGAGGAGCGGAGGGCTCTTTAAAACTTTAAGCGCTCACCACCCTCTTTAAATATTATAAGCCCCCTCTCTATTTTGAAAGGGCACTCGACCTATTGATTGGGTTGGGAGATCAGGAGGTCATTTATGCGCCGCTTCTGATTCCAAAGCTCGACCCAACCCGTCAGGGCTCGACCGCATCTATTGAAATGGTCGAGGCTCTCTATCTGTGATCAGTGAGCGATAGCGAACCGGTAAAAAGACTTCTGAATGTTCAAATGTAATTCCCAGGAAGCTCTACCTTGAGAAAAGCATATATTTGAAAAGCCTACCTTACTCGAAAGCCCCTCCCTCAAAGAAAAGGAAAGCGTGGGAAAGGCTTTAAAATGGGAAGGGAATCGCTTTCAGAAAAGCAAAGAAAAGAACCCTACCTTAAAGAACCCTACCTTATAAACCGGGAATTCTCTCGAAATAGAGGGAATGCTCTCGAAGGGGATGCTCTCGAATCACCGGCCAGCAATAAATAGAAAGGGAGGCTTTTCGCTTCTCCTTTCTTCAGCTATTATTTTATTTCAAAAGCTTTGGAGGGTTTTAAAACATCTCTCTCTAAAAGGTCCAACAATAGTAAGGGCTGGACATCTCTATTTTAAAATAAAAGGCCCTTGCCCTTGCCTTCAAGCTGGGTTCCTTGCCAACCTTGCCAAGAAAAGCAGAAGTGAGGGCGAGCAAGGGTTGCGTAAAAATAGGACCCCAAAAAGATGGTTTTTAGCAAAGATAAGAAAATAAGAATAATCAGAATCAGAGAAGAATAATCCCTTCCCGGCCAAGAAAAGAGGAATTTGCGAATATTCAAAATATCGGTAAAAAGATAGCCATTGGAAGTGCTCAACCCTTGCCCAGAAAAGAGAAGAATCCCTTGCCCTTGCCCGGGTTTTGAGAAGCCCTCTCTAGTTTTGGAAGAGCCTTTAATTTAATTTAAAGGTTTTGTTTTGGCCCTTATTTCTATTGCCGGGTTTTTACTCTCCCTGCCAAACTCTCCTTGCCAAGAAAAGCTTTCAGAAAGGGGTAGGGATTTGCATATATTTGAAATATCTGTAAATTGGTTGGCCCTCTCCTTTGGTTGGCCTTTATTTTTGGATATAGCCCGGTAATAAATTGGGGCAGAGAGCTAAGCCTCTCCTAGATATTGCTATTATCCACCACTTATAATGTTTAAATTAATAGGGGGTTTGAAATCATATCCTTTCATTAATATACGGGGCTTGAGGAAATGCAACTGGGGTGCTCGTTCCAAAGCCTTCCCTTCTCGCGACGTGTCACTAGACCCCCAAAATTTGAACCCCTAGATTCTTGAAGGGTTGGAGGATTCTATTCCGTATCTAATAGTAATAGCACCTCGGGAGGTTTAGTCCCACTCCCCAGAAGGGTAGGGCGGGCTACATTTGGAGATGAAGGGCCATGTTTAACTGGGTGGGCTACATTCTGAGATAACATACTGGGATGAATACAACTCGATTGGGCGGGCATTTATAGGTTGAGGGGGTGGGGAATCCTCTCCCTCGACAACCATTCCAATAGGTCGGATACATAGAGGACCTTATTAGAGTATATACATATGTAAGAGCGAGTGCTATTAATTCTGCAATTGATTCAAAGTGTCACCTAATAATAAATAAACGAGTTAGTTCGATTGAGATTATGTATGTAATTCAGACCCAGTCTCGGCTAGGTCCTACCCATGCCTAGTAGGACTCGGGGTTATTGAATAATGAAGGGCCCTGGAAAAATGAGTAAGCAGGTTCATAGTATCAAGATGTACCCTTCCATTCAAGATCCCGCCCTACTGATAAGTCGATTGGTCGAGCATACCCCTTTCCAAAGTCAAATAAATGCGATCTCCCTAACTCCTTAATATAGAAGAAATGGGGGTTTTGGGAGTCTATTGTATACGTCAATGGAATCAGTAAATACCTGCACCTATATTATTCAAGGTTGTTTATATGCATATAATAGAATCCTGAGGTTATAGATAAAGAGCTTCGAATAAGTGCATGGACCGAAACCTCTCGGGCCCTCAATTCCTAATGCTCCTTGTATATTATAATAAGGGTTTCCTAAAACCTAGTAATTCATTCCATTTCTACCTCAGGTTCCTGCTCTCGACAAACCCGAAACCATCTAGTTTTTATTCTAAATAAATGGAGTGGGATGGGCGCAAGTATTATAAGGGCTCAAGGGAATCCCCTCTCAATTATTATTTAAGGGGGGCTCACCATCCGACATTCCCAGTCATTATATAGAAGGGTAGCCTAATAGTGGGGAATTAGAGATCGATAGAAATCGGGCTGGATCGAATCCCCCGGTGGGATTTGTAGCAGCAATAACTAGCTCCCACCTTAAATAATGGAAATCTCCCACCCAACCCTAAACTTGAAATCGCGGTGAACCTTGCATCTCTAATGGCTAACCCCCCCCATTCGATTATTATTTAAGGGGAGGGGATAGAGACCCAACCATTTATTAATATTCCTAGGTGCTACAAAGTTGGCCTGGGGCCTTTCTATATAGTGATACTTGAGATTTTCCAGTTTACGATTCTCGCCCATATTGAGAATATCAAACAACGCTTTCAACCTTCAGCCGATTAGGGATGCTTCCCATCATCTTGCAATTAATTAATAGTAGGTATTAACTACCTTGGATGGATATGGGGCCAATAAAATAGCAATGTGGGGTTAACTCCGCTCAACATCCCTCACTTAAGAGCCTCTATGATCATAAGCTTAATAGGATTAGTTCCCTATTAGGTAGGGAGTATTTGAAAGGCAAAGGCAAACACACTTTTAAATTAAAGGCCCCCTCTTAAAAGCGCATGGCTATGGCTATGGCTATTTAAAGTGCCGATCTATCGAATAACAAACTGAGGCTCTTTAAGGGGCTAGAATGGAAGGATTAAACATCAATAGGTAGAGTACTGAATAGACAGAATGGATGATTTACGGCCCAGATGGCTATGGAACGAAGATTTTAAAGGTTGGAAAGGAATCAATCAATGTTATAATAACAAGGGCACCTCTCCTCTCTATTTTCAAAGGGTGAAAGGGCCCTTCTTAAAATAGAGGGAGTCACGAAGAGGGAAGGAGAAGCCCTCCAATCAATCTACCTATCCATCTATCCTATTCACAATGACGTTCAAGTAGTCTAATCCTTTTCTTCGGCATTGGGACGGGCCTCTTTTTAAAAGTAACGGATAGAGAGTGTTCCTTATTTTTTAGGTAGCTTTTGATTTTAAGGTGAAAGCAACTTCCTCTTTAGCCCCACCGACAACAGGAATTCCCCTACATGCATGTAGTTGGGGCTTGTATATAACAACCCACTTGATGGAATTGGACTTCATTTGAACATGGATAAATAGGAGAAATAGGGTCCACCCTCCGTTCCAACTGGACCACATATAGAAGAAGACACACTGTATGTTCCATCGGATCTTATTCATTAGAGGTAGCAGCAGTCTCTTACTCTTGCTCTTGCTCTTGGATTAAAGGTGGTGGCTGTTATTCCCTAGAAAGAAAAGTATCTGTTCTTTTAGTCTTTAAAGTGCTCACTGCTCCCCCTCTTTTTAAAAGCAAAAAATAGAGAGCGAACTATTAATTTAAAAGCTTTTCAATTAATACGCTTACTTAAGCCCTTTGCTCAGATCATTCAAGCCCGATCGACCAACCTTTCCATATGGCCCATCACTGCCTGACCCTTTCATAGTGATATGATCACTGTGTCCCACACCCATATATTCCAATCCATGCGCCTTTATCCATTAAAGCTCCTTTTAAAATAGAGAGCACCTTTTAAAATAGAGAAGGTCATTACCTGAATAGTTGTTAAATTCCAATTCACTTTAAAAGGTTGGAAGCTGGTCAATGGATTCTAAAGGTTTCTAAGGGTTAAAATTTAAAAGGTTTGGTGTAAATCCTGATCCTTCTGATGGCCTTTGAATTTGTTCATATGTTAAAAAGGAGATATCTCAAATAGGTATAATAAAGGTCTCTGGGGAAGAGTGTTCCTAGAAAGTAACTTAGCGCAAAAATGAGATAGGAAACGAATGAGAAACCAATGGCCTTTAAAGAGGAAAGAACCTCTCTATTTTAAGCTGATGATAGGACTGAGAGATAACATAGTGTGGAGAGGACTAAAGGGTAGTGATGGCTGGAGAAGGAATAGAAGATATTTTAGTGATGGGAGTCGAAAAGATGTTCTTTTAAAGCCTCTCTACTATAATCGAAGGAATAGAAGTTTTTTAGTTCAAGAGAAGGGAGCTCTCTACTATAATCGAAGGAAGTGGATCATAGCTCTTTTAAAATAGAGAGGTAGCTCATCATCAAAATCATCATCATCGTCAGAGGATTGGGAGGGCTGGCGAGAAGAGGACGAGGACGATAGGTAGATGAAGGTAAGTGAGTAGATTGGGTGGATTCTGGGGACCATTATCATTACGTTGGAGGGAGGTCAAGAGTATAAGGTTCTTGTAGTTTTTTTGGAAGTGCTCAGTGATAGCCCTACTAACCTCTATTGTTCAGTAAGACTATTTCCTTAATGTAAACTAACGATTTTTTGGATCTAAACTGAGTGATAAGCCCGACAACCTATCTCCATGGGTTGGATCTTGGGGATGCTGCATCCATGGATCCATATATTCTTTAAAGTTTTATATTAACAATGGCATTTACAGTACAACATTACAATTTCAGCATTACAATCTGCAGCCTGCAAACCCTATGTAGAATATTTTGGCTGCATACAAGATTGGACTGCATCATGCCCTATGCACATATGCATCAACTCTCACACGTACCAATGTTGTTCCATTAATCCATCAACCTACATGACTCTCCTTAATACCCTGGCTGAATGAATTAATGAACAACCACCAAACCACTTCAATGAATGAACCCTTGAATGAATTAATGAACAACCACCAAACCACTTCAATGAATGAACCCTTGAATGAATTAGGGGAGGGCTTATTTATACACCCAAAAAGTAGTTACCCTCCAACTACCTCATAACTTCCCCAAATTACATTTCATATGCATTTGATCTTACATTTACATGACATTTCCCACTACAGGACAAACTAGTTTATGACTTATAACTTTGTCGACTTACATGACTTAACATGACTTTATTCTTACGTACAATATTAAATTGCACTTTATAACACTATTAAATATATGTATGCACATTTCTTCAAACACTTTATGTACAATTAAAAAATAACACAAAATACCCAAAACTGATTCACCAATTACAGACATATCAATTTGCCTGTCTACAGTCCATAGATAGTCAAATCATGCATATAGCTTGTGCAAATGCCAAGGCTCTTGATAGGAAAAAGTGATTGTATGCATTGCTACCTACACCTTCCAAGCCTTGGGAATCAATGTCAATGGACTTCATGTTAGGCGTGCATGTATGTGGAAGTGGACAGATTTTTCGGCTATCCTAGTACATTGCAAAAAGAATGTCTCAGTGTTTATTTCTCTCCCAGATTTTTTGGTTGGGAGAGAAAATATAGTTAGTGATAGCCCATTCTACGCATGGTTTATTACCCTTACTCGAATAGGGTAATAAAGCATGTGTTATTATACCCTGGATAGACCCTCGAGCTATTATTATTAAAACACTACAGAGAGAATGAAAATATCCCTTTTTGGGCTAATCCAAAATCCCATAAAGATAGGTATTTGCTTGAAGGTGGGTATTTTCTTGAAGGTAGGTCTTTGGATTAGAAGAGAAAATAAGAGAAGAAGGGACATAGAAGAGAATAAGGAAGTCCTCACTCCTCGCCTAAGGAAGCCAAGAAGAGAAGAAGGAAGAGAAGAGAAGAAGGGATTTGCCCATAGAGCTAGAGAACAAAAGAGCTTTCGATAGAGCATTTAGTTGCTATCTATTTATTTCTGATAGAGCCTTTAGTTGCTATCTATTTATTGCTTTTCCCTTGCTATATATTTATTTCCTATAGAGCCTTAATCCCTCAACCTACCCCTCCTTACTAACTAGCTCTTCCGAATAAAGGCCTCACCCTGCCACACTAGCCCTTTTGAATAAAGGCCTCACCCCGCCCCTCCTTACTAACTAGCTCTTCCTCACTCTACTAACCTCTCCTGTCATCGAGAACCCCACCCTCTCCTATCATCGAGCATAATTGTTACCCTTTAAAAGAGATGAAGGCTCCTCTTCCTCTTCCTCTTCTGAATGAAGGCTTTAAATGGAATGAAGGCTCGAATTAAGGTGCCTCTTCTGAATGAAGGCTTTAAATGGAATGAAGGCTCCTCTTCCTCACTCTATTATCCTTTAAAAGGAATGAAGGCTCCTCTTCCGAATGAAGGCTCGAATTAATGCGCCTCTTCCTCTTTCGAATGAAGGCTCGAATGAAGGCTCCTCTTCCACTCCTCTTCTGAATGAAGGCTCGAATGAATGCTCCTCTTACGCTCCTCTTTCGAATGAAGGCTTTATTACCCAGGTCTAGGGCTATGAACCTTATGACCCTTTAAATTCTAGAAGACCTTACCTTTTATCCCTCACCCCTCAAAGGTAATAGAGTTAGGCTCACCCCTCAAAGGTAATAGAGTTAGGAAAGGGTCATAGAGTTAGGAAAGGGTCATACAGTTAGGAAAAGGTCATAGAGTTAGCCGCCTTTTATGAGGAAGTGGTATCTCAGCTGTGGGCGCCTTCTCTATTCTCGTATTCGCTTTCCCTTTTCCAGTCCCTTTTCCGAGCCCGGCCCAATTCGTGAAAAGCAGAGTTTTGGTCGTGAATGATTCGGATCCAACCACCAAGCAGAGCTGGATTAGTCCACCTAGAAAGAATGCAATAGAGTCAGTAGCGGGAATGGAATCGATCGAGATGCCGGGGGAGAGCTTCATTGAATGGAGGATCCCCTAATCGAAGGCAAAGGGGATTGGATGCTCATCACTCATTAGGGAGGGCTAATCATTGAATGAGGGAAAAGCCATACATTTCGACCAAGGCTCGCCACTGCTACTGCCACTAGAAGTTCACTGGTTGCTCACCACTCAAAGGTGTGAGGTTGCGAGTGATTGGCCAACTATGGGGTTGAGTTTGAAGGACATATGGGGTGAGAATGCATGACCAACATTAGGATCCGGTCACAACCAGTCTATTTATGGCCTTATGTAGTAGTGGTATAAAGACGAGGGGTGCTCATTACTCCATATACGTAATAAATACTTCCCATTCGACTTCACTAGATCGATACAACTTCTACTAAGATAGAGGAGGCGGGTAAACTATCCAACTTTTTATTATGTACATGAGCCACTTCCCACCTTGGGTGGGTGCGATATTTCATATTCCACTTGCTTCCATCGACATTTCCATTTGCTTCCTTTGATCCACATTACAACAATTACATAAAGAGGCGACATTGAATGCCACCTTCTCAATAGATGGGCGCCATTCAATTCAACAGATACGGAGGGGACATGCACCTGAGGCTTAAACCAATGATACGCTCTTCGATTCGATATATAGGGAAGGGAAAACATAATAGACAGGGGCGGGGAAAGAGACGCGCTTTATTTCATTTGTTTGGCATATCCATTCAATCCCCTGCTCATTACCGCTTTAAAGAGACGGGCTTTTCCCCTGCCATTACACTTCTATCATTGGATACGAGGAGGGGAAAGAGAGGGTAACAGATCCATAATATGAGTTACGGCCCTGAATTTTCACGGATATCCCGTTGATCAATTAAGGAACCTTAAAATTCAAAAAGTCTAGCTGGTTATGATAGCAGGTGACTTTCCATTCCGATTTCATTTCAAAATAGAGGAACCTCCTCGGTTCTCTTCTTCCCATTAAAGATTTCTCACATTAGAATGGGCTCTTGATCTATAATGACCAGGTTATCTAGCTAAGCACTTATTCAAGGTACCTTCATCACTATCCATTCCATCTTGAGAGCCCGGGCTTTCTCTTATAGGGCGTTTTCAAGGCTCTCTATTTTAAAAGGGCACTCAAACTCCAATTAACGATTGGGATGACCACCAATTTATTTAAAAGCTTGGTATTTACTAAAGGAGATCAACATATTAAAGATCCTTTCCCCCTCTCTATTTTAAAAGGCAGGCTTGGTTGGAAATCGTACATCTAAAAGAGATATTATCAATAAATATTATGAAGCCTTGACCTTAGCCTTTTTAAATAGAGGGGCTTTGCTTTTAGAATAGAGTAGTAAAATAATCAAAACATTTTGAATGTTTCAAAGAACAAGATTAAGGTGTCCAAAGTCCTTGACCAACAGGATATCCCAAATGCATTCACTAATACCGCTTGTCGGGATCCCAGGATTTTTGAAAAGTTTGGCTCTTGCACGCATGTTGGTTTTCGAGAGAGATAGCACTCGATATTTAGTAAGCATGAAGCCCCTTTATTTACATTAATTCCTTTCCCACTTACGAGATAGCATGCACTCGCTTACCTCGGCTCCTCTCTATCTATAATTGGAGTTCAGTTGTTAATACGTATATAAAACGACTCGACCTTATAATATAAAGTGGGAGACTCTTAAAGGTTTTAAAGAGCCAGAGTTGCCGGTTGCCCTCTATTCCAACAAGCCCCTCTCGTCCAGGGGCGGGGCTGGCATTTTAAAGGTTGAGACCCTTATAGATAAGATAAAAGGTGTTGTTGTTAATACTAGAACCTATTTGAAATGCTCTCTATTCCAAAGAGAGGACTCGGTTCAGCAGGTTCAATGCCTACTGTATCGGAATGCATCGGATGGATGCCCGGGCATTGAGAGGGAAGGACGCTTCCAAAGGCGAAAGGCCATGGGGAGATACCTAAAGTGATCCATGGATCTCCGATCGGGAAACCGTATCCAAGCTAGCTTATTAGCTTTCAAGACTTAGCGAACTGAAACATCTAAGTAGCTAGGGGAAAGGAAATCAACCGAGACCCCGTTAGTAGCGGCGAGCGAAAGCGGATTGGGCAAATATCCATCAGCGGAGGTAGGATTCTCTCGACCTTTTTTTTAGGTCATTTATGCTTTCAATTTTAAGCGCTCCTCCGGAAAGCTTAAGACCTTTGAAAACGTTAAGGAGAGAGCTCGACCGAGTGAGGGTCCGCTCTCTATCTTTAATCGCTTTAGAACTGCCGCCTTCTCTGTGCAATTCATTCCATTTGTGGATGATGGAAGAACCTTTAAAAGGGGGGAATTGTGAAAAGGTTGGAAGATCAAAGTGATCTTTAAAGTGAACTATAGATGAAAAGGAATGGAATTCTTTGGCTTTGCTCTCAGGCATGGAACTGCTCGCTCTGGCATTATAACTGGATCATCTAGATCAATCAGTTAAACACTCGCTACTGCTGGATCTTTAACAGAATATACAACTTAATTAATAGGATAAAATTCTAGCTACGCTACTGGCTTTGCAGGATCTGTTGGGTATCAAACTGCTTGCTTCGGTCGAGATCCAAATTTTGAGAGTAGTGATCGAGAGCCTGATTCTTACGTTCGTGAGCGTGACCCAGACCTTCGTGATCCGTATACGCCATAGGCAAAGCAAGCACCAGTACTAGAGTCAGTTGTTCCAGATCGAGAACCAGCCCTAGTAGCAACAGAGGCAAGGATGGCAAGAGCAAAGCAAGCAGTAGACCTAGCAGCAGATCCAGTTATAGATCAAGACCCAGCATAAGATCCATACCTAGTATCAACACCAATAGGAGCATAAGTAGCTAATACGTAAGAAGCACCAGTAACATACGTATGGTTTGGGAGTGTGCTTCTGGTGAACCCAACCTTTCATGCTTTGAAAGGGGTAAATATCACTGCATGATGGACCTTTGTAGATATTTATTGTCCCACTATTTCAAGCCCTTCCCATTTTTTTTGATGCTTTAAATATGCGAGATGGACCTTATTCTATTATGTAACAGGAAAGAATCAGCAGTGGACTATACACAAGATTTTCCCCTCGCAATCTCGTGTATAGTGGACCTCCGCCCAATCGGATGAGCAAACAAAAATAACCTTGAACTGTAGAAGGGATTCAGGGAGGGTTGCCCTTGCCCTTCTAGTCAGTGATAGCCCCTCAACAAGGAGCACTTCATGTCTTTCTGAAAAAGTCCCCCCAATATTCCTAAGGTACTAAGTTTCCCCCTCTCCTGTAGCTTTCGAAAGTCGAGTGCCTGGCCCCGGCGTTTCTTCATATATGATGCTCCTTATGCCCGAAGGGGGGATTGTGGGGGGTGGGCCAGGGTGATTAGCCCTCTTCAATTCCCCGGATTCTCTTCCTGAGCGAAGGAGAAGTGGGTAGCTTGCTCAAGTTGATTTAGCATATATGATGGATTCCCTGGGTCGATCATAGCGTAGCGGGACGCACGGAAGGAGGTAGGTCCCTTCCTCGCTATTGCGAGGGGCCAGCGCTTGCTTATTGATTCCGGTGGAATTGGACCTGAAGATAAAGAAGCGAGTGTCGACCCCTTTCAAAATAGAGGGGGGGTATTGACCGGGGCTTTTAAGCGGAATGGGGGGAGTCCTGAACGATTTATGGTTGTTCCCGGGCTTCGAAGAAATGAATTAATCTAAAGATGTCTGCTCAAAATTCAAAGGGTGGGGTCTTGCCGATTTGAATAGTGTTGAATCATTATCCGTGTAATAATAAAAGTTATAAGAGCTTTGCCTTAGGCACTCAACCTCCTTTTGAAAAGTAAGTCGAGGCTCTTTAAACTAATCTCGTTTTATAATAATGCGCTGGCCTCCCCGCTTTAAGTTAATACGTATATAAAAGAGAGATTTCCCTCAATAAAAATCCCCTCTACTTTTAAAACTCGACCTTTACTCGAACCCCTCCTTGACCCTCCTTCCTTTTTATCTTCTCTTTTCTCTCCTTTTCTTTTACTTTCCTATTTTGGAGTTGGAGGGATAAGTATTTTGTTTCCAGCTGTGCCTTCGGGGATTGCGAATGGGAGCAAGGGTGAATTATGAAAAGGAAGCATTTTCTTTGCTGGCCAGGGTTGTTAAGGGTTAGGAATGCCGAATTATTCCCTTTTAAAATAGAGAGGGTTCCAAATTCCTAGAATAGGTATTCCAGAGGTTCATTTTTGGTTATGCCGTAACCTACCTACCTATGGAAGGGCGAGCCCTCACAGCAACTCCATCTCTATTATTGAAAGCGTAATATAAACTTCCACCTATTCATTCTCCAAAAGTGAGCGAGCGGATATTTCTTTTAGTAGAACGGTCGAGCGCCGATTAATTTAATAGAGAGCGCTCTCTCTATTTAAAAAGGGCGGGTGCTTGCTTTAAATTCTCTTAAGCTCTTGAGAGGAAGCGAGCAGGCTTAAAATAGAAAGCTTAAAACTAAAAGCTTTTAAAGCTCTCTATCTGATATTAAAGGAGAGGGCCCTCTTAAAACTAAAAAAGAAGCGAGCGCTTTTATTTATTCGCTTTTATTTCCGGATTATGGATAGAGAGCTCTTAAAGCTCGACTTTCAAGCTTTTCATGCTCTGCTCGATCAAAGATATAAAGAGCTCTTTATAAAAAACTCGGAGTAAGCCCCCAAAAGCTCTTAAGCAGAACGACCCCAGATAGATGCTGCGACTAGGGGATTGGGATACGGGGAACAATAGCTCATTTGTTCACTTGGCGCCAGGTCTTGATCTCCCGCTTATTAAATAGAAAAGGGCTATTATATTAAAGATAAAAGCGCTCTCTCTTCTCAAAAAAAGGATAGAGGGCCCGCTCTTCAAAGCTTTAAGCAGCTTTTTAAGCACTCGATCAAGCCTTTCCCCACCGCCCTCCCTCTGCCTTCCCCTCACTTCCCAATGACTAGACGAAAGAGCTTTATTTATTCATGATGCTCCGACCTCGCCGGGACCAAACCTCCGTGGATAATCAAATGGGCTATCACCATAGAGAGAGGCCGGATCCTCCTCTCTATTTATGAGGAAGGTCCATCCCACATATTCGAAAGGCCCCCTCCATTAAGTCTTAAACGCATAACAAAGAGGGCCTGGGATGATTTTCGCCATTTCCTCAAGCTCAATGATACGATCTGGCTATATATGGACAAAAAAAATAGCTATTTTATTTGATGTTTTAGAGTGAAAATAGCTTGAGTCACTTTTGCTGCTATATCAAACAGAGAAATGGTAACTTTTCGTCGATGCTCTAGAGTGGAATTGGTTGAACGTGAGAAAATACGAGGTTTCTGATACCTTTCTTGCTGTCCAATACTAATATATGTCTCTGAAAGGGAGGCCTACCCATCCTTCTAAATACATATATAATCAATTTAAGGCAAGGAGGCCAGAAGTGGAACTAATTAAGGGTATTTTTACAAGACAAGAAATACATCTTGTTCATGTATCTTTTGTCACTGTTCGAGACACACCGGCCATAACCGACATCTCGAGGTAGAGGGTTTCCATAACCCTTCAAGTTATGAATATAGATAGGAAGCTTTGGTCAGGTCTCAATATCCGATTAGTTGACAACCTTGGTTTGGTTATTCTTTGTGGGCTTTCAAATCGAGAATTGGGGCTGAATTCCAGCTTCTTAACGCTTTCTATTGATTCAAATGTGCCTAAAAATGAAAAAATAATTGTACCCCGTATATCATTAAAGGGATTTTTTATTAAGGTGTCTCTCCCCTCGGTCGAGTGCAGACCTCGACCTATCAAGAGTTGTTAATACGTATATAAAATGACCAGAAGGCCACACAGGGAGAGGAAGCCCTTTAAATTAAAAGGGAGAAAGCAGTTGTCATGCCTCTCTATTCCAAAAGGGCACTCGCCCGAAAACCCGCACTTTTAAAGTTAACCTCTTTTGTTTTGTTTTAAGAGGTCAGGCACCTTGTTATAAGATAATCCTTCTACCTTTTCAATAGGTCGATTACAAAGCTCCCTTCCCCTGAGGTTGTGAGAGAGGCAGAAAGCATTGTGAGAGAGTCGATCGAGAATCCAACTGAAATTCCACAAGAAGCCAACTTAGTTAGAGGGTTGCAACTTTAATTTTATTTTATTTTACTTTATTTTGGCTCGCTTTGAAAAAAGGAGTTAAATCCCCCGGTACCCCCATGTTTTAAAAAGGCCCTTTTAAAAGCCGAGGGGAGAGGAGAGCTTTTAAGAGCACGGAGAGATATAGTAAGTATAGGTCGTTCCTGCCGACGGTGAGTGAGGAAGACTTGGCAGTCTTAACGGATAATGACTCATCCCAGCCTCTCAATTTTAAAGGATCCGAATGGATTTTCATTGCCATTAAGGATGGAATGCCATTGAAATTCGATTCATTCCGATAGGCAGAAGGCTCTCTATCTATAGCCCGGGGGTTGCTGCTTTAAAATAGAGAGGGGGGTTTGTTATCCACTTAATAGGATGATTTATTGGGCACCAAAATTCTTATCTGAATGTGGGTTTAAATTCGTTCATCTAAATGATTCAATCCAACTGAACCTAGAAGCAATTCTATTTTAAGAGCTCCCCTCCCATCCAACCATTCGAAGTGCCCTTTCCTTTTTCCGGCTCTACCGACTGCCTTATAATAGACGAGCCCTCTCTATATAAAGGCGGATGTGTTTAGACTGTTATGTGTGATCTTGGTCCTTCATTCGTTGTTTCAGCTCCTTCTATTGGTTGAGTCCCAGGGGAATTCTTTCTTCTTCATTTCCCCTAGACTTTTTTGGTTAAGTCCCTGGGGAACTATTTCATCATTCCCCTGCCCGAGTGCTGTCTATTAAAAGCCTCTCTATAATCTCGCGGGGTTGCTTGAGCTTTTAAGCCCTCACTAGGGACCCACCCGATCGATCGCTCTCTCTCTTTAATGTATGTAAAAACGACTCAAGGAGCTGGTTCGCTTATGAAGGATTCGTTCTCGCTGCAACCCACTGGGAGACTGTAGGCAGCAGGTCCCCCGGTCGATTCGCTGGTTCTCCTTCCATTTAAAATAAAGGTTCGGGATAACTTACTCACTTACTCACTTGTTTTGGCTTTAGGTAGGGCAAGCATTTGAATGAATGGTCAGCAATGAATCTATCTTCTCGGTCAGCAATGAATCTCTCTGGTCAGCAATGAATCTCTCTTCTCGGCTTGAAGCTAAACGAAAGCTCGACGAACCTTAAATGATTTTAAACTGGCTATCTATCCGGAAAAGTCGAAGTGATCGATGCTTTCAATCAATCGCTGCGCCTCTCTCTCATTTCAAAAGGCGCAACAACCTGGAGCACTGGCCACCATAAAAGGTTCTGAGGTGGTCAGACCGGGTCATGCAGCAGATTCTCCTTCGAACCAGTAGAGCAGTGTCCGAGCGCCCATAATATTTATCATAAAAAGTCTCGAATCCATTAATAGAATAGCCTTCCCCCACCCCCTCTCCCCCTTTCTAGAGCTATTATAATTTGCCCTTTTAAACAGTGGAGAGAGGTCCGGGTTTTTCAAGTAAAGGGCAACACTTTGATTTAATTGGGAAGTGAAACATAAGGTAAGGTTGGGTGGAGTGAGCGAAGCTATTGTTCTATATATTCTATACACTCTGTAGGATTCGAACGTTGTAATGAAAATGTTGAATGACGATTGATATTCTGTAATACCTACATAGGTGAAAACGAACTACAACAACAACGAACTAGCAACAAGGAGAGCTGGGGTGGCTCAAAGCACAAGCAACTTCTTATCTTAAGAGGTAAGTCCTTCCAAGAGCGAAAGAAGGGGACTGGAGAGCGTTCTCCTTCTTACAAAAACATAATAGTCTACTCTTCTCAATGCTTAAATCTTCACAGCAGTCTACAATATCAGGTGGACAACATACAAACTTATTCACAGTCTTCAATATTCCAATGGTCTAAATTATCTAGCTTTTCAATCATCAAATATTAAATTGTTCCTCATGTCCTTCTACGGTATCTCTCTTCATAGAATTCTTGTGAACTTGGCACTATGGTCACTATTTCTAACAGGAACTCCGCTTCTCTTGGCTTCACACAGGCTCTCTGCTTCTCTTGGATCACAAGCTCTCGTCTCCTCTCGTCTCACAGGTTTTCTACGTCTCAGGGTTTTGGCTTCAAAAGACTTTCACTGCAAACACTTTAACTTCAAATACTTTCACTTCGAAAGCTTTTCGGTTCCAAACTATCGAAAATATTCACTTTCATAATCCAACTTCTATTCATGACCAAAAAATATCATAGTTTGTACTCTTAATTTAGCGTTTCTCAGGGTCGCACTCTTTTCTTTTCTAACAATTCTTCTTATATTTCTGTCAAATATTCTTTCTTCAAAATACTTCTTTCTTTCTCTAGAAACTTTTTATCTCTCTAATATTAATTCTTTCAATAATTTTTCTTATTTTTTAAAAGTAATATTAATCCTTTAATTAACTTTCACAAATAAATTCAAATCTTATTTTGTAATTTTTCTTCTCTACTATAACATGGATGATTTCAGCCTTTCAATCTTCTTTCTTTTTTGCTTCAATTTTATTTCTTCTTCATATCACATTATCTTCTTTATTTCCAAAAATCAATCTTTTTGCAATTTCCAATTCTTTATTCAGCTGGTTATCTTCTCACAAATTTTTCACTAGACTTGGACAATCTCTTCAGCCCTACTTTTATCAATATTCAAGTGCACTTATCAACCCGTTATTCTTCTCATCCAACAATATTATTTACTCCTTCAAATTCTTCTCAGGTAGAATGAGGTTGGGACACAATGTTAGGAATTATGCTAGATTATCTCACAAGTCTTTATCCAGATTTAATATTAATCAAATATAATATATCCAAAGGATTAAATAACACTCACATATAATGCTCACAATAATATTGTATACAATAATCACAAAATATTATTAATTAAGGTTTACTTTAACATGCAAGCAACTCTGCATGCCTTTTACAATCCTTTGTCACCAATATATAATTGCATGTGACTCCTCACATGCATATCTATTGACCTTCTCTCTCCTACATAACTCTTCACTTACTTTACATTCTCACAATTTACACCTCACACATTGAATACTTGCACACTTTATTATAATTCACACCTCACACTTTGTACACTTGCACACTTTATTACATAACACATAGAAACTCCTCACATATTAACACGTGCAACAAATATTTGACACTTTTTTAATCTAATATTCACATTTTAAACTATTACAGACCAAATAATATAATATCTCCAACACATCTTATTGGAGTCTCTAAAAAAAAATCATACTCGAACACTTTGGTCCTTCCTTTATCTCCTGATTAGAGGACATATAGAGAGGTAACATGTGTAATTGTGGATTTTCTGATCTACATCTGATTATTTTCCTCAGTTTTCATTGTGCACGGTTTTCTAACTCATGTTGGTTTCCAAATCTATTAAGGTGATATCAATTTACTTATCATCTCTTCACTGTTGAATGAATGTCATATCTAGTTAACCTATGCTTATCTTATTCCTATGTGGTTTATCCCATTATTAGCATGCCTTATCAGTGTATCATGTTGAAGACACTTTAATCTTAGCCTGTTAACACTATTTGCATCTGGAAATTTATACCTTTAATATTTGTTTGTATTTTTCCTACCTGTTGGACATAATTTTATTCCTATATTTTTATTTTTTATTGTTATGGATTTACATCTCCTAAATCGGGGAAGGGGTATGATCATTTGAGTATGAAAGTATTCATCTTCTTGACACCCTCATAGACACCCTTTAGCTAATTCGCATTGTTGTTATGCATTTTTATTTTCTTTAATTATTTTGTAGATGTCCAAGAAGTAAGCAAGAAAATAGAGTGAGGCAGTTATCAAAAGTTTTATATTGGACCGCAACTCCTCCTCACACACCGGGACCTAGCATGGTTATCTCTAACTCAATTTTTATTCACCCTTCATTATGATTCATTGTTTGATTCTTTTTTTTTTGGTAATGGTGAAAAAAAATAGTTTTGGAGGGGCCCCAACCCTATTACAAAATTAAGTTATCCAAGGTTACAAGATAAACATCAATCTCCTCCTTGGATAACATGATTGAAACAAAAATCCTAGAATAAAACTAGACAAGCAAAGTCCACACTATTATCAAAGGAAAAGTAAGGATAATTTTATTCTTTTCCAAATTGTTCTCAAAGTCCACACTATTATCAAAGGCAAACAAATTCTCCCTCACTATAGTTTTAATTTTGTTAGACACTAAAATTTCATCCTTACTTTCCCCCCTGAATACTCTTTGATTTCTTTCCCATCAAACACCCCACAAAAAATGAGGTAATAGTAAATTCCAAAGTTTTGATAACCTATTTCTATTAAAAGGGCATCTCCATTGGTTAAAAAGCTGCCTAAAAGTACTAGGGACCACCCAAGAGCAAAATATAGCTTCCATTAGATTATTAAGTACCCTACTTGGAAACTTACAATGAATAAACAAGTGGTCAATTGATTCAACATCCTTCATGCAAAAGAGAACATATATTTATGATTTGAAAACCTCTCTTACTTAGGTTATCTAGAGTTAGAATATTATTTTGTAAGCATAACCAACGAAAAAATTCAATTTAGGGATTAACGCATTCTTTCAAACCTTATTTATAGGAAAGTCCCCCTCCACACCATTGAAATACAAGGTATAAGCTGATTTAATAGAGAAATTTGCTGATAATAAGGAATTAAAATTCAAGATAATTTACATTAGAAATAAAGTTCTTAAATAAGCACAATTAATAATCTTAGAGCCTCAAAACATGGAGGATAAGCTAATCATCATGTACTATAGGGATAACCCTCTAACTAACCCTTAGCTAGAAGATTGCCAACTAATCTATCTAGAAGACTTATGCCAAGTCTACGTGAGCAACAATGTCTCACATTACAATTTATTCATAAAATTAAAAATAAGACTTATGACTAAGTCCTAACCTAAGGTTTTATTGAACATTTAAACATAACCTATGGCCATAATAATAATTTGTTGCTGCAAATAAATTGATGCGATAAATGTTGTTTATTATTGCAAATTTTCTATTGCAAACCTCACTTATCAAGGTCGTGCATCCTTTTTACAAGTGGGCGTTAGGCAGGTATCGATAACACATTTTCAGGCCGACATCAACAACACCTTACCGTACATGATAGGTAATTACCGGATCGATTATTAGTGAACTTCGATATTTATAGACTCGTAGCAAATTGATCGACGAAGATGCATAATTTTTGCCTATGGATCAACACTGGCCAATGACAATCCACTCTTAGTTTAGTCTCGATGGTGCCACACTTTCCTGAGCATGAAATTATGTGGAGGTATCCTAAAATTCATGAACTATAGATTATCTATCACCTACGATCAAACCGAGATTATTTGTGATGCTTGCTTGTGTCCTGCAATCTGCACAGATTCCTAGTGTAGCATAAACTTGATGTAGACTTGAATTCGATGTTGATTGACTAGAATAATTTCCCATGCATTAAATTTGGTGTATTCAAAATGATCAACACCAATTTTGATTTTTCACCTTGCAATTGGTGATTCCACCAATTTATTGACCAATCATGCTCTTCTAGTGTCAAGAAATAGCCTAGCAACATGTGATAAACAATTCTAGTGTGATCCGACAGATGTTGCATGACACATGAAGGGTTTGCGAGGTTTAACAAAGATATCATGGGAAATTTTATCCCACGTCCATGGTGATTAAGGTATATATACCTTTAAAAGGAAAAGAGCCTCCCCTTTGTTATGACCACTGCACACTAATTGAAGAATATGCGTTGGTAGATGAAAATTAATTAGTGCCTTTATTACGTTCACTCTACCTTTGAAATTATTGTCCATTACCCATTGATCGGCTACTCCGTAGACCAAGTGTTTGTTGATCGATCAGAGTTGACCACTATTTTGATGGTTTGGACCACCAAGTTTTTGGCTGAACTATCGCGAGCCAACTCACGAAGAGAAGAGAATATTCTTAATGAATATTCTCTCTTATTAAATTTGAAAAATGGCGAAGCAATTTTCAAATTTCCTTTACTTCTCGGGTGACTATCTCATTTTCCAACTCTTGGAGGCTTCATATTTTGCAAGTATAGCCTTGCATATAGTCATTGGAAAGATCTTTTCGAGCCGGTTCCAATTGGACTATTATTTTAATGTTTTTTAAGGATCTATCTTGACCTATGTTGCTCCAAAGTTTGGATCATTGAAACCTTCTTCAAAAATAAAGTGTTGTAAAATGGAGTGCATTTTCGGTTGAATCTGACACTCCTTAAATCCACTTTCATCCTTCGAGACTTTTGGAAGTAGAATTTCTCATGACCTTGGGCCTCTTAAGATTTTGTCATGATTTTGGATACTCCTACAATAGGAGGTGTTGTTTTTCGATCATGGGAATTCGGGTACTCCAATTTTGGAGTTGTCATTATCTCTTCTTTTGACCCTGGCCCTTCTATTTTGATTCCTTTTATCATAGAATCATGGGTAAGCCCATCGAAGTTGTCTTAGCCCTTTAGTGGCTTGTCTTTTAGTGGATTTTAGATTTTCATCTTATCTCATATCTTCATCAACAAGACTTGCAATACTTCTTCGCATAACACTACATCAACCACAACTTATGCATCATCTGCTTCTACTTCAGCTACTCGACTTCTCCAACTTAAGGATTGATTGAAGCATATGAGGATCTTTGAGGAGTCAAAATTATTCCTGCACTTTAGGATTTTACAAAATTTATAAATTTATAATGAAGTGTAGCTCGTTGGTACCTGACACGTCACCCTTTTGTTTACATGCATTGTATCCCACTTGGGTATTTTATCCTCCAAAACTTTTTTTTTACCTCCAAAAGATGCAATATTTATCCTCCAAACTTTAAATCTTGTAATATTGTCCTCAACAATATCAAACAAAAATAGTTAGAGGGTTATCCCCACTTTATTTGGTCATGTATCTTTTTGCATATTAAATCAAAGTATTGAAGGAGGTTACCCCCTTAAAATTACAAGCAATTCTATATTGTGCTTTATGAAATTAATATGTATATTTGTATTTACATTCAGTATTACAATATTTTATTCTTTCATGGATTATTACTTTTATTACAATATTTATGTGGATATACTTATTTTAATTAAAGGTTCCTAACAATTTTTTTTCATAATTATCATAATATTTTATGAATTTCAAGCTTTAACCTTGATTAATATTTTAACAAGTAATTATAATTTTTGATATATAACTTTATCATAAAAAATCTTTGTGGGACACAATAGTGCCAAAAACAATTATCTTAAAAATAAATATATATTAATTATAAATTGTTTATAATAATATAGTTTATTATTATGCAATGTTGGTGGAAACCCACTTAAATATAATTATTAATAACTATAATATTTATTAATAACTATAATATTTTGTAAGGTTTAGTTGATCATATTTAAAAAGATACTCTCACATTCGTGCAAATCACGCTTATCTTTAGCTAGAGATACATTAAACTCATTTCATTTATTTGAAAAATCTGTCTGGTCCCTTTGCATGCCTTGATATCCTGAAAAATAAAAAGAGCTCTATCTACCCATCCATGGCATGCCTCTTCAATTGCCATGCATAAAATCGTTGCTAAAAAGCTGTAACAAACAAGTTTTTCTTAAGAATGTGAACATGCATGATAATCTACTTGTTTATTGGATATATCAAATTATTTAACATAATTTGCCGGGATATCTTTCTCCATCAAAACTATTAATTAATTTGAATAGGTGTAAACTTGGATTGTATTCACTGGATCATGCAGCACGTAGACGGTGGCTTCATCATTCTGCTTAGGCACATGACGTCTTTATCTGTCTAGGATAAAGACGTGTTACAAATATTTTACCAATGACGACTTTTGTCTTCTTAGATTCAAACATATTGTGCATTTTTTATATACAAACACAGGTTAGTGGTTAGTAGATATGGGTAGTGCCCCACACAACCCAATCCAATTTTCAATGCATTTGAAGCTCCTCCGCCAGCAAATTGACCTTCAACAAGCTGGCACACGTCAATCATATTTCATAAGAGCCGTCTGATCCCAGTTTTTTATATCCATTAACATTTACGATAAGGATCCCAGTGTTTGATATGCATTAACAGGGATGAATTTCAACTATATATACAAAAGAAGACGCGAAGTTGGACGGTACAACAGGGACCACCATTCCAAATTGGGCGGCACAACGGACACCGCCCTCCCCGAATTTCAACTGTACAAAGGTTGCATTATACATACGCGGTGGAGGGTATGACCATCCAATTCGGGGTTAGAGTCAGATCTGCAGAACTCCAGGGCAGGGCTCTGCATTGGGTTTCAGGATGGCCAATGTAAGTATGTGAATCCTTGTGTTTTAATTTTCATTTCGTTTAGTAAAGGACAAATTGAAGCTCATGTGGTCTGGTCTGACATGTGAATACGTGCAGATGATCGTAATGAGCGTGGACATGGAATCCTTGCAGTCCGTCATAGAATCCTTGCACTCCGTCACGAAAATAGACGGTAATTCCTAATTCCTCTATGCGTCCTCGCCTGTGTCTTATGCTGGCAATAAGACTTGATAATAAATCAAGTCATGGCGTGCCGTTACTTCGATAGATTTGTATTTGTATATATGTCGTTTGAGGTTAGATATGTAATGTCGGTGGCATTTAATCCACCCAAGTTGGCGGCAATGTGCCCACAGAAAAAAAGAGAGATGTGTACGAAGCTAGTCAGAAAATGCCATTGTCATTCTGTCCACCTAATTGCCCAGGGTGGCCAGCACCCTTGATGAGGTTTTTCTCTGTCTCTATGTTTATGTTTTTCGTAGACCACGTTCACCACTGAAACTACTGTTGGACATATCCTATTTCTTTTGGATTTGAAGCTGAACCTCTTTATACGCTAAGCTGTCTGTCTGTAGTAGTAGTAGAAGGTGTGTCTCCTTGTTGAAAATAAGTTTTTCATGGGGGTATTTACTTGTGAACCAGAGTGTTTCTAGGGATCTGTGGGTTTAATATTGATGGATTGCCCTAATTTAAAAAACTGAATAAAGAATGGGGTGGAACATAATATGATTTTATACAATTTTGATTTGGGCAGATTGAATATGTATAGGGCTCTTTTTCTGCTAATGGAAGATTCCTACGATGTTTTTTCTGTTGGTGTTTGATTGCAGGGTTAGAGATAGAGATAGATAAGATTGAGATTAATATGAAGGAGAAGACTATAACTGTGATTGGGGGGGCGGATCCAGTGACCATTGTCAATGAGCTGAGAGGGAAATTCAAGTGCGTTCGCCTGATCTTCTACGGGCCGCCGTCGTCGCGAAACTTCTCTGGGGAAAGGAAGGAAGAGAAGAAAGACGAGAAGTTCTACTGGCCAAGGAAGGAAGAGAAGAAAGAGGAGAAGTTCTACCGGCCAAGGAAGGAAGAGAAGAAAGACGATAAGAAGGAAGAGAAGAAAGAGGAGTCAGCGAAACCTAGTAATCCACAGCAGGTCATATATTACCCAAGCCATCCACCATGTATGGCGAACGAAGAGCCCAAGCAGCGAGACAAGAAGCATGAACTAGACAAGTAGAAGTGAAGCATAAGCAACCATATACATCAATTCCAAAGATATTTCTTAAGTAGGCTATGTGGGACACAAAGTTAGTGGATACAAGTTACTCCTAGATAAGCAACATAAGAGAAAGTCATCAAAATGTTTTAGATATGTATTTTCCATCCTCGAATAGTAGGAAGCTATAGCAATCATTTCCAAAAATACATAATTGTTGACAAAGTCATTGGGCCAACGAAACCTACTCCTTTATTAGAAGTTTGTACCAATGAAGTGAGTCAATAAGATGTAGTACTTATAGACCAAAAAAAAAAAAAAAAAGTAGAGACCTCATCAATTGTTGAAATAGAAAATAAAGATGCTATTTTAGAAGTTATTAATGTAAGAGGAGAAAGGTTATGAAGACAACATCATAATGTTATTTATAAAAATGTGATGTTTTTACAATCATAAAATTTAATTTAAATAATAAGATTAAAAATTTAGTTAATGTATGACATTATTTTTAGTATGGAAATAATATATTAGTCAATGATACTATTTAAGTTAATATTAGCATTCAATGATGTTATAATAATCAAATTATCTTAAAGCTTGATTCCACAAAAAATTGATGAGTATATCAAGAAGCATCTAGCATGTAGTTATATAGATATGTCTAAAATGGGCCCTCGAATTGTTATGCATAATATTGTTCCTTATTACTAAACTTGTAAGATAAACTACAAGGAAATTCCCTCGAATAGATAGCAAGCAAGCTAATTCAAGAGTAAGTAAAAAATCTTTTAAAATCAAGCTTCATAATACATATTGCCTACATTAACTGGGTTTTAAATGTTGCCCCTATAAAAATTTAAAATACTAAGACATAAAGAACATGTATTGATTTTAGAGATGTTAACAAATGATGTTCTAAGGATAACTTTGTAGCCTTCTATAGAAGAAGTTGTAGATTTTACCATGGGATTTGAGAGTCTCCCTCATGGATGGATAGTTTATCTCTTTTCAAATAAGAAGTGCTTTTGAAGACTAACACAAGCACACTTTCATAACTAAGTAGGACACATATCATTATTTAGTCATGCCTTTTGGCCTTAAAAATTACTGGGCAACTTTCAATGACCTATGACCTATGTTTTTCATGATATGATTCTTAAGAATTTGGAGTCTTATGTAGATGAAATTATAGAAAAATAATAAAAGAGAGAAGACCATACAAAGGATTTAGAGGCTATCGTCCAAATATTAGATTGATACAGTGCTAGAGTTAATCCATATAAGTATATCTTTTACATATCAAGAAGAAAATTTTAGGATATCTAGCCTTTAGAAATAGGATTAATGTAGATAGTTCAAAGATAAAGTCCATAGTTGACATGTTTTCCTACTACAATCAAGCAAATTAGAAAATTTTCTTGTGAACTTAATGCTATAAGTAGGTTTATTCCTAGATTTGAAAATGAGGTCTACTCTTTTACTAAAATTATCTAAAAGGATACTACTCTATAATGGACTAACGAATGTTAAGAAGCTTTTTATGAACTTAAGAGAATGTTACCTATAACTTCAACCCTGAAGCCACCCATGTCAAAGAGAACATTCATTCATTATCCTTGTGTTTATAAGTTTACCCTTTTGCATTATCATATACTTATGATCCATAAGCTAAGATATCAAATGCATTTATCAAATATCTTATATGATCATTAGGTCAAATTCTTTGAGATATTATCTTCAAAGGACATATGATTAAAGTATAATATCTAAATGGATACAATTACTTCAAGAGTAAGACTTAAGGTTAATGATTTCTAAATCTATCAAGAGATAAGGTATACTCAATTAATTAGAAATCAACACCTTTCTTGATTCTACTTCTCTCAATGAATTATTTTTTGATGTTCAAATTTTGCTTATAAAATGACATTAATATAGGTCTAGATATGATATCTAAAGTCCTAATCCTATGTAAACCATAGTTGAGAATATACATGTTCCATAGGGAAATAATTATACATCTCCATGCATGGAACTTACACTTTAATGGGTATTAGAACCAAATAGGGTGGGATATGGAGGAGTCATATGATCCTCTACTAGATGTTTGATTCCCTTTATTTTTAGAATTAAATTTTATTATAAAATCAATGGTGTTGAATATCAAGGTCCTTTTTATTGCTAAAAATTTAGGTGCAATGCATGTGTGCTATTAGAGATTAAAAATTTAATAGTTAAGCATGCCAAATATGAATATCAAGTTAAAAGAGAACATAATATACAATGCTATGGCATCTTACAAGATATTTAGAATCATTTTATTATTTTTCTATAAACCATATGCCTAGATTAGAAAATAAAGTTGATTATTTCTTGGTTTTATTTGCCACCTCATTTGACCCTCATTAAGAATTAGTAAATACTAAGAAATTCACCATAAACATCAATCATAAGTCTATCCCTAATAGTTCATAAATTGGAGATATTTTTTGCATAATAGAATTCAATACCATAGAGTCTAGTAAGTCCTATAATTTGTACAAAGACACCTGTCAATGTTTTGAATTCCAAACATACACCAAAGGAACTACTATGAATTAAATAAATGGCATATCCAATAATGCTATTAATTAATTAATCTTAGGAGATATTATATACTATAGAAAATTTTATGGTACTTAGATGCTTACTTTATTATAAACTACTAGCAACCTTACATGAAGCCTATTCAAAACCTTGTCAAGATCACTTAAGTAGTCATTCTACTTCTTGCAAGCTTACCATGGAAACAAATTCTCTTGATTTTGTATCTAAATATTATGGGATACACTCCCTTAATATTGTAGATGCACCTTGACCTTTTTATATTTGAGGATGATCTTATTGGAATTTTTTATCCTTATATCTAATTATCGTATATTCATCATTATCGATATTGAATATTTTACAAAATTGGTTGAGGCAATACCCTTAGTATATACTCTTATTATTGCTATATTTATCTATCATCATATAATTTATAGATTTGGAATTTTTTCTACTATAATTTAAGATAATGACATTTAAAAAAAATGAAGTGAGGGAGTCATACAACAAAGACCATATGTAACATTGATTATATATACCATATTATCACAATATAATATATAAGCAAAATTTTATAATAATATGTTGGTCAAAGTTTTGTAAAATAAAATCAAATAAAATAAGAAATATTGCACATCAAATTGTATCCCATTATATGGGCTTATCAGAGAAGTTATATGATTACCATGGGGAAAACCCATTCTCTCTTGTATATTGTAAGGAAGCTATATTACCACCAAAAGCTGAAATTTATTCTTTTCATTTGTTGTTGTATGACATCATAAGTGAAGAAGATTTTAGAGGTAATATTACATTAATTATATATTCTAGAGAAGAAATATTATAATATTTTGAACATAATAAAGATTATAAAAAAGGGATAGCAAGATACTACAATTAGATAGTGAGACCAAGATAATTTTTGAATTTGTGAATACGTATTGAAATCAGGTCAAATTGCAATAAGAAGGTTAAGTTTGTTAAGAAATGACATAATTATTATATATTTTTAGAAGCTTGTATTAAGATCCAAACATTTGATAGTGAGGAGCTTGAAGAACCTCAAAACTCAATGTATCTTAAGATGATTTCTTTACCTAGATATACATATTGGGACCATCCCAACCCCTTTATCCTATGAATGGAAAACATGGTGGAGACCAAGTGTATCATTAAGTGGTAATTACCTACCATTGTAACATTATATATTTTTCCATTTCCATACATTATCTTCCAAATATTTCTCTACTTATGGCACTATTAGGAAGTGTTAACTAAGTGTAATATGAACTTATGAAGCACTTCCTCTAGTTACAAGAAGATATTATTTCTATATCAAAAGAATATTAAAAGAAAAATGATAAGAGAAATTTAAAAAATAGAAAGTCTATTAGAACATGATTATTTGACCTTATTGGCCATGTTCAATAGATGAATATATAAGCCTTTGTGAAACCTTTATTTAGACCTATGGGCATTAGTGATGTTAGCCTATGGGTAATATTATGTAATCCAATGGGTAATATTGATGTATTCAACCCTAGTGGAATTGGTTAAACCACATGTATGGGTATGTGTTCACCCCTAGTAGGATTGGTTAGATCACTTGGATGTTAACCTTGACTAAATATTTATTAAAGTTTTAGTAACTTGACTTAAACTTGATCCCAATATTTTCCTAGGTTACTATAATTATAATTTTAATTTGGGATTACGCATCTACTATAAATACCTCGCAATCACTAATCCATTATATAAATTTATCGAGTGATGTCATATAATGGAAGTGCCTATAGGAACCCATCCTTTTTCTTATCTTAGATACATACATACATATATATAGATAGATATTATTCTCTTTCAATTACTTGATATATATATATATATATTTTCTATTATCTTTCATATGACTTGTGGTGAATGCTTTGTTTCATTTGAATTATAGATAGTCCTATAAAATCCAACATGGTATCATAGCATGAATGGAGTAGATTCACTCAATTATATGGAGAATTTTAAGAAAGATCTTTTTTAACAATATTTTGGATTCTTCATTTAAAAAAACCAAGTGGGAAATTGGATCATGAGGATATCCTATTCAATAATGGTTGATTACCTCAAGATAAATATTCATTGACTAGTTCATAATGATACCCCTCCTTTGATATTTAATTTGTTTGGTTGATTAATTATTTTTAATGCAATATTACAATGATGCCACGAAGAATTAGTTTCTATTGAATTTGATAGATTAAATTATTTAGTGGTTTTCTTAAAATCCTATTTATCTTTTATTGATTTTTATAAAAAAAATATTCTTAGTAGAATATGAACTTGACATTGAGTATATCAAAGAGAAATAAAATAGGGTTGTATATGCCTTGAGTAGGATAAGACACATAACAACGTTGACCCAAAGTCATATAGACTTGATGGATAAAGTCATAGAACTGCAACTACAAGATCCATCATGGAAATCTAGGTTAAAATTGAGAGAAATCTCGAAGAGAATAAGAATTTCAACATAAAATATAGAATTTTATGCTTCAAGGCTAGGGTTTTCATATCCAAAAATGATGAATTAAGGATATTTATTATGTAAGAGGTGCATAGTTCTCCCTATTCTCCTTATCTGGGTAGGTCAAAAATGAGGGAACACATGAAAAAATCTTATACTAGGTAATAATGAAGTAAGATATCACTGGTTTTATTAGAATATGGTTATAATGTGAGAAGCTTAAGGTTGAACATCAACACCCAACATAAAAATTATACCCACATGATATACCTACATAGGAATGGTAGGTAATATCTCTGGATTTTATTGTGGATTTAACTAAGACTATGTACTAGCATGATACAATCCTAGTACTGGTTTATAAGTTGACCAAGGTGTACATTTCATAACAGGGAACATCAAGGATGATGCACCAGTGGTGGAAAATTATTTTTTCAAAAATATTTTCAAGTTACATGGTTTTATTAAGGTGATCATATCAAATAGAGATAGGCTCACATAAGAATTCTAGTTGGCTCTTCACTATTTAGTGTGCATCAAGTTGAACATCAATTTTTCATATCATCCAAAAATAGATGGTCAAATAGAAAGGGGTAATTTTTAGAGGACATGCTTCACATGTACTACATTGACCAAAATTATAAGTGGGAAGACTCTTTTCATATTTTTGAATTTGCATATAATAATGGGTACCATTCATCCTTGGGAATGGCTCTATTTGAAGCCTTATATGGAAAAAGATGTAGAACATCTCTATCTTGGGATAATATATATGATATGGTGGTGATCAAACTAAACACTGTTAAAGAGATGGAGAAATAGCTTAAAGCAATCTAGCTTAGGTTCAAGGAAGCAACAAATCACCAAAAAAGCTATACTGGTCTAAAAAGATCACCAAGAGAATTCTAAGTGGGGGATAAAGTTTTCTTGAGGATAAGACCCATGAAAAGTGCCATAAAGTAAACTAAGTTAGATCCTCTCTATGTTGGGCCTTTTGAGATCATTGATAAGATTATTCCAATAGCCTATAAGCTTGCCTTACCATCCAAACTATCAAAGATCCATGATACTTTCCACATATCCTTACACATGAAATATGTTGTTGATCCTTATCATGTTTAAAATATTTTTAAATTATAGATGGTAGATACCTCAACCATTGTGGTGAGACCAATAATGATCCTAGGGTATTTTTTCAAAAAACTAAGGAAACAACCCCTAGGTCAATGTAAATTCAAATGAGACCAATATTATGAAAATTGTGCAACAACATGGAAAGATGATAAAGAAATGAAAAAACAATTCCAATATTTATTTTAATAAAATATATGTATGTTAATTGAAAGAAATAGAGGAATATGTTTAGTCCAAGGGGGGAAGTATGTAATGACCCTCCTTGGAAAAACTTGATCTTGATACTAAATTATGTATTGTTATGGGGATATCTAATACATGTTCTTATTTCTATGTTATCATGATGAGTTGGTATTGCATTTTATGCTTTGCATAAATATATATGGAGAATATGGTACTACTAATAAATTTTATGGATATAATACAAGGTACTCTCATCGGTGGATTGGCATGGGACAACCACCAGAGTAGAAATGACAAATTATGGTGATGACTTGTTCATCAATAGCTCCAAGGTAAAAATGATACCCTTCATTTAGATTCATTGTATATATGCTTATTGTTTGAAAATATTGTGGACCATGAGATTGCTTTTGGAAAAGGAGTAATATTTAGTAGGTAAGGGATAATGTCTTAGTTATCTTAAAAATCCACCTACTCAAGGATAAAATAATGTGTTGGAGTTTATTTGGAAGCATGAATGGATGAAATAATCCAATAAAGTATTAATTTATTTTGTAACATTAATACTTGAAATATTAGTTTCAATGTTAATAATTAATATTAACAATTGATACTAATTGATAAGCAAATTAATCTAATTTCTAGAAGTAACAATATTATGGTTGAGTTATTAGATTAATTCATGAAGTTGTTGCTTTGATTTCCTAATGTTGAAACATTAAGGAATATATCATTATGGTTTTGAAGTTATTAAATATTCTTTTAACCATGCTTTAATTAAGCTAAGATAGTCTTCATGAGCATTTTTACCAACATTCATTTGAAAGAACATTACAAGTTGGAGGATGGCTAGATTGAGTGGAGGCATCATGGGATGAGCATCAATTCTTCAAGAAGTTACCCCCAAGATATTTTAAGGAATATTTGGATGAGTTTGGGGGTATCTTTGGAGATGGAAGGAAGAAGCTTGCAAGGATGGATCAAAGGGTTCATCAGATTTAGTTTTGAGAGGTAATCAAATCTATTTAATGGATATTGCAGCATTGGTTTGGTAGCTTATATCTCTATTTATATGACTCTATAATCATACTTGTTTTATCTCTACTCTTTGACTATCTCTTAGCTAAGTGTGTCATGCTTTTACCTTGGTATGTGTTAGTGAGACCTTTTGGTTTTTTTTCTCAGGATTCTCCTAATGAGATCTTATTGTTTTGATTTTTTTTGGATCTAGTTTGGTATACATACCTCTCTATATGGCCTATTTGCTTTATTGATTTTTGGTTTTATAATCACAAGTGTGAGCATTATACCTATTAGGTAATCCCTTGCACGAGTTTCTTGGAGTGCTTGTTGTAGCCTTTGGGCATGTTACCTATTAGCCTTTTTGAATCCTTCATAGGCACCATACATCTTGGATAGTGGCCAAGTAGAACCTATGGTGATATGTGTTGTGCATAATATTTTCTTTGTTCATGCTTTGGTTGTTGCGTATTATGTTGGTATTTGCTTGTCTAGATTATATTTTATATGATTAAGTCCCTCTTTGTTCAAGGAAAGAGGTTAGTCTTCCTATTTGGAAGTATTGTTGAACTTGGTTAAATGTAGTTGTTTGGGGAAACTTTAATTTTATGTTATGCTTGAAGAGTTATCCATTTTTTTATGCTTGGAATATTTGCTAGTAAATTTGATTTCCTGTTGTATAAGTTGCAAATACTTTAAGTTGGTTTTGTATTTTACGAATAAGTGAATGGAAAACATTAGGTATTCTATAATTAAAGGAATGATTCAAATGGGAGAAATATTATAGTGATCAATGTAACTTCTCTTAGGAAAATTTAGAGTAAGAAAGATAATGTTGTTTATATTTTATTCAAAAGAAGGAATAGAGATTTTATGAAGTCTTTCTATATTAAAGTATGGATAATTCATTTATGTTGATGTTCCTTTATGGAAATTCTATTATACTAAGTAAAGTTATGATATTCTATTTTTTGAGATGATGTGGCATCCAAAAATACAACATGCACAAAATTTGGATATTGCAAGCATGTTGTAATAGAACCTGTAGGTTCTGCACCAAAACATTTGGGCAAAAAGTTGCAATATTCCAAATGGAAAGTGTAGTACTCTAATTTGGAGGTCAACTTGCCTTATAAACATATAATAGATAGAGGAGAATATGTACACACATAAAAAATCAACCAAGCAACCAAAAATGGAGAATTTGCTTAGATTGGACAACCAACCACATGTTCTGGAGCATTGTAGAATTTCCTATAACAAAAGTAGAATTGGTTATTAACCGAGTTTTAAGAAGGACAAGTGAGTTGGTAGGATTATAGTGAGCATGAAAATCTCTCAAAATATTCTAATACTTTCCACATCATTTGGAGGTATTAAGATATGGACATTTATCCAAATGGTTTCTCTTCCTAATTCTAGACAAGGTTCTTTTTAGCTTCTCACATATTATTTTGACCTCATAAGGTAGTTTAGGATCTTGTGATTTATCATTATTTTTTATATTTAATTATAATAGTATTGAATGGTTTGTTCTACCCTATTTTTCCCATGTTTTAGCATAGGTGTGTTATATTTTCTTCAAAACTAGCTAGTTTTGTTTCATTCTTGTATTTTCATTTCTATCATAGCATTACAATTTTAGTATTACACCTCTATTTCTCTACTTTAAATTATGTTTCAAAATTTTAGTTTAACTGAATAACACAAGCTTATATTGAGAGGGGGGTGAATAGTATAAGGTAAAATTTTACTTTTATTTCCCAAAAAATATTATCCAATGTTATCAATTGCAATATCAATAGCAATAACAAAGCAATGCACAAATCATAACACACATGAGAGACACAAATTTAACATGGTTCACCCAATGTGGGTTACATCCATGAAGAAAATATTTCTTCTAAATTTTCTCAAAAAATCTCTTGGGAATCAATTCCCTATTACAATGTTTGTGGACCTCTGTCCAAAGGATATCTTAATACCCAATGATCTGGTTTGTGGATCTCTCTCCATAGTAGAACTCTATCCCCTCTGATCTAGTTTGTGGATATCTCTCCATAGGAGAACTCTATCCCCTCTACTTTGGTTTGTGTATCTCTCTCCACATGATAACTCTATCCCCTTTAATCTGGTTTATGGATCTGTCTCATAGGAGAACTCTATCCCGTTTGCTCTGGTTTGTGTATATATCTCCACAAGAGAAATCTATCCCCTTTAAACTAGTTTTTGGATCTCTCTCCATAGGAGAAATCTATCCCCTCTGCTCTAGTTTGTGGATCTCTCTCCACAAGATAACTCTATCCCTTTTGCTCTAGTTTGTGGATCTCTATCCATAGGATAACTCTATCCCATATACTATGGTTTGTGGATCTCTCTCCACAATAGAAATATATCCCCTATGATCTGGTTTGCTCTAAATGTTGCTCTTAACTCTATCTCAAATATGCACCAAACCTCATTACAATGCTAGCACAAATCTGCTCCAACTTTTCTCACAACCTCTACCTCAAATTTACACCAAACCTCATTACAAGGCTCAAAAAAATGTGCTCCAACTCTACTAACAAATATGTCAAAATTTTCACACATTACATGCACAAATCTACCTCAAACCTGCTCTCTATATTTTACCAAATTTGCACCAAACCTCATTACAAGGTTAGCACAATTCTACTTCAAGTCTTCTCACAAATATGTTCAAATCTATCCCTAGTCTTCTCATAATACTTTCTCAAATATACCTGTTGAGTGGATATTTTGCACTATAGCAAAATGATCACCACAACTAGAGTCTCAAACAAGAAACTCTCTCTTGCAAAGAAACTAAGTAGCATTACTCATTTCTCCAAGGTTCTTGTGAACAAACATTCATGTGCATGTAATCAATCAAGACTAAGGCAAATAAATGAATGTATGCCATAATAACCTAAACCCTGCAAGTAATAGTTAACAAGGGGCCTTTAATGATTCGAATGAATACTTTGCAACCATAATCCATTAAATCGACCAAAAGTGATGATAGCTTCTTTTAATGTTCCTAAGATTAAAATGATCTACCCGAAACCCAGTTAGTAACCTCTTTTATCTTCAGCTTAAAAAAGGTTTCTAAATGAGAAAGTGCGTGGTTTAAACCACTTCATTTTAAACTCTGTGCCTTTAACATGAGGTTCATTTTTTTAGAATTAGCGGATTCGTTTTATCTTCGTTTAAAAGTGTTCCACTATACCTATGTTAGCATTTGGTGTTAGTAAGGTTAGTAAGTTAGAAAATTAGGATTCATTCACTTAATCTGATTTAATGTGCATTTGGAATTAGTAGCCCTCCTAAACCCATATCTTATCTAAAAATTAGATGAAGGCGTTTGGAGATGCAAGAAATTCTGGAACAGACCAGAATAAAAAAAAGCAGATTTTAAGATGAGGTTAATCCAAATATAAAAAAATAAAACATAAACATTATCTACAACAGCTAGCTGGAAAAACAAAATAGGACATTAATTTGGTTAGCAACCTCCTCCCTGCAAAACCCCAAGTTATGAGATGAAATTCTAAGACTACCTGACCTAACAGACCTGTAACATAAACACAATCAGATTAGATCAGATGCAAGACTCTAAGGAAACAAATAATTGCATCATTCCATCATTCACCTATCGTAACCCATTTTATGGCATCAATGAATAGATACAAGAAGCAATAATGCAAAGGAAATATTTACAAAAATAACAACAGTCTTAGTTTCAATCTCCTTTTGGTTTCACACACAAGAGTTGCTCTTGCCAAAAAACTCCTTTATTTCAAAAGATAGTCTTTGTTTTTCTCTACAATTTCCAGCCCCTTCTGGCCTCTTTGAATGGCGTATTTAAAATTTTCAAAAAGCTTTTCGTTTCGTTTTCCAATGGTCATTCGCTTCACCTTCTCTGACTGTTCGTGTGCTTTGGTTTCCATTTTGTGGCCCCTTGTTGCGTTTTCTCCACATGGGCTTGCGTCCAATTCCCTCCGTGTGTAACGGCCATCTTAAATGATTTCAAATCATTAAATATTCCTTATGTAACGCTTTGTCTGGTTCACTAGATTTTGTCCTTATGTCCACGTCACTATGCAGATCCGTTACATTGGCAAAAATGAAACATGTCGCGATATCGCGACACTTCTGCCTCCTTGCTCTCCTTTGTTGCTTGTAGCCGCGAAAATGTAACATGTCGCGATATCGCGACACCTTTTCCTGTTTGGCCACGAAAACGCAACATGTCGCGATATCGCGACACCTTTTCTCGTTTGGTCATGAAAATGCAACATGTCGCGATATCGCGACACTTTTTCTTTATAGCTCTTTCTCCTTGCTTTGAATCGTGAAAATGCAACATGTCGCGATATCGCGACACTTTTTCTCCTTTGGCATCGCAAAAATGCAACATGTCGCGATATCGCGACACTTTTTCTCCTTTGACCACGACCAAGCAACATGTCGCGATATCGCGACACCTTTTCTCTTTTTGCCGTGAAACTGCAACATGTCGCGATATCGCGACACCTTTCCTCTTTTTGCCGTGAAACTGCAACATGTCGCGATATCGCGACACTTTTTCTTGTTCGGTCGTGAAAATGCAACATGTCATGATATCGCGACACTTTTCTTTTTAGCTCTTTCTCTTTGCTTTGAATCACAAAAATGCAACATGTCACGATATCGCGACACTTTTCCTTTCTAGCTCTTTCTCTTTGCTTTGAATCGCGAAAATGCAACATGTCGCGATATCGCGACACTTTTCTCTTTTGCCACGTGGATGCAACATGTCGCGATATCGCGACACTCTTTCTTTTGGCCGCGAAGGTGCAACATGTCGCGATATCGCGACACTTTTTCTCTTTTGGCCGCGATGGTGCAACATGTCACGATATCGCGACACTTTTTCTCTTTTGGCTGCGATGGTGCAACATGTCGCGATATCGCGACACTTTTTCTCTTTTGGCCGTGATGGTGCAACATGTCGCGATATCGCGACACTTTTTCTCTTTTGGCCGTGATGGTGCAACATGTCGCGATATCGTGACACTTTTTCTCTTTTGGCCGTGATGGTGCAACATGTCGCAATATCGTGACACTTTTTCTCTTTTGGCCGCGATGGTGCAACATGTCGCGATATCGCGACACTTTTCTCTTTTGGCCGCGATGGTGCAACATGTCGCGATATCGTGACACTTTTCTCTCTTGTGGTATTTTGCTTTTTTCTTGATCTTTAGCCTATGGGCCACTTCGGTCTTCTTGGAACACATGCAAAAAAGGTGGGTCCCCAATTTTGGGGTACGTTGTGGAGCAGCCACAACAAATGGCGACTCTGCTGGGAAATGCTCCTGAGCATTTTGGTGAGAACTCAACCTGAAAATACACAAATTCAAATACAAGCATCAACAAATATCCAAATAATGCAAACAGATCAGAAATACATGAAGCATCAGAATCGTTAAGCATCAGCTCGGTGTGTGCAATGTGCTTCATTCTTTATCGTTTGAAATAGTTCAACATTCCATTGTCAGTTTCACTTATGATTCGTATGCAAGGCTATGAATGATTTGTGTAGGATTTGATGTATGATGAAGATGCTAGAGATATAACAACCTGCTTTGCAAAGGCTCAACCCTTCTAGTATCATGAACAAACATATTAAAACTGTCAAACCCTCTTAGGACCAAAAATATGTATACTGAATTAATTTACTAGATCCCAAAGTTGGTTATGTGTCACTACCATCTTGAACCCATGTGCAAGTGTAAGTGAGATCAGAGCTTTGGGGAATAGGATTCCCAACCTAAGCGAGATGGGAATTTAACCCTATCCTTACTACTCTGATCTGGAGTTCATTACCTCATCTTGAACAAAATGATTTAACCTATTATGGATGAAACTTTCAGGCTAGCTTGTCTGTTTGTGCAGTAAGTGGTCTTGCTTTTAGACAAGACATGTTGCCATGCATGAGCATACTCCACTGCAAGCCAGGCGTCTATAGCCCCGGTGGAGATTAACCACATAATCCATGGTTTGGCTTTACTTTGATTTCTTGGACCTTGGGGATGACTACCCATCCTTGCAAGGGACATGTAGTACGATCCTTCCAATCCAATATTAATAGAGAAATGAAAAAATATTTTCTTTGGAATAAAATAGAAGCTTTGGGGAATCATATTCTCAACCTAAGCGAGATGAGAATTAGACCCTATCCTTACTACTCCATGAAGGTCAAATCAGAGCTTTGGGGAATTGGATCCTCAACCTAAGTTCGATGAGGATTTAACCCTATCCTTACTACTCTGATTTTAGGCTTTAAGCATTATGGGAGTGGTAAAAACCACTATTTTAAGGATTATGTTGCATGATAGGATAGACACAAAATATTCCTTTCGCCTCACCTTTTCTTCCAAGTATGGTTTTGACCGTTTTGCTCAAGATTCTCTTTAATATGCGTAGAACGTGCTTGGTTCAAGATAGTTTGGGCATCAGTTCCCAACCTTAGGATCCTTTTAATATATGTTATGTAATAACCCTAAGAGGATTCGACACCTTTTCAATGATTGTACATGACATGAAGATGCAACTAAGATGAAATATATATGCAATGCGGAATGTAATATGAGATATGAATGCATTGCTCCCTTTGAAATGCGGAGGGAGTATATATCACCTACTTTACCATAATGTGAAAAATTGACAACTTCATGCATCACAAGTTCCAAACGATATTCTTTACTGTGTTTGCAATATTCGTGGAGCTTTCTGCAATACAATTCCGATGTTTCATATTCTCCAAGTCTTAGTCAACATTCATAAGGACCTAAGTTGACAAACCAAAAATGTCCAAAGGACCAACACACAAAACTTAAAACCAAAATGAGATCCATTCCGAAACCAAAACACGAAAACCAAAAGTATATACAAATGTACAAAAAGTTTGGATTATCATTTTCCCGGATCCCAACCTGATTAGAATTCTTTAAAAGACATATGACGTGATACACATACCAAGTTTTGCAGGAATCCAACAAAAACAAGATCAAACCAAACAAAGAAACAAACCTCCACTTGCCCCTCTCACCATACCAATTTGATTTAGTTTCATTAATAATCCTATGGTGGAGCTTCAAGTTTTCAAATTGATTAGACAATGATTGATGTTCAATTCTTTTATGTCTATTCTTTAAGATGTCCATTCCGCACTTTGATTCATGGTGTAGAAATAAGCTTTCATTTTCATTCAATAAAGCCATAACATTAATAATATTTGAATCAAACCATTCATTAGGCAAACCTTCCTTCGAATTTTGCGTGGTGAAACCAAAACGGTGAGATTTTACCTTTGGCACGCTTTCATTTGACCTTACTTGAAGAGGATTTGAAAATTCCTCTTTTCTCTCATGACATTCATCATCCTGTAGCACTTGTTCTTTCTCCATGACTTGTTTATCAAGGCACCAAACTTAGGTACCCAATGAAGACATGTCCATCCATTTCAAACCATAAGTCTTGTCTATCTAGGGGTGGGTTGACTAACACATTTCCATGATCAATTACCTGGGTTGTTTTGGGTAACGTGAGATTTTCAAGCGGATCATCAATGATATCAAACCCAACTGATTCAGGTTTTGTATTTTCTCATTTTGAAATGGCATAATCATTGTAGAACAAGTAAGTGGGTCAAGATTTTACATTTCTTTCCCTCCAAATGAATCTAAAGCAAGTGACTCTTTTTCTTGATTCATGGTTGTAGAATCCTTATCATGGTCCAAAATTTGATGAGATTCTAATTCCTCTTCCAAAACTTTCTCAAATTGTACAGGATTTATAGTATCCTCATGTGAGGAAGCAATTGAGTTATCCTGCATATTAATTGGCACAACAAGTTTATTAGAAATTTTAGATTGATAATGTTCTTCCCATTTCTTCCCCGAATCATTGCATCCAATCCTTCCATTTTTAGAACTCTCAGGAATTTCTACGTCCAAGTAATAGGCTCCTAATTCAATTTCAACGTATTGAATCTCATTAGGTTTGTTGTACTCTGTTATCATTTCCTTGAGCCTAGGTTCACTATCGATTCGAATTTGGTTGGCCACTCCTCTCCAAGGCAACCACATATGTGAAGAGTCTGTTACAATATATCCATTTAAGTTCTTGCTCCAATCTCTTCCCAACACCATGCCATACTTGATAGGAATGTTAAGAACCAATATATCTATGTGATGTTGAACCCTAGGTTCTGAGTTGACCTGAATAAGAATATCCCTTAATTCTCCCTCTGCATCCATGGCCGATCTATCCAGTTGCACCACCCTACTTTTAGAAGGTTTTGGTGTAAGTCCCAATTTTTGATAGATTTCTAGGGGCATAATGCTAGCAGAGGCCCCTGAATCTATTAAACAATTGTGTAGATTTCTACCAGCAATTCTAATGGTTATGAGGAATGGGGGCACATCTCGCTTTTCCCCTTTCCAAACCAATTTGGATTCAACACCTTTAGCTTCATGAACTTGGGTAGGTGGATCCAAACCTTTTGGTGGACTTACTTCTTGGCCTAAAAGTTGGGACATATCATACATTGAGACATTGGCCTTAGTTTTCTTCATGTCTTCTATCAAGTCATAGGTGGGTTTTTCCAAATTTGACATATTTTGCACCAACTTAGACTTCTCCGCCATTGATGGAGGAGGTGGATTAACATCTCCTTTGAGATCGGGAGGAAGTAATGGGTTGTTTGGAGGGGTAGAGGAAGTTTTGGGATCTTTAGAACTCCTTGTGTAATACTTGTGATTTCCTTTCCCAAAACGTTTATTGGCATGAACTTCCAATGTTTCTTCATCTTCTTTTCCAAAGAACTCCACATCCTCCTCTTCTTCACTATCTTGGGAATATATAACTTTAGTCAATATAGATTCCTGCTTTCCATGGCAACAGTGTGGGCAATCATTATCACAAGATCCTGACTCTCCAAAATCTTTCGAGACATCTGCTTGATTGGCTATGGGATTGGGTACTCATCCATTATTAGGATGTGTGTTGTATGTTCCTTTTCCTCTATGGTTATGAGGTCGGTTATGACCCATGACTTGGTCAACTTTTTTATTAACATTTCCCACAGTAACCAACACTTTGGCCAACGTTTCCTTCATGTCTTCTATCGTGGATTCAGGCCCATGTGGTTGGGGCACTGTAATTCTGGGCCCAGCTTGTATTTGTTGCATTAGCCACCTCTGGAAGAGGTACAATGGCTTGGGTCTGGGCACTTTGATTCCATCTTGGATTCACACTTTGAATAGGAGTGATTGTTGGATAAGTCGTTGGACTTGGCATACTAATCGGAGTAAACCCAGGTATGGTCAACAAGTTATTGCTCGTATTGAACCCAGTCAAGGTCATCGGGTTATTTGGAATCAAAGCCTGCGTTGGACCAGAGGCATTAGGATAAGTAGGAAATGATGCGACTTGAGATGGTTGTTGGAAATTGTTCATTGTTGGAACTTGTGGTGCCATTAATTGATTCATCATGGCGAATTGACTGTATGGACCATATTGTCCCATCCCAGTCAATTGAGACAACCCTACTCCTAGTAAATTCATTTGTTGTTTGAGGGTCATTGTCTCCGCATAAGCTAACGAAAGCGTCGTAACTTGAGGGTTCCTTCTAGTCAACAAGGATGTTAACGGATCTAAAGCTCCAAAGTATAGTTGTAGGGCCACAATAGGATCTACTACGAAGTGGCGAGTCAAATTTGTATACAGCTTTTGGAACCTCTGATTGAATGTTCTTATGGGCTCATTGGGTAACCTTTTGCATGATACGAATAAATTATAAATTATGGAAGGATCTACCAACATTCGAAATTGGCTAATAAAGGCAGTTTCTAATTGGGCCCATGAAGCAATGGACCCTGCGGGGAGATTCCTGTACCATTCATTGGCCGTACTGTCTAGACTAGCAGGGAAGATTCGACAAGCGATATCTTCATGGGTGACTCCTTGTCTAAACATGTAATCTTTGTAAATTTGGACATGCTCTTCGGCTGTTATGGGACCATCATGCATGAATTTAGGCAATCCCCTTTCAATATTCCTAGGCAAGTCATGAACTATCCCAGGGATATTCAAGGGAGAACTTTGTGCACCATACCAAAGGGTAGGTGGCTGTTGTTGTTGTTGTGGTTGTTGGGCCATGTTATTCAAAGGTATCGACCCTATAGGAACAATGGCAACACTTGTAATGATGGGGACAGATGCACTTGGTGTAGCTGTCATGTTTGAAATTGTGGGCTCAGGCCCGCGAGACGTACTTGAGTCTAAAGAAACTCCTAACTCAAGTACATTGGGTGGTATTTCGATCTCTAATGTTTGGTTTCTCGGCTTCCTACCAGTGGGAGAAAGGCTTTGGAAAATAGTTTCCCCTGTGGTTTTGGACCTAGTAGCTATGTACTCAGGTTGGGCCAACTTGAAAACTCTAGACCTCTAAAAGACTTCTCTCAACTCACTTGCAAAATGAAACAAATAAATGTTATACCTGCAAGCACAATAGGTGGAAACAAAACTACCCACGTTAATCGTTAGAACAGATCGTAATCACAAAGCAATAAAGAAGGCCCTCCTTCTAGCGCCAAAATGTTGAGTGGATATTTTGCACTATAGCAAAATGATCACCACAACTAGAGTCTCAAACAGGAAACTCTCTCTTGCAAAGAAACTAAGTAGCATTACTCATTTCTCCAAGGTTCTTGTGAACAAACATTCATGTGCATGTAATCAATCAAGACTAAGGCAAATAAATGAATGTATGCCGGAATAACCTAAACCATGCAAGTAACAGTTAACAAGGGGCCTTTAATGATTCGAATGAATACTTTGCAACCATAATCCATTAAATCGACCAAAAGTGATGATAGCTTCTTTTAATGTTCCTAAGATTAAAATGATCTACCCGAAACCCAGTTAGTAACCTCTTTTATCTTTAGCTTAAAAAGGGTTCTAAATGAGAAAGTGTGTGGTTTAAACCACTTCATTTTAAACTCCGTGCCTTTAACATGAGGTTCATTTTTTTAGAATTAGCGGATTCGTTTTATCTTCGTTTAAAAGTGTTCCACTATACCTATGTTAGCATTTGGTGTTAGTAAGGTTAGTAAGTTAGAAAATTAGGATTCATTCACTTAATCTGATTTAATGTGCATTTGGAATTAGTAGCCCTCCTAAACCCATATCTTATCTAAAAATTAGATGAAGGCGTTTGGAGATACAGGAAATTATGGAACGGACCAGAATCAGAAAAAGCAGATTTTAAGAAGAGGTTAATATCGATATAAAAAAAATAAAACATAAACATTATCTACAACAACTTGCTAGAAAAACAAAATAGGACATTAATTTGGTTAGCAACCTCCTCCCTGCAAAACCCCAAGTTATGAGATGAAATTCTAAGACTACCTGACCTAACAGACCTGTAACATAAACACAATCAGATTAGATCAGATGCAAGACTCTAAGGAAACAAATAATTGCATCATTCCATCATTCACCTATCGTAACCCATTTTATGGCATCAACGAATAGATACAAGAAGCAATAATGCAAAGGAAATATTTACAAAAATAACAGTAGTATTAGTTTCAATCTCCTTTTGGTTTCACACACAAGAGTTGCTCTTGCCAAAAAACTCCTTTATTTCGAAAGATAGTCTTTGTTTTCTCTACAATTTCTAGCCCCTTCTGGCCTCTTTGAATGGTGTATTTAAAATTTTCAAGAAGCTTTTCATTTCGTCTTCCAATGGCCATTCGCTTCACCTTCTCTGACTGTTCGTGTGCTTTGGTTTCCATTTTGTGGCCCTTTGCTGCGTTTTCTCCACATGGGCTTGCATCCGTTTCCCTCCGTGTGTAATGACCATCTTAAATGATTTTAGATCATTTTGTAACGCTTTGTCTTGTTCATTGGATTTTGTCCTTATGTCCACGTCATTATGTCGGGATCCGTTACATTGGCAAAAATGGAACATGTCGTGATATCGCGACACTTTTGCCTCCTTGCTCTCCTTTGTTGCTTGTAGCCGCGAAAATGTAACATGTCGCGATATCGCGACACTTTTTCTCTTTTGGCCACGAACATGCAACATGTCACGATATCGCGACACCCTTTCTTTTTTGGCTGCGAAAATGCAACATGTCATGATATCGCGACACCTTTTCCTGTTTGGTCATGAAAATGCAACATGTCGCGATATCGCGACACTTTTTCTTTATAGCTCTTTCTCCTTGCTTTGAATCACAAAAATGCAACATGTCGCGATATCGCGACACTTTTTCTCCTCTGGCCGCGAAAATGCAACATGTCGCGATATCGCGACACTTTTTCTCCTCTGACCGCGACCAAGCAACATGTCGCGATATCACGACACCTTTTCTCTTTTTTCCGTGAAACTACAACATGTCGCGATATCGCGACACTTTTTCTTGTACTATCGTGAAAATGCAACATGTCGCGATATCGCGACACTTTTCTTTTCTAGCTCTTTCTCTTTGCTTTGGATCGCAAAAATGCAACATGTCACGATATCGCGACACTTTTCTTTTCTTGCTCTTTCTTGTCTTTGCTTTGGATCGCGAAAATGCAACATGTCACGATATCGCGACACCTTTTCTCTTTTGGCCTTGATGGTGCAACATGTCACGATATCACGACACTTTTTCTCTTTTGGCCGTGATGGTGCAACATGTCGCGATATCGCGACACTTTTTCTTTATTTTGGCCGCGAAGGTGCAACATGTCACGATATCGTGACACTTTTTCTCTTTTGGCCGCGATGGTGCAACATGTCACGATATCGTGACACTTTTTCTCTTTTGGCCATGATGGTGCAACATGTCGCGATATCGCGACACTTTTTCTCTTTTGGCCGCGATGGTGCAACATGTCACGATATCGTGACACTTTTTCTCTTTTGGCCGCGATGGTGCAACATGTCGCGATATCGCGACACTTTTTCTCTTTTGGCCACGATGGTGCAACATGTCGCGATATCGCGACACTTTTTCTCTTTTGGCCGCGATGGTGCAACATGTCGCGATATCGCGACACTTTTTCTCCTTGTGGTATTTTGCTTTTTTCCTTGATCTTTAGCCTATGGGCCACTTCAGTCTTCTTGGAACACATGCAAAAAAGGTGGGTCCCCAATTTTGGGGTACGTTGTGGAGCAGCCACAACAATACCTCAATGTTGCTTCAAGTATTCTTACAAGACATGCTCAAATCTGCTTCAATGTTGCTTCTAGAACCTGCTCAAATATTCCAAAATATTACATACAAATAATGCTTATATCTCTTTCGAAAATATTTTTTTCAACTAGGAAGTTCAGATATATTATAACTAGAATTCATTTAACCTCTTGAACATATAAATAATGATATTATCAAATACCAAATATGTTCTTTACATTCACAAATCTTGTATTCATCCAATAAAATATCTCTCTTGCAAAACCCTTTCAAATCAAATCAAACTAGTGTATAACTTTACTTTAAAAAATTGGTCTCTAACACTTTCTCATTCACATTCAATGTCACTCACACCAATGCACAAATTCTTCACAAATTATTTCAAGAAGAACACATAATTTATTCTCAAAAACCCTAACTCAAGTGTTTCTAATTTCACTAGTCAATGATGCACAATTTATTCTCAAAACCTAGCTCAAATATTTCCAATAATACACACTAATCAACCCTTTTATCTCCACCTTATAATTCTGAAGTATTTTCTCAAAAAACCACCTTAGAGAAGAAATAATGTTAACATACCTCTTAACTTGCTTTGATGAAGGTGTGCCCTCAAAACCTGTTCCAAAATAATTTCCCTTTTTCCACCTCAAGAGGTTAGCCAATCTTCTTATCAAAATAACCACAAAAGCCTTTCCTCCAAAATTGTGCCAAATATATTGCTCTATACTCTTTTTACTTTCTCAAAAAAAGGCTTTTAATTAAAGAACAAAAACCTTTAAACTTTCCGTCACCATGAAAAAATACACACAGTAATTAAACCATAAAACACATTATAAATCCTACTTTTAAAACATACACAATCAACTCATACAATGAAAGAATCCTTATCACACCTTATTTCTCCTTCTAAATAAATTTTAAATTTCAATACCAAAAGACCCTTTTCACACCTTATTTCTCCTTCTAAATAGATTTTAAATTTCAATACAAAAAGACCCTTTTCACACCTTATTTCTCCTATATCAAATGAGCAAAAATTAAATGACAAATAAATCTAATAACTCCCACAAAAATCAAATTATAATAAAAAATTAAATACCTCTTTTATTCTGCCCTCAATGCAACTTGAACCTTTCACCTCATGAGAGCAAGGCTCCCAACCAAGGGGCCATGACCAGCTGTGCCAATGCAGCTCATGAAAACACAAAGGCACAAATCAAATTTTACTTCCTCCTACCATGAACTTAGCAAAACAAAACAAAAACATCCATGATGGGTTTTGAACCCAAAACCTCCTCCTCACAATATTTTTGTACTGGCTCATTCACCAACTGGTCTAGCTGGCTGGATGGGATTTGATGTACACCAATCCAAACTTAAACCTCTGCCATTCACTATTGAAAACTGCATTGTCCCTTCCTTTTCTTCTTTACCATGTGCAATGAATTGGATATCAATTTAATGCATGCATGAATTTTTGAACCACATTTCAAATGACTTTAGGCACAGGTATTAATATATTTAATTTGGTCTTCATCCAACATCGGCACCACCTTATCCTTTTCAACCCCATATGATGTCGACCACCTAAATTCAAAATTAATTGAATTGCCTTCAAATTATTGGTGCTCAAATATTATTTTAACTTGAAATATTTATATTATAATAAAGATATTATAATATTATAATAAATATATTATAATATTAATCCTTTAAACCTTACCTTCATATTTAATATTATTGCCTTCAATAATATTAATATATTGCCTTCATTTTTAAACCATTGTTCCAACGAACTCTTAAGCCTTTTGTCGTTCATTATAATATTCAAAAATAAATATTATAATGCTTTTCTAAACCAATATTATAATAATAAATATTATAATATTTTCCTTGACATCAATGACAACCAATGACATCTTCTCTTTTGACATAAACCTATGACATTAATCCTTTGAAATCAATGACAACACAATACACTCAAAATTTCCAACGTTAACAACCTTATTTTCTAGCATTCACTTTTTCTCCTTTGTTTTATCACTTTATTTTCTTTCCATTTCAAAATTCAATCAATATAGTCTAACATCTTTCATTTTCAACATTATTTTTTTTTTCAAACTAGTTAGTTTTTCTTGATGCAAGTTGTGCTAGTGAGTGTAGTTTTTGCAAAGACATTGTGATTCCCTACGTTTATTAGGTAGCCTAGTGCCTTGATTTCTAAGCCACAATTCTAATATTTTATATCTTATACATCCTTAGGACACCATCCTATATTTACAAAGGAATTAAATGATAAACATTAATGACACTCATCATTTTTTATTTCATTATCGAGGAACAAATTGAAATTGTTAGAGAACAAAAACATCGTTCAATTATTATCTTGTAAGATTTGTAAAAACCACAAAAATAACAAAACAAACAAATTCACATGAAAATAGTTGCATTACTTAGGATTGCATCTCAAACATTAAGATACTAGAATCCATTTTTTTAAAAAGGATATAAATAGGTTAAAATATGAAAGAGGTATATTTATTAGATCAAACTTCCCACCAACCATAGAAAGATGATATCCAATGTGAAGGATTGCACTTATACTTGAATTACATGAATTTAATTTTTTTGAAAATGTTGAACTTGAATCATAATCATCTTCAATAAGTGTAGAAACCCCTAAGAGAGAATTGTAGGAAGAACAAATTGCTAGTTCATCACCACCTAATCCTGATAGATATATACGATCAAACTAATTTAGGAGGATCTACATGTATTGTGGAGAATATGTAATGCTAAACTAAAAGAAAATCAAGATAGGGTAATAATATTATTAATCCAAGTAACACTAATACCCCTACCAAAACATTTAAATATCCTATTCAATTAAATCCTTCTTTAAATTCACCTATGAAAACCATATCATCATTTGTATTGCCAACTTTTATGGGAGTTGCATATAAGGATCCTGATAAGATTTTATTTGAGTTTAAGGTTGTATGAAAAACCTATGATTATATGAATGACAATAAAAAAATCAAAGTATTTCCTTCCATGTTAAAAGACTCATCCTTACAATGGTTCATGAGCTTAGCACTTGATTTAATTTGAACCTGGGATGAAATGGAAAGAGTATTTTTGGATAAATACCAAGAATATTTTCAAGTAAAGAATCAATAGAATGAATTATTTAGAATAAAACAAGAAGAAGATGAAACTTTAGAAGACTACCTGGATAGATTTTCCTTTGCTCATAAAATATATGGGGGTGTAGAACTAGAACTTAGCAAACCCAAATTTTTGAGAGGATTACAAGATGAATCAAGAGAAATATTAGATCTTATTTGAAAAGGAGATGTAAGCACACTTGAACTTGAATAAATCATGTAAATATATAAGAATTATTCCAATTCAAGACATAGAAGACAAAACTTGGTAACAATGGAAATGACTTAAAATAATTGATGGAAGAGTTTTCCAATATTAAAACTGACATCCTAGTGAATCTTAACACAACATTAGGTGAATTGAATGCAAAGGATAAATCTACTAAAATTTTAACCATCTATTATCCAAGATGCATGAATAAACATGCTCTTCATGAATGTCCTTTGAACAAGACTACCATATATGCTATATGTAGTATTTGTGAAAAAGGACACCCTATATATCAATGTCATTTGTTACCAGGACTTAAAAATATCTTGGAGAAACAATATCAACCTATGGAAGAACTTAATTTTGTAGGACTAAGACAAGGGGGTCGTTTCCATCAATACCCATTCTAAAATGTTTCTTGATTTTCCAAAAATTGGGAAAATAATCCTTGGTCTATGCCATGGTCTAATTTAGAACCACAACCTTAGAATAAAACACCATGGGCACCATATCAAGAATTCTATCAACAAGTATGGATGAATCAATAATGTAATCAACCACCATGGATGCATCCACAATTGCAAGGGCAACAATGGGGACAATAATATCAACCATACCAAGGTTAACACTGGTATCAAAATCAACCACAAAATGGATTGCTTGATCCTACTCAAAATTGCCCTCAGAGAAGACAACAAAAACAAGTAAAATAACATCCACTTCTAGATCAACCTATGGCCAATCCCAATAATACTAGATAGGCAACCCTTGTCTACATGGCTAAACTAGAAGAAACAACCATGATAAATATAATTGACTATGATAATATCCAATTGCGTTCAAGAAAAAAACTTTAAAACCCACCCCACATTTCATTATAGAAATGGGAGTTGATAAGAACAAACAAGAGGACCCATCTACATCATGACGACCACAAAAAAATCATGAAAAAGCGAACCTTCCTCAATATAATTTTCCATCTTCATTAGAATAAGTGCCATAAATTGAATTATCAAAAAATATGAACTAATATCTTTAGAATAAGAGTTGGTAAAGGAATTTAAATATTTAAATATCACTATTCCTTTGCTACAAGCTATCAAATATGTACCACTAATTAAAAAAAATTGTTTAATAATTGTGTGTTAGAAAATCAAGAAGAAATTATTACTTAAAACTATACAAGTAGATGGGAAGTTAGTAGACCTCCTTGCAAGAGAGTTTATTCCACCAAAGTATGGTTATATAGAAATCCTGCTAGTCACAATAACCATAGGATCAATGCAAATATCTAATGTTTTGATTGACCTTGGGGAAGCTATCAATATTGTGATGGAGGATACAATACAAAAATTATAATTAAATAACCTAAATCTTACATCTACAATATTAGAATTGGTTGATAGGTAAGTTGCTAAACCAAAAGGAATAATAAAAAATATTCCTATGTCAATTTCATCATGGGAATATCTAGTTGACATTTTGGTATTATAACCCCAAAGTACTATGAATTGTTACCCAATAATTTTAGGAAAGCCTTGGCTTGATACTGCAACTACTTTCATTGATTGTAGATCAAGAGATATGACCATTTACAATGGAATTGACTCAATCAATAACTCTCCATATCATCCTGCATAACCTTCAATCAATTTTACTGGTAACTTATCATTTCCTAAATTAGATGAAGAAAATTAAGATAATATTTAAATGTTAGCCACCATAGTTGTAAACGATCATGCAAAAGAGTTGGATCCATATGAAATGGTTATATTTGAAGAAGAGACTATCTTGATCAATAATTTGTATGATTTTAGACTTGAAGATGAACCAGTTACCATTAACTGATTACTATGGAAGGATGAAGAACAAGAACTTGAACATTTATCACCCATTTCAATATAAGATAGTTCATTTAATTTTCCATATGGATGGCATCATTATCTTCTCTTATATTTTCATTGTCGTATATCAAATCTAATTCCATAAAAAAATTCTTTTGATAAAGATACTAGAATATTCTATTCTCTTCTACCACACCATTGCCCTCTCAAATCATTACTAAGCAATTTGAAGGAATCAATTCAAAACAACCTGGTACAAAGAAAATTGAAATGCAACTAAAAAAGGTTTTAATATCACTAGTTGGTTGACAAAAGACTAGGAGGAAAAATTGTTTAATGTATTGAGCCAACACCCCAATGCTTTTGCATGGAAATACAAGAATATGATAGGAATTCATCTAGAAATATGTACTCATTGAATTTATAAAGATGATGTTAAACTTGTAAGACATCCACAAAGAAGGTTGAATCATACTTTATGTTAAATCATTAAAGATGAAATTGAGAAATTGATAGAAGTAGAATTCATCTACCCTATTTTTGATAGTCGATGAGTTTTTGCATTGGTTATTATTTAAAATAAAAATGGAAAATTGTGAGTGTGTGTTGACTATAGAGAACAAAATAAAGCTAGAAATAAAGACCATTTTCAATTACCGTTCATAGATCTAGTGTTGGACACACTTGTTAGGAAGAAATATTTTTTTCTCAATGGATTTAGTGGCTATAATTAGATTCAAGTAGCACATGAATATCAAGATAAAACAACTTTCACTTGCTCATGGGAAATATTTGTTTATAGGGTTTTACCTTTTGTACTTTGCAATACCCCAAAAACTTTTCAAAGAATTTTTTTTGTTATTTTATTTTACTTTACCAATGATTGTTTTGAGACCTACATGGATGATTTCATAGTATGTGGCAAAACATTTGGTGAAACTTTCAAAAATCTTAACAAATTTTTGACATAGTGTGAAACTTACAATTTATCCCTAAATCTTGACAATTTTTGTTATGATGGATGAAGGTATTGTTCTTGGACACCATATCCCATCTAGAGGAATACAAGTGGATCCTAAGAATATAGAGATTATAAAAAATTTTCTTGCACCCCAAACTCAAACAAATGTTAGGAGTTTCTTGGGACACGTTGGTTTCTATTGTTTACTTATTAAGAACTTTAGTACAATTGCAAACCCCATGCTTGCCTTGTTGACTAAATATTCTAAATTCAATTGTATAGAAAAGTGTCAAATTATATTTGATACTTAAAAAAAAATTGACCACTACACTTGTGTTATGAGGTCTATATTGGAAACTTTCATTTCACATTTAAGCCAATGCATCTAAAACTGCATTTAGAGCAACTTTAGGCCAAGTACAAAATGAAAAACATTATGCCATATACTACATTAGAAAAAACTTAACAGGAGCTAAAAATAATTATACTACTACTGAAAAGAATTCTTAGTAGTAGTATATGCCATTAATAAATTTTACCACTGTCACTGGATATCAAGTATTTGTTCATACAGATCATGTTGTAATCAAATACCTTATGAATAAAAATTTAGTCAGTGGTCAAATAATAATATGGTTGCTACTATTACAAGAATTTGATATGACTATAGTAGATAAACCAAGCAAAGCTAATGTAGTAGCTAATTTTTTATCTAGACTAAACATCATAGGAGAGGATGAACCAGTAGAGGACTCATTTCCTGATCAAAGGTTATTTGTAATGTCAACACTATCACCATGTTTTTCTAGCATTGCAAACTATATACTAACAAGAAAGTTTCCCTCTCACTTTACTCCTCAAGAAAAATAATTATTAGTGAAACAAAGCTCATCATTTTAGTGGAACAATGGTCTACCATTTAAATTTGGACCCGATTATATTTAACATCGATGTATTTATTGGGATGAGGTGTTGATATTATTCATACATGTCATGATGAACCATCCAAAGAATATTATTCAATAAAACACACCATTAAAAAAGTTTTAGGAATATGTTATTATTGGCCATCACTTCATAGGGATGTAAAGAAGTATGTCCAACATTGTGATTCATGTCAACGAATGGCTAAAATCACTACAACAAATGAAATACCTCTATAATATCAAGTGGTTTTAGAACCATTTGAGATATGGGAATTAGATTTTATTGGATCCATTGACCCACCTTCTCAAGGAAAGTAACACATTCTTGTGTGCACTAATTATGTGACCAAGTGGGCCAAAGTACATGCTTGTAAACATGCTCAAGAAGATAAGGTCACAAATTTCCTATACTCTCAAATATTTCAAAATTTGGTGCTCCAAAATATATTGTTGTAGATCATGAACCCTAATTTACATCTAATGTTATAGAATAATTTACTAAAATATATGAAATTAAACATAATAAATCATCACCCTATCACCCCCAATAAAATGGTCAGCTAGAAGTCACAAATAGGGAATTAGAGAATATTATAAAAAATATAGTGGCTTCTCATAGAAAATATTAGATGAATAGGTTACTAGAGGTTGTATGGACATAAAACACTACATAGAAATCCAACATATGATTTACACCTTACAAACTAGTCTATGGTAAGAAACCTCTTTTTCCAATTGAATTTGAATTACTAACACTTTGTACATATTTGGAAGTTGGTATTGAGTTGTTGTAGGTACAACAAGAGAGAATTATGCAATTGAATACATTGGATGAACTTCAATAGAAGGCACTTCATAATATGACGATCATTTAACAATAGTAAAACAATAGTAAAAATATGGGATGATAGTTATATTAAGAGTAGCAAGTAAAAACCAAGAGACTGGGCACTATTATTTGATTCTCATTAAGCTAATTTTATTGGCACATTATAAAAATGATGGCTAGGTCCATATCAAATTGAATAAGCATTAAAAAATGAAGTTGTTTGAATTTCTTCTATTGATGAATAAAAGAGAAAATTGGTGATAAATGAGTATCATTTATGATTGTACCATAAGCCATTGATAAAGGAGTTTTCTCTACATTTTCATAGTCTAACCTATTGCATGATAGAATAGGCTTCCTCTACTGGCACAAGTTTTGAATGATTATGTCCTTGAAAAAAAATAAAAGGTTTTAAACCAAAAAAGGTAGCCTCTTTTGATAAAAAAACAATGAATAATTCAATAGTTAAAACCTCTTTAAGGCACTATTGAGTTAAGGCTTACATGAAAACTGATTTTTCACTTGTTTGCCTTTTTAATCTTCACCATTGTACAAATTCTAATTACTAATTTTATGTAATTTATTAGGTTTTAGAAATCCTACACAATCAATAAAATGATCCAAAGAATGCATGGAATCCCTTAAAGATAGTAAGGTATTTATTTGTTAATTTTACTATTACTTAACCTTGACATTTCATGAATAATGGTTAAATGCTTGGCATAACTACTAAGCACCCCAAAATATGTTTTGGACTATCTTTGGTCATAATAAAATCACCTTTGGCATATTGGAAAGTGAAAAAAATAGTGCTTTGGATGCTCAAACATAATAAGCCACATCCAAATAGGTTTGATTGGGTTTAAATTTTTTTTGTGTGCAAAGAATATACTTTTTTTGCTTGAAAAACCACATCCAAATTTAAAAAAAAAAAAAAATAATTATGGATGATTCATGCCATGCCTAATGGTAGCCATCCAAACCATATCATGACATTATGATCCAAAGTGTATCCTCGAGTTTCATACTAGGATAGCCCCCAAAAAGGTGAAATTGCATGATTTAAAAAAAAACATGTAGCAAGGAAAGTGGGTGATAGAGCCACATTTTCCAAAACACGAAGGATAAATCAAGAAATATAGATTGTCGATTAGAAAATTGAATATCCATATTTAATTACATGGGAAACTATTTTATCAACATGATGTATGGGATTTTTCCACCATGGGTTCCAACCACCATCTTTATCCATACCTAGATTTAAATTCTAATGTAGCCATTTCACCATCCTCCATGTGTTCCAATCAATGTATGAAAGGTATGCAAATTTTGTGTGTGTTTTTGAGTAGATTTTTGCCATCTTCTAGAGTGTGTATCATTGCTTAGGTATGATGGATTAGTAAATTGTATCGTAATAATCACACAAGTGATTTATAAATTCTTCTCTACAACCACAAAATAGAGAAATTAAACAAAAAGTGTAAATGGAATTTGTAGAGAGAAAAAAGAGCATAGAAGAGGAAATTGTAAAAAAAAAAGGAATATCAAAGTTGTAGATTAAATCCCAAAATAGAATATACAGTGAATCAAAATGGGTGGACAAAAGTGAAAGGTTGACCCTGATAACACCGATGAGCTACAATGTCATCCCAAAGTTGTCAAAATTTTCCAATATGTAGGGTGGGTGTAGTTTCTACAAAAAATTTATGAACACTCCAATGGGCTAGCAGAGGAGTTCTTCCACACTCTTCAATACAATAGAGTAACCATTAATGGAATGCACATTGAGGTAACCCCAATTGTTCTCAATCATATTTCTAAACTCCTTTTTGAAGGAATGGAATTAATAAAAGCATTTAAGGTAACTTTACCAAAATTGGTGAATATATTCAAAGGAGATGGGGACCTAGAACCATAAATGTTTATTAGTAACCATGTATGTAAGTGCGTAAAAATAACAAGTCTAAAAGAGCCATAGGATGAGGTTGCCACCTGGGTAATTTGGTATCTAACCTATGGAGGTCAATTTGTTATGTTATCTAGGCACCACATCAAATTAATAACCCACCTAAGATATGGTGCCAATAGACCTAAGATTACGATCAATATACCTTTATACCTACACCAATCCCTACATGATATGGCCAAATGATTTCAAGAGGGGCAAAGATCTATCAGGCACCATGGCTTGATAAAACTATTATGTAGACATAATTTTAGAGGAAACCCTTGATCATTTAATAGATTATTTAAGCCTTGGAATGAATAGTATATCTCTCAAAATGCTCAAATATATAGAGGATAACGGTCTCACAATGTAGTAGAGACCTCTATTAAAAGTTTGAGGAACAACCCTTAAATCTAAAAATAAAAAATTAAAAACTATAGGAGGACCTTCCTCAATCAATAGACCAATACCTTTTGAAACAAGACCAGAGAGGAGTAGGAAAATGAAGAATTAAATATACCCTATCAAATAGAAAAGGACTAGGAGAGTAATTATTAAAACATGGGATACAAATGTGTTTGCTTAGGAAGATATCTCTATCCAACAAGAACCCTCTAAGTCAAATATCATAGAGAAATATTTTACTTAGGTGAAATTGTATTCCATAGAGGAGACTTTTTCTCAAGAAGATTCTTCTTCCATAGAGGAATAATATCAACTAGATAAGTAATTACATACAAATAGAACTAGGTCTACTACTAAGATAAATGTTAAATAAACCTTGGGCCCAAGCAACACACAACAAAAAGAGATAAAAAAACCTGAGAGATAGATAAGTTCAATGAGATAGAAAACTAGGTCTATTGAGATTATATCTAGTGAATAGAGAGGAGAGGCAGTAGAAAATAGCAAAACTCACCAAAACCACCTCCTCTTAGGAGGATTTTAATGTAAAAATAAAATCTAGTTGCTCAAGAGAAACATTCAACATCTCTAGAGCTCTCAAAAATAAGAAGAAAACTAGTTTTTGCAGATGATGAAGAGGAACAAAATTTTGGAGTACTTAAAGAAATAACATAACTAGTGTAGGTGGATTACCCATCTGAAATGACTATGCCAACTTACTCCTTATAGTTAGTAAAATAGGAAAAGGCTACAAAAATAGATCTAGAATATGGTAGAATAGTTCTAGAAAATAGGTGAACATGAGATAAATTTGTAGCACTTTGGTAGAATTGAAGTTGTTATTGTAGAACAAGAATCAGTCCCACCTACTCCTACTAAATATCTTATTTTTATACAGGAAATATGGATAGAAAATGAAGAAGTGTTTTTCCAAAGGGTAGGGAAATAGCCCATGGATAATGGAGAATGCTCCAAATAAGAATAAGATGCTTTGAGGCATGAACAACAATAGGTTTCACAAAAGCAAGCTCTAAAACATCCAATACAAGAAGAAACTCTAGAAAATCCAATACAGGAAGGAGCTCCAAAATGAAAATAATAGAAATAAGCTCCAGAACAAGGAGGCATACAAAGTAGAGCTTTGAAGCAAGAGACTGATACATGTAGTTATAGAATTACAAAATGAGGTAAGTTAATAAAACATACCAAAAAAAGATGTCAAGTAGATAATTGAATAATTTAGAAATATAATTCAAGAGGCAAGAGTGGAAGTACAAAATGATATGCCTCCAATACCTATTGTCCCACCAACTATTGTACCTCAATAGGATATAGTTTTATTGGTAAATCACAATGCAATAGTGGCCAGGTGGATGGGTTTTTGTCATACTTTGAAGGAGCATATTGCATCACTATGACCATTATAATAATAGAACATAAGACAAACCGAGGAGATAACTATCCTACAAAAAAAGATAAGATACCTATGCCATATTTTAATGCCAAGTATTTTGGTTGTTATGCATGATAATGTTAATGTTAATATGGTGAAGTTGTAGAAAATACTATTCTATTTTTTTTGACAATTTATGAAGAACACAAGCTTATACTGAGAGGGGGGTGAACAGTATAAGACATCTTTTTACTTTCTCTATTTAACTTCAACTTCGCAAAGCAATGAACCAATAACAATATCAAAGCAATGCATAAAGCAACACACAATGAGACACCAATTTTAACGTGGTTCACCCAACATGGGCTACCTCCACAAAAATTTTCTCTAAAAATATTTCTCAAAGTTCTTTGGGAATCCTTCCCAATTACAATGTTTATGAGCCTCAGCCCAAAGGAGAAACCTTCCCCTACTCAAGTATTTATGAGCCTCTGCCCAAAGGAGAATCCTTCCCCTCCTCACGAATTTATGAGCCTCCTACCTAAAGGAGAATCCTTCCCTTCCTCACGAATTTATGAGCCTCCTGCTCAAAGGAGAATCCTTCCCGTCAGCTCTGGAAATGATACTTCAAAAGATCACCTGCCTCTTATTTCATTAGCACGTGGAACTCCTTTCCACAAAAGACCTCCTGTCCTCAATGCTCAGCCTCAAGAGACCTCTGTCCTCATTGATCACCTCCATAGCAATTCATCAACCTATACTAAACACAGTCAGTCGGTCCAGCACAAGTCTTCCTCACTCTGTTAGATCTATCACAAGATCAACTCATAAAGCTTGAACAAATCAATCTCTACTACACACAAGCCTTCTCAAAGACTTGTCAAAACTGTCCTCGGGTTCTTCTCAAAGAACCACTTCAACTATGTCCTCAAGTCCTCTGCTAGGACCTATCCAAATCAGCTCACAAGTCCTCACTAGAACTTGTCCAAATCAGCTCACAAGTCCTCACTAGAATCTGTCAAATCAGCTTACAAGTCTTCACTAGAACCTGTCCAAATCAGCTCACAAGTTCATCAAGAAAAACTTGCTTAGCATGAACCCACAAAGATAATTGTTAGAGATCCAATGTGATTCATCAACCTCATAGAAGCATAAAGAGAATTCTTAGAGACTCAATATGTTCTATACTTAACTCCCAATCTCAATCTCAAATCTCATAGAAACATAAAGAGAATTGTTAGAGACTCAATATGTTCTATACTTAACTCCCAATCTCAATCTCAAATCTCATAGAAACATAAAGAGAATTTTTAGAGACTCAATATGTTCTATACTTAACTCCCAATCTCAATCTCAACTCAATGTCAATCTCAAAAGAATAAGATAGATGTAGTATGCTTTTCTCAAGAACATGAAACACAACCCAACAATTTCCAACCATGCAATATCTCATATAACAATGATACTCATGTTCTTTCCACAACCAATATATTTGCTCTACCAATTAGGGCTTTAACAACAATGTTTATAGACAAGGTTTAACCAATATCATTCAACTCAACATTAACCTTGAAGCATTCAACCAATCACTACATGAAAAGGAAACTAGTAGACATCCTTTTCCCTCCAAAGGTATTTGAACAAAACAACCACCAACATAAATAACCAATGCAAAGAATAACTTGCTCAAATCAATCTCAATGGAGTAAGCCCAAATCATGTATCAAGTAAAGCATTAACTTGATAAAAACAACCTCTATGGAAGCAACTCAACCATCAATCTCAAAACAACCAACTAAGGGTTTCACCATCTCAATGCAAGTAGCAAGACTTACTAACATAAACCCTAGTGCAAAATGCTTCCTCTTCCTCAACCAAAATTATGCATTCACCCAAAAACTCATCAATGATTTTAATGCATAAACAATCTTCAATATCCAGAAAATGGAATTACACCAACAAGAATACCTAGTAGACAACCTTTTCACTCCAAACTCTATTTCAGAAAATACACCATCACCAATATACATGGAAGAAGTTGCCCATACCTTTGTTTGAGGAAGAAGAGAATAGTTCTTCAACCTGTTACCAACACCACCCTCAACTTTGCCACCAAGTTAGGGTTAGATCATAAAAGTAACCACAAAACTATTTATTCCATAAAACACCTTATGACTCCAATCCTTAGAAGTCAACTAAAACAAATATAAAGCATACAAACAATATATCCTTTTACACCTTATTTCTCCAAATTAATTAAACCATGCTCAAGGAATAATAGCTTCTAAGCAAATCTCACTCAAAAATCAAGCCAAAAATCTCAACCACACACTATCAACCTTATATCTCCAAAGAAGCATTTAACCTTAAAAATAATTTTAAATAAATCTGCCCAACCACTTCTTCTTTAACAAAATGCAGATTTTATTTAAAAAACCTTACCAAAAAAATGCTTCCGAAAATCACGGGTCAACAGTGCCTCCAAAAAAATCAGAGCACAAAAAATCTTCTCACACTCCACGGTGGGATTCGAACGCTTGACCTCCCTTCAAATGCCTTCGTAGAATAGTCGTTGCCACTAGGCCAACGATGCTAGCTTGAAGGCTAGCAAGAGTCTCCTTCTCCTTAACCCTTTGGCGATGGATAAACATGACGAAAAAATGATATCCGTAGCTTTTACTTCCCAACCTTTGCCCAATTTGAATTTCTTTTTCATAGGTGCTTTGGACTATAGGTTATGGCTTATATAGCCAAACTTCCATGCTATGCACGATGTCGGTGGGAGGATAATTCAATTTTTTTGAATTAATATTACTTTGGTGCCTTCGAAACAACTTTAGGGTTTATGAAACCATTTTGATTATTTAAAAAATAATCAAAGGTCTTTTAGACCTTAGAACTTAGGTGGAGAACCCATTAAATTATTAAAATAATTTAATCACTAAATCAAATAAATAATTAATTAAAAAACCTTAAAAAGGTTTTATTAATTAAGTTATTTAATTAATAAGTGTCTCCAGCCTTTGCATTAAGTTGAGAGTGGTTTTGAGAAAAACCCTTAATGCATCCACCTAGTTTTAATAAAAACCCTTAAACCTGCCATGGTTTTGATAAAAACCTTTTCATCTGCCACATGGAATCTCTTCGAAATCTTCTAGAAAAGATTCTTTGGAATCTTCAACCTTTGAAGCCAATAAATCCTCTTGACATTAATGCCAGTTCCTTTTGACATCAATGACAACTCATAGACAAGAAGCTAGGATCTCAAACCCAAAATTACCAACAATCTCCCCCTTTGTCATTGATGGCAAACCATGCTTCTCAACAACACTAAAACTCAAAACTGCTGTATAGAAATTAGCTCCCCCTGACTTGAGGCTCTCCCCCTTACTCATATATCTTCCCCTTTGTCATCAATGGCAAAGGGTTACCTTTGGGGCTTGGGACTAAGAATAAGCCTCTTAGCTTAGTCCCTCCCCCACCTCCTATTGAGGTGATTAATTCTGGGGTGGGAGTAAAACTCCCATTAGGCACTGATCTTCATCAGTGTCTATAGCTGCCTTACCATGTCTTCTCTTGTTCTCCTTGTCCATATTCCTGTTCTTTTTCATGTCACTATTGTTGTTCTTGTTATCATTCCTATTCTTATCCATGTCTTTGTTCCTGTACCTTAGAATTTTAGCTCTACACTGTCTAGCTATGTGACCTTCATTGTTGCACTTATAACAACTAACAATGTTATTTCTTTGAGGCATACCTAATCTTTGACTCCATCTATTTTGACCAACCCTATTCCTGTTATTAGCCTTGCAATAAATAGCCTTGTGCCCAAACTATTTACAAGAGTAGCAATACCCTTGAAAGAAATTACCACCTCTGAATCTGTCATTTACCTTCCTCACTTGAGTCATGCAATGTGAAGCCATGTGACCAAACTTGTGACAAGCAAAACATCTGCCATTAAACTTTCCTTGATTTGACCTCTTAGGTCCTGTAAACTTTCTCCCCTTTTTCGGATTCCTGTTTTCTGATTCTGTGCATCTATCACTCAAGGAATTTTTCTGAAGTACTTTCCTCATCAGAACTCTCTTCCTTTCGAAATCTCTTACTAGATTCCCCAACCTGTTCCATGTGTTTCTTACCAAAACCAAGACCTATTTTATCTGTTGTCCTTCTTTGATCTTTGATGATTGACTTTACCTTTTTGGTGCTATCTTCAAAACTATAAAGATTCTCCTTGTACTCTTTAGTTTCCTCTTTCAAGGAAGCCACTTTCTGTTCCAACTCTCTACACTCAAGAACCTTAGAATCTAACTTATCCTTAAGTTTTTGTGTCTTAGCTATAGGTAATTCAAGACTTTCTATAAGCTCATCTCTCTCAATACAACATTCATCCAATTTATCATTGAGTCTAGCATTCTTATTTCTTTCATTTTTCAAAGCACTAAGAGCTCTAACAAGTTCAGCTTCAAGATCTACTTCACCATCCTCTATAACTTCTTCTATTTGTTTGCCTTTTGAAACATCAATGACTTTTTCAGATTTCTTATCTCTAGAGGTGCTACCCTTTTCTAAAGCCATACAAAGATCTTCCTTACAATTTTTCGAAGCATCCTCATACATAGTATAACTAGAAATCAATCCATAATTTGTGCAATCATCCTAAAGATGTCCAAAATTTCCACATCTAAAACATTTCATAAGGACAAATCTATGTTTCTTTTCTTCTTCTTTTTCTGTTAGGAACAACATCTCATTTCCAACATCACTTGAAGGACTTTCACTATCACTACTAGAACACTTACTTGCATTGTCTAGGTAGAAATTTTTCTTGTGTTTGTGAGAGTACCTCTTTCCTTGATTGCTTTGCTCATATTTATTCTTCCTTTGATGCCTGTGCCTTTCAGAATCCTTGCTCTTATAATCCTATTTATCTTCATCACTTTCATCCTTGGAAGCAGTATAGTTAGTAGCATAATGACCAAACTTTCCACAATTGAAACACTTGACATATTTCATACCTTTGTGCTTTCTTGAGAACTTGCCCTTATTGCTGTAATATACCTCTTCATCACTAGAAGACTCATCACTATCTTGAAGCTCTTTAACCTTGGATTTATTGGTAGCCTTGAAAGCTGCCTCCTTCTTAACATCAACCTTCACTTGAGTTCTCAACTCAAATGCTGCAAGTATACTATGAAGCTCATCCTTTTTCAACTTATCCAAATCCTTAGCTTCCTCAATAGCAAAAATATTTTCACTAAATCTATTTGGAAGAGACCTTAAAATATTATCACAAATATCATTTTCAGCAAGCTCAAGACCTTTGAAGTGTCTCAACTTGGCCTTTCGAACATTTGCATCACCTGTATGAACCACCTTCAACTGTTTCGACATTTCACTAGCTGTCTTGCAGTGAATCACCTTGGTAAGATCCGCCTTCTATAAACCCTCCAGGATTGCATTCATTGCCTTTGAATTGCTATGATGTAGGAGCCTCTCTTCCTTAGTAGAAAGACCATGCTCAGGAATGGTATACTCATCCTCAATCACTTCCCAAACTTCATTTCCAAGAGCCATAAGATGAACCTTCATCCTAGCACTTCAAAGCCCAAATTTTGCCCCAACAAGAATAGGTGCTACATTACCACTTGTAGATTCCATTATGTTCTTTACAATCTTTTCCTTCAAGTTGTTAAACTTTTCGAAGAAACCCGCTCTGATACCAATTGAAGAACACAACCTTATACTGAGAGGGGGTGGGTGAACATTATAAGAACTCTTTTTACTTTCTCTATTTAAATTCAACTTCGCAAAGCAATGAACCAATAGCAATATCAAAGCAATGCATAAAGCAACACACAATGACACACTGATTTTAATGTGGTTCACCTAACATGGGCTACCTCCACAAAACTTTTCTCTAAAAAGCTTTCTCAAAGTTCTTTGGGAATCCTTCCAAATTACAATGTTTATGAGCCTCAGCCCAAAGGAGAAACCTTCCCCTACTCAAGTATTTACGAGCCTCTGCCCAAAGGAGAATCCTTCCCCTCCTCACGAATTTATGAGCCTCCTACCTAAATGAGAATCCTTCCCCTCCTCATGAATTTATGAGCCTCCTGCCCAAAGGAGAATCCTTCCTGTCAGCTCTGGAAATGATACTTTAGAAGATCACCTGCCTCTTATTCTGCTAGCACATGGAACTCCTTTCCACAGAAGACCTCCTGTCCTCAATGCTTAGCCTCAAGAGACCTCTGTCCTCACTGATCACCTCCACAAAAATTCATCAACCTGTACTAAACACAGTTAGTTGGTCCAGCATAAGTCTTCCTCACTCTGTCAGATCTGTCCCAAGCTCAACTCATAAAGCTTGAACAAATCAATCTCTACTGCACACAAGCCTTCTTAAAGACTTGTCAAAACTGTCCTCAGGTTCTTCTCAAATAACCACTTCAACTCTATCCTCAAGTCCTTTGCTAGGACCTGTCCAAATCAGCTCACAAGTCCTCACTAGAACCTGTCCAAATCAGCTCACAAGTCCTCACTAGAACCTGTCCAAATCATCTCACAAGTCTTCACTAGAACCTGTCCAAATCAGCTCACAAGTTCATCAAGAAAAACTTGCTTAGCATGAACCCACAAAGAGAATTGTTAGAGACCCAATGTGATTCATCTACCTCATAGAAGCATAAAGAGAATTCTTAGAGACTCAATATGTTCTATACTTAACTCCCAATCTCAATCTCAAATCTCATAGAAACATAAAGAGAATTGTTAGAGACTCAATATGTTCTATACTTAACTCCCAATATTAATCTCAAATCTCATAGAAACATAAAAAGAATTGTTAGAGACTCAATATGTTCTGTACTTAACTCCCAATCTCAATATTAACTCAATATCAATATCAAAAGAATAAGATAGATGTAGTATGATTTTCTCAAGAACATGAAACACAACCCAACAATTGCCAACCATGCAATATCTCATATAACAATGATACTCATGTTCTTTCCACAACCAATATCTTTGCTCAACCAATTAGGGCTTTAAAAACAATGCTTATAGACAATGTTTAACCAATATCATTCAACTCAACATTAACCTTGAAGCATTCAACCAATCACTACATGAAAAGAAAACTAGTAGACATCATTTTCCCTCCAAAGGTATTTGAACAAAACAACCACCAACATAAATCACCAATGCAAAGAATAAATTGCTCAAATCAATCTCAATGGAGTAAGCCCAAATCATGTATCAAGTAAAGTATTAACTTGATCAAAACAACCTCTATGGAAGCAACTCAACCATCAATCTCAAAACAACCAACTAAGGGTTTCACCATCTCAATGCAAGTATCATGACTTACTAACATAAACCCTAGTGCAAAATGCTTCCTCTTCCTCAACCAGAATTATGCATTCACCCAAAAACTCATCAATGATTTTAATTCATAAACAATATTCAATATCCAGAAAATGGAATTACACCAACAAGAATACCTAGTAGACAACCTTTTCATTCCAAACTCAATTTCAGAAAATACACCATCACCAATATACATGGAAGAAGTTGCCCATACCTTTGTTTGAGGAAGAAGAGAATAGTTCCTCAACCTGTTACCAACACCACCCTCAAATTTGCCACCAAGTTAGGGCTAGATCATAAAAGTAACCACAAAAATATTTATTCCATAAAACACCTTATGACTCCAATCCTTAGAAGTCAACTAAAAAAAATATAAAGCATACAAACAATATATCCTTTTACACCTTATTTCTCCAAATTAATTAAACCATGCTCAAGGAAAAATAGCTTCTAAGCAAATCTCACTCAACAATCAAGCCAAAAATCTCAACCACACACTATCAACCTTATATCTCCAAAGAAGCATTTAACCTTAAAAATAATTTTAAATAAATCTGCCCAACCACTTCTTCTTTAACAAAATGCAGATTTTATTTAAAAAACCTTACCAAAAAAATGCTTCCAAAAATCACAAGTCAACAGTGCCTCCGAAAAAATCGGAGCGCAAAAAATCTTCTCACACTCCATGGTGGGATTCGAACGCTTGACCTCCCTTCAAGCGCCTTCGTAGAACAGTCGTTGCCACTAGGCCAACGATGCTAGCTTGAAGGCTAGCAAGAGTCTCCTTCTCCTTAACCCTTTGGCGGCGGATAAACATGGCAAAAAAATGATAGCCATAGCTTTTACTTCCCAACCTTTGCACAATTTGAATTTCTTTTTCATGGGTGCTTTGGACTATAGGTTATGGCTTATATAGCCAAACTTCCATGCTATGCACGATGTCGGTGGGAGGATAATTCAAATTTTTTGAATTAATATTACTTTGGCGCCTTCGAAACAACTTTAGGGTTTATGAAACCCTTTTGATTATTTAAAAAATAATCAAAGGTCTTTTAGACCTTAGACCTTAGGTGGAGAACCCATTAAATTATTAAAATAATTTAATCACTAAATCAAATAAATAATTAATTAAAAAACCTTAAAAAGGTTTTATTAATTAAGTTATTTAATTAATAAGTGTCTCCAGCCTTTGCATTAAGTTGAGAGTGGTTTTGAGAAAAACCCTTAATGCATCCACCTGGTTTTAATAAAAACCCTTAAACCTGCCATGGCTTTGATAAAAACCTTTTCATCTGCCACATGGAATCTCTTCGAAATATTCTAGAAAATATTCTTTGGAATTTTCAACCTTTGAAGCCAATAAATCCTCTTGACATTAATGCCAGTTCCTTTTGACATCAATGACAACTCATAGACAAGAAGCTAGGATCTCAAACCCAAAATTACCAACAATCTCCCCCTTTGTCATTGATGGCAAACCATGCTTCTCAACAACACTGAAACTCAAAACTGCTGTATAGAAATCAGCTCCCCCTGACTTGAGGCTCTCCCCCTTACTCATATCTCTCCCCCTTTGTCATCAATGGCAAAGGGTCACCTTTGGGGCTTTGGACTAAGAATAAGCCTCTTAGCTTAGTCCCTCCCCCACCTCCTATTGAGGTGATTAATTCTGGGGTGGGAGTAAAACTCCCATTAGGCACTGATCTTCATCAGTGTCTATAGCTGCCTTACCATGTCTTCTCTTGTTCTCCTTGTCCATATTCCTATTCTTGTTCATGTCACTATTGTTGTTCTTGTTATCATTCCTGTTCTTATCCATGACTTTGTTCCTGTACCTTAGAATTTCAGCTCTACACTGTCTAGCTATGTGACCTTCATTGTTGCACTTATAACAACTAACAATGTTATTTCTTTGAGGCATACCTGATCTTTGACTCCATCTGTTTTGACCAACCCTATTCCTATTATTAGCCTTGCAATAAACAGCCTTGTGCCCAACCTATTTACAAGAGTAGCAATACAATTGAAATAAATTACCACCTCTGAATCTGTCATTTACCTTCCTCACTTGAGTCATGCAATGTGAAGCCATGTGACCAAACTTGTGACAAGCAAAACATCTGCCATTAAACTTTCCTTGATTTGACATCTTAGGTCCTGTAAACTTTCTCCCCTTTTTCAGATTCCTATTTTTTGATTTTGTGCATCTATCACTCAAGGACTTTTTTTGAAGTACTTTCCTCATCAAAACTCTCTTCCTTTCGAAATCTCTTACTAGATTTCCCAGCAGAGTTACCAACCTGTTCCATGTGTTTCTTACCAAAACCAAGACCTATTTTATCTGTTGTCCTTCTTTGATCTTTGATGATTGAATTTACCTTTTTGGTGCTATCTTCAAAACTATAAAGCTTCTCCTTGTACTCTTTAGTTTCCTCTTTCAAGGAAGCCACTTTCTGTTCCAACTCTCTACACTCAAGAACCTTAGAATCTAACTTATCCTTAAGTTTTTGTGTCTTAGATATAGGTAAGTCAAGACTTTCTATAAGCTCATCTCTCTCAATACAACATTCATCCAATTTATCATTGAGTCTAGCATTCTTATTTCTTTCTTTTTTCAAAGCACTAAGAGCACTAACAAGTTCAGCTTCAAGATCTACTTCACCATCCTCTATAACTTCTATTTTTTTGCCTTTTGAAACATCAATGACTTTTTCAGATTTCTTATCACTAGAGGTGCTACCCTTTTCTAAAGCCATACAAAAATCAAAGGTCTTTTATACCTTAGACCTTAGGTGGAGAACCCATTAAATTATTAAAATAATTTAATCACTAAATCAAATAAATAATTAATTAAAAAACCTTAAAAAGGTTTTATTAATTAAGTTATTTAATTAATAAGTGTCTCCAACCTTTGCATTAAGTCGAGAGTGGTTTTGAGAAAAACCCTTAATGCATCCACCTGGTTTTAATAAAAACCCTTAAACTTGCCATGGTTTTGATAAAAACCTTTTCATCTGCCACATGGAATCTCTCCGAAATCTTCTAGAAAATATTCTTTGGAATCTTCAACCTTTGAAGCCAATAAATCCTCTTGACATTAATGCCAGTTCATTTTGACATCAATGAAAACTCATAGAAAAGAAGTTAGGATCTCAAACCCAAAATTGCCAACAATTTAAATTAAATTAAAAATGGGTTTTTATCAAGGATCCCAAAACCTGATTATAGCAAGTCATAAGACTAAAAAAATGCCAGAGGAAGGCCAAAGGAAAGGACACCAAAATCCAAAGGAAATACATAAGGAAAGCCTTTCAAGATAGGCTTAAGGACATCCTTTCAGGATAGGCTAAAGGATAGCCTTAAAGGATAAAATTTAAATTTATTTTTTATTTTTTATACATTGAATTCTCGGATAGCACCATCCCGCCCAGAATAGAAAAAAAAAATGTGCAAAAATACCACCCAAATAGCACGTGCAAGGAAGAAATGAAAATGGGCAATATCACCCATAAATATTTGAAACAAGGCAATCTTGCCCATTACAAAAATTTGAAAATTCAAATTTGAAACTAGAGTGGGAAACGTAGAAAATTCCTACCTAAGGATGCACAGGGATGCAGTAGAAGGATGTAATGATAGGGATCAACATTCCAAATAGGCCTAAAAGTGGAACAACAACCAGGGGACTCCAAAGGCCATGAAATCCCATTGTAGCAAAGGAAAATTACTCAGCAGCCAAAGGAGACAGAGGAAACAACAATGCAAAAACATGATCCAAGTAAAAAGGTAGGGATACCCTATAAAACCTCAACAGAGGAGCTATGAAGCACGTGCTACCACCTAAAAGCACAAGGTCTCACCAAAGGCCAAGAAGAAAAGTAGCAAGAGCTCCACAACAACCACCAACACCACCAATAGGTAGCTTCAAGGATCTAGATGAGGATGACCCATAGGAACATAACAACAATCAGCATAGAGGCCTCCACCATGAAACAAAAATCTGAGAGCCCACATAAAACCTATAAATGGAAACCCAAAGAGCAACACCACAAGAATAAGCACAAGGCCCCATCCAAGCCAAAAGATACTGTGAAGAGTTGCTCATGAAGCCAAAAAACCTAGCCACAATGCACTACACCAGAAGAACCTTTGATCCTTAGCACCAAATAGGACCTTGCAAGAAAAAAGGAAAGGGTTCCTGAAAGAACTCAAAAAACCCAAAGGAGGACCCAAGAAAAACTAGGGACATCCCAAAAAAATCTAGGGATGTCCCAGTTCACAGGCACCACAAGGAAAGCCCTACCAGAAGGTATGGAAAGGGGTAGATAAGAGAATAAGGGATCTCCCAACCTAAGGAGATCATATGCAACACTGTCCATCCAAGGAGGAGGGTAAAATGAGTACCAAGGAATTAGAACAGGATCCAGGGATGTCCTAGAAAAACCTAGGGATATACCAGATCACAGGAACCAGAAGAAAACTCCACCAAATAGCAAGGAAAGAGGCAAACAAAAGGAACAATGACCTCCCACCCCAAGGAGATCGTTTGCAACACCTACTAGCCAAGGATTATGGACAAAGGATGTTCTAAGGATCCAAGATAGGTCCAGGTATCTGGGATAGGTCAAAGGATGGGTTGTAGGGAAGAGGAGAAGGAATTCCCATGGAAGTCCCTTGTAGCCATAGAAAATACTATTCTATTATTAAAATGTGTTTTTTGCATTTTTGTGGTAATGATGCATTATTTTAGTCATGATCTGGAACTAGACACATATCTAAGGCTGGACCACAATATTCTAGTATATGATGTCAATAAGAAGCACAAAATGGATGTAGTGATATATTGCAGGCACACATGTTGAAACTAGCTCTAATACCACTTGTTATGAAATAACTTCAATTAGCAACAAAAATATCAATAATTCTTAAATAATATCACTTGTTATGAAATAAATTCAATTAGCAACAACAATATCAATAATTCTTAAATAATATTTAACATTTATAATATATTAGGCCTAAATCAAATATTTAATAATCAATCTAAACTTGAATCAAAGAAAATACAAAAGCCACTTAGAGAGGGAAAAGTCTCATATGTCCATTGAGATGACCTAAATCCATTTTTTTATGATTCCAACTACTAAAATATTCTTCATATATATATATGAAGACAATAATAACCTAACCCTAATTATCAAGAGCCAACTAACTAAATCTATGGTTTGAGATAATAAATATAATGATGGTCGACATGGCTATATTAAGACCATTACAATCTTCTCCTAATTATGAAATTAATTGTTTCAAATTTGGTAACACAAGTGCTAACACCAATCCTTTAAATATTTTACCTTTGTGGAAAGTTATCAAGGAAGTGATTAAAGAGTCTAAAGCCCTAACTAATTTTCATAGATAATGATATTCTTTTCATTAGCCATCATTAAAAGGATTATCGAAATATCTATTTAATCCAAATAAAGACCACAAGCTTAGGTAACATTATAGGGGGAAGAGGTGACTATGATGGAACTAATAATGAATTAAATCCAAAAAATAAGAAAATAAAACCATCCTTAATATGTCAAAGAATAAGAAACGTAAGAAATATAAATAAAGGAGAATACTCCCAATGAAGCTATAAAATCCATAGATGAAGACAAACAAAAGGATAAGAACATGGTCAATAAGACAAAACTTTAGATTTACAAAATAAATTCAAGGAGATAAAAGTGATTTCCTAAACCAAGCCTTGAAATTAATAAGTTCAAAAAATGGAGATAATTAAGAAATGTATCAATACATCAAGCATTTTCACCAATGTAGTAATTGTTGTCAATGAAAACAATGAGGCTGATTTTGGGATACAAGGAAAAAAAACTTGGTGGTGAAACAAATAGTATCAAAGCTAGATACTTCTACAAAAAATAAATTAACCAAGGATTTTTATAAGGGCATGATCTATGATCTACCCAAACTTGACATACAATAGATTATGGGGCTTCTCAATTCTGCTTATCAGTCAATGGAAGACAACATGAAAGATATTATGAATAAGAATACAAGGTTAGAAATCAAAGAAATAGTATTTGAATAATCTCATTATAAATTTTTGGAGTATAGAAAGAGAAGAAAGCTTAATATGGGACATCTAAAAAAGAAATACCCAAGAAGGTTAACAAGAAATTCACAAGTCCCACTAAGATTAATTTAGAAGCTAATTCAAATAAAAAGGAAGGTCTAGGAGTTTAAAAAATAAATAGTTGTTGAAGATCATGAGGACTTTGTAAAGATGAATATTGTTACCTTAGTTGTAAAAGTTCAATATGATGGTGGAAGAGACTTGGCTAGTCTATCTCAAGCATCCCGCAACCATTGTTAGCAAGAGATGATGCATCCCACAAGGAGATCAAAATGTACAATTCATACATACAATCATTGACATCATTGTCAAAACTTTGGGTAGGGAAATAAAAGAATACTAGTTTAAATCATATTGGAAAATAGTATAATCTAGACTTGTGGAGTGATCACACCAAAATAATAAGTTAAGATTTAGAGTAGGTTGTGGATGATTATACCAAGCTAAGTGACAAGGCTAATAATATAATATTGAAAATGAACAATATTCTCTAAAGCATAGTCATTCAAAATAATATGAAGGAAGAAGAATTCATGAATAAAATTAAGAAATTAATGCTTAAAAAAGTGGAAAATCATTGCCAAAAATCCTCCTTGAATTTTAATAGTTACAATAAATAATCTCTCCTAAAAATTATGAAACTTATTCTAAGAAAAATCTAGATGTAAAAGTTAACCAGTCTCATGATTGACGATGGAAGCATAATAGAAGAAGAAAGGGACTTTACCAATGTTCAACTATCATAACCCATATTTGCAATTATTTTGCATTTATAAAATATGTATTAATGAAATATAAATTTATGCCTAGTTTTTATACTTATGAATGGTTATAAAATTATATATGTTGATTTATTCTTGAAGAATATGGTACTGCTAACGTATTTTCAACTTGTAGGACTAGGTACACTCATGGGTGGAAGAGGTAGAATCAACCACCAATAATGGGGTACTTGAGAAGGGAAATGATGATTATTGTAGATTAGTGTAACATGAAAAACCCTCATATAGATATGCATTCTTGCTTTTTGCGGTGATCGTCAAAAATCTAACCATCCTTAGCTAGAATTTGGTAACCTAGAAGTTACTGTAAGCCTTCGGCTAGGATAGGTGATTGTAAGCGATGATTTCACCAACCTTGTTTGATGCATTTTATTGACTCACTTTGTTTTACATATGCATTATTGTGAAAGTAGGTTTAGTAAAGAATCCCCTCCAAAATGGATTAATAGATATGGAGTTTCTATTAATCCATTGCCCACTTAGATACCATACTAATACTTGATATCAGTAGAGGTATTTTATTGGAATGAAACAAATTAGAAAATGAATTATAGATTCTATGGTTTGAATTAAATTGAATTCAATATTATAAATATTAATGCTTTGAAAGTTCCATTTGATTCTCCCTTTATACCTTTCATAGATTTAATAAAGAAACAAATGGATTTTCATTTAAGACCAGATATTTGGAGAAAAGGGAAGAATAATTTTAAATTCAAATATCTCCTTTTGGATTGCTTGGGTAATATTGAGTAACTTTTGGTGGATAGCATTAGTATTAAAATTTGGGATTTGGGTATTTGGGTAGTGTTGGTGCAAAATTTGTAATAAATTTATGATTGCGTAACCCCCAATTTATTGACCTTTCTCATGCCCAAACAAAGTACCCCATACTCTGCTGCATTATTGGCACAACCCCATGTCAGCCTGTAAGAGAAAAATTTTTCTTTACCTGTGGGAGAAATTAAGACTATTCCAGCACCAACTCCATTCTTGCATCTAGCTCCATCGAAGAAAAGCTTCCAAATTTGACTAGTAGACCCGTATTATTTGGGAGTAGGTTCCAATTGTTTTTTTGCTTTACAATGGAATAACTTACCATCTCAGTTTCTATCATGGAGTTCAAATCCTTTAGAGAGAAATGGTCTTCTATTTGGAGCTCTTTTAAGGTCTCTTCCATTAGATCTAGATCCTTCATTTCTTCGGCCATAATACTTGTAGTTACAACATCCTCTATATTTTCTATGTAAAAAGTAGATGGTTTTTCATTATAGATATTGATCCTCCTACCCTTAAAAGGTATTTCCAAATGTGAATAGTCTAGAGATAGATATCCTCCTATCTTGGATGTGAACTCTCTGGACAAATAGACGCTAAAGTATGGTGCTAAATCCATAACTACCACTTCTTGTATGACCGCCATTTGAGGCATCCTATGAAGCTTTATGGGGATGTATTTAATTACTCCTACAGTCTTGACTAGAGTGCCATCTAACTATAGAAAACCTAGGTTTCTTCTAGTGTATTCCATTCCCATAATGTCACACACTACTTTTGGTATTACTGTAGTAGCATCACCTAAGTCTATCATGTAGTTGTGTACAACCCAATCTTCCATTTGAAGAGATAAGTAAAAGGGAGGTGGTCTATTTTTCCCAATGGTAGATGTTAGGTTCGCTTGAACTGTATTTGAGTAGGATGGGTTCCTACCTCTATTTTTCATTAGCCTTAAAGATTATTTCAAGAGGTTGATTTGACCGAGAACCTATAGGGCATCATACATGCTTGATTTTGAGGAGGTATTCTTCATTTCTTCTACTATGTTAAAAGAATATGGCTCGACATTTATTTTGTATCATTGAGTTTCTTTTGTTCTTTGTATTTTCATCAGAGAAGGAAATCTTAACCTCTTTTTAGCCTGATCTTGAGTTTTGGCTTCCTTTTGTGGGATAAATTCTTTATGTACTTCTGCTCCAGAGCTCTGGGTAGGAATCTAAGGACTTATTTCATAGGAATTATCTCTTTTAGGTAGTTCTTTAGGGGCTAGGGGAAAAATTAGAGGCTAGAGCTCTTGAGGATCTACTTGCAGAGGTTTTTTACTTGATATGGTCATGACTGCAACTTGTTCAACCGAAGGCATCATGAAATTGTGGTTTTTTTCTCTAATCATGCTTACGTGTCTTTTAATATTTTGCTCTACCTTTTCAATATCTAAATTTTGTACATCATGTTGGTGTATCATACATGAACTTTCCCCATGTGGGTCGTTGCATGTAGTGCACTAGTAATTAGAATTTGTGGGAGGAGCTACATATTCTTCATCATCATTCACATAAATGACGTTCGACCTTTCTTGAAATCTATTACTTGATGAAGTTGTATCCCTTGCCACCTGGGAAATCCTTCTTGGTTGAAAAATTATTTTGACCTCCCTTATTTTCATTTACATCATATCATTTGCTAAATTTTTTATAGTCGATTGCATGTCTAGTAAGACAAAAAGCTTAGTTTATTGGGTTGGTTGAGCAGGTGGTGTAGGTAATGTGGAGATAGCAGGAATAAGAGATAATTCTAGGAAATTATGAGGCATTTGTATTGCAGAAATGGACGATTACATGTTCCATTTTAGAAGGTTTTTATTAGAAGTTGGGAAGAACTTGAAGAACTAGCACTGGGATCTTGGGGAATATCTAGAAAAATAGGCATTACTACTTTTGGTGGATACCTTCCAATGGCAATGAGATATTTTTTTTCTTTAGATGCTTCTTGGAAAATAGCAGGGAAGGTGAGCACTCGAGATTGTCGTATAATCATACTGATATCAGAATCAAAATATTTCAAATAATAATACACAACTTGTTTGCTAGTTGGTTTCAATCCATTGGATACCCTTTCCAAGTGTGACTGAATTAGATGTTAAATTCAATAATTTCCTCTTGGGGATGTTTCCAGATGATGTTGAACTAGATGTGTAGGGATAAAGGACCTGCATTTTTATTAAATTCATCTACCAACTTGCCAGTAAGTTCAGTCCAACTTGTGATAGATTGAGTAGGAAGTGCTCTGTACCAATAGAGCATTTTTCCTTTCAAGGAAATGACTAGAAATCTAATCATTACATATTCTTGAGTAATGTTGTATATATCTACCAATGAGGAAACATATAAGAAATGATCATAAGTCATTTTACCTATTAATTTATATGAAGGTAGTGTCTTCAAAACCACAACAGGAATTATATTTTGAGCTACCGAGTTCAACGGACCAGTGTGGTTCCATGTAAGATAAGCTGGTTGAGGAGCGGCCATTGTAGCTACTATGCTTGCTTGTACTGTAGAACTACAAACAATTATACTTGAAGGTATATTGATAACGGGGCTAGGTAGAATAGTAGGTACAAGGGTGGTGATACTAGTAGCAGGTGGGTTTGATTTGGTAGATAAAATTGGATGAATCCTAAGGCTACCAAGATGTAGCTCAAAGAAATTAATGGGCTCTTCAAAGTTTCTTGCTTTAGATCTATTTATCATATATATATATATATATCTATATCTATATATATATATACGATTGCAAATTTTAACTAGATAAATAGATAAGGTATCTCTTACGTCTATACCTTCAAACGGAGTCACCAGGTGATTGATTTATATATTTAATAGGTCAAAGAAAAACACCAAACCTTATAAAATATTGTGGGATTTAGGATCCCATCGGGCGTGCCAAAAAATGTTGGTGCAAAATTGGCCTATGGTTATAATTTGCACCCACGACCTTGCCAACATTGAATAGACGAGTTTAATATTAAGGGATTTTGTCTAATATCTAGAGGAGGCTGGTTCCTTGGTGGGTTTTTATGAGAAAAAGGAGAGAAGGTTTTTACTAAAAGAAATGGAAATATAGCCATAGCTTGAGCTTTTCTCTTGGTGCAGTTTAAACAACAACAAAGATGAATATATATAACTTCTAAATCTAAGCGTTTGATATATCTTCACGCATAAATCATAGTTCTTTAATGTGATTTAGATGCTAATCTAACACATACATATATTAAATATTAAGCTCTAGAAATACTATTTATATCGTGCATGAGTCTAGATAACAAAACAAATACAACGTATAACTTAGTAATGTAAATAGAAGCATCAAATGTTAATAGATACACTCGTACATAGTGAACCAGAAACCAATAGAAGTTTATCTTTTTGCTTGAATTCAGAGTACATACATCTAGTATTGTGAACATCTAAGAGCCGATCCTTATTCAGGATATACTCCCTACTATTTATACTCTAAAACAAACATGATTTGATAGCTACCAAATTTTGACACAAAATCAATTACAATAAATTTTTTTTCAAATGCACCGACACGTTTTACGTGGCTTCTTTTTGGTTCAGTCAGATAATCAAATCCCTGATGGAAAAATTTTAAGATTTGATTCTCAATAATGATCTACTATCAGTTGTTGACAAATTCCTTTGAAGATAAATTCTATTTATATATTTGTTTTACGTAATTCAGTTATATCATAAAATTGTGACATTTTGAAGCCTTAGTCTCTTTCTTGCCTTGAGCTCACAAAATGCCAACATGTCGTGAAATTGTGACATCTTTTCTACCTCGATACTTCTCTCACCATGAGCTTGAAAAAAATTGACATGTCACGAAGTCACGATATTTCATATGCCTTGGTTTTTCTTGCCACGAGCTCATGAAACATTGTTATATCATGAAATCATGATATTTCATCTACGTTGGTCTTTTTCACCATGAGTTCACGAAACATTGACATATCATGAAATCATGACATTTCACCTACCTTGGTATTTTTCGCACCATGAGCTTGCGAAACATTGACATGTCACGAAATCACGACATGTTGCATGCCTTTGTTTTTTTTGCTTCTTCACTTCACAAAAATGGGAAGTTGGTGTTCGAACCTTCAAAAAATCTATTGTCTTCAGGGTAGTCCTTTTAGACTAACAAGTACATGTGTTTCCATGTTAAAAGGGTCAAGGAAAGGAAGAAGGGGGATTCTTCATATTTTGGGGTGATTACAAGGAATGAAGGACAACATAGGGGAGACCGACCTTTGGAAGATAACTCCATTTGCAAAGGATTTAGCTTGGGAGGTTTATCCTTATTTAATCTTTATTACAAGAAGTACAACACAAGGGGGACCGACCTTTGGAAGAGAAATCCATTTGCAAAGGGTTTATCTTGTGAGATTTATCCTTATTTAAGCTTTATTACAATGGTGCTTCTATTAAAACCTTTGTATGATTATATTAAATAGCTTTTTGCTCGAATTGTGTTATCCTATGAATTGCTAATAGAAGCTTTATTATTTTCCCACCTTCATGCTTGGTCTATGTTGGCCTATATTTTTAAGAAGAAATACTTTGCTTTAAACTTCATTGAATGTTAGTAGGTTGTGTGTTAAAATAAATGGTTGGTTTATCAATCATCCTCTACCCAGTGCTCTTAGAGCACTTTGTTCCATTTGGATGAGAGCTCTATAATAGGGCTCCACTTGTTATTTTGAGACATCACATGTAGTATCTTCTACCTTCATTATGTGGCTTTAACCTCAAGTTTGGCTTACCCCTTTGCGCTCTCAAGCAAGCTATGTTGCATGACTCTATTTTTGAATCAGGCACTATCACCTATTCATGGATTAGTGGTGGTGATAATTATCATAAACCCTTGGGTGATTTTCCCCTAAGGTTTAACCTTAGGGGTAAGTGAAAATATTTTCACCTACCACCACTATAATGTTGTTGAGTGATGATTCTACAATGGTTATGTACAGGTGATGGAAGTCAAAACTGGTCTTCTTTAGGAAGTATCCTGCATGGGTTATTCCCTAGCACTCTAATGCTTTAAAGGGATCTAGCCTCCCCTATTTTACTTAACCATAGGGACATGGTCAAGGGAGATACTCCATGTAGTGGGTTGACCTACACCAGATGAGGGTGTGTGTTGATCTAACTTGCTTTATGACATGTGGCCTTGTTGTTGATTGGGCTGTGTCTATTGCTACATATTTTTTTGTGGCTCATAGATGTCTATGGTTTTGATGCCTCTATTTGTGCCTAGTTTTTGGGAGATATGTTAACATTTTATTTAAATTTATGGAGGGGAGGGGCTTAAATCACACATGCCTGATGCAAGGGCCTCCTTGGAATCTAAAAGGGGAAAGGTTTCCCCTTAGAGGTAACCACTTGTAGGTGGTCATGAGAAGTCTCTTGCGCTATCTATCTTTAGCACCAATATTTGGACATAGATTTTTTTTAGTCTATGTGATCCTTGTGTGTGGTTTGCCAACCTGGCTTATTGTTGCCACTAACTAAGTTACCTTTGAGTAGTAAGTTAGTGGTCCTTTATTGAACCTCCTTTTTTTGTAAAATGAATGAATGATATTTAATGGGTTTTTATAAGTACTCTAATTAGGCTAAAAATATAAAGTTTTATTTAATTAGAGGAAAAAAATTGATGTCTAGATTATAAAATGAATGAATGATATTTCATGGGTTTTTTATATTACTGTAATTGGTTAAACCTATGGGCTTTTAAGTAATTAGAGGAAATGAATTGATGTCTAGATTATAAAATGAATGGATGATATTTCATGGATTTTTATAAGTATTCTAATTAGGTTAAAAGTATGGGATTTTAACTAATTAGAGTAAATGAATTGATGTCTAGATTATAAAATGAATGAATGATATTTCATGGGTTTTATAAGTACTATAGTTAGGTTAAAAGTATGGGATTTTAACTAATTAGAGGAAACTAATTGATGTCTAGATTATAAAATGAATGAATGATATTTCATGGGTTTTTATAAGTACTCTAGTTAGGTTAAAATTATGGGATTTTAAGTAATTAGAGGAAATGAATTGGGTTCTTATAAGTACTCTAATTAGGTTAAATATATGGATTTTTAACTAATTAGAGGAAATGAATTGATGTCTAGATTATAAAATTAATAAATGATATTTCATGGGTTCTTCTAAGTATTATAATTGGTTAAAAGTATGGAATTTTAACTAATTAGAGGAAATGAATTGATGTTTAGATTATAAAATGAATAAATGATAGTTCATCAGTTTTTATAAGTACTCTAAGTGGTTAAAAGTATGGGCTTTTAACTAATTAAAAGAGATAAATTGATGTTTATATTATAAAATGAATGAATGATATATATTTTTAAGATAGTTTGATAAATACTTTAATCGGTTAAAAGTATGGGTTTTTAACTGGTTAAAGGAAATGGTTTTGTAAGTACTTGCTTTTAACTAGTTAAAGGAAATGGTTTTGTAAGTACTTTAATCGGTTAGAAGTATGGGCTTTTAAGTGGTTAAAGGAAATGGTTTTGCAAATACTTTAATTTATTGGTAATATGAGATATTAATTGAATAAAGGAATGTCTATTGAATTATTTTATGCATTTATAAATGATAATTGACCTTCATGCTTAAAGGATAAAATCACTCTCCTTCCATGATGGAAATAATGATAAATATATTTCTTTCTGAGTTAATGAATATACTTGTGTGATTAATGAAAGTAGAATGCTAGTATGGAAAGGAAATGTTATATGAAAGAATGGGTATGAAATTATGGGGTTTCCTCTTTATGGTTTGATTGAATGATTTGTGCTTAAATACATTGTGTAGATTTTATAGTTGCAATTTTGCATCTAGTTTATAAATGCACTTGTTTCATAAGACATATAGCAAGTGCATTTAGTTGCATAATTCATAGAATCAATGAATTTTTCTGATACCTTACTACCATGAACTGAATTATGTAGGAGTAAGAAGGACAAGGAAGATACTCAAAACCAAGATATGGACCCTTGATTTATATAGTTAAAGCTCTTCTTATGGAAACTTGTTGTGGATATGACTCTAGCATGAGTAATACCCTGATTGGATAATAATATAATGCTTTATTCATTTGTGTGATGATACCTTTAGCCTACTAGGGTTATGTAATGGTTTTATTATTGAATGGGAAATGTATCTATTACTTGCTTAATGAAGGATGCATGATGTCATAGTTTCATGCACTACCATATTTGTTAGTATATTAATTACACCTCACATGTATCTTCTTTGATGTTTTTTTTTAATTTAGCAAAAATATCTTGCAAGGCCTCCTTGGTCTAAGAAACCATGACCAAGGATTTATACACCATAAAAATCACCTGGAAGTCACACCCAGCCTTGACCGCACCAGCATTATCAATTGGATTTTGGATACCCAATGTGCGTGTGGTAGGGTGGAGTTTCGAATCAGGGACCTCCCTTAGAGGATTGTCCTACCCTCTCCAAATAACCTACAACATGTGGGTATCTTCTTTGATGTTTTTAGGTGTTACTCAATGCTTAATTAAGTAAATAGACTTAATCACCTACTTCAAAGGAAATAAATATTAGAAGGTATCAATGATTTAAAATATATTATATGTTTAGAGTTGGTATTTAAATAATTTCATGTGTTAAAATTAGAAAGGAAACCTAAGGGATTATGGGGTCTCTTAGGGAAAAGCTTTAAAGTAATATTATTATTTATAGAACTCTTCTAAAAATCTAAATTAGTTAATTATATGAAAACATCAATAGATAAAGATAGATGATTTTGGATATCACTTGGAGAGATGGATGGAATTAGTTAGCTCATCATAGAGATGAGACTGATATCTTATTCACATTATGATTAGTGCACCTACATATATGGAATTATGTATGGTGTAGTGATGGGTATACCCTTTGATAGACAAAAGGGATAATTTAACTCGTTCATGGGGAATGGGATAGATAGCTTATTTGCAAAATGCTCAGTATGCCTATACATATGGATTTATGTATGGTGTAAGGATGGGTGCAAAATTTTGATAGATTAATGAAGGGAAGAAGTTGGTTCAATATGGTTATGAGATAGGCCACTTAAAACATTAGATTAGGATCTTCTAGAGATAAAAATAGCTAGAGATAAAACTAATATTTAAACGTCCAAGTTCAATGGAAAGGGGGATGGTGATGCAGCTAAGTCCTGTTTGAGAGAACTAGAAATCTACTTCACTATGAAGAACTACTCTTCTGGACTCATACAGTTTGTGCTACACTTCATCTACATGAGACTGGATTGAAAGAGTGGGAGGCCTTCCAAGCCAAAAATCAAAATTGTTGATTTAAAGTGGGAAGATTTTGCTATGGATTTCAATAAAAGGTTTCTTATAGAATATTTCTATGCTAAAAAATTTGAGGAATTCACCAACCTACAATAAGGAACCAAATAGTTTGAGGTGTACTACCAAAATTTGGTTAAGTTGTTGAAGTACCTACCTGCCTATGATGAGAATATGAAGGTTCACATATTTATATTAGGTGTGAAACATAATATTAGGCATGAAGTGAACATGCATGAACCAAAAAAATTATAGAAATATTATGACTTGGCCAGAAAAGCATAATCTCATCTCCAGTTTAACTATGTAGTTTTATTTGAGCAATACCGACAATCGCTCAGAAAGAGGAATACTATTGGGTTCATGAAATGGGAAGCAAAATAACCAGAAGAATAAAATATTTCCAACATATAAAAGGAAGAATGAGGGGAAGTAGGAAAATATTAAAAATAAATTTCAAAAGAGAAACAACAACAGTAATACTTAACCTCAAACACAAAAGTAACCAAACTCAAAACTAGTGGAAAAATCAGGGGAGAAGAAAAAGGGAGTACACCTAGGACCCAAGTGTGGGTATTATAATTGTGGAGGTCCATACTATGCTAATTGTTATCCACATTAGCTAGGACCAAGTACAATTAGCGGGAACGAAAAGTAACCACTCCATAGGATTTATGCTATGACCAAAAATCGAAAATTGAAAGGGTAAGCTACTTCATTGCTCTTAAAGGGTAATATTTTTAATAAATAAGTAAAGATTTTAATTGATATTCGAGATACTGATAGCTTTATTTCTTCTAGTATAGTTAGGGATATGCTAGAAAGACTGGGATATTTGGCACAAGGGTAGAAGGTTGAATATGATTCTAGATAAACCTACTCAGTGGATTAATGTTTTCCTATGACTGAAATTACCCTGAAAATGGTTCTACCATAGGATATATTTATGTAGCACCACTACAAGATTTTGATATTATATTGGGAATGGATTGGTTATAGGCTCATAAAGCCATAATAAATTTCTAGGATAGTTGGATAGAAGATTCTAAAAAATATAAGGAAAAATTTAAGGATTCATAGTGAGTAAAGATCCTTTAAACACCGATTTTTATCCATAATGTAACTGAAGAAAAATATCAAAAATGGAGGAATGGTTTATGTTGTAAAAATAAATGAAGTCAAGAGGGATCTAATGGAAGGAGTGTTTGGTAAACACCCAATATTGTAAGAATTTAAGGATATATTTCTTTAAGATCTGCCCAGACTTCTTCCTATACATGAATTCAATTTCGCTATCAAGCTAATGCGAGGGGTAGAACCTATCCACAAATATTATTATAGGATGAATCCTATAGAGATGCAGAAGTTAAAAGTACAACTATAGGAGTTTACATAAAAGGGATTGATTAAACCTAGTGTGTCACAATAGGGTGCACTAATACTCTTTGTTATAAATAAAAATAGTTATTTGAGGTTATGCATCGACTATATAATGCTCAACTAAAAAACATCAAGAATAGGTATTCCTTACCTAGGATCAAATATCTATTTTATCAATTGAAGGATGCTATGATATTTATAATTATTGATTTAAAATATGGGTATCATCAATTAAGGATACATGAGGAGGATGCTCATAAGATGACATTCAAAACTAGATATGGTCATTATGAATTTATAGTCTTACCCTTTGGGATAACAAATGCCCCAACCACATTCATGAATTTAATGAACAATGTATTTAGAAAGCATCTAGACTAATTCATTATCACTTTCTTATATGACATTCTAGTATATTTTTAGGATATGAAAGAGCATGATAGACATCTCAAAATTGTGTTGGAGTTGTTAAGAAAAAATCAACTCTCTAGGAATCTATATAAAAAGTGATTTATATGTATTAGAAGTATGATATTTGGGACACATAATATATGTTGAAGGTATTGTAGTGGATCCAGAGAATATTGATGCTATCTTGAATTGGCCACCATCCACTAATGTGTCTAAAGTGAGAAGCTTCATGGGCATGATGGGTTATTATAGACGGTATGTGAAGGATTAATCCAAAATATCTACTGCAATAAATAATTTCAAAAAGAAGGCGAGGGAATTTAAATGGATGATAAATTGTGAAGTTGCTTTCACATTGCTTAAATAGAAGCTCATCATGATGCCAATCCTGAAGATTCCAAATCCTTGGGTAAACTTCTCAGTGTGCATAGATGCATCATTAGAAGTATTAGGAGTGCTTTCGCAAGATGAGTTAGTTGTAGTCTATACATTAAGAAAACTTAAGAAAAATAAGGTTAACTATGTTATGCATGATCTAGAGCTGGTAGTGGTTGTTTATACTCTTAATATTTTGTGCCATTATTTGGTAGGAATATATTTCAAGCTAAGGATCAACCCTCAAAGCTTGAGGTATATATTTACTCAATCTATGTTCAACGCAAGACATAGAAGATGGATCAAGTTCTTAATTGAATATGACTTTGATATTAAATATATCAAAGAAAAAGAAAATAAATTGGTTGACACCATAAGCAGAAGAAGGAATATAACAACTTTGAACCAAATACATGTAGACTTATTAGACCAATTCAAGGAAATGCAATCTTAGGATGAGTATTACAAGGAAATTTGAGTTAAATTGGGAAGAAATCCTGAAGAAAATAGGGATTTTGATGTAGAGGATGGTCTTTTATGCTTCAAGGATAAGGTTTCCATACAAAAAGTAGATGATTTAAGGAAACTAATCATGTAAGGGGTGCATAGATATCATTACTTTGCTCATATTGGAGGGGTCAAGATGAGAGAGAATATGAAAAAAAACCTTCTTTTGGATTGGAATGAATAAGGATATCATTGATTTTATCACTTGATATGTAGAATGCCATAAGGTAAGGGCCTAATATAAACACCTTGTAGGGAAAATATATCAACATGATATACCTATGCAGAAATAGTATCTTATATCTATGAATTTTAAAGTAGGCTTACCCAAAAGCAGGTATCAAAATGATGCAATCCTTGTGATAGTCAACAAATTAACTAAGGTTGCACATTTTATATCGGGGAACATCAAGGAGGATGCTCAGGTTGTGGCTAATGGATTTTCCAAAGAAATATTTAGGTTTCATGGATTCCTTAAAATGATCATTTCATATAGGGATTCTAGACTCACTTCTAAATTTTGGAAAGCCCTACATTATGCAGTGGGTACAAAAATGAATATAAGCTTTGTATATCACCTTGAGATAAATGGTCAAACTGAGAAAGTGAATCAAGTCCTAGAAGGTATGCTTTACATGTATTGCATGGACCAAAAGTCTATATGGACAAACTATCTAAATCTTGTAGAATTTGCTTATAATAATGGTCATTAGTCTTCTTTGGGTATGGCCCCATTTGATACATTGTATGACAAGAAGTGTAGAATATCACTATCTTGGCACAATTTGGAGGACCATGTTATGATCAGATAGACATGATTATAGAAATAGGAGAACAACTATGAGTGATTAGGCAAAGGCTTAAGGAAGTCGTTGATCGATAAAATAGCTATGTCGATCTGAAAATATCATCAAGAGAATACACTATGGGAGATAGAGTGATTTTAAGGGTTAGGTCAATGAAAAATACCATCAAATCCATAAAGTTAGATCATTGATTCATTGGATCCTTTGAGATCACTAAGAATATTATCCCAACTATGTACAAACTCACCTTGCTACCTAACCTATCAAAGATCCATGACACATTCCACATATCCATGCTTAGGAGGTATATTGTTGACCTTGATCATGTGTGGTATGTTTCTAATTTATAGTTGGCAAACCCAAATGCATTTGAAGTGATTCCAATGAATATTCTAGAGTTTCATTCCAAATCAATTAGAAAACAAAATCTAGAACAATGTAAAGGTCCAATGGCATTAATATTTCAAAAAAAGTACCACTTGGGAGAAAGTGGATGATATGAAGAGATATTTTTCATTTTTATTTGCAAAAATATTGTAATAATATTTTATGATAAAAAACACATGAGATTGTGTTTAGTCCAAAGGAGTAGAATGTCATTACCCACCTTGGCAAGATGTTTTGCATTTATAGACTATGTACTAATGAAAGATAACTTGATGCCTAGTTTTGATGCTTATGGATGGTTATGCAATTATTTATATTGATTTATCCTTGAAGAATATGGTACTGCTAATGTATTATCAACTTGCAAGACCAGGTACACTAATGGGTAGAAGAGGTAGAATCAACCACTAGTGACAGGGTACTTGAAAATGGAAATGATGATTATGGTGGCTCAAGGTAACATGAACGACTACCCTCATATAGGCATGCATTATTGCTTTCTGTGGTGATCGTCAATAATCCATTTATCCTTAGATAGAAGTTGGTAACCTAGAATTTATTGTAAGCCTTCAAATAGGATAGATGATTGGATAGTGATGATTTCACCCACCTTGTTTAATGAATTTGATTGACTCACTTTTGTTTACATATGCATCATTGTGCAAGTAGATTTGGTAAATAACCCTCTCTAAAATGAATTAATAGATATGGAGGTTCTATTAATCCATTGCCCACTTAAATACCAAACTAATGCTTGATATTAGCATAGGTATTTTATTGGAATGAATCAAATGAGAAAATTAATTATAGGTTCTATGGTTTGAATTGAATTAAATTCAATATTATAAATATTAATGCTTTGAAAGTTCCATTTGATTCTCCCTTTATACCTTTCATAGATTTAATAAAGAAACAAATGGATTTTCATTTAAGGCAAGATATTTGGAGAAAAAGGAAGAATCATTTTAAATTCAAATATCTCCTTTTGGCTGTCTTGGGTAAGCTTGAGTAAGTTTTGGTGGGTAGCATTAATGTAAAAACTTGGACTTTGGGGTTTTGGGTAGATGTGTTTCCATGTTAAAAGGGTCAAGTAAAGGAAGAAGGGAGATTCTTCTTCTTGGGGGGTGATTGCAAGGAACAAAGCAAGGTCAACACAAGGGGGGATGACCATTGGAAGAGAACTCCATTTGTGAAGGATTTAGGTTGGGAGGTTTATCCTTGTTTAAGTTTTATTATAGTGGTGCTTTTATTAAAACCTTTGTATAGTTAAATTAAATAGATTGGTTCTCTATATTTTTTGGCCCATGGATTGCTAATAAAAGCTTCATTATTTTCCCACCTTTGTGCTTGATCTATGTTGGCCTATATTTTCAATAAGAAAGACTTTGTTGTAACTTTCATCAAATTCTAGTAGGTCATGTGTTAAAATGAATGACTGGTTTATCAATCATCCTTTATCCAGTGCTCTTGAATAACTCTATTCTATTTGGATGAGAGATCTATAGCAGATATTTTCTTGCTAGTTTATGATGTCACCAACATATTATACCTTCATTACATGGTTTTAACCTCATGCTTGGCTCACCCATTTATGCCCCCAAGCAGGCTATGTTGCCTGACTCTATTTTTGAATTAGGTATTGTCACCTATTCACGGGTTGAGGATGGTGATAATTATCACTATATCCTAGGATATTTTCCCCAAAGTTTTAACCTTAGGAGAAAATGAAATTATTTTTCCCACCACCACTGCAACACTTTTGAGCGATGATTCCATGACGGTTTGGTGTAGGTGACGAAAGGCCAAACTAGCCTTCCTTGGGCATTATCCCACAAGGGCTATGCCTTAGTGCTCTAGAACTTTAATGGAAGCTAGTATCCCTTATTGACTCAACCACATGGATGTGGTCAAGGGGGACACTCCACGTGATGGGCCACCCTATACCATATTAGGGTGCATGTATTGACCTAGCTTTCTTTGTGACATATGATCTTGTTGTTGATTAGGTTGTGTCTATTGTTGCATGGGTTTCTATGGTTTACCAATGTCTATGGTCTTAGTGTTTCTATTTATACCCATTTTTTGGGAGCTATGTTAGCATTTTGTTTAAAGGTATAGGGGGCTTAAATCCCATATGCCCGGTGTAGGGGCCTCCTTGGCACCTAAAAGGAGAAATAATTCCCCTTAGAGGTAACCACCTATAGGTGGTCACAAGGATCCAATTGGGCTATTTTTTATAAGCACAAATATTTAGACACAGATTGTGCGTAGTCTACATGACCCTTATGCACAATTTACCAAGCTAACTTATTATCATCATTGACTGAGTTAGCTTTGACAAGTGAGTTAGTGGTCCTTTATTGAACCACATTTTTTGAAAAATTAATGAATGATATTTCATGGGTTTTATAATTACTCTAATGAGGTTAAAAGTATGGTATTTTAACCAATTAGAGGAAATGAATTGATGTCTAGATTATAAAATGAATGAATGATATTTCATGGGTTTTTTTATATGTACTCTAATTAGTTAAAATTATGGGTTTTAAAATAAATTGCGGAAATGAATTGATGTCTAGATTATTAAATGAATGAATGATATTTAATGGGTTTTTATAAGTACTCTAATCAAGTTAAAAGTATGAACTTTTAACTAATTAGAGGAAATGAATTTATCTCTAGATTATAAAATGAATGAATGATATTTCTTGGGTTTTTTTTAAGTACTCTAGTTAGGTTAAAAGTATGGTCTTTTAACTAATTAGAGGAAATGAATTGATGTCTAGATTATAAAATAAATGAATGATATTTCATGGGTTTTTATAAGTACTCTAATTGGTTAAAAGTATGGGATTTTAACTAATTAGAGGAAATGAATTGATGTTTAGATTATAAAATGAAAGAATGATATTTCATTTAGATTGGTTTTTATAAGTACTCTAATTGGTTAAAAGTATGGGCTTTTAACTAATTAGAGGAAATAAATTAACGTTTAGATTATAATTTTGAATGAATGATATATTTCCTTTAATATTGTTTTATAAGTACTTTAATTAGTTATAATTATGGTATTTTAACTAGTTAAAGGAAATGGTTTTGTATGTACTTTAATCGGTTACAAGTATGGGCTTTTAAAAGTTTAAAGGAAATGGTTTTGTAAATACTTTAATTGATTGGAAGTATGGGATCTTAATTGATTAAAGGAATATATATTGAATTCTTTTATGCATTGACAAATGATAATTGACCTTCATGCTTAAAGGATAAAAATACTCCCCTTATATGATGAAAATAATAATAAACATCTTTCTTTATTGGTTGATGAATATACTTGTGTGATTAATAAAAATATAATTCTAGCATGGAAAGAAAATGTTAAATGAAATAATGGGTAGGAAATTATGGGGTTTCCTCCTAATGCTTTGATTGAATAATTTATTCATAAATATATTGTATAGATTGTATAGTTGCAATTTGAAATCTAGTTTAGAAATGCACTTTTTCATAAGACATAGCAAATAAATTTAGTTGCATATTTCATTTAATCTATGATTTGTGTTGATCCCTTAATACAATCATTTGAATGATGGAGGAGCAATACGGACAAGGAAGATACTCAAAACCAAGACATGGACCCTTGATTTATATTGTAGTAAAAACTCTTCTTATAAAAACTTGTTGTGGAGCAAACTCTAGCATGAGTAATATCCTAATTGGATAATAATGTAATGCTATATTCATTTGTGTGATGATACTTTTACGCTATTGGGGTTATGTAATGATTTAATTATTGAATGGAAATTGTATCTATTACTTGCTTAATGAAGGATCCACGATTTCATAGTTTCATGCACTACCATATTTGTTAGTATATTAATTACACATCATATGTATATTATTTTATGTTGTTATATGTTACTCAATGCTTAATTAAGTAGATAGACTTAATAACATCCTTCTAAGTAAAAAAATATTAGAAGGTATCAATGGTTTAAAATAGATTAGATGTTTAGAGTTGGTATTTAAATAATTGAATGTGTTAAAAGTAGAAAGTAAACCTAAGGGATTATTGGGTCCCTTATGGAGAATATTTACAGTAATATTATTCTTCATAGAACTATTATAAAAACATAAATTAGTTAATTACATGAAAACATCAATAGATAAAGATAGATGATTTTGGCTATCACTAGGAGAGATGGATGGAATAAGTTAGCTCATCATGGATGTTGTGAGCCTATGTTTTCCTTTATTATTTCTTTTTATGTTGGTATTCATTATATATTCTCAAAAAATGTGCATCAAAACTCTCCTTTATGATTTTGTCCTAGCCTAACTTAAAGAATTCATATCCCATCCTCTTATAGGCCATGAAATATTCAATAATCCACCCAAATTTATCTCTTTTAACTAAATTTATCATTGGATGATTCACATATTAATTGGGATCATAGTCTTATTTTAGATCCAAGCCCTTGCCTTGCATGTATTCCTTATAGAATCAAGACCAAGGGAAAAGATTATTTTAAATTCTCGTACTTATGTTTCTAAGTTTTTTTAGAGCCTATATTTTTCAACATGACATATTATTTTAAGTTTTGATCTTAATTTATGCGTAACCTCTTTTCATGGAATTATATGATGGAAATTTTACTTTCTAACAAGGTACAATCAGACAACAATTTAGGTTCAAAGGACCATGTAGCTTCTTTATATTGAATCTTATTATTTTATTTTCTAGTTGTTTTGCACATCCCTAATTTGATGGTGTTATTGAGATAGCTATTATTAGGGTCAAATATGCACATATTTTTCTATGATTTTTTTGAAACTTTCTATTAACTAAATCTAGTTGTAAGCCTACCTCCATTTTTAAATAGTGTTTGAGATGAAGGCTAGCAATTCGATTGGCTTCATTGAAAACTTGTATACCTTGATAACATACAAATATAATCCAAAGTAAAAACATACCAACTCCTTTAAATTTTATCTTGATCAAAGCTCTTACTTCTATTAATAGTTTTGGTAACTCCTCCTGTATCTTCTTAATGATGGGATCATATACAAACAAGCTAAAGTCATAGTTGCATATATATATTTTCTTTTTATGGGATATCTAAAATTTTAAAAACCAACAAGGGCCCATTTGGTCCTTTTTGATCCAATGTCTTTGTAGGATATCTTTCCTTTCAATTCATAATGAGCTACATAATATATTAAATATAGTTAAACTCCCTCTTACTTTTAAAATTTTCTAATTGGTACTTCATTATCCTATATATATATATATATAAGTTTTATAGTCTAGCAACTTTGGATACCCAACAATATCATATATTGCATGGAACATGCCCAATTACACTTCTTTAACTATATTATTTATTTCTGATCTCAACACAAAAATGATAGCTAGTAGGACATGCTATGGATCCTCCTTAAATTTACTAGTATTTAGGAGAATTTTAAAAATGTAGTATTCTTGAGACCTCTCTAGTTCTTGTGCCAAGAACCCCTCCCATTGGTCACTATCCTCCATTTTTTAAAACTATAGTTGGGCTTGTTTTTGGAAAGAGATCCACTTGGTATTCTTTTCATCAGTACATATTATCTACTTCATGCTTTTTGGCATAATGAAGTTGGGGGTTTCTTCCTAGTATGATGGCATGATGTCTTTAACTTCATTGTTGTATTTATTCTACAAGCACGAACTAGCTTTGGATAATCCTAAACTCAAAGAAATAGAAATCACCCCACTTCAAAACTCTATATTATGGATATATATTAGGAGTCATTAGAATTCATACTATATATACTTAGTGCTATATTCTTTTACCTTATCATGGAAGTCATGGAATATTTTCCTAGATAATCACTTTTTTTTTTACTTTGCATTGTTGTTTTGGAGGGACCTACCTATTCTTCTTGAGTGATTTTTAGATCTTGTCCTTCCTCCTCCTCAAATGCCTCCTCCTCCTCTTCAAATAATTTTTCTTATTTTGAAGACTTTATCAAGGTCATGTTAGGTGGAAGCTTGTTGATTGGAATATCTATCTCTCTCACACACACACACACACACACACACACACACACACGCACACACACATATTGATGTCGATTCAACATTAAATTTATATTTATTGATAAAAAATGGAAAGTAATATTACCATAAATTAATCATACAAATTACATCTCCTAGAGAAGTGTAAACATAAGTGATCCATAATATTATTTATACACAATTTTTTTTAAAAAGTACATCAATTATATAAATATAAATATAAATATATATATAAATAAATAAATAAATAAATAAATAAATAAATATATATATATATATATATATATATATATATATATATATATATATATATATATATATATATATTGTTGTCGATTGAACATTAAATTTATATTTATTGATGAAAAATGGAAAGGAATATTACCATAAATTAATCATACAAATTACATCTCCTAGAGAAGTGTAAACATAAGTGATCCATAATATTATTTATACACAAATGTTTTTAAAAAGTACATCAATTATATAAATTTATAATTTTCTTCTAACACATTTAGAAGAAAGATCAATAATTATAAGTTATATTTAAAATATCTAGTGGAATATCTAATCCCAACATATATTTCATCATTCAAAAAGATAAAAATATCAATAATATGTGAAATTAGAGAATTATAGGGCCTAATTATATATGATTTGCTCAATTTGACCTCTATATTCTTGAACCCTGCATCATAATCAATCCAAGCATCTAATTAGGTGACTTGATTGAATATCAAATAAAATCTCAAAATTTTAAACAATTTTGGTGGAAAGCATGCTCTAATATCAATATCCACATGGTTGGCATTCATGTTCATGACCTCCACATTGAGGGTAGAGTTAAAGTTTATATAAAATAGTGCGTGTGGGATATAGATCCCTTATTATTTGAATATTATTAAAACTATTACTCATCAATACCCCCATAGGGAAATTACATGAATGCCAAGCCATCATATATTTTGGAAGATATTGAAAAGAAAAAATATGAAGAAAAATATATTGAAGATCTACATACAAGGGGCTAGAGCAATCTGACAGGATTTCCATATTTAAATCTCCCTAAAATTCTAGAATAAGGTTCAAAATATTAGAATGAGGGAGTGGGGCCCTTGTATAGGAAGAAAATTTATATCACCTAATATGGTTTGTGGAGAGGCTTTGTGGTTGAATTTGGATAAGGATATATGGCATGGACCAAGATGCATCATAGGCCGACATTAGCCTTGTGTAAATAACAAAAGCAAAAAGAAGATGTAGAAGGAATATACATATCTCTATGAAGAAACCCATTTTCAAATATTTAAGTACACTTCTTTAGATTTTTGTATCCACTTTTTATCTTACCTTTGAATCATAAAATGATAATCCTTGGTATGATCACTACCTAAATCTAATTATTTTCATAGTTCTTTTCGATTGGGTTCTTTTTGCATCATTAGGGGCCAATCAGGTTCAAGTCCCTATGATGTGTCATGTTGAATACTCCTCATTCTTCTCTACTTTCTATGGTTAGATTTTATTTCTTTTCTACCCCCTTTTGTGTTTCTTATCATAGGTGAGTGCTTAGTGAATTTTTACTATAAATATTGGGTGGAAAATTTAACAATAACTTGTAAAGAGGAAATGCTAAACCAAACCACTAAGTAACACAAGTTATACCTCAAAAGTTTCCCATTTAGATATAAAATTGTATATGATCATAATAATTTTCCTTTTTAAGTTCAAAGTCTAATGTAAGTGTGGCCATGCCTAAAAATTCTCACTCACCATCACCATCCTTGTCAAATAGAAAATATCTCCTTCAACTCCATAATCTCATCCTTGGTCAATTACTCTACCATTGCACTAAAAGGTCACTAGATCAAATCTAATAAGCTTAAAAAATACATTTTTTAAATCATAAAAAATTCACCTCACAAAATGATCATCCAAAGCTTGAAATCTAAAATACCCAAATCATTGAATTCAAATAGATTAGAAATGAGTTCATGGACATTGAATTTTTAACCAAACTACCTCTATAGAAATAACTCAAGTATGCTCTAAAACCATGAAGTGGGGGATTGAAAGGTGCTAAGATCAAACAATTTGGTTATCTCTATAGTGGATCATCTTTGTAATAGGAAGAGTGGATTTTACTCAAGAAATGGAGGTATCCAATAATGTGGAAAGCCATATTTCTAGTTTAATGATCTTAAAAACCACCCTAAAAAAATTATATGAGGTTCAATTAATCACTAAACCACCCAAGCCTTAAATAAAAAGGTATATAACAACCCTTTGCACCATTGTTAGATCACCCCAATTGAAATCCCCATGCAGTTAATAACATTTCTTTAAAAATACCTTGCCAAATTTTACTAGTAGTTGTACCCTAAAGTGGTCATCAAATGAACAAGAAACTTCCATCTTCAAATTAATCATATCCCCATAAATTAAAAAGGAGGTATATATTATTGGTAAAAGAGATCCAATATCATTTACCAAAATAAGACATCAAATGCTTGTTGATTTAACAACCAAAAGTGAGAACACATCCAATTGGTAAAAAACCACCAAAACCCCATAATCATTTGATTGAATGAAAATATAGACATTCAATTTAGATTCATCTAATAGTATGTGTGTTAACCTTTGACTAGTGCATTTTATTTTTGATGACCTTGTGTAAGATATGTATTCATAGTAAATCACTTTACAACAAATACAAAAAAAATCAAATAAGTTATTTAATGATAATTAAATAAAAAACCAATCCTTGGAGAGCATAAGAACCCATGATGAAGATATTAATTTTAATCACATTTGAAGTCAATGCCATAATAATAATCATGATAAATGTAAGAACATTTATATAAAAATTTCATCATCATCACATGATGCTTCTTCAATTAATTTTTTAACATGTGGTTATTGATTTCTATGATATGTTTTAAATTTACTATATCCTATTGATATGACTCCCATTCATATCACATCATTACTATAGTATCACATTATTTCAACAACCACATAGTAATAATAGTTGCCCTAGTGGCTAAATATGGTGATTGTTTCTTAAGTGGTCTTGTGTTCAAATGCCTTGAGGGTTGTTGTTGATGTAATTTGTGAACGCTCTCCTCAAAAAAAAAATAATACAACACATTTTGGAAATAATACATATATCAACTAACAAGATATGAATAGTGCTAGTTACCTTGAAAATTGATACATTTAACTATATACTATTCATACTAGATCACTTTACAACAAATACAAAAAAATTCTAATAAGTTATCTAATTACAATTAAATAAAAACCTAATCCTTGGAGAGCATAAGACCCCATGATGAAGATATTAATTTGACTCACATTTGAAGTCAATGGCATAATAATAATCATGATAAATGTAAGAAAAATTTATATAAAAATTTCATCATCATCACATGATGCTTCTTCAAATAATTTTTTAATGGGTGGTTATTGATTTCTATGATATGTTTTAAATTTATTATATACTATTGATATGACTCCCATTCATATCATATCATTACTATAGTATCACATTATTTCAACAACCACATAGTAATAACAGATTGCCCTAGTGGCTAAATATGGTGGTTGTTTCTTAAGTGGTCTTGTGTTCAAACCCCTTGAGGGTGGTTGTTGATGTAATTTGTAAACGTTCTCCTCAAAAAAAAAAAAAATACAACACATTTAGGAAATCATACATATATCAACTAACAAGATATGAATAGTGCTAGTTACCTTGAAAATTGATACATTTAACTATATACTATTCATACTAGATCACTTTACAACAAATGCAAAAAAATTCTAATAAGTTATCTAATTACAATTAAATAAAAACCTAATCCTTGGAGAGCATAAGACCCCATGATGAAGATATTGATTTGAATCACATTTGAATTCAATGCCATAATAATCATAATAAATGTAAAAAACTTTTATATAAAACTTTCATCATCATCACATGATGCTTCTTCAAATATTTTTTTAATGGGTGGTTATTGATTTCTATGATATGTTTTAAATTGATTATATACTATTGATATGACTCCTATTCATATCACATCATTACTATAGTATCACATTATTTCAACCACATAGTAATAATACAACACATTTTAGCAATCATGCATATATCAACTAACAAGATATGAATAGTGTTAGTTACCTTGAAAATTATACATTTAACTATATACTATTGATACGATTCCCATTAGTATTACATCATTACTATATTATCACAATATTTCAACAAACACATATTAATATTACAACATATTTTTGGTAATCATGCATATATCAACTAACAAGATATGAATAGTGTTAGTTACCTTGAAAATTGATACATGTATTGATACATTTAACTACATGAGCTCATGTGATTTGATTCTACAACTTTTTTGAGTTTGTAATAATGATTTGTTTAACATATGAACATCTTCTTTCTTTTTGCGTTTTGTGTCAATATCATTTAAGGCATTTGTCTCCACTCTCACTCTTTTGCACATTCTTCCACCCTCATGTTGTAAAAAAAACTTAAAACATTTATATGTTTTTTAAATTCCATATTATAATTAATATTATTATAATTATTTAAAATTTAAAATATCATAAAATTAATAGAATAGAATTAGAATAGAATAGAATTTGTACTAATTTCATGGTGACCAAAAGAGGTCAATAGAACTGTAAAGTAAGACATATACAAAGCAACAGGAGTGCCTAATGCAACTCCAGAGAAAATAAAGTAAGAAAAATAGTAAACAAAATGACATATGATATACAAGATCTGTGGATCAAAGATTATTTTCAAACATTCAAGGCTGAAGAGAAGTGAGCTATATAAGTTCATTAAATATTTTTATTAAATTATATTTTAATAAAAAATATTATTCGTTGTTATTATTATTTTAAAATATATAAGTGTTAACATTCAAAAATTTCAAGATTTTACCACGTAACAATAATTATTTTAATAATAGTTAATACTTTACCAGATAACAATAATATTGATGGAAACCCTAATGGCTAAGGTGGTGGTTGTTTCTTAAGTGGTCTTGTGTTCAAAACCCCTTGAGGGTGGTTGTTGATGTAATTTGTAAATGTTCTCCTCAAAAATATTGGTGGAAACCCATGTAACTAATCTATTTTTTTTTTTAAATTTGATTTGGTTATTGTGAGAAACTTCTATGGCAGGCACGGCTGGTCTCATCCCAACCATAACCCCTCGTAAAGCCGAGAGTTATACTTATCAATAAATAATCTAACACAGAACCACCACACACCCACCCCTCACACACTTACCCACCATACGGTTTAAAACTAGCCTAAATTTATTTTTAGGTTACATAGGTGAATTGGTTACAACCAGGATTTTTACCCACCCTTCACACACTTACTCACCCTATAGTTTAAAACTAGCCTAAAATTATTTTTTGGTTACATAGGTGAATTGGTTACAACCATGATTTGTTTAAAACTAGCCTAAAATTATTTTTTGGTTACATAGGTGAATTGGTTACAACCATGATTTTTAGTAACTGCGAGCACAGGGTTCAAACCATTAATGACTGCTTCCAACAAACCCACCATCTTTAGTAACTACGAGTGCAGGGTTCAAACCATCAATGACTGCTTCCAACAAACCCCATCTTGTTAACGTTAACCCGGTGTGAGATGGGGACAGACGGTCGCTCAGGGTTTATACCGTCGATCTAGCGCATCATTCAGAAGAGTCGGATCAGACTACTACCTTTGCCACACTAAATATGCCCATGAGTTTTGAACGTAGGCCTCCTCTTAGTAAGTGCCCAAACTTACCAATCCACCTAACCTGCGGACAAACTATTACATATGATAGTTTTTTAAATAAGATTAATCAAACCTTACAATAGTTAATAAAAAAAACTAGCCTAAAATTATTAATAACCATTGTAAGGTTTGATTAATCTTATTTAAAAAACTATCACATTTGTGCAAATCTTATGAACAATGAACACACGCTTCTCTTTAGCTATAAAAGCATTAGAATTTGTCTTGTCTTGTTCCTTTGCATGCCTCAGAAAATTACTTATTATCAGCATGTAGTGTTGGTGGAAACCAGCGCAACTTAATAATCTAAAATTATAATAACCAATACTAAGGATTTTATTAAACCAGGTATCCGATCTTCTCAGCTCCACAATTTGATAATACATAAAACAAAATCAATTTATTTTATTGTCGTTTCTAACTTTTACATCACTCATTCATTTCTTTTCATTCAACCTTAAATGTTGGTGGTAATTTTTGATCCACAGATCTTATATATTATATGTCATCCTATTTACTGTTTTTCATTAAATATTCTTATTGCTTTGTATATATCTTACTTTAATACAAATTCAAAATCATACTTTACTTTTATTAATTATAAACACACTTTTCTCGAACCGTTCAATATGGGTAGTGCCCCACCGAACCCAATCCAACCTCGTCCGCCAACAAATTGACGCATACGTCATCATATTTCATAACAGCCGTTGGATCCCAGTATTTACAGTATAATATTGGAGGATCTTGTTGCAAAAAATAAAAGAATCTCTTTGATTTTTACGGGACATGGACACAAAGACAAATGTTGCATTATACAAAAGCGGTAGATACTGAGATTGTCTGAATCCTTTGTTCGTTGATGGTCCTGCTCATATCGTACGATAAATTGTAGTCCACGCGCGGGCCATCCTTCGTTGCCAATGTCATCATTTTAAGCTGTTCGACTGATAGCTGTACAATTCTGTGGGCACCATTATAGTAGTGTTTGTTTGGTGTGGGGTTATTTCATTTTTTTTTTTTTTTTTATTTAGAGGTTGAGCTTGAACGTATACTGGCGCGGTTTTGGGGTCATAAAGGTGAGCAGCATAGCTGTAGGGAATCTGGAATTTGTGCGTCATTTGACACATGCGGAGGATAAAGGAAAGGAATGGCTATCAAATGTTCGGATCAGATCTGCAGAACTCGAGAGGGCAGGGCTCTGCATTGGGATTCACGAAGTCTGTGAATCCTCGAATTTTTTTATTTAGTAAAGGACAAATTGAAGCCCATGTGGTTGGTCTGACATGTGTATAGGTGTAGATGACCGTAATCAGCATGAGCAGCATGCACATGGAAAACAACAAATGCGTAATAATGGGGTTGAACATAATATCTCCGTATACAATTTTGATTTGGGCAGATTGAATATGTATAGGTCTTTTTCTTTGCTAATGGAAGATTCCTATGATATCTTTTATGTTGGTGTTTACCTGCAAGGATAGATAAGATTGCGACTGATATGAAGGACAATACTAACTGTGATGAGGGAGCCAGATCCACTGACCATTGCCAATGAGCTAAGACGGAAATTCAAGTGTGTTCGCCTGATCTCCTGCGGGCTGCGGCCCTCAAAGAACGAACAAGAGCTCACAGAGGAACCCAAGGCAAACTACGAGCCAGAGCCAAAAAAACAAGAAGTTCTAGACCTAGAAAAATTAGCCGAATCATATAAATCAATTTTAGTGATATTTCCTACGCCACTATTTCTAGATAAGCAACATAAGAGAGCGATCAAAATCTTCTAGAAATGAGATTTTCCATCCCCGAGTGGTAGAAAGTGATCTCTTTTCTAATGGAGCAATCATTTGAAAAAATAACAAGGTTATTTGGCTAACTAAGACTATCCCCTTTATTAGAAGTTCACACCAATGAAGTAAGAAGTAAGGAAGATACTATACTTATAAATGAAAAAGTAGAGATCTTATCAATTGTGGAAAGGAAAAAGAAAGATAGGTTCCTAGAAGTTATTAATGTAAGAGGGAACAAATTCTTAAGATAATATTATAAGTTAGGTATATTACCCAAAAACAAATATTATAAGTTAGGTTATTTACAAAAGTAACGGTTTTACAATCATGAAAGCTAATTTAAATAATGAGATTAAAAAGCTATCTTAATGCATCGTATTATTTTTAAGATGAAAACAACATAATAGTTAATGATATTATTCAAGTTAACATTGGTACTCAAGATGATCTTATAATAATCGAATTATTCAAAAATTTCGCACGTGGGGTGCAACATAACGATTTGGATTTTGTTTTTTCTTTGAGAGGTTCAAGGTTCAAACCACGACGTGGGCGAGTGTGTGAGCGGGTGGGTGTGTGGTGCCTTTATGTTAAATTTTCTATTGATAAGTATAGCTCTCGACTTTACAAGGGGTCATGGTTGGGAGGAGACTTCCCAAGCCAGTGCATCGGGTCATTGAGGTTTCTCACAATAACCAAATCGAAAAAAAAAATTATTCAAAAGTCTAACTCCACAATAAATTAAAGAGTACACCAAGAAGCACATTCTAGCATGTAGTTATATATAGATATGTCCAGTCCTAAAATTTTAATGCTTAATATTGTTCCCTTTTGAGATGCTAAATTTATAAGACAACCCTAACGGAAATTCCCTCCCATAGATAGGAAGCTAGTTCAAGAGTAAGTAAAGAAGATTTTAAACTCAAGATTCATAAGGTCTATTACCTATTTTAATTGGGTTTTAAATGTTATCCCTATAAAGAATATAAATACTAAGATACTAAAAACATGTATTGATTTTAGAGATGTTAACAAATAATGCTCTAAGGATAACTTTGTAGTCTTCTATAGATCAAATTGTACATTTTACAATGGGATTTAAGAGAGTCTCCCTAATGGATGGATATTTTCTTTATAATCAAATAAGAAGTGATTTTGAAGACTAACAAAAAAATACTTTCATAACTAAGTGGGGCACATATCACAAATTATTCATGCCTTATGGCCATAAAAATTATTGAGCAACTTTCAAACAACTATGACTTATGCTTCTCAAGATATGATTTATAAGAATTTGGAGTCTTATGTAGATGATATTTTAGGACAATCATAAAAAATATAAGACCATACAAAGAATTTAGAGGCTATCTTTCAAATATTAGATCAATAAAATATTAGAGTTGATCCATACAAGTATGTTTATTTGACATATCAAGAAGCAAATTTTAGGATATTTTACCTTTAGAAATGACATTAATGTAGATAGTTCAAATATAAAGTCCATAGTTGACATGCTACCCTACTACAATCAAGCAAATTAGAACATTTCCTTGTGAACTTAATGCTTTAAGTAGGTTTATTCCCAAATTTGATCATGAGACCTACTCTTTTACTAAAATGATCTAAAATGATACTACTCTATAATGGACCAAGGAATGTTAAGAAGCTTTTGGTGAACTTAAGAGAATGTTACATAAACCTCCAACCATCAAGCCACCTGTATCAGATAGAACATTCATTATTTATTGGTGTACTTAGAAGTTTTTGATATAAATACCCAGAGATAGATTTAATAAAAATGATAATATTTTCATTCATGGCAATAACAACCCATACCACACTCTTACAATGCTTTGGAAAAATACATGCCTAATGAGCATTTTTTCACTTAAAGCCAACTATTTCCACCTACCAAAAAAAAAATTAAATGCTCATGGAAAACATTAAACACCAAAATAATTTAATTTTGTTAAACACATAAATAATTTAATGCTATTAAACACCTAAATAATCCTATGGTTGAAGGAACGTAGCCCCTATAATTTCAATTGTTCAAAATCCTACAATTGCTGACCAATGACTTTAGTGGTGGTGGCCAAGAATCAGGTTGATCTATATCATCTAACAAAAATAAAATTCTACAACACAATAGATCGGTCTTCAGTGCATGTAAACTGACATCAATTTCTTCAACATCTCTAAAAACATCTGTAATAGTTGAAGAAATTGCAATGGTAACAATATTTTCCATAAGTAGAATAACTGCAACACCATCAACAACACCAACATTAACTGCAATGTCATCAAGAACTGCAATAACATACTTTTGCCAGATCTCTAGTAAATAAAACTTTAATCAGATCTAGTGCCTCCATGGTTGCAACAATAATATCAACAATAGATATAATAGCCTTAAAATTGACATCTATATTTTCTTTTATCATATCTTCAACTTCTTAAAAAAAATCATTGCTTCAATAGAAACAATATGGTCCAAGGGAAGGACAATGGGCTTCATGCTCATAGATCTTGGCTCAATTTCAAGTACTGCTTCAATTTTTCTTCAAAAAAAATTTCTTCCACAAGAAGAATTTTTGCTTTAGTAAATTCTTTTGTTGTCATTTCTTCTACAACAATTTCTTCCACAAGAAGAATTTTTTCTACAACAAATTCTTCCACAGGAAGAATTTCTTCTTCTCTAACAATTTTTGCTTGTAGATCTGTAGTAACCTTATTTGTTACCTTCTTCGTTGTCAAAACATAACAAAACCCTATTTCTTGTGCCTATGTGATAAACTCCTTTGCAGTTAGCAAACTCTCACCCTGCCCTTCTTCCTTAAGAGGCAATAGTACTACCTTTGCACCATCCTTCCAGAAGGTGTAAGTATTTCAACCTCCATCATGGATGACCTTCCTATCATACTGCCAAGGCCTCCCCAATAGTATGTGATAGGCATCCATAGGAATTACATCACACCACACTTCATCTTTATAAGTATTCCCAATTGAGAATTTTACTAAACATCTCTTATCAATAGTGACCTCATTCCCTTTCTTGATCCATAAATGTGATAGGGGTGTGGGTGCTTCCCAAATTTTAGATTCTTTTTATCTACCATTACATTAGTGACCATATTTTCACAACTACCACCATCAATTATTACTTTGCATACCTTTCCTCCCGATGTGCATCTTGTGTGAAAGATATTTGTACGTAGCTAGGACTCACCACCATCATCCGCTTGCATTTTCACCTTCTTTGGAGTAATCAACATCCTCATTATCATGATATTTTTTCCTATGTCTACAAAAACTTCTATCCCAGTCTCCTCCTCTTTCTCAACCAGGTTGAATCTAGATTGTCCCCATTGATTTCTCTTTTTAGCATCATAATGGGTGCATTCAAATGCTTTGTGGCCTTCCTCACCACATATAAAACAAGTATATGGCTTCCATGGTCCATTTATTGTTCGACCTCCCCCATTACCTCGATCTCTCTGATTTCCTCTTCCTCTTTGGTAGGTACCATGACCTTGCTCCATCTCTACTTGTTTCTCTATATTCAAAGATTTTTCCTTGGATGAGCTAGATCCACCACACCCCTAGTTTGGAGAGGATAACATTTTCCTATTTCCTCCTCTTCTATAATTGCTCCTCTTATGCTTCTATTTGACCCTTAAGACCACTTGATACACATCTTCTATAGTGATGGTACGATGCATACTTAACTCATATTGAATAGCATAACTTAGGCCAATAAAAAGTGTAATCAAATCCATAAAGTTAGATCCTCAATTTATTGGATCCTTTGAGATCACTAAGAATATTATCCCAGCTATATATAAACTCACCTTGGTGCCTAACCTATCAAATATCTATGACACCTTCCACATATCCCTGCTTAGGAGGTACAATATTGATCTTGATCATGTGTGAGATGTTTCTAACTTATAGATGGCAAACCCAAATGCAATTGAAGTGGTTCTAGTAAATATTCTAGAGTTTCATTTCAAATAAATTAGAAAACATACTATAGAATAATGGAAAGGTCCAATGGGATCAATATTCTGAAAGAAGTGCTACTTGGGAGAAAGTGAATGATATGAGGAGACATTTCCTCTTTTATTTGAAAATATATTGTAATAATATTTTATGATAGGAAAACACACAAGATTGTGTTTAGTCCAAGGGGGTAGTATGTCATGACTCACATTGGAAGGACTTTTTGCATTTATAGACTATGTACTAATGAAAGATAACTTGATGCCTAGTTTTGATGCTTATGGATGGTTATGTAATTATTTATGTTAATTTATCCTTGAAGAATATGGTATTTCTAATGTATTGTGAACTTACAAGACCAGGGACACTCATGGGGGGAAGAGGTAGAATCAACCACCAATAATAGGGTACTTGAGAAGGGAAATTATGATTATGGTAGCTCAAGGTAACATGAACGACTACTCTCATATAGGTATGCATTCTTGTTTTTTGTGGTGATCATCAACAATCTAGACATCCTTAGCTAGAATTTGGTAACCTAGAAGTTATTGTAAGACTTCAGCTAGGATAGGTGATTGGATAGTTATGATTTATCCCACCTTGTTTAATGCATTTGATTGACTTGATTTTGTTTACATATGCATCATTGTGCAAGTAGGTTTGGTAAATAATCCCCTCTAAAATGGACTAATAGATATGAAGGTTCTATTAATCCATTGCCCACTTAAATACCATACTAATGCTTGATATTAGTATACGTATTTCATTGGAATGAATCAAATGAGAAATTGAATTATATCTTATATCGTTTGAATTGAATTGAATTCAATATTACAAATATTAAATGATTTGAAAGTTCCATTTGATTCTACCTTTATACCTTTCATAGATTTAATAAAGAAACAAATAGATTTTAATTTAAAGCAAGATATTTTAAGAAAAGGGAAGAATCATTTTAAATTCAAATATCTCCTTTTGGTCGTCTTGGGTAGGCTTGAGTAACTTTTGGTGGGTATCATTAATGGACTTTGTGGATTTGGGTAGATGTGTTTCCATGTTAAAAGGCTTGAGGAAAGGAAGAAGGGAGATTCTTCTTCTTGGGGGGTGACTGCAAGGAATGAAGCAAGGACAATACAAGGGGGGCTTACCATTAAAAGAGAACTCCATTTGTGAATAATTTATATTGGGAGGTTAATCCTTATTTAAGTTTTATGATAGTGGTGCTTCTGTTAAAACCTTTGTATAGTTAAATCAAATAGCTTGTTGCTCGACCTATGTTGGCACATGGCTTGCTAATAGAAGCTTTATTCTTTATCCACCTTTGTGCTCAATATATGTTGGCCTATGTTTTCAAGAAGAAATATTTTGCTTTAACCTTCATAAAATGATAGTAGGCCATGTGTTAAAATGAATGATTGGTTTATCAATCATCCTCTACCCAATGCTCTTTGAGAAATTTATTCTATTTGGCTGAGAGCTCTATAGAAAATCTTTATCTGCTATTTTATGATGTTACCTATACCATATTTTACCTTTGTTATGTGGGTTTAACCTCAATATTACCTTACCCCTTTACACCCTCAAGCAAGATATATTGCCTGACTCTATTTTTTAATTAGGTGTTGTCACTTATTCATGTGTCGATGATGGTGACAATGATCACTATCACCTAGGTGAGTTTTCCCTAAGGATTAACCTTAGGGAAAAATGAAATTATTTTTTCCCACCATGATTGCAACACTATTGATAGATGATTTCATGATGGTTTGGTGCAAGTGATGAAAGGACAAACCAATATTCCTTGGGTATTATCCCACATGGGATATGCCTTGGTGCTCTGGAACTTTAAGGGGAGCTAGTCTCTATTATTGAATCAATCACATGGATGTGGTCAAGGGGGCCACTCCATGTGATGGGTCATCCTATGCTAGAAAAGGGTGCATGTGTTGACCTAGCTTCCTATGTGATGTGTGACCTTGTTTTTTATTGGGTTGTATCTATTATTGCATGGGTTTCTATGGTTCACAGATGTCTATGGTTTTGATATTTTTCTTTATGCCCAATTGTTGGGGGTTAAGTTAACCTTTTGTTTTAAAAGCATAGGCAACTTATATCCCATATGCCTAGTGCAAGGGTCTCCTTGGCACCTAAAAGGAGAAAGGCTTCCCCTTAGCGGTAACCACCTATATGTGGTCACAAGGATCAACTTGCGCTATCTATTGTGAGAATTAATATTTAGACAATAATTGTGCTTAGTCTACGTGATCCTTATGCGCAGTTTACCAAGCCAACTTACACTCATCAGTGACTACATTAGCTTTGACTAGTGAGTTAGTGGTCCTTTATTGAACCTCCTTTTTTGAAAAATGAATGAGTGCAATTTCATGGATTTTTTATATGTACTCCAATGAGGTTAAAAGTATGGGCTTTTAACTAATTAGAGGAAATAAATTCATGTCTAGAGTATTAAAAGAATGAATGATATTTAATGGGTTTTTTATATGTACTCTAATTGATTAAAAGTATGGGTTTTTAACTAATTAGAGAAAATGAATTGATGTCTATATTATAAAATGAACAAATGATATTTCATGGGTTTTTATAAGTACTCTAGTTATGTTAAAAGTATGGGATTTTAACTAATTAAAGAAAATGAATTGATGTCTAGATTATAAAATGAATGAATGATATTTCATGGGTTTTTATAAGTGTTCTAATTGGTTAAAAGTATTTTATTTTAACTAATTAGAAGAAATAAAAATATGTTTAGATTATAAAATGAATGAATGATATTTCATGGGTTTTTATAAGTACTCTAATTCGTTAAAATATGGGCTTTTAACTAATTGGAGGAGATAAATTAATGTTTATATTATAAAATGAATAATATATTTCTTTTAATATATTTTTTAAGTACTTTAATCGTTATAATTATGGGCTTTTAACTAGTTAAAGGAAATGGTTTTGTAAATACTTTAATTTATTGAAAGTATGGTATCTTAATTGATTAAAGGAATGTCTATTGAATTATTTTATGCATTGAAAAATGATAATTGACCTTCATGCTTAAAGGATAAATTGACTCTCCTATGATGGAAATAATTATAAACGACTTTCTTTCTTGGTTAATGAATATACTTGTGTGATTAATAAAAATAAAATTCTAGAATGGAAAGGAAATGTTATATGAAAGAATCAGTAGGAAATTATGGAGTTTCCTCCTAGTGGTTTGATTGAGTAATTTATTCATAAATACATTGTATAGATTGTATAGTTGCAATTTGAAATCTAGTTTATAAATGCACTTGTTTCATAAGACATATAGTAAATATGTTTAGTTGCATAATTTATAAAATCTATGAGTTGTCTTGATCCCTTACTACCATCAACTGAGTTATGGAGGAGCAAGAAGGACAAGGAAGATACTCAAAACCAAGACATGGACCCTTGATTTATATTGTAGTAAAGTATCTTCTTATGGAAACTTGTTGTGGAGTAGACTCTAGCATGAGTAATATCCTAATTGGATAATAATGTAATGCTCTATTCATTTATGTGATGATACTTTTACCCTACTTGGATTATGTAATGATTTAATTTATGAATGGAAAATGTATCTATTACTTGTTTAATGAAGGATCTATGATGTCATAGTTTCATGCACTACCATGTTTGTTAGTATATTAATTAATCCTCACATGTATATTCTTTGATGTTGTTATATGTTACTAAATGATAAATTAAGTTGATATACTTAATCACCTCCTTGTAAGGAAATAAATACTAGAAGGTATCAATGGTTTAGAATAGATTAGATGTTTACAGTTGGTATTTAAATAATTGCATGCATTAAAAGTAGAAAGGAAACCGAAGGGATTATGGGGTCCCTTAGGGAGAAGCTTTAAAGTAATGTTAATATTCATAGAACTCTTCTAAAAACCTAAATTAGTTTATTACATGAAAACATCAATAGATAAAGATAGATTATTTTAAAGAACACAAGCTTATATTGAGATGGGGGTGAATAGTATAAGATCAACTTTTACTTTTCTTTCCCAAACAATATTATCCAATGTTATCAATTTACAATATCAATAGTAGTAATCAAAATAATGCACAAATCATCACACACATGAGAGACACAAATTTAACATGGTTCACCCAATGTGGGTTACATCCACAGAGAAAATATTTCTTCTAAATTTTCTCAACAAATCTCTTGGAAATCAATTCCTTATTACAATGTTTATGGACCTATTTCCAAAGAATATCTCAATCCCTAATACTTATAATATAACTATATACCCTTTGCTCTTGTTTGTGGATCTCTCTCCATAGGAGAACTCTATCCCCTCTACTATGGTTTGTGGATATCTCTCCACAAGATAAATCTATCCCCTCTGCTCTAGTTTGTGGATCTCTCTCCATAGGAGAAATCTATCCCCTCTACTCTAGTTTGTGGATCTCTCTCCATGGGAGAACTCTATCCCCTCTACTTTAGTTTATGGATATCTCTCCACCGGATAAATCTATCCTCTCTACTCTGGTTTGTGGATCTCTCACCATAGGAGAAATCTATCCTCTCTACTTTGTTTATGGATATATTTCCATAGGATAACTCTATCCCATATGATCTAGTTTGCGGATCTCTTTCTATAGGTTAACTCTATCCCCTCTAATTTGTTCTGCTCCAAATATTGCTCTCAAATTTTCCTCAAATCTACACCAAACCTCATCACAAGGCTAGCACAAATCTGCTCTAACTCTACTCATAAATTTATCTCAATGCTATTTCAAGTCTTCACATGAATTACTAAAATTTACCTCATAGCTGCTTCAAGTCTTCTCATAAGACTTGCTCAAATATACCTCAAAGCTGCTCCAAGTCTTCTCACAATACTTTCTCAAATCTGCCTTAATGCTTCTTCAAGTCTTCTCATAAGACTTGCTCAAATCTACCTTAATGTTGCTTCAAGTCTTCTCACAAGACTTACTCAAATCTGCCTTAATGCTACTTCAAGTATTATCATAAGACTTGTTCAAATCTACCTTAATGCTGCTTCAAGTCTTCTCACAAGACTTTCTCAAATCTACCTCAGTGTTGCTCACTAAACCTGCTCAAATATTTCCAAATCTTGCATACAAAAAAAGCTTATATCTCTTTCAAAAATGCTTTCTTCAACTAGGCAATTCAAACATATTCTATTTAGAATTCATTTAACCTATAGAACATATAGATAATGATATATACTATCAAAAACCCAATATTTTCTTCACATTTACAAATTTTGCATTCAACTAATACAAACTCTACGTCTTGTAAAATCCCTTTCAAATCAAATCAAACTAGTGTATAACTTTGCTTCACAAAATTGGTCTATCTTTCTTGTAAATTTGCTCTCAAGGATAAAACACACTAATGCACAAATTTCCTTCACAATATTGATCTCAAACACTTCACAATTACTTTCAATGTCTTTCAAACCACTACACAAAATGTTTCACAATGATGTACAAACTTGGTCTCAACCCTAACACAATTATTTTAGATTTATTTCAACAATAGAGCACATGTAGGTCTCAAAACCTAATACAATTATTTCCACTTTCTTTCAACAATAATGCACATGTAGGTCTCAAACCCTAATACAATTATTTCCATTTTCTTTCAACAATAATGCACATGTAGGTCTCAAACCCTAATACAATTGCTTCCAATTTCATCAATAAATAATACACAATTTGTTTCACAAATTCTATCTTAGATATTTCCAATAATGTACACCAGATATTTCCAATAATGTACACCAATCAACCCTTTTAACTCCACCTCAAAATTACTTTCTCAAAACACAACCACCTAGATAAAAAGTTGAACCACCATACCTCAAAATTCTTGATGAAGATGTGCCCTCAAATACTTGTCTCAAAAACTAATATCTTTTGCAAACTCAAAAGGATTAGCACAACACCTTTTCATATATTGTAAAACCTTCTCAAAAATATGTGCATAATTATGTTATAAAACAATGCTCTATAACTCTCTTGGTTTCTCAAAATAAAACATCAAATCATGAACCAAGCCCTTCAATATTAAAGCAAGTATTACAAAAAATAAAAGCACATTATACACCTTTTATCTCCCACTTAAATATTTCAACAAACACAAATTGATTAACCACTAATTACACCTTATTACTCCACAAAATAATACTTCAAAAATTAATTGTAATTTCCCCATTTTATTTCCTTTTAAAATAATGGCCAAAATAAAAATTATTTCCCTTATAACTCTATAATTCCAATAGTGCACACAATAATCAAGCACAACTTAGGAACTTAATAAATCAACCTTAGTCACTAAAAAAATATTATTTTGCTTACCATAACTACCATGGGTGGGAATCGACCACAAAACTTCCTACCTTCCAGTGCGCTAGTACCGCTTGGGCTGTCACTAGGCCAACCACCCACATAGAACCAAAGATGCACATTTTATAATTTAAAGCATTCACCAAACCTCGTTGTTGATAAAACAAATAAAAAATATTGCCATCGAGTTTCGATCCTAAGACCTACTACTTGCCCTATGCCTTAGCACTACCTAGAATACCACTAGGCCAGCCACCCGCTTGAGAACAAACTCCCACGATGTGCTCTTTATTCAAATTTCTAGTGTCCCCTTTTTAAATTTAATCTATTCTTTTATTTTTCTCACAAATGTGCACAAGGGAAATTGAACATTATTGCAATTAAAAAACCATTGCCTTAGTGCATAAATTTAATCCATATTAATATAGATTTTACTTCCCTTTCTTAACGTCGGTGCTTTATAAGTTTTATTTGAAACGTTCAAAAATTTTGGCGCCAAAACCCATCTTGGGTTTAAATTATAATATAAAATATTATAATAATTTTTTTTATTATTTAAACCTTTGGATTCAAACTTTTGTCCTTCATATTAAAATATTATTTCTTTTTAAGACTTAGTTACTTGCTTTCTGCATGGTCTTTAAACTAGGGCCTTCAACCTTTTAACCAAACACTTAGATCTTTATCCCAAACATCTTTGGCTTATAATATTTAAAGTAAATATTATAACATTTTATTTTTATCAATTTCCTTGCATTGGGATGAACTTTGCCTTGCATAATTAATAAACTTACAAAACTTATATTTTTGTCATGCCAAACTATATTTGACATCAATGAAAACCAATGTCATCAACCTATGACATCAATCCTTTGACATAAATGACATTAATATACTCAAAATTTCCAACAAATTTTGGCTATCACTGGGAGAGATGGATGGAATAAGTTAGCTCATCATGGAGATGAGATTGGTAGCTTATTCATATTATGCTTAGTACACTTGTATAGATGGACTTATGTATGGTGTAGTGATGGACGTACCCTTTGATAGAAAAATAGGATAAGTTAACTCATTTGTGGGGAATGAGATGGATAACATATTTGTAAAATGTTTAGTATGCCTGCACAAATGGACTTATGTATGGTGTAAGAATAGGCACATACTTTTGATAGAGTAATGAAGGGAAGAAGTTGAATCAACATGGTTATGATACATGCCACTTAAATTATTAGATTAGGCCTCAGGTAACTTCTTAGTTTAACATACGTTGGACAGGGATGCGAATCCCTACTGAGTATATGTTTGTAAAAAAAAATGTTATTTTTTTTTAGTTTAATAACTACTTAATATGGACAAATTTGACCTCATGTACATTGAATAATAACTGCAAACATAGGTAAATTATTAAAATAAAGACATTAAAGATAAAGGAAAATATGGATCCAATTCTTAGAGAGATTATGGCCCACTCCTCTCCCCTTGCATGAAAAATATATTGAAATTGTAAGTTTATCTTATGGAATTTAAATTTCCTAAATTAAATTTTGTTAATCTAACTTATAATTAGTTAAATATAGTAACTAAGTAATTAGGAGAGATAAGAGATAATTTAGTTATTGTTTGTTATTCCTAGCAACCAATTTTTTTTTATTTAAAGCATTAAACTCAATGGAAAAAGGGCTCCAAAAATTTTAAGCTTAATATATAAAAGGTATATTTCATGTAAGTTATTAATGTGTTGAACGCAATAATATTCAAGTCATCCAATATTTGTGTGTGATGTTAATATTTATTTTCTCTTTAATTTGTTGTTTTTTTGGAGAGAAATGTATTTTTTTCTGAATGTGTTGTTTCATATCTTATAATTAATCACTTTAATTTGAAGATGGAAACTAAGAAGAAATCCTTCACCTTCTATCTCCGATAAACTTTTACCTTCTTTAATTTCATTTTCTAGTGGATTTTGAGGAGCTTGTATTTGGATGGAAACTTTTTCATTCCTCTTCTTCTTAAACATATTCTTAAGGAAAAAATTTTCATAAATAGTTTTTCATTGATGTGTCTCAATTTTTTCCATCCTGGCTATAGAGCTCATCTCTACATAGGTAAATTGACTTGCAAAAATTTGAATAGAAGTGGTCTTAAGTAATTGTGAGCCTATTTTTACTTTTATTCTTTCTTTTTATGTTGGTATTCATTATATATTCTCAAAAAATGGGCATTACAACTCCCCTTTATGATCTTGTCCTAGCCTAAATTGAATATTTCATATCCCATCCTCTTACAGGCCATGACATATTCAATCATCCACCCAAGTTTATCTCTTATCAGTAAATTTATCATTGGATAATTCACATATTAATTAGGATCATAGTATTCTTTTATATCCAAGCCCTTGCCTTGCATGTATTCCTTATAGAATCAAGACCAAGCGAAAGGATTTTTTTAAATCCTTGTACTTATATTTCTAAGTTTTTGTAGAGCCTATATTTGCTAGCATGACATATTATTTTAAGTTTTGATATTAATTTATGCTTAGCCTCTTTTCATGGAGTTATATGATGGAAAATTTGCTTTCTAACAAGGTACAATCAAACAACAATTTAGGGTCAAAGGCCCATGTAGCTTCTTTAAATTGAATCTTACTATTTTATTTTCTAGTTGTTTTGCACATCCCTAATTTGAAGGTGTTAGTGAGTGTTGGTAGTTTTGCCACACTAAATTTTGATTGTAAAATTTTGGAAAAAATAAGATGAATGATGCAGTTGTTCTAGTTTTATTGTTTTAATATAATGTTTTTGTTCCCTTTCTGTAAGCAATTTCATTAAATAAAGAAGGTTGATTTTATCTACGGAGATGCATAGTAAATTTTACCTGTAAAAATTGATGGAAGTCATGGGAAAAATATAAAAGAAAAAAATTGATGGCAAGGAACATGTCAGAATTGAAGGTGCAATGGAAAAACTCTAAAAGCTTTGATAGTTTTTGTTTAAGGGAAAGTGCCAGTAAAAAGAAAGTGCAATATGTTTTTGCCCCATGGAGGGGCAAAAATCATTTTTGCCCTTCCTTTGGGCCGAAATTACCATGATGGAAGATTTCATTCGAATCGTTTGAAAGAAGAAGAAGGAAAAATTTTATGAGTAACAAAAATTGGTCAAAATCAAAGGTGCCCTTAGAATGGGACAAAAATTATTTGCGCCCGTCTTTAGGACAAATTTCTAGTTAAAAAGCATTTTGCAAAAAAAATCGAGAGCAACGCATGCTTGGCGAGGTCAAAGTCAAAGTCGCCCCTTAGGAGGGGTGAAAATCACTTTCATCCATATTTGGAATAAAATCCTAGTTGAAGATGCTTTTTGGAGTGCAAACGATTTGATGACGTTGTTTGGGAGAAGATTAAAAATTCAAATTCAAATGCGCCCCTTAGGAGGGGCGAAAATAATTTTTGCCCTCCTTCAAGGTGAATTTCTAATTGGAGACATTTTGAGGTGAAAGTCCCAAAAACAGTATTTTCACCTGCAGATTAAAGTCAAAGTCGCCCCTAGGGTGGGGCAAAAATCATTTTCGCCCCTCTTAGGGGTAAAATCAATCATCTTGGCCTATTTTCTTGCAGAAGATATTTTCATGTCATTTTTGGGTGAAATTACTCAGGAAAGGGGTGAAAGCATGATTGAGAGGCAAAAACATCATATTGCACAGGCAAAATCAATTCTTGGCCATTCTTTTTGGAAACGTTTTCTTTCAAAGTCCCCTATTGATAATATCTTTTAGGAAAGAACAAATACTGGTAGAATTTAGTTTTTGGAGCAATGAGATCAAATTTTCTAGGATTATTCTAAGGAGATGCCAAAATTAAATGCTACGCGATGGATTCTATTCCTTTTCAAAGCAAAGTTAATATTCGTTGATCCCCACTGGCAAGGGTAAGATTCTGAAGTGTAAATATATGGAATGTTATCCAGAATTTAATATTCAAGCTCATGTTTGTTGTGTGATATTGTTGAGTTTTGATACACTGATGCTTGGAACATTTTTTCCATTGTCCATATTTGCTAATTTCTAGGCACACCATGAAAACTGAATCATTTGTCCCTGAAGAATGATATGATTTGAGCATTGCAGTTACCAAGAAAAGAATTATTACTATTGATTTTTGACCAGTCGAATTTTTTTAAATATGCATTTTAGAGGCAAAATATTCTATAAATACTAAGCATTTCAATGTAATGAAGGAGGATATACACTCTACAAAACAAACACTGAGTTTCCTGCATAAATAGAAAAACACTCGACTTCTAGTTCCTTGAGTAGTCTTGTGGTTGATCTCTTTTTACTTATCATTTTTATTACATTTATGTCCATTATTGGCTAATTTTAAATTCTACATCTGAATTTAACTACTGTTGGTGAGGGAGTGAATATTAAAATGCTTCTTAGAGGTTATCTTTGCAAACCATGAGTGGTTTCTATACCTTTATTTCTGTTATATGCTAACTAACACTTTATTTGGATTTCCATTGTTAGTTTATGCCCAGTTAATGTTTCTGGATCATAGCCATATTTCCCATTTCTTTTCATCATTTCCCATTTCTTTTTGTCATTTCCCATCTCTTTCTTGTTACCCTAAGATTAAGCCAAATTATATTAGTAATGGAACCAACCCTCTTTGGATATTGGCCCGAAGGACATCTCTTACATTTGGCTTTTCAATGTTGGCCGGATGTAGGGTGCACAAGAATTTTATACTTTGGCATATTTTAGACCAATAGCTTTTGGAACGCCCGATGGGACTAAAATGTTTTAGTACTTAAAAAGTTCCAATTTCAAAAGTATATTAATTTTCTCCCACATATACCAATAGTTTTTGGTACGCCCAATGGGACCCAAAAATTCCACTTTGAACAATATTGAGGTTTGATGTTCACCTTTGTACTGTATGATTAGAACATCTAGTGACTCAACTTTACCCAAAAGCCTCCAAACGTGAAGTGAGCGAAAGCTTTCTTCATGATCACAATATTGAAGGCCAAAAATATAGAATATACCATTGAGTTTTATGAACTTGACACCCAAGTGTTAGGGTAACATCCTACATTAGTTACTCTAGCTATCCCATCAAGTCTAACATCTTTGTAGTTAGTTGGTATGTTCTTTTTCCCATTGAGTCTAGCTAGCACAACCACTAGTTTTCTACCTTCCTAACCACACACTCCAGTCCACATGGACCAAAATCCACCACCATAGCCACTAAGGTAGTTCCTAGCATGGAACCACTTTGAAAATCTAAATCTGCAAGCTCAAAACTTGATTCTACAAGCAAAAATGAAGGCTTTGCCTACTTACGATGGTTTAGGTGAAGAACACAAGCTTATACTGAGAGGGGGGTGAACAATATAAGAGCAATTTTTACTTTTATTTCCCAAATAGTATTGAGAGAGATCACAGTGGGACACTAGGTGCACCATGGTGGAGACACGGGGTGGTCGACAAAGGCATAAGCCTGATGCCCATGACCAAGCCCCAATAGATTCACATCAACACATGTCGAATCCTCGCCCACATGCACTTCCCGAACGTCGTTCGATGAGCATTAGAGGAGATAATTCGACAAGAGGGGAACCTATTGAGCATACCCCCATTAGAGGAGCTTCTGTGCATTCCTCTAGACACATAATAGAGCATGGAGCCTCTCAGCATGAGGGTGTTCCACTTGAAATCCATTACCAGGATCGCATTGCACGTGCAT